>CM072794.1:5353389-7853389 GCA_036983795.1 Megachile lagopoda
CTTGTTACGATTGATCATAATAAGTATGATCAAGGCGCACTTAGAAAGAGAATTTAATACGATGAGAATGCAAAGGATCTATTCAATCATTACTACATGACAATTCACTCAAAGACGGCACAGTACTTTTGATGTTCAAATATATCGAGGTTAATTAAAAACATTTCTCCTGTTATGTTGAAATTACATCAATCCCTTATATTACACAATCGCATATTTTACGTAAGTGTATCATATCGATTGAAAGATAAGAATTATTGACACTGAAAGTTTATAAAATCAAACAAACCTGTGCAATCTTATCTGTTCAACAGATTATGTGATTCCTTTTTTTCTACTTATGAGTACTTGTAATTAAATGCTTAGACTGTAATTGATTCACTTACTGCAATGTAAGATATTTTTTACATTTACAATTGTGATAAGTCTGTATGGATAAAATGTTGATGTAGTGAAAATAGGATTCGCTAGTCATTGCCATCAAATTTATAATTTCTATTTCATCAATTTTCAAATTCTCAAATGTTTAATTTTCAGTTTAAAAAAATGTCACATTATCAACTCGAACAATTTTAATTTTAAAAATTCATAATTGTCAAATAAGCAAATTTACCAACATTTAAATTTGTATACTTTTAAATGTTCAAGTGGTGGATGCACTTTCACCTACCCTTGTCCTTATCGAAAGCAAACTTACATTGCAAGCAACTGTATCTATACAAATGGAGAAAACCGATCAAGGATTAGACGTTCGAAATTCCGTGTGACATAATTCGTGGGGTCGCATGTTATTTTTAAACGTGTTGACACGCGGATTTCTTTCGGACGCTTTAGCGGGGAGCGCAAGAAAAAGCTCTCCGTGAATCGTGCATTCGTGCATGTCGACCGTGAAACGCGTGACTTAAAATTTCACCGGTAGACAAATCGTTCCTGGTCGCTTGAGATCGATGTAATCCGATCCGGGCCTATTTTCCAAGGTTCTACAATGTTTTCGATAAAACGTCGTTACGCGACGTCAATACCGTTGTACGTGCATGCAAATACACGATCGTGGAGCATAATTTGACATTCATTACGTAAATCAGGTATAAGGACAAACTGCTATTCGTCTGATTATCATCTATCGATATGAATTAGAATAAGGTCTCATGATGCGTCTCGACACAAATAAAAGGTCGGTTTCATTCACCTTTGGGCCGTATTTTGTCTTTCTCTATGGTAAAACAGTCCGCGAAAAGTGGCGTACGTGACGAACAGAGCCGCGTGAATGGAGGCAGCGCTCGCGCGACCCGCAACGCGGTCATACTAATACAACCTCGTGTATTTTTCGTGATATTATTGTTAATACGTTAATGTACGAATTTTCATCACTGGAAATCAATTGTAGAGGAATCATTTTACTCACCCCATGATCTGGCATTTGTGTTAACCGTTAGAATTGTCAGTATTATCGTAAACGTTACGGCAATGTATTCACGGGATGTCATGGTGTGCGTTCATTTGTTAGGCGATAAATTCAGTCGAAGAATATGTTTTGAACACAGCTGACGGCTGGCAAATTGGAATTTTAGACACACTATGAGATCTCGATTTCTCTTTATTTCATTAACGCACGCAACGAACACTGACACACATCCTCACGCTACGGCGGCGGTGCGCGAACTGAGAACTCGTGACTTCTATGCGACCGTATAAACCAGCGACGGGCAACTGCGCCCGCGAGGGCGCGGTGCATCGATGTGATAGTGGCGTAAAATCGCGGGCACTGATAGCTTGTCAATTTCCAAATTTTCAAATTTTTTTAACTCTATACAGCCAAATTTAACAACTCAAGTTATAAAATTTGTGAATTTGAAATTTCAAAATCTGTCAATTCAACAGTTGGAAAATTTGTAAATTTCTAAATTTTTCAATTTGAAAATCTACATATAAAAAAAAATAGAAAATTTGTCAATCTGAATATTAAAAAATTAGAAAATTTGGAAATTTTAAATCTTCGTAGATCTTGCGCAATAGTACGATGCGCAGCTAATGTACCGGAAATTCGGTGTGAAGGGCAACTTGCTCAATCGGCAACATAAGTGGTGGTAATATGTGGCAATCTATAGATGTTACATATTATAATTAAAAATTAAAATAGATTTTTCATTAAACCGAGTATCTATTGCTCACATTTGAACTGTTTGATATATGTAGTTTCACAAAGTGTTCTGTTAATTTATATAAATCTATATAAATATAGAATCTATGTTATTAAAATAAATTTTCATAAACCTTTATTTCGTTGAACTTTTAATTTCCACAGTATTACTTTTTCAGTATTCGTTTCTTTCAATAATGGAGCGATAAAATTGTATTTATCGGCAATGTAACAAAATAAGTGCAACACATGGTATCTTTTCTATTAGTGCAGTCAAGTGTTACGATGTTTCAACTTCATTAAAATTGCATGCAGTCATAAATTAGTTTTATCAACAAGATATAACGAAATGTTTCATTAGAAAGGCAAATGTACGTATGCAATGACATTTTACATGTTAAAAACATTACAATCAATTCATTTAACCTTCAACTTCGCTGAAATATATTCAAGAAGCATCTAGTGGCGCTAAGATTGCGTAATCTGTGAAACATTGTGTTCGTACGAAACAGCATAGATGGAGCTCATACTGTATTTAAAGAGAAAATATAGAAATTGAAGTGTAAGCATTTCCCAAGCGATAAGAATGCTTATTTTTATGAATATGATAATAATTCAGATCAATAATGTTTCTCATATTGAATAAATATAAAAGTAAGAAGTGTTCAATAATTATTCATGGCAGAATTATGATAATTACGATATTAGTACTCTCGATTGTACGATTAACCATTTTATACATTACATGTATTATTAATTTGGATATATCGAGTTTTCTTAAATTTATATGTCGAAGGGTTGATTATTTAAAAATGTACTTTTCGCGCGCTAAGAAAGAGCGCCATCTTTGAACGCTGTACTGCACATTTCTACTTTCATTTTGGTTATGATTAATTTTTACCACGACATTAATTTTCAATTAAATCGAGAGGAAAGAAAACATATAATTTGCATATAATTCATGTTAATAAATCAGAGAATATAAATGGTTCAGATACAAAGTACAAGATTGTATTTTAATGTGGCAGATATTTTCAATCTTAATTTTATATTTCCTGATTTCCTGCCATCAATACATTCCGTCATTATATACGTATTTTGTCTTTGGTAATTTTCATTTAAAATAACAGTACAATAAATTGAAGATACATATTTATGTGCAGCACGTGGCTAGTTCACGCAGGACATTATATCACTTCGTCGATCTTAAAACGAGTCGGTAATATAATGATATGCAATGTGGTGATATCTCAACGCATCGATATTACATATAGCGATGATACAACATGTGGCAATATATCCAGGTTGCTGTAGACGTTCCCAATAATATCGATTTTTACCCCGGGGCCCACAAACTCTAGTACCAGCCCTGTCTCATTTTCTGCGCATGTGCGAAACTCGCGCAGGGGTAAACTGTCCGAGCAACACTACCGCCACAAAATTACCCCGTACAATAAAAGTAAGTCAACCTATCGATGTTTCGTCTCGGTCGATATCACTACGATAAAAAAATAGAAGTCACCAAGGTTACGTACTTATGCATTGTTATCATTCACGAATGACAGTCTTCATCTTGTAGGTGCTGACAATAGGAAGAAAAGTTGAAAAGTCGTGAGACGGAAAAGCGTGATGCGCGAAGCGGGAAATGTTCTCTGTGGCCCCGAAGCGACGACGCCACGTACTAGATGGTTGTATATTATTGATCAATAAGAGAGGCTAACATGGGTGACCCGTGCCGGCAGAGGCAGCTGTTACTTCGTTCGTATTTTGACGCGACGTGCGTGTTTCGCGAAAAACCGATCCCAGAACCGTATCCGCGCGATCTCGGTGTTCCCTTGGCTGTCTACGACGAGGTGATATCGCGTTCGTTGGACAAACAGCACCGACCATATGTGAAACCCGCCAACCTCGTACTTCTGTGGAAATACACAAATCGAGGGAGACAGAGGGAGTAACTCGAAGAGAGTATTACAACGGCAGAGGCAAAAGGAGTGGGAGCAAAGGAGAGGAAGGGAAAGAAAGTGACGGAAGAAAAATCGTAGAAACAGAGGGAGAAGACGCGAGCGACATGTGTCTGTGTTGAAGAATTCTCTAGCCACGATAGTACGACGGCCAAGGGTGCGCCGAGAGAGAAGATCGGTAACATTTTCTTTCCAAATATCCGATACTCTCTCGTCGCCTACACGGAACTATCGATGCAGACCTTACGGAAGAAAAACAGTCCGTGCAAGTGTGAGTAACAGATGAAATCAACCCCCTCGCATTATTTAATACGTTCGATGTCGTTTTGTGATCTTGGTGTACACGTTGTGATTCGAATCAGGGATGTACACGAGCTGAACAGAATCTTTGAGCTCATTTCGTGGGATTTTAAACAATTTACAAGCATTACGTTGTGATATCACCCCCGTAAATCGATCAGGAGCCTTCGAATATGGCTTCCCTTATTTCAGGGAGAAAGGTGACCGGTCGCTTGATTCGAGTCCGACTGAATTTGATATGTGCTTAATGTGTTATGTATTTTAGAAACGTAGCACGTGGTTTTATAGGAAATAGTCTTTTTGCCGAAAGAAATTATTTTGTACTTTTCGCGCTAGTCTTTTTTGGTTCACACTTACCGACTGCGGTAACGCAGTTTGTTGATGTCTCTGTCGGTGCACAACGACGCCGCTAGATGGCAGCACCAATACCTTTCTATACGTACTGAAAATTGTTACTCAATTTTGAAATCATTCTCTTATATTTTATTTTATACACTAAATTATTTAGGTAGGAAGGAACTAAGTTTTATTCTGCTTTCAACTTGTTATAATTAATATTAATAACACTTATAATTATTTACACTTGCACAAGCGAAGAAATTATTCATCTTGGTATCTTTTCTGCATCCTTCTTTCCAAGTTTATAGTACTTTGTGTAATTTTGTTGCATAAAGTTAGTTCATGGATTAAAGTTGCATCATGAGCACGAAACAAAAGTTCTACTGACACGAGTCAGTAAACTCGAGTTTTTCTTTGAAGCCCTTTTGTCTGGGGCGCCTGACAATAGGCAATCGGTTGTACAGGCACCCAAGCGGATCAAAAGAGTAACACCTGTTCCAACTGCTTCATTGCTGAACAAATTTATAGCAATACAATTGCTGTTAGCCTGCATACAGTTAAATTCATTTTTTTGCCAATTACTAACAAATGCTACAAAATATTTGATCTTTTATACATTTATTAGGAATGGACATAAGTTCTCATTGTAAGTACATTGAAGATAAATTAACATTGGACATCAGACAAGATTAAGCAACCAAGTTACATAGAAAATTTGGAGTTCGTTTCTGAATTTATTAAAAAAAATTGTAAATTTTCAAAGTTATAAATTTGAAAGTTTTGTCTATATCAGAAATGATGAAATTACAAAATTAGCGAATGTCCAGATAGGAAAGTTTGTGAGTGTAGAATGTACCAGAGCACATGACCCAGGTATCTTGGCCGCCCGGCTGCCAATACCAATATCAGAATGTCGATGATATCGGAGGTTCCTGGGTTAGATGACTCATCCTATACTTTATTGATCCGGCATTTCGCGCGTGGAGTTTTGTTGTGACAGCGCGAAGCAAACGTTGAGAGATTTCGCATGCGCTCGTGGTAGGCGGAAACAGAAAAGGAAAAGGGCGCGGCAAGGTGACCGGGACGAGGAGAAAAGGGCACACAGTATGAATTGGTTATCCGGATCGCGGTCTGAAGTATCGACAGTTGGCGTTCTCCACTCGAGCCGCACTAGAGTACGTTCAAACAAATGTGCCGGTGTGGTCGTGGCTATTAAAAGTTGACGAGGGGTCGTCGGAAGTGTGCGTAAAGAAGCTCTGCGCCACGCTGGGGATTTCGATAAATTGTCCGTGGAAAGGCAAATCATCGAGTCACCGCTGAGCGACGATACGAGCCTGAAAGATTAAGGGGAGAGTTCTGATCAACGAGCCGATTCGAATATCTTCAACGCTGTTGATACGCGTTGCGTTTGATTCAATGTTGACTCACTGGGTCAGAATGAACGACGTTGTTTGTTACGCACAAACGATGTGCGTCAGGTACATAACTTTCGGAACATTCAAAATTTTATATGTATTAAGGTTCAAATGTTGCGTTGGAACATGGTCGAAATCTGATATGATGAGATTTCACTGAACGATATCAAAGCTTAAAGTGCACTAAAGTCAGCACAAATATTGGATCAATATCACTTAGGTTCAATGTTGAAACAATGACACAATGCATATTTTACAACTCGTAGACAGAATTTGTTACAATTAGTAATTTTGATTATGAGCATTGTTGAAACTATGTAGTTGTTTTATCTCATCAAATCTTGTAAGACTTATGTTACGAAATTATCATATTGAGAAATATTTCAATGTATAAATTTTTAAATTACAAATAGAGAGTATTTCTAATTATTGGATGAATAGAGTATCACGAGAGTGAAATTGCTTATGTCGAGGACACTCGAAAAAATTCTCGTTCCAAGCTTTCGTCCAGCAAATTGATCGTACGACCGATCAATGTTTGTTCGAGTGGTTTCAAAAGCACCGTAGACGGATCATTTCGCACCCCTGCTGCTTCAAATTCAATAATACCCGTTTGCGATATATGATAATAGAATATACGTCTAATACGTTTTCTATAATGGATTCAATTCTGTTTTTTAGTCAAGAACGAGCCAACCCGATTTCTTGGGGAAGGTGTGTCGTTCAAGGCGAAGTTGATCGGTATACTGGAAGTGTCGGAAGCACGTGGGGACCGGATGTGCCAGGCAGCTTTGGCCGATCTGAAGATGGCGATTCGGGCGGCGGGAGAACATAAACAACGAATCGCTGTCCAGGTCAGCATCGATGGATTACGTTTGAAGGACGAAAAGTCTGGGGTTGGTATCACAATAACTTTCTTTACTTTATTTTACATTTATAAATTAGGATTCAAGTGACTATATTTGGACCAAACAATTTTGTTAAGTTTTGAAGGTTTAACAGCATCTTGTATTTTATAGGACTGCCTCTATCACCATCCTGTACATAAAATATCGTTCATCGCGCAGGACATGAGTGATTCTAGAGCTTTTGGATATATTTTTGGGTCACCGGACACTGGTCATCGTTTCTTTGGTATCAAGACAGATAAAGCAGCAAGTCAAGTAAGAACAGAAACTTTGTTGTTCAAATTTCTATTGATAGCAACAATCATAAATAATTCTTTATTATACTACTATACATGTATATTAATGTATAATTTTATGGATACCTGCATACATATATAATTTTATACATATCTGCATACATATATAATTTTGTATATCTGCATACATGTATAATTTTATACCTACAAACATATATACAACATTACTATACATGTATTCTAATATATAATTTTGTACATACGTCTGATAATAAAAGACAAGTACTGGTATTACTATCTTCAAAATCAGTGAACGAAACTCCTTGAAATTGAACTAAATGAACTTCACCAAGCATCTCACAGTTCGTCACACCCGTACAGTAGTAATTTATACCTTCATTTATAAACGTAGCAAGAGACGAACGTAAAAATAATCGAGTATTGCCTTTGAGAAACAAAGGACAATCTTCTGTGCGTTGATTCGATTGAAGAACCGTTCTTGCGCGAATACGGATCGTTTATCGTTAACGATTCGTTTTAGCAAGACAAGGGAGCCGAAAATGATATTTGTCCAATCCGTAGAAGCAATATCGACTTCGTAGCTCGGTAATTCCAGAGGGGTATGTAAATAATTGCATTACACGAATCGGTTCTACCGCCCCAATGATACACTGCGGGAGATTATTGTTCGATTACACGCGAATCCCTTTGTGCCAAGTTCAAAAGAGCTTGAAATTTCTTCGAGTTTAACTTTATTTAATTCTCACTTTTCGCCTAAGCATAAAAAGTGTTTGGAAAAATGAGTTTGATTTTTATTGAAAAAATGGGGGAGGAGGTGCTTTGGAGATTTGAGGACTTGAGAATTTGCAGATTTAGGGATCTGCGAATTTGGGAAGTTAAAATTTAGGAATTTAGGATCTGAGAATTTGGTAATTTTGAAATTTTGAAGAATTACAATTTTTAATTCTGACAAAAGTCTTAGTTACTCCAGTTCCAAAGAAATTTTAACATTTAATTCTCCTTTCAGGTAGTCATCGCGATGCGGGATCTTTTCCAAGTGGTCTTTGAACTCAAAAAGAAGGAAATTGAGTTAACGAAGCAACATTTAGAACAGAATGCTATAAACGTTATCAAATTTCATACTGGAGGCATTTTCACTGAACCTACACCTGACACCAAGGTAATTTGAATTAGTGCTATAAATTACAAGCTTTTATAATTTTAGTCAGACTATTAAATAGTATACTAGAAGAAGTTTTTAGTGTACCTCCTGTATAATACCGCAATAATATAGATATAGATGTAGTATAATAATATTTTCTCCTAATAGGGCGCAGCAGGATCAGAGTCATCGATTCATCGAGTAAGGAACACGAGTTCAGAAGTAGATAATACTGCTGATAAACGAAACGAGTCCCAAAGCGGCGTAATTGCGGACTTGCTTGATATACAGTTCGAATTGAACTCCCTACAACAAGGAATTCACCATATGGACAAGATTTTTCCCGAAAATCAAACAGCTTCCGCCGATGATCTCTTTGAAACCGATCCTTTCGGTGATTCGTTCGCGAACATGAAAGTACTTTCAATTTAATAACTGAATAGTTACCCTGTATCAATACTAATATATGCAACATCACTAATTTGTATTGCGTGATCTTCAGTTGCAGTTGGATGATACCGTGAGACCAATTTTACCGCCACCTCCCTCATCCTCCAAAAGGGGACACCTGGAGCGACAGCAGACGGTTCCAGGTCCTCAGTCGTCGGTCACGTCTAGTCCAGCGACAACCATAACTAGCAAAACACCGCCGCTTCAAAGTTCAATGCAGTGGTTTGATAAGGAAGCTGAGAACCTTTTCAGCGATAGCGAGTTGACTGGTTCGGCGAAGAATACACCCGTAAAAAAGGAAGTAGAAGAGGTGACTACGCATTAATTAACCGAGAGTAATATATCAAACTTTAAATAATCCAGTCATACTAATAATTTGCTCATTGTTTCAGACACAAGCCAAAAGTCCCCAGATAGACGTCTTCACAGAATTGGATCCGCTAGGAACTGGTTTGATCAAGCCGTACGTTGACAAAAAGGACTTCTTCCAACACCTCAAGAATCCTCCCAAGAAAGTCTTGAAGGATTTGGTTCCTACCAGTTCGGCAGATACATTCCCAACGAACTTCAACGAGCTCTCGGATCCTCTGGAGTCGGTGAAAGTAAGAAGCGACTTGATATCGAAGGACAATCAGTTCGACGATAGCAACTTCGCGAACTTTGACCGATTCGATGAAAATGAGGCGGTTCAGTTTGCGTCTGCCGATTCGTCGCGGAGAACAGAAACCGTGGCAAGACCTGCACATCATCAGCCACTCTCCGTGTCTTTGCCACCTGAAGATGCTTCCTCGAAAACCCCTGCAGTGCCCACTGTTCCTGTGTCTGGAGGCGTGTCCCTGCTTAATCGAATGGACAAGGACTCTACAGAGTCTATGCATGGCCTAGTGAAACTACCCAGCCCTATCAAATCCGCGCGCAAGAAGGAATTCGACATGGACCTGTCGAGCAGCAAGACTCAATCCATGGATAAACCGTTCCCGGTCGATTTCTCAGCGACTAACGAGTCACCGGCATCTCCGCTGAAGTCCTGTTCATCGGATGCGAATTCAAGACTGTCTACTTCGTCCGCCGAATTGGAATTGGTACCTGAGCCGCCTCCGCGAGGGGTTGGTAACATTGTGATTAATCCACCACCCCTGCCGCCCAAGAAGCAAGGAGTCAGAGCGGCAATGAAACCGCCTCCGAGACCACCGCACACCGAGTACTTCCATTACGACTTCCCTGAACGAGAACCTGTTGCCACCAAGGACAGAAGCAAGAGTCCCGCCGGTGAGGTGAAGGGTCAGTTCGACGACAATTTCAGCCCTCCCGTTCAAACGTCTAACAGGTCTGATCTGATAGGATCGATGACCACAACGACGTTCGAGGATTCCTTCAGCTCCATGGTGCCTACTACGAACTTGTCTACGTTTTTTACTAGTACGAACACATCAACCGGCACGAAGAAGACAAAGCCTTCGTTGGACATCACCCTCAGTCAGTTGACGTCCTCGAATTTGGACGAATTAGCTAATAGTTTAGGGATGACAGTCAAAGAGTTGACTAGTTTGACTCTTCAGCAACTGACGGAGTGTCTGACGACTCTTTCAGCCAAGGAGGCGGCTTCTAGTGATACGGAGGAGCAGACTCCTGCTAAACAAGAGCAGGCATACAAACCACAACCAGTGTCCAACGTGCAACCAAAACCGTACATCGACAATCAACCTTTCAGCACTGTTAGTACCGAGCAGGAGACTAAGGAAGTGGCTACTTATGATAAGTATGCTGTTTTCCGGGAGTTGCTGGAATTGGAACAATTAGAGAAAAATGAGGAAATTGCAATGCAGGAGACAGTTGAAGAGGAGACCTCTTCGGCGTCCAAAGAGGACTTTGAGGTGATCAGTCAGCAAGAATCTTGCGAGGACAGCAGAACGGAGTCACTGGCCTCTCTGGTAAATTTGACCGTGAAACTTCCGCCCAGTAACGAGGATCTGACGAAGGAGGAGCCATCTAGTGCAAAAACGGAAGAGGCGAGCGAATCCTCCACGGGATTAGCTTTCGAGAAGAGTCAGTCCGAGGAGACTGAGGGTAAAGTAGATTCGATGACCGAAACAGAAGCTGCGACGGATTTGTTGACGAAGCAGGCCACCACGGAGAACGAAGAAGACTCTGAGAGAGTCAGCTCCATGGAGATGGAAGAGAAAGCTGACGATAAGGAGTCTATCGGTAAACCGAGCTCCAACGAAGATTCCGATAAACCTGCCACGGAGACCAGCGCCGAAGAGACGAATGGCTCTGTGATCGTAGAGAAAACAGAGGTGAAGACGTCCGTGTCGACTTCTAGCGACAAGTATGCAGCTCTGCGCGAAATCATAGGCGAGCCAGAGCCGGTCAAACAGACTGACGACGATCTATCAAGTTCTCCACGTGCATCCCCCGTGATTCAGCCGTCCCAATCGAAAGCTTCTGCCGAAGTAGAGCTATTGAATCTGTTCTCTGACACGCCACCTTCATCCAGTCCAAAGAAGCAAGCTAACAAGGAGGAGGATGGTAAGACGATGGAGATGAACATCTTCGAGGAGATCAAAATGTTCAGTACCGGTGGGCACCCTGGGCCCAAGGATCAGCGAGGAGCTAAACTGTTGATCCCAGAAGACATCTTCTGTCCCTTCGCGGAGTTGAAGCAAGAGAGGGACGACAGCAAGGATGACAATTGGGCCAAGTTTGACACAGGTTTATTCGTTTCAGAAAGACCCTGCGAAGGTCCTCATTCGATAAGTGGAACTTCACCGTGGTCCCCAGACGGTAAGGAGTTCCACAAAGAGCCATCGTTCAAAGGGAGTATGTACCGACAGTCCGGAGACAGCGACAACGAGTGGAAGGACGAAGAGGAGAGCGAGGAAAGCAACGGGAGGATACGAGGGGACGAAAGATTTTGGTGCGGTCGCCTTCCCAGAATCGACCCTCCCCGTATGGACGCTCCTCGCATGAGTTCTGGGAACAAGAGGGACAGGAGTTTCCGAGATAGGATGGTGGAGAAGTCTCTGGAGACAGCATGGATGAAGAATCCTTATCACAGAACCCGGGAGTCCTCTCCGTGGCACGATGAGGGACAATGGGAGAAGGAATCCAGACGTTATCCTCACCGGAAGATGCCGTACAAAGACGACGAGGACCAGTACGAGGCTCACTGGAAGTGCAGACCTAAACCTCAACGTTGGAATTGGCCGCACGAACACGGCCCGTTCTACGACGACGACAGGAAGCGGAAGATGATGCTGTGGAAGGACGACAGGTTCGGGAGCCAAGAGAGCATGGGCTACGACGAAGAGGACAGGTGGCCCAGGAGAAAATACGAAAGGAGACGATGGGAGGAGGACGCCAGATTCTGGAGTAGGCGGACGGCGGGTCCACCAGACCCCGACTACGCCACCAGAGAGAGTTACTACTATTACAGAGAAAACAGGGAAAGACCACACGACTATCCCTCGGCGTGGGACGAAGAGTACGGCTCTGATAGACCCGGGGACTCCTCGCCCATATGCGGTCTTACCACCAGGAAGAGGTACTGGCCCAAAAGGCCGAACAGCGCGAACGAGGGCCGCAATGCGGACATGGTTTACCCCGAATCACGCGGCAAATTCGGTGCCTCCAGATCCGAGTGCAGCGACAACGACTCAGACCCATATCCCCGGTCCTCCCAGCGCTCCAGGAGTCGCGAGAGCTACTGGGGCAGCGATCAAGAGTACGACAGTTGGGCGGAGAGACCCTACTGGTCCGAGGGGCCAGATACGAAGACAGAGAGCTTGCACCGGAAGAAGGTGCCCAGGCATAAACCACGGCAGCCCCACGCGAAGACCCAGAGTCCATTCGAGGACGATTTTGCTCAGAGTATAGAGCACGTTGATCCGTCTACAGTTGAGTCTTTAGCCACGGTGGAGCCACGCATCCGGTCCGACATGAGTGAGCAGCAACCACCTCCGAGTCCTTCCTCTAGCAAGAGGTACTCGAAGGAGCTGCCCAGGAAGGAAGTCCAAAGAGAGTATAGTAAGAGGTCCAGCTACTTCGAGGACGATCTGACGCCCACGGCGAGCGGGATGAGCGACACGTCCGACCGCCAGAGGTTATCCTCCGAGTTGAAGGCTACCCCTGAAGAGTTACCCTGCGACAGCAAGGAGGGCCACCAAACGGCTGATGGCTTCGTGTCCGAGGACAGTGGACGCGACTCCTACTTTAACGGGGACCTCAGATACGACGACGACGATGCGTTCACGTTCAAATCGGAACTCGAGGACAACGTGTCGGACCATCGGTCCACCACGTTGCCGCTGAAGAACCACTCGCGGCAGGGAAAGTACAGCGCCGGGAATAACAACAGCAACAACAAGTCCAGGAGCGAGCAGTACATCAGAAAGTCCGAGTCCGTGAACATATTTGTCAGGGAGAACGATCCGTTCGATGACGATGACTTCTTCAATTGATGGGTTCTCAAGGGTGCACGAGTTGCGTACGGTGCTGGACATTGCAACGTGATTTTTCGAACGTCTGCCTCGGTTCTCGCGTTCCTCTTGTAACCTTGCCGTGTCCAAGGACGAACAGACTTCGGTGCTCTTCATCGACCGGGTGTCTACGTCAGGGGTCCTAAAAATCATTCCAGATCTTCGTGTTTTCCTCGGTTGTTCGGACACATCGTTTGAGTTTGATGGATGGAGGTCACACGGTCTCCGGAGCGTGACGCTTGCGATCATCTTCGATCATTCGTTGTTGGCCGGTTGGGGTCGGTTGGGAAATGTCGGGTGCGATCATCTAGTCATTGTTTTAACAAATTTGTACATAATGTTATTAGCGCGATATCTAGTTGCCGACAGGGATCTGTATATGTGTGGTAAATTGTTTTAGCGTGGTTTCGCCACAGACGCTTTTATTCCTGATCAACGAGCATAGTTATCGCGTTCTTGCTTTGTTCGTTTGATACTATGATGCTAGTCATGCTCGAGGAGCTTTAGGGATATTTTCGAAAATTCGGTTGAAGATTGCATTTGGAGTTGTTGGAGCATTTAAGTAGATTCTTGTTATATTTACAAAATATTTCGAGGATTTATCTCATATACCTTTACCTTTTCTTACTCTTAATACTTTTTCGAGATATTTTATTTTTTTTAATTTTATTCTGTTGACCAGTATTTATGTTAATGATCTCACCCATCCGTCATGAAATATAACCAAACACAAATGGATTTGAGGTTAGTTTATATAAAATGGCGGCTGAGCTAAATCTCGTAACAAAACTAGTTTAATCTCTAGTCCGAAGTTGTATTTCTAATGAATTGTGAACAATTATAATGACAAACTATTATAAAACTAATTTATAATTTTTTCTGAGTCTAGTGGAAGTTATACAATATAACTAAATAGGAGTGTATACAATTTTTTTCATTGTATAAAAATATATATTTAATTTATTTATATGTTCTCACTCTATTTTACATATTTATTATTCGACATAATAATTTGTAGAATTAAATGTATTAACTGATAAGTCTGAGTATGATTTTTAGTTGCGTATTTGTTTTAGATCACTTTAGGGGATTTTGTGTCCTCCAATTTCGAACATCTCCAAATGCAAAAATCTGAACCATCAAAGTCTGAAGAGATCTTATTCGATAGCTATTGTTTGGAACTTGTCGAAGAATCAGAACTGGATGGCTTTTATTCGTTTCCAGTCGGTACGAGATGTATTCTTGTTGAATTATAAGGGTGATGGACGCTCCCTGCACATGTTCTATCTTTTTGTGTTCAATAATACCCTTACGACCCTCGTAACGTAAAAATGTTGTGTAAATTATTCTCAGATTACTGTCAATTGCCGGATTTATTAATACTTTTTAATAACAGCAATTTTTGTCATTTTAAAATTACTGTAAATTATCTTAAATATTTTTTACCAGTATTTTAAAATTTAAGTTGTTTTATTTATTTGAGCGTCGTTTTGCTATTATTGAAAACAATCGATAGTTTTATTTTGTAAATCGGGGAGCGTAGATTCGATCAATGATTGCCGATCGAAGATGAAAAAGATTAGGATGATAAAGGTATCCATCTTCGTTTGTTTAAACAATTTTATCAAATTTATTTAATTATAGAAGCGAAAAATATATTTCTAACTCAGCTAATATTGAATTACATACAACTTCATCGAAGACAATTCTTTATTTGTCAAGAAAGGTACACTTTCTGCAACATCAATTTATATTATGGAACTGCAAGATCAATAAATAAAAATTCTGAAGAGAATTTCAGGAACTAAAACCGATTTTTCATTGTATACTTGATGAGAACAATATTCTCACCCTGGGAGAATGAAATATACGACTAAAATCATTGTAATTCTACAAAAATGCATAATTTATAAGTGAACGTTTTTTATTGTTATATTTGAAAATAAGAAATTTGGTGTGCATTTTTTAAGAAGTAATTTTGAATTATCGTTTTATTCTTTTTAAATTTTGTTTACAAAAATTTTCAGTTTCCAAGTTTCAAAGTCTCAAAATTAAAAAATTGTATATACTAAAATTCCAAAATTTAATGATTGTATAATTTTAACATTCCAAAATTCTATAATTACAAGATGTTTAAATTTTAAAATCTCAAAGTTCTAGAGTTCAGAAATTCTAAAATTCTAGTCCCAAAATTAAAAAATTCTAGAATACTGAAATTCCAAAATTCCTAAAATTCCTAAAATTCCAAAATTCCAAGATTTGGAAATTTTTAAATTTGAAAATTCTAGAGTCCCATTAAACAACAATTAAAACATACACACACAATTTATTATTTTTGAATGTAACAATAAAAGACGTTCGAATAAATTGTACCAAAGCCTGATTTTTACCAAAAGCAGAGTGAACTACCAGTGTTTTTATCTCGATGTTCACGCGATTGACAGCAACGCAAGTCCAGGTCGCAGAAAACGACACAAGACACGGATATAGTCGGTATAAGATGCATAAACATGTTTACAGTAATCAATTATTACTTAACACATTAATTGCCATACGAGTAACCTGTTAATTATTAGCTAAAAATAATTAAAAATACAAAAAGAAAAAAATTTGCAGTAATAATTTTGAGACCAGTAAACAAAATGAAGGATTAAAATATTTAATATTTATTTGTTTTATAAGCAATGACTGTTTCTCCTGTGGCAATTAACGTGTTAATAAGATGTCTGCAGAGCGTAATTAATTTCGTGATTTTAGTACACTAATAATCGTGAGAATTGTCATTTTTAATACGACCACTGTGTGTCAGGATTCTGGCCATTTATTCCATGAATTATTGTCAACCTACCGGTGAAGATAAACCACAGTATACTAAATAACAAGAATGGTACTGTTCGAAGAAATTTTCACTTTAAAACATGTTGAAACAGAATAAACTTCTTTTGGAAGAATTCAGTGTTTGTCTTTTGTGTAATTACCATTTTTTGTAATTTATTTCGATAAGAGCAGTAAGTATAGTTTAGTTATGTTTTTTTCTGAGCTTGTATAGTGTAGTCCCGATATTTTCCTGCGCTACGGGCTCTAGGGCCGGAGTAGGAAGTTTTACAGGACCTTTTTTACAGTATTAGTACAGTAAGTTTTCAAGTAGTTTAGGTAAAAATAGAAAATAATGGGGGAATGTTTAGAAATTGAAAGATTTCGGAATTGTTTCGGAGCTCGTTTTTGAGGCTTTAAAATTTAAAAATCCATACATGATAGGTTTATAAATTCTAAACTTACTCTCTCTAAATTTCTAGGTTTTCAATTTTGCAAATCTTCCAGTCCTAAATCCTTAAATTTTCAAATCTCAAATCTCCAAATTAACATACTCAATTCTCACGTTTCTAAACCTCTAAATTCTCAAATCTCCAAATTTTCAGATTTAAAAATTCCCAAATCCTCAAAGTCCTAAATCTTCGAATCTCCAAACTCCCAAGTTTCAAAATTCCCAAAGCCGCAAACTTCGAAATCCTTGAACCCCAAATCTCTGATTGCAAGTCCTCTCTTCTCAAATCCCAAATTCTCTAAATTTGCAACTATCGAACTTTTAATTCCTCAAATGTTCAAGTCTCTAAATCTCAAGCTTCTAAATACTCCAATTTCTGAATTCCACAATTCTCAAAATTCTCCAAAGTTCCAAATCCCTAAATTGTAAAAATTCCCAAACTACTCGTCGAACCTAAATATCCAAATACCAGAACTTCTAAACCAAAAATCCTGAAAAATGAAAACCCCCGCCAGAGGCCCAAATCCAGCCCTATCCTCAAACGAGTCCAGAATAAAATGAGGTCACGTAAAATGCCTCGATAAATGTACCGTTCGTTCCACAAACTCGCATCTATTTAGAATCGGCAATAAATTGAGTGTTCATAAAAGGTTTCAGTAAGAACTGACAAAGCACGTCGCGGGTGAGCCCCCGCCGTTCTTTGGCTCGATCGGTGGCACCTCACCCTATCGTATCGAAGCGGGTAGATCCCTCGGTTAGCCGTGTTCCCCGTTCCTTGATTTGGCCGAGCACAATGCACAATAAAAGAGCATTAGATCGTCGGCTTTGTCGAGCGGTTGCACGACTTCTCGTAACAATGGCGTGGCCCCCACTCGGCCCCGAGTACTCGAAACACCTGGCAAACAAGGAAACAATGCGCACGAGCCGCACTTCGACGGGATTTCGCGCATTTGGGGTGCGCGCATGCTAACAAATTATCACCCTCCTCCCGTCCCTCCGTCCCTCTCTGTGTCACTTTTCTCTCGTTTTCTCTCTTCGCCGTCTGCCTGTTTTCCCGTTGTTCGTCCCTCTGAACCGGCTAAATACTTTCCTTCTTGCTGTCGCGATTACGCAGCAACCTCGTGTCAGCCAGGTTTAATGACCGCCCTCTCCTCGAGATACCACCAACTACCCCCTCCGAGCCCCGCTACGAGCCGCCCTTCGTCTTCGCGTGAAACACGAATCGGTGGACACCGAGATAATAGAGAGAAAATTGTGATTCCGTGTCGTGACAGCTTCGCGTTATTTGAAATTTTCTTCCTTTTTTTTTTAATTATAAGACTTTGGTATGGGGCGTTTGGAGAGCTTTGGTTTTTATGGCGGGGACTGTTTCTTATGGCAGGTGGATGAATGCAGGAACTAGTTCATTTACTGATCCATTGGAGGGTCGTATTCGTTTTGGGCAACATTTGGGCATTACTGGAATTTTTGTTTAGTATACTTATCCTTTTTAGGTCGAAGACTTTTCTGAGATTCTCAGTACACTCTTTGACGATGCTGATCTATATATTTTGTTTATTTTTAAATATTAATGTTACTTTGGATACACTACAAGTTTTAAATTGATATAGTATAAGCGCCATTTTGTGTTACTTTTATGTCTTCGAGTTGACTTCGACACATGGTACAAAACTAATCATTATTTACTGTAATTGTCAGACATTTTATAAGAACAGTAATGAAACGTTTAATATAGACATTTTTAGAGAACCTCAGCTTTACATTGGTATAATATAAGTGCCATTTTGCAATAGTTTTATGTCATCAATTCTTCTCAGATATGATATGTTTACAATTCATTTACAGTAATTTTCATTAAATCTTAAGTTTCAAAATGGCGTACTACAATGTTTATTTTATCAATTAATCTTTAATAAATAAGATGACATTTTGTATTAAGAGAATTAATGAAACTTTTACATAATAATTTTGAGATTTCTAACCTCAAATTAATGTAACACGAGTGCCATTTTACGATACTTGAATAATGACAAATATTTGATATTCTAACCAGACCTTTTAATAATAATGAGTATGAAGAATTCGAATCGATTTTATTTAATATTGATATCAATTTCAATTTGTCTATTATTGAAGATATATAAAAAAGCAGCGGTCCTACTATTGTGGTAATAGCAGTCGTTGATTTAACACTGTGCCGAGCTAACCATGAAAGGTGACGCAACGAGGCGAGGGCGAGAAAAAGGGGAAGAAAGAAGAAAATCAACCCGCATGTGCTCGGACGCACTTGAAAACGAAAAGTACTTTTGGTCCAAGAGCGATATGGAGGCGGTATACGTCGAAGAACGTGAAGAGTGTACCAAGGGTGCGTGAACTATGAAATGCACCGGCTGTACATGTTCCCTCTTTCGACGAATGTAGCTCTGAAAAGCCACGAGAAATGTTTATAATTGGGATCGTTGGCCCGTTGCGTTCTCTTTTTCTTGATATACGCGCGCACACTTGCAACCTCGCCAATCCACGCCTGTCGCAATCTCTTTGTATGTCACCTTTCATAAATTTCATATATTGCACAGTTCGTTTCTGAACTACTATCAATATCTATCAATCACTGCTCCAACTACTATCGAAAGAAATTTATTTTGCATGCAATTGAAATTTATATCATAAACAACTTATTTGATTGCATGATTGCTTAAATGGTTGATTGATACATTGATGGATTGGTACATTGATAGACTGATAGACTGATAAACTGATAGACTGATAGATTGATAGATTGATAGATGGATAGACTGATAGATTGATAGATTAATAGATTGATAGACTGTTAGACTGATAGATTGATGGACTGATAGATTGATAGGTTGATAGATTGGTAGATTGATAGATTGATATATTGATAGATTGGTCGACGGATGAATTGCTTGGTTGATCGATTTAGTACATGACTAAAAGATTGACTGCATGATCAATTAGTTGATCATTTGATTGCATGAATGATAAATTGATGAATTATAATTTGATTGATGTTTAAATTAAACGAAAAATTAAATCTAATTCTGATTTAAGTAAACTTATACTTCCAAGAATCACAACTTATACATATTCAATTATCAGTCCTAATTAATCATTAATACTATAAAGGAATAATTAAAAATCATCCTATGTGACACGTAAGAAATTACAGAACTTTTCCAAAATTATATAAAAAATATGGAAGATAAAGATCCATTTGATTACACAAAAGACGCGAAATTTGTATTTGCAGGAATATCGGCAGCCACCTTCTCGCTTTTGACAAGTTGGCAAAATGAAGGGGCCGTGATAAGCAGTCTGTTTTGTAGTTCCGTGCAAAGCGTTTTAACCCTTGATCAGCGACATCGTTAGCGTGATCGCTTTGCCAACGGCGGCCTATCAATATTTCATAAGCCTGGTGAATAAAAAAAAAGGGACGAGTGTTTACAGCTCGCTAAGCGACGAATCCTCGATCTTGTTCGCCGGTTAGCCGTAAGTGTCTACCCCGTCGGTGAATTTGCATCGAATTGAATTTCAAATTCGTCATCACTCTCCGTGACCAAAGTCTCGAGCACCCTCTTGCACTCGATCCTGCGCCAAATGAAATTATTATTAATATAGTCGCGCGTTACTCGCGATACTGTGACGACCCTCCTTCGACTCCAACCGAATTCTGTGATTACTCGATATTAGTAGTTACGCACTAGTCTATTAGGCTGTCACGTACGGTATTATGCACTTAGGAACATAGAGATTATTATGCGAATTTGGGAATTCGAGAACTTGGAAATTCGGTTAGGTTAATTCGAGATATTGCAATATGGGAATTTGGTGTTTTGGGGATTTTAGGGTTCAAGGATTCGAGGTCTGAAGACTTGGAGGTTCTAGGGAATTTGGGGGTTTGAGGAACTCGGAGGTTCGGAGGTTCTAGAGAATTTGAAGGTTTGGAGATTCTAGGGAATTTAGGGGTTTGAGGAATTCGGAGGTTTTGAGGTTCTAGGGAATTTGGGCCTTCGAGGAATTCGGAGATTTGGAGATTTAGGGAATTTGGGGGTTTGAGGAATTGAGAAATTTGGAGATTTAGGGAATTTGAGAATTCGAAGAATTTAGAGATTCGGAGATTTACGGAGTTTGGGAGTTTGAGGAATTCGGGGATTTGGAGATTTAGGGATTCTGAGAAATTCAGAGATTTTGGAGATTTAGCGAATTTGAGTTTCAGGAATTCAGGGATTTGCAAACTTAGGAAATTTGAGAATATGAGGGATTTAAAGATTCGATGATCTAGGGAATTTGAGAATTTGAAGAATTCAGAGATTTGGAGATGGAGGGAATTTAAGAATTTGAATAGATCTTTAGCTCCCTATCTCCTTACCCAACTATCCCTAGATTTTTTCTTAAATCTCTATAATACTCCTCTCTTCCTACACCTCCCAAAAACCATCCAAGAAATATACCCTCAAAAATAACCCTCCTTACTCCCCTCGTCCCCATTACTCCACGCAGCGCACGCAAACAAGCTATCAGTTAAATCCATAAAAACGTAACCTCGAAACGAAGAGAATCGATCGTAAACTCGATGCAACGAGTTCGGGCATAAAATCTGTTCGCGGTGAAGTTCCTTCATCGGAAGAAAGGAAAAGGGAAGTTATGGTCGGGCCATAAGGGCGTAGTCGACGAGACTCGAAGGATGAAAGTGTTTATGGGCAAAAGAAGGACAGAGGGGAAAAAAAGGGACAGGCTCTGGTGGATGACTCGTCGACTTTGGAGGAGAAGCCAGGAAGATTATGCCGCCATCTTGGATGTTGGTAAATATCTCGTGGCAGAAGTGGCTGTCGAGCAAGGGATCCAAGCATGGGCGGAGAAGTAAGCTGGCTATACTACTAGAGGCAGCCTTCGTCGACGCTACAGTAGTTGCGCTGTAATCGTTGCAACGACGAAGACGAAGGCGAGCAAGGAAGTGGAAATCGTCGAGGTTTAAGAAAGAGGAAGACGCTTCGAGAAATCGTAGGAGGGTGTCTGAAGAGAAGGAGAAGCCCCGCTTCTGAACACCCCCTCGCGGAGGGCTGTAAAAGGTAAAGAAGTGCGAGAGGTCTTCGGCACAGAAGGCGAATATCCCCGCTACAAAGAATACTGTCGGCTTTGCACCTTTTTCCAAGACACCGTTTTTCCCGCCAGTAACTCTCTTTCTTTCTCGTTCCTTTTTACCTTGCCTACTCGACAACTGCGCGGCTACAGTCTTTCTCATAACTCGCGTCTACTTTACTTCTTTTCGTTTCACCTAACTCAGGTTTCACATTTTCATGATCGCTGTACTTTTTATGTCATATTTTGTGCAGACCTATCAAATTACCATGCTGGTAATATATACTACTATAGTTAATACAGTGGTTGTTATTTATTTTTGTACTTCATTTTTAATATAAAAGTCAATGCATTTAATGTCGGTAGTTGCAGCGATAATGTAAAGTATTAGAAATTGTATAACAGGATGGTGATATAGGAGATCACTAATGTGGTATAGTGATATGGTGACTTGGGGAAATGATTGAATAATTGTATAGTAGTATAGTGAAATAGTAGAGTAATAGTAGAGTAGTATAACAATAATACAATTGATTCAAGGATTAATAGAATTGTATAGTAGTATAGTGGATGAATAGTACAGTGAAATATTGGAGTAATAGTAATATAGTGCAATAATAATACAACTGATTCAAGATATAATAGAATTTTATAGTAGTATAGTGGAATAATGGTATAGTGAAATAGTAGAATAATAGTAGAGTAATATAATAGTAATATAATTGACTAAAAAAATTATAGAAAAAATAGTAGTAAAAAAATGAAAAGATTCGAATATTTGGAAATATTGGAATTTAAAAAATGTTAATATTAATCAATTTAAAAATTAAAATATTAAAAAAGTTGAATTTGAGAAGTAAGAGTTTTGAAAATATAAAAATATGAAAATGAAAAAGAAATGATAAGACGGTCCACGAATTATGAAGAAGATTGTACGTGGTTCTGATCCTCTCTCTGTTTCGTGACAAGCCTCCTTCGTTCTTTCTTTCCCCTCTCTGGTCGTCTTTTACTCACCCGGTACTCTCCACCCTCTGCTTTTCTCCCCCTTTTTTTTTTCTTCTGCTTCTTCCTTTTTGTTGCTCGCAAGCTCCTCGTGTATGCGGTTAAAGAGAACAGCCATTTACCTACGCGATTCAGAGACGGCAAACTGAAGCTTCCTTTGGGAGAAAGAACTACGGATTTGCATCTCTGTGCACCGTAAGCCGAGAATATTCGCTCTGGTGATGTTCGCACACAGACGAATCGACGTGTTTTATTTCCTTGGACGATTCTACGAGAAGCTTTTCAACGACTATCGCGATTATGGATGAAACGCGAACGTGTGAATTCTTATTTAACCCTTTGCATTATGTCTGTCGAAATAATAATTTTCAATCAATTTTTACGTCGTTCATTTTAAGATATATTTCATAAGGATATTTTGAACGTTTTAACGCGGTAATAGGATCGAGATAACAATTATAAAATTTAATAACTTGGAAATTTGAAAATTTAGGAATTTAGAGATATTAAATTTTTTAATTTAGAAATTGCGGAAGTTTCAAGTTTCACATTTGGAAATTCGGTAATTTGGAGATTTTGACATTTGGAAGTTTGGTCGTTGGGAGATTTAGAAATTTGAAACTTTGGTAATTGAGAAATTTGAAAATTCAGACATTGCAGAATTGGGAAATTTGGAACTTGGAAAATTAGGAACTTGCGAAACGGGGAAATTTGATATTGTGAAACTAAGAAATTGGCAAATTGAGAAATTGGGGAATTGAGGAATTAAGAAATTGACAAATTGAGGAATTGAAGAATTAAAAAATTGAAAAATTACTAAACCTAACCTAAACTGGGTAACCAAAGAGTTCAAAAGTAGTGAAGTCAGAAAATATAAAAAATTTAGATCTACAAAAATATTAATTTTCAATTTATCAAATTAGCTAATTATCAAATTTACAGCTTCAGAAATTTGATAATTGAAAATCTGCAAAATGACAGTAAACCAGAATTGTCCACGATGGTATGACTGTTCGATCCTGCGTGCAAGTTAAGACGGGGGTGCAATAAGTCGAAGGGACACCCTCGAGATTTATTCGTAGGCGATCGAGAGGGAAGAAATCAGGAGAGGTAAATACGTGTGGTGAGAGTCCAGGATAAGAAGCAATCGAATCGAATAGTGGAACTCGTGGAATCCGCAATCCGTCGCGAAGTGAATGGCGAACGCCTAAGGGTTCCATGCTTGGGTATACCACACCTTTGTCTGTTCTACTGTTCGACGACCTAACCTAACCTGCCGGCAACTTCAGATTAATGTGGTAATCGCTGAACCAGCAAAAGACACCGTGTTAGCGAAAAGGAGGAGAACCTTACGACGTTCATCGCAGTTTCAATACCTTTCGAAATGAGGAAATCAAGAACGAAGAAGAAAAATTATAACTCGCAGATATATTTTTTAAATTACAATAAAATTACAAATTTGTTACATTGAAGTATTCTTTTTAGGATTTATGTAGAGTATAAAATATATACAAGCATTTTATTATCTTATTCATCATTTGATAGATAAAAGTTAATATGTTAATATAACGTTGATATTAGTATACGTCCATATTAAGTTGATCATGAAGTTACAGGTATTCAAAATGGCCGTCAACACCACTGCCATCTGGCACTTCTTACAGTTCTATGATATTAACACGAAATGTCTACATATTACTGTAACATTATTATAACTGTAGGATATTCTAATTTTATATCCATATAACATTATTATGAATGTCTTTAACTGTTTACAATTTAAATGTATCAAAATTTTACCTTTAGAACATTGTCAAAACATTTACCGACATTTGAATTAATCCTGAAACTTCAGATCAGTACAAAATGACGTACAATACTTTCATGTCATTTTCAATTATTTTGAAGCTTGATCGGAACGTATTTCTACGATTGAATTGTACTCCTCTAAATTAGAATCTACAATTAGACTTCTCTTAACTCTGATAACTTTGAAGTTTATTCCTGAAAACGTGTTTTGTAAAACTTTGTAATTATTTTAAAAAGGCCTAGGGGCAAGGACGAGTTTTAAATAACCCTCTTGTGTTAGTCATCCAATAATCCTTTCGAATCGAAAGTTATCGAGAGTTTTTTCTGCATTTCTTAGACAGCATCCTGATCACCGCGAAGAATCATCGATAACAGGATCCGTATGAACGCAACGAATATCGCGTAAATAAATACGAGCGGAAGGGAAGAAAAGAAGGGTGAATCGAGGCTGGTAGTCACGGAAGAACCTCGCTGGTACGCGGAGTAAGTGCAATAATACCAGATTATTTGCATCGCAAAGCCGTGCGTATGGGTAAACACAATATTCGCTCTCTGCTCGGCTCTGTGAACCGATAGTGCGCTCAGGTAGATACGCATCCATCTATACGTCTCTCCTCGTCTCTCCTTTCCGCCCCCATGTATCCCTTTTCCGTCTCTTTTCATCCGACACGCTCGTCCCTCTCTCTTTTATCCTCTCTCCGCGTGTCATCTTTATCTCTTTCCATCTTTCGTTACTGTTCTATCCATCGCGATGTACGTCTCTCTCCCTCTCGTTTGCAACGTGGCGTAATACAGATTCTATTTGAGCTGCCTGAGGGAAGTTAACTCGTGATGCGTGCAGCCCGGCTCGCTCTGTTGGCGATACAACGGAACCCATCGTTCTCCATTTCGAGGCTGCAAATCCAAGGACCAGGGTCTCGTCAACCCTGTTTCCGTGATCACGACCAGACTCCATTCGAATCACCTTTTCGAAGGAATTTTCGTGCACGAAATTATGCGAATCTCGTCCCTTTTTCACCGATGAAATTTTGCGGGGTCGTCGAAAAACGTACACGGGACGTTATGCGGAAAATAGATTTCATTTTTGTTACTAGTTTTCAATTTTGTTGTTAGTTTCAGTACGTGATAACTAGTTTTGTTACTTGAGCTTTTATTTTCAATGTTAGTTGCAGCAAACTAGTTTTTATTCCCAACGTTGCTTTTGGTACAAGTTTTAGCATTAATTTTAAGCACACTTAAACTAGTCTTTACGAAGAATTTTAGGTGTGGTTTCAATGTAGTTTTAATTTATGTAACATCCTTTATAGATCCTTAATTGTACAAGGAGCCAAACAAGTGCCCAAAGGGTTCTCGGACACTGGAGCGCATGGTGTTTAATAAGGAGGGAGATTTATGGGAACCTTCTGATAATTTGAGAGCCAGAGTTGATCTATTAATTTAAAAACGTGGCACTGAAAAATGTACCAATTTCAAAATACAAAAATGAACTTCCGAAATTTGAAAATTCATTCATTACGCTATCAAAAGTCTAGTAAATAAAAGGGTCTAAGAAATCCACGAAACAAATGTTACAAACCGAAAAATAATTACAAGTTCCTAGTAAAAATTTAATCTCAAAATCGTAATCGAAAATCTAAACGTACACTCAGAAAATCTCCCATCCATTAATAAACAACGGCTCTATCGGAATACTTAAACCCAATTCACAGTATTCGGTAACCGGGGGTGGCTAACAGCAACACAGAAACCGAGAAGTTGTTAGACTGTCAGTATCTATCCGAAAATCGATATCGATACTCGTCCGAGTCTCGTACGTTCTATTAGTATGTAACGCCTGGTCCTTTCACCGTTTGCCGTTCAAAGCAAAGCAGGAGTGTTACAATTTCACCCTCTCCTCAACTCCAGTCCGCCTCGAAAGTCCCTTTATCTATCCCGCTATTTTCCTAACTCTGACGTCCCCTCCGGGGGTTTCTGCTCGTCGGTGGTGACGACAACGATTCCTCTTCTCCCGAAGGAGGATGGAGGGAGCTGTGGATGCCGGGCAATGGTGGGGCAGGCGGCCAGGCACCCCTTCGGTAGGGGTTGAAACGCCCGCCCATTGGTCCGCCCATATAGGGCCAAAGCAGTCACTTCGAATCAATTCGACCCACGATTTCGCCTCGTAGACGGTCCTCCACGGTGCTGGCACACTCGCAAATCGCGCTTCATAAGCTCCGACCGCATTTCGTGCGCCTAATCCCGTCGAAACCGCGACCGGGTACGTTTTCGATCCATACTCCTCGTGTTCGACCGGAAAGTTGTGATAACCGACGTGTTGGCTGTCGGTGAACGGTGATCGGATGACAGTGCGAACCTAAACGTGGCCGGGCATGCGGTAGAACCGTGGCCGACGACTGTTTACGGTAGACTCTCGCGCGTCACTCTAGCGATCCGTCATCCTTGAGGTTCGCGTAGAAAAAAAAACTGCCGTTATCGTTGTTGAAACAAACTATTAGCGTAAGATAGCGGCTCTCTCGCGTGCGGCAGTCTGCTCGCCAAAACATGTCGGAGGAGGAGCACTCGTGCAGTCCGGCGATCGTTCAGTGATTAACCCTCGGATGACACTCGTCGGTGGTTCGGATCTGGCCTGCAGGATGACCGGAGAGTTGCAAGGTGTACCCGGGTGGTGTTGCAATTAGGATCGTTAGATGTCCGGCCGCCCGTGTGCCCATGAAGCGATCACGATGGAGCCGCGTGGGATGATGATGCCTAACCTGTCGTGCGACGGCTGCGTGGACAGCGATCGCGACTCCGACAGCAGCAGCATGATCGTGGACCCGGTGAGTCTGGACAAGAACGAGCTGTCGCCGTCGCAGTCGTCCTCTAGCCCGATCATCTCGAGCTCGCCCGTGCCGCCCAGCGGCTCGTCGAGGAACCGCGGCGGCAGCCGTAGCAAGAAAAGCTACTCGATGATGTCGTCGAGCGGGCAACAGAAGAGTTCGACGGGTCAGCCGTCGTCTTACAACAACGACAAGATGTCCTCGTCCCTGATCAAACCGCCGTACTCGTACATCGCCCTGATCACGATGGCGATACTGCAGTCGCCCCAGAAGAAGCTGACGCTCAGCGGGATCTGCGAATTCATAATGTCCAGATTCCCCTACTACCACGACAAGTTCCCCGCCTGGCAGAACTCTATCAGACACAATCTGTCGTTGAACGACTGCTTCATCAAGATCCCCAGAGAGCCGGGTAACCCGGGTAAGGGTAATTACTGGACTCTGGACCCGTTGGCCGAGGACATGTTCGACAACGGCAGCTTCCTGCGACGTAGGAAGAGGTACAAGAGGCCTCCTCCGCATTATGTCTTGCGGGACAGGGCTATAATGGCGACCTTCGCCATCTGCGGCGATCGGGGACCCTGTCCGGGAAGCGGCGGCGGACACCCGGGTGCTCTGGCTTATCCCAGTGCCGCGTACCTGTCTCCGCCGCCAGGTTTACCCCTGTTGGACTTCTCTCCTTCGACGTTGGAGGCCCTGAAACTTGGAGGCTTCCTGGAACCACCTCCGCCGCTGTACAAACCGGTGCCCATCACGGCCCCGCCGATGAGGCAGCTGGACCCGACTCCCACGAGGACCACCACGATACCCAGCAGCCATCCTCCCGTGGAGAAGAAGAGGAACTTCAGCATCGACGCTCTGATCGGCAAACAGACCGGCAGTGATCAGAATTGCGGCGGTCTGCTGGATCTCAGCCCGTCGGAACACAGGGAGATCAGAAGTCAGGCGTCAGCCTTCTCGCCTTTGGTCTAGAAGACCGGTCTACCCTTGATCCGAGTCGAGATCTTGCATTCGAAAGGATATTTTTATCGTTTTATCGTTGGGGGATGAGAAGACAGGTGGCGGAGGAACCTGAGGGCCAGGTTCTTCGGGACGAACGGCGACGATTTGAAGGTTTGTTATCAGTTGGAGTTAACATATCGGACTCAAACCTACCTCTTCAACATTTACAGACTGGCTATGGTTGCCACTGCAAACAGTGATACCATTTGAAAGTGAAGCACGAGAACGGTATTAAGGGACGATAGATTCGACCTTGAAGAGAAGATTAAACACGTTGCGTGTAAAAAGACGTGGATGGAAGTCGAGTAATTGTAAAGGGAGAGAGAGAGAGAGAGAGAGAAAAGTGTAGTGCAATAGTGTAGTGCTTTGTTTATCGTATCGAAAGCACCGATTTCGCTCTAACGAACGATCACTTAGCGTACATACGTCCCTGAAGCTCGATCCTCGAAGATCGACGTTTCCGACCCTGCTCTTTATTTTTGTCCGTTCTGCTGTTAGCCGAAGAAGTAGCTTGTGCGTGTTGGCTCGTTTGTAAACGATCGATTAATATCGGCACTGTAAATACACACACACACACACATACACGTACACAGACATACACACACACTCCCGAACAAATCTTTGCTCAGCTTTCTATTGTTCGACAGGGTGAGAGAGTGGGAGAGAATGGTGGAGCGACAGAGAGAGAAAGGGGATGTGTCGTTTCACGTGAAAACGCGATGCTCGATCGAAAAAGGTCGCGTTTCTCGATCGGGTACACGGTTTCCGGTGTACATAGTGCAATGCTTATCGAAGAACGACCTAACATTCGAGTTCCCGACGTACGTCGTCGTTTGTCTGCGTCGATGCAACACACGGTTTCTTGGAAATCCTCCTTATCGTTTTGTTTTCTTTCTAAATTGCGCTCTTCGCTATGCAAACGGTGCAGAGGGATTTGCTTTGTTTCGTATTGCCTTTCCGTTACGAAACGGTCTTGTAATTAGAGATAGGAGCAAATCTGAGCGTTCTGTGCCTAGGGACTCGCAGATCCTAGGGTCCCTGGGTCCTAGAACTCTCTCAGATCGTTGGAGTACACAGATCTTAGAATTATTTTACTCCGGATTTTCAGGACTTCTAGATTCTAGTGTCCAAGGTTTGAAGATTCTCAAACTTTAGGGGATTCTAGGATCCCTAGGAGCTTAACTCGCACTTAATTGCAAAATCACAAATTTCAGTTCGGAAAGTGTTGTACTTATAAAAACAACTTGTTATATTGCCATGAACGGAACTGTAAGGGTGGACAATTCTTGGAATTGGTAATAAACTAGACTTTTGTTATATTGCCATAAATGAAACTAGGGGTGGAAAATTATATTGCCAGAAGTGGAGCGAAACATTCTCTGAGTTGACAATAAAGTAGTCTCTCGTTATATTGCCACAGACAAACCTGAAAGATTCTTGCAATTTGTAGTACATTAGACTCTCATTATATCGCCATTATGATGTTATAGGAGTGGACAATTCTGACAACTATAAAACTAGGCACTACTAGTGTATATGGCAATATAACAAGAGTCTACTACTTCAGAACTGTTTATATTGCAGTTGAGAAATGGAAGATGAGAGATCTTAATTAAAGTTAAACGTTTTTTTTTAATTAACAGAAAAATATTTCATATTTTTACTATCTGATTTTAGTACCAACTTTCTAGAAACATTAGTTTTATTTGTAATATAAAATTGTAGATTAGTTTATTAAAAAAATTTGACTCTTAAAATTAAAATTAAAGGTTATATAATAATCCCTCTGCAACCTCGCACTTTAAAAAATTTTCTCGATACTGAATTATAAAACGAATTTCGGTTCTTTTTCAGATAAATGAAAATACTCGAATATAATTCGATCCCGGGATAACTGGTATATCTCGACCTTGAAACACAAGCGTAAAAAACATTTTCAAGTCTACGAAATGCATCTTTATACGGCCCTCGAACATTTAAACATCATCCCATCTAATTTCGCGTATTTTTACATTCATTTCACAACCCCTCAAAGATGGTCGCCTCAGAGTGTTTCAAACCACAGTTGAGACTGAAAATGTTAAGTTTGTCTCACTACACTACTCGAAGGACATTGTAAACGGTTTAATTCATAGTATTTAAAAAACCAGACTCATTAAATCATCGCTAACAATATTATTTTGCAAATAAGACTCAATTTGTTTCGAGCAGTGTACGAGCACAAGTTTGGCGGGAAATTTGAAATCGTCAATTTACGAATGTTCATAACGTTTGAATCTCATAAACAATTCGAAAATTGTAACACAGTATTAACGACAGTAAAATTAACGTTGCGTCGAAGTCTTATCACTTTGTCAAACATCGAATCTCGAAGAATATCATTAACTTAGAGGTTATGATGGAAACTCACGCGGCAAGGAACGCTCGTCTCGAAACCTTCTGTTTGTTCGTGTTTTTCTTTTTAGTTTCAAGGCTTCGGAAGGCAAGCAGGATTCCTAGTTATTTTCGTTATCATCAACGTTTATGTAGAACTGATTAGGCCGTGGTTCGCGTGCGTGTTCGAGACGTGAATGACGCTTGGCGATAACGAAAATCATCGCCCTAATAATAGAGAGCACCTCGTTTCAAGACGAATCTATGCTTAACATATCGTTGATAAAAAACAAAGAGAATACAAAATCATGGAATAATGATTTTTTCTCGTGGAGTCTTTGTACGAGTGAGAATTGAAAATATTTTTGGTGGATGTTTGAGTGGTGCAGTGACGTAACTAGGCGGGGATGAGACTGGGGCATCTACAATAGGGACCGGACTTTTTATGTAGTTTGAGGGATGTAGAATTTAGGGTACTTCGTATTAGAAATTTAGAAAATTTTTAATTTCGATGACATGACCTTAAATATCCAAATTTCTACATTTTCAGATTTCTACATTTTCAAATTCCCAAATAATCAAATTCCTAGACTTCAAAATCTTAAAATCTCGAAATTTCTAAGTTTTCAAGTTTCTAATTCCCCAAATTTCTAACTTCCCAAGTTACTAATTTCCCAAATTTCCAAGTTCTCAAGTTTCCAAATTTCTAAATTTCTAAATTTCTAAATTCCTAATTCCCTAATTCCCTAGTTCCCTAATTTTCTAATTTCCTAATTTCCTAAATTCCCAACTTTCAATTCCCAATTCCCAAATTCCCCAATTTGAAAACCTCAAAATTCCCAAATTTCCAAGTTCTCAAGTTTCAAATTTCCCAAATTTCTCACATTCTTAAATTCATAAATTTCCAAATGTCCAAATTTCTAAATATCCAAATTTCCCCCATCAAATTATCCAACTTCCTCAATCCTGAGATTTTCAAATTTCTAAATTTCTAAATTTCCAAAAATCACTCGATCAAGGGGCCCAGAATCACCCCAGACAGAAGCTCTAGTTACGTCAGTGAGATGTAGCAAACGATATAGTGCGATCGTAAATTAAATCAACAAACGTAAAGAATGTAGAAACGTGTTTTTAACGAAACTTTGTTAAAATAAGCTCTATAAACTTGTGTTAATAAAATTTTGAATATAACTATCAAGATCCTTCTTTTTTTCGTATAAATCAATATTTAAAATTATGTTAATAAAAATCTGCCAAGCTAGTTAAATTGTTCAATTTTTATTTGAACATTTTTCTATAATTTTTCTATTTAAATAATCTTGAGTTAACTCCCTATAAATTAACATTTGTCCAACTAAATTCAAAAATTATTTTTAATACAATCGTTGTCATAATTTAAAAAATTCCTTAGTTTGTCTTTTGTGAATGTAGAAATAATTAAAGAACGATATTTCGATAAAATTCGAACGTTTAATCACCTGATCGGAAAATCGCACTATATTGCATCCACGAACTGCACGTTCTCGAACGATTAAATCTGTGCCATGAAACGGATGAAACAGAGATTTAACGTTTAGGTAAAAAATATTTTATTCGATAGAATCTTTTATACTTGGACAAATTCACGTTTTGAACGATTAAGTTTTAATGTATCATATACGAACGTGCGATCGCGCGGAGAACGTTGCTTATCTTATCCGCGCGAAGATGAGAAGTAAAAATGGAGATTGAATAGAGTAGAGAAAATGAGGCAACGAGACAACGTCTCTATTTGAGAATAATCCATGATTATTATTTGAACGATGTATATTTTACTGATCCCGTCTCGACTCTCGGCTGTCGTGTGTGTTAAGGTATTGCGAGGGAAATTAAAACGATACGTCTGTTTGTTCCTTTACTAAATAAGTACCGATGCCATAATGTATGTTTAGTTATAGGTTATCGTTACACTTGTCTCCGTAGATTTAGTAAGTATTATACGTGTCAAGATGATAGATTTATAATAACGTGTAATAATGTCAACAATAAAGTACTGTTAAGTATGAACATCGTGTTTGTTTCCTCGCACTGATAGGCTTTATCGAAATTGTAAACTTCATTCGTGGTCAGTAGCGTAACATCATTTTTTATCTACAACTTTTAGAATAAGTCCTATTATTTCATATATAATATTCTATCTATCCACTCTTGTAAATATTCTTACTGACACGAGACTCCTGATAATTTTCAATGTATTCAATTTTATAGTGCATCCAATTTTCAACGTAATAAAAATTACAGTATGAACATAAGTACGAATTTAGAACTACGTACAGTAACAAAATATTGTAGAAATATTTAGAGTTGTTAAAAATACTCAAAATTTTCAGCTACATGATATAGACAATTTGATCGATTTCCCTATTCGTACAACGACGAGACTGACAAAAGAATGATAGTTAATAACTATAACGTTGAACACGATCGATTCGCTATTAGTCTGTTGTGTGTAATGAATCTCTTTCCCATCGTTCTAATTGTCAACTGGCGGCACGTTATTTACTCGAACGAGCGTGGAATTATGAAAGGGACAGATTCGTCCCTCTCCCATGATCGTGGACGTGTGCAAGCACACCTCTGTGCCACGTATACGTGGTGACAATACAAACCGAAACAAACACTTGGCGGCACGTGTACGGCACGTGTCGACCAGGATATATTACATTCCGAATGCACACACACTTGACGAACGATTAAAGGGGTGTACACGGCCGAGGAACCACGATCGTGACAACGATGAACACGCTTGGGTGTCTTATCTTCTCACTTTTGTTAGATACTTTCGATCGGAACTATGCTTACCATTCTCGGTGCCTCCGAGTATTTATTAGCTCTACGATCGTGGCACACGCTGGCGACAATTAATTTTATGATGCTTGGGGTTGCTACTTTGAACTAGTTTAGGTTAAAATAGTTGCTTTAGGTTGAAGGAGGTGCTTTAGCTTGAGGTAAAATAATTAGTTTGCGCTGAAATAATTACTTTAGGTTGCTAAAATAATTTTAGATTGCTAAAATAATTACTTCAGGTTGCCAAAATAATTTTAGATTGCTAAAATAATTACTTCAGGTTGCTAAAATAATTTTAGATTGCTGAAATAATTACTTCAGTTTGCTAAATTAATTTTAGATTGCTAAAATAATTGCCTTAGATTGCCAAAACAATTTTAGGTTAGGTTACTTTGGGTTGCTAAAATAATTATTATGGGGTTGCAAAGATAATTCCTTCAGATTATTAAACTTAGAAGATTTAATATTTGATATTCTGTTTAATTTTACATTTACCCTGGTTAATTAGCTATATTATCTGTGATTAATTTCATATTTTTAACCCACACAAATTGAGTGCAATTTATACATAACATGTGGAACGCATGTATCATGAAACATGGCTGTTTCTACTGTGACGGTCAGTGGTCAGACGTGGATTTAAAACACAACACAGTTATCAAGGTTACAATTACTAATTTTTACAGTATTAGTACAAAACTAGTGTTAGATATAAATATATTATGTTTCTTTCGTTTTTATTAACAATTGCAACAAGTATTATTTAAAATGTAAACAGAGAAATAATTTTTGGGGTGATATGTATACATATATAAAATTTATTACAGAAGTATAAACTCATTCATATACTATTATCGCAACATGAAAACCAACATTTTCAATATAGTAAACAAACAAAATAGTTAAATAGCGAACGTAAGTGTCTAGGAGAAGAGTAAATGTGGTGAGATTAGTAAACGATCGCGAAGAAAAGAGAGAACGGCGAAGGAGACTAGAGGTTAGAATAGAGACGAATTAAAAACGTGTGCAGTTAGGGTGGTCGACAGGAGGCTCGAAAAGCTGGCTCGTTCTGACTGTTTTCGTCACGATCGAGGAATGTAATATCGTCACCCCAAGCGACAAGAGTTGCCTTCGAGAGTATCGCCGTTTAGAATACCACGAGGGGGGCATGGGGGGAGAGATCTGGATTAAACTGCAATGAAAATCCACTCATTTTCTACTCCCTTCGCATCGCTTCCTCTCGTTCCGTGCAGACACGCCTTCATCGAGCAGGGTAAACAAGATATTACCTTCGTATCTGCCTTTGTCTTCCATTGTTTCCTGATCGCTTATTTCGTTCCACCTTTAAGAACCTTTATCAGCTAATCAGCTCATCGATGTAACTAAATATTGCGCTATAGTGGAAATTCGGTGTGATTAAATGCAAAAGGGTTGTAGAGGTAATATCTGTACGTATAAATATCTACGATTATATGTACGAAATATGTACATATTTACAATTTTTAATTTTATAAATGTATCTGTTATTTTAGTAATTTCGACTAGTTTTGAAAGAAATTTTTAAAAGATCTCAAATGCTACTAAATCAACGCTGAATTATTCTGGATAAACCAAAGGAAACTAGAAGTTAACTAAAAATTATTTACCAGGTCACCGATGCAGGTACTTTTGATCAAAGTACGACAAATAAGGGATGAAGTATTTATACAATCATTCAAAGACAAATTTAAGATTTCGACGCAAACCTAGTGTTAGAAATATAACTAAAGAAACTACAAAAAATGAATATAAACGTTAATTCTACCCCGATAAAAATTGATATGTATTTCGAGAAGAACGTGACACGAAGACCTGTTTGGTGAAAGTTAACAAACTTTCATGGACAAAAATGTGAAGATAATTATGTAGAGTATGAGAATAAAAAATGAAATGTTCCATAATCGTAAGTGCAATCTGCATTAATCAGATCGGTATCAACCCCTGAAGAGGTTAGAAATATTTCGCGAAGGGTCGACGATAAACGTTCGCGAGGACGTGTCGCGTGTGAAAGATTCCCACCCCTTTTTGGCGAGCTACTTCGCCTCATCCGACGGAACAAGCAATGACCAATATTATGATAATTCCATGCCACCCTCTCTGTTCGTCGCGTTTTATCTTGCACCGGCTCGACACGCTGCTCCTCGGCCACCCCCGAATCCCCGGTTCACCCTTTCGCCAACATCAAGGTGCACGGAGTCGCGAATATGGGCAGCCATATTTGAGGGTGCGGGCGTGGCTTTCCGGTTGCCCGGGGTAACCGGCACCGGCGTTATCCCGATATCGACCTGGGAGCAACGAGAAGGGTGGCTAGGCTTCTGTCCGGGAGGGAAAATGTTATCACTGCTTTGTGGTGGCTAAGATAGCAACCCACTTTCCCTCTAACCCTTCTTCGTCCCTCCGTGAATCCTCATCACCTGCCACCACCACCCCACGACTCACCCTCCAACATCGCTGCCTCCCCCTCGTTCCACCGACCCCCCTTTTGCGAGCTTCCGAGCTTACGAACATCTTCCGGACGCGTAAAATTCCGGAACATCCGTGTTTGCTGCTCGACCATGGGTTAACGTGTTTATGGATTCGATCCGGCCGGTCGGACTCTGTTATGGCGGGTGTCGATTGCTTCACGGTGGGGGTGTAAGAATTTTAACGGTTCTGCTATCGGCCCTGGTTGTTGCAGAGGTGTGGCTTTTATTCCTTTTAGTTTTATGGACTTTGATATGATTTTATTAGTAAATCATCAATCTTAAGGGTCGAGGAATATTGCTATAAATTCATCGATGTTTTGGATACAAAATGGCAAACGTACATTTTTGATGTTGAATTTTGAAGTTCCATTTGATGACTTGAAACTATCGTAAAGTAACACTTATATAACAATTTGAACTTTGCTATTAGACAAAGATTTCATGTATATTCTTCATATAAAATGGCTGACTTAACAAACAATGAACGATTTGGAAATATGTATGAAGATAAGATTTGATGACATAAAACCATCGCAAAATGACACTTATGATACATCAATTTGAAGCTTGAGGTTCGAGGAAAATGACTGTATAAAGATTTGATCGATATTCTTAATATAAAGTGACTGGTTGATGAATTAAGTAAGTAGGTTGATAAAGAAATGTATATCGCTGTGTAGAAGTCCGTGTGTCGCCGACTCTGAACGAGTCCTTGCTAAACGTGTAAAGTCTGACATAATTTTATGACCTAGAAACTTCATACAATAGCACTTACTGTATTTCAAATTAGAGTGTAAAGACTGTTAAGATTTATTAAATAGTTTGTGGATGTTGTAACAAAATGGCGGACTGAGAGTTTATATTAAACTATACAAGTTTACTATGTTCTTGCGTGTCAAATTGATGAAGAAGTTGATATTTTTTTATTAGTGTGAGTGTGCAATTAATTAAACATTGAAACTGTCATAGTAATATTTTAATTATAACTAGTTTATTTATATCGGTATTTTTATAACAAATGATTTTAATATTATTTCCGCTTTTAAATAAAATTTGCACTTATTTAAACAAGGTACTGAACGACTAATTAATTCGGTAATAAACTTAATTTTGAAAGTTATTAAATATTTATTCCCAAGAATCCTTCCATTTCAACAAAAATAATTTTCTCTCAGTTTCCCCGTTGCAATTTCATTTGAACAATGAAATACCCATACAATTCTGTGTATTATGAATTTAAAAAAAAGAGCGAGGCTTTATTTTCGAAAAGAATTCGTTATTTTGATTCTAAAACACATTGTGTTGTCGGCTAACGAAATATTTCCTCTGTTCGTTGAATTGCAGAAAAATAATTCCAAAACGTTGCAGGGTAGAAACGTTTTCATATTTTAATACCGAAATATTAACAGGAAAAATAAAGTTTTTTTTCAGATTTATATTGGCTCGAAATATCTGCCCATTTTTCATGCTGGACCTCTATTCATTTTATAACTGTTACGAAAGTAATGCTGGGTTTAATGAAAACTTAATCACTTTTATTCATTAGTACATTCCTAACAACTAACAATAATGACAAAAATATTAATAATTAAATGTACCAATAATAATTATTTCCCTTCACCAATATTTAAAAAAAATAAATACAATTATACATTTATTATATAAATTATAAATAAATATAAATATAAAATAATGATCAAATTTATAATAAATAAATATTATAATACATACCATTAGATAATTTTATCCCAAAGAAGTTAATTGAAACAATTAATAAAAGTCACCCCTTCGAAAATCATCAGCTATGAAACGAAACGCGGCACGAAAGATATAAACGTATCGATTGTATCGAAATCACTTACTTTTCAAATAAGTCGTCGATCTACACACGAACAAGAGGGAATATATTTTTTATCCGCACAAAAGGTGGGAAACGGTAGGATGGATAAGAAAGTACGACATTTATAATGTATAGGTTTCTTGGGAAGGTTCAGGCATGTGCCTTGAAACTTTTGTCCGCTTTTGCGTCGCTACCAGAGTGGTTTCGAAAGAGAGAAATAAGTGTATCAGAATATGTATGTACATAAGCGGAAGTACGTGTGTTCGTGGACGGGATATAGATATACCTATGTATGTAAAACGGGGATACATTAGGGAATAGCTTTCGATACGTCTTTCTCTCGGTCTACTTGAAAATCTTCAAACCAATAACGCTTCGCAAACGAACTAGTACAAAGAATGTTGCCAAGTTATTTTCCTTGCGTTACAAATTTTGGGTATTTGGTAATTTTGGAATTTAATAATTTGGAGATTTGGAAATTTGGGGATTTGGAATTTGGCGATTTAGAGAATTGGGAACTTTCCAAATTTGGGGATTTAGAAATTGGAAAATTTGGGAATTAGATATTTGGAAATTTGGGGATTTAGGATTTTGGGGAATAGTAGATTTGAAAATTTGGAAGTCTAAAAATTCCAATTCCATAATTCTCAAATTCCTAATCTCCCCAATCTCCAATACCCCCAAATTTTCAACCTCCCAAATTCCAATACTCCCAAATTTCAAAATCCCCAAATTCCAAAACTCCCAAATCTCCAATACCCCCAAATTCTAAAACTCCCAAATTCTCAACCTCCCAAATCTCCAGTACCCCCAAATTCTAAAACTCCCAAATACCAAAACTCCCAAACCTCCAAAGGTCCCAGCACCCAAAGCCCCCAATTCCAAACCTCCCCAAAATTCCTAAACTCCCAAAATCCACAAAGCAGCCCAGTCTTACCTCCCTGAAAAGCAACCAACATCAAAACACACCAAATAAACCACACTCCCATAAAACTCTTAATTAAACCGCAAGTAAATGTCAGAACATACAAAGGATGTCTGTGATACAACATCGTTAATCAGACAGCTAGCGTAAAGTGACCTATAAACAGCAGCAGCGTTGTTCTCTGCTGATAAAAGTACTCGAGCAGAAAACAGATCGCACGATGGACGTAAAAGAAAGCCACGAAACGAGGGTGTAGGACAAATGAACGATAAGGAGAGGTTTAATTTAAAGCTGGCTGGTATTCTATCGTGAGAAACGACGGCAAAAACGGCAAGAAGAAATCAATGCCGAAGGCTAGCTAACACGGGTTCTCTTCCTCACGGATGAGCTGACTCTAGAACAGCTCTCGAGACCTCGACCATGCGAAAACTTTATCCAAGAATCTAATATCATCCTTGGTTCGCACACATTCTCAAAATTCCTGCGACACAAGGCCGAGGACTTTTCTCTGCTCTCTCTTTCTATCCCCGATCGTGTACGGCGTTGAGAGTGAAGGTCTCTTAATAATTCCGCCATTTTGATATTGTTTCACGAGTAGGTTACTGGACAACGAAAGTTAGGTGTATCATTGGCGAGTTAATTCTGGTTAGATTTTTAAATTGGGAGATTTTATTAAAACGAGGAAAATTTTTATAGTGGGACGGGGGTTCTCTTCCGCCATTTTGATATTGTTTGTCGAGTAGGTTACTGGATGACGTGGAAAGTTTCTATGTGTGAGTTTGTTGTGTGAAAGTTTGTGAAAGCTTCTGTCGCTGATGAACGAGTTAATTGACAATTCTGGTTAGGTTTTTAAATTGGGAGATTTTATTCATTGTGGTAGTTTGTATACTGCGACCGGAGGTCCTTTTAATTCCGCCATTTTGATATTGTTTGTCGAGTAGGTCACTGACGCGAAAAGTCAGGTGTGATGTAGATTTTTCAAACTGGGCTGGAATTTTTCAATAGACTATCATGAAATTATACAAAGAACGTATTTAAAAATTAGTATATATAAAAATATCCTACAATTGCCATATAACATGTGTTTCAAAATATATTCAAACTAGTATTATATCAACATGTGTTCCAAAATATATACAAACTATATGTCATCATGCATAACTAAAAAAATTTGTAGATGAGACTTACCAAATCCCAGTCCGAAAGGTCCTAACACAAAAGTTCCTGCAAACGATTATTGCCTTGGAAGCAAAGCAACCCCAATATTTAGTAAACATAGTAGGTGCCCCGTTTATGCGATCGCACACATTATGATCACCTCGAACGAACGTTATTTGAACTTCCATCGTCCAGCATTGTCACCGTCCGCGAGGAGCTTAACCGAAGTGACTTATGGCTTCGAACGATCGGAATCGATGATTTTTGCGGCTCTATCCAGCAAACGACCGTCTTAACGACCCTCGGTCGTTTCGACAAACACGTACGTAGGGTTATGGTTATAAATTATGACCGATATTAAACCGTGAAACCGACCGGGCGGGATCATCAATTTACTCGGGGGTGATTCTTGGTGGCGGTGAGGATTCCCTTAATACCACCACGATTTACCGACGCTGCGTACAATTAGAGTCGTAACCCACCCTCCCGGTTATATTTCGGGATGTGCCATAACAAATTTAACATGGTGACCGCTATGGTGGTCATGCGTGACCGCTGCAAATTTAGTTAAATTAGTTTATAGGAAAAGCGTATGTAAAAAGGTGTGAAATTGTAAGATTAGGTATTGTTCTTATGTCATGTGTGACATATGTGAATGTCGTAATTCAGGTAAATTGTTTATAGGAAAAGCATATTAGGACTCTTAATATTGAGACTGTGATGTACGCTTACTGATTAAATAATGAAATTGTAAGGTTAAGTATCTTTGTTGTCATGTGTGACATATGTGACCTGCAATGTAGATTCAGTTAAATTAATTATTTATAGGAAGAAGATACGAAAGCTCGAGGTCTTTTACTGTTGAAATAATATCTACAAATTAAAAGATGTAACTGTAAGGTTAAGTATTCTAGTTCTTATATCATATGTGACATATGTGACCGGCGATGTACATTAAGATAAATTATTTATTGGAAAAGCATATGGAAGGAACTAAGGGTTAATTTTGAGACAATTATATGTATAATACTTACAGATTAAAAAATGGAATTGTAAGATTAAGTATCTTTGTTATTATGTCATATGTGACATATGTGACCGTGGCTACCCAATCCCAATATCCTCAATTCCACATTCCAAAATCCGATAATCACAAAGTCATAAAGTTTAAAATCTTAAATTCCAAAATTTCACATCCCAAACCTCAAATCCAAAACTCAAAAATTTCAAAATTCTAAAATTCCAAAATCCTAAATTCCAAATCTCAAATTTCAGATCCTAAAATCTCAAAGTACCAAACCTTCAAACTGACGCTGTCCAACATTCAAAACGAAGAGGAAACGATTCGAAATCCTCAGAAAATTGTTTCCCGCAATTCGAAAATGACAATCGCAACGAAATAATGATTCCTCAAGAATCAATTACTCGAATCCGCGCGCTGATTATGCTGAGGTAATTAAGGTTCCGTCGCAGCGTTTTTTTCGGCAGAAAAATTTACAAAGGGACAACGAAGTACGCCGACAGTCGATTAAAGTGGAAAATTTCGTGTACGAGCCGCATATTTTTTATCGTGCACGCTTCAGATGTACAATGCACTTTGGCTGGGAATAAAAGGGAAAATGTGTGTTCTCCCTTCTTGTTCCCTTTTCAATTACGCCCGAGCATACGAAATAGAAATCGGTTAATTAGCGTGGAAAACGCTCGTAATGTTGTCAGCTTTTCACGACGTGTATTGAAAATTCGTAAACAAAGGGGCTGGGATTTTACAATTTCGTCTCCAAACAGCTTGTGCCTTACATTTTGAAACAATCGTGTACAACAATGATTTCATAAAAATTCACTTAAGTATAGCCAACACTACATATTATAAAATTTTAAATAAAAAAAAATAACTATAAAGTTTATATACGTACAATTTTCTACATCAAAATAGAATCATAAATAGTAATAAATAAATTTTGACAAAATTTAAATCGACAGTAAACAAAAATATTTCAAAGAGGTTCTGTAATCTTTTAAAAGTTGCCATAGGATCAATTTCCATACAGAATTAAAATTCATACAAAAATGATAAATATTTAATATAATATACATAATGTTTACATTGAATTTCAAGCAAAACCCAATTTTTATACAATAGTCATTTGAAAATATTAAAGTAGTAGTGTCATCCCCTGCTGACAAACTGTCCAAGTTTTCCTTCAAGCAACGAGGACTTAAAATGACACATTCTGCATGTTACTTTATTTGAAAGTTCATAATCATAAGGGCGATCCCGTAAATCCGATTACAAGATCAGATTTATTTTGACTGGAGCACGTGACCTAACAAAAACGTTTCGACCCTTAATCTGTCTCTTTATATTCGAATCGAAATGCAACACCTGCTCGCGCGAGAACAGATGCGTTTACCGCAACAGATTACGATTCATTCATTGAGAGACCTGTCACATAGATATGCAATATGCACTCACTATATTACTTTTCATAATGTATTCCGGGACACGAAACTTACCCTTTTTGTATTCGAGTTATTTCACCCTTCGAAACATTGGTAATTAGATCCATATATACTTGGTACGTAGTTTAGCTATTTTTTAATTTAAATTTAGTTATTTTAGTTAACACATTATTAATACATATATGACATCGCTGTATATTTTTTGGTAAATTCATTATTGTTCTCTGGATTAGAATTGCATATTATTATAATAATTATGAAATGTAATATTTTGAGTGGAAGATATTTAGGAATGACTAGTTTAGTATTATAGTTGTTATAAAAAATATAGTTGCTACAAATAATTTTCATGTTGTTACTTCTATTGTACCTAAATAGACTTGTGTTAGAAATAAATTTAACTGGAATTAAAATTAAAATACATTCCACTACAATTATATTCGAATTCACCCAAAATACTATAATGATACTCCATTTCATGACAAAAGTTCAAATTGAAATAATTTTGTCAATTAGAACATATACCTCCAAAAATAGTACAAGTATTCTGAAAGTATCCAAAACCTGAAAGCCTCCAAATAAAAAAGGATCACAAATGAAAATGAAGAACACAAGAAAGTGGTATACAACGCAAGAGGAACACGTTACGATTCTTAATTTGTTAAAAGAAGGGGTCACGGTCTTTAATCGTAAGTTATTCAGGTGAACGAAACTTTATAAAAATGTTATGAGGAGTTTAATTAGACGACGTTTAATTACTCCGTCTACCGACGACAAAGACGGTCCAATAGGATGGGGGTGGATGAAGTGAGGGTGGAATGAGGGGGTGGTCGGGTGGTATGGGTTAGAGGGGCGGGGGGAGGACTAATTGCGAAGTTTTCCACTTCGATTTTCCGAGAGGCTGCATGCTGCCGCGCCATTTCTCGCTGTTGTTCGAATTAAACGCGATGCAGTTTTAAACTGAAAAGAGTGCCCCAAGCACACCAAGTATTTTCTACCGAATTAAACACGACAAGTGAGGAGCGAAAAGAAGCCAAACGGATCGATAAATGCATCGGTGGCCGTCGCTTCTGCCATCCACCATCGCGCGGTACTTGTTTCGCCCTTTCTCGGGAAACTCCTTTCCGTCCTTCCGATTACACCCCCGTGAAAATATAGATCTTATCAACGATCCTCTCTCAACTTCCCATCTTTTCTCTTTTTTATCCTGTTTTCGTTCATCTCGCTCCCAACTTTGATTAACGATCCCCTTCTGCTGCGTGCTTTTGCCACTTTCATACTCCCTAGTTTACGATTTTTCAACATTTCGAACGTGTAATTTCCTCCATTTTCTATGAGTTTTCGTAGCAATTCATAACATTCGTTTAGTTCTGGTCACTTTCCTTTAGTAATTTGGATTTAAGATAGACTATTTAGTAAATCTGGAGATTTAGGTTCTTGGCAAGGGTGAGTTTCGCTGATGTCTGAAAATTAATTTTAACAAATAGTTAACAAATTTAGAAGTGGTAGAAGTTGTAATAAAACTATAGAGAACTGTGTTAACTTGCAAATAATTTATGTTATACTTGTATGATCCCTAGATTTTAATATTTTTATATTGCAATACGACTAGATCGTAAGTGTCCCTAGATCTGAATATGTCTACATTGCAACATCAGAAGAGCACAATTATTATTCCTAGGATCTGATATTCCTGCATCACAAAGATCCCTAGATTTCGATATTTATACACGATAAAAATCCCTAGATTCTAATTACCTATATCACAACATACATATAGTAAAATATCCCTAGATCTCAATTACCTGGGCTTCAAAATCTTATCATTATTGGATCCCAGTATTCATAGGTACAAATACTTTTGAATCTCAATATTTTTGGATACTAGTATTAATCCCTAGGAATTAATATTCCCATACTGCAATATACCTGGATCCCAGTATTTTAAAATTCCTGTACCCCAATATTCCTAAATTTCACCATTCCTCGATCTCCATGTACTGAAACCCCAATAAATCTTCTTGATCATCAATAAATATCCCCAGAAATGTTCGGAGATTACTATACCCTTGAATTCCTAGATCTTTACAGCACAAAGTTCCTAGAACCCTTCATCTCTAGATCCACAAATCCCTAGAACTCTTGATCTTTATATCATTAAATCCCCAGAATTCTTAATCTTTAGATCCCTAAATCTTCAAAACTCTTGCTCTCCAGATCCTTAAATCCCTAGAATTCTAAATCTCCATATCCCAAAGTCCCTAGTACTCTTGATCTTCAGACCTCAAAGTCCCTAGAACTGTTGCTATCTAGTTCCCTAAATCCTTAGAACGTGTTATCTCTAGATTTCTAAATCTTCAGAACTCTTGACCTCTAGATCTCCAACTCCCTAGAATTCTCAATCTCCAGATCCCAAAGTCCCTAGCACTCTTAATTCTCAGATCCCAAAATCCCTAGAATTTTTAATCTCTACATTTCCAGCTATAGATATTCTATAACTATAGTTATGCAAAATTCTCATGTAATTGTTTAATTATTCGATTGTATAAATTTGATAGCGATGGCCGCCGATAACGCGCGCGATAATAAACGTGCGAATGTTACATTAAAGTGTACGCGATTGTAATGATAGAAGATTGCAATGAATACATTTGCATCGAACGAACATAGTTTTTTATTTAAACTGTACTAGATGTTTGTTGGAAATGGAATAAATCCGATATTCATTTATTCACGTATGATGCATGCATAATTTGAAACGCTCGTTTCCGTCGGATGGAAACGCCGCATCGCATCGGACGAATTGAATGAGCGAGTATGGATTAAAATATTACGGTAAACTCCTTGTTCGATTAGTCAAATTAGTTGGTAATTAATTATTTACCGTATTGTGTAATCAATTTAAATGCAATTTGACGTGGAAGAAGTGTATGGAATATATAAAACAGTTGTTTTGCGATGAGAACACCGCTAGTTCATTAAAATTACACATTCATCGAAGCTTCGTTAATTATTGCATCGATTATAGTACACTTGTTACACTTGAAGGAATACTTGAATAAATTTCTGCGATGATTCACATTCTAGTTTAAGATTCAAACTCAAAACTTAAATTCTATTCTCTAAAATTATTAATAGTGAAGTATGTAAATTTTTCAACAAATTTTGTTGTTGAATTAATTGAATATTATTAGAAACAATTTTCTACCAGAAGTCACGAAATTGACAGCCACACTGAGGATTTGCAAATTTTATTAGATAATAGTTTTATTCTTAAAAAATCTTATCAAATACCACAATAATTATAAATAAATTTCCAGTTACATAAGTGAACAAATTCTTAATAACATACGTGACAGATTGATATGAAGATCAGTACCCACATATGGTTTCTTACAATTCAAAGAATTAATCAGTTATACAATTACAAATATATAATTATCAATTAGTATTTATAATCAGTGATGAGTTGATCTAAAATCGATCAAGATCACTCAGATTTTGAAACGAATCCATAACTTGATTCTACGATAACAAAATGAATCGTTCGTTGATAAACGTACAATTATTCAGTAACGAATGACCAGTTGATCCGCGATTCGAGAGGCTGATTAAGATCGCGAGAGGAAAAGAAGTCGAAGAAGCAGATATTGGGCGTAGCAACGGGGCAGAAACAGGGACGCGTTGCGTCGCGTCGGCAAAGGCCGAAGGACGCCCCTAATGTGGGGGCTGCTGAGCACAACGAGGGGTGCTCGGTCGAGTGTACGTCGACGCAGCCCTAATTGTTTTACTCCCGTAGCTCGCCAGTCCTCTCTCAATCTATTTCATCCGTATCCCCGCAGCTACTCTCATTTCATTGTGACGCCACCCGCAGCGCCTATCATGCGCCACTAATGCTCTAACAGGTTAACGTCTCGCATGATTATTCTATTGCTTCTCACCCTACGCGCGCTAATTCAAACGGCTTTCCTTCTAATACTTTTCCACCGTTACCCTCCGCTTTTCTTTACCCCGATAAACTTCAAAATTATGTATAGAAGTCCGGCGAGTTGGTAGCCAGACACAATTCGAACTATATTGATTCGCACGCAAACTTATTGGGGATGCGTTGTACGTGTCATTTATTTGCAGTTACAGTTACTTATAATTAGGAGTTTTACTTCTAGTTGAAGATTTGGTAATCTACGTTTAGACTCTCGTTATAATGCTGCATTCGGATGAACTTTTATATATAATAATAGCGTTCTATTATTGTAAAGCATGCGTTATAGTTGCGTGTTGTATATCGATGCGTTATAATATTAAAGTGTTGTATGTAATCGCGCTGTAATGCAGATGTGTTGTATAACCACGCGTTATATCGCCACGCGTTATATTGCCACGCGTTGTATTACCCCGCGTTATATCGCCACGTGTTATATTGCCACGCGTTGTATTACCACGCGTTATATTGCCACGTGTTATATCGCCACGCGTTATATCGCCTCGCGTTATATCGCCACGCGTTGTATTACCCCGCGTTATATCGCCACGTGTTATATTGCCACGCGTTGTATTACCACGCGTTATATTGCCACGTGTTATATCGCCACGCGTTATATCGCCTCGCGTTATATCGCCACGCGTTGTATTACCACGCGTTATATTGCCACGTGTTATATCGTCTCGCCTTATATTGCCACGTGCTATATCACCACGCGTTATATCACCTCGCGTTATATCACCTCGCGTTATATCGCCACGCGCCGTATTACTACGCATTCTATTGCAATACGCTGTATTACTACGCGTTATATCATCACTTGTTATATTACCACGTGTTATATCAACACACCTACTGCCAGCACATGTTCTCTCACAACGCGTTATATGACCATGCGTTATATATCACACATTCCTTCACCATATATTTGCTGTATCACCGCTTATCATTCTACGTATTTAAACAACACATTATATGGCCACTCAATCGCAACTGATAATTTCATTTCACCCTCCGTTAATTTATTAAGAATCTTCCCAAGAGTTGAGCAATCGCTCCTTCGCAATTAATTCGGTAAAAATCGTATTAATACCTTAACGCGAAATAACGATTATCGATGTTTGATGATTGGCATTGAAACTGCGCGAGATACAATAATTTACACGCGTGCAGTCGCATTCGCGAAGGATTATTAATTATACTAAATATTTGACGGATGATTGAGCCGCAAATTTGTGAACTCTCGCCGGCGCAGACTACAAACGCGATCGTTCTGTTAGCCTTCCGCGAAAAGCGTAATTCACTCCGGCCGTGACGGATAAGTTTATACACGGACTTTATCAATCGGCCAATAATAATTATAATGTTTTACCCTGGCTGTATTACATTGTGGTCGTGGCGTTAAACGAGCCGGTCCGTACGAAAATCGGGAACGCGCGAACACCTGGAACGATTCAACGAAAATATTACCGTGGAAATTCGCCGAGCAATTTTCGTCCCTCGAAAACGTACCCTACCAGAAAAATTACCGTCAATTACCACGCAAAATTTTGTAACACGCGTGTGATGAATGGAAAACTATTTACTGTCTGATACAATTTTTGTCTGGCTACTTTGGTCCTTTGATGTCAAGTTTTCTGTGTCTGTTATTTAACGAAAACAATAATTCGTTCTTGTCATTAGCAATTTATACAAAAACATCGTTAGTTTGATGAACATGCAATGGTTGTTCATCGATCTTCCTTATATCTTTACAATTTTGTACGATGAGGATAATACTGACTTTGTTGTAAATTAAAATATCAGTATCAAATAACAAAGTGATAAAATCAGCTAATATCTAAGTTGCAGATAAAATAATGAAATCTGGAAATAATTGAGTAAAGACGTTAATGTCAAGGAAGATGAATTAACGGAATAAATAGAAAATTAACTAAAAGTGTTGTTCATGTATAAATACAACATAGTTATTCATTATTGTTTAAATTTTCTAAGCGTATCCTTTGCATTGAAGGCGAAATACCTTGTACAAGCAAGAGAGAATTATACCGATTTACTTCTCGATGCTTGCCAAGAAAATGAGGTAAACGCTCAGACCACCGGCGACTTTTTTCGCTTCCGCCCGGCGTTAATGTACCTATTAAAATTCCACGAATCCGCGGACTAAGACGACAAAGAGAAAAAGAAGGTGAAGAGAGGCAGAGTAAAACTTTTAAAGCGTTTTTCTTAAACCGCTGTTTCGAAATTCGACGATTCAGGAATTTGGTTGTATGGAATTGGAAATTTGAGTATATTTGGAAAAAGATTAGGTAGAATTAGAATTTTGATAATTTATAAATTTGTTTATATATAAGATTAGAAACAGAAATATGAAAATTTAGAAATTTGAAAACTTGAAAATCTTCAAATTTAAAGATGAAAGAAGAAGAAGGAATAGAGAAGAAATTGGAAAATATAGAAATTCGTTAATATAGAAATTTGAAGATTTGAAAAATTGAGTAATTCGCATATGTAGAAATTTGCAAAATCAAAAATCGTAATATTAAGAAATTTGGAAGTTTGCAAAAAGGTAATTTGGAAACTTGAGTATATAGAAATTGGAGAGCACAGAAATTCAGAAATTTGAAAACTAAAAAATTAATTTGGATACAAACTTCGAAGTGTGAAATTCTGCAACCATAAAAATTTGCCTCTAAAATTTCCACGAACAGAACTCCAAAATTCCGCAACTCAAAAATGTACAAACTTCCAAATACACCAACTCCCATAACTCCCCAAAGCCCACGAGGTTCCACAAGGTTCCACAAGCATGGTAAGATCAGACTTCGAGTAACAATTTACGAAGCTCTAAAACGGGGCGCATGAAAGTAGAAGAACACGTAAACAGAGTACAAACGAGTCCAAATAAAAGCGTAACGTTACTAGCGACAATCCCCGTGGGAATAGACACTTGGCTTTACGTTTAAGGACACAGGACCCCATGAATGCTTGTCCGGGTATACGCGTGCAACTCGGCGCATACACTGGTTCACCCCTGAAGGAAGCGCAGTTTAATGCACTGTTTGCTGTTTGCACTTCGTACTAATGGCCGAGCTTAGCAAGATTTAAATTTGACGGTTCGTGGGCATCGCCCGCAGGGAAGCCATCCTCTGTCTCCGGGACGATTTAAACTTCGGCCTACGTAATAATTCGAGCAAGTTCCACAGCCTGCGGCCACCCTGGCTCTTCGTTTTGCCCTCCTTACTAACTATCCACCGATGGGACCAAATCCAATATGTACTCGTGAACATTCATAAACTTTCGGGTTTATTTGATAATTAAATATTTTGTGAAATATGTCAATTTATTTTGCTTATTTTTATATATGTATATCTATGTGGACTCTATCTCTATATAAGGATATATTCCAAAATTGTTATATTACTAGACTAGGTCTCATTTCATTCCAACACCCTCGGTTCTCAATATCCCTAGGCCCCACTGGTTGTATCTCATGTCCCTAGATTCTATTGTCCATAGATCCTACTATTCCTAGATTCAACATAAGTACCTATATGCATAGATCCTACTGTTCCCACATCTCACTGTTACTAGATCCTACTGTTCCAAGTATCTAGTGTTCCTAGATTTTACACTCTCTAGATTCCTATATCTCTAGATCCTACTGTTCCTAGAATCTATCCTCCCTAGATTTCACACTCCCTAGATTCCTATATCCCTAGATCCTACTGTCTCTAGGGTCTATTGTTCCTAGATTTCACTCTCCATAGATTCCTATATCCCTAGATTCCTATATCCCTAGATGCTACTATCTCTAGAGTCTACTGTTCCTAGATTTCATTCTCCATAGATGCCTATATCCCTAGATACTACTGTCCCCACATCTCACTGTCACTAGATCCTACTGTCCCTAGAATCTACTGTTCCTATATTTCACACTCCCTAGATTCCTATATCTCTAGATCCCACTGTCTCTATAGTCTTCTTCCTAGATTTCACACTCCCCAGATTCCTATATCCCTAGATCCTACTGTCTCTAGAGTCTACTGTTCCTAGATTTCACTCTCCATAGATTCCTATATCCTTAGATACTAATGTCCCCACTTGTTACTAGATCCCACTGTACATAGATCATACTGTTCTTAGATTTCACTGTCCCTACATACATATCTCCCTAGATCCTACTGTTCCCACAGCTAACTGTTATTAGATTCCACTGTCCATAGATCCTACTATTTGTACATTGCTATATCCCTAGATTCAACTTCGCCTCTTTCTTATTGTCTCTAAATCACACTATTTCTAGATCCCACTGATCTTAGTACTATGGTATAGTAATATAACTATATGTGTAAAATTAATGGATGATAGAATATTAGAATAGTGATATAATATAGTAGTATAGTAGAACTTAGTGGAATAATAAATAATAGAATAGTAGTAGAACAGTCATATAGAATAGTGAAATAGTGAAGCCACAGATAAGTAGTTCAATAATAAAATACCAAAACAGTGAAATAATAATAATAAAATAATAATAAAATATTCATATCATCCTCAAACAGAAATGTGCAGTCATGCACACATTGCTTAAGTACATAACAATATATCTGCAGTAATCTCTCGTTATATCGCATCCTCCATCATCTCCCACCTCCAAATAACCAAAAGAAACTTTATCATCCCAAATTCACAATACCATGTGAATTAAGAGAAGTACAGAAATGAAGAAAAAAGAAATGATAACTTTCCACATTTCCTACATGCCACACATTTCACTAGTGTCAGCGTATTTACGCGCAAGCATCGTTTTATTTACCCCGGTTATTCGTCGCGCAGCGAATAATATTTATAACGTGTTTTCGCTGAAACGACGGAATCCATGGGACGCGATGGCATCGTGCACGAACAACGACATTATCATCTTTCTCTTAGCTGATCGAAAGGATAAGACGATTTGCGAGCGGGTAAAGTGAACGACGACGACGCGTCGAGGCGCTCCGAACATTTCACGGCGGTATTGTCTGGTTGTGTCCGTTGTCGTCGCTTGTGTACGTAGCTTAACGCCCACAATATCAGGTTGCCGAGCGACCCGTCGCCCGCTCTGCCAGGAAAATTTAATTTCAGCTGACAACATCCTGTTTCGCTACACACTGTGCTCAGCATTCTACGAAATCGCATGCGAGACGATATCGACTCGGTAAGCAATCGACGATGATTCTCTTTCTCGAGGTTTGTAGTTCTTTCATTTTCTTTTACCCGCCTTTGTTCCTGCATTTGTTCTTATTTTCCTTGACAACTGCGGAGCATTGTTGCGCTTAATTAACGTGGCGACGCATTAGCATTGTAAACGATACAACAAGTTTGATCTTTGCCGATTGCATCACGGATTCAACCTCCTTTTTCACTTTGTCGCAAGGTAGGTTATTAAAGTTCTCACGACAGTTAAAAAAATATGAGTGATATGGTCAAAGTATTAAATCCGTAAATATTCTAAATTATATCGAGTTTGGTCTCATTTTAATCAGGGAGATGTCAGAAATCTATTAGAAAAGGTTTCATAACGCAAGCATCAAAAATAAAAAAGTTTTGTATTTGCATTGGTGTCTCACGGATGGAACTCGGATCAAGTTACATTTCTTGGCGAGCGAGCTTCGCGGAGTCTTGAGGGGTCCTCCCCCCAGTGGTCATTTAGTGTAAGACTTGACTGCGTGACGTAAGCACAGGTCGCGAACTTGACACCGCGGCCGCTAGGTGGTCAGCCGCGAATTGTCGCTCTCGCAATTATGATGGGCCCCCGCGACTATTAATACGCGATCGCGACACTGGACCGGTGGCCAGAATTCCGCTTGGCGTATGTGGTAGAAACCCATACGTACATAGCGGAAGGCTCTTATTTTTGATGTTAGGGGATTGCAAGATGGTTTTGTACCCGCACCCCTAAGTTCCCATATTCAGAACCTCCGTATGTGGAAAGTATTCTAATGCTGACCACCGATGATACACACATGGAAAGCATTTTACTGCTGACCACCTATAACACTGTTAGGTATACCCCTTGCCCTGCTTAGTAATCCCATGGACATCCCGAAGGAAGCTTCCACCCTAGTCCCTGACCCAATGGAGTACTCCAGACCCCTGACTGCCCCACACACTTGACTACCCCACCCCTCCCACAACTACTAATAATGGTCCCAAACCCCTGAATGCCTCACATCCCTGATGGTCCCAAACTACTGACTGCCCCAACCCCCTGAATGCCTCACTCCACTGATGTACAAGACTCAGTGGAGTGCCCCAACCCCCTGAATGCCTCACTCCACTGATGTTCAAGAATCAGTGGAGTGCCCCAACCCCCTGAATGCTTCACATCCCTGATGGTCCCAAACTCTACTGACTGTCCCAATCCCCAGAATGCCTCACTCCACTGATGTCCAAGAATCAGTGGAGTGCTCCCACCCCCTGAATGCCCCACACAACTCCTAAATGTCTCACACCACTGATTGCAAAATTCAGTGGAGTGCGCCATAACCCTAAATGTCCCACATCCTTAAATGTCCCATAATTCTAAATGCCCTACACTACAATTCAACAATTCTAGTATTCTGCAATGTCCTCACTATTAATTTCAAACTTTCATAATCCATAACCCAGAAAAGTAAAATAATTCCACATCAATCTACAAAGATCAACTTCCACAATAAGATCACTTTCAGTTAAACCAAATTTCCCGATTGTATAAGAAATAAATTGAAGACGAATTACCCTCCCGTTCCCGCAAATAATACAATACGGACTAATTAAGTTTAATATCGGAGAGGATTAAATACGCAATTAGCGTTTGGTTCAGTCAGGCCAGAGCGTAAGCGTAATGTAATTAAAAAGTTGAACGAGGTATAGTGTATAGGTGGCTGGTAGTATAATAATTTGAAGGGAGGCAACGTTATCATCTTCGTTCGGTGTTTTTCGCGTCCTCCTTTGTCCCTTCTTTCAACAGTTCTACCCCGCCGTTGCGTCCCACCCCTCAGCTACAATCAACTTGAAGGGTGTACAAGAAACGAGGTAGCCATTTATCCGCTACCCCAAGAGTAACCAAGCAGGGAAAGTCCAAGAAAACTGAGTGTTCCGCCATTGTCGTGACTTTTTATAGGGACAAGTTGCTGTGCGAGCGTGCTACTCGTGACAAATTATTTCACCGATCGATGTTTCTTTCTTCTAATTATTTTATGTTATTTGCTCCAATTTTACTTTCTTTAAAGAAATTTTTGTTCGGAGTCTCTCCAGTTCTTTATATTTTGGAATATAGTGGTGGAGATTGGTGAAGAAAGTGAGATTGTAAAGATATGACACAGGGATGTATCAAGGTTTTTGAAGGTCCCAAATAATTTCAAGATTTGGAAGTAAAATTTATTATTGAAAGTTTGAAAGTTTGCATCTTTGGATCTTTGAGTCTTCAGATTGTTAAAATTTGGGAATGTTAAGATTTTGGAATTTTGAGGAAAGGTAATTTTACTGATGGGAAATGTCGATATCGATCCCCGTCCGGCGCTCTAATCACGTGCTTATACTACTTAATTCAGCCCAAACAGGTGTCTATTCAAATGAATGTAACTTCGTTACACAGCATTTATCCTTGATGTAATTATACTCATTTTAAAGGGAAATAATCAAGCTTTCTTACAGTATAAGCTGCAAATTTAGAAATTTTCAAGTGTCCTAGTTATCAAGTTCCCAAATATTCAAATCTTCAAATTATCAAACCCCAAAGTCTCCAAATTACCAATTCCCCAAATATTACCCCCAAAATTAACACCCCACACAACTATCCCTAATTTAAAAAGAGTATATTTTACATCCTTCCAACACCCGATAATTTAATTCGTAACTCCAAAATATTCAATTCCCAACTACTCAAACCACCAACATTAAACATCAAAATGCGAAAATCGGTAATCGCAAAATTGCTCGACATCAGAGCGTGTAAGAATTAGTTTATCCGAGTCCGATCGCCAGCAGAAACCCGGAGGAAAGCCATGACACGGGCTGTGCACACAAAGGTGGCAGGGTTCGCCGTTAGCGAGAACCCGGGCCGGCGTTCGAATGCGTGCAACTCGCACGAGTGGAAAATACCTCAGAAGCTGAGGATGGCTACAACCACTATTTGTTCTAGTCTAGTCTCGCTAGCATCTCGTAGCCACCCAATTTACCCCCACCGTGTCATCCCGTATCCCTCGTCCTGTTCCAACACCCTTTGTCTCGCCTCTCCGTCTTTCCGTCTAACCCCCGGTTGAAGTAACCCTCGCCTCTGTGCACGACCCTTTCCTTCGTTCTCCCACCTTACTAACCCTCCTTTTCCATCCCTGCTCGCGTGTCCGTCATCCTCCGGGTTACTCTTTTAGCCAGGCTTCTCCGGCGATCACCCACCAACCCCCTCGCCAACCCCCTTCCGTGGCCCTCTTTCTCTGATGTTCCGTTCGTTACCTCCCCACTCGTACCCTGATACACTCCACGACAAAATCATTCTGCTCTTCATGAATTTTAGCCTTCTCACCGATAGACTTCGATACTGTACACACTTGGGGGACCTATGCAATATGAAATTGGTGTACTTAGTACGAAATGTTAAGTTTGGATTTTTGGCAGAGTTTAGGGGGATCTTATTTGATACGTGTTAATCTAGTAGTTTGGGTTTTTAGTAGGGTGCAAGTTCAGGGAGATCTTTTATGAAATATGAGGTTGTTGTATTTAACTTAACATAGAATGTTAAATTTGGGGTTTCTGTAGGGTGCAAGTTTAGGGAGATCTTTATTAAAATATGAGGTTGCGACTTAATCTAATACGAAATATTTAATTGGATTATTTTAGTAATAATATGCTTTAGGGAACTTCTTTGAAAATATGGGGTTGGTGATACCTAACACGAGATAGTGGATTCGTTGCTATTTTAGTATTGTAAACTTGTGGCAGAGATTTTTAAAAACATGTGGTACACTACTATAATTTTAAAGTTCAAAAGTCCCAAACTTCAGGAATTCTAGAATCCAAGTTCCAAACTTACTTCCAAAGTCCTAAACTTTGGAGATTGCAGAGACCCAAAGTCCCAACGTCTCAAACTTCTGAAACTTAGTCCCAAAGTCTGGAGGTCCCAAACTTCCGAAGTTTCAAGGCCCCAAGCCCCAAACTTCTATAATTTTACAGTCTGAAGGTATAAAACTTCCAATGTCTCAAACTTCAGGAATTTCAAAGTTCCAAAGTCGTAAACTTCTGAAATTTTGTGGTCCCAAGTATCAAAGTGCCAAACATCTGAAGCTTCAAAGTTCCAAAGCTCCACAATACTATAATTCCGAAATCCAAACGGAAGCTGAGAAATTCCGTAGTCTCAAATCTCAGGAATACCAAGTCTCAAATTTTAGAGTTTCTAAAAACCCAAAGTCGAAAGCTCCTGAAACTCTATAATCCCAAAGTCTCAAACTCCCAAACTTCTAAATCCCAAAATTCTCATGTTTGCAAGCTCCTAAGTTCCCAAACTTCTAAATCCCAAAATTCCCAAAGTTGCAAGCTCCTAAATTCCCAAACCTCAAAGTCCCAAACTTCCAAATCCCAAAATTCCCAAAATTGCAAGCTCCTAAATTCCCAAACCTCAAAATCCCAAAATTCCCAAAGTTGCAAGCTCCTAAGCTCCCAAACTTCCAAACTTCGAAATCCCGAAATTCCCAAAATTGCAAGCTCCTAAACTCCCAAACTTCCAAACTTCGAAATCCCAAAATTCCCAAAATTGCAAGCTCCTACGCTGCCAAACTTCCAAACTTCGAAATCCCAAAATTCCCAAAATTGCAAGCTCCTAAGCTCCCAAACCTCAAAGTCCGAAACTTCCAAACTTCCAAATCCCATTTTGCTCCCCTCTGAAAGTTACAAACTTCCAAATACCTAAAATCCCCAAAAACCTAAAAATCCGAAAATCCGAGAGCTTCAAACGAATCCTCCGCAATACATTCCTCCCCTGAAATCAATAACAAAACAAGGTGCACAAAAAACGAACCCTTAACGAGCTTATCGCACGGCCGACCAAATCCATTCTAAAAATTCATCGGACATTCGTTAATCGCGTCTGATCGCGCGATTTTGTCGGGGAGTGTAGTTTCGTGCGTCTATTTATCCACCTAGCGGTATGATATTACACCCCGGGGCACACTTCGGCATTCCCCCACTGTCGCTCGTCGGGGGCGCAGTGGTGGTGGGCACCCCTGGCTGGGGCCACGCCCAATCGCAGCTCGCCGAACACCTCCTGTGCAGCAGCCAGTCCATTGGCTCTGGCTGACTTTGCGTCATAGCCACCCCGGCATGGCACTTGCACCGCGTGTTTCACGGATGAGGGTACGTGGCCGACTCGACTCCTCTGTCGGCTGATTGCGAGGGCATCGGCTCACCGACAGAGACGAAAGAACGCCGGAACGATCGAGGGAAACAGGCCTGGCTACGTTGGACAGAGAAAACGAACGGATGAACGGAGACGAACGGCGATATCGAAGGAGGAGCGAGAACGTTTGCCGGCGAAGAGGGTGTTGAAATTTAGGAGGCTTCATTTGGACCATTCTTTTAACGGCGCAGTTATTACGCTTATACTGGAATTTCTTTCTGTTATTCTATTTTCAAAGGGCTTTCTTTCGCGAGATCAACTGCACGGTATATCGCAGGAGCATGCACGAATATCTTCTCACCTTCGACGGATCTGGGTTAAGAGGCTGACCTCGAGCCGACGCTTTTTGACGAAGAAACTGTTTCAACCTCTTCACGGATATTTACGTATATCGCGATGTTTAGTCTTTAAATTCAACTGGAGGTCACATATATGATACATCTTTGTGTATATTCATGTCTTATATGTTCCTTCAGGGGTTACTTATGTAATCAAAGTTTATATAATAAACATAAACAGATATAGTTTATATGATAAACATTGGTTTATGTAATAAACAGTTACAGGAATGAGAAAAGTTGAAACATTTCTTGATCTGATTTTAGAGGATCATCCCTCAGGATAAATTTTGAAGTAACTGGGTAGAGGGTGGGTGCAGAAACTGTTCGTTGCAGTTTTTGTTTTATAAACTGTAGATGATCGTTTTTGCGAGGTTTTATGGCATTGATAAACTGTTTTGAAGCATCTTTGTCCTAAAAAATTGTCTGTTTTAGAGGAAGGTTGAGGCAAATCTGTATTTTGTTAGGTGAGTTTAAAGTGAAATATAAAATGGAGGAAACATTTATAAATTATAGGTTATAATTTCATGTTGTACCTGGGGATAATTTAAAAAATACCTAGGGTAAATATAGGAGCAATTGAAAACTTTGAAATGAACCTAGGAAGAATATAAAATACCTAAGCTGACGCTACAGAAAGGCTAGAAAAAGGTGAATCTAGAAAGAATCTTTAAAACTTAGGGTTAAGTTAGGGAAAATCTAAAGAACTTAGGGTAAAACTAGGGAGGAAGAAATCTAGAGTGCACCTAGGGAAAATCTAAAAAACCTAAGATGAAATTAGGGAGAATCTAAAAACCTAGGGTGAATCCAGCAAAAATCTGAAGACCCTAAGATGAACCTAGGGAAAATCTGTAAAACCTAAGTTGAAATTAGGGAGATCTAAAAATCTCTATGGTAACCCTAAGTAAAATCTAAAATAATATAAGGAAAATTATAGAATATCTAAATCATAAATTAGCAGAACCTTGCATGACACTGGAATATGACATTGGAATAATTAGAATAAATAATTGTAATAATTTATGTGTTACTATAAATCAGTTAACTCAGTAACCTACCAAAGGGTTAACCAGAATCGTCTACCAAGATTACGACCATAAAATTGACTTGGAGGACGACACGCTTACAAAATCAAAAGCCTACTCAGATGTTAGCCGCGGACGAGCATAACGAGCAGCCACTCTGCGACTTATCTCGCTAAAACACACGATTTTTCTTGCGGATAACAACGGGGGCTGTTGTTCCCGTGCCGTAGCTCGAGAGCAGTCAGCAGTGGCAGCCAGCTTTGATCAGCATGGTAATGCATCGGGCCGTATGAAAAAAGCACTGAAATTGCAACTGGTTTGAGACCGCTCAGACCAGAGGAGATTTAGGGTGAACAGTTGAGCGTTGAAAGGCCTAATCGTCCCGGCAGCCTCTTTGTACGCAAAGTTAATAACGTGTATTTATGTATTTGCCACGTTTAATTGCCTGTGCGGCTATTACATTCGCTCTGAAATGCTTGCTCCCGCCTTGAATACACGAGGGAGGGTAGTATTAAGTGCTTGCTCGAATGCTCCGCGAGTCTGGCAATGACACGAGACCTTGGTGCCGTCTATGGTTATCGTACGACCACTTCTATTTGCAAAATCTCGATATACCGACGTTTTACAATGACAAAAGATTATCTTTTCGTACTATCAAATTTTTTTTGAGAATTTAGAGTAGGTAAATCCGTTTGTGATCTATAAATATTTTAGAAGAGATGTCCGAGAATGTAATAATATATCTGCATAGAAATCTTGTGATCTTTGTGACGCAAAGATGTATGTCGTCTAGGAATATTTTCCTAGGTCTAGGGAAAGAAATATTGCATTCTTTTACCTGCGAATTAAATTCCTATTATTCTTTTTTTGTGATTGGTTTTACATATAAGATTACGTTTTTAATTATGGTGATAATATTCATAATTTTGTCACGATTTAATACATATAGGAGATATAAAACTTAGTAATTTATCATAAAGTAATTAATTGAAAAAGTTGAATTAATTTTAAGGATACGCTCACACAGGGTTTTTGAAATTTGAATTTTCGCGCGTATTAGATAAAGAAAGGTACTACTAGCGCCATCTAGCGGCGAACAGGTGAACTGATCGAAAAAACGTATGTGCGAACACGCTTATAAGATAAATAAAAATGTCATATTTCCTGACTATTTGGGCATATTATGTTTCCTGAGACATTTTGAAGCAAATGTTTATTAACATTTGTTGTAATTTGTTGCCGATTAAGCCTAAAAAATCAATATTTAATGAATTAGGTCCAAAACGGTACAGGTGGCGCCATCTAGCGGTGAGCGGCGGAACTACAAAATTACAAAATTGCGATTTTCTGCAAAATTAGCGCATTTTGCGCATATTTGAGGGTCAGACATTACTCTGTGATCTGTTTAGAACAGAAATAATGCCGCAAGAACTTCCTCAGAGCGCTAGAAACGAAAATAGAAAAATAAGGCAATCCATGGACCAAAAAATTGCCGTCCATCTAGCGGTGGAAGTTGGAACTACAAAAATATAAAATTGCGATTTTCGTCAAAATTAGCGACTTTCACGTATTTTTGAGGGTTGTATAGTGTTCTGTGATGGTATTAGAAGCCAAATAATGTCATAAAAGCTTGCTGAAAGATCTAGGGAAGAAAATAAAAAAAAGGTCATTTTATGGACAAAATTTGCAGCGCCATCTAGCGGCGGAACAGGTGAACTAATCGGAAAAAACGTATGTCCGAACACGCATATTGGAAAAATATAAAATGTCATGTTTCCCGACTTTTTGGACATATTTTGCTTCCAGAGACATTTTAAAGCGAATTATTATTAACATTTGATGCATTTTATTGCCGATTAAGCTCAAAAAATCAATATTTTTAAACGGGTATTATTTCAAATTTCGCTCCATTAGTTCCTACGTTCGCCGCTAGATGGCGCCACATGTACCGTTTTAAACCTAATGCCATAAATATTGATTTTTTGGGCTTAATAGGCAATAAAATGCATCAAATGTTAATAACAATTTGCTTTAAAATGTCTCTGGAAGCATAATATATCCACAAAGTCGGAAAACATGACATTATATATTTTTCCAATATGCGTGTTCGGACATACGTTTTTTTCGATTAGTTCACCTGTTCCGCCGCTAGATGGCGCTGCAAATTTTGTCCATAAAATGACCTTTTTTTTATTTTCTTCCCTAGATCTTTCAGCAAGCTTTTATGACATTATTTGGCTTCTAATACCATCACAGAACACTATACAACCCTCAAAAATACGTGAAAGTCGCTAATTTTGACGAAAATTGCAATTTTATATTTTTGTAGTTCCAACTTCCACCGCTAGATGGACGGCAATTTTTTGGTCCATGGATTGCCTTATTTTTCTATTTTCGTTTCTAGCGCTCTGAGGAAGTTCTTGCGGCATTATTTCTGTTCTAAACAGATCACAGAGTAATATCTGACCCTCAAATATGCGCAAAATGCGCTAATTTTGCAGAAAATCGCAATTTTGTAATTTTGTAGTTCCGCCGCTCACCGCTAGATGGCGCCACCTGTACCGTTTTGGACCTAATTCATTAAATATTGATTTTTTAGGCTTAATTGGCATTAATATGCATCACATGTTAATAGGAATTTGCTCAAAAATGTCTCAGGAAGCTTAATATGTGGTGAAAGTAACGAAATATGACTTTTTATAATTTCCTAAAATGCGTAATCGGTCATGCATTTTTTTCGATTAGTTCACCCTGTTCGCCGGAGAGATGGCGTCACTTGTTCTATTTTTGAAAAAATTCATGCGCTTCGAACATTTACATATGGCGCTATCCTTGTGACAAAAATATGAGTTAACCTATGTTTTTCAATGTCATTTTTTAGGTCATATTTATAATAGACAGTAACAATGTTTCTAATCAACAACAAATTAAAAATGATTTAATTATATGTAATATATTATATATAATTTATTTTCGAATATCACTTAAACAATATCATAGATTTACAAAAGTGAATTAGAACAAAATATATTACAATAATGTCTATTATATTAAGAACAGCGTTATTTAAACCCCATATTAATTATTCGAGGAGTCCAAGGTACATTCACCTATAAATGATTGATAAAATATTAAATAAATAATGCAATTTTTATTGTAGGGACTCACTTTTAGTGCTTGTATCAAGACACAAGGGTAAACCATTCAACATAACAAAAAGAAAATTCAATAACAGTATCAAAGAACCCACCCCAACTAATGTTTCTACCTCAAAGATTTTACCGTCTATTTTAAAATTTGGTTTTAGTAGTTTAGGTGGTATAGCAACAGTATGTTTGTTAAAGACCCATAACTCTATTGTAGAAAGTAAAACAATTAAGCTTCCAAAAGAAGTTGATCATGACAATGAAGAATTGAGTTTCAAATGGAGAAAATTCTTGGGATATTTATATCCATATTTTTGGCAATTATTAGTAGCATTATCAGTAAGTATATTTGGGAATAATATTTATATAAAACTATTGTTTCTACATTAATGTATTTATAATGATAGAGTGCATTGGTTGTTGCTCTTTTAAACATTTGGATTCCACAAGGTATTGGAAACATTATAAATGTGTTAACACAACTTTATGAATCTAAAGGAGATGATTCTGTTCAAAATATGCTTACACGACTTACAGAGCCTGCATTTGCAATGGCTCGTTTATATATTGCGCAAGTATGTAATCGATGGTTTTACAAATTGTGAAAATCTCGAATTTTATTTATAAAATATTTAAATGAAAATGTTGTCTATTTTAAAGAATTTCAGCAAACTTTGTTCTTAGGCATTTTTTACATTTGTGTACATCTACACGCTTTCTCACGTGGGTGAAAGAATAGCAATGAACTTACGACAAGATTTGTTTAAATCAATTATAATGCAAGACATCACATTCTTTGATAAAAATCGTAGTGGTGAAATAGTAAGTCGACTAACCACTGATATTCAAGATTTTAAAAGTACTTTTAAAATTTGTATATCGCAAGGTTTAAGAAGCTTTACACAAATTATTGGATGTGTAGTGTCTGTAATAGTGATTTCACCACAACTCACCTGTGCTATGGTGATGTCTATGTCTTCTATAATTCTTGTTGGTACAGTAATTGGAAGAAGTTTAAGAAAACTGTCTGCAGAGGCACAGAATCAAGTGGCTAAATCCACAGCTGTTTGTGAAGAAGCTATACAAAATATTAGAACGGTAATACACTAATTGCTAATATTGATAAATATGTAAAAAATAAAATTATTTCAATTTTCATTGCTGTACTGTTCATTTTTTTTCACAGGTAAAAGCATTCTCAGCAGAGGAAAAGGAAATAGAAATGTTTTCAGAAGAAGTTAAATTAAGTTCTCAACTGTATGAAAAATTAGGTTTTGGAATTGGTTTGTTCCAAGGAGGAACAAATTTGTTTCTCAATGGTATTTTGCTTTGTACATTATATTTTGGTGGACATTTACTGTCTACTGATCAATTGTCAGCTGGAGATTTAATGGCCTTTTTAATGGCTACACAAACAATACAAAGATCTCTGGCACAATTATCTCAAATATTTGGAACGTACGTTAGAGGTATTAGCGCTGGCGCTAGAGTTTTTGAGGTACACATATGATTTTATTATTTTATCATAATACAATTGGAAGTACTTTTTACAGTCTTTAATTTGTTGCTATAGTACCTGGATATGCCGCCATCGCCGATGATGGTTAACGGCGAGATAATTACTGATCGGTCTTTTGCCGGAAATATAACTTTTAAAAACGTGAAATTTAGTTATCCTACTAGACCAGATCATATTATTTTAAGTGACTTTAACTTAAACATTCCTGCCGGAAAGACAGTAGCTATTGTAGGCTCCAGTGGTAACGGTAAATCGACGATAGCAGCATTGTTAGAAAGGTTATCTATTTGTTGAATTATCAAGAGAATTTAAAAGAATTATACTTTGTTAACACTCATTATAAAATACTTTAGATTTTATGACGTTAACGATGGTTCAATTACGATTGACGGTAAAGACTTGAGATCGCTGAATGCCGGTTACCTCCGAGGTAACGTTTTAGGATATATTGACCAAGAACCTATTTTATTTGCTACTAGTATTATGGAAAATATACGATATGGAAATCCTGATGCTTCAAACGATGATGTAAGCATTATTATTTTACGGTATAATTTTCGCGATACTTATTACTAATATCTATAGATCGTTCAAGCTGCGAAAGAAGCGAATGCTCATGAATTTATCACGAAGTTCCCAAATAAGTATGAAACACAGGTTGGTGAAAGAGGAACACAGTTATCCGGCGGACAAAAGCAACGCATTGCTATTGCAAGAGCGTTACTCAAAAGACCGTCTATTTTAATTTTGGATGAAGCTACAAGGTAAACATTGTATTAAAATTATTAGACACAGCAGAAATTAATCTCATGTTGACTATTCATTCTAGTGCGTTAGACTACGAGAGTGAAAGAATAGTTCAGAAAGCATTAGAGAATGTTGTACGCGGCAGAACAGTTTTAGTAATTGCTCATAGGTTAAGTACAATTAAAAATGCTGACATAATCGTAGTTTTACAACGTGGAGCAATTGCAGAAGTACGTATTAAAATGTTATTCATTTTATAATTAAATAATAACCATCATGATTTGTTTTTAGATGGGCACTCATGCAGATCTAATAAAAAAGAAGGGTCTATATTATACTTTAGTAAACGAACAAGAAAGAGAGAACAAATGATGTTAGTGAATGTCTAGACTTTAATACAATTACTAGAGTAATTATTTATTTATGTAGGGAATGTTTGGTGGACTACCTTAGGTTGTAATATGTACACATCTATAAATATACGCGTATATCTTTCTATTCTTAAGCGTTCATAATTTATTTTTGTTTGCCCACATTACTATAATACTTGTAATTCTTAATAAGTTACTATAAAGATAATAAAATGAACATTATACTTATGTTTTACAAACAATTTTCAATTTTGGGCTGTACCTAATACTTGCATTAAACACCGCTCAATCATATCAATGATACGAAATACTGCTGACATAATTGGTAATATAACATCCGCTGATACTCGCCCTGTAGAATGTATCGTGTTCGGTATAGTTGCAAATTCATTTTTTGTTATATCATTTTCCTTCGACGCTGCGTTTTGTTTATCTGGTACTAAAGAATGCAACTGCTTATTAAGCGAGTCGGAATTGAGACCAGTTCTTTCAGAATCTGATACTGTCCGTAACATAGGTACATTTGATGCATTTTCTGATTCCTGAATGTTATTAGCGGATGGCGTTGTGGTTGACAGTTTATCTTGTGTAATCGATTTATCGTTTGCATTTATGTTTACATTATCAGGTGCTTTAGTTACAGCACTTTGATTATTCATGATATTTTTTAAATATGCAGGTTCTGTATTTGCATCATAAGAACTTGTTGTAGATAATATAGTGCTGTTTTCATTTTCATTCGAAGTTACACTGGTTAGCCTTGACAACAATTCAGCATTTACTAGAAGCGCAGGGTTCTCCGCTATTTCGTCAGTTTCTGTTGTGCTCTTATTGAAGTCCCGTTTATCGGTTGAAGTTACTGTAGTCTCTGAACTAGAGTAGTCAGCTGAAACAGTAGTATGCTCAGTAGAAACAGGCAGTTCTTTTGCAACTGATGGTTCTTTAGCATTTGATAAACTTCTAGGTTCAAGATTTATTTCTTCACTGGTAGACTGAGTTGTAGTAGTAAATTCTACTTCACTTGAAGTGGGATCAATTTCAGTAGAAGTAGAAGTAACAGATTCCGATTCTGTATCATTATTATATAAAGCATCTGGAAAATCTTGTTCCATTTCAGTAGGTTCTGTTACTTCTTTAGTTACATTTTCTGTTTCCTTCTCAGTTGTAGACGAATCAGATTGTTCATTTAATTCAGAATTCTGTAAAGTTGAACTCTCTAATCCCAAATCGTTTATCTCTGTGCTTACAGTTGTTGGAACTTCAGAATTTGCATTATCAGGTGTTGATAAATCAGTTGTTGAAGTTGTTACAAATTCAGTACTTGATTGGACAATTTTTTCTGCGGCAACCATGCTATTTTCTGTGGTCGAAATTTCTTCATTATTAGACGTTGAAGATGTAACAACTTCAGTAAATGTATTTTCAGTGCTTAATCCTTCAGTAAGTAAATCTGTTTCAATTGTGCTACCTACAAACGTGGCAGTTTCCGTAAACTGATCCGTTTGATCAGTAGGCAAGAATTCTTCGCTTGTTGATGAATACGTAAATGTCGTAGTATCTGAAGAATGCAAGTGATTTGATTCCGTCGAACTGGTCTCATCAACAAGCGTAGTGAATTCAGTCGACGTCAAATCATTATAAGAAAAAGTGGATGTAGAATTATCATATGTCGTCACAGAAACGGTATTCGCTAACGTAACATCTTCCGTGATATCCTTAGCGCTTATCATATCAAAAATAGTTGCATTATCGGTAGAATGAGTCACTGATTCGGTATCTGAAGGTTTTTTAACATTTCGGTGCTCTCTGTTAATTACAGATGCACAAAATGGTATGTTCAAGTTTGTCCCATTGCAGCTGGATGAAAAATCACACATTTTCGTGTCCGTGTCGTACGCCATGTCCTTCGGACATCTGAAGATACTTTGGAACATTCGGTGACCGTTCGTTTCACAAGTATAGAACAAGGTGCAGTCATCTGATACCGGAAAAGGTCCAGGTTCCTTGCATTTAGGAAGTTGAATGGATTCGAATGTTTCCAGATTTGGTTGAACAGTGGAGGAGACTAAGTCATCAGGATCCACGTCGACACATTTTTGTAGACGACTATCAAAATGTTGTCCTTGGATGCACTCGGCCAAAATAGTTTTGTCATGTTTGCAAATGTAGTAATATCTAGGGTTGGTACAGTGAGGTTGCAACGCTTTGATACTACACGTGTTTGTGCTATTTATGTAGAGCACTCTGCCACCACCTGTTACGCCTAAACAACGTCCCTCCTTTTTGTCAAAGTATTGGTTGAAACTGCAGATTGGAGGGTCGGGCTTCAAGGCTCTATGTACTCTTTTCTGTGCGGTATTTTTGCTTGTAGCGTCGATATCCTGTAGGTAAAGAGGAGATCATTTATGAAGATGTATCTTTAGAAGCAAATATTAGTATGGTCTATTTACTGTATGAGATATTAGTAGTTTTTTCAATATTGATTATCTGATTTGTATAAGTGATCTGCTCAGTTATTTTAAGCTGAATAAGAATATCTATCTATAAAACACATAATGCAGATTTGTTACAGCTGCATTAATAAATGCAAATACAAAATGTATTCCAGTAATAGTTTTGAAAATATACATATAAAATAGTGAGGAGAATAAAAACTTACAGATTTCAATGGTTGGCCAGCAGCAAATAAAATTAACTGGCACAGTAGAAGCAGAATGAAACTCTTCATGTTCAATCTTTACATGAATTAATAAGAACTGTGTCTTCTTTCACTATACAGACTGAGGTGTACATTAGTTAATTCGTCCTTAAAAGTATTATGACTCTCACAGCAGCGCGTACCGGCACTTTTATATCGAAAACGTGCTCGATAATTATGCGTGATAAATACAAAGATACAAATAACGTCACTTTCGGCGGTGCACGATTGCGTGCAAATTCAATAACTTCTTTCTCACAAAAGCGGTTATCGCTGGTCGTTTGAATGAAATTTAAATATTGATCATTTATTTAAGAATTTTGGACAATTAAAGGTGGTAAAACGCATCAAGCAGCACGTTTTATAATTCAGTAAACAGGAATACAAGTCCGAAATTATTTATGTTAGTGTTAATGTGAGATTATTATGTGATTTATTGGGAAGGAAGAAAATAAATATTTAGAAATAAAAACAAATATTTATTACATGACTATACTGGCAATAGATAATAAGTCAGTAACAAATCTTTATATACAGTGTTTCGTTGAAGTACATATCTACAAGATGATCTTTGTTGTATTAAAAAACCAGTAATCCATGTCTTCCAGATGCTGAAATAGGACTCGATTCTAGGATTGCATATCGTTGCTCGTAATCAAAAACAGTGGCTGTACAATTTTTAGGACGATCACTGTCACCCTGACAATTCTTCAGCAATCGTATTGTGGCACTCGGTACGTGAAATTATTATTGGTTACGATATGAATCCCTGCACCGTAATATGGCATTACATAATGCGAACCATCTGCAGGTCCTACGATCTGCGTCGCTATAAGTATTACATCAGCAAATTGGCCAATGAAAAGAAATCCTAGAGTACTCAGCTTGAGAAAACCCAATGCTGGGTACCCTAGGTAAAACCTATCTGCTCCAAACATGCCAAGAAATATCGAGAGTAACAATGATGTTTCAAAGGAATATCCATTTCTGTAAGGAATACAAAAACTTCATTTACTTATTGTTCTAGTTGGTATATCAAAAATCTTCATACAACTCAGTGGATTCTTCATGTGACCTGTACTTACGTCCATTTACAAGGAATATCCTTCTTGAATGTATTATTTTTTGTTTCTGTACAAATGAGGCCATCCGCAGCCAGACATAACACTGTCAAGATAATGAATATGTAATTTAAGATTTTCTATACATAAATTAACAAACAATGAATAAATAATAGACAAATGAAGATTGCAACAATCAATCACTTTATGACAAAGTATTAAAGGAAATATTTACTGCATATAGGTTATGTTGAACTGTTTCCTCGTTTTTAATATACTGATGAAAATGAAGGGGAATGTCGTTTACCTTTGGCTTTATTTTCTTTAGTACAACCTTTAGGTTGCTGCGTTTTCGGATCTATGAAATCATAATCGGGATGAGGGCAGATGTATTGTCCCATTCGTAGGTTACTGCAGTCAATTTCGTACGTGTAATCCACGCCATTGCTCAGCGGTATTGAAACGACAAGCAATAAAAGTCCGCTAAGGAATTGCATCAGATGAAACATACCGTTTCATTTTATAACAATTACATACTGCGAGTATCACACTGTCACTCGATCCACACCGTCTCGTAGTTTCTCGACGTCCTATGCATGTTTGTTGTATTTTGAACGCACTGCCATTACGATTATTTCCGAGTGGCGCTAACTAGTAAACATATTTATGAACTACATTTTATTCTCGTTGGCGCCAGCTTCTTCTTTCGATTACATATAATGTTGATACAATAAAAAATACAGGGAAAACGCATAACGAAGGCCAGTTTAACAGTAAATATGATAACGGATGCCCTACATTTCCATTTCATCTGCACGTAACTCTTGCACTGTGCATACTGCATTTCTTCATTACATTATATATTAACGCATACTATTTTTGTAACACAAAATTTAATAATTTAATGTAATTTATTTTTAGGTGAAATGTATATTACAATATTAAATACGAGTCTAATTTATTTGGAAAATAATGTATTTTGAGAGCTGTACAATATTAATAATTTAAAGCGTGTTGGTTTTGAAAAAAATAAACAATGGAAGATCATAACGATAGTCTCACATTTTTCCTCGGTAAAATGGCTTCTTCGTCGTTGAAAAGTACTCGGAAAACCTACAGCTTCGAAGAACGGGAAATTTTGATAACCTTGATAAATAAATACGAGGACATCGAGGATAAGAGGTCCGATCCAATATCGATGTACAAACGAAAATCAGCATGGTCCCAACTTGCTAATGAATATAACTCGATGGTTGGTCCTCAAGGCATTCGTTCTGCTGTCCAATTAAGACGATGTTGGGAAAATATGAAAGCTTGCAAACGAAATCGAGAGGAAAAGAAATTGCGGTAAATATAACGTGTCTGTTAGATATTTCGTTCGTAAACGTACCCATGATGCATTTCGCAAATCCGCGGGAGTTTTGAAATGATTGTACAGGGTGCCACTATAAGAAATGCCATTTAATATTTGATCTGAGATATCTTAACTAAATATTTTATCTGTTTGAGGCTCAAGGTCACCTAAAGATCAACTTATTAAATCATGGAATTATTTCATTGGTTATAATGTTTTGAAAAACTCAAAACTTGAAAAACAGAAAACTTGAAAAATTCAAGGTCACCTTGATGTTTCAGAAAAAATTTTATGCAAAATTTGTGTCGTGTGATACAAAAAGCTTTCTGTTTTACAATTAAATTTATAAAAACAAAACATGGTTATGTAAAATATTTTGTTTTTTTTCCAGTATGTCAAAAAGTCTTTATCAATTGTCCAAAGATCATATGAGATTGAAAAGTTGGGAAGATAGACATTCTCTACCGGAAGTCCCAAGGCCTACCGGAACTGTAGGACTACCGCCAAACGTTGTTTTCGAACCAAAGGAGTCAGAACCGTTCACATTACAAAGTGTTTGCACCACGAAACCTTTGAAATCAAATTTGAAGGACGAAAATAACTGTAAAGATATAGGTTATTTTTTCTCCTTTAATTTGTATTAACATTTTGGACTTTAAGATTCATTTTCTGCTACTCGTACCATAGATTCGCTTGCTGATAAAACCGATTCCAATTTATTCACACCCGGTCCAATGGCTGAATCATCCAACGATTTGGATTCCACGCACCTTGCCGCCCATTTGGACAAAGAAGAATCACCCAGGAAGGCTCGTTTAATTTTCAAATCAAACGGAACGCAAACGTTGATCTCTCCCTCGACTGTTCACGATCAGCCTCGTCGAACGAAAAGGTCCCATCACAAAGAAGAAGAATTACATGTATTGGCTCTGTCCGAGGCACAGATGAAGGTCGACATCGCTTCTATGTTGAAAGAGGAGGCCAAGATTAAATTGGAAGAGGCTCACTATCGTAAAGAGGAGGCTAGGCTACGAATGCTCCTTTTTACATACAAGTTAGATAGGATAAAGGAGGATTGATATAAGGAAATACAATTGTATCGATAGCACGTACATCCTGGTGCAACGTAGGCTGCTTTTCTTGGTGAACATGTTCCATCCTAAAGTAGTATAGATACTTTGCTGGAGCGTATATTACAAGGATGTGAAGGTTTAAGAGATAATGTAGGAACTGGAGATATTTGATAATTGCTTTTGATTCTTGGAGAGACTTGGGAGGATCTTTTCAGGAGTTCAACTTACAATTTTTTAAGAGATACTCTAATCTAGAATCTTCTATGGGATTTATGTTATGTTTGAATAGTCTAACCTCAAATTTTGTATGACATTCCTCAAAAGTCTAAGTTGCATTGAACAAAGAAACAGAGGAACTATTAGATAAGGACTAGAAATAAGAAAACTGTACTTTGTATCCGTTTATTAATTATCCTCTCTAGCTACAATTTAAACGAAACCGTAATAAATAAAAGCTCATAACGCTAACTGTTTACGATACTCGCTACATTCAAAACGCGAACAGAGAGACTTTCTCGTAGTTGAGATAAAAATGTTATAGAACATAGAAAGTATTCTCTTTTCATCGCGATCGTTTCGAATTTAAAATACGCAGTTTCAATGGATCTTTGATTTTGTCGATGCAGAGTTTCGTTAAAACGCGTCGTAACTCGTAAGCTTTAGTAAAGAATAGAAGATTGTAATTCGTAGTTCGTAGATGTATAAACATTATGATTCTGTATCATCGTCAACGTGAATGACTTTGAAAGCAGTTTCATGCCATATGACGAAACGGTCATTCATTTTGCTCTTGTAAATACGAAACATTGCGTGACATTAATAAACATTTCATTGTAAACAAGCGTTGCGTCGTTTCATGGTGATAACTTATTCAATGGAAGAATAATTCTTTAAACGACAATGAATTTCAACGGACTGTTAGCATCAGGACTTCGATGACCAATTGTCATGGCAGTGGTCAACTTGACTAGCAATTCTTGTCGAAGAACAGGAACAAATGATGAAACTTCTAATTACGTCATATGTATATTAAAAAGAAGACTGTTCAGAAATATCGAGTTATATCGCTAAAAATTGAAGTACATTACATAGTTTAAGATATCGTTGAGATCAAACATAGTTTGAAAGATGTTCCTAATGAAACTAATGCCATGAAAATAAGTCGATGTTTATATTCTTCTTTCGTGTTCAGGTGTTAGACCAAGCTCATCGAATACGTTGTTCACATGAGACGGAAGTTATCATCGAGTACAGGTTTCGGCGATGAGCAACGAGCAACCTCGAACAATGATGGATCGGTATAAATCGGTTCACTTGGATCGAATCCGGTTCTTCTGGGCGATAATCCTACAGCACCCTCCAGAGCGGTTGATGAGGAGCTCACGTGTTGGCTGATTACGTTGCTCATGGAACGCGAGATTGATCTGTAAATCAAGTAGATCCTTAATTATACCGGGTAATAAATCGATATGCAAATCGTTAATAAAGATACTCTTCAGATCGAGAAGGCCATTTCGAAGCGTATCTCTTCTTTTAATCGAAGCAATAAGTTACGTACGTGGATTGGAATGGTTTCTGAAGACCAGTTCTCAAGAAGGAGAAGTTATTCGCCCGACTGCTGTAAGCATCGTCCGAATGACTGCTGCGATTGCATGCTTTATCAACTCGGCGGTTCTTCGTGATCACCGCGTAAGCGTATTTCCTGAAACAATTTACATGAATCGATTTACGTGCACGAACACTGGCGAGTCTCGTGTACATTCAGAGCTGTGTACCTGTAGATCAGCATTGATAACAATACCACGGAAGCAAGCAGCACCACGAGCACTGCCACTGCTGTTACCAGTCCGTAATACTCGTTTGGTGTTATGCAAACGTCCTCCATAATGGTGGTTTGCCTCTCGACCATTGTTTCTTCGTCGATGTCCATTCTTGAGTCGAGTACCTTCAATAGATTCGACTGCATTTAACCAACTTGTGTATAGAATTTACAACTTATGTAGCTTATATGTAATTTGTACCTTGATGCAATGTTTTGTAATCTACTGTAAAACTTTATGTACCTTAATTTACTAGTTATAGGCAAATAGATAGGTTAAGGTTAATAGATTGTTTAGTACAATATCTTTTTATGAAGTCAATTTTATTTGTATTCATGCACTGTAATTTACCTCGATCATTTCTCTCACATGTTCCTCCTCCTCCTCCTCCTGTTCTTCATCGTTATCTTCTTCAACGTCGGTGGAATTCGACACCGAGGACGTGTCATTTGCATTAGCCTTCGTTATCGTGCTTATTTCATTTTCTTCGGTGATTGTGTCATTCTGAGACACGTCCCTTCGTCTTCTTCCAAAGGACGGTTCGCTTCTTCCGGTACCACCTGAGCAATACGCGGGCTGACAACCGTCCCGGCAAGTTCTCACTGTCGCCTCGAACACCAAGAAATTAGATTCGGGGATTTTGAAAGCGTTGAATCGAGCCTCGAGGCTGTCTCCGTCGCGCAAACGATCCAGTCCCGGGAACACGTAATTGTCTACCGGGCAGCTGTACGAGAAAGTTTAATCAGTGTCATGAAAATTATATCTTGTCAAAATTTCTTTGTATTCTTTTATTTTTATTCAAATTATACTATCTGGGCAGTAAATATACTTCTTATGTAAAGAAGATAAATGTTAATTTTGATCTTCTCTGTTGCAGGTGCTTTAGTAACTGAACTTGAATGAAGAAAATCATAACATTGATTTGTTAAGAAGATTAAATAGGTGAATACTTAAATAAAAGAAGATTAAATGAATCAAATGAGTCAGGTGAATCAGGTGCATTTGATGGAATTATAGATGAAGAGCCTGGGTTTTCGGATATGGGTATGGATTCTACATATGAAGAAACAACTTAGGTTCTAGAGTATGATATACCTCACGTGCTGAATCAAATAAGTAATATTTAGTCAAATTTTATACAGTAGTTACCCATATCTGTCAATAAGTTGTACACTTCTTCCTGAATAAGGATCTCTTGCTATGACATTGGTGGCAAAAATGTCGGTCACATAATTGTATCTATGAAAACAGAAAATTTTTGTTGTAATTCAATTAGTACTTTGAAGTATTTATTAAGAAAGTATTTTTGTGATAAAATGTATATTATATACCCATCCTGAGCTTCCAGCCTAAAAGTAAGTGGATCACCAACAGCAATGGTTGTCGTGGGTCTACCTTGATAGAGGATTAGCAAACGTACTCTGGAACTTAGGGTGTTTTCTGCTGGAAGATATTCGATGGGGATTGGGGACCCTGATCTATAGAATACAAACATCTTTATTAGTAAAATTAAAGATCATTTTTTATTTAATTCTTGAATTTGTATGTCTTGTTTCACACTTGAGTGATCCTTAATTCTTGAAACTTTCAAAAAGATACTTTGCAGAACTAATATGAAGTAAATCATAGAACTCACGATTAATGACTTCATTTTTTTCAGGTGAAACAAGACAAGATATCTCTCGATTTTGGAAGAAGAAATTGACTACATTAAAACAAGTTCATCGAGGGTGCTTGCACCGGGTTTCCATGCAAACGAATGTTGTACACGTTGCATTTTGTACTCGATACTGGACTGAATTGTTTAATTAAGTGTACCAGGTGCAAGGCACGGTCTCTCAATCGATATGACCTGGCATACCCGGCACCGATGTAGCCGGATGTGACGACAGCTTCGCCAGGGCCTCGAAACAGACACGTGAGATTGAAGCGTTTGTCTCTTCCTGTTTGCACGTAGTCAGAGAACTGTACCACGACGATGTTTGTCATTGTATCTCCATACTGCAATTCGGTTCACCAAATGTTACAATCATACCCAGTGATAATTCGTTAACCCTTCTTCAAATTTGCAAATTATCACACTTCTTCAGGCTAATCCTTTATATCTTGATGAATACTCATGTTTGATAGTGCTTAAAAGTTTAGAGGTTTCTGTATCCAAAGAAGGGTTAAATTTATACAAATAGTGTGCCAACAAAAGGTATACAAACTTTTATATAAGTAGATGTAGCAAATGAAAGCTAGATTGATATGTTAAAATGTTAAAATTTTCTGTTTGTCACAATGTAGATTTAAATTTGCAGATACTATGGTATCTTAATTTTGATATACTGGACACAGTGCACCTAATCAATATCTGAGCAAACAAGATCTTACTCTTTGAGTGCCGCATTCAGGATAACCCTGAGGACCACTGATTCGCAGCACGTTCACCGTTCCTCCGTTTCCACGGAAGAAGCAGCGATCGTAATAGCCGTAAGTATATATCCGGCCAATGAATCCTTCCGGTGTCCTTAAAGTAAATTCCATTCCATCTTCGCTACAGACTTGACTCACTAGAATGACCAGAAACACAATGATTCTCCCCAGAACTAAAGTGCCAGAAATTCTCAAGTGAAACGTGCCCTTATCAATCAAAATGGCCGAAGATTCAATCAAAATGCATCAAGCTTCAATCAAAATCAAGCTTCAACTAACAGGCATTATATCAACATGGATCATACTTCAAATCAAAATCAGCTAAGTGTTTATCAAAGTGAATTAAGCTTCAATCAAAGTGCATTAAGCTTCAATAAAAATGCATCTAGCTGGAAATCAAATTGAATCGATCTTGTGTCTGAACGAACTAAGCTTTAGTCTAAACAAATCTAGCTTCAATCTAAATGCAGCAAGGATCAATCAAAATGAATGAAGCTTCAGTCAAAATATGAAGGTTCAAATCAACATGGATCAAACTACAATAAAAATGCATCAAGCTTCAAATCAACAGTGATGAAATTTTGAATCAAAATACATCAAGCTTGAAATCAACGTGAATCAAACATCAGATCAAAATGCATCAAGCCTCAAATTCGTCGGTCAACGTCCAAGCGAATCAAATAAACGGATGTACAACAAAAAAAGTAAAAAAAAAGTGTCGTATACAGAAGACGGTTTATTTCTTCAAGTCCGTACAATCATTTTGATCGAATCGAGTATCGGTAAGTCGCACGTGGACGGGCTGGGTAAAAATCTCTCCACACGATCCACGTAGCCGGCATCCAAGGACTACGACGCTTACCGTCGAGACACTCCGCGTCGGCGCCCTGTCTGCCGTTGTTCCGCTCGTAGAAATCATAGTCTGATCCCGTGTCGTAATAAACAGGGTTGCCCATGTCCATATCCCTGGAGTCCCGGTCGCTCAATTCGCAGTTATCCCTTTCAGCGCCGTAGGGAGCAGCGTAGGGACGATAGTTGAAGGACCTGCAGACGAAGTCCCTGGCGTCGGCGCACTCCCTCTCGCACTGTGCCAAAGACGAAGCCGTCGTGTATCGTCTGACGAATGGTTTCCGTACCCTGGTGTGGGGTCCGACTTGCCGGAAGTTGTCCTGCTCGTCGCATCTGGAGACCAGGGGCGGTCGACCGATGATAGGACCACCGCTGGTGCCGAAAGGTCTCGAGTTGTACACCCCGCCTTCGCCTATGTAACCGCCACCGATGATTCCACCGTCGTTATTGTAACCACCGTAGCCCAAGGGTCTTGTTGGACCTGCTACCCCGTAGGGATTGCGATCTGAGTGAGGCTGGGGACCGTAGGCGTCGTCCACGGGGTAGTTTGCGGGATATGCACCGTGAGACGATGGAGGGTATCTGAGAATAAGATAAATTGGTAAGAATGGTGAGGTGATTTACAGTTCTTAATGAGAATCTAGGAGTATGGATGAGAACATCTGTGAATTCAGTAATCTAAGAATGTGGAGATATTAAAATTGAAGAATTGCTAAGTTTGCACATGTATCTCCGTCCAAAGGGTAACTCTGCTGCACCCGAGTGTACAATGCCAGATATGGGCGTCAATGAGGGAATTGAAAGAAATAGGAAGAATAAAACAGCCAAATCATTCCCTTTTAATCAAAGTTACAATGTCTGAGAGACTGAATTGTTCAAGAAGAAGATACAGTCTTAATCTCGAACGTCTTTATCCTCCATTCCTTTCATCCTTTTATTAAACTTCAATCAAGAAAAGTTTCACTGACTTACCGACTGGGATAAAGATCCTTCTCCGGATACCTTTCGTTGATGGGATACCGGTCGACGTGGGGTCTGACAGCCCCTACTGCTGAAGGGTATCTTTCCAGAGGATCATCAGGGATGGGGTATCGGTCGATGGCGTTAGGATATCGATCGCTGTCGCTAGGAAAACGGCTCGAAGATATTGGATACCGACCACCAACGCCAGTAGGGTAACGGCTGTTTGTTGGATACCTGTCCACTGCAGGATCAGGAATGGGATATCGATCAGGTTGAATGGGACGTCGATCGCCACCTCTGATAGGGAAACGGTCAGTAACTGGATATCTGTCCGAACCTGGATATCTATCAGGGATTGGGTAACGATCACTAACGGGATAACGATCTATGGGGTCGGGAAAGGCATCTGGTCCTCCAGCGATGGGATATTGTCCATTTGGATGATATCTGTCTGGATATTTGTCCGGGTATCTATCCGGATATTTGTCGGGGTATCTGTCCGGATATTTGTCAGGGTACCTGTCCGGGTATTTGTCCGGGTATCTGTCTGGGAATTTGTCAGGGTATCTCTCCGGGTACTTGTCTGGATATCTGTCTCCTGGATAACGATCCGCATACTTGTCCGGATATCTGTCCACCGGATAACGGTCTGGATACTTGTCTGGGTATCGGTCTGGATAACGATCTGGATAGCGGTCTGGATAGCGGTCTGGATAACGATCTGGATAACGGTCCGGGTGGCGATCGGGATAACGATCTGGATGACGATCTGGATAACGATCTGGTTTAACGCTGCTGCTGTATCCTTTGTCGTAGTCGTCCGGGTATCCTACAAATTTAAAGTATTCTGTGTTCGAATTTGTAAATTGAAGATGCCAAGTTTCAAGTGAATCTTTATTGTACTCAGGTGAGATTCTATATAAATTCTTGATCAGTTTAAATTTCATGTATAATCAATTTTGTATTCTTCAGGGTTCTGGAAGTTCTCAAGTGCAAGTCAAACTCAGTTCTATAAAACAAATCTACTGGGGTTTATCACACTGTACACGATTGAAGATTGGAAGAAGACATAAAGAATGATCTATATTTTACCGGGTCTTCCTAAGGATGGTCGACCAAAATTGGTGTCCTGTCCCAAAGGGTCTGGCCTGTATCCCGGGTTGTCTCGATCTCCATCCAAATATTGATCTACTCAAACAATTATATTTTGACATTATAAGCTAAAATCGTGATAAAACGCTCATACACTCTTACTTTATATCATTACATGAATTATTAACACATTGATTGCTATCTTAATAACTTTACTATAAGTAAGAGTACTTCATAACATAAATTTATAATTAACTTAGTATATTTTTTAAATTATTAATTCACTACATAGAACTTATCCTAGCTCAAATAAAATCTATAATAATTTGCAGTAATTTTCAATGTCCCATTTGTGACGTAGGTGGTCAACGTGTTAATGATTCAGAGGCGAATATTCCGAACAGAAGGGCAGGTCAATTCACTCACGCATAAGGTTCTCGTAGTAATCGTAATCTGCATCGTAGATGATCCTATGGCCATCGCGTTGATTGAATCGGCTCAATCGACAGGTGTGATAATGTTCAGAATACACGGCGCTTCTGCATTGAAAGCTGGTCTGTCGAAGACACTCGTCAAGGCATTCGCTCAGGCTGCGACCGGTGATTTCCGAGTGAAATTCTCCGCTTAAACGGGAGTTTCGATAACGTTGAAACGCGGTGTCAGGACGTCGTCCATCGGAGAAAAGGTGCGACGAAGAGCTGCTGTCCGGGTATTCGGAGCCACGTGCTATGGACGGATCTACGTTTCGTAAGTGGGTATTGATAAAGCGTTGTGAAGCGCTAATTGATCGTTTCGCTGGTATTAACACCGCTGAATAACAATTTGTTATTCGTTATGAACCATCACAACTATTCATCGTTCTATTACTATCATCAGTTACAGAGAGTTATACTCATCATCCTAACACTAACTTTTATTACAATTTAAGTTGGATGAGGGAAAAAGAGTGGAACTAACTTTTGGAACACTAGCTACAAATTATAGTGCTATTAAATGTGGATCAATGATATGCAAAGTGAAGATAGAAATTAAGCTAATCTATCCTTGTGGACTAGTTTTACTAATATTAATTGAAAGAAAATTTCAGAAGGTATATATGAGGTTTCTATCTATGAAGATCATATACAAATTTTTAATGCAATGTTAGAAAGATGCTTATTATAATATCTCATCATGCAGAATGAATTATTGATACTGTGATATATTTAAGGTACACTTACGATTGTCCAGACAAACCAAGTCATAAAAATGATGGCTGGGGCTGCTGCTGATTCCGATGTCGTCTTTTTGGGAAACGGAGTCTTCTTCTGAAATGACACATTGTCGCGTTTGCTCGTCGAATTCGACGCTTCTGCAGAAATATTTTTCTGCTCTGAGACAAAGCGCTTGACACTCGTCCAGAGTAAGGTTCGTGTAAATGTCGACTTCAAACGGTCCCCGAAGACGCTTGTTTTCTTCTTTGACGAACACTGTCAATCCATCACAGCGACGTTCAGCTGAACCACAAATATTTTTATACATTTTTAGAAATTTCAAAATCTGTAGCATTTGAATATCTGAAATTGATTCTTAAGAATATTGGACTTTCTCATTTAAGATTAATTTAAAACTTTTGCGACTTTACATGTTAGTCAAAATTAATCACAGATTAATATAAGTATATAATAAATTGATACCATTTAAACAGGTGTTTTCCAAGTAATCGGAATTTGGGTCGTCTTCGAGCAGCTCTGGGTGAGTCCTCCTGGTGAAACGACTTAGAGCACAGCTTCTCAATGCGGTATCATAGGTCGCAGATCGACAAATGAAGCTAAACTCGTTGAGACATCTTTGAAACAGAGAAGAAATCAAGCATAATTAATCATAAACCTTTTTGTGGGTAAATATTTCACTTAGTGAAGATATAGAGGTTAGGTTATGCTTTGTCAAGGTTATCACTTTGATGGTGAGTTATCAAAATTGTATAGAAGGTTAAATCGAATAGGACCAACTGTTTAGATTTACTCTGTTAAATGGTGTACTGAAAATTTGGACAATAACTATTGGATTAGCTAAATGTTAACGAAAAGGAGAGAATTCTCTACCTGTCCTCACAGTCCGTTCTATTTGCCGCGCTAACTTCTTTAATATCTGTCAATGGCAGTTTCAATTTCTTCCTCGGATGTCTTTCAAACACGTAACGTCTATTGGGGCATTCCCTTTCTATCCTGTCAGCTTCACAGAAAAATGCAATAGTTAATCATACTGGTGCATCAGGTTATCTTTCTTAAAGGTGCGAATAGCCGTGCAATTATCGGATACTCACAGCCGAGGCAAACCTCGGTGAAATGAACGCTGTTTGGCACCAGCATCAGATTCCCTATACCTTCTGGCTGAGCCTGCTCTCTCGTTAAATAACAAGTACTCTCCTCGTACTCGGCAGCTCCGCTGAAAGATGCTATTCTGCTACCAGGTTGAAAATCGAAGCTGGTGCACGCTCGAACTAAATTGTTCGTCGCCGTTCTGTCGCGTAGACAGAGCTCCTGACATTTTTCCAAAACTCTAAACGGGGGTGCAGAGTCTCTCACCTGAGGAGGATAACATCAACGTTTCATTGTCGTATTATGATATAATTAGAGTGTAATTGCAATGTTTATTATGATGTAGACAAATATTTCATACCACGTCGTCGTCGAAACCCTGAAGTTGTTGATCAGGGAGCCTCTCGTAGACCACTCGACCTAAACCGCCATTGCAGGTTGTTTGACCTTGAAACAGAAATTATACTTTGCAGAAATTTTTTACAAAGTATCATATATTCTAAAATCTCATCCACATATTTTTCCATGATGTCTATTTTATTATTCAGAAAATATTAGTAAAATATTAAAACACGGGATTATTTATAAAATATATAATGATAAATATAACAAAATTCTCATAAGTAACATTATGAAATGTTAGACAATACGTGATTTTGTTGACCTTTTTGTTACATGGAAAAAGAACATGAATTTCCTGTTTGCTCATAAAATGCAAAATAGATATTTTCTGTGTGCCATTGAATGCACGAGATTCGTATTATTATTCCACGAACAGATTATTATTTCCTGTTCCATCGAAAAATCAGGTTACTTCCTTTGGGCATCAAGTACCGATTTTATCACCGCTACGTTTTTCGTGCCATAAGTGGCACGCGGGTGATACAATAGGACGAAACGTAATTTCGCAAGCCCGCTAGTGACATCACTCTCGCGTTCTGCATTCCACCATTAATTTACACGATTGCGTTTCATGCGTGCACGATTGTTTCACAGAAAGAATTTTTCAGAGCATACACGTTATCAGAGGAGCTTTCGCTCGAGTTCTTTTTGTTCTCAGAAATTTTCCTTAAAATTTATTTCTAAATAAATTAGTAAAAGAATGTAATATTTTCTGTGGAAATGTAATTGATGTAATCTAAAATTACTTACCATTAACCACTACCTTTAGAGTAGCAAGAAGGGAAATTGATTGTAGCAGGTGTGATACATTAGTTTTCTTCATCTTCATTTACTGCAATGAGTCATTCCAATCAACCCTGTAATCCAAAGAACAATTACTGGAATTTATAAATATGGAAAATTAGAAATATCTAGGAAACCTAAGGAACTTTACGACCATGAATTCCAACATCCCTCTGAGTGACATTGCACCCCCTTTCAACAAACAAGTAATCATTCAATCTAAATAATTTTCCCCGTGATTTCAGTTCGAACGAAGCACGCAAGCTAGTTACGATAATCAAGCAGATAATGGACAAGTAATAATGTAATGCTTGAAAGTTGGAAACACGGTCCGTTGCTTTTACGGGCGTGTGCTGGTCCTTTGCCCTCGTGTATGTACTTACACATATGTACATATACAACTTGCAGAGGAAAAGGTTCATGGGGGTGCGAGCATGTGGAGGTGTTCAGGGTGAGTGCAGCTCAGGTATTCCGTAAAACCTTGTGCTGTCTCTGATACATGTTTCAACATATACGAATACAAAATGAATTCATTTTCTCTGTCGTCATCTCGTGTGACTTCAAAGACACTTTTTTGTGGAATCTTACAGCCATCTCACGACCCATTAATTTCAACATTTTAACTTTCCTCACTCAATTTTAATACGGATTTATAGAAATTATTTGTTGAATCTTATTTTTGAATTTGTTATACGATTACTAACTTCAATTGGCAGTTTTGATTAAAAGCTTTTTGAGATTTTTCAGGGTTTTGTGCTCTGTTTATTTAAAATGATGACAGGTGCTCTATAAAATATTAAAAATTATATACAACTTAGTATAATTTATATATGTGAAATTTAGTAAAATGTGTATACAATTTAGTAAAAATTATCGATTGAGTGAATTACAAAAATTAAGTGAAAATAAAATTTACATAATTTGACAAAGATAACTTAAGATAATTCATCAAAAAATGATGTAAACTGTAAATAAACTTTGATGAAATTCGTCATTCGAGAATGTATAATTGCAGACAAAATTAACTTAATAGCAAAGGTGGCTAGATCCTCTTGCGACCAACTGTAGCCCGCAATTATGAACGGAATGTATCAATTTGCAAATGATCAATTATCCCACACGTGCCTGTCTGTTAAAGGTATTGAATGCAGTACAACATGTGCCTCATAGAATCGCTGCTTATTAATTACGTTATGGTTTATCGCCTCGATAATTGTACATAGTTGCCTGTTCAAAGGGGATGGATGCTTGTTCAGTGATTAACGTTACGGTCGACAAGAGAAAATTACAGATTTGGTCATTCGAGTCCTCGTAATACCATATTCAAACGATACTGTGATTACAGATTATTGAATTTCCTTAATTGTTCTGTTCTCTATTGAACTAACCAATTCGAGACTAAACAGTGAATAGGGAAAAGTAACAATGCTATGAAAGGTATGTGGTGTAGTGGTTTTTTGTGGTTTCTCATTTATGGAGCTAGAAATATTTCTGATGACGTTACTTGCAGGTTTAATTTGTTATTGTAACTGGGATTTTTGCTTAGGGGATGTTTTACATTGCTGTCCATTATATTGCCATGTGGTTTGTGGATTTGGAAATTTGGGATTTGAAAATTTTGTGATTTGGAAAATGAATGTGGGGATTTGGTAATAATGGGGTTTGGAAATTTGGGGATTCGGTAATAATAGGGTTTGGAAATTTGGGGATTTGGTAATAATGGAATTTGGAAATTTGGGGATTTGGTAATAATGGGGTTTGGAAATTTGGAAATTTGGTAATAATGGGGTTTGGAAATTTGGGGATTTGGTAATAATGGAATTTGGAAATTTGGGGATTTGGTAATAATGGGGTTTGGAAATTTGGAAATTTGGTAATAATGGGGTTTGAAAATTTGGGGATTCGGTAATAATGGGGTTTGGAAATTTGGGAATTTGGTAATAATGGAATTTGGAAATTTGGGGATTTGGTAATAATAGAATTTGGAAATTTGGGGATCTGGTAACCTACGAATTTGGAAAACTGTGAAGTTGGAAATTTAGTAATTTGAAAACTTGAGAATTTGAAAATATTAAAACATGGAAAGTCAACAAATTTATAATTTTGGGATTTGAAAAAAATTCGAGACTGGAGATTTGGGTCCTAGAGAAATTAAAAAATTAATAAAAAGACGAAGAGAAATAAAAAAAATTTCGAAACCTAGTCAGGCAGATCAATTAAATCATTTATTTAAAGATAAAAAATAAGATTAAGTTTTGTCATGCCTCTACTGCTTGTTTTAATTGTTGTGATTGCACGGAACAAGTGTAAAATTGTAGAAATTGAATTCCTTTTAAAAACCTTGTTGCGAATCGCACAACAAAGTCATTATCATGATTCCTTGAAACGCAGATGATACATGGATAACAGTGTTGCGCGTTTTAAAGAGTTTTAGAATTCTTCGGTTGCGTGATATTAATGCTTGCCGGAGGTTCGTCAAACACAATGGAAAATTATAATTGTTCGTTGTTCAGGTGTTATAAGTCCGATTGTCTGATAGAGACAATTTGAATACTAATTTTGAAGTAACCCTATAATTTACTTCTCCTATTTCCGCTTTGATTTCCTCGCAAATTATTTAAAAAACTATTTGAGATAATTTAGTAACCAATTTTTATCCATTTTTAATAGTAGTCTTTCATTTTAATAATTTAGTAACTTTTAATAAAGGAGTAAATTTTGAATATTATTACTGTACAATTTAAGGCACTGAACAAAAGGTTTTTGTACACTAGACCATATTGTTAATAATTAATAATTTATTACTTAAATCAAATTCAAATGATATACGAGAATAAATTTCCAATAGTATTTAATGCAATCAGAATGTATCTATAAACTTCATCTAAGATCGTAATTTATTTAGTTCATGTAATTTTAATAACCAAAAATCTCCATCTATCTAAAACTTCATAATCTTCACCAATCTTTCATCAACTTCCGGCACAAGCAGTTTCATAATCCATGCCAATTAATTAACCAATAATCCCTAAATCTCCCTTTCTCAGCCAAACTTCAAATCAGAAATACAAAATTTGCTTAAACAACACTAATACTTACAAAATTTTGTGCCAGATTTCTCAGAAGACTTCAAATCACCTGCTCTGCAAGTTCTTCTGCATCAACTCGGAGGGCCTCTTCAGCTTCCCTACTAAAACGATCCCAAGAAAAAAACCACTAGAACCGGCCATCCAACGCGAATGGCACCTGTAATCAAACTGGCGGTCAAAATCAGCGCAAACAGTGAAAATAATGGATAACACCTGACAAATAGGTAGGGGAAGAGATGGCGATGGAAGAATCGTTTCGATGAATGATTCTCGTATAGACAGGCCATAGGGGGCAGAAGAGATAACGCACCGGTGGTACACAGGCGCGGTGTGGATCCCCACGTCCGATTTCTGGCCTTGTGCTCACCGGAAGTGGATCCATTGTGTCCGGTTTCCGTGGGGCCATCCGGGAAAACGATCGACGTGCGTGTAAACCACAGCACCATAGGTTCTCAAGCTTCGTCATCTCGTGAAACGCGTTAATTGTACAATTAGGGTGCAATGTACACTTATTTTAGTTAGGAACTAGTCTAGGAACCCCACCATTTGATTTTAGAAGATCGAATGTACACATTTGGAATTTTCAGATTTAATCCCTTTTGCAAGTTGTTTATCTACAGTCTCAAATTTTTATATGCTCGAATTTCTAGACTGGAAGTTTCTAAATTTGCCTAATTTATCGACTGAAAACTATCAAATAATGGCATCTTCTTCCCCGACATTATCCTCAAAAGAGTCTATGCTCTCTACTGTACCTTTTCCCTTTTTAAAGCGATTAGCATGATATTGTATAAATTACGACTAAATTGGAGATGGTGGACACGTGTTGTACATACTTCTCGGAAAGAAGATTGAATTTTTAGTATAAATGTGTTTGTGAAACCATTTTAATGGTAGAGGAGACCCCCCAGGGACTGATTTTGTAACGTTTGAGAGTCGGTGCACCAGAACACCGCCATATTGGGTTGATTGTGCCGATGGACGATCGCTTGTAGCGGAATCATGGATTAGAGATTCCTACCCGAGGTCAATTAGGATGAACAACGAGCTGGGTTGGTGGTTGACGTGATATGAACACGAATCAGCATACCTCGTTCTTTATTCTGGACTATTTTTATCTCCAATTTGTTTTTATTCAAATTTGGTGGTCATGAACAAGGGGGCATTAGTATTCGTCAATTTTGTAAGCAGATTTCAGTGGCCTTTGTAAAAATTCATTGTCATTCGGAGGTCTTTATTTTTTGTATACCAGGCTGCGTTGTACGGTAGCAATTTTGCATAATGTAATTTTGTAGAATGACTTGTATACAGCGGTCTACCGTTTTGTTATTTTATTGTTCTGTCCTATTCTTTTGTTACTTTATTTTATTGTTATCTTATCATTATTTATGATATGTTATTACTTTACTATTTCTTTTCATTTTTCAATTTTACTTCTCTACTATATTCATATTTTACTGCTACTCTTCTACTACTGTATCATTATATCACTATTTTACTATTTCACTATATTGCTATACGACTTCTCTATATTATATTTTACTAATTCTATTATATTACTATCTTATTATTTTTGCAGTTGTGCTATCTCTTTATTTTACTAAACTAGCTTTTAGATTTGCATAAATAATTGCTATAATATTTGTTCACATATTTGTATACAATTCTGTTTCACTATCGATCTTTGTTTATTAGAACAGAACACGAAGTTTAGTAGGAAAACATAATCGTAAAACAAATACATTCTTACAAAGTTACTTGACTAAAAGTAACAAACAGAGTGTCATAATGAAATATTCGGTTTTTTAATTTTGAATTTTCGCGCCTCTCTAACGCGCTTTTCCCGCGTTTGCGTACTATATAAGTAACGTCCATCTATGTTCGCTGTTAGTTGTGGCCAGAGCTGTCAAGCACTCGATAGTTTGGCACAGTCAGCTGATGGCAAAATGCAATTACATGTTTGCTGTGATACACGAAATTAATTGTATTTTTCGTGTGTAACCGTGAAATTCCTCGAGAGTCATCGATACACAAGCTGCTTTTATTCGAATTTCTCAAAAGAGTTTAGGTGAGAAAAATCGCTATTATATTAATATTAGAAACGATTATACGACCACTTATTGATTTACGATAAATTCATGGTGCATCTAAAGTTAACGGGATTTAATACTATCCAAACATTCTTGACTATACCTTGATCATTAACCTACATTCAACGTTGATACTTTCTATTAATTGATTTTCATAATTTCTCTGTTATTGAGGTTAAGATCTATGTCTAGTTTACAAAATCTAAAACATTGGTTTAAATTTTTTAAAGTTCAAGTAATATGTATGTATATACTTTTCTTTACAGATAGCATACAAGGACTTTTATACACATAGCTGGAGGAAAACTATATTATGAACAAAATGCCTCTAAGCACAGGTAAATGAATGTTTATAAACATATTTATAAAAGTTCCATATATCTTTAAATCCTCTGTTCTATGATTCTTTAATATATATATTTCTTCCTTTTTACATTTCTAGACATATCAACTGCGCTTCATTTGCTGGAGCATGTACAAGAGAGAGTGGAAGACTGTGACGATCCCAAGCTACAGATGCACACGACTCAAGACATAAAATCATTAATATCTCTTTTGGAAGATCCAGTATTTCGCAGTATAGTAACAATTCAAGACTCTCTCATAGAATTAAACAATCAGTTGGGACAGCATCCATCTATTATTCCTGGAGATTTTGACATTAATATCAGTGGACAGTTGGAGCTCTCTGTTCCTACCACACCGGTGCAACCATTGGGATCAAATGTATACCAAGATTTGTATCAAGATAGTAGTGAATTGGAAGATCAAAGAGTTCCTGTTACTCCATTGGTGCATAGTAGCAGTGAAGACACTAGTGCTCAGGTAAATGTTTCAGTATTATGTGAATGCATGTTTAAATAATTTATTAAATTTTTATTTCGTTGCAGGTGAACAGTCCTAGTCTCGTATCTGAAGTTATGGGTATGCCACCAATTACAACAACAACGTATGCAAAGGAATTCAAGAAGGTCATTGAAGCAGCAGCAAGAGGTCGTCAGATATTTACTGTGCAGGTTAGTTAAATTTATTTGATGTGTATTCTGTTTATATGTATCTGATTTGTAGTTATAAATTAGTTATAAAACGATCGTTTTGTTTTCAGCTGTACAAACCAGAGGGTACCAGTCTAGGATTTAGTGTTGTTGGGCTTCGTAGCAAGGATAAAGGAGAGCTTGGCATATTCCTGCAGGAAATACAACCAAATGGCATAGCAGGGTGGTAAGTCCATAAACTTAATTACAGTATGAATTATGGATGAAATCAGTTGTTCACTTAAGAAATTTCTAGTATTACAGATTGTTTTCAATGATTAAGCTATAAGAAACATATGATTTCATTCATTGTTAATAGATGTAATATATGAGTGTCTATAATATACCACTTAAGTGCATCTTAAACCGTGAGACTAATTTCGAGTCGCTTCCGAGAACGCAAAATTTTTTTCGTTTACGTAATTCGCTTATGGTATTGCCTCCGAACAGATAATATCATAAAGTGCAGATTACGCAAGCAATGATACATTTGAAACGTAATTCTACCTCCTTGCGTAACATTTTAAAGCGAAAATTTTATTTTATAAAAGGATTTAAAAAAATAACTCTGACCCATAAAACGGAGGTAGTATACGTACCCTTTTACTTTAACTCTGAAAAATATCGGGAAAAAATTTCGTTCATATTTTGTTGTAATATTCGTACAATTTATTGTATAACGCCGTGTTACATTAAAACAGACATTTTTTTGCAATAGTAAGAAATATAAATCTAAACTTGAAATTAAAACCGTATAGTGTCTAATAAAGTTACTTCGTCTTGCACGAAATCATGTTTAAGTATCATTAAAAGCGAATAGCTTGTAAAAAAGATACGATGTAATAAACACGAGATTGAACGTAAACCTTTTTTTTATGAACCACTACAGACTTCTTCTATTTTCTGGGGGTTGTTAGTGATGGGATTCTCTGGAATCTCATAGCTTTTCTGTGGGATCTCCCCAAATTTTTTTAGGTTTTTTCTAGGTTCCCTAAGATTCCCCTAGATTTCTTCTAAAATCTACGATTCTAGTTTTTCTGTAGATGTCTAGTTTGAGGAGATCTCCCTAGATACATCTTAGTTCCTAGACTCTCTGGAGTTATCCAGGTTTCTTAGGTTCTTTCTATCTCTTTTTAAAATATATCTAAAATATAATTTTGTAGCTTTAAAATTCCAAAGGTTAGAAGGATGAAGCCCCAAAATTTATAATTTATCCCAAATTTCTAGAATTCCAAAAATTTCCAAAATTGCACTGTCCCAAAATTCCAAAATTCTCTCATCCCATCATCCTAAACCCACCTAATGCAGTGGTTCTCAGAATCCGCGAGTGGTAGAGTTCGGTAACCCGAATTTCCTTCGGAGGGTATTCGAATCGCGCGAAGTGAAACTTCCATTTTCGCGGTGTAGCCGTTGAACTTGATCCAATTTCTGGTCAGCATTTCTTGGCACACCCTGTGAACACGGTGCGTTGATCGGCCGGCCCGTGGCACGCATGCCCGGTTACCTCTGTCCGGAAGCTTCGCCACCGTGGAGAAAGCGATGCTTTCGAAAAAGAGCCTCCCACTTTCGGTCGAGCAGTCTTCGACCGATCCCCGCGGAGAAAGGTCGCGGTTATCGCGCTCTTGGTCCCGTGGACACGTTCGTTGTATTATGCTGGTCAATTTCTGTTATCGTTCCTCACCTGTTACCAGTCTTCGCACCCTCGATTTATCGTCGTTCTCGATTCTTGTGTGGTCCTCGATGTTCTTCTCGCACGAACGATCGCACGACGTTAGATATGCGGCTCGTTCAACCCGGTTCCAGTCGGTTCACTGGTTTGTTTGAGTTCATCGTACGGTTTTCACCATGATCCTCCTTCGGATGTTTGCCGAACCAGGACGAGGAGATATTATGGTGCTGTGAAGGCTGATCGGTGGCCTCGTTCGAGATAATCTTCAGGTGGTACGTGTCACTGCTCCTATGTCTTTGTTGTTTTTCACATTCGCATTTTCACGGACTGTTTGAAGCTTTTTTCGCGGCAGAATAGCTGTTACGGGGTTCGATGAATGGTGCAAGAGGTTGATTGTCCGGCAGATTTGATTTAGTACGGTGAAAACAGTCGGGGTGTGTTTGGAGTTTGTATTTGGGCTACTGCTCCACTGAGAATTTTGGATATTTGGGTCAGATCGAATGGGAAAGTAACTTGGTACTTTCCGAAAGGGTGAAATCACCCTTTGAACCTTACTTGAAGGACTTCTCGGTTTTTAAATAATTCTTTATTTCAACATTTTTTGCCTCGATCTAAGGGTTCTAATATTTTAACTAGGGGTGAATTTGTGAAATTTTGATCAGTTAGTTTTTTATAATATTTATCTGCTTAGATAATTTCTTCAGAATAAATGATTTATTAAAAAATTGAGTTCTTTATAATTTAGATTATAATTTAAATTCTTGAGCTTCGATAAACAATTCTGAATTATATATTTTAATTTTTATCGAATAATTTAGACACGTAGATGTGTAAGGTGGTTTTTTATCGATTTAAATAGGTGTATAATTTATTCCTTAATGAGATGTAAATTCTGTGAAATTCTGGTAAGATTTTAAAATTTGGTAATTTAAATATTCTTTCTTGAATAAATATTAGGGAATAATTACAAAATGGGGTTGCATAGTAATTAGGTGATGGGGCTAATTCAATTCTGTAAAATTAAGCTAAAAGCTCCTGTAATTTTATTAAAATTTGATTACTTAGCATAATGTACCTACACAAAAAATATTATTGATACATGATAGTGTCAAATTCTGTACAATCAAAATATCCCCATAATTTCTATCACAAACGTGTTACAAGTTAATTTACAATTCTTATTAAAATTATGAAATATTGCACTTTGGTAATGACTTAAAATTTAAAACTGAAAGTGCAATTTAACCAAAATTAATTTGCAATATTTATTCAAATCATATGACTTTAAAGAGAGTCATATACTACCCTTAAATGACAAAATAGGGGAAATGTATGTAAAAAAAATGATACAAGTTTTAATTTTTTTACTTATCTACAAAAGTAGGTAAACTGATACATAGAGATAGAAAATGGTAACAAAAATAGAATTGATCAAAAATTAAAGAGAAAAGTGAAAGTGAATATGATAGAAAAATTTCAGAATAATTTCGCAAAAATATAGTTTAGATAATAAATTCCTCCCTTAAAATCGATGATGAAAATAACGGAGAAAGTTATTGGATTTCTGTATAATCTGGATGAAAATTTATCCGGATGACGCCCAACCCTTTTTACGTCGGTTAAGGGGTCACCCATTGCATAAAAATAGTGTGCTTCAGACGAGTAGCAACTTCGTTATTTTCTCGTAGCCTCAGCTTTAATATATTCGTAATTATCTGATGTAATATTTAGGTAAGAATTAAAAGAGGACCAGCCCTCTAGGGAAAACGGTTACACGAAAAGAATCTTTAAAATTAATTACTTCTGTAATTTCAATTTAACGAGACTCTTCGTTTCAGTCCTTGGTAAATGATGCAAAAATAATACAAATTTCACTGAAAATTAAATTCACCTAAATTCTCGTAATTTAATTAATTGAACAAGCATTCAGTTTATTACGATTCTCTATTTCATTTTTTATATTTTATTGTACAGGTTTTTGCAAGTAAGAAAAATATATATCTTGTAAAAAAAAAAAAGGAAAACGACTTATGTTGATCATACAAGAGTTGCTTTCTTTTTTTAACAACGATACTTTCACGTACTGCGTTCCAGACATAGTACACTTTTTTTAAAGAAAATCGATAACATTCTATCGAAAGCCGCTTTTACTGCACTTCAGCGTTTCGATGAACAATTACAAGTGCCCAACAAAATATTTCAATTGCAACAAAACAAATTAACATTGACGTACAAATATAATTTTCCCGCTTCAAGTGTAGCATGAACTGCATTATGAACGTTGCATGTTACATTTAATGTTACTTTAAATCAATAATATTCTGTTGAGGTCCATTTTTATCGCTCTCTGATAAGTATTTTGCTGATGATTTGAAATATGAATTTAAAAATTTGGATTTTTATGAACTGCTTTTCAGATATTGAGTTTTTTAAATTTTAGATAGGCTATGTATTTTGTAATTTAGATATTTAGAAATTTTCGTTTTGGAATTTATGAACTGAAATTTTAGGAGTTAGACGTTTTCAAATAGTCACATTTCAGGATTAAGACATTTTTTAATTTTGAATTCTCAAAACTATGGAATTCTCAAATTTTCGAGTTCTCAAAATTACGGAATTCTCAATTTTCCGAATTCCCAAAATTATGGAATTCTCAAAATTGTGGAATTCTCAAAATTGTGGAATTCTCAAATTTTCGAGTTCTCAAAATTATGGAATTCTCAAATTTCCGAATTCTCAAAATTGTGGAATTCTCAAAATATGGAATTTTCAAATTTTCGAGTTCTCAAAATTATGGAATTCTCAAAATTGTGGAATTCTCAAAATTATGGAATTCTCAAAATTGTGGAATTCTCAAAATTGTGGAATTCTCAAAATATGGAATTCTCAAATTTCCGAATTCTCAAAATTTGGAAATTCTCAAATTTCCGAATTCTCAAAATTGTGGAATTCTCAAAATGTGGAATTTTCAAATTTTCGAGTTCTCAAAATTATGGAATTCTCAAAATTGTGGAATTCTCAAAATGTGGAATTCTCAAAATTATGGAATTTTCAAGTTTCCAAATCCACATCTCAAAAATTGCAATTTCCACTATCAGAAAAATCAATAAATCTTCCCCCAATAAATGTGCACTATTTCTCCAGATTCCTAAAAAAACAACAACAAAATACATTTTACATAAATTGAACATACAATAATAAAATGAAGTTCGTCGTACAAAGATGTTGAAAATGTTACAAGGATATATTAGTTTGACGTGGCACATTCCGAACATTCAGTAGATTCTTACGAATCGTGAGATTGATAGTTCTGTAAGGATAAGTGAAGAAAGGTGTAAAATCGCGTATTTTTATCGACCTGGCTTCATTCTGCGGGAAAAAGTGGTGTGTGCACACGCCTCGAAGGTAAAACTGGGTTAGATCGTCCGTAGGTGTAGGCGTGATCGATCTCAGATTCGAATTCAACATGAAATTATTCTGCCTTCTGGATTATTCATGTCTTACCAGTTCACCAATTGTCGATTCATCCTAACAATGTTGCTCGGTTGATCCACAGATGGTTCTTTCTCGATTTATCAATCCCTTGTATTTGTTCCCTCGTTATATTGCCCGTTTTTTATATGTAATATGTACTTATAGGATTTTTAATATTGTCATCTGTTTTATATTTTGTATTTGTTTTTTTGTTGTTTTCAATGATTTGTTTGATAAATTTGTTTTGGGGGATTTTAGGAGGTATGGTATTAGATGGCGATGGAGTTGGATGAATAGTTTATTGATATTGCAATTTTTGGAAATACTTGAGATTTGTGGTGGGAAGTAGTAGATAGGAAATTTTAGAATTTGCAAGTTTTAGACTTGACGTTTTTTAATTCTGAAATTTCAGAATTTGGAAATTTTAAAGTTCACAGATATTCGAATTTTGCAATTTCCTAATTTCCAAATTTGAGAATTCTCAAATTGCCTAACACTCAGATTTGCGAATTCTCAAATTTCCGAATTCTCAAATTCCCGAATTCTCAAATTCCCGAATTCTCAGATTTCCGAATTCTCAAATTCCCGAATTCTCAGATTTCCGAATTCTCAGATTTCCTAATACTCAAATTTCTGAACTCTCAAATTTCCGAATTCTCAAATTTCCGAATTCTCAAATTCCCGAATTCTCAGATTTCCTAATACTCAAATTTCTGAACTCTCAAATTTCCGAATTCTCAAATTTCCTAATACTCAAATTTCCAAATTCTCAAATTTCCGAATTCTCAAATCCCCAAATTCTCAAATTTCCCCAGCACAAACCCCAAAATCACTGAACTCTCGAATTCAAAAACTAGTGAAACAAAAAATTTGCGAGCTCAACATTTCCCCAAAACCCCATATTGCACTGAATCGAAAATTTCCAATTATAAAGGTGCATCTAAATATTGCAATATAACAAGAGTTTACTACATTTCAACACGTTAATTTTTTCCCTAGAAAATTTTGGGTGAACTTAAAAATGAATGAGGTACAAGAATTTCTTGTTTGATTTTGAAAATGATGAATGCACTATATAAAAGGTACAGAGAAACGTTGTTCCTTTGTTGTTGATTAAAAAGCTCGTCTGACTAGATACTGTCTGTATTCCCTGTACTACTGCACCTCTTATTCTTTCTTTTCTATATTTTATTTCTTTTTTTTTTCTTTCCCTTACGTGTGTACGCGTGTGTGCATACACCAACACGAATCGATAGCGTTTTATTTTATTTGACAGCAAATTTATTTTATTCTCGACATTTATTTACGTAGTCCGGATTAATTAAATGTTTTATTTGATAATTTATATGTTTGCCGCTATTAATCTCCGTTCGTATGTTTGGTGATCGTCGAATGTTTAAAAAGAAATTGTTTATTTGACAGATATAATGTTTGCAGTTGGAAATACTGCAATATCGTAAATTGCAATTATTATTACTTTCAATCTTTCGTGTTGTGTATTTTATAAATATAATTTTATATAACTGTTGTACTCTTATAGAGATTTAATCCTTAATAAAATGTTTCAGAAGTGTTTGTAAATTTAATATTTATAATTGCAAACGTTGCTGCAATATCATAAATTGCAATTATTATTTTCAGTATATTTTGTACTTTAACATTTTTTCATGTCATAATTGTTATTTTGTGTTCTTATAGGAATAAAAGATGGTCTTCAATAAAATCTTTCAAAAATGTTTGTCTCACAGATTTATTTACAATTACATCTGTACAAATTATTATAATATATTATTATAATTATTGTTATTATTAGATGTGTTTATAATTTCTTAAAAAATAATATGGTTGTTTTCATCTCCTAAATTTCTATAAAATTGTCATTTAATTTTTTGTCCTCTAAAAATAAAATTTTGTTTTTGGATGGGTGTGACTTTATATTCTTTTTCCCTAATGTTCTTCTGTATAGTATATTCCCTAGAGTTTATCTGCATCCTCTTTCCCTGATGTTTTCCCTAGAATAGAATAAAATCCACTTTCCTCTAGAAAGAACAGGGAACAACTCGATCTCCAATATTTTCCACTTCCAAAGCAAAATTGATCTGTATTTAACAATTCGATAAAATAAATGGTTGGAGGAAATCGTATAAATTTATGAATCGCTGAAGAGGTTGTTGGTAAAAAAATATTCTGAATAACTCTCATCGATATGCTCGAAAAAGAAAACAAGAAACTATTGACCGCGTTCGATATTAAATCTTGCACCCGCAGCGAATTAATTCAATTAAAAGAATAATTTTCGAGTTCGTTGAATTGAACGAGCGCTTGTTATCAAAAGCCGTTTCCTCGGTATCAATTCAATTGATATCCCGGTGTGCTCGCTCATCGTGAATGCAACTCCATTTTTTCTCATTTCCCTCTTGATATTTGGCTCATCTTCAACAGATACACGGATCTCCTTCAATTATTTCGCCAATTTGCAAGTCGTTCGCTGAATTCTGCACGACTCGTTTGCCTCGTCATTCGCTCGTTAAAGAAAGGCAAACGTTCTTACATGCGGATTTACGGATTAAAATGTATACTAATGTATACGAGTAAATTGGCATCTTTCATGTCTTCCTATCACAAAGTTCAATTTCCATTTCCTCATTTTAAGATTAATTCTACATTTTCACTCATTTTCAATTTTTTAGATTTTCAAATTTTGGGGTTGCAATATTCCCAAATTTTCTAGTTTTCGTATTCTAAAAATGAAGGACTAAATTTGGAAAATTAGGAGCTTTCTAATTTATCAATTTTCAGACTCAAATTTCATATTCTCAAATTCTCAAATTTTTAAATCTCCATATTTCCAAATTGTTTAATTTCAGTATATTCAATTTGGGGTACCTATGAATTTTAAAAATAAAAATTTAGAAATTTGGGAATTCATAAATTGACTAATTTTGTATACTTAATTTTATTTTATGTATATAATCATATAAATGTATATAATCAATTTTATATAAACAGTCACATATAATTATATACAACTTTATATAAATGTATAATTTACCAAGAACATTTCAAACAAAAAGTACCTGCAATGTACTCCATTTGTCAGCATATAAAACATACCACGTTAATAAACTATACATATGTACGTATACTTACGGAAATTTCGATGAAATAAAAATGATTTCACGCAAGAGGGAAGCTTCAAACGTGTTCGCAAAGTTAGTGAATCCGTTCTGCGGTGGAAAAAAACGAGTTAAAACAAATGTATGTACATCGGATTGGGGAAAATATTCGGAAATTTCGCGAGAGGCTGAGTCGAGTTCACAAAGGAAGACCCATGCATGCGTCTACAGTGAAATTTGTCGTGGTCGTATTCGGGACGAATGAAGTGTAGAAGCGTGGTGACTTCGTGATACCAAGATATCATGGATACCAATCTCTATTGTGTGTGCCCTAACCTGCACCCGTGTACTTACTCCTCAACTCGATAACGTTTGCCTCTTTCTTTAACGAGCGAATAGTTGCCTGAATGAGTTGGACATTAGCGAGTTGGACACTTGTACATTTTCAGATATGGAGAATTTTGGGATCTTTGGGAATTTTTGTAATTTTGGGACATTTGGAATTGTTAGAATTTTGGAAATTTTTGGAATTTTGGGAATTTCGAAAATTTGGGGAATGTTAAGAACTTAGGGATTTTAGGAATTTTGGGATCTTTGGGAATTTTGGGACATTTTAAATTTTGGAAATTTTGGGAATTTCAGGAACTTAGGAATTTTAGGACTTTTGGGAATTTCGAAAATTTAGGAAATGTTAAGAACTTTGGGATCTTTGGGACTTTTGAAAATTTGGAGAATTTTAAGAACTTGGGGAATTTTAGGAACTTGGGAATTTTAGTAATTTTGGGATCTTTGGGAAATCTGAAAATTTTATGAATTTTTGGAACTTTGGGATTTTAGGAATTTTGGTAACTTTGTGGATTTTACGAACTTTTGTAACTTTAAAATTTTTGTGAATTTTGGAAATTTTAGGAATTTGGAGAATTTCGAGCATTGGAAATTTGAGATATTTTTAGGAAATTTTAGATAATTTTAGAACTTTTGGAAATGTGGGAATTTGAGAATTTAGAGATTTGCAAATTTGAGATTTGGGCGTTTTGGAAATTTATAAATTTCGAAATTTCCTATTTAAATTTATAAATTTTTTATCTTGCCAAATCCTTCAATTCCCAATTCCCTAAATTTCCAATTTCCCAAAATTCCCAACTTCCAAAAATTTCCTAAGATTCCCAAAATTCCCAAAGTTCTCAAAGTTCCCAAATTCCCCAAAATTTCCAAAATCCCCAATGTTCCCAAAATTTCTAAAATCCCCAAAGTTTCCAAATTCCCCGAAATCCCCAAAATTCCCAAAGTTCCCAAAATCACTAAAATCCCCAAAGTTCCCAAATTCCCCAAAATTTCTAAAATGCCCAAAGTTTTCAAATTCCTCGAAATCCCCAAAATTCCCAAAGTTCCCAAAATCACTAAAATCCCTAAAGTTTCAAAATTCTCAAAGTTCCCAAAATCTCTAAAATCCCAAAGTCCCCAAAATCCCTAAAATTCCCAAATTTCTAAATTTTCAACCACCTCCCGTAATTACAAAAAGCCTACTACATCCACCCTCGTACAACACGCAATCTTCTACCTACCCTATATTTCATTCCTAAATCGTGAGATACCCTATCCATTCGAAAAGAAAGAAAAAGTCTCTATAAATCAGTGAAAAAAGAAGCGGTGCACTTAGCTCGTGTTAATCGCAAGCGCGGTTAGGTTTCTTTCCACTTAGTTAGCGAAACACACAGCACGTGTACCCCGACGAGAATTATTGCAACGGATAATGCTGTGTTCCTGACACGTTCTGTCACGCCACGTTGCTACGTCGTAACTTGAAATTGATTAACCCTTAACTCGTTGCGTAGCCGTCGGCGAGAGCCAGATCAATACGAGCCACTCGTCTCTCGTTCGTTTCAAAGAACAAAGTATCTTCTTTTAACCAAGAAACAATCGATTTCTCCCCTTTTCATCCGGACGAATAAGGACCTATAGTCCGCAGTAACAGCCGTGATTTTCATCGGGTTCTACTTGGCTCGACAATCCGATACTTTCTGATGTCTCGTACCTTCTTTTTTCGAATTAAATTGTTCTTTGAGGGAACATCCAGTAGAAATCGATCGTGACACATTGGATACCTGCTTCCTATTTCAGCTTCTTTGTCCCTGCTTTCTTGTTCATTGTGTTCCTTATTGATTACTGTTCTCGATTCTTTTTGGTCAATTTAGTATTTTCATACTTTTTTTTTATTTACTAGTTTTTTGATAGGTTTGCAGATTTATGCGTACGTTTATAGGCACATTTATAAATTTATAAATTTATAGATCGATAGATTGATAGATTGATAGATCGATAGATTGATAGATTGATAGGTTGATAGGTTGATAGGTTGATAGATTGATATATTGATAGGTTGATAGATTGATCGATTGATAGATCGATCGATTGATAGATTGATAGATTGATTTATAGATTTATAAATTTATAGCTTCAAAGATATATAGATTGATAGATTGATTTATAGATTTATAGATTTATAGCTTCAAAGATATATAGATTTACAAACTTGTAGATATATTTAAAATAAGTGTTCAAATTTCCAAATCTAATAATTTGAAACTAAATGTATATATGCTTTATTTGCATTAATATATTTATAGATAATTTATTTAAAAAATAAAGTAAGGTTTATTTATAAATACGTTGAAGTAATTTTCAATAGATGTTAGATCAGATGAAATTCCTCTGAAAATTCTCAGCAATATCGATAAGGTACAGCAGCCATAAGAATGTTCTTTTTCCATCGCAAATCTTATCACGTTATCCCATCGTATTCGTCAAAGGTAGAGGCTACCGAAGCCCTTTGGACGAGAATAAGCTTTGAAACGATCGTATGTGTCGTGTTGCGAGGGAAAAATCACGTTGTAATTACGAGAACGAATGTGTCTCGTCGATCTCTCGAACGATCAACACCGTACGGAATGAAAGGTGGATCAAAGAGAATCGGAAGTTACGATTGCAACCTAGTGGTTGCTTGTTAAACTCCGACGATTTACAATATAGCTTTGTTTGTTGGAAACAGGCTTCCCTTGTTGCTTCTACAAAAGAACATTCTTCAGACGCAATTTAAAAAACAGGCTGCAAAAGAAAGGGCAGCAATTTAGGAACAATTTAAAAAGTGGGTTTAAAAGTGAAACAAATTTCAAACAGTGTAATTTTTAATTACTCTGTTAAGAATCGATCGATGATTGAATATTTTTTAATTATGAATTTAAATTTTATTTTTCAGCTGTATAATTCTCTTATTAAAAATTGAACAACTTTCAAATTTAACTTTAGAACTTTATTTTTGGATATCTAGGGATATGGGGTGTATAGGGATATTAGGACATATTGGGATATTGGGACGTATAGGGATATTGGGATATCTGGAAATTTTGTTGATACTTATAGGTTCTCTTGTATTTAGGGATATATAGGAATATTTGAACATTTAGAAATATTGGAATATCTAGGGATATTGGGATCTGTAGGATTGGCATATCTAGGGATATTGGAACATGTAGGGATTACTTGATTTAGGGATATTGGAATATGTAGAGAGTGATATACCTAGGAATTGTGTTTTTAATAAAAGTTAAAAAATTTGAAAATTTTTCGATACTGCAATACAAAAACCGTGTACTGGTTTTATATTTCATAAAAGTATTAAAAATTTTCGTTTCGCTTCCGCCACGATAATCGGCGATGCATACGCGAAAATAGGAAACAGCAAGTTTAATAATTCCATTACCCGTGTAACTCAATATTCTTCCGTTTCCCAATTGATTTAACAGTGTAATAACTGGATACACCAGTATAAGTTGTACACGTGCACGTATGTTTGTACACGCGTGTGTGTCTGTCACGATTCCAGCATTGTATACACAGGCTAAATATTGCAGTCGGTTCTAATTGTTTCTCGTACTAATTGTTAGGACGTTTCCTGTGATTCCTCGTTGTATGTTTTGCCTGTTAATGTCAACGTTTCGGGATAAAATTATTGCTGAACTTTCACAGAATTTCTGGCGTTAACTGTTACTGGCTGCGTTCCGAAAATTAATTAAATATTCACTGGAGAATTGTCAAGAGCTTGCAATCTTTACATTGCTGCGGGTACATTCTTGTTTTCACTTTTTGCTGTTCGTGTTGATTCACTAACTTCCTAATTGAAAATACAAGCTTGTAAGGTAGGAAACTTGATATTTTTTTATGATAAATTTAAAATGCTGTGTTTTTAAGGTAAAGTTAGATGCTGAATTTCTTCATTTAAAATTTTCAGAGTTTGTTGTCGAAATTTTCAATTTTTTAGAACTCAAATTTTGATTATTTTCTGAGTCACAAATTTTCAAATTCGAAATTCCAAACTTTCAAATTTTAGAATTTTCCAATTTCCCAATTTCCTAATTTCCCAATTTCCTAATTTCCCAGTTTCCTAATTTTCCAATTTCCTAATTTTCCAATTTCTCAATTTCCCAAATTCCTAATTTCTCAATTTTCTAATTTTCCAATTTCCGAATCCCCAAATTTTCAGTTCCCGAAATCTAAAATTTCCAACTTCGCAAATCCCCGAATTTTCACTTCACTGTCACCCAAATCCTCCCCCTTGCAATTTCCCAAATTTCCATATACAAAATGTGTAAATCCCTAGCTTCGAAAGTTCGTGAACTGTCTCCTCTCGAAAATTATCTCCCGCACCGTTTCTAATATACCGTGTATTCCCTTCCTGTCGTAAACGAGCCCTAAGAGAAAGCAGGATCGAGCCCCGTTGTCACGGTAATTCCACATCAGGATCAGATGTTTCGCCGTGTATTTTCAGTCGTCGCTTTTCACCGACCCTTTCCACTGTCTAGCTAATGCAATTTTAACGAGGCACAAAGTCGGTCATATCGTGTCATGACTCGATGCTTGATGGCTCGTGCCGTTGCACGGTATCCCCCTCGAACACACAGTTCCACGCTCGATATTTTCTACCCTCTGGCTGCTTGGACGTGGATCGATTCTCTCGACTTCCGCTCGAGAAAATCGACACTTTCGATCACTGGACACAGACGCCGGTTGCTGTTCTCGTACCGCATGCGGTTACTTTGTATCTCTAGATTGACGTTGATGTTTCGCCGGGACTATACATTTTTTATTCCGATCGCAGATGTTGCCGCTGAACTTGGAAATATCGATTTCTACACGGTATCGAGGAATCGTGCTTTTGAAATGGAACTTGCTGAATTATGGGTGGGAACTTTCGAATAAAATTCAGAATAGGGAAGTTTACTCTGCGACCTCGAAAGTATAGCTGCGTTACGTCAAATGGAAAATGAATTTAGTCGTATGGAATTGAATTTAGTTAAATTGGAATTGAATTTGGTTCAATTTTAATTGAATTTTGCTGAATTGAAAGTGTGTTGTATAGAATTAAATTCAGTTAGATTGAAATTTATTTGTATGTAATTGAATTGAATTCAATTATAATTTAACTTTGTTGACTTGAAATTGAATTGTATGGAATTGAATTGAATTCAATTATAATTGAACTTAGTTGACTTGAAATGGAATTGTATGTAATTGAATTCAATTCGATTATAATTGAATTTTGTTGACTTGAAATTGAATTGAATTCAATTATAATTGAATTTTGTTGACTTGAAATTGAATCATGTTGAATTGAATTGAATTCAATTATAATTGAATTTTGTTGACTTGAAATTGAATCATGTTGAATTGAATTTCGTGGAATTGAAATTGAACCGTCCTGAATCGAATTTCGTGAAATTGAGATCATGTCGCGACGAATCGAATTTGATCGAATTCAAATTAAATCGCGAGGAAATAAATCGCACGATATCGAACCACGTCGAAACGTATCGCTTAGAACTTCAATGGCGAGTAACTGAATCCCATTGAATTAAATCGTACAAAGCTATTTTACCGATTCGTAAAATTTCCAGCTTAATCCGCGTGTATCATATTTCATCTGAAATACAGTTTCAGTCGGCGGTAGTAGAACGTAGAAATATCGATCTACGAGGTTATTGCTATCGCTGCATCCTTAATGACGTCAATTGAAATTGTATAAAATATTCATTGTACGTTGAAACGTTTAATCTCAAAGCTTGTTATATCTCTCCTTCGGGATTTCACGTAGAATTACATTATTAGCTTAAGTTCAAGAGAGTTAGCGATACTTGCACGGTTGGACTCATTCAACAGCCTATTCGTCCTCTCCCTGGTTGTCGTGTACAATTAGCACGCCTTAGGGAAATCATCTTGTTAATTTTATACTTTTAACTTTCCTCTCTCAGTTCACATTTTTCTTTACCCCTTTTCTCTCCTCTTTACTTCCTTTCTTTTTTAAGAAAAATCCCCTGTTGCATTTTCTAGTTCGTTAAGAACGCGAGGCTGGAACTTCCAATTATGTCTCGTTTATGACATAAATCGAATGTTTATTCATTAAATTCAAACGATTGATTGTGAGGATATTTGCTGTCAAATATATTAGTTTTATTCATGATGTATTGTAATTATTACACATATATATATTATTTGTGATGTTCATCATACCAATACTTATATTAAATGAATTTGAGTGATTGATCTTGTGAAAATTGATTTGTTGTCGTATCATTAGTGACACATCACAATTATTACATTTTAGACATATAATAATACTACGATAAATATTGAATAAAAATGTGAATTTTTACAAAAATTCAATACGTTGAAACAAATTAAAATTTAATATTGAAAATAGTCTGTTGTCAAAAAGAGTGAAAAGGTAGAAAAGTGAGAAAAGTGCAGAGTAGTTAATGAACAAAATAAACGAACAACTTACACAACACTCTTATGCTACACGATTGTATTCTGATTACGCAAGCAGTTTCAATGAAACAGTTTATGCGGGTGTCGTTTATGTTCTCGGGAGGCAGTAGAAGCTCGAGAACAATTGATAATTACGCAATAAAGGCTCCTGGTGATAATGATTACTATGGTCATCGTTCGTGTGAATTGCAAACACTAGCGTTCAACGTTTGTGATCACTCAAGGTTTCTAATTTGAAAATTTCCAACTTTTCAGGTCTTTTCAAATTGCAAATTTCCTGAATTTCAATTCCATAATTTTTGGACTTCTAATTTTCAGTTCCATAATTTTCCAAATTTATAATTCTCAGTTCCATAATTTTCCAAATTTTTATTTTTCAGTTCCATCATTTTCCAAATTTCTAAATTTTCATATTTAAAAATTTGTTAATTTCTAATTTACCAAATGTCTCAATTCTGAAATTTGAAAATTCAATTTTCCCGCCATTTCTTATTTATAGAATCACAGTCAGACTCCACATGCAATTAAGTACAAAAATTTTCAAATGTCTAATTTACCAAATTCCCCAATTCTAAAATTTGAAAATTTAAATTTCCCGCCACGGTCAATACAGAATCCGTCTCGACGACATACAACAATTATTAACAAAATATCAGCGTATAATTAAAAACTGATGTACAACCCTTAGAGCAGAGTCTAAATTAAGTTTTATCGAGAAGCTCTACATCCTAGCAAATGCTTAAATTTTTAAAACGACACGGCGCTTCTCTCAGCAGACCCTGGAGCGTCGGATAAATATTCGATTTGAAACACTGATTGTTAAAAGCAGCTTGCGATTCTCCATATTTACCGTAAATTCGTTGGAGCAGTCGTGAAACGATCGGAACGCGTCATACCGAAGGCTCGAGGCTCTTATAATAGAAGATCCGGAACGAACGTGAAATATTTGGACGAGTAACTCGATTTACGATGTGTCGCTGGATGCTCGTATGGTGGATGCATCGAAACGAGGATTCGATTCAAGAAGGATCGATCTTCGCCGAACGATTTACGGCTGCTGGCTTGGTAGATGCGAATGAAAAATATTGCTTCATCATCCGACCGTTTTGGGTTATCCATAATGATTTCAATACCATTCAGATGTTTCAAATGACTGATTCTGTGTTATTACGTACAGTGCGTGGTACATTTGTTATAGCAGACAAATATATTATACGTATGTATATGACACGTGTCATGAGTGCACTACAGTATTGTATTACCACATTATTATGTATTACTATATTAATATATTAGTATTTTACTATATTGCTAATTCATTATTTTAGTGTATTACTATATTATTATATAGTAACTAGATAATTCATGTTAACTGTTGGTTTAGATTTATCATAGTATACATGACACGTATAGTGTCATATATACATTAATTACAATATTGTACTATCATATTACTGTAGCACTGGGTTACTATATCACTACACTACTATATTGTCACCTTTATATTTTTAAATAGAATTTGGATATTTGAAAATTTTCCTTAAGTTGAAAATTTGCAAAAATTATCCTTGACTTCGGAAATTTCTGAAGTTGAATATTATTGAATTTGTAATTTTTAAATTTCTACATCTGAAAATTTGAAATTTTTGAATCTGAATCTGAAAATGAGAAAACTTGCAAATTTAGAAATTGGAAAATAGGGAAATTGGGAAATTAAGAAGCTGGGAAATTAGAAAATTAAAAACTAGAACATTGAGAGATTAAAAAATGGGAAATTAGTAAATTAAAAAGTTGGGAAATTAGTAACTAAGAAAATTAGAAAATTGGAAAATTGGAAACTTGGGAAATTAGGAAATTGGGAAATTGAGAAATTAAAAAATTGAAAAGTCTGAAAATGAAAAATTTGAAAACCTGAAAAAAGTCTATAAATGTCGAAACCCAAAATATGAGACCCGTCTAGAAATAAAAAGGACAGTGCACCCCGAACGTCTCAATTATCAGACTATTTGAAACTCTGCCCCGATCGTTCTGAAAGTCTCTCGCTTTCAATTTCCGTTGATCGTTCATCCCCGATAAAGGAACATCGTTTACTTTTTTACCTGTTTGACCCATAATCGTGGGCGAAACAAGAGGAGGAACAGTAAGAACAGGCGTTCGGTATGGCATGGCAGAAGGAAAAGAAGGAACTGTAGGGGTGGGTGTACTTGGGTGGGGTAGAAAGAGGGTGAGAGAGATTCGTTATTGATTCGAACTCGACACAGCTTGGTGTACAGTCGTAGCAGACTGTATCGTCGATGTACAGAATCGACTTACACAAACGCCGGGGACAGAAATGTGCCCTCGGTTAGAGTGATGGATGATCGCAGCTTGTATCGACAAACAATCTCTGGGAAATCCTGTTATGGTGCTGGGAAGCAACAGTATCCGGTGAAATGGTGTAAACCGAGGACCTTGTAAACGGGCTTCTAATGGTCAACGTTATTACACTTGCCTTATTACATTGGTACAAATATTATTTACGTCTTTGTGCTATTCTGAACGTATAGTTAATTCATTCATCCGATTCTTTTATATTTAATCATTAAATCATTACACTTGTTAGTTTATAATTTGAACATTTTTCTAATTTTCAATTTTTCCAACCTCTAAATTTCCCAATTTCCAATTTTTTCAATTTCTAAATTTCCCAATTTCCAATTTTTCCAACTTCTACATTTTCCAATTTACTATTTTCCAATTTCCAAATTACTAGATTTTGTAAGCTTCCAGTATTCTAAATTTTTTATTTTTTAATTCGCCAATTTTCTCAATTTTCCAATTTTTCCAACTTTCTTAATTTTCTCAATTTTCCCAATTTCTCAAATTTTAAATTTTCCAACTTACCCAATTTCTATCAATGCAAACATAATTTTTCTCAACAGTATTTTAGAGCAGTAAAATTTTTTGTTATTTTGAAATCTGAGGTGAACTTCTGTTGAATGTGATTCTCTCTTATTAAAGTTAGGTTAAATACCCTTTCTCAGGGCTGGGGTTAAATAATGAGGGTTCTCCGGATGTAATAATGAATTAATTATTGGTACTGTTATGAATAATGAATATGGGATTACAATGAGGGTAGCTAATGACGACGAAGGGGATGAAGATAATACCTGTGTAAGAACATTACTTTTTATCAAAACAATATACTACAAGATATCTTTGTTATTTTTTTCAGACATTTCAGTCTATACAATTTTTTTTTATATAAAGCTAATATTCGTATAATGTCCACAGACTAATTTGTAGATTAATAATCTTTTTTATCTCTGAATGCTTAAATGACGAACTAATTATTACTAATGTGATAAATTGTTATGGATGTGAAGTCTCTAATAGAGGGAGTTAATGATGATGGAAGAGGTGAAAATAATCATTTGATTAAGTTAATATTTACTTGGTAAACGTTTAAAACATTATCTTATCTCTGATATTAAATTTTTGTTCTCTGCGAACTTTAATTAATCATAAGAATATATTTACCTGATATTTGAAAACAGCTGCCCACTTTGAAGTTTCTCTTTGATGCTCGCAAATTGAAAAACATGCTGCAACTAAAACCCTTTGAAGTCTCAGAAATAAATTAGAATTTTTAAATTTCCCTGGATATTAGCTGTCTCACAGGACTGGAATAGGAATCACGTACATACATTTTGAATAAACTAATTTCAGTTCGTAACAAAATGTAATATCCTTATTACAAAGACAAAGCTTTTCTCTCCGGGACGTGTCATTTAAAATTTCTAGATCTCTATAACTTTATAGGAAAATGTCCCTAGATATCAACACTATTAGATATCAATATGAATATTATTGTCATACAAGCAATATCCCTAGACTTATATATCTGTAATTCCCTATAAATCTAGGTATAAATATCTTTAGACTCGAATATCCCTAGACTTGCATATCCCTAGTTCTCAGTATATCTGGATCATAATATTCCTAGATATTCTAATATTCCAGATATTTCACTAGTCCTAGTTACTTCAGTAAGTAACAGATCTAATGTTAATAAAAAATAAAAATTCCCGAAACTAATATCTCTAGATATTGCAATATTCCTAAGTTTAATTATATTCCTAGATATCCTAACATTCCAACATTGAATAATATCCCTAGATATTTCAACATTCCTAGACTTAATAGTATTCCTAGATATCCCAACATTCCTACATTTAGTAATATTCCTAGATATTCCAACATTCCTATATTTCATAATATCCCTAGATATCCCAACATTTCTAGATCTAATAATATTCCTAGATATTCCAACATTCCTAGACTTAATAGTATCCCTAAATATCCCAACATTCCTACATTTAGTAATGTCCCTAGATATTTAAATTTTTCTTGAGATACAAATATCCCTAGATATTTAAATATTTCTTGGGATACAAATATCCCTAGATATTTAAATATTTCTTGGAATACAAATATCCCTAGATATTTAAATATTTCTTGAGATACAAATATCCCTAGATATATCAATTAAGAAAGATATCTTAAAATTTTTAGATGTCCCAATATCCCCAGATATCCTAATCACCGACATCCCAATGTTCCTAGATATTCTAACCTTCTCCCAATTTCCCTAGACTCTCCCTAACTGCTCTAATATCTCCACAAATACGAACGTATCCCAAAATTGTTCAGTATCAAAAATTCCCTAGATACAGATATACTTAGGTATCCTTGTATCGTTCTATTTCTATATCCCTATATTTCGATAGGTCCAGTAAACGGAACAAAAGGAAACTATGTCAAAGCTATTGAAATTCATGCCACGTTTCAGCCGCCACATAAAATTTCAAAGTTTCGAATCCGTTAAAAAATGTAAAGCGCATTTGCGTAAAATGAAACGGAATTCTGTTGCCTCGGGCAATTTTCGCGATATAACCTCGCCGGTCGGCGAATTATTAAGAGGATGAAAAAGGAAAATAGGCGTGTCGTTCGCGTTACGCCCGCCCTTAAGCGAGGGTGCGTTTCCCTTCGACTTAAACGATGAAATATTAATGAAAAAATAGCGTTACCTCGCTGCTTTCTCTTTATTAATATTTCACGCCCGTAGACGCGGCAAGAAAATTGCTTTCACAAGTAATTTATAAATCGAGCGATCATCATACGCGGCGAATAAACGGATCAATTCTCGTGCGAACACTACCATTTCACGGATCATTGTCGCGAAACGTCGATACCGCGTGTGTTTAAAATAATTTTATATGCCCGTATATAAATTGCCAATCGCTGTTGAACGCTCGTCCATAAATGATTCGACGCAGAAAATATGGAGGAGAGAGAACGAATTTCATTATAAATTATTCCGTTACGCCGATTTATTTTCCATACGAAACTTTGAAATTAAACCACACGCTATGTCGATTTCGGTGTATTGCTTTCGCATCTTTAATTCGAAAAATGTTCACCTCCGGAATAACAGATTGCGCTCGGAATTCTTTGTCCGGCTTTTTTACGAGCGTTAACGCGCTGATTGCGAAATTCCGAAATATATTTTATTACTGAAATTTATTGTTGCTCCCGATCGTGTGTGTTTGGTAAATCCGATATTCATATATTGCACTGAAAGGTTGCTAGAATTCTATAACTGAAAATTTGCTAGTTCCATACTAAATCGAAACTTGAAAATTACTGAAATGTGACAACAGGGAAATTGAGAAGTTACCACCTGTATCTAGTTATCTAGTAATCGATATTTCTAGTAATCTATTAGTAGAATCAAGGAGAAGAATCCTGTTGTAAGTTTCATACAGTTTCTGCAAATCTCATACGAAGTTTGAGTTGCTGTTAAAAATTTCATTCGGAGTTGGAGTTGATGCTATTGGAATACTCTCGTGTGTATGAACACTGCATTATTTGAACCTTTTTTCTTCTGCGACATCATACTCGTGCTCCAATATGAAGCTGAAACATTTTGTATGCATAGGTTTGATTGTAGCACGACGTAATATAGCCTGGTTGCATGTATGTGCAAAGTTTACATAGCATCGTAATATCTTCGACTATGGTGAACCAGGGTGTTTGCTCTAAAAACTGTTAGATTGTTGCATATCGAATCGGAGAGTTTGAAACGTATAAACTGATGTGATTTCCTCGTGGAAGTATCACAAAATGTCCTTCATAGCACATCAATTTAAAGTTACTAAAATAACTATGCAAATATTTCATTAATATCTTTATTATGGAATGATTAACATTTGTAGCAATGGCTGATTTTGAAATAGGTAATGTTTCACATAATTTGATGATAGAAAAGTGTCACAAAATGACAGTTATGATACACCAATTTAAAGTGTAAAAGTTACTAAAAATAACTGCATAAACATTTCATCAATGTCTTTATTAAATAATAATTCATTAACAATAACAACAAGCGATAACTGATTTTGAAACACGTAACGTTTGACATAATTTGATGAAAGAAAAGTGTCATAAAATGGCACTTACGGTACATAAATTTGAAATTGATAGTTCAATGGAAATGTCTGTATAAATTATTCATAATTGTTCGTAACACGAAACGGCTGATTGTCAATTACAATACATAACGATCGATTTTGCAACGTATACGGTCTGCCACCATTTAATGACTGAGAGGTATCACAAAATGGCGTATATGACACATCAATTTGTAGCTTAAGGATTGTTTAAAATGGCTGTCTAAAAGATTCGTCGACATTCTTCATTTAAAATGACTTCCATTAAAACAAGTAATGAATAAATGAATAAATTTGAAATTTAGTACTGTCCATTAAGAAATATTCAATTTTTAATTCCCCAGCTGTTTCAGAACAGTAATTTTTTATATGGGTGCTTTTACTAGATCCTAAACTTTAAATTAATATATCATAAGCGCCATTTTGTGATACTTTTAAGTCATCATTTTGTGTCAGACTATTTATTAGCTGAAATTGTTAATCATTTGTTATAACTTGTTGGTCAGCCATTTTGTATTATGAACATAATTGAAAAATTAATACAGTAATCTTCATTAGACTTCAAGCTTTAGATTGACATACCATAAGCGCCATTTTGTGATACTTTTCTGTCACCATTTTGTGTCAGACTATTTATTAGCTAAAATTGTTAATTATTTGTTATGACTTGTTGGTCAGCCATTTTGTATTATGAACATAATTGAAATATTAATACAGCCATGTTCATCAGACTTCAAGCTCCGCATCGACATACCAAAACCGCCATTTTGTGATACTCCTACATTTCCAAAATCACACCAAACATCACACGTTCAAAAAACTTGTCAAACAGTAACAGTATAACACGTTACATTTTCAACATCGAAAAAGAGCGGTACAAAAAATATGACGGTAACCATAGACGACGGGTCTTCATGAAACTGAATAATTTCATAGCACCCCATTGTTCACCCTGTGAAGCTGCAAAGCTGTACACCAAGTTCGCTCGCCGGTGTACAATAAATCTTTTCCTAACCCTTATTCGCTCACACACGGCCCTTTTCATCCGTCTTCGGTCTCCCTTTTTAAATATCCCCGTCTTTTCTTCCTTTCTTCGCGTCTTTGCAGCTTCTTTCTCTCAAGTTACTGTTCGAATGAACGGGCTGCGTGCTCTACGCTTCTCGGACGATAAAATCTCCGCGACTTTTCACGGATGAATGAAGATTCATGCGCCGCCCTGCGATAAATACTGCCCCGGAAAATTTTCAGAGATGAATCTATCAAGCTGCATTATGTATTTAAGTGCACGATGAAGTAATCTTGAATAATGTTTCTGCTCACTTTTTATTGGGCGGTTATTTCATCTTCCGTGGTGATTTATTGCTTGATTTATTGTCGGTGCTTGTGCTGTAAATTTATATGCAGACTGGCTGATGGTCTTGTATATGCTATACACGAGGGAAATGTAGATGTTTCTGTGTTTTTAGATTTTTGGATATTAAATTTGTTAGGTTATATGTCTCGGGATTACAAATTCTTAGATGAATACTTGGATGCCAAAATTTCTGATTCCCAAATCCCTGGGACTCAAATTCGTAGGTATCTAATTTTCCATATCACAAGTACCGATGTCCCAAGTATCTATGTCCCAAGTACCTATGTCCCAAGTACCTATCTACCAAGTACCTATGTCCCAAGTACCTATGTCCTAAATTGCCACATCCTAAATCCTCACATTCCAAATTCTCACACCCCAAATCCCCACATCTCCAATCCTCGCATCCCAAATGCTCACATCCCGAATCCTCAAATCCCAAATCCCCACATCCCAAATCCTCAAATCCCAAATCTCCACATCCCAAATCTCCACATGTCAACTCCACACATCCCAACTCTCTGTATCCCAAATACTCACATCCCAAAACTCCATATCCCAAATCCTCACATCCCAATTCTCAAATACCTACCCATGTAACTCCCCAAATTCTAAAATTTGCAAATCCCTATTACCTAGACTCTCCCATCTCCCTATATTCCCCTTTACAGCGTATGAATTTGAGCGTTGAGAATCAAAGAGCAGCCAGAAAAAACAACGGTAAAATTGTTTTCCCTTCGACTAGAATGATTTCCACGTGTCGTTTGTTCGCACGGTTCCTTACACGTGTGCTCCTCAAAGAGGAGGAACTCGGAAGCTCAACAGACACTTCAATCCGCGTGTCAAGCAAACATAGCTTCTCATTTACACTCGATTTCACCGGGCTTCATTCATCGGCGAAGTGTTTATACAGCACCGAATTAAACGGGAGTTTAACAATCTGCGCCGTTTGTCTTCGGCTTTGTCGCGAACGTGAAGAAGTTTCGCGGAGGGGTTCGTTTGATATCGATCGGAAATAACTTCGCCGGTTTATTTTATCAAGGAACGAAGGAAACGTTTGTGCTCCTCGAGTAGATGTCGGTGCGTTTGTGGCGCATAAATTTTCTTGAATCTCCACGCCACCACCGGTATGGCCGCGCTAAAGTAACTAGGTTACCTCAATAATGAAGCATACTTTGAATTATCGAATGAACTTCGGTGAATGGAAATCCGATTGCATAATAAATTAAAGGTTACTAGCTGGTATCGTGTTAATTCACCTCTTATGGACGCGATGGAGGTTGCTTCAACCGAGTTGGGATATTATATTGCCATTATGGTTACTTGTCTTGTATTATACATGCGTGTGGTGTTTTAATAACTGTAGGTCGGACAAGTTATTAATTTGCAAGATTGATACCTGTGTCTATAAAACCTGGGGATATTGAACATTCTAGACATATTGAGAGACCTGAGAATGCTGGGACTGCAATGTTATAATGTTATAATATCATTATAGTACCTCCAACTTGCGTCTAACTCTAGTCCCAACCTTAAAATAAATTAACCTAATTGTACCTAACCTATCAAACTGTATCCTAATCTTAATCTAGCCTCACCTAAATTATCCTAATCTTAACCTAACCTGATTTAACTTATCCTAATCTTAGCCTAACATGATTTAACTTATCTTAATCTCAACCTAACCTCATTTCACTTACCTTAATCTTAACCTAACCCGACCTAACCCAACATAATTTTAATCTAACTTTATCTGTTGTAATCTAATCTCAACCTAACCCAACCTAACTTACCCTAATCTTAACCTAACCCAACCTAACTTACCCTAATCTTAATCTAACCTGACCTAACTTATCCTAATCATAATCTAACCTAACATAATTTTAATTTAACCTTACCTATTGTAAGCTAATTTGAACCTAACCTGAGTGAATTCAAACCTAACCCTAATCTAACCCCTGCTCCAATTAAGATATTTATTCTAAGGTTAAGTAATTATATATTTATTGTTAATGTTAATGATAGCTTGATATGTTAATGATAAATGAAGTGTACATTAGTCGCAGTTAGGTTTAGCGTTAATCAAGTATCCCGCAATCAGTATCGCGGTGAAAATTGATCGATAGCTAAGCGGAACAAGCAATGTAAGCATATTTCTGGCGACCGAATTCCAAACAGTGTGTCAATCAGGAAATTCGAAACAGCTCGAGCCGGCATGGCATAACTTTGATCGAAGGAAAATTTGGAACACAGGTTAGCGTGATCGGTAGCGTGGGTATCGTTAGCTACAGCCGAGCCGGTGAAATTCGCTTTGGCGGAAATTAGGTAACGCAACCGCTATCGGCCCACTAAATACCCTTTGCCGAGCTTAAAGCTTTCACCTCTGCGAACGCTTGAGCGTGTGTACTCGACCGAACGAACCTATCGACGGATCGATCAATGAGGATAATGACGTTTTCGAGGATTTTCCAAAATACAATGCTCCTCTTCCCATCGAGCTTTTGACGCTACTATGTTTTGCAACTTGCTACCTTTCATCTTTAAACTCATAACGAAAAGTGTTACGAAACTATTTTGTTGCACAGTTCTGTTACTTTGTGGAGGGATGCGGTTAGGTAACTAGTGTGGAACTTCGTGGAAGGGAAAATTTGTTGGTTCACGTGTTTGGATGTCCGAGGTTTTTGGGCTCGTTTGTGTGAAGTTGTATTTTCATTTTTTAAGTATTTGATTTTTCATAATTGATATTTGTACTTTTTCTAATTTCCTATGTTTCCAAATTCCCAAATTTCTAACTTTACTAATTCCTAAATTTCGAAATTCTAAAATCACCGAATTCCTACATCCACAAATCCCTAAATCCCCAAATTCCTAAATTCCCGAATTTCGAGATCCCCAACTTCGTAAATCCCCAAATTCCCAAATTCCTACATCCCCAAATTCCTAAATTCCCAAATCCCTACATCCCCAAATTCGTAAATTCCCGAATTTCGAAATCCCCAACTTTGTAAATCCCTAAATTCCTAAATCCCCAAATTCCTAAATCCCCAAATTCCTAAATCCCCAAATTTCTAAATTCCCAAATCCCTAAATCTCCAAATTCCGAAATAAAAAATCAATGACACTATAACAAAATCATATTCCAAAACACGGTTTCAAAATTAGTTCACGTATGAGCTAAAAGTTGAATGTAAAAAAAAATGAATAGAACGACATAAGAGACCTAATGTTTCATACACTCAGCACAAAGGAGCACATATACATTGCGTACAGAGGCACAATTTTATATTTAATCTCTGTCAAGTATAATTTATTTTTGTATCAGAAAAAGATACCCCGATACGATAACTTACACGCGATACTATATGCACATACTGTATACCGTATGACGCTGATGTTTTTGCGATAGTTTGAAAGAAGACAAAAATGTCACCGTGAAAAGGAGAGATAACAGATGGTTTGAACAGCGACGTATTGGGATAACAGAGATTCTGGTTCGTTTCATACCGTTCGTTGTAATCTATCATGAAATCTGAAGTTCAAAAGTGAAGATCAACGTGACAAGACAGTCTGTCAGCTGATTTCTGATAAGACAGAAGTCCCTGTTTTTTGGACCGTATCCAGACCACGACGCTTTTCATCAATGGCTTCCTTTTCCTTCTTGGAATGCGATTTTATTTTTATACTTGGTTCATGTAATGTATTTTAAACTTTATCGAGTTCTGAACTTTGGAAATATGGAAAAATTGAGAAATTGGAAAATTAGGAAATGGGAAAAATTGTAAATGGGGAAAATGGGAAATTGGGGAATGAGACGCGGGGAAATGGAAAATGGGGAAAACGGAAAATGGGGGAATGAGATGTGGGGAAATGGGGAATAGAGAAAATGGGAAATGGGGAAAATGGGAAGTGGGGAAATGGGAAATGGGGAAAATGGAACATGGGGGAATGTGACGTTGGGGAAATGGGAAAGGAGGAAAGTGGGAAATGGGGAAATGGGGAAAGTGGGAAATGGGGAAAGTGGGAAATGGGGAAAGTGGGAAATGGGGAAAGTGGGAAATGGGGAAAGTGGGAAATGGGGAAAGTGGGAAATGGGGAAATGGGAAATGGGGAAATGGGAAATGGGGAAAGTGGAAAATGGGGAAATGGGGAAAGTGTGGAATGGGGAAAGTGGGAAATGGGGAATAGAGAAAATGGGAAGTGGGAAATATGGGAAGTCGGGAAAATGAGAAGTGGGGAAAATGAGAAATGGAAATGAAAATTTACAAATTTATTAATTCAGAAATCTATAAATTTACAAACTTAAAAATTCAGAAAATCATTTCTTAAATTATCAAATAAAAAAGTTTACTCTCCAGCACGCACAAATGCATCTTTATGGCGATACAACGCGCGGTGATAAAACGCGACGTTGCACTATAAAGAATGTAGGTTATTTATTCTTCCAAGATTATAGCGTGATATACATAGATAATAATCTTTTCTATTACCATATTCTTCATGTTTCGTTGATCTCCACTTAATTTGCATCACGGTTAGACGGAAATGGCACATAAATTCAGTAGGTTTAGCGGATGACTGTCTCAATTAGCTCCGTTAATAGATTGTAATGGTCTGGGGAATGAATTAGTGCATCGATTCGATGAAATTCTGTTTAATAGAAAACGGACATCGAAGAGATGTTATCACGACTCAACATTGATACATCCTTTCTATCTTATTATATCAAAATGTCCTTCATAGTCTGTGATTTTATTAATTAAACATTCATTAACATTTTGCTATTCATAAATATATTGATATTAATTTATTTCTAAATCTTTGTTAATCTATTATTTTGTTTTTAATATTTGGTGATGAATTAAATTATATTGTTTTAAGAGAAAAATGTAAATAAATGGTAGTATTTTACAAAAATGTGAATGTAGAAGTGTGTTATGTGGTTTTTAAATTGCTGGAATGATTTTTTTAATAAACCATGAACTGCTCTGTTCCAGTGATGGTCGATTGGTAGAAGGAGATCAGATATTGGCGATAGATGGACAGCCACTAGACTCGAACATCTCTCATGAACAGGCAATCTCGATTCTTCAGAAGGCACGTGGTCTGGTTGAGTTGGTCGTAGCAAGAAGCGCCCAAGGTAATTGAATTTCAATTTTTTCCCTTCTTTTTCAATGCGAAAATAATCTATTAATACTGCGACATCTATTATTGTTCATTGTTACAAACTTAATTTTATTAAATCCCAAATCCTGTGTTCCAATAATTATTATATCCTGAGGAAATAATTTAATAATCAATGTCTTCTAGAAAAATAAATTTGATAATTAATATATCCTAAGAAAATAAATTTACTAATTAAAATATCTTGGAAAAATAAATTTGATAATTAATATATCCTAAAAAAATAAATTTAATAATTAATACATTCTAAGAAAATAAATTTCCTAATTAACGTATCCTTTAAAATTAGTTTCTTTAATAATATCAACTAAATATAAAGTTATATAAATGTGATAGTACCAACTCAATAAAAAATTACACTTACTGACGTGATGAAAGGGAATCACTTGATATTCTGTTGTCGTGGTGAAACTATCTCGACAAAAGTGACCAGGTAATTTAACTAGTTTGAAAATTTCAAATATGATATTCGGTGACCGAGGTATCGACTAATAGGAACTCTGTGTGGTTGGCAACACTGAAGTTCTGAACAACTCCGCAGTGTAAAAGTATCATGCGTTACCAGAGTACCAAACTGGATTACCTGTGGTGTTCATGAATTTCATGCTCGCCGAACTAGAATATACCGCAACTTTCATTTTATCATTTGCAACCTGTGAAAGAAGTTATCAACCACTGTGAATAATTTACCTAAACTAAAATTTATTAAATTGCTACTCTGATAATTTATTTGTTATGGGAAGATTCTAGATTATTATTCTAGACCATATGAGAGATATATGATAGATCATATGTGACATAGGTCATATGGGATGTCATATAGAGATCCTCAGCATTTGACCTTAGATTACATGAGAAATATATCCATACATTTGAGATCTTATTGAATTTCATAGGAAGATCTTAGGATCCATTTTATCCTACATCATATGAGAGATATATCGTGGGTATAGAAGATCCCCAGCTTCATATGATCCTAACTCATATATGTGTATATGATCATATGAGACGTCATATGTAGATCTTTTGCTCCATATGATTTTAGACTATATAATATATCATAGCTGTAAAATCACATGTGACATACATCATCAAATGTCGCACACAGACCTCCAACTCCATATGATTCTCCCCCATATGTAAGATATATCACAGCTATCACATGTAACATATGAAATGTCACATACCGATTTCCAGCTCCATATTCTACATCATATGCAAAATATATCATAGCTGTAAAATCCCATGACATACAACATCAAATGTCACACACAGACCTCCAACTCCATATGATTCTCCCCCATATGTAAGATATATCACAGCTATCACATGTAACATATGAAATGTCACATAAAGATTTCCAGCTTTATATTCTACATCATATGTAAGATATCAAGGCTGTACAACATGTAACATATATGTGATCGCACGTAGATCCTCATGTATCACATCACATCTTGTAGAAACCAGACATATAACCACAGATCCTTGAACATCTAGTATACTATTATTTCCTCAAAGTATTCAAGCTTGTAACGTCCACGTCACTATCATATATCGCCACGATTCACGTGACAGTAGCCACCCGGTGCAATCGTTTAAAATCCTCGTAGCTATTTATTACCCTGTCCATGGTAGAGCTTGTACCAGAGGCATATTTTTCTTTTGGACAGACGTTGGGAGCTCTTTGCAAACGGATGAATTATCCGGAGCGTCGAGTTCGACAGCGGCCGCGGGAGCAGGTGTGTCCATCATCGGCGGCGTTGTCGGCGGTACAACGAACCAGGCGATTTCCGACAAGGATCAATCGGTGTCAACCTCGTCCATCGTTACACCAGCGGCGACCTCGAAGTCCAGCCAACCAGTCAGCACCACCTCGGCAGCAACACCGACACCGACACCACCGACATCGACCCCGGTGCCTGGGGGCCTCGTTGTCGAAAGGAGCCCCTCCGCCGTCAGCGACGCCTCCAAGAGTGGCTCTGACATGGTGGTAAGTATCGACGGCATCATGCTTTAACCCCTTCGTGTCAATAACCTCGGGTACACGTTCTGACGTTGATATTGATAACCGCCGCTCGATTTGACTTTCTATTCTTATTCATTTCTGGGTGAAATATGATGCAAAATACTCTGTACAGTTTTTGTTAAATAAGGTAGAATTTTGTCAATCGATAATAGCTTTAAATGGGGATGGTGGAAGTTAGCCGGTTTCTAGTAAAATTTTGAAAATTTGTAGAGGAGGATTTCAAAAGAGTACCTAGAGTCCCTCATCGTATATCGCCATCGATCTTTAACGGGTTAAGTTGCTCGTTTGTCTTCGAAATTCGGCAGAAATCCATACCAGTGTGTCACGTTACCGTTTATCTCAACCCCTGAAAAAAAGTTGAAATATTTACCGACATCGGATCCTCGAGGAACCCGAAGATATGCCCCGCGGGTCAACGATATGCCCGTCAATGGTATCATCCCCGGGAACGTCGGTTTGGCAAACACGGCTCCTTAATGTTCCAGCTAGCTCGAGTTTCGTTGAAAGGTTGCCACTCGATGTCGAGGAGGCATCGTTCCTCTTCCTGGCTCCTTTGTGTCCCGTTCTTCGCCTCCCCTTTTGTCGCCGAAAGTCCCTCCGAGTCGCGATAAAGATTCACGGCGATATAAATTGCCGATCGATCGGTTCGATCGTCGTTGTAATTGGCCTCATTTGGATACAGCCACAGTTACGCCTTCTTCCTAGGCGAATTCCTCTACCTTCCCGTCGGCGTCGTTTCACGCCACGGCAACAGGAACGGCCGCGCCGCGACGCCGGAAATAGAATTATTGGCGGCGCGATTTTACCGGAGATGGCACGGTCACCGTATTTTTCACGCCAGATTTGTCGGGGCTTCTCGAAGAGCCGCGATAACGATCGCATTATTTCAAAGGATGGGCCAATTTTTCCTTTACAGCTGCCATCTTTTCTCGCTTTTCGGCGCGGTGGCTTTTCATATAACGTTAGATATATTGCAACTTTCTATTTATGAGTTATATGTGCTTCGATTTTGTTATTAAGCTTATTTTATTTGGGTTTCTTTGGGGATGATTTTATGAGATAAGTAGTTTACATTGAGCAGACTCTTGATATATTGCAGTGGATACGGTGTTCTAGGAAGATCTTGAAAATGGCAATGTATGTAGATTGGTAATGCAGAGGGAGGTTTAATGTGTGGCGATACAACGCGTGACAATATAACTCCAGGAGATATACTGTGCAGAAACACAACGCGTGGCAATATAGCGCGTAGTATATACAACGCATGGCGATATAACTTGTAGCAATTTAGTGCATAGTATATACAACATATGGTGATATAACGCGTAGAAATATAACGCAAAACGATGTAATGTGGAGAAATACAACATATAGCGATATAACGCGCGGTGATATGTCGCGTGGCAATTCAGTGCGTCGTATATACAACATATGGTGATATAACGCGTAGGAATATAACGCAAGGCGATGTAATGTGCAGAAATACAACATACGGCGATATAACGCGCGGTGATATGTCGCGTGGCGATATAACGCATGGCAATATAACGCGTAATATTTACAACGTATGATCATACAACGCGTAGGAGTATAATACAAAGCAATGTAATGTACAGAAATACATATGGCGATATAACGCGTGGCAATATAACGCGTCCATCAACGAATTTATAAATGAGACCTTGTAAAAAACGACGCGTAACATAGAAATTATTTGACTAAAGATATCATCAATTTAACTTGAAAAATTTGAAGATTAATCGATCCAATTCTTTTCAATTGTAAAAAAGAACGATTTTATAAATGAAAAATCGGTTTTCACGAACGTAAATCTCCCGATATTTGTCAAATTTTAATCCCGCCAATATTTCAAGGAAGATATCCATCAGAAGCTTATGCAGGATCTGCGACGGACTTACTACAGCAGCCGGTTTTAAATGATCAAACTCACGAAAGAATTACTATTCGTCATATATAGCAACGTTTCAGCCGGAAGTAATTGGCCGAGGATCGATAACTATGCTACTCTGGGTCATCTTGGGTTTTTTCACCGAATTACACCTCGAAAATGTCCTCGTTTAATGTTGATCCAGATTAGAGAGCCATGTTAGAGAACCGTCGTGCGATTTTCTGCTCCAGTAACACATGTGATTCCTCTTCTTTGTAATAGGAACGCCAGAAAGATGCTAATTACCCGGAATTTTCTCGTTATGTCGCTTATTACATTCTGGCTTTCATTCTTTTCATTCCCGCGTTTTTTGAACAGCCTTTTTAGTCCTCTGCTCATAAGGTGTTGGTAATTAGACACTGGACCTCGACTTTATATTTTATAGTTTCACGATTTTGTAGTTTTCCAACTTTTCAATTCTTCAATTTTCCAACTTTTCAATTCTTCAATTTTCTAACTTTTCAATTCTTCAATTTTCCAACTTTTCAATTCTTCAATTCTTCAATTTTCCAACTTTTCAATTTTTCACTTTCTCAATTTTCCAACATTCCAACTTCAAAATTTGACAATCTTAAATTCTTCAATTTTCCAATTTAAAAATTTCCCATTTTCCCTACATTAAATTTTCATTACATTAAATACATTACATTAAATAAAGGGATTTTGGATACCTAAAAAGCCCTTTTCCATCCTTAAAATCTTTAAATATAGAACCCCATACATTTATAAAAATAAAAATGTCAAGTTATGAAATAAATTTACAGATCTGTAATACTTGAAGGAGTAATTCCTTAAAAATTTGGTCCATCGATAAGAAATCGATTTGACGACGCAGTCGGAATTCCTTGTGACGGTCCCCTAATGGAAATAAAAGGGCAAGCAATAAAGCCAGTGGCTCGTAAATCTTTTTCTCCGGCGATAATGAGAATCGGAATGGCCGTGGCAGCCGTGCAACGAACGAAATCGTCGTTGTAGGTGTAAAGAGCAATTTCGCCATCAACGATTCGCATTCTCTGCGGATCGTTCGATCGTCCAAAAATATGCCGGCTATTATGATTTCCAATGGCGTTTGAATATTAACCAGACCATCAGGGATGAGTCATTGTCAATTTCGACGGCAATTTCGACCCGGTGTGCATGTGTTTGCAGTCTGCACGCGACCACCAATCGCGTTAGCTCGCTATGAAAGTTGAATGGCATTAACACTTTGGAACCTACGGGCGTAATATGACGTCTTGCATAATTTTGTACGGCGCCCTGTGAGCGTTGTGCGACGTCCTTTAGATATTCTAATTATGCACGTTCCTGAATTTCCCAAATTTTGTTAGCGGAATTTTAGCATCTCACTCACTCTCGAGACGTTTGCCGACTATTTGGAGGTTTGGGAACTTTGGAATAAGGTGATTCGAAGTTTTGAGAAGGACGTTTTGAAATTTGGAGCTCTAGTTTTAGAAATTTTGAATACTCGGAGATTTGGAATTTGGAAGATTGAAAGTTAAGAAGGTTGATCGAATTTAGAATGATCGAAATGTGCAAAGGTTAGCACTTTCAAAAATTGGAATGCTGTTGGGACATTGGAAAGTTGAAGCTTTGGGTGATTCAAACTTTGGAAAGTGGGGACTTTGGAAGGTTAGAATTTTGCAAGGTTGGGACTTTTGAAGGCTGGAACATAGGGAGGGTTGGGACTTTGGAAAGTTGGAACAGTGGAAGGTTGGAACTTTGAAAGATTGGACCTTCGGATGATTCAAACTTTAGAAGATGAGTACTTTGGAAGGTTAAAATATTGCATGGTTGGGACTTTGGAAGGTTGGAACTTTGCAAGGTTGGATCCTTGGAAGGTTGGGACTATAGTTGGAACTTTAGAAGGTTAGAACTTTGGAAGATTGGAACTTTGGAGGGTTGGAACTTTGGAAGGTTAAGACTTTGGAACGTTAGAACTTTGGAAGGTCGAAACTTTGGAAGGTTAAGACTTTGGAAGGTTGGAACTTGAGAAAAGTGAAATTTGTGAAGGTTGAAATTTTGGAAGGTCGAAAGTTTGGAAGATTATAACATTAGAAGTTAATAACTTTAGAAGGTTAAATCTTTGGATGATTTAAACTTTGGAAGGTTGGGACTTTGGAAGGTTAGAACTTTGGAAGGATAATAATTGGTGTGTGACCGCTCGAGCCAATACTACCGCCAAAAATACGCGTGAGACGTCCATTTTGCTATTCTGACCAATTGGAGTAGTTCTTTTAAACACGTCAGCCTCTCACGCGCCACCTCGTGGGTTGACATCGGTACATTCATTATACAAAGACGCCATGATCAAGTGAAGGATAGTGACTCTCCACACTTATATACATACGTATTACCGTATCAAAATTTATAGGTATTTAATTGAAATCATTAAAATGTTAGAATTTGGTGTATCGTTAAAATAAAATAATTTTGTTAAATCGATAAGACTTAGTTTGATAAGTAGGAAGAATTATGTCGAGGTGCGCGAGAGCAATATCGAGCAATTAACACCAAATCGAGGTGTTAATTACTGTTGACACCAATAACGAAGTTGCTTGAAAGAAACCAATAATTTGCGTCGTGGCCAAGTAAGGCCTGTTTCCATTGAACCGATAATTTCATAAATTTCATAACGTTGCATCGCCATTAATCGATATCAACGATCTCTCTTTGCTTGAAATTGATGTTGGTTTATTGGTATTTTAACATTTCGAAACTAGGACATTGGGAAATTGAGAAATTAGAAAATTGGGAAGTTGGGAAATTAGGGAGTTGGGGAATTAGGAAGTTGGGGAATTAGGAAATTAGGGAATTGGGAAATAAGGAAATAGTGGATTTGGGGATTAGGAAATTGAGAAATTGGGGAATTGGGAAATTAGAAAATTAGAAAATTGGGAAATTGGAAAATGGGAGAATTAAAAAATCAGTAATTCAAAAAGTATAAAACCATAAAAGTCTAAAAATCTAAAAAATGTTCGTTTAGTAATTTGAAATTGAGATAAAAACAAAATTTTCTATAAATAGCTATACTACCGCAACTTGCAGCAGAACGAATTATACGCATGACGATAATCGATGTGTCAAAAGCCTCGCAGTAATTTTCTCCCGGAAACTTTTAGATTGCAGGTGTAATTATTGGCCCGTCAAGAGTAGGGGTATCTTTGCTATTTAAATACCGCTGCCTCGTGCCAATAATCTCTCTGGTGGCTTTTAAAGAAACCACGAATAATAAAGGCATTGGTTGCCTGTTGTCGAGGAAAAAACATCGAGATTTCCTCCAGCTAAGTTTTCGATAATTGGTTTGCTCCGAACAAATGGAAACGGGACTTGATAAAGTAGGTTAAAACGAGCGTTTCTCTACTGTGAATTGACCAATGAAAATCATTGCGTGGCTTTCGGGGAAAGTCCAATGAAAATGGGAATACATTGTCGTCGTTTTTTACTTCCTTTTTTGCACGATGAGAGCACGTTTTATTTTCTTTCATTTCCTCCACGGTGGAAACGGGAGGTGTAATAAATTGAAAATGTAATCAATCGATCGAGTTTTCAGTCGATCTTTTTGCAGACACTGTTTGCGATGATGTTATATTTTTATTTCATTTCGTTTCATTTCCTGATGAACGTTTGTTCGATTCGTTTATTTTTCAATGGAATTGTTTTTTTATTCAGATCATTACACTTTTCTGTTTCACTTTGTTTAATGAAATATCTTTCAATCTTGTTGTTTGAAGTGGAAGGATATTTTGTCATAAATGCATATAATTCTCATTTTCTTTATTATGTTAATTAATATTTTTGACAAAAGATACGTGCAGTTAAATATTTTGTTTCATGTATAAAACAGGTGATGTCATGATATTTGTTTCTGATATTAATTATATATTTACATGGTAAGTTTATCGATACTTGTGATACTTTTATGTCATCAAACTATATCCAACTTCATACGTTCTCAAAGCAATCATTGTTTGATCTAAAGTATTGATCAGCCATTTCGTATTAAAATTATTGACAAAACGTTTATGTAGCAATTTTAGTGAAGTTTCAAGCTTTAAATTGATGTATCACAAGTGCCATTTTGTGATGTTTTTATGTCATCAAACTATATCGAACTTCACGCGTTCCGAAATCAATCATTGTTTGACCTAAAACATTCAGCAGCCATTTTGTACAAAAACTATCGATTAAATGTGTATGTTGAAATTTTATTGAAGCTTCAAGCTTTAAATTGATATATCACAAGCGCCATGCTATGACTTTTTTATATTATCAAACCATATCAAACTTCACGCGTTCCGAAATCCATCATTGTTTGACCTAAAACATTCACCATCCATTTTGTACAAAAACTGGCAAAACGTATACGTAGTAATTTTAACGAAGCTCCAAGCTTTAAACTGATACATGACAAGTGCCGTTTCATAAAACTTTTATGTCGTGAAATCTTGTCAGAGTTTCAATGTTCCGACATCGTCCATTTAATATTCAACAACCTATTGTAACATTCATATAAAAACGCAGGAAGCAAAATTGCAAAAAAACGAGTCGCGCAAATAATTTTCTTTCTTTCGGGCATTCTTTTCTTTTCCTGGTTTTAACGAGAACTATTGACCCATATCTGTGCTCCCTTGTAATCGTCTTGGTTCATAGCTCGTCGCAGGCTCGAGCGATAATTAGAAAAGTTCGTCGCGTTAATTACGATGTTTATACACGGAACGTCGCGGAAACCTGGGGAAAAATTTCATTTGTCGGTAATATTACCGAGATTGCACGTGTAAATTCTTCGCGATGCCATACAAACCGTTGTGAAATGGTCCTGGAAACTGGAACAGATTTCGATTCATTTTCTCAATGGAAGATTGATTGAGAACTCTTTTTTTTGTGTCTCTGTTTTATTGCAAACGACGAGTTAAATTGCTACGCTTTCGGTATATTAATGAACGCTCGGGAAAAAAATTGCCGCGTTCCAGATTTCGAATTCTAAGTTGCCGCATTTTAACTTTAGATTTCAAAGTTTAAATGAAAAATTTTCGACTTCAGGATTCGACTGAATATTTCAGTTCGGAACTTAAAGTAGGTTACGCTTGGAAGCTTTCAATTCTTATTTCTAGGAAAAATTTGTCGTTTTTAAATATTAAATTTTAACGTCGTTTATATAAGGTTATTATAAATGTGTATGTTTTTTGTTTCAGCTGAACACGGAATGGGCACAAGTTGAAGTAATAAACCTCATCAACGATGGCAGCGGTCTTGGATTCGGAATCGTCGGTGGACGAAGCACAGGTGTTGTCGTCAAAACGATCCTTCCTGGTGGAGTCGCCGATCGGGTAAATATTAAACTCTCTTTATATTGCAATTTTTACATTACCGATATTCCCTCACTGCAGCGCATACAAATGCACGACCACTGTTATTTGTAAAACCTTCCTCTATATTGCAATTTGAAAGTTTCCCATTTGTACAGTTTCGTTTGTGGCAATATAACGAGAGTCTACTGTAATATCTTCAGCATAGAAATATTTACTAACTCTGCACTCAATTGTCTCTTTTGAAAGAAGCTCACAAATTCTAAAACAAAATCGCTGACTATACAGGGTTAATTGTGTGTAATAAACTCTTGTTATATTGCCACTTTCGTAAGACTTGAAAATGTATAAAGAAGGCTGTAATGTTAATATTATAAATCTTTTTCACTAATTTAATATATTACCAATTCTAACAAATTTCCCATCTTTTGTGGGTTTGTTGGCAATATAACAAGAGTCTACTGTAATATGTCTGTGACACTAAAATACTGCTGAAAATATTCCGAAAGAATTGCTAAAGCAAAATCTATGATAGTAAATGATTAATTGCTGTGTATAACAAAATCTAGTTATATTGCCAATTTCTAAAATCCCTAGAAAACATTGCAGTATTAAATAATATGAATCTTATCTTATCTCTGAACCAATTCAATATATTGCCAGTTCCAAGAACTTTCTATTATCCTTGTTTCTACAGTTTCGTTTCTGGCAATATAACGAGAGTTGTAACAAGTCTTTAATACTAAAATACTGTTAAGAATGACATTCCGGAAGAACATATGGCTGAAGCAAAATTTGATAACAAACAATCAATAATTCAGTAAAACTTTCGTTATATCGCCACTTTCAAAAGGTTAAAAATTCTCAGAGGACATTTCACAATTAAATTGCAAATCTTTTACTATATTGCAAATTTGAACTTTACGCCTTTGGTATTGTACATGGCAATATAACAAGAGTTCTCCGTATTATTCATCTTTTTCGATACAAAATATGTATGCCTGATAAGTGAATCATTCTTTTTCGTCAAAAAATCGAGCAGTTTTTCCGATACGTGCGGCATGCAAACACGAATCCGGGCACCACGATCAATTCATGAATTAATCGACGTCCGTTCGCGGTGCGATTTGCAGGATAATCGGCTGCAGAGCGGGGACCATATATTGCAAATCGGGGATGTCAATTTACGGGGAATGGGAAGCGAACAGGTCGCGGCGGTTTTGCGACAATCCGGCACACACGTGCGCCTCGTTGTCGCGCGACCTGTGGAGCCAACATCGCCGGACTATCAGGTATTAAAGAATTATTAAAAAAAAGTCTGGGTACATGAAAGAATCTTCTCAGGAGATTTTAAGAGAATTGCTACCTAAATGAAATATCTCCTTTGCGTTGGATTAACTCTCTCGTGTATGAATTTTTTAAGTGACTCATTCACCAAAGTGCAGCGACATCTTTTAAGGAAATTTCATTTTGTACATCTTTTATGCTACAAAATACTACGTTAAATCTTCTTGAAAATATGGTTGCTTGAGTCTCATTGCAAATAGTTCCATTAAATACTGCTTTCAAGTTTAACTACTTGGTTAAATTATTTTTAAATACACTTATTTTTCTAGTTGCACAGTATTTTATTTATGATTGCGTTCTTATACCGTTTTTAAAATAACAGATTAAAAAAAATGTGTTGAAATATTTTTAATTTTGTCGCGAAATTTTTACTAATAAATTTTTGCAGTTTTCCTTATTGAAATGAGACCGAACATGAAATTTAATTAGAACATTCATTGGTTTAATTGACGGTATTTACAAGGTTTTCCGAGGTACTTCAGTGTAAATCAGGGAATATTTATTTCGAAATAATTTGCTGCGGTTGGTAAAAGTTGTCGAAACAATTTAGAAACAAACAGTGCAATTTAATTGAGATAAAAAGGAACGCAAGCCTCGCTCCTCTCGTTTCCTACTTTTCGAAGTCTAATGAAATAGCTTCATCGAACTCTTAATTAAATGGTAGCAGGGCGTTTTCATTAAATTATCGGGCTTTGGATTGTTTGCACGATAACTAGTGTTTTAATTGATCGATACAGAACTTTCGGACGCGATACTATCTATTGAACATTTGCAAATTACAAATTCTACATTTTTACTTGTATAGAGTAATATTACGATAATTAAATTTGATCCTAGAATACGTTAATTATTGCTATAATTCCTAATCAATACATTGTAATCATATAATTAATAATATATTCATTTTTAATTTAATTACGTTTAAATACATTTTAATATCATGATGTAAAACACAAAGATTCTAAAAAAGAATTGTAGGGAGGAAACTCAATTTTTGTAAAAAAAATTATTTTTCCAAAAACCATTTTCATAGATTTGCAGGTCTAACAATACAATTTTTGTTTCAATCATTTTTTAATATTTTCTGTTTTCGATTTATAAGCAGTTAAACGGTTGATTTTTCCCTTAAATGCACGATTATATTTATATAGGTTCAATAATTGTGCAAAGTATCATAAAAATCGGTTTAATTAAAAGATTAAAAACTTCTGGTAAGATTCATCACATTTGAACCGCGTGTCACGAGAGTACGGCAAAGGGTTAATTAAGCTCTAGATTACTCGTAGCTTCCGAATTCAGATTCTAATCGAATTTTAATGGAATGTTGCATTTCAGGCACTCGGTAGCCACGCTCCGATCGTGCCGACGAAGATTCTGGGTGACCCCGACGAGTTGGATCGTCACTTGGTGCACAGCGTTCCGGAGACGTACAACATGCGTCACGTGCAGGGTGATGCCACCTACGACAACGGCTACATGTACTCGCAGGAATCCGACGTCGAAATGCACGTGAGTATCGATACTCCACCATGATAAAATATTTTCCACAAAAAACGTAAAGCTAACGTGACTGAAATCTGCAAGGTCAAGATGTTGGAGATGCCATTTATAATAAGGCATTTGGCCAGATCGTTTCACGTTATCTCGACGACATAGTTATATTTTTTGCGCCATTTGTATTCCGTGGTAGGTTATCGCATTTAAGTTGTAATTTTGTAGGCAAGACCAGGTCTCATCATGGACGTAGTACGCAATCCTATGCCAATTGGAGCGATGCCAGTGATACCGACGGTTCCGGTGCAGATTCCGGAACTTCCAGTGCTCACCATGGACACCATCGATGTTAATTCACTGCCAGAAATGGAACGTTTCACCGTCGAGCTTAAAAAGGACATTTACGGCCTTGGGATCACTATTGCTGGATACGTTTGCGAGAAAGGTAAACGTGCTGAGTGGGCTCTTTGCACTTTATGAATGTCACCAAAAAATGGTCATCAAGTTTCCCCTTCTTTTACACCTAAACCTCTACAGTTTCAAATGGTTTTAGGAAAATAAAACTTTATCGCATTAAATTAAAGTAAATAAGAGAACATTTATTAGTTTTAGTTGTGCGAGGTTAAAGTAAGCTTTGTGATATATTGATATTGTTATATCACCTTGATGTAATATCTGGATGTATTAATATTGTTGTAACACCTGGTACCTAGATATATGAATATTGTTATAACACCTTAATGTAATTTCTGTAACATCCATCTTACTTTATCTACATACATTATCTGCCTCTTTTTGTTTTCTCCCTGTGGGGATCTACCTCATCTACTTATCTACTTCATCATTTTCTTCTCCTTCTTGTTCTTGCCTGTCGTCATCCTTCTTTCTTCCCTTTAATATCTTCTCTCTAATGAGTCTTCATTAACATTCATACATTCATTCTATCTTTCTATCTAACTTGTATGCAGCATACATTAGAATAACATCTCATCACTGTATAACACAACATGATGCAAATAACTAAAAATATAGCATAACATAACACAAACAACTAAATATATAGCACAACATAACACAAACAACTAAAGATATAGAATAACATAAGTGATTAAAAACATGTCACATCATAATACAAATAATTAAAAACATGTCACATTATAACGTACAGAACTGAATACATGATACCTAACATAAATCTTGTACCTACAATTGAACACTAAACTCTTAACTCTAACTTAACCTAACTTAACTTAAACTACTTTCTTAAACACTGACACACATCCTCCATTCTTCTTTCTTTATCCTCCAAGTACCAAATTTTACAAACTAAAGATAAACTTATAGTATCAGTTATGATCTTTACAATAGTAAAACATTAAATAATTTTCATAACTACAAAGTATTGTATGTTATTATAGAGGAGCTATCTGGAATATTTGTGAAGAGTATCAGCGAGGGTAGCGCAGCGGACTTGAGCAACAAGATCCAAATAAACGACAGAATAGTCGAAGTGGATGGCCATTCATTACAGGGTTACTCGAATCACGAAGCTGTAGAGGTGTTAAGACGAACCGGGCAAACTGTAGTTCTGTGCCTGGAGAGATATCTACGTGGACCAAAATATGAGCAGCTTCAACAAGCAATCGCGGCCAGTGAACTGAGACTACCTCAACCAAGTTCCCCATCGATTACGAGTCTACCAAGTTTCCCCATTAGCGCTGTAAGAATTGCTATTATTCTTTCCAGACATAGTTATAGCTTAAAAAAGTAGCTTCCTACAATTGAAGCTGTAAGAGTTCATAAGACCATTAAGATCATATACTGGATAGTATGATTGGTTTTGTTGGGGAAAACTGCTGTTTGGGGGTTTGGAGATTTGGAAATTGAGGATTTAGGGATGTGGTGATTTGAGGATTTAGAGATTTAACTATTTGAGTACTTGGATATTTGTAAATTTGGGGATTTGAGGCTTTAGAGATTTGGTAGTTTGAAAATTTAGGGATTAAGGGATTTAGAAAATTGGAAGTTCCAGGATTTAGGTATTTGAGGTTTGGAAATTGAGGAGTTAGTTTTAACCAAACAAACGTACATTGCGCCCAACTATATCACTATTACTCAGCACTTCAACCATACACGTGCTTCCGATCGATAAAGCATTAAGTCCTTATCTTTAATGCTAATTCACTCGGCTGTAGTTCAACATATGTGCACCTCGTTTATTTACACAGTTTGTGTTCAATTATTCCGTTACAGGACGGAGAGACGACTACTGAAATAGAACCGGAAGGAGAATCGCATACGACTGTGGACAGCGCTGTTTTACAGGAAGGGGGTGAACGTGAAAGAGTCTCGGAAGAACTGGACGATGCAGCCAACGTGGAAGCTTTATTGAGCGATCCATCCAGCGAGCTTACACCTCAAATTCGTGCTGCTATTAAGGCCAAATGGCAGAAAATCGTGGGTCCAGACACAGAAATAGTGGTACGTGTTTCATTCAAACATTAGGTATACCAATTCAAAATATACCACTAGTTATTCTTTTTAAAAACAAATAAATTTGACCAGAAGTTCAGTGTCTATTGGTAGATCTAATACAATCAGTAAATCCTGAAATAAACAAGTTCTAAGACTATTTGAAGTACTCTAAAGTTTCAAAAATCTACAGCGTACAAAAATTGCATTGACTTCAAATAGAAATATTTTTCATAGAGAGAAAATGTTTGTCTTAAATAGGTAGCTCAACTGAAGAAATTCACGGAGGGTAGCGGACTTGGAATAAGCTTGGAGGGAACAGTGGATGTGGAGAATGGACAGGAAGTGAGACCTCATCATTACATAAGATCGATCCTCCCTGAAGGGCCTGTGGGTCAGAATGGAACTCTACGTTCCGGAGACGAATTGCTCGAGGTAATGTATCACTTTGCTTATCTAGTACAAGAACTACTTCAAACATTAATTTTCCTGGTTAATTAACGCCCTCGGCACGACGTTTATCCCTATGCCAACACAAACTTTGGTGTTGGTTTACTTCATCCATCAGTGACTCAATTTCCTGTTGTACGTGTACTTGCATTCCATATACTTCTTTCGGATTTTATAAAAATATTAACACCCAATTATTTCCAACCTTTAATTTCTGTCAAGTATAATTTCTGAATATTTTTTAAAACTAAATCTTGCTCAATTTGTTAAATTTAAACCTTTTCCAAGCAAAAGTAGAAAATGTGTGATACACAAATTTCAGTCACACTATTCATTAGCAGCAAATATATTCAGTCTTAATTAGCTCCATCATTATACCCATCATTTTATGGAAATTTCTTCAATGTTAATTAGTAGAAAGAATTTGTAAATTAGTGTAGTCCATTAGCAGAGCTTTACTTCACCATATAGATAAATGAATAACTTCTTGCACAAAACGATGTAGAATACTGCTATGTGTATTTTACATGGCATTAATTTTCTGGTGTCAGCTTCAGTTTCCATACTGTGCTAGCAAATGCTATTTAATCCGAGGAGCTTAATGAGCACGGCATTACATGTCCTCCATAATCATCCAAGCAGACTATAACGGCGTTTAATATAGTTTAACTTTGTTAATTAGGCAAGAACTACTGCTATTCAGCTGACTTGCAACTCAAGTTGAATATGTTCCTTTATGTGATTTTGAAACAGAAGATTTAAAGTCTTTTTTTGTATTTTGTGCAGGTGAACGGATACCGGTTGCTAGGCATCAACCATATGGAAGTAGTTAGCGTTCTTAAAGAATTACCCATACATGTTCGAATGGTTTGTGGAAGGAACATTGCCTCACAGGATCCTTTGTGCCCCATCGACACTGCTCAACATCAGGCTGCATTCCAAACTAGAGTAAGTATTTAACAAATTCTTTAAAGGAACAGTATGTCTACTTCATCTTCAGTTGTTATTTAAGGCTTCTTTTGGCTTAATCTTATTAAGCTAATCTCATTTCAGAAGTTTAATCTAGTTTAACCCAGAAGTAAGTTTGAACGAACGAATTTAATCATGCAGAATTTGTTTGCTTTACAGAGCATTCTTGGCGGATCCCTGCAGAATCTGCTGCCAACGATGGATCGTTTGGTTAAGGCCAAGTCCGATGGTTCCTTAGCGTCGACAACGACTACAGCTACGGTCACGGATGCCAGTTTGAACAAGATGAAGTCACGTTCTCTGGAACCGTTGACCGGCCTCGCGATGTGGAGTTCCGAACCGCAGATCATTGAACTGGTAAAGGGAGAACGGGGCCTTGGGTTCTCGATTTTGGATTATCAGGTATATCTGATCAAAAGCTTAATTTCTGCCCATTTTTAAATCTTAAATCCTATGAATCTTAATTGTCACTATACCTAAGTAAATGCTACCACCAATGAGTGTCCTGAGTTTTCCTTATGAGAGTACGAGGATCAATTTAAAGATCTGAGGAAATTGTGTTAGCTAGAAATTAGCCTTCAGCAGTGAACCGATTAATCTGACTAGTTTAACCACGTTTGTTCCAGGATCCAATGAACCCCAACGAAACTGTGATAGTAATAAGATCGCTGGTGCCTGGAGGCGTAGCTCAAGTGGACGGGCAACTGATACCTGGCGATCGGCTTCTGTTCGTGAACGACATAGCCCTGGAGAACGCGACGCTGGATCAGGCTGTGCAAGCGTTGAAGGGTGCGCCTAAGGGTACCGTTCGCATCGGTGTGGCCAAGCCGTTGCCCATCCCAGACAGTATTGTCCAGGTGAGCGATCAGGAGGATCAGATCGAACCGAGCGTCGATAGGGATAGCGAGACGGCCGCGTGTTCGATTATGGATAGCCATAAACAGAGGCGAGAATATTTCAGGGAGCGTAAAGTGAACGTGATCGAGCCTCCCCATCACATGGACTTGATCGAGGGATTAAAGCATCAGTATAATCTTGTCAAATCCGAGAGTTTCTGAGTGTTCAAGTATAACGATTACAGGGATTATTCAGCCTCTGTTTGAATGGATTCGCTTGTTCGCGATTCGCGTGTCTTCGAGACGATCTGTAATCGCGGCTAGACGTTCGCACGATCGATCGATTGGATTTTTGTCTTAGCTTCTCTCGGTTTCCTTTCGTCTTCTTGTTTTTATTTTGCGTTTATCTTGGAAAAGGAGAAGTTCGGAGGTTCCTGGAGGGTCAATGAACTTTTAGGACGAGGGAGTTTGCGTTCGTTGAATCTTAACACGTTCTGTGCCGTGCATTTATGTAGACAAACAATTTGTGCATATAAATGTGTCCATTTACAAAGTTCATTTTAAAAGTCTTTTGTGATTATTGTGTTGGCAAAAGAAACAGTCTGATTGCACAATAACCTATACTCACAAAATGTTTCAATTATTACCACTTTGTTTATGCATTAACAGCAGAAATATAGTGTCTCAATAACAAAGTATAGACACTTTGGCCCTTCATATCAAGCTAAAATGATAATGGAAGTGATAGATGGCGTTAATGTTGATGTAATATAAACTTAACCTCTTTTCATTGTACTTATTTATAAATACGTACAATAATGAAGTCTGTACAGATTTTTATTGGGACACCTTGTGCTTTCAGTGAGTGTGCAAATAAAAAACATGAGTCTTGTACTTAAAATTAACCTGAGAACAACATACAAGTTAAAAAATAGTATAATTTTCACACGGATATATACAAAGACTCTTATTCTTTTAAGGAAGAGCTGAAAATATGATGGAGTCTAGGGCTTTTCAGTATTTGAATTATTAGTATTAATTGTTGATACAGTATTTCATGCAGAACTTCAGTCATCTTGTTTTAGGATTTATTAGAAGCATCGCACAAGGCGTTGAACGTGTTAACATCAATTTCAAAGAGTACTTAATTTAACTTAGAAGATATGTAATAACGATCGATAAGATACTTGAACAAGTACTTAACAATTTATTCTTAGTGATAGAAAACGCTCAAATATAGATTTATTAGAAAATAGTTCCGTTACTTTGAAGGAACCAGAGGAATTGAATTTGGCAGTTTATCTTTTGATATATATTATTGAGATAAGTCAATTATTCATTAAAGTCTATTGTTAGACTTCAGTTTACAGGCTACCGTTTAGCTTGCGGCGTTTACAAAGGTTGATAAATTACGGCACAAGATCTTAATCGATGCTACAAGTTCCAAATTTGTACAACGGCAAAGGACTATATCTTTTTGTATATCAATTAATTTAAGTCGCTGAAAATATTGTATAACAGTGTTTTTGTAATTTCGTATTTACGCGCCCTTTCTGCCAGCGCCATGGCGCGCTTTTCAAACGAAGCGCGGTTTAATTTGAAATTGCAAAACACAAAACTTGTGCAATATTTTTGTCTTATTAAGTTAATTGCATTGTGTTATGGTATAGTCTTTCACTTTTGTACGAAACAAGTAGCATTCCGATTAAGACCGTAAAAACTGATTTATTATTCTCTTTTTAAAGGACGATACAAGACTGCTTGTTGCTGACCAGCACACAAATAATTACGTGATTTTATTGTCTTCGATAGGTATATATTTACAAACGGTTTATTCTAGCGTGTTGTAGACGGTTGATCTTTATACAACATTTACTGCGGCAATATTCTTTATGAAAGAAGGCTATTCTTCTGCGTGTGAAAATAATTGATAAGCTGATCGAAACTTTTACAGCGTGTATGAATTATAGATAATAAATAGGGTGCCGTACAGGTTGTTTTTTCTTTTTGTTTGTCATCCACCCCGTCTTCCTTTCCCATTTTCTTTTCATTTTATGTATTTTATTCTGATTACGTTCACCCGTATGTACTTTTCAGTTTTTGTTTGTGTTGCTTTTTTTGTGCGTTATTGTAAACGGGAAATTGAAATAGAATTTCTTAGTTAACTTTGTAACTTCGTGAAAGGTTAAAAAAAATAGAACATTTGTCATATAGAATTTTTAATATTGCGTTAACGTAACATTGCAGATTTATAAATATTTATAGTATATTATATAATATACTTTTGTATATTGGACATGTAAATGTTTTGTGTGCATTCGTGAAAAATTAATTTTGCACATGAACGAATCTTTTGTCGACGATGTTGCGTTAACGCAGTTATGAGAATAAGTGGATTAATCGCATAAGAGATGCATGATTGCTCGCGTGGACCATTTACTCAATCAACGAGCATTAACCTTTGACTTGAAGCAAGAATTTGAGGGGAACAAAAGTGCCTCGTGTCGCAAGTTCATTTGAAGGTCCGAGTTATCGATCGTTGAAGGGAAGACCCTTATTCTGTGCCACAGCTCGGATAACCAAGTTACAAACCTAACACTTTGACGGCCTTTGACTTTACCCAATTTTTCCTTCCATTTTCACACGTAAATTGCAAGTTTAATATTGGTAACTTAATATTAGTGATACGTTTTAAAGACTCTGTATAAAATTTCTAAATTTCCATCATTATTTTTTTTCTTGGCAACAAGATTATTTGTTAAGTAAATAAATATTATATTAAATTTATAAATGAAAATGGTAGAAATTTTCTCATATTTTAATAGGAGGATTTAATAATTAGATGTAACAAGACGGTAATTGTAATTTCATTACAGTTCACCTAATTTAATTGTAGTAATGAAAGATAATTAATTTGAATATATTTAAAATAAAATAAAAATTGCAAGTTTCACGAAATTGTGTGGTTGTCAAAGTGTTAATTTCTTCATTGATAAAACACAGAGATAGAGAAGGGTGGGTGATACAAAGTGAATTTTTGTGCTGTTAAAAAAATAGTAAAACAGATGTACGAGTGAAGTAGGACTGCAAAATATCGAACAAATGAATTGTTTGAACTATTCGCATAATTTCGAGTAAATTCGAATATCAGAAACGTTCGAATTTCAAATTGTATCGTATATTTTTTAAATTTGAATATACATATAACTTTTAAAATGCAAAATTTAGATATTTTTATACATATATAAATTAAAACAAATAGTAAAATATTTTAAGGAATATAATACAACTTTTTAAGTTTTATAAAATACATAGAATTTATAGTATTTATAGCATCTATGATTCATAGGATTTATAGAATTTATGGACTTTGTAAAATTTATAGAATTTGCAAAATTTATGGGAGATTGCTACATTTACAAATAAATAAAAATTATAAAAGAAAATTGATTTGTTCATCTAAAGTGCAATACTAACAATAGCTAATCTCTGACTAATATTTTGTAATATTTGCAGCCGAATAATTCATGCAATTCGAAGATTTATAACAGCAATACAATTCGAAATTGAAACGTTTCTGGTACTCGAATAATTAAAAATTGGAATTCGGATTTCCGTAACAGCCCTAATGTGAAATAGACGTGTGAATAATCGCGGATGAGTTAAAAACGAGCAACCATCGGAGCGATAAGTAAGTACCGAATCAAACACGATTGTAATAGTGAATGAAAGTTGCCTGGTAGAGTAGCTGAACAGAATGAACGAACGGTATTACATTTGCATTGGATTAATTCCACCTCTATTGTCCTGTGCAAATTAACCTCGTTCATTCTGCGCATAACACAACACACAGCCACAGTGTACACTTGTAGTCGGGATCGTAATATAGTTATGCCTCTTTAGGTGGCAACTTTTCTATCTCTCTAACGCTTAATCGTAGGATTTTATCATATATATATTTAACCAACGACACTAGTTATTTAATGTCGGTGACTCGATAATGAGGGCTTAATTACTTGCAAAGTAATGCATAAGTGCTTGCAAAGATCTTTATAATACTATTTCTGTACTTAACCTCTCTTCTGAGTGATTCATGCAAACATTCAAATATTTGTACCACAAGGACTTTCAGAGATCCTGAGCTTAAGTTGCAAAGTGATGACTTAGATTCTTGCAAAGATCTTTGTAATACTGCTTCAGTACTTAACACTTTTGCTGATTCAAACAATTGCAAACATTTGAATCACAAGCATAGTTTCAGAGATCCTTGTGAACTTAAATTGCAAAGCAATGTACCTGATTTTAAATTCTTGCAAAGATCTTTGTAATACAACTTGAGTTAACACCTTTGCTGATTCAAACAATTGCAAACATTTGAATATCTGAATCACAAGAGTAGTATTTTCAGAGATCCTTGTGAGGAGTTAAGTTGCAAAGCGATGTGCAATATGACATAAATGCTTGCAGAGATCTTTATAAAGTACTGGAGTATTTAAAAAGATCATTATTTGAGTTAATGCTTGTAATCTTTGTATCGAGGACTTAGGTATCTGCACAGATTTTTATAATGTGACTTAAGTACTTGCACAGATATTTATAATGTCACTTAAGTATTTGCATAGATCTTTGTAACTTAAGTACTTGCAAATGCTTTGATAATTCAATTTTAAATGCTTGCATAGATCTTTGCAGTACTTTCAAAGATTTATAGTACTTATACAGAATTTGTGCAATTGATAGGATTTTATTATGACATTCTTGCACAGAATTTTTGTGCAATTTAAATATTAGTCAGTATTTTTGTAACTTGTGATTTAATTTCTTGCAAAGGCATTTGTAGTGCAATTTAACAATTCTTATAGTAAGGATTATTATAATCCAGTTAAAATTCTTGCAAAGACTTTTATAATGTAATTTAAGTACCAGTTAAAATCTGTCCAATTGTAGTGTAATTAATTTTAATTATGCTACTATTGTAATGTTATTAAAATGCTTGCAAAGAATTTAAGTACCTATAAAAATCTGTGTATAATTTAAGTATTTGCAAAGATCTTTATAATGTGGTCTAAATACTGTATTTTATAAAAACTTCAATAAGGAAGATATTTGCTAACTGCTGTTCCTCTTTTTTACATTCTATTTAGTAATACTATATAGCATTCTTTGTCTTAGAGACTCTTAGTTCTTTGTTTCTATTTCTTGTTTTCCTTTTTTGTATATATTATATTGTATTGTCTTATTGTTTGATGAGTAGGTTAGAGGTGATGGTGATGGTGAAGAGAGAGAAAGGGAGATAATGGGAGAAATAAATTTTAATTATATCAACAAATATATTAATTGTCAATTTAATTTAATTTGTAGTATTTACAATTATTCAATGTCAAAATTTTATTTTTAGTTTATTTTTTCACTTGTCTGATATAAATATATAACAAATATTTTAATGTTCAACAGACAGTACTTTGTATGCATCATAATTTATTTATGATACTTTGTCAATAATATAAAGAAAAATACAAAACAACAAATAATAATTTTTATTAATAATTCATTCCAAATATAATTGATATTAATTTTAATCATGACTGAAATTAATTTTTATTGTAATTAAAGTCTTAATTAAAAATTAAATTAATTCTGATTGTAATTAAAGTCTCAATTGTAACTGAAATCACGTTGCATCATAATTAAAATTGCAATTAAAGCTAAAAATAATTATAATCAAAATTAAATTTATTCAAAATCATAATTATAACAACACTTTTTATTCAAAACACAATTGCAATGTAAATTTCAATTATAGCACAATAAAAAAAATACATGACTTATAACGAAGCAATTAAAATTTCAATTAAAATGAAAATGTATTACCTTAAAAGCACCAAAGAAATAAGAGAGGGCAAGTCAGTAAGAAAAAAGAAGACAGTGCCACGTGCACGTCACAAGAAGCCCTTCGATGTCTCTGAGAGTAAAAAAGAGAGCAATCGATGATAATCGAATTAAAAGGCAAAAGGAAAAAGACAGTGTCTCGTAGGCGGCAAGTAGAAACAAGCATTGAATTGACTCTTCCACGATATCTCTTTCTGTCTCTCTTCGTCTCTCCTGATGATCCATACTTATATTCGAAGAACCCTATTGTACCATTCTCTGTCTAGAATATCAACCCTTCTTTGTCTCTGTCCGATCGTGTAACGAGATAGATCGATCACAACTGCTATGCGAACCTTTTCACCTTACGTAGAGCTATTTTATTAGAATTCCACTATTGTCTAATAGCGATGGGATTAATCGAACAATCACGTAACAAAATTCGAACTCATCGAATATCAAATTAAAGAGAAATAACAAAATATTATTTATTTCACTGTGATATTTTTACGTTACATTTGTATTAGTTCACAATCGTATGATAAATAATTTTATTTACTATTTGTTGGGATTTAACAACCCTTAAGAAGATAAACTACCCCTGTGAAATATTTTATACTTAATTTAAAAATTGTAAAGTTAGAAATTTTTTATCAAATTAAGTTTTTCTTGTTAATTGTTTAAATTTATTTGTGAGGGTTTACCCCTATTGGAGTAAAGAACCCTCGTGTGATGTATAAAGAGTTTCAAAAATTATAAATCAATTGTTAAAATTTGATAAATGATTTTACTATGATTTTGGGGTGAGCAACCCCTATTAGGGTGAGCAAGCCACGTGCAGCGTTTAATGTGACGTAGAAATTGTAAATCAATCGTTAACATTTGATAAATAATTTGTTTGCTGCTCTTTTGGGGTGAGCTAACCTTATTAGGGTGCTTACAACCCTTGTTATAGGACGTTAAATGTGACGTAAAAATTGTAGATCAATCGTTAAAACTTGATGAATAATTTATCAAGTAAATACACTTATTACAGGCAACAACCCTTATTACTGAATTGCTGAATTTATAATTGATTAGAGGACTGATACTTGATCTAATTGATTTACAATTGATTGATTGATTAGAAATGAATTTAATTTATAATTGATCGATTACTGCTTGATCTAATTGATCAGTACATGATTGATTAATCGATTAATTTATAATTGATTAGATGATTAACGATTGATTTAATGAAGTCACTTATAATTGATTAGATGATTAATGATTGATGGAATTGATTGATTTGTAATTGACTAATTTACAATGTATTCAATTAATCAATTAAAAATGTACTAATTTACAATTGATTAGTTGATGAACACTTGATTTAATTGATTAGTCGATTAACACTTGATCTAATTAATTAATCAATTAACACTTCATCTAATTGATTAATCGATTAACACTTGAAGTTGTTGATTATTTAATTTTGACCTAATTGATCAATAATTCAATCAATTAGTGTATAATTTCCAATTAACGAATTTTTTAATGAACTAACTTGTAACGAATATGTAACTATTGAATTTTCGTGAAATTGTTATAAAATAATTGTCGAAATCCCATCGCTACAATCAAGTACTCACTGGCACCTTTCTTCACTATTATCAGAACGGCTGTACTCGCGTCTCAGGATCGATACGTTTATCACCACCGTAACTACCAAACACGAGGACACCGTAGTATACGAAATAAACCGTCGTGTTAACTCTTCTCGACTAGAGACGTCCAACGAGCGAACGTAGAAAAAGCCTTTACTCGATTCCTAGCTGGATATCTGCCCATTTTATTACGTAACGTTACAGTCGATTCTCCTGCAGAACTTTTCTTTCTTCTCAAGCGAGTGCGTATAGTCGGTGGAAACGATGTAGTGTACTTTCGATCATCGTATGTCTTTTAACAGTGCTTTCGTATTTGCCACGGGAAAACATACGAGAAACTCGAATTTTAATCAGAAACGTGTCCAAATTGACTCGTTCTTGGATTCGAAGTTATGTTATGAATCGTGTTTAACCCTTAACACTGGGGTATGAAACAACCCCAGCTGATTTAGCTCCAATTTTAACCACTTTATATCTTGAAAATCTTAATAAGTACCTTCTTCGAAAATTTTTGTTCTTTAAAATCGAAAGAAATTTTTCATTTTCTTGTGAACACCTTTTTAGTTTTTTCACGTTTCTGAATTTTTTGTTTATTGCATATGTTGACTGCCATGGGGTTATTAGTGTTTCGTGTGTTGTTTAAACAAATGTGAACTGTGAAATTATGGTACGTTGTGTAGAACCTGTCGTGATATAGTGAGGTCGTAAATTAAGCCCTGAAGGGGTTGAATTAGGAATATAGAGATTTTTAATTTCCATATTGAGAAATTAAGTACATACAAAAATTTCAAGGTTTCAAATTAGGAAATTAAAACATTCAGCAATTAAGAAACTAAGAGATTAAGAAATTAAAAAATTGAGAAGTTGAGAAGTTGAGAAATTGAGAAATGGAGAAGTTGAGAAATTGAGAAACTGAGAAATTAAGGAATTAATAAATTGAAAAATTTGTCAATTTCAAAAATTGAATAATTTTTCTTTCTTAAAGACCCAATAAAAATTTCAGGTCCTCATTTCCTCTATTTGGGTTTCCACAGCGTTTTACAACCTCGCTATATCAAAACAGAGACCAGAAAACATATGCATAATGCATTCATTAATAAAAAGAGAAGTTTGACGGATTATTCTACGGTGGTTTGAACTTGCATATAACAATAAAACTTTTCAATAGTAATATTAGCGCTTAAACAACTTCTCTAGATTCTTTTTTTTAAATTAGCTGTTAGAGTAGAAGAAATAATGATATGACGTTAAATATTCTTAATATTATTGACCATTTACGCTTAAAACGTTATATAGGTCCACGTAAATGAGACCAAACATATTACAGCTCTGTCGGCAATATAACGAGAGTCCACTATATTTTACGAATTATTGATCCTTTCGATATTATAAATAGAAATTAATATTTTTTACAAGGTTAAATTCGAAAATTCTAGTTTGAGAACTTAACTCTTCTTATATTGCATTATTTTCGGATTGTATTACTGCATCGATCGCAATATAATGAATGTTTACATCTCACAAATTATTCATTCTTTTAATATTATTTGCAAAAATTGATCTACATAAAATAATGTATTATAATGTAAAATATTTAAAAAAAATTGATTTGTATAACAAAAATTTGTTATAAATCTTTTACAGATATAAAATCTCGAAGGGATCACTATCAAAATAAAACTCTCCCAAAATAATAGAAAACCTCCTGGAAATAAAGTGATTTGAGTTTAATAAGTTTGATAAACGAGTTAGATTGAAATGAGAATCTTATTTATAAAAACGAAGTAAATTAATATGAAATAGTAAAGAATATATTTTTGTATACATGGTATATATATTTTTTAGACAATCTATAGATTTATTAATGTCTGAAATATTCTACGGATTCAGTTTCATCGATCTCTGTTCGATCGCTCATGTAGTCTGTACCTCGATATAGCGACGTCGTAAAACTGTTCTAAAAGGTATATGAAATCCAAGCGGATGTATGCACTAAATGTGAGTTTGAGAATTTGTAAATCTGACAATTTCTATATTCCAAAATTTCCATATTTGTCAACTCCAAAATTTGGACATCCATTATTTAAAAATTCGATGTAAGAAGTTTCGAAATTATTAACACTATAATTTAAGAAAATAAATTTAAAAATGAGTTATTTCTACATATAGTACAGAATTTCCAAATTTCCAAATTATCAAATAAGAAAATTTTTAAGTATTAGCGATCTAAAAAATTTGAAACTTGAAAGTTTAATTTCCAAAAATTTCCTAGATTTCTAAATTTAAAAATATGAAATCCATATGAAAATTTAATTCTGCAAAAAATCAGTATTTAACCCTCTCTATGCCATGTATCGAAAGAAGTCTCCGAAACCTCACAGTATCTCTTAAGAACTGAATTTACGACCTCGCTATACCACGGTGGCTGTACGAGCACACTACATTGTTTCCACCGACTATACTCGCGTCTGCGAATCGTTTTAAAAAGCGGAGTCTCGAAGGCACGCGATTTTCACTGATCAATTACGAACACACGGGCTCATTTTCATCCTCCATTATCGTCCAAACAGTCTAATATTTCTCTGTCAAAATTATTCGAGTTCTATAAAACGTGTTGTTCACGCTCGTTAGAGGGAATGCTCGCGATCGCGTTCTGTTTCATTGAATTTTCTCCTCTTGCTTGAATTGTGTCAATTGTTTAAAAAAAAACAAAAATTGTTGTCGCGCGTTCCCGCTACTAATTCGGCTATTTCATTTTTCATTTTCAGGGCAATGCTTAAACGTCCAGACCGGAAGCAAGTTCGCGAAGCAAGTTCGATCACAATTTGCCGCAGTTAACCGACCAAAGAACGAACGAACAGTTAATTAATTTAAGAGATTATCTATATCTATATACACACAGTCACACGTATAAATATATACATATATTATCTATATACAATGTGCTCGTTTATGACCGTTTTAATAATAACAATGATTATTCATATCCGAGAGCAAATGACCAATCATGATGTAACATTATACATGGGTGTTTTTTCCTTTGCCTAAAAAACACGTGTTCTTCGTATGAACCCTTCAATTTCTTTCCCCATAAAACTACAAATATGGCGCTGATTTTGAGAGATATATCGGGTGTGTCGAAAGTTTTCGATGCCGTGTGCGAATAGTATCGTTCTCTAGGCTGTTTCTATAATTACATGGGGCTTTTATGGTTATATGGGAATTATGGTGATAGGAGGTTATATGGGATTTTTGTGGTTATATGAAATTTAGTCATTTGGGGTTTCTATGATTATATGGAGTCTCTATGACTATATGGGGTTCTTATGGTTGTATAGGCTTTCTTATGGTTGTATGGGGTTTCTTATGGTTCTATGGGGTTTAATGGTCATATCGTGTTTTCTAAGGTTATACGCGACTATTATGGTTACATGAGATTTTCATGGGTAATACGGAACTTTTATGGTTATATGGGGTTTTTATGGTTACATGGGACTTTTATGATTCTATGCGATTTTCATGGTAATATGGGACTTTTATGATTATATCGGGGTTTTGAACTATATGGGGTTCATATGATGCTATGGGGTTTTTATGGTTTTATGGGGTTTTATGGTTACATGAGATTTTCGTCGTAATATGGGACTTTTATGGTTATATCGGGATTTTTGGCTAAATGGGGTTCATATGATCCTATGGGGTTTTCATGGTTTTATGGGGTTTCATGGTTACATGAGATTTTCGTCGTAATATGGAACTTTTATGGTTACATCGGGATTTTTGGCTAAATGGGGTTCATATGATCCTATAGGGTTTTTATGTGTTTTATGGGGTCTTATGGTTACATCTAATTCTTGTACTCATATGGGATTTTGGTGGTTGAAAGTTGCATGGTATACGGGATTTTTAAGCTCATATGGAGTTTTTAAATTCATATGGAATTATTATGGTCATATGGGGTATTCATGGTTATATGCAACTACTGTGGTTTTATGAAATTTCATGGTTAAATGGGAATTAATAGTTATGGGGAATTTGTGATTCTTAAATAGTATTTGATAATTGTAGTGATGGTTGAAACATCTATGGTGTAAGTGTTTTTAATGGAATCCGAAAAAAAAATTTTGAAATAAATGTTGTGGTATAATCATATGTGGACTTTGGAACACCCTGTATATTTCTTCAACGATGATTTACAAATGATTGAATAAAATATATATATACTATGATTTATTTATAATAATATTTTATTATACTATTCGATAAGTATCTATAGTACAGTTGTTTCGAAAACAAACTGTGAATTACATTTTCACGTTTGTTATGATGTTTTATAATTGTTTATAGTTTTCGAATTAAACTTATGAACAGTATATTGAGATATTGCATTCGAAACCTGATTCGAATTCAGTTGTTGAGTTTCTCGTCGATTGTAATCTATAGGTAAGTTGGCAAGGATATTTTTTGGTAAATTTTCCTATGGTATATTGTATTATTTAAGATTTAGGTATTTTAAATAATTAGGTAGACATCAAAAGCTGATTTCGTAATTTTTTCATTCTCACATTCCAACATTCCAAAGGTTTTATATTTGAACATTAGAAAATTTTATCGCTGCATTCGAAATTTCGGTACATTGACATTCCAAAGTTAAAATGTTGAAATTCTAATGTTTTAACATTCCAGAAGTATAACATTCAAAAATATTAGTATTTCAAAATTTAAACATTCCAGAATTCCCATGTTTTAATACTTTAGCATTTTCAATATGATGTCAGAACTTAAAACATTTCAGCATCCCAACATTTCTACATTTCTTTATTTCTACATTTCTACATTTCTACATTTCTACATTTCTACATTTCTACATTTCTACATTTCTACATTTCTACATTTCTACATTTCTACATTTCTACATGTCTACATTTCTACATTTCTACATTTCTACATTTCTACATTTCTACATTTCTACATGTCTACATTTCTACATTTCTACATTTCTACATTCCAACATTGTGACATTTCATTATTCCAAATCATCAACATTTCAACATTCCAAAATCCCAAAACTATATTATTCCAAATTGACAATTATAAAATATTGAAACATTCTATTATTCCAACCTCAAAAAATATCTTAATTCCAAATTTCCATAATCTCAAAATTTCAGAATTCGTAAATTCTAATATTCTCACAATTCAAATCTTCAAAATTCCCAAATTCTAACATCCTAAACTTGATTTTCTATTTACAGAAAATTTTTAACTATTCTCCCAAACGTCGCCCTTAATAAAATGAAATATAAACATGAGAAGTTCATTAAGAAATGAAATGTTTGCATTGTCAACATATTCACGGGAGAAACACATACCGTAAATTCATATTTAAATTTTTCTCTCTGAAAACTAAAATCACGAAACGAGAATTGTAGAGAGGTATACTACGTTGATTTATCGTGACAGTGAAATCGATATGTCTGCGACAGATTAATTTGTCCAAACGGTTATTAATTAAGGAAAAGGTGAGAACAAATGCTGGAATCCCGTTCGACTCGTAATACGCTTTTCATTTAATGAGAACGCTGTTCTTTTTACTTTTATTCGAGAGGATGTCGGCTTCCACGGGGACAAAGAGACCAAGATCGAAGCATTGTCGAGAGATAAGATCGTTTAAGTAGGCAATTTTCCTTTGAACCTGCTCTCTTCTCGCTAATACTTTGTTCAACCCTTTGTTCACCTCATTTCACGACGAATTTTCCCTCGTGTGCAGTGGTTCTGCAAATATTTTCGAGTTGTTCAAAAAGTTTTGTCGTTTTTTAACAAGTTATTCGATTACGATTGCAAAATATATCATTAAAATCTTATTTTGCAATGTATAAAAAAAAGCTATTATTAATTAAGATTTTTATTTAATTGTTACTGATCACCCATGATTATTTGTTCTTCTGGAACATGGATTATTTATAGGTACATTTGTAATGTAATATTTAGAGAATCATAACAGTGCTATTTTAAAAAATGCATTCTCTGACACAGCTCAGTGACGCAACAGGTGCGTCTTATGACGTGAACATGGAATTTAAATTTATGTGAATTTAAGATTGAAAGAATAAATAATCACCTCACATATTGTGGTATCTAGAAGGAGACAATATTCTCATTTTAAAAATTGCATCCACTTATATCAAATATAAGTGACGCACCACGTGCGTCTTATGTAGAAATAAGTAACATTTCAAATCAAATAAAATTGCATTTGTTGAAGACAAGTACAGTGTTGAAACGTAAATTAAATAAATGTCTTCTACTGACAAAAACGACATAACTTTTTGATCGAAATAATATTTAAAAGAGTTAATAAAATTGAAAAATGTTTTTGGATATCGGAGGGTTGGAAACAAAGAATCTGTACAATTTGTACGTGTAAATAGAACTGCTTTCATCTTGTATCTCCCTTTTGTGAAGAAGTGTTTTTGAGTGACGTGAATATTTATAAATAATTGAATTAAATATAGGTACACGAAGTAGTAGCTTAATTTCATTGAGATTACAGGTGCACCAATTGCAGCGTGTTTAATATAATAATTATTATAAAATAATGATGATTTGAATGATGCTTGATAATTCGTCGATTAAATTTCAAATTTATTATTGAATTATACTGTTTGACAATTGCAAGTCAGATTTTTTAATTATCGGAGCAAGATTAATAAACATTTTTTAACAAAAACAAATTATGCAACTTTTAATTATTTTTAATAATGCAACCTGTTCTCGGTGTGACTCGAAATAAATTATTTTACAATTAAAAAGTTCAAATTATTTATGAAGATAAATTTGAAACGAGTATCATTCGAATCATTAGTGTATTTATTCACCTCAGCACCTTAATTCATGCTATATAATGAGAGTTAATTAATGCTTCTGCAGTATACTGTTAATTAACGCGAGATTCATTAGAAAAATCTGACAACTTTCCATACGAACAAAAATATTAATTATACATATACATGTATTAAAAATATGTATATGTTAATTACATATTAATGATATTTAAATGAAGACATACATCGAGAAAATTATTTGAAAAGTATAATTTTTTGGTTTTATATATTTTCCATTAGAAATTGAAGGATACTATTCAATTACAGTTTGAATATTAATTACATTATAGTTTTAATAAAATTATTTTTCTTTTATTCAAATTTATTTTTCGAGTGAAGTATTGAAATTAATCAGTGGCAATTACAATATTAACAATATCAATTTATAATCAGTATAAAATCGATCGATCTTAATTTAATATTATAAAAAAAATGATCAGTCGAGAAGGTAGTGAGAATAGTGATGTAAATAGTAGTTAGGAAAATTTCATAAATGTTATCAAATTGCTTTATTCTAACTCTGCGTAAATACCTGAAACTATTATATTTTTGTACCATAATTTCCAGATTTACTGCTCGTTGAGTGCGTATTTTGTGCTTCTTAAAGATGCTGCCAATAATCAATGATCAGTAATTTCATTGATTTATAATTGACAAATTTCGAATAGTTGATTGATCAGTTCCTAATTAGTGACTTCTCATTGGCAGCATCTTATCTCCCGATTCTATCGTCTCATCTGAAAATAGTACTACAAATCTCGAGCCTAACTGTATTTTCTCGAAAGTAGCGCTTTGTACCCCGACTTCTCGCGATCTCTCCCTGTACCGCGATCGTGGACCACAGAATCATTAGAATCGATAATGATTATTAATTATTCCACTTTTCTCGGTTCTTTTATGTCCCGATGGCCGATCCAACGGCAGAGGGTGCCACCGATTTGTCCCGTAAGACGCAGCAAAAGCTTCCCCAACGAAAGCGAGACAACGGATCACGCAGCCGAACTCGAAGATTTCCTCTCTTCAAGATCAGGTACATTTGATGACATTTGCAATATTTAAACATATTTATAAACATACACACACTATATATTATCATACAATAACCATACAGGGTGATTTGTCTAAGTGATCCAACCTAAACCTGCTGATTGTTTATAAAAAAATAATTGAGAAGTGGTAGAATACTGAAATATACACACAATGCAATAATCACATTTTTGTTATTTCATTTTTCTGTCAAGATATGGACACTTTGCATTTTTTAATCGTATTGTATTCAATTTTATGCCGCAATTGAAAAGAGTGTTGAAGTACGAATAAAAAACTACTAGGGTACATAGGTTCAAAAACGTGTAATTACCGTCATATTGTTCCTTAACGCTTTCCCGACTGTGTTTCAAAACATATTCCCCAAAAACGTGCGTGGAAGGATTCTATAAAAAAATAATTCCCGGATTCAGGTGGCTTACCGACACGAATCACCCTGTATCACACAAAATGTTAACAAGTATTAAACAGATTCAATAACAAATCTTTAGTTCGACACAAACCACTCAGCAAAGCCATCATGTCGCTCTTGTCAGGTGTAACAGAGCTCTCCATGGACAAACCGGAAACCGACGAAGAGGACGAGCACTGGAAGGACGCGTCCCCGCACACGCCTACTTGCAGTCCCACAAAGCGGCTCACAAAATTGCCCACAGCTCCCAGATCCATAAAGACCGTCGAAGTGGACATACACGAGTTCCAGCCGACAAGTCCGTTGCACGAAAAGGACGTGATAATCCTGGAGAGCGGAGCGTCTCCGCCTAGCAGGAAGTTGGCTATGAAGTACAGCCAGGACGTGGCACCGAAAGTGAAGTTAAAGGCAGAGCCGACAGTGCATGAAACAGCGCCGCCATCGAAACCACCCGAACGTTCCGCTTCCGAAAGGAGGAGAAGTCTAAGACGAATGGACTCCGAGGAGAGGATGTCCTCGTCGAGGGAGACGTTGAACAAGTCGGATCTGACCGACAAGGGTGCCCGGAAGAAGATCTTCAAGAAGAAGGACGAGCGGAGGCCGTCTAGGAGGAAGACGGACGAGTCTATCGAGACGTTTGTGGACGCCGAGGATTCGAGGAGGCGCAGGGAACCGGAAGAGGTGGTGACGAGGAGCAGGGAGGAGCGGAAGAGCCTCAGGGAGCAAGAGTGTATTGAGAGGGTGACGGAATTCCTGACGAAGCACAGCGTGCTGTGCTATTCCGAGGGGACGCCGGTCGCGGAGGCAGAAATAAGCGTCCAGGGACCTCCAGGGACCTCGGAGCGGCCGACCACTTTGAAGGAACCCGAAGAGTCACCCGGACACGCGGAAGAATCACTCGGCAAGAGCGAAGATGGCGGCCAGAGGCTGAGGGACGACAAGACTCCGGAGGAGCCTCTGAAGACACCTTCCTCTATCGACTCTGAGAAACCCGCGGGTTCTTCGGCAACTGTGGTGGATGTAGCCGGTGTGACGGGTCCGGGGAGACCTCCCGAAGAGCCGAAGACGTCGGTGACCAGTCCGGAGACGGAAATGGCGCCGGTTAAGCGAAAAAGCTCCATGCGCAAGAAGCCGGCGACGTTCTCGAGGGAGTCCTCGAGGGAGTCCCTGCTGGACGACGCCAAGAAGGAGGTCAGAATACAGGAGAACGTCGAGGAGATCTTCTTTGAGGACGTCAGTGAACAGGTGACCGCAGTGCTGCCGGAAGTGCAGCTGGTGAAGGCTAGGATCATCACTGCCGAGGAAGCGGTGGCGAACAGAGTGGAGGAGCCTCAGACTAGGATCGAAATACACTCGCCACCGGAAGTGGCAACGGTTCCAGACTCTGTCAGGGTCAAGAGTGGCCGGGTACCTTCACCGGAAACGGTGAACATGTCCCAGTTGCAGCTGGTGAGTCTGGCTAAGTCCACATCCGAGAACACCTTGGTGGAGACGGAGGACAAGAACGAAGACTACAAGATCTCCGTGAGGAACATCAAGGCTGAGATCTTGTTGGACCTGTCTAAAGTCACGGATGCTGGCGACGAAATGGAGGACTCCGTTGACGGGGAGAGGAAGGACCGGAAGTTGAGCAGGACAGGAAGCGAGGGGTCGAAGAGGGCTGCGTTGAGGGCGCAGACGAAGATGAAGGAGCGCGATGGGTTCATGATTAGCAGCTTGGCGCAACCGGATGAACCGGAATTGACGATTTTACTGGAAAATGCGGCTATCGAGAGGAGGAAGATCCTTGGGGATGAGAGCCTGGCTGTGGCACGGGATACTGAAAGGTAGGTGACGTTAGTGTAATTTTGGGTCAAATTACAAAATTGTTATTTAATTTATACAATTTAACGCTCAAACAATTTTGGCAACAGTTGCTAATTCCATTTGGTTTTGGGAACATTTCTATATAACTTTTTTTGGATTGTTGCTATTTTTAAGGAGCTATATTGCATTTTAGGATTAATTGCGTACTTTCATAAAGTGCATATTTCACTTCCTCTTGCTTTTTTTTTAAATATTCTATTTAAGTATGATTTAGGCACTCAGACCATAATGGATATGTAATAGAATAGATTGATGAACTGATATATATATTGATGAATTGTCAAATTAATGTGTTGATGAAGTGATGAACTAATGAATTGATGGATTGATGAACTGATGAATTGATGAACTGATTATTGATAGCTTCATAACTTGATAATTTGATAGCTTGATAATTTGGTTACTTGGTAATTTAAGGACCTGAAGAGTTACACATTTAAAAATGTATAAATTAAATTTATAAATTTGAGAATTTGGAAGATTACAGTAAATTTGAGAATGTGATCTACATATTCGAAAATGTAGGAATTTGTAAATATAAAAATGTAACAATTCGATAACGCGAAACGGTGGAATTATGTATAAAAAAAAAGGCTTCATATGTCGATTAATGGAGAATGTTATTTCCCATGCAGCTTACCGGCGGGATTACACGATCGTTCGTCGAAACCCCGAGAAATGCGCACAATTGGTTGGAAATGTAGGTCGACTGGAATACCATACAGTGTTTCGCGACCCGAAAATTCGATAACCACCACCCCCTTTCGTCTTTTTTACCGTTCGATCACCAGGGGGAACTAAAATAGTCCCGCTAATCAATCGTTTTTCTTCTTGACATCGAATGTCTCGAACCTCCTCTCGATTCGTTCTTTAACCGTGCTCTTTAGAAAGGTTCCGCTATTCAAATGTCGGAGGCAATCATATCGCACAATAAATTTTACGATTTCTACCTTTATTCCTGACGTGCTCTTTACGCGTTGTTTATTTTACGACGTTGGGCATTTTATGGATCATGGAAATAGTCCTGTTTTGTCGTTGATGGACTCGGGTTTTGAGGAATTAATGTATTGTAACTTCTAGTTTCTATTTTGCTTGTAATTTCAGATGCGAGGTTTGGTTTGGGTAATTTGGAGACTTCGTAAGTTCACAGATGACAGTTTGGCAGATTGACAATTTGTCAATTTGACAGCTTAATAATTTGACAGTTTGGCAACTTAACAATACAGTACTTTGATGTTTTCATAATTTGACGATTTAACAATTTGACAACTTGAAAATGTCACAATGTCACAATTTCACAATTTGACTATTTCATAATTTGATACTTTGACAGCTTGACAGTTTGACAATTTATCAGTACATCAATGTAACAATTTGACAATTTTACAATTTGACATTTTGATAACTTGAAAGTATAACAATTTGACAAAATCATAATTTTATAATCTGACAAGTTGACAGTTTGACAGTTTCATAATTTGACAATTTGACAGTTTGACAGTTTAAGCATTTGACAAGTTTATGATTTGGTAGTTTGACAGTTTCATAATTTGACAGTTTGACAATTTCATAACTTGACACTTTCATAATGTGTCAATTTAATAATTCCACAACTTGACAGTTTTATAACTTAACAGTTTGACAATTTCACAACTTGATAATTTGTCAATTTGACAGTTTGACAATTTCACAAATTGGCAGTCCCACAATTCACCACTTCTCCACTTAAAAACGTAAAAAACCAGAAAATACTATATATCAGTAGCATCTGTACCTCCAACCCACCTCATTAAAACAAAATCCGTTCCAACAGAAATTTTAACGACTGCCCTCGAACCCAACCTCGATTTCGCATCTAAAGATTCGAATGAAAGATTGAAACTAAAAAAAAAAAAGATAAGAAGGAGAGGAAAACAAAACAGTAATCTGTGAATCAGGTGAAAAGAAGTCGGGTCGCGAGTCGGGTAGAATCCCGGAAAGTGGGTTAAAGGAAATAGACAGCGTGGTTGCAGCGTACCGGAAACCGGCAACGGGATATAAATATAGAAAAGTGCAGCCATCGAGCATAGACGAGACGATAAAAGAGATAAGGACGAGTGCTACGAACCGCGGAACGATGGCGAAAAGAGGAGGGAAAGAGAGCGAGACGATGAATGCCGTCGAAACGTTGTCTTCGTTCAACTTCGAGCAGTCGCCGAAACAGAGACGCGTTTACAGAAACCGGTAGAGGAACAAGGACGAAATTGCAGGGTCGGCACGGAATATTTTTTTTTCGGGTGCGCAATTTTACGAATTTTGGAATTTGCGAAGTTTTTTGGATTTTTGGATTTTGGAAATGTGGGAATTTGGGAATTTAGGGACTATGGGGATTGTAGGGAATATTGGGATGTGGGCGTAGGGAAATTTTGGAATTTGGGAGTAGGGATATTTGGGAATTTGGATATTAGGAGTTTAGGTAATTAGGGGATTTGGGAATTTGGGATTTGGGGATTTGGAAATTTGGGATCTAGGAATTTGGGAATTTGAGGCTAGGGAAATTTAGGAATTTGGGTTTTGGGAATTTGGAACTAGAGAAATTCGGGACTAGGGAAATTTGGGAATTTGGGATTTGGGAGTTGGGAATTTGGGAATTTGGGACTAGGGAAATTTGGGAATTTGGGATTTGGGGATTTGGAACTAGGGAAATTTGGGATTTGGTAATTTGGAATTAGGGAAATTTGGGAATTTGGAACTAGGGAAATTTGGGATTTGGTAATTTGGAATTAGGGAAATTTGGGAATTTGGAACTAGGGAAATTTGGGATTTGGTAATTTGGAACTAGGGACATTTGGGATTTGGGAATTTGGAACTAGGGAAATTTGGGATTTGGTAATTTGGAACTAGGGACATTTGGGATTTGGGAATTTGGAACTAGGGAAATTTGGGATTTGGTAATTTGGAACTAGGGAAATTTGGGATTTGGGAATTTGGAACTAGGGAAATTTGGAATTTGGGGCTAGGGAAATTTGGGAGTTTGGACCTAGGAATATTTTGGAATTTGGGATTTGCGAATTTGTGACTAGGGAAATTTGGAAATTTCGGAATTTGGATATTGGGGAATTTTCAGAATTTAGGGAATATAAGGAATTTTGGAAAGTTGAGAATTTGTGATTTAGTGTATTTAGTATTTGTAAATTATTAAATTTGCCAAATTCGTAATTCAGTAATTTGAAACGACACAAAACATGAAATTTGTCATATCTCGAATATCACAACCATGGAAATCTTCAAACTTCAAACGTGCCCCCCATAGAAATTTTCAAACTCCAAATATCACACCCATAAAAATGTCAAACCTCAAATGATACATCCACTAAAATGTTCAACCTTCAATCACAAATCACAAAAATTTTCCACCTTCAAACGTCACTCCCACAAAAATCTCCAAACTTCCATCACACCTACAGAAATCTCCAAACCTGAAATATCACTTCCATACAAACGTCCAAACCTCAAATATCCCACCCATAAAAATCCTGAAACTTCACCACAACCACAAAAGAAATCTCCGTATAAAAAAATTGGAAAACAGTCGTCAGAATGGAGGGTCCTCGGTCCGTCCCTGCGTAACAGTCTCAGCCCAGCAATAAGGAAAAGAGAGAAGGAGAAAAAGCTTTGCCGCAGCGTACCTCGCTCGTACTTCCTCCCACGCAGTTTTGCAAAGCTTTCCTAACTCGAACTCGCGTGGATTCGCGCGCACACCAACGCCAAATCTGCGTGTGTGCGTGTGCGTGTGTTTGTGTGTATGCACTCGCAGGGGAGCACTCCTCGAGGTGGTTGCTCGCGATTAGTCGTGATTCGGAGCGCCTAGGCTGATGTTCTTTATCGCGATACATCGTGCTAACACGCTGCAATCGCTGTGTACGTTCGTGTGAGTGTGTGTGTGTGTGTGCACGCGCCACGTTTCGTGTACACGCGGAGCGAACTGTGTTGTTTATTAGATCAGAGTAAGCCAGTTTGCAGTGACGCACGCTCGGCCAGAGACACGACAGTGAACACCTTGGCTTCGTTGTGGAACGTGACTGAGGTATCTCTATTTCGTTATCGTCTTTACTTTTCTTTGTTCTCTCTTGCCTTGTATCGCGTTTTTTTGTACCGTGAGTTGGATCTAGATTTATGGAATCCGGTTGGATTGAGTGATACTCGAAGTTTGGTAAAATTTTGCTTTGTGAAGGTGTTGGAAGGGTGTTTTATGATAGGCGATTCGAGCGTCACGAATTTTAAATTAGAAAAGCCAGAAATTTTGGGAAATTGGTTTGGGAATTTGGAAATTTGAGAATTTGGGAATTTAGGAATTTGAACATTTGAAAATTTTTAAGTTTAGTAACTAAGGTTTGGGTATAGTCATTTGGATCTAGATTTATGGAATTTGTTTGGATAGAGTGATACTCCTTGGGTAAAATTTTGGTTTGTGAAGGTGTTGGAAGGGTATTTTATGATAGGTGATTCGAGCGTCACGAATTTTAAATTAGAAAAGCCAGAAATTTTAGGAAATTGGTTTGGGAATTTGGAAATTTGAGAATTTCAGAATGTTTAAATTACTGACTTGACCCTGGATTACAGAACCCGTTTTATCCACATAGAGTAATACTCAAAATGTTAGGAAAAATGTCTTTTGATCTCTGAAGGTGTAACTTGGAAGGGTGATACGTTGCGATAGGTGATTCAAGTTTCATGAATTTTGTTTAAATTTTGAATTTTCAGAATTCAACAATTTTAGAACAGTGAAAAATTTAAAGAATTGCAAATTTCAGGGTTTAGAACTTGAAGGAATTGAAAATTTAGGATACTAGTATTTGGAGCAATTGGAAATACAGGAAATTGTAGATTTGATAATTTGGAAACTTAAGAAATTGCACATTTGAGAATTACAAAATTTAGGAATCTCAGATTTAAAAAAAAAAAAGAAGAATATAGGAAATTAATGTATTAGTGAATCGATGAATTCTTGAATTGATAAATTAACAAATTAATAAATTGATGAACTGGTGAATTGATAAATTGATGAATTGTTGCATTTATGAATTAATAAAAGGATGAATTGATAAATTGACAAATCGATGAATTGACGAATTGATGAATCGATGAATTGATAAATTATTCTGCTGAATCGTTTAAAAATTTCTTCACAGTCAATTTGAAAATCGCATTGAACATGATAGACAGAGAAGCTTAAAGGTTGTACAGTAGTTATACAGTGTGATTGGCTTAGAGTAATTGAAACACGTGATTTGTTTCGAATGTTGATGCGATTTGGGGTTTTATTTAACAGGCTTGATAATTTAATATTGACTCGTTTCACGTGTTCTACGTCCCTTTGTCTTTTCATATATTAACATTTCTTTATGATTTTATATAAAATCAGGAAACATTATGCCATTTAAAACGTTTCTTGTGTGAAAATGGCGATATAACGAGAGTACTGTTCAGGAACTTGTAACTACATTCATCATAGCACTTATAGTGTATGAATGTTATAATGTTAAATATTATTACAAGTCTAAGATTATGACGATTCTTAATTGATAATAAACTTCAGTAAAATCAATAATTACATTCATTTAGTATAATAATATTAATTATTTATTATAATTATATAAACAATGAGAAACTTGTCGACAGTATTGTTTTTGCTGTGTACAAATTTCGTTACAATTATTAAAAGGATTTTTAAATTCGTTTTTTCCTAAAATAATGTGATTTTATGAATATTATTGTTTTTACCAGTTGTACCACCATTACTGAAACACTGTGTATATCATTAAAATTACGTTTCATTGTTCCTCTTCGAATTCGACTAAATTGAAATGAAAATCGAAAACAATTTGATTTAACATGTGATATAATCTTCGAGATTTCATACAGATATCGATCAAGGTATTTTTTGACCATGACTAATCGTCATCGATAAATCGATCATCGGAGAATCTCGACTCGGGACATGCTTTTTATTCGTCGATAAACAAACACCTTGACCAGCGATCAAACACAGCATTCATCATTAATATTATTTCATAGAAATCACATTCGGACATGTTTTAAACGAAAACGAATAACATTCATCAGAAGATTTATCTCCTCTTTTTACTTTTTATTGTATTATGTTCGCGATTGTGTAAGTAAATTTTTTCTTTCTCTTTTGCAAACTAATTTATTTAAATTTAATACATAATAGTTTTTTATTCATTGGTGTGACATAATCGAATTTAGAATCTGTATAATTTATGCTGTTGTGCGATATTTGTGGTAATTTTTCAAAACGTTATTAATGAAATTAGTGAAAAGATATGATTTTTCTAATTTTCATTAAAAACACAAAATTTTTGGAAAATAATTTTGATGTAGAAAAACGTAAACTAATTTATGACTTTATTCATTAAAATTAATAACAAATGTGTAATTATTTAATTCTATAATAAATGCAAAAAATAATTTTCTTCTCTAATTTAATAATTTAATAATCATGCTTCATTAACAATAATAGATTTCTATAAAATTAACAATTTTTATAAATTACAATTATATAGAAATATATTTTTATAATTACAAATATATAAAATTTTATTAACGTTATTTTATTTACAAGTTTTTTTTTTCCTCTTCTTTTATTGCAACCTTGGACAAATAAAATTAGCCATTAAATGCTTGACTAATGAGAAAATGTCCAAAATTATTTTCACACAATAATCTCACTTTTCGAAATTATTCTCGTAAAAAAAAAACGAGAAACGTCAAGGGATATGTCGTAAAATGTTTAAAATTTATCCAAGAGTAGCCTCGTGATACCATTACTATAAATAAAGCACTCATATCATAAATTTCAAGCATAAAATATACGTTCTCTTAGAAAAGCTAATTCCACGTGGATTCGAACACGAATACTTGATTGACTTACATACGTACGTCGTATAAAAAACTCCGCAGAATTTCATGTTTAATGTTCTCGATAAAAAACGTGCCACAAAAAATTGCCGATTTGTAAGTTTTTAATTTTTCTTTTTAAACTGCCATCAAATAATCGCAATCTATTTTTAAATTCAAATTCCTTTTTTGCAAAATATTTGTTATAAATTGTTGCTTTTTATTACATTTACAAAGACTAAGTTGATAATTACTTATTTTTTTAAATACATACAGAATTTGCAATTTTTTTATTTTTTCATTCGATTATTTGTATGCTTTTCTTTTTAAACTTATGAATTTGTCAGATTTCTTGAAAATTAATATTCTAACAGAAAATAATTGTATTAGCAAATTAATGTTCTGATTAATATTCTATGAATGTGGTTCGTCACATATGGACTCTAATGTGCGTCACGAGTGCGTCACAATAAATTAAACATGTTTTATTGTCCACAATACTTGATTGTGAAGATCATAATTAGAAACGAAACAAAAAATCAATTGCGATTAAAATACGAATCTAGTGTATCACATATGAACTGTAGAGTGCGTCATGAGTGCGTCACAAAAAAGTTGGACACATTTTGTTGTCCACAATTCTTGATTGTAAAGATCATAATTAAAAGTAAACCCAACCTTCAGTTGCTATGAAAATACGAATCTGATTTATCGCATATGAAAAGTGCGTCACGAGTGCGTCACAAAAAGTTAGACACATTTTGTTGTCTACAATTCTTGAAGATTATAATTAGAAGTGAAATCAACATTAAATTTCGATGAAAATACGAGACTAGATTATCACATGTGAATTTTACTGTGCGTCATGAGTGCGTCACGATGGTAACACATGAGTGTATCGTAGCGTAAACGATTAATATATGCAGATCTGTGGTTAAGAAAATATCGTGAAATATTTGAGTTGATCTTGGAGGAAGTGCACGGGTAAAAATTGCGGCGGTAAACCAGGAATAATGTGATTGTTAGAGCGCACTAAAACTGCATTATGTAAGAATTACATGCGGAGGGAACGTAACGGGTACACATTCGCGGTGGACATTAAGTATCGTTGTTCGTGTGAATCGGCTCGTTCGAAGTCTTAGTAAGACGTCGTAATGGAAAATTAGAGCCGAATTGTGGCTTCTTTTGTCGTCACTTCTCTCTCTCTAACTCCATGAACTTTAAATATCAAAAGTTACTGGTCGACTGTGTGCAGTGTGTTACTCTGTTTAGAGGCTAGTAACACTTTCAGTAACAGCTGTATTTTATAATACGTTTTATAGACTTAGGGATTTAGGGATTTAGGGACTTAGGGACTTGAGGATTTAGGGATTTAGGGATTTAGGTTTTTATTGATTTAGGGATTTGGGTATTTTAGAAATTTGGAGTTTGGGAATTTAGGAATTCAGAGATTTAGGAATTTAAGAGTTTAAAAATTTATGGATTTAGGCACTTAGAGATGTAGAAACTTATGTATTTAGGAATTTAGGATATTAGTAATTTAGAGATCTAGGGATTTAGGAATTCAAAAATTTAGGGATTTAGGCATCTAGAGATCTGGACATTTAGCAATTTGGGAATTTAGGAAATTAGGGATCTAAGGATTTAGTGATCTATGAATTCAGGAATGAAATTAAGGGATGTAGTTTCCATACCTCCAAATATTTAATTTCCTAAACTTCTGGATTCCCAAATTAAGTAATTCCGAATGTTAATAATTTGATTATAAACCTTAAAATTTACAAAATACACCATTCAAATACCCAAACTTAAATCATCCTACAAAAACGTAATCCTAACATCCACACCTTCATCCTCCATCACGGACCCTCCATCATCCTGCAGCCCAAATCACTTCCCCCGATCGAAGACCAGCAAATCCTTCCTCATCCAGCCATCGTGAGTCCATCTTGAACCCATTAATCAACCGAACAACCTCAACACAGCGTCGCTCGTTAATCCTAAAAAAGAAGCGAGTGAACTCATCGTCGGAATTAATGGGTCACCACGAGGAAGACCCTTGCATTCGCCGCTTTAGCGGATTCCTGACTCTGTGGCGAAGCCCTCAGCTCATTACGTTCTCGCCGAGTCCGCTTCATTAGTCGTCGGCATTCAATCTTTTTTCCTCTTCTGACTCGTTTGTTTCCTTGAAGGCCACAGGAGGAGGAGGCGGGTAGCCGGAGGTTAGCGGAGGAAGTCGAGCTTCCGCAGCAGCCGCAAGGAGACCGGAAGGCAGATTATGACAGGATCCCCGACCCGAAACATCCTCTCGAAGAGTTAAAACCCGAGGAGGACAGCTTGATCAGCAAGGAGCACTCGTTGGAGTACCAGAGCCAGACACTAGAGAGCCAGTCCGAGCTTCTGCTGCAGCCCGTGCAGCTGTCGGGCTCTTTGGAGGAGCGGGTCGTTCCTGACAGGTGGCCGGGTCCTCTCGAGGAAGAGCGCAGTTTCAAGGAGACGCAGTATTCCCCGAAGGAGAAGCTCGACGCGGAAACCCAGACGCAACAGGAGACCAAGAGCACCCAGTGCAGCCCGGAGCAGAGCATCGGCAGCCCTGATCTCCCGAAGGGCAGCCCCCTCAGGGTACGAGGCTTCTATCAGAGCCCCCGAAGGGAGGTGCACACCCAGACTCAGGGCGAGAGCAAGAGCGTGCAGTGCTGTCTCGACGAGTTAGGTGGACTCTCCAGGACTCCGGACCTCGACGACTCCTTCGACAGCCCGTCCAAGTCGGAGAAGGAGTCGAAGAGCATACAGTGCATACCAAAGGACTTCTCCGAGGAGGATACTGCTCGGAGTCCGAGGAGGGAGGTCGAGGTTCAGACCTACCAGGAGTCGAAAGCTGTACAGTGCAGCGATGACGAGCTTTTAGACGCTGAACAGGTAGAAGAGATACCTAGGAGGTTCCTGAAGACCGACAGCTCGGCTTCCTCCAGTTGTGGATCACCCTGTAAGTTGAACGCTGTGGTGTTCGTGGAGGAACCGGTCGACATGACGGTCACGCAGCGGGATCACGAGGGCAACGTCAGCTGGTCGAAACATTGGGGTCCTGAGAGGCTCGTGGAGATCTTCAGGGAGCCGAAAACCAGCCTTGGACTCAGCATCGTCGGCGGAAAGGTACGTGGTTAAAAATAAGAGAGCGTGGGCGGACGCGTCTTAGGATCGCTTAGGGAAAGTTTCTGGGTTAAGTAAGCTCGATGGGATTTTTTGGTGCGCAGAGGAGGGAGTTTATGAGGGGTGGGGTTTTTGAGGGTGATTCGATTGGCGAGACTGGTAATTGGGGTACACGACAGGTTTTAGGGAACTTTGCAAGCTGGTTCAGAATTTTGAGAAATTATGGAGATGGTTTTTATAAATATAGCAAGGTTTAAATAAAGTTTAAATAAGAGGAGAGATGAAGAAGATTTGAACATTTTTGTACTTTTCATTTTTTGAAGCTTCAAGTTTTTAGTAGATGAGTTGTTAGACTTTGGAATATAGGATTTTTTCATTACTGCAGTCCTGAAATTTAGAGTTCATTCTAAAATTCTGAGAGTTTCAAATTTTCAGTTCTGCAAATGTGAAATATAAAAATTTTCAATTTTAAAATATTTAAATTTCCTAATTCTGAAATTTTCGACTCTGGACGTTGAAATTTTCGTGTCTTCAATTACGAAATTCAGGAAATTATAATATTTCAATTTTCCAACTGCATAATTGAGCCAACAATTAAATCTGAATTTTTACAATTAACATTTTCCGATTGAATTTTCAAATAGATTAAAAAATAGTATATTTATAAACAATGAAGTATGTATTTTTTGTGCTATATAATAAATTGCAAGGAGAATGATTGAAGTTGGTTATGTTACACACTTAGACCGACGTCTTAAAGGCATCCGCTGCGTTAATGCACTTGCACCACGTTAGTGCAACGTATAGTACTTAGTTGAAATTAACAAGCAATGCCATCGACGTGGTGCCATTAGTAGCTCGGTACACGACATCGTTAACCGAGCAATTAATGAAAGCAGAAGGACTGTTTGATCTCGTACCAGCAGTCAATTGAGTGCATCGTTAAAACCATCGAGGAAAAAATGAAGAGCGTGTACTAATTTATGGTCTTATTGCCAGATAGTTCATTTGAGAATTTGATAATTTGGGTATTTGGCAATTTGGAAATTTGGAAATTTTTGAATTTGAAAATTTGTTCGTTTGGAGATTTGGAAATTTGGGGATTTTGGAGTACAGAAATTTGGGACTAGGGAAATTTGGTGATTTGGGAATTTAGGGACTATGGGGATTGTAGGGAATATTGGGATTTGAGGGTAGGGAAATTTCGGAATTTGGAAGTAGGGATATTTGGAACTAGGGAAATTTGGGATTTGGGAATTTAGAACTAGGAAAATGTGGGAATTTGGGACTAGGGAAATTTGGGAATTTGGAACTAGGGAAATTTGGGAATTTCGAAGTAGGGAAATTTGGGAATTTGGGACTAGGGAAATTTGGGAATTTGGAAATAGGGTAATTTGGGAATTAGGGATTTGGGTATTTGGGCCTAGGGAAATTTGGGAATTTAGGAATTTGGGACTAGGGAAATTTGGTACTTGGAATTTGGGACTAGGGCAATTTGGAAATTTGAGAAATTGGAAATTTGGTAATTTGGGGATCTTGAATTTTGGAAATTTGAGAAGTTGAAAATTTATAAATCTAAGAATTTGAAAATGTTGTAATTTGATAATTAGAAAATTTGAGAATTTAGTATCTTAATTAATTTAAAAATGTCATAAATTCAAAACCACAAAAATTTCCAAATTTAAAACTAAGATATCCCCATAAAATATCCAGAAACCTACCTAAAATAGTACAACACATATCAAAGACGCCTCTATAAAAAGATAAGTAGAAGTAAATTTTTGTAGCTCGAATCAAGCGGAGAACGGATATCACGTAATATCAATTACGCCTTCTGGTTAATTTCAGAAGCTAAACGAGTGTAGGAAAAGAATTCGTTATTTTTCTGGCGGAGTATAACGTCAGAGATGGCGTACGTTTGTTCGTAGCGCACGACAAAGCGCAAGCTACAACAAAGGTCAAAGATCGTGACGTTCACGGTCATATTACCGTGGAGAATGATATCGTGTAGAACCGTAGTGTTTCCATTGTATTCATTAAGTAGAACGTAATTCTGATTGTTCAACTTTGTTCGAGGCTGATTGTTGAAACTGTGCCGAAATGTGTTTCAGGTCGACCTGCACAATGGCAGCTCTAGTAAGTCACAAAACATATCCGGGATATTCATAAAGAACGTATTGCCGAACAGTCCGGCTGGGAGAACCGGGGAATTGAAGGTAACTTGCGATTCGATTGATCGATTGGAAAACAGTATAAGTCCACGAATCGAGTTTCGTGATATTTAGAAAAGATTGAACTGAACAATATCTGAGAAGTACCTAAATATCTGAAATTGAGGTTCTAAAATATTTGAGAGTGAAAATTTAATGATTGTGGATATTTAATGTTAATAATTAAATTTCACAGGTACCTAAATTTGAATATCTAGTCTCGATGGTACCTGAATATGAGAATTCAAACCATTGAAGTACCTAGTGTTCAGAATTTTAACATTGGGAGTACCTGAATTTGAAAATTTAATAATGATAGGTACCTGAGTTTCAGAATTTATATTCATAGGTACCTGAATTTTAATATCCAGTTTTAGTGGTACCTAAGTATGAGAAGTCAAACTAGTAAAGTACCTAATTTGTTGAAATTGAATTTTGGGAGTACCTAAATAAGAAGTTTTAATAATCACAGGCACCTAAGTTTAAAAATATAATTTTACAGATACCTAAATTGTAATATCGAATTTCAGAGGTACCTAAGTATGAGAATTCAACCTATTAAAGTACCTAATTTTGTGAATTTTAATTCTGGAGTACTTAAATAAGAAGTTTCAATGATCACAGGTACCTGAGTTTAAAAATTGAATTTCTCAAGTACCTGATTTCGACTATCTAGTTTCAGCAGTACCTAAGTATTCGAACTCGAACTTTTGAGGTACCTAATTCCGAACATTTAAATTATTCCTGAATTTGAGAACGAAACTTGAGAAGTACCTGAATTTGGATACCTAATATCTCCAACTACAAGTATCCAAGTTTGAGAATATTTTGAGGTACCTGAGAATTGTAATTCAAAAAGTACCTAAATCTGGAAAGTAATTTTTCACAAGTACCTAAATTCTAGAAGTTAAGCTGTAGAAGTACCTGAATTCTAAAATTCAAATTGCAGAAGTACCTAAGTTTTTAGATTCCAGTTTTAAGTGTACCTAAGTTCTTCGATCAAATTTTAGTAGAATCTAAATGGTGCCAATTTTATTGTAGTTTGAAGGAAATCAAACGATTGTACTTATACTGTTCAATAAATCCATAAGTTCAATTATCAGTTCCTATTGTCATGGTAGTCGTTTTGATAAGACCATTGTTGAATCAGCCGTACCACTAGTCGACGTTTACATTCAACAGTGGACAATAGGCAATAGCAATAAATGGATTATTGATATTTCACGCGATATCGCGTTAGTGGGTATCTATTCAATATTGGCGATATCAAGCACGCTATATCAAGACATCAGACATTTGATGTCAATGTCGATTAATGGAAAGTGGGTCAATTTCGAAGATTCGGAATTTTTATATTTGGGAATTTGGAAATTTGTGATTTTAGAAATTTAGAATTTTTGAAATTTGGGACGTTAGAAATTTGGAATTTTGGAAATTTGGGATTTTGGAAATTTGGAATTTTGGAAATTTGGGATTTTAGAAATTTGGGATTTTTGAAATTCGGATTTTAGACATTTGGGATTTTTGAAATTTAGGAGGTTAGAAATGTGGAAATTTGGGATTTTTGAAATTTGGGATTTTAGAAATTTTGAATTTTGGAAATTTGCAAAATTGTGAATTCAAGAATTTGAAAGTTTGATAATTTGGAAATTTAGAAATCCCGAAATTTGGAAATTTGAAAATTTGAAAATTCGGAATATTACAAACTTGAAAAGTTGAAATCTTTCAAATCTTTCAAACTTAATAGTTTTAAAATCTCTCAATTTGTAAACATCGAAATCGGCAATATACCGAGAGTGTTTATGAATACGCGATATCGCGAGTAATGGTAAATATTTGGATTAAAACGTTGTATTAGATGGAACAGGTTAACGCGCTGTTCGTTTCTGCTTACTTATAGATTGGAGATCGAATAATCGAGGTCGATGGCGTGGATCTGCGACACAGCACGCATGAACGTGCAGTCGAGGTCATACAAGCAGCCGGAAATCCTGTTCGTCTTCTTGTCCAGTCTTTGGTGCACCTGGTGAGACTTCGCCACGACCAGGAATATCAATGTCTACACTTTCACTTTCCCCAATTTCTTCACTCATCCTACTTCAAGCTCCTAATTAATCATAATCTTGCATTTTTGCTTTGTTGCAACCACGAATTGTATTAGATTGCTGCACACCTTTTGTCAAATAATTCGACAGCAAAATTGTGTTCTTATTATTATATATTCTTTAAATTCTTATATTTTCTTTTTTAAAGACAACTGGATATCGATAAAATTGATTAAAATTTATAATTATGATTTAATATAAAAAATTTTGCTTTTCTTTGGAAATGTTTGAAATTATTAAAATTAACTTAATTTATCTTGATGTGAAAGGTACTAAAAAATTATACTTTTTTAAAGTTTATCTAATTTCGTTTATATCACTGTTTATATAAATTATAATTTGTTCTAAATATTGTATAATAATTTATTTAACGAAGTTTAACAAACTTTTATTTAATTTAGAGATCAATGTAACATGTATATATGTGAATATATCATTTGAAATGGTAAAATGATTTTAGTAAATTAATTGAATATTTGAAAATTATTGTGCTTTGTAAAAGATATATTTTTTTATATACAATATATTTTGTAATTTTGTAATCGTTGATATGTTTTTGTTTGAGAATTACTATATATTCTTTGTAATATTTTAAAAATATTATTCTTTGCATTAACAAATTTTAATGTATTTATAATAATTACTTTTTAATACATTTACAGTAATATGTATTTTGCAAAATATTTGTAATGCACTGACAGAACATTTATTACAACAATTATTTTATAAAATTTATGCAAAATTTTTGTATCTACAAAAGTGTAGAAACGTTAAAAATTAGTTAACAATTATAAATAATTTTGCAAGTTTACAAAGATGAAGTAGTTATTTTCTTATGATTCCAAAAAACGATCAGAATTACAGCAATCTAATATATATTTCTACTCCTCGTCGCAGTCTTTGTTCTTTTCACTCGTTTAACGAAACAAAAGCTTCGCAGAGCACATTCTATCAATTAAGCTCTAATTTTGTTAGCCTGCACCTCTAAACGCTTTCATCTTGTTCGTTGTTTAATTGTCCCTACGTGATTTTGTTGTTTTCACGTCTGTAGTTCGAAAAGGTAGTCGATTGAAGTTCAACGATATTCGTACAAATTTCACCGCATCGTATACAGGGTGCTTCAAAAATGGTGGTACAACCGAAAATTGGGTCCACATGGAAAAATAAGTAAGAAATATGAAATATAATTTGTTCGTATACTATTTACAAGAAAATTGAATTTTAACATTTTTTAAATATTCGTAAAAAAGTTTAACTTGACTAGTATTAATTATTAAATTTATTTGTTTAATAACATTTACTAATTCTCGAAGTAACGAAAAGTTGTCAAACTCAATTTTTTGGAAAATAAAGTGACACGAAGAAACTGTATTCTAAATTTTTCTATGTTCACTTAATTTTTTGGTCGCACCGTTTCTGGAACAGCCTGTATAACGTTGTATACTTGAACATTCTTGTTAACGCTGCTAAATTGCTTCACTTTACTTCACGTTACCGCACGTTTTATTTGCAAAGAGATTTCTGCTTCTTGCACTTTTTAATTATTGCGGAATACATAAGTACCTAAATTTGAGGATTTAATTACAGTGGGACTGTTTGAAGAGTTGATCGTAGAAGTACTTGAGTTTAAGTATTTGATTATGTAACTACACAAGTACTTAAGTTCGAAATATGAAACTTTAATTTCGCAGGTATCTAAATTGAAGAATTTCATTTCACACGTACCTGAATTTTTAAATGTAATCTCAGTAGTACCTGAGTACGAGAAATTGAACCTTTGAAGTACCTAATTCTGAAAATTTAAATTTGCGAAGTACCTGATTATAATTTAACTTTGCAAGTACTTGAACTTCAGTATTAAATTTCACTAGTACCTGAATTTCATTATTAAATTTCACAAGTACCTAATCTTGTATACATCTCGCAAGAACCTAAAGTAATGGAAGTACCTGAGTCGGTAAATACAAAGTTGGAGGTACCTGATTTTGAGAATTTTAATTCTACAAGCACCTGAACTAGAATACTTCATGTCAGAAGGACCTGATCAAAAAAACTTCCTTTCACAAGTACCTAAGTTTGAAAATATAACTTTAGTGGTACCTGATTTCTACAATTTTTATTTTGCAAGTACCTAAATTTGAATAGCAGAACTTCAGAAGTACCTGCATACGAAAATTTCAATTTAAGAAGTACCTAATTTTGAAAATTCAATTTTCTGGAGTGCCTGACTTTAAAAATTTAACTTCACTAGTACCTAAATTTGAATAGCAGAACTTCAGAAGTACCTGCATACGAAAATTTCAATTTAAGAAGTACCTAATTTTGAAAATTCAATTTTCTGGAGTGCCTGACTTTAAAAATTTAACTTCACTAGTACCTAAACTTAAAGACTCTACAACAGGAGTACCTGAATTTGAATACCTTATTTCACAAGTACCTGAATTTATATACTTCACTCCACAAGTACCAGAAGTTGAATGATAAACTTCGCAAGTACCTGAAATTAAATATCTGCTCTTACGAGTACCTAAACATGAATAACTTTACAAGTACCTAAGTTTGAAAGTACATTCTTGGAGTACCTGATTTCAACCAGTTCAATTTGACAGGTACCTGAATTTGAGAAGTGAAGCTTCAGTACCTCTATATGAAAATTTAGGTTTTGGAAGTACCTGAGTTTGAAACTTTAATCTCGCAAGTAAATTGAAATACCTGACTCTAAAAGTACCTGCATTCGAATGCTTGACTCTACAAGTACCTGAATTCGAATGCCTGACTCTACAAGTACCTGAATACGAAAATATAATCTTAAGTGCACCTAATGCCCAGAACTATCGTTTCAAAAGTACCTAAATTGGTACCTGAGCATTTATAACTCTATCACTTGATAAGTACCTAATTAAAATCGACATTGGAATGCATATGTCGATGAAAAATTCATGAACCGTATTAATTTAATTTACAAAACAGATATTGGTTACAACTTCTAAAATTTCCCGCAGTAAATATTTTGAAATCCGATCGGAAACAGACAATCGGAATTGGTAAATGCTGTTTTTTGTTTCGTCAGGGTTAATCGCGAACACAAACGGAGTTTTGCGCTGCAAAATTGCAAGTGTTTTCCACTGCAACGAGATCGCCGGTGTAGCGGATTGCAACCAGTTTTGTGTCATGTTTCTAGTTGTAATCTGGTACGGAACAGCTGCGATATGTATATGTAGACTGACGCGTGAAAAATTGACGACTGGCGTTAATTCCACTCTGTTTTTTTTACGGAACAAAGAGTTTTTTTTTTTTAATAAAAATAACGAACTCCATTTTAGATCGTACAACGCTCTGAAACGATTTTCCCTCTCAATATTTTCGTTTCAATTTTGTTCGCAAATGAGATTTATATCGTGTTTAACTCTTTGTTGCTGCATGCAAATATAATATACATAAAATGTGGTGTGAAATTTTTGTATTTTATCAAACAACTCGATGATTTCATCAGGAATAAAAAGATGCAGATAAATTATTTATATTATGATAAATATAAAATTTGATACATATAAATATGTTTATATGTACTAGATATTAAATACAAAATGTATAAGTGCATTTGTATTACATATATGTAATACATACGAAAAATAAAATATAAAAATTTATACAATCAATGAATATATAATATATATTGTTTACAATTATCATTTCTTATTCGACTTTCATAAAATACTTAATTAAATACATTTCAAAATTGAAAATGTTCAACAATTTCAAGACAAATTTTTTAAATACAAAATATTTTACATTATTATACATAACAGTTCTATCATACTGTTTTGTCAAAATCAATAAACTTCAGCAACAGAGGGTTAAAGAAACAAATGAAGGGACTAAAACATGTAAAATAAGGGATGTCTTTTAGAAACAATTAAAATTATCGATATTTTTTTTTTAAATTATATAAATACAAATTTGTATAGATTTGAAATTATATAACAGAGAACAGCAATTGATTAAGAATTTTTATCAATTTGTTGATAATTGTATTTTAAAAACTAGTAAAATAAACCAAATGTTCTTTTGAAATCTTATAAATACAAATTTGATGTAAATATAAATTTGTATAAACTTGAAATTGTATATCTAAGAATAGTAATCGATTCAGAATTTTCTTATCGACCTGTTTGTTGGTGTTTTTTTATCTTAACTAGCAAAGTTAAGCAAAGTTAGCCTACACAGCTATCAAAATGTTTGTCAGAAATATCTGCACAGTATTTCCATAGCGAAACATCCCGAGAAAGCCGGATTTCCAAACGTCAGATAAGCTCGAATCCTTGAACCCTTCATCCTTGAATCTCGTCCCTGTTTCATCCCCAATAACACGGATTCTACAGCGACGACAGAATCTCATCGGACAAACAAGCAACCCTCGGAAACGTCAATCACAAATAAAATCTTTTGCTCTCGGAAGCGAAACGAATGCTCGATGCTTCGCGAATTCTTTGTATTTTGTGTTTAAACTTTCGAGAATAGACTGTAAATATTTGAAGAGAAAAAATACCAACGGAAATACGTACATGAAGTTGGGCCAAATTTAGCACAATTATGTACTGCGAAGAGGCGGAATAAGACTTGTGAAAAATTTCAGTATTTATTTTACTTAAATTTGCAAGGATTTTTTATTTTTCTTATATTCTGCTGGTGAAATAGAGGTGTGGGTGAATTTAGAATATGGGAAAATACGGGAGAGGTGTGGGGGAAGATAGAAATTTGGGACATTTGATAGTTTGGAATTTTTATTTGGATAATTTGAAAATTTGTATAAAATTGAAATATTTGGATAAGTTGGAATTTTTTAGAAAATTGAAAAGTCTCCACATTTGAGAAAATTGTGAATTGGAAAATTGAAAAAATTTTGAATTTACAATAGAAACCCAGAAAATTTGAAACCTAGTAAATTTGTAAATCTGTAAATTAGAAACCTAGTAAATTTGTGAGTCAAAAATTCTAAAACCTAAAAAATTAAAAATCCATAAATCTAAAACCTAACAAATTCACAAGTCTACAATAGCAATAAATAAACCCCCAAATTTGCACCTCCAAAATACTGAAAAATACAAAAACACAAAGTCACCCTAATATTCCCGAAAAAATAAATCATCCCCCAGCAATATTTCTCCCGCCAAAAATGTCATCGAACAATTTCGATGCATACTCGACGGGAACTCTATCGAATCCGTATGAAATTAAAGAGAAGGGTGCACGAGGGTGAGAAAGCTGGTGACAGACATAACGGGACCAACGAAAAAAAAAGAAAATGAAAAAAGAACGAGAGAGAAAGAGACACGTGGGTATAGCCATTATCGGAACATCCACTGTACGTGTACGGTGCATCGAGGTCGAACTTTCCAATAAACCCGGGGTTGTGGGGGTGTGAAGGGGGTTGAAACGGCGTGAAAGGCGGCACAGAACGAGAATCATGCAAATCAGAGCGAAGAAAGGGTGTACCAGGAACAGGAATCGAAGGAAACGCTTTTGTTTTCGTCGGTTTAGGGTTGAAAGGTGGTTGCGTGTTGATTGTAGACTCGCTAGGGGTTGATGTAGCACCTTGCGTGTTCTTTTTGTTTATTTGATAGATAGGTGTTTTATGCTTGACTCAATGCTATTTGGGGTTCGTGCGGATGGGGTGGAAAGAATTTTGGGGTAGTGTTATGAGGAAATATTTGGAAGGTTCTTAGGTGGTGCTCTTGCATTTCTAGAACGATAAATCTTTAGAAGTTGAAATTATTTTTGTATGGAAGAGTATTTTGAATCTCTGTCAAATTATTTTTGTACCTTTATTAATACTTCTATTAAATAATATTCGATATGAATAATACGCTTATAATCGGACACCATTTGATATTTCAGAAATCCCTTCTGTATTTGCAATTAAAGCAACAAATTTTCAATTTGAAAAATTAGTCCGCTACAAAAAGGGATTACTCGAAATTTTTAATATAATAAATCTTGTTACGAAACACACCCTTAACATGTAGTGAAAAATAGAGTCAAATGGAATCAAACCTCCCTTGTTCTTGGTGTTATAATAAACTTTTAATTAAAAAAGTAGCTCTGCAACGGGAAGTTGATTACTGTATTCCTTTAACAGAACTCACCCTAATGAATAAACATCATTTCAAGATAAACTATTCATCGTTTCCAAGATTCAGCCCTCTCTTTACCTCAAGTTTCAAAATAGTGAATCTTTGATGAAATTCTCTTTGATACTGGAAGGGTTTATCATTACAGATTTATGATAAATTATTCTTGTTACAGAGTTCGCACTTAGGAATGTATTTTGAGTTAAACCACTCAGTAACCTTCTTTTCTCAATTTTAAATATAAACATTTTGTAAATTATTTTATTACAAAGTTAGGTGAATCATTACAACTTATTGATAAATACAATATGTGAAGAAGTTATACATTCCTTTAATTTTACATTCATATAAATTAAAATTTCATGTTCCTCTTATAAGACGCACGTGGTGCGTCACGGGGGTTGTGGTGGATATGAATGTATTTTTTAAAGCAGCAATACTATGTTTTTCGAGATATTTCAACAAGAAGATTACTCTTCCATCAATTTTAAATTAATAGAAATTGCAGTTCCATGAGTATTATAGGACGCATGTGGTGCGTCATTGGATTGTAATAGATACTACAGAATATATTTTTTAAAATAATAATACTGCGTGTTTCGAGATACTGCAAAGAGAAGATTAATCATTTCTCCCTTCAATTTTAAATTAATATAAATTGTAGTTCCATGCGTATCACTTTATTAGACGCACATGGTGCGTCACCAGGTTGTATCGGATAGTAGAGAATGTTCTTTCTGAAATAGTAGTGTCATCTTATAAATATTTTAATACGTGGACAATGTCATTTATTGCTTCAGTTTTAAATTAATGTCAATTGTAATATTTCTTCATAAGACGCACGTGGTGTGTCATCAGTGACATTGCATAGTACCAAATGCATTTTATAAAGTATATCCTATTTTCCTGGATTCTGTATCATGGTCGTTTATTCGTTGTGTTCATTCTAAATCGATATTAATATTGAGTTCAAGGATTACTTCTTCATAAGACGCACCCGGTGCGTCTTCAGTTACATTAGATAATTCCGAATGCATTTCATAAAGTAATTATATTGTACTTTCCTGGATTTTGTATCATGAAGTTGGTTTATTCGTTGTGTTCATTCTAAATCGATATCAGTTTTGAGATCAAGAATTACTTCTTTATAAGACGCACCTGGTGCGTCTTCTATTAAAAATAACAAAACAGTATTCTACTAAATGTACTCTATATACTAGTTATTTATGTATCGTATTATAATCAAAGTTGCTCAAAAAACTTCCTAAAGCACAAAGCCAATAGAACAAAGAGCAGAAATATCAGAATTTGCGTTACACGTAAAATACGTGGTCAAATGTCTCCTCAAAAACCCTCCCAAAGCACGGCGCCAATAAAATAAAGGGTTGATATATCAGAATTTGCGTTACACGTAAAATAGGTGGTCGAATGTCTTCTCAAAAACCCTCCCAAAGCACGGCGCCAATAAAATAAAGGGTTGATATATCAGAATTTGCGTTACACGTAAAATAGGTGGTCGAATATCTTCTCAAAAACTCTCCCAAAGCACGGCGCCAATAAAATAAAGGGTTGATATATCAGAATTTGCGTTACACGTAAAATACGTGGTCGAATGTCTCCTCAAAAACCCTCCCAAAGCACGGCGCCAATAAAATAAAGGGGTGAGATATCAGAATTTGCGTTACACGTAAAATACGTGGTCGAATGTCTTCTCAAAAACTCTCCCAAAGCACGGCGCCAATAAAATAAAGGGTTGATATATCAGAATTTGCGTTACACGTAAAATTCGTGGACGAATGTCTCCTCGAAAATCCTTCTGAAGCCAATAGAATAAAGAGTAGGGGTGAGATGGAAGTAGAGTGTCGGGGGTGGATGTTCGCGATCGGCAACGAGTCGGGATGCTGCGGTTTGTCGGAAAGTGTGGATTACGTCGTTGCAACGTCCATCACCGACACCATGGGCCATCGACACCCCTTCCACCTGCAGCAACCCCCTCTGATCCACGGCGTCCACCTTCTCTCTCGCTCGTGTTATATCGACGGGCGCAGTTTCATACACGAAACCGGCTGGTAGACGTTGCACTGACTCGATAGCGTCGCGATGCATCGTCTCTTTGGACGCAAATTCGTCTCATTCGTAGTACGTTCACCCAGTACAACCCTAAACACCGTACCTTGCACTCGCAATCCGAGAACGAACGAACGTTTCGTCGATTAGCATGACACGTTTATGTCTGTTCTTTTCTTTCTTTCGTTTGCTGGATGAGTGTTTTCTATGTTCGTTTGCGTTCGACGGAGAACGGGATCCTTGTTTCTTTCGAGTGTGCCGCAGCGATTTTGGAGAACGACCGATTAAAGTAAGAGACACGTGCTTTTTTCATTTTTCTTCGTTTTCGTTCGGCTTTCAGCATTCGGGCTTTGTGAGGATTTTTGAGGGTGTACAAATTGACTCAAAGGATTTTCAGCTGGGGATGAGTGTTCGAATAATTCGAATATTGGAATTTAGAAAATACACCTGTGAGTATTCGAGTCACTCGAATATTTGGATTTAGGAACTGCTGATGTGAATATTTGATTAATACTTGACATAGGGGATGAATATACAAATATTGTAATTAATTTTTTCTGCAATTCTCGAAAATATAAAAACATTTTTTCTATATTTGTTATTTAATAAAGAAGGGTCCAGAATGAGTTGGTTAAATACTTGTTTTTTATGATTTTTAAACATCAGTTTATCCTTGCAGTAATATATTTCATTTAAAAAAAGTGGGGGGTTAGAAGCTTATTACTATTTTACCGTTTAAAGAATTTTTTAAATTTGTGTCTGTTAAGTGTATATCTCGAAGAATATTTTATATGTACATTTGCATGTATTTTTTAAGTGTGCATCTTAAATGTATCATCTTTTCATTCTGTCTCTTTTCAATTTCTAACAAGTTAAATTATTGTTCGCACAACCAAATTTTTTTAAATTCTCAGATTCTGAAAACGTCATAAACAATTCTGAAAAATTGTTGAATTTGAGAAAATGTTTGAATAAGAAAAGAGTAAAATACTCAACATAATTCTAATTATTAAATTACTTCACTGAACGTTTCTGTAATATAAAAATATTGATATAGTAAATAATATCAATGCAGTAAATAATTTGTCCAGAACGAATGTAAAATGGAACAGAAAAGTGAACAGTTTAAACACGAGTAACTCAATAAAAAAAAAGAAGAGATAGTATACGTGTCTCTTATTTCTGGTTGCTCTACTTTCCGCAAGATTTATTGTTACAGGTTGTAAGCTCTGTCCTCTTCAAACAGACTAGTTTTATTACAGACATCACAGAACACACGATCTATGTTCTCTAATCCGGACCATTTGTTTGTGATAACCGTAATTTCGGTCTACGATGTTTTAAACGATCAAATCGTGACTTACTGTCGCCATATTTTTGCCGAGATATTAACGACTTCGTGAAGAATAATGAATTCTCCGTGATTTATTGTACGTTCACTGTACTTTGCTAGAATTTTGGTTGTTGTACACCGACGGATGAGAAACATTCGGAGCTGTGATTTATTTCAGTCTTCGTGGTTCATTTTTATTATGGTTGTAGGACTGTGATGAACTTTTTGTATATTGTAAATGATACTTCTGTGTCGTTCTTTATAAGATTCTTAAAAAGACAGGGATTTGAGTTATGAAAGATGTGACTTTGAGATGACCTTCGTAAACATAACCTCACTTTCCACCTTTTAATAAAGTGGAACTTTGAAAGTTTGTTACTCAGAGAGTAAACGTAAATTACTTAGAAAATTTGTACATTTAACTTGTTGCTTAGAAAATTTGTAAACTTGTAAACTTGTTGCCTAGAAAATTTGTAAATTTGTAAACTTGCTGCCTAGAAAATTTGTAAAACTGTAAACTTGTTGCATAGAAAGTTTGTGTCTCAGAAAATTAGTAAACAAACAACAAAATAATTATGACTGTGTATGTAATTAGAATACCTTGTACTGTAATAAAAATCTTAACACAAATTCTTCAAGTTCAAAGAAAAATTGTGAAGAACACTTTTATTTATTAAATTGTTCATGTATGCAATTTAGAGGCCATTGTCCTACCAATCATGTAAAAGAAATAAAATCCAATTCAGCATTGATTAGACTGTGAACATTTATGCACGTGTTGTAAGGAACTTTTTATGGAAAATGGAGATGAACTCTATATAGATAAATCTATAGATAAATCGAATGAATTAATTGGGTCAGGGGTTTATTACCCCTGAGTTATTAATCTAATAAGATATAGAAAACTAAACGAGAAAATGTGAACGTAGAAAATATAGAAAAATGAGAAAGAAAATGTAAAAATATAGAAAATATAGAAAATAGAAAGAGAAAATATATAAAAATATGCATAACACATTTGCATGAACGTCCACAGTCTATTCATCACTACACATCACACAAACACAAGTAGAATCCCTATTCACAGGTACACCTTAATTAATTCTCTAATTAACATTTAATACAGGTGATTCACAGATCCTTGAGCCCAGTCAGTGAAATAAAATCTGTTTCAATTAATCAATGAATGATATTCAAGGACAGCTTGAAGGCCGTAACTTCTCAAATAATTTTTCAAGTTTGAAAAATATTTCTTAAGTTTTAACAAAATTTCGTTTGATTGAAGAATTTTTTAAGCTTGACAAAAATTTATTAATTTCGAATTAATTTCTCAAGTATTGAGAAAAATGGTTTAAAATTTAAGTTTGAGTTTGAATTTAAATAGTGTCTGGAATATATTTCGTGTCACTAAAAATAAAGGTAGTATTTGATTATTTGATATGCACAATTCGTGAATTTCGTTCGTGATTTACCAAAATTGGTAATAGATGAAGATTTATGGTTATGAAATGGTGTTGTGAAAATGATCTGTTTTCCATTGATCAATTGAAACAGATTCAGTGCAAGTCTCGTGTGTACACTTATCAATCACATTTCAGAGAGCGGATCACTCAATTCGTCGAGCTGCAATTTTTTTGATAATAATTCAGCTGAACCTGAAAACTTGAGAGCTTGAAAGCTTGAAAATTCGAAAACTAGAAAATCAAAAAATTTGAAAATTTGCAAAATTAAATATTTGAAAACCTGAAAAAATAAAAATCTGCAAATCTAACAGTGTGATCGAAAGCGTAAAAATGAAAGAACCTGAAAGCTCAAAAATGTAAAAACAGATAAATCCATAAATTTGCATAAACAATTGAATGAAATGTCCATCGCTGCACTCGAAATTCGGTTGCACGGGTACCATCAAATATAGCAGTTGGAATAAATTTTTCTCGTCCACCGAGAGTTGAGTAGTCCGCTCTCGCCGCTTTTCGGCTGTTCGAAGGATATTCAAACGGACTGATGGTGTCGTTCGTATTTGCAGAACAACGAGAACGACACGGATGGCCAAACGGACGAGGGAGGAAGATTGACGAGGAAACACAGCGGCAGGAACCGTTCGGGAGCACCCGCGGGATCCTTTGGACAGAGGACGTCTCCTGTCAGATCCACCACGCCGGAGGCGACACAAGTGAGTCCTTTCTTTTGCACCTAATCCGCTTCTGTCACTTCACCATACTTTCTTTTTTATAATTACATCGTGTTCTTTTTCGTACTATTCCGTGGAGACTATAAATATTTGTTATATCGATTGAAATTCTCATTTTATGCTTGTAAGACGCACATGGTGAGTCATTGGTTATTCTGGATATAAAGGTAGAATGTTTATTTCGTGTTCTTCTGTTGCATCATATTAATAACTTACGATTAGTTATTGTTTTCGTTTATTTATTATATCGAGTGCAATTTTAATTTTATGGTCGTTCCTTGTAAGACGCACATGGTGCGTCATGAGTAATTTTGGATACGAAAGTAAAATTTTTATATCGTATTTTTCTATTGCAGGATATTAATAACTTACGATTAGTTATTCTTTTGGTTAAAATTAATGTCAATCCTAATATCAATTTATTCATAAGACGCACATGGTGCGTCTTCTATTATATTAAATAAGACAAGATACATTTTTAAAAATAATAGTATTTTGCTCATTGTAGTATATACACTAGTCATACATTTCAATTATAATTCAACGTCAAATTCAATTTTATAATAATGTCTTTTAAGACACACCTGGTGCGTCTATTGTATTAAATAATAGAGGACACATTTTCCAGAACAACATGTTTTGCTACATATTGTAGTACATAAATTAATCATTCAGGTATTGTATCATTTATAATCATACATCAATTTCAATTTTATACCTTCTGTGTCATCAATTTCGTACGAACATATGACGCACCCGGTGTGTCCTCTCTATTGTGCCTGTTATCGATTACGTTTGAGAGCTTAGAAATTTATGAACATGATACATGAGCTATTCTAGGAAGGAAAGTAATTTTTCTTTTGACCTGAAGTGAAAAAATGATGCTTCAGAGCGATATTTCAATGAAAACAAAGAAAGCATAAACTCATATTTATTGTTCCATATAGCTTGAGTGACATATTAGATGTTTAATATATAAACGCAGAATGTAACTCAATAAATTTTCCTTAAGATTTGAGTAGAATAATAGATAAAACTTAATACATAAACACAGAAAGTGTTCATTGTATAATCTCAAAAGCACGTTGCATAAAATCACCTTGAACATAAACACAAAAGCTGGCAATAAAATAGCGAAAAAGCTCGGATAAAACGCGCAGTAAATCAACTATCCCTTCAGAATGTTAAATTTCAGTTGAATGGCAACAATCGAGCAGTATAATCGAATCGAACCGTACAATTAGCTAATGGCCGCGAGAGAAAATAGACGGAAGAAAGAGAAGACCTTGTTCGGTATCGAGCTGCGAGAAAAAGCGCGGGAATTGGCCGTGTTCGATTGTGTTCCATGTAAATTAATTCGGTCAACGGAATCGATTGTTATGACTTGGGGTCAACGGGAAAACGCGTGGAAACGGGATGATCTCGTTAGCGATGGACTAAAATTCCCTCTGAAAACCTGCGAAACTTTTCGTTCCTTAAAATATCACTTTTCAAAACATATTTGTGCAATGATATCTGCTACTTTAGTTTATTAAATTTTTAATTGATACGTTAAATAATAAATTGAATATTTTATATTATTTCATAGCATTATTGCAAATTTATGTCATAGCATTTGTACTACAAATATTTATATTCTACTTATATTAAAAAACAATAAGTATAATATAAATATGTTCATAAATACAGAGCACAAACTTTATTTACACAGTACATAAACAAGTATAAAATACTTACAAATTATGCATAATTTTGTACAATATTTATTTGCACAGTACCCAAACAAAAATAAAATACATACAAATTATGTATAATTCTGCACAATATTTATTTACACAGTACCCAAACAAAAATAGAATACATACAAATTATGCACAATATTTATTTACACAATATCCAAACAAAAATAAAATACATACAAATTACGTATAATTTTGCACAATATTTATTTACACAGTACCCAAACAAATATAAATCTTTCAAATATCTGACTTAAAAATGTATGAAACTAAAAATTTCAAAAAGTTAATAATTTTCAGACAAAAATTGAAAATGTTACATAAGTATAGTCATAAGTGTACGCTCAGTTACGGAGACAGGTGTAGTCCAAAGCGTCCTCCCCTACATTTTACATAATAACCACGAATCGACCACTTGGAACACGTTGTTCTTGTACAGACGTAAGCATCGCAACCAATTTTAGAAAATCTATCTCGCGTTTGATCGTTTCTTGGAATTAATATACGTACATTACGTATTCTTGCGCGGGAATTCGATATAGAACGAAGCTGCTGGTAATTGATCGACCGATGGCGGATTTCTAAGTTTGTTCCGGCTACAAATGTATTCTCGAACGATCAACGCGTGTTTTCTCGTGTTCCAAGCGTGTCGAAGGTTGCAACATTTTGATGTTGTGAAGGTTAGGTTACAGGTGTCGATTTCGGTCGACACATGTTTTTGAATTGAACTTGAACGTTTCGTGTGGTTTTCGTTTATTGAAAGTGATTTTCTCGGTGTCGACGCGTGACATTCTGTTTCTAGATGCTTTCGTTCTTTTTGGGAACTTTTATTTTTCTTACTACACAGAGAATAATTGTATTTGAACATTTGTAACATTTCTTGGAATAAAAATGAGAAATTAAAATGGAGTGTTAATTAAGTTTTGAAGGGATAGCTTGCATGATGATCACTGATGTGAAAGTTAGCTAATTATTGTGGGAATTTTTTGTTTAATATTTGTACTTCTGTCACAGTTTGTTAAATTGTAAAAAATTTTTAGTATAGTACATCTGTTTTGGAATTAAATTTTCTTCAATGTCATATTTTTTATTGTTTGAATTATACAATTTATTTTTCTATTTTTATTTTATACAAATTTATACTTTGAAATATATAGTTTATTTCAAAGTGGAAATAATTAATATTTGAGAATTTTGTGAAATAAAATTTGAGGTAATTTCTATGTCAGTTTTGAATTTTTATTAATAAAAATTGTTCTTGTGTTCCAGGGTTCTGAATACGGAGAAAGGCAGAGTAGCTCAAGATCAGATTTCAGAAGGCAGAGTACAAGAGCGTCAGATGGCGCGGGATCCAGTTCGCGAAGGTAAATTAATTTATAACATTTATAACATTTTAAATATAGAATAAAAACATAGAATGTTTGAAAATAATTTCATGACATAAAAGTATTCTAAAATACCACATATAGTATATCAATCTTAAGCTTAAAATGTACTGAAAACAACTAGATAATTTCCACATGAATATCCCGAACACAAAATGGCCGAATACCAATTAGAACAAAAAACAATTTCGAAACACAGAAAGTTTGAAAATAATTTCATGACATAATAGTATTCTAAAATACCACATATAGTATATCAATCTTAAGCTTAAAATGTACTGAAAACAACTAGATAATTTCCACATGAATATTCCGAACACAAAATGGCCGATTACCAATTAGAACAAAAAACAATTTCGAAACACAGAAAGTTTGAAAATAATTTCATGACATAAAAGTATTCCCAAATACCACTTATAATACATCAATTTAAAGCTCAAAGCATCCTAAAAATGCTCACATAAACATTTTATTGATTTTCTTAATACAAAATGGCTGACTGCCAATTGCAACAAACAATGAATAATTTAGGAACGTGTAAAGTCTAATACGATTTGATGGCATAAAAGCGTTGCAAGCTGCTGTGCATGGCATATTAATTTGAAGTTATAAACTTCATGAAAATGATTACATAAACAAGTTGAAACAATTAGTGATTATTAAATATTTATTAATGGACAATGTCAGCAGTTGTAAACTGATGAACTCCTTTATTCACTGTTTGCTTTAATGAAGAGGTAGTCGTTTTGAATTATGAACATCGATCAAATGTTTTAGTGGACGTATTTGTTAAACCATAAACTTTAGATTGATATGTCATAAGTGTTACTTTGTGACAATTTTCTGTCCTGGAATTATGTCAGATTTTTTGTGTCCAAAATTGTTCATTGCTTGTTATAATTACTAATCAGCCATTTTGTATGAAGAATATCAATGGAGCGTTTATATAGACATTTTTATTAGACTTTAAGCTTTAATTTGATATAATATAAGTGACATTTTGTGATACTTTTCTGTCATCAAATTACATGAGACTTACGTTCCAAAATAATTTATTGTTTGTTGTAACTGGCATTTTGTATTAGAAATATCAGCAAAAAATGTGTGCAGTATTATTAGACTTTTAACTATAAATTGTTGTGTTACAAGTGTTATTTTTGTACTCTAATCAGCAGAAATATAATATACGATTTTAAAACTGATTATATTTAAATATTATTATAAATTGCAGATCCTCCATGAAAAAGTCGATTCGAAAGAAGGCGCCATCACCGCCTTCCAATCCAGGTATTTTACGAGAAGTGAGTGAAGAGAAGGAAGATCATGCTTCGAAACCAGAGGAACCTCCGAGACGGAAGTATTCTTCAGACGAGAGTTCTGAAGAAGACACGCGTGAACTTGAAGGAAACGTTTATACCAAAGCTGGAATGGAGGTACTTATACTCCACATTTATATCATTATAACTTATTAATATTTTCAGGACGATAAATACTATAATATTAATAATAATAAATTTCAAAGGAAACAGTTTAAATAATTTCTTCTAGATTTCAAGAAAGAGTGCCGGAAATGTGAAACGTACCAAAGCGGAAATTGATGCGGATCCTGAGCAGGAAGATGAATACGGCTATACAAACAGTGCGTACACCATTAAATAAATATTCCTTTTTCTTTACATCAAATACACATATCCACTATTTATCAAAATTTTAACAATTCTTTACTAGTATCTTCATTTATTAATTTTTCAGACATCAATTTATTAAAAAATTAAATGAACAATTATTAAATTAATTATTGAATTGCTAAATCCTTAAGAATTTAAAATAGAATACATAGTATTAGAATTAATTATAAATTACATCCGTTCTATCTAAAAATTGAATTCGTTCAATTTAAATTTCCTGTCTATCCGTTGTAATTATAAGGGCCGTGTTCTTGTTACAGTGAAAGTTCAAAAGAAATACCACGGGTTGGGACACAAAGTGCTGATGGTAAAAGTGGAAAAAGACAGACGTGGATTAGGTATTTCGTTAGCAGGACACAAGGATCGAAATCGAATGGCGGTGTTCATTTGTGGCCTTAATCCAAAGGGTTCAGCTCACAAAGGGGGTGAGCTTGTGGTCGGTGATGAGATACTCGAGGTACGCATTTTATAATCTCTTTTGCAATTTTCAATTTTCCTTTTTACGCTTAATGCAGTTTCTTTTTGACAAACTCTGAGATTATAAATAGTTCTGCATTTATATATGATGTATCAGATACTAATTACAATTTGAAAATTAATAATCTTAGAATGCAGCATAAACTTTCATGTTAATATACATCTCATTAATGTAATTGATGTAATAATTGTTGCATATCATTTTAATAATCGTATCAGTAATTTTAATTACGAATTGCGTGAATAATTATATCTACAATGTTATTAATCATTTTTATTATGTATTCTTTTAACAATTTTGTGAATTATTTTACATAATTACATCTGCATTTTTATCAATAATGTTTTTTCACTTATTGTATCTATAATTCTATCAATAACTTTTGTTATGTACATCTACAATTTCATCAGTAATTTTTATTACATATATCAACAGTGACATTAATAACATTATGTCAATAATTTTATCAACAATTTTACGTATTGTATTTACAATTTTATCAATAATTCGATATAATAATATTCGTAATAACACTTAAATATTCAGGTAAATGGCCGCGTATTACAAGGACGATGTCACCTGAACGCATCCGCCATGATAAAAGGCATGGCAGGCACCAGCTTCAAAATTGTCGTTCTTAGGTAACACCATACTCTTTCTTCTCGTGTATTTCGACACCTTTAATGCAACTAATTGAAATACAACTCTCTGATCGCAGGAGGAGCAAGGCCCTTGATGATCTCGCCGTGAAACCAATTGTTCAGTTCCCTCCGTCGCTCGAAGAGGTAGGCACTGGATAATATCAAATATTTGCCACGACACAACTTCAAGAATTTTAACTAAAATTCTCTCATCAAATATTACTTTTATATTCCACTTCTTATTTGCAAGTCAAATCATTTAGGATCACTGGGACATTTTTACAATTCAGGACATTTAGAATTACTGGGACAATTTGAGAATTCAGAGAATTTGGATGACTGAGGATGTACTAGTAGTGTCACTGATTTGTTTAGGAAGAAATTTATTTAGTTACAAGTTTGGAAATTTGGGGATGTAGGAATTTGGGGTTGTAGAGATTTAGAAATGTAGAGATTAAGTAATTTAGGGATTTGGATATTTGAGAATTTAGAGATGTGGGGAATTGGGGATGTAGAGATTGGGGGTTGTAAGGATTTGAGGATGTAGGAATTTAGGGTTGTAGAGATTTGGGAATGTAGGTATCTGGGGATGTAGGTATTTGGGTATGTAAAGGTTTGGGAATGCAGGAATTTTGGAATGTAGAGATTTGGGAGTGTAGGTATTTGAGGAGGTAGAGGTTTGGTGATGTAAGGATTTGGGATTGTAGAAATTTAGAGATTTGATAATGTACAAATTTAGGAATAATAAGATCTGCATTTTAAGAATTCACCTTCCAAATTCAAAGATCTTGTGAACCAAAACTATAAAAATGATATAAATTCTCTTCTATGAATATTTGTCATACAAATATGAATATTATTTACTGTTATAGAACACATTCAGCCAGTACAAAGGCGTGCGGAATATCCCAGTGAAAAAGGCAAGTTTTACCAAAAAACAGAGAGGATAGTGATGGAGCCTTACGATTACTACACGTAGGTTTTCTATGTGTAGGGTCAGTATGGATTGGGCATAATGATCATTGAAGGAAAACACGCGGAGGTTGGCCAAGGTATATTCATCTCTGATATACAAGAAGGCAGTGCCGCTGAACAGGTGATTCTATTTTTTAATTGGAAAACAGTGGATCAAACGTGTAGCGAATACTAATTGTTCGACAAGTAGAAAACTTATTTCTTGTCTCATTGTACATGAAACTGGGTCATTCTCGTTCTTCTTTGCGTTTTACAGGCTGGTCTGCAAGTTGGTGATATGATACTTGCTGTTAATATGGACTGTTTGCTTGGCTCGACTTACGATGAGGTAATTTAAACTCTTTTTGAAAATTCAGTATGTGAAATAGTAGTAGTTGATAAAGAGAATACTTGTGCGAGAAATGTAATACTTTTTTCAAGAATATTTGGAGGTTTAACATTAAAATGAAGGTCAGAATTATAATATCTCATATTTTAAAGAATGTGTCAGAAATGGAACTTGATATCATAGAAATAGAAATATTTGGAACATAGTGTTTTACATTGAATTATAATTTACATTGAAATTTACAAGTTTGGTATTGAATATAGGATTTAATACTGAGAAGAAATGCAATTAGTACAATTAATGTTGAATAATGTTAAATAATACTTACTATTTAACAAGAAGCACAAATGAAAAACAGTTATTAATATATCTAAATAATTTAATACTAAGTTAAATGGAACACAACCCTAATAATTATTTTTAATGCAAATTGTACTTGATTAAATTAGATATTGTTTTTAATAATTTAAAACTGATATTATTTTTTGTTTATCCATAGGCAACGAGCTTGTTAAAGAAAGCAGAAGGTGTGGTGACTCTCACAGTATGTAATCCTAATCAGAGCAAAGTTGCAAAGGAAGAGGAAGATAGAGCAAAGGGCATCGTCCCTGAAGAAAAACGTAAATAAGATTTTATTCGTGTTTTAATTATTACAATATTGTGTTTCCATTTTATTTAACTTTGTGTTACATTCTAATTTAATTTCTTTCAATTATAATTTATTTTATTTGTCAATTTTTTAATATTTTATTGTACATTGTATTTTTGTTCTGTTTATTTCAATTTTATTTAATTCCATTTTATATTGCATTGTTGTCTAACATAATTTTACTTCTCTTTCAGTGTTTATATAACAGAAGATTTATTAATTTTTTCTTATAAAATATGTTTCAGCACCTCCACCAAAGGAGCCAGAGAAACCAAAGGAACCAGAACCCCCACAAGATCCAAAGGACTGCAAAATTGTAACCGGAAAAGACACGACGATAGAATTCCAAAAAGAAAAGGACAAAGGCATTGGTTTCACCATAGCAGGTGGTTCAGACACCCCATTGGTAATATTCTTTATTCTAAAAATTACTAAAATACGTGTAATATATGACACTTGTACAAAAATTTGTATTCTTTGATTTCAGAAAAAGGTGTTCATACTTGAAGTATTTCCCGATGGAGCAGCAGGAAAAGATGGCCGATTGCAGTCTGGGGATGAAATACTGGACATGTGTAATAAGAGTTTCAAGGAGATCGAGCACGAAAAAGCTCATGCAGCTGTTTTGAAAGCTTTGGGAACGGTACATATTATTTTCAAGATTTCTTACAATTTAACTAATGTGATACCGGTCACATCTACCAGTCAAAATGGCTGGTTTCAGGTTTCACATTTTTATTATGAAATTTTATTGTTGTTCATTAATCGACATGTCTATTATATTTTGTTGAGACAAAGAATGATTACAAATGTTATTATTGCAATTGATATTTCAATATTTACTTATTTATTTTTCCACTCTATTTTCAAAGCAAAAGTGTAAATTTAACCCTAGTAGTTTTACTGTTAAATATGGTGTACTCAAGTATGTGGTAGTTTTAAAGTGACCAAGTTTTGTTTGAATTTTTAGATTGTGATGGTAGTCCATCGACAAGAGAAACCAGAGGAAGAAATCGAGGTGGAATTACAAAAGAAATCTGGCAAAGGAGCTGGTCTCTGTCTGACAGGATATAAGAGTGGAAAAGGAGCATACGTGTCAGACTTGGTAATCTAACATCGATTTAAGAACATCAGTTTTAACAATAAAATCTGTTTCAAATTATTCCTAATTAATGTAACATTCGAGGTATTTCATTGTATTTTTAATACGTTTGCATAGATACCCGGAGGCAGTGCATTGGAATGTGGAAAAATTTGCAAAGGAGATCGAGTGGTGGCAGTTGGTGGACAAGATGTTCGCGAAGCTCCAGTAGAAGATATTGCGGTCCACGTGAAAGTTTCAAACCCGGTGCAATTGAAACTTGCTAGGTTCAAGTCCGCTAAACAATGACAGGTATGTCATTTTTTCAATTTTTTCAATTTTTCAATTTTTCAATTCTTCCATTTTTCAATTATTCAATTATTTAATTATTCAATTTTTCAATTATTCAATTATTCAATTCTTCAATTCTTCAATTTTTCAATTTCTCAATTTTGTGACTTCTCAATTTTACAATTCCTACAGCTGTTGAGGATTCAATTCTCAAATTACTTAATTGTTCCATCACTCAATTTTCAATTATTTAATTTATTAATGGTTCACTATATCGCTATATCATTTCATTCGATCATTAATTGTTCCATATATCACTATATCATATTATTTAATAATAAGTTGTTCCCTAAATCACTGCATCATTGAGTGATTATTCAACAATCGTTTGGATGGTATTTTTTATTTTCTAGGGTTCTGCAGGCGGAGCTCTGAAAGCGGATGTCAAAAGGACGATACCCGTCAGACACCACGGTCTCTAGTGTGATATGACTATACCAAAGTAACTATAAATAATTACATAAACACTATTTGCTATTAAGTATCGTGATCCGATCGACGCACGATCGATCGATCTCGCCAATGCAATCCAAGCCGTATTTCTTAGCGAGTTTTTTCAAAGCCACGTGACATCCTGGCACTCTAAATCTAGGGATTTTTCAGCGCCGTTTTCTATAGCGAAACACGGACGACGATTATTTCGTCGACGACACGCAAAAAAAAAATATAGAAAAGAAAGAAATATCGTCGATCGCAAAAAGATTCCGTCTGTCACGATCAACATCCGGCGAGTAGTCGATGCAACATTCATGTAAGACACGCGTACATTTTATGTAGAATTAATGATACACAGAGTATTTATGCAGTTAGTTATATACTAGGTGTTTCGGGCGTAAATGGTACCAGAAAACTATACCGAATTTATGTGAAGAAAATAAACGAAGAAAATTAAAATTAAAATTACATTTTTCACATCTATTTTTGCATCTTTATATTTAGTTTGCAGATTTGCATAAATTTGCAATTATTTTTAACACGTTGTATGTAATTTTACGTTACTAAAAATATAAAATGAAGTTCCTTGTGTACAAAATTTACTTTTTAAAGAATTTGACTTTTTAAATAATTTGCATTTATTAATAAATAAATTTTATGTATATTTTAATTTATTTCAGATTTGTCAGTAACTTCCTTTATAAATTGTTAAAAAAATCTGTAATTTTATATTGTTTCAATTTGTCACCTTTTATCAAAATAATAGTATTAATGTAATTAATGATTAAGACTAGTCAAAATTGTTGTTCATTTCTATTTTTATTGCATTATTTCAGTGTATTAACACGTTCGAACCCAACGTAACAGTTCATCACCTTGCTGCAGTGTGTATTATTACACAATTGGGGTTCAAGGTGTCATTTTATAAAATGAAGCTTAAAAAGAACAGTATTATAAAATGTTTCATTAATGACACAATACAGAATACATGTTTATGTAGTATATGAACATATGTTTGTCTAATTTAATAAATATATATTCATATAATATATTTAATAAATATATGTTTATACAATACAATTTATACGTGCATATATTTTATACACAAACGTTCACATATTCACATAAAATTTTCTCGTACCACTTACGTCGAAACACCCAACACATTGTAATAACCACGTGTTATGAACGATCCCGAAGAAAAAGAAGCTCGAGTATTTGAAAACCCAAAAAAAGAGAAAATAAAACGAAGAGCCTCTTTCTCTCGCGAACATCGTGTCACCATCTCTTCATACAAAAACAGAAACTTGCTTGTACGATTTCGTATCACTTACGTTTAAGCTAGACGACTTTAGAATTCTTAGGGACAAACGGTGAAAAAAGAAGAAGAAGATTGCAACCCTCTAGAAGTAAACGCGATCGAGTCTTGTTTACGAGATTACTTGACGAATGGGGGCTTGTTGATTGCGTGTAGTTCAATTTATCCTATTATCCTAGTCCTTAGCGTAGATTTTCAAAATGGAGGAAGTTAGCGGAGAGCAGAGTTTATTTAATTAATAAAGGAGATTCATCACGCAATTAGTGTTCGTACGAGTGTTTTCGCTTGAATTTCATTGTAGCCGAGGTCAATGGCGTCCTGACGCGTGCACGAGTCCGCCATTTTGTTGTCGCAAGTATACCTACATGTAAATATCTTCTTTATTTATTGTTATATAAGAAAAGCCCTCGGAACAAAGTTACACAGTTTTAGATACATATTGGAAATAAATTTTTCTTGTATCAGATTTTTATGTAAAATTTTCTTTAAATCAGATTTCAAGGTTATGTTCTTTCAAATTTATAATTATTTTTATTAAAATTACTTGTCAGATTTTAAGTGAATAGTATTACAATGTTGACAATTTAAATTTCAAAATTAGATATTCTTCTGAATAATAGAAATCTTCTGTTACTTTAATAAGATTTCAAGGTCATTTATGACTCTGAATCGTGTAATTTTACTGTGGATTTTTATGTAAATTCGTTGTGAGATTTTATGTAAAAAGAGAGTATATTAAAGTACAATATTAAAAAGGGAACGAATGGTCGATATTTTAAATTTAAAAGTGAGATATTTCGTATACGAAATTTGGAAAAACAGACTTTATTATTGTACTTTAATGTATTTACATAATATATTAAAATAATTCATGTGTAAGTGTAGATGAAGTTAGAGAGTGAATTATTTATGAAATTTATTTTAAATTCAGGTTTTATCAAGTTTATCAAATTATAATTTTAATTATGCATAATGAGGAGTTAATTATCTGTGCTCGTGTTAGCGAAGGGAACACTCGACACAAAGCACGCGAAACTTTAGTATTATATATATAAACGATGGATATGCAGGGTGATCCATTTTAAAGAAATTATAATTGAATTTGAAAGAAATTAAGATTGATTATTCTAGGATCGAAAGAAAGATTAATTTCTGTAATAAAAAAGGGAAATTAAAACTGTAAAATTTCTGGAGTTTAAAATTTATAAATTTTAGGTATTCAAAGAGTAAAAATTCTACAATTCTTAAATTCTAAAGTTTGTAAAGTAAATGTTGAAATTCTAAAATTCCAAAATTCTAAAATTCTAATATCTTCAAATTCTAAAATTCTAAAATTCTAAAATCGTAAAATCCCAAAATCCTAAAACCAAAATACAGTAAAACATTTCGAGCATCTAAAATAAAAAAGTAATCGTTCCTCTTCGATCATAGAATATGAAATTTTTATTGCGATAAATTTGAAATTGACCACCCTGTATATGGTTTCGTGGGCACGTGCACCGTAAAAGCTAGCTATCCGTTGTTCGTTGCTTTTGATTTCGATACACAACATCGAATTGAGATATCGAGGCCAGGTTCAAGGTAACCAACGAAATAGCGAGCGAACGAACGCGCGAAAATCCAAACGATCGCTCATCATCACCTATTTATACGAATAAATGCATGCTTGCTCGAAGATTTGCATTTATCAGCGATGGGTAAAAATTACTATTTCTTTATCACTTTTAAAATGTTGGATAGTCAAAAATAATACAATGTTTAATTTACGAATTAATGTATTTATTATGGTAATTAATTACATTTATTATTATATATATATTTAATTATATGTACAAATCTGCTCAGTATTAACTCATTATTTTTAACAAAATTTTTAATTTATTGTTTTTTAAAATTACTAGCTTCTTGAAATTATTAATTCTTAGAATGTTTATCTTTGATATTAAATTTATGGAATTAATTTGTGTAGCAGTTTGAAATTTATTTAATCAATTTATATAGCTGCTTATATTATTTAACAGATTTAAAAAGTTACTATAATATGTCTTACGAACTTATGAAATTTACATACATGTTATTAGTAAAAACATTATTTTTAAAAAATCAATAAAAATAATTTATTCAGTCAAGATTTAATACAAAATTATCCAACTTCACAGTAAAAATTCACAAAATTTATAATCGAACGAGTAAAAATTCTCAGACAACCCCATCGCTCATCTGCAAATAATCTTCGAGAACAAAGGTGATCCGCGATAATAATCGCGGCAGAATTCGTGATCGTTCGTTTAATTCACGTTGCAGAAAACCGGAAGATTGATTGTAAAATGGCGTAAACGTTTCAGAGAATGAATTTTCTGTTCACGAATGTAAGAACGAATGAATGAGTATGAGAGCGTGAAACAAAGAGAGAGAGAAAGAAATAAAGAAATTAGAAAACAAAAGAAGCTTAGAGCTAATATTTGCAGACTAATTAGCCGGAGTACTTCCGGTACTCCAAATGCCTTCGAAATTCGGGGAGCAATACAATCGAGCCACTTTTACAGTCAACGACTCGAATTACTATTATTATTATCGGCATTAATGTCGTTATTATTAGTATCGTCATCATTATTATTAATTATTATGATTATTATGATTATGATTATTGTAATACTTGTTATCGCAGACACTGTCATTCTAGCGCGGCACTATCGAAGGTTACGAAGTGAAAATCGATTATATAAATATATATATATATGTATATATATATATTATATAATATTATAGAGCGCGGACAAAACAGATCGAAATCTATTAAAAGCATTTATTGCAAAGTTCCAATAACAAATGTTTTATTTCTGGATTTTTCTTCTTTCATTGCAGACATGACAGGTAAGTTAGAATACATTAATTAAGAATTATCTGCGTGAAGTTAAATATTAATTAATTCCTGTCAAATGGATGCCATAGCATAAGGTAATTTGCATTCAACCAAATATTAATTTGCATCTCATTATCCGTTAATTAACAAGTATTAATTAAACTCTATTCGAATTTCTCTGCAAAATTCTCTAAAATATATCACGCATTCACTAATGTCCAATCACACTACATTGATCTTTCTAGGATTAAAATTGGAACAATTTTGAATATATTAATTATGAACAAACAGTTCAAAATATTCTTATTAGTGGTTCTACAAACCGCTACATGTGAACTCGAATGTGTATTTTGAGTACCTACAGGTAGAACGAGAACGAGAGATTTTCAAGTCCCAAACGATCAAACGTGTCTGAAACTATCGAAAACGATACCGGACACGATTGTCGTTGATTTCACGACCGCCGTCAATGACGACCAAGTCGTCAACGATGAGTTATAGAGCTTCAACGTGCTTCCAGTCGATTCTACGTGTCAAAAATTATCGAAAACGATACCAAACACGGTTTTCTATCGATTCGACGATCGACGTCGACGACAGGTTCCTGTCGTTCGCCGCCAAAATCTATACAGCAAATTTAGGGTGTCTCGCGAGACTACCCTCAAAATTTCAAGCGAAAAGACGCAAAATTGCGGCCTGCAGCGTGGAGACAAACAGACGAACAAACGATCGAGTCCCAGGAGCCTCACGTTCGTTATGGGAAGAGAAATTTGTAAATTTGAAATATTCAGAACTTAGGTATTTGAAGGTTAGGAAATTGAAGCACCTGGAAATGAGGGTGGAACTACTCTCAAAATTTCAAGTGAAAAGACGCAAAATTGCGTCCTATGGTTTAGACGAACAAATGTAGATCTTTTACGTTTGGCAATATTTTTGAAATGGTATATAAGAAATCGTACTTACCGACCGATACCAAGATGGAGGGCTACCAAATGAGAAACTACACGTGGGGAATGGCAAGAAGAAGGGGAAGAACGGACTTGGCCATCTTCTGTTCTAAGTGGACCAAAGAAATCGTTTATTGGTATGAAAAGTAGGTTACTAGTACGGGGCTTCGCAAAGTGCATGATTAATTAACCATAAAAAAACGAACGCATTTATAGTTCGGTATGCATACAAAGCGCGATGTATTTTGATGATAAGCTTTGTGCATGTTAAGATCGATTTCAAAATTATTTCGAGAAATTTCCGCGGTTTCCGTATGAAACGCATCCAAGGTTTTCTTTGGCAACACTCTATTCGCGTTGAAGTTATCTTTCCATAAAAATCGAACACGTAAACGATCTTACGTCATACTGTTTATCTTATAATACTTTTATGTTCTTTTTTTTTTGTTTTGCGGAGGAGTTTTGTTTAGTATGATATATGCTTTGAAGAATTGGAAATTGAGAATTTAAAGAAATGGAAATTGTGGAATTTAAAGGATTTATAGAAATTTGGTTTGATATCGAATCATTTTATAGGTAATTCTTTTGTTGAGGTTTGTCTGTTCTTTTTTAGATAATTCTTTTATTGAGAGTTGTCTATTATTTTTCAGATAATTCTTTCATTGAAAGTTGTGTAATATTTTCTAGATAATTCTCTTATTTAGTGTTGTATAATGTATTTTATATACTGTCTTTTATTGAGAGTTGTCTAGTATTCTTTAGACAATTCTCTTATCAGATAAATCTTACCTGTTATCGTAAGTTTTCTTAACCCATTTAAATTTTCTTTAAACTGCTTGCCAACAAATGTAACGAGATTTATTACAGTAATTATACGTTCAATTTAAATTTCAAAGTTATAATTACTTGATGCAAATCAGTTCGACAGAATTTAATTAGACGTAATTAAATCCAATGCCATGCTATTAAACAGAAGTTAAATCCACGTAATTTGATGCAATTGAATTCGACGCGATTCAATTTGATGCTATTCAATTCAGTACAAATTATATTAGAGGTAATTCGATTTGACGAAATTCAATTCAATACAAATTAAATTCGATACAATTCAATTTGACTTAATTCAATTCAATAGAAATTAAATTCGACATTATTCAATTTGACTCAATTCAATTCAGTACCAACTAAATTCGATGTAATTCAACTTGACTCAATTCAATTCAATATAACTCAATTTGACTCAGTTTAATTTAGTATAAATTACATTTTACTATTTTTAATCTTGCTTGATACAATTCAATTCCAACTATTCCATTTGACATCATTCAATTCGACTTGACTCGACTTGACTCGACGACCAATTCAATTCAAATTGCAATTTAACAATTTAGCAATTTTATATAAATTCATCATAACTCAAATTGATGCATCTTAACAATTTATCAATTTTACATAAATCATTTCATCAGAACTCAAACTGTTATACTTTAACCATACACGAACCAATTCACCAGAATTCAATTAAACTTGACCCAACGTCAATCAATATTTAATTAAACTGTCTCATCAACCTCCACATCAACCGACATCAATAAAAAGAAGCAGGTCCAAAAAATCTACCTCACAGAACAGAGAATGCTTTGACTAATAAAACTTAACGATATCGTCGATAATTGGTAAAACGTGCCTAACGTCCATTTTCGCAGCGGCAATTAACGCGGATTAAACAGCGTCGCAATCGAATCGTCGCGATGTCGCAACAGCCCCGGCCCATAATTTTTATTTTCGAAACTCTTTAACGAAATCAATCTGTTGCTAAAACGTTAATTAATCTGGCCTGGGATCATCGTTATCGTACCTTTATCGTTTGCATCTTCCGTTTCCGGCGGCTGCGGAGTCGCAGAATCGAATCGCGTGTCGAAAGAGCACGCTTCTGTGTCGAAACGAAAACGGACACGGATCGCTTGGCCGTTTCACGATGGTCGTCCAGCATTTCTTTTTCGTTGGTTTTTCTCTCCTCGGCGAGAAATAGTCACGACTCTGTTGGCTGATTCACGGATCTGACGAGGTGAACTTGACACGCGGACAGTTTCACAGGCGAGAAAGAGGGAAAGGAGGAAAGCCGACGCAATTCGCGGCCGATGATCAACGATTATTTAGTAGAAAATTCGAACCAGACGTGTTCCATTAGCCGGTCACACGTGCGAGCCGATTTCACTGGATGTTAACTGGGCACAGATGTTTCTTAAATGCTCGCCAAGGAATAACGATAGCGAGTAATTGTAGCTATTTCGTTTTAGTAGGTTGGTACTCGACATTAGAGATTGGACAGAGTGTGTGCGGTTTTGGACAGTCGCGAACGACTTTAATGTACATTAATTGCTTTTTGGGATTTTAGCGCTTTAGTGGACTTACATTGCTATTTTACTGTTTTACTGTTATATCGCTGGTTTAGTGCTAGCCATTTTAGTGTTTTGATACTGTTTTACTATTTTATTATTTTGTTAATTTAGTATTTTAGTATTTTACTATTTTACTATTTTACTATTTTACTGTTTTACTGTTTTACTGTTTTACTGTTTTACTGTTTTACTGTTTTACTGTTTTACTATTTTACTATTTTACTATTTCACAGCTTCACTAATTTACAAATGTACTGTATTATTATTTTGCCAAGTTTCTATGTTGAGTTGGAGTAAGTTATTTATCAAAGTATTCAAACACAAAATCGTATTTTATTTTATTGATATTATACATTGTATAATATTACTATTAATATTATTTATACAAATAGATTTATTCTGCATTCTCATTCATACAAGTGTTAAAAAGCAATAATTTTATATATTAGTTAAAAGTATCATGTAAAATAGTATCTAAGTTAATAGCTTTTGATCCTTTTCAAAGAAAAGTAAAGAAAGAATCGAATAAGCGGAAGCAGTCAACTTCTAACACGATCTTTGCGAAATGCGAGTGAACTACTTCTATCGTACATTCGCGATCTGAACTTTCTTAAGCAATTATGTCATAACCTGTGCTCCCCTTTTCACATCTTCCATATGCTGAATTCCTCTTTCTCTCAATATTGCAAATTTCCACTCGCCTTATACCTTCGCGAACATCTTTCGATTTATTAATTTACGATATAGCGAGAGGGTGAGAAATGGCAAACTAATTTAACGTACTTTTCAAACTGTTCTGTGAAACAATAAATCTTAATGAATGAAACAAAACGTAATATTTATTTGAAATTAAATATATTTAATTTTATTGTTACATTTAGAAAATAAAACAAAATGAAGTACAAAATTATGGCAACGACAAAATTTTTATAAGAGCACAATTATGGCAAGGACAAAATTTTGACAAGTATAAAATTGTAGCAGTAATAAAATTTTAGTAAACACAAAATGTTGACAAGTATGAAATTATTGCAATAAAAAAGTTTTTGGAAGAATTATGACAGTACTGTGAAGTACAAAATTATGGCAATATATTAAAAAGAATATAGGACACCATAGAAATAAATAACTTTTGCGTATATTCTCTTGTTTGCTGGACATATTTCAAGCAATTTAGCAGAAAAAAAACGAGCGTAAATAGAATAAAATAAAATAGCAAACCATAAATAGCGAATCTCTCCGCATATAGGTCGGCATCCGCACGCATTAGCGCAACGATATTGCAGTTTAGAGTGCAATATGCCGGAGTTAGCGTCTGCATTAATTAGCCGCAACAAATCAAGCGATACGATTTCGAAACGCATGGATTGCCGATGGTTTATTTACGTTTAAGTGGGTCAATTGTGTACTCGACCGAGGAGGGATCAAGATTGACCAAGAGGAACGAGTGATGTTCGAGTCCATATTTTATTGATGATGGAACTTGATCAGCACTTGTTTGTCTCCGCGCTAGAGGCCGCAATTTTGCGTCTTTTCACTTGAAATTTTGAGGGTAGATCCACCCTCATTTCCAGGTCCTTCAATTTCCTAACCTTCGAATACCTAAGTTCTGAATATTTCAAATTTCCAAATTTCGCTTCCCATAACGAACGTGAGACTCCTGGGACTCGATCGTTTGTTCGTCTGTTTGTCTCCACGCTGCAGGCTGCAATTTTGCGTCTTTTCACTTGAAATTGTGAGGGTAGTCTCGCGAGACACCCTAAATTTGCTGTATAGATTTTGGCGGCGAACGACAGGAATCTGTCGTCGACGTCGATCGTCGAATCGATAGAAAACCGTGTTTGGTATCGTTTTCGATAATTTTTGACACGTAGAATCGACTGGAAGCACGTTGAAGCTTTATAACTTATCGTTGACGACTCGGTCGTCATTGACGTCGGTCGTGAAATCAACGATAATCGTGTTCGGTATCGTTTTCGATAGTTTCAGACACGATTGATCGTTTGGGACATTAAAATCTCTCGTTTTTGTTCTACCTGTACGTACTCGAAATTTGAAATACACGCTCGAATTCGCGTGAGGCGATCATCCAGTTTTCATTTATCAGCGGTAACATTTCATTTATAGTGCAATGTGGACGGAAGATAATTCAACATCGTTCTGTACGATTAATCTTAATTTATGAGAATATTTTCGTAATCGTTGTTGGTAATAGTTTTCCTGTCAGCCAAGTAATTATGTCAGAGGACGAGGTACGACTGGTTTGAGCAGCCGGTGAAGCAGGAAGAAAGTAAGAATCGTGGAAAAAATATGGAAACCAGTTCGATCGGAACGAGTTTATTGCTATTTTGTGAACTGGTTTGAATACCGTTTTGAAAAATTATACATATCCGATTTTGTTGAGGCAACACGTTTAATGGGAGCGAGTGTTGAGAAATTCGAATCAGGGAGAATAGGATTGGGAGAATGTGATATTTCATAACAGAGGATTAAAGAGATTTTAATTTGGAAATTGAAAATTTGAAAACTTGAATACTTGAAAACTTGAATACTTAAAAAATTGAAAACTTGAATACTTGAATCTGCGAAAAATACAACCTTCGAAATCTTACAAACTTGAAGACCCGCAAACGCGAAAATTTAAGAACCAATAAAGTTGAAAATAAAAAAATGTACAAAACAAAAATTAAATAAATTGAAGAATTGAAATATTTAAAACTAAATACCACAAATTTCTAAATTTGTAATAAGTTCTACACGAAAGATTTTACAATGTGTCCAAACCAACACTTGAATTATCCGAAACCTGACAGTTGTTGAAACGTGTACAAGATAAGTAAATGCAACAAATAAGCACGATGATTAAAGTTTGTAACACGAAGCGACAATAAGATTATGAAGAAGGTGTTCTCCAGCAGAGTAATGGTAAATGTAGGGCGACGAAAACAGCGTCTCTGACAGGAAGTTCTCCAGTAGAGACGGTCTGGATGAGGACATGTATGATTCACGGACAACGAGCACGCCCTTAACTGCAGTAGCTTAAACAACGAGCAAAATCGTCGTAATGCTATTGTTAGCGAAAAAATGTTGGCTGAAGAAACTGGAGTTAGAAAAAGTAACATTCAGCGCTGACGAGCATTCAATTACAGAATGCAACAAAAACAAGTATACAATGCATAATGTATTAGGGAACAATTGTTGAACGTACAAATATAACTACTTGTTCGTGCTTTTTAGTTTGGAGTTCATTTAAAGAGATACAGAGTATAAATATAAAGAATGAAGTGTAATAAAATATTTTGACCATTTTCGAAATTTTGCAAGTTTTCAATTTTTCATTTTTTCAATTTTTCAATTTTTCAAATTCTTAGATTTCTAGTAGTTTCAAGTTTAAAAATTTTCAAATTTTCACGATTTCAAAATTCTTAGATTTCCAAAGTCGAAAATTTGTAAATTTCCCAAGTTTCCAAATTTAAAAATCCACAAGTTTCAGATTCCCAAATTGTCAAATTTCTAAATTTCCGAATTTGCCAAGTATCAAATTTTCTATCTCCCTATTTTCCTATATCTCTATTTCTAAATTTCCAAATTCACAATCTCCCAAATCCCAAAATTTTCAAATTTACAAGTCTACTGCCTAGATCCTCAAATTCTCGTATTCCTCAGTATGTAAGCTACTTATTCTTCTAATCTTAAATTCATATAAATTTCACTTTTATGACTATTACCATATAAGGCGCACATGGTGCGTCACGTATTGTATTAAATAGTAGACTGCATTTTTCAAAACAGTAATATCGCCTTCTTCGAGATACTGCAATAAGAAGTGTATTCTTGTATTTCTTCGATTTTAAATTGATATAAATTCCAGTTCCATGAATATTACCGTATAAGACGCATCTGGTGCGTCGTTGAGTTGCATCGAATAATATAGAATGCATTTTTTAACATAGTAATATCGATTTTTGTGAGATACTACAATAATAAGGTTGCTTGTGTGTTTCTTCAATTTTAAATTCATATAAATTTCAATTCTATGAATATTATTTTATAGGACGCACATGGCGCGTCACAAAATTGAGTTGTATAACAGGAATTGCATTCTTTGTAAATAATAATATCGTATTTTTCGAAATTGCAACAAGAAGGGTATTCATTTATTTCTCAAGTTTTGAATTCATATATATTTCAGGTCTTTGAGTATCACTTCATAAGACGCACCTGGTGTGTCAGAGATATGTCAAATAGTGAAGAATGCATTCATCAAAATATTATTGTTATACTTCCCAAGATATTGCAATGAGAATACTTATTTGTTTCTTGAATTTTAAATTCATGTAAATTTCAGTCCCATTAGTATTACTTTCCAAGACGCACGTGGTGCGTCACTGAGTTATGTATAATAGAGAATGCATTTATCGAAACATTATTATTACTCTTTTCGAATATATGAAACAAGAAGGTTTCTTCAATTACAAATCGATATAAATTTGACTGTTGTGACTGCTGCCCTATAAGACGCACGTGTTGCGTCATCCATTGTATGATGCAGTAGAGCACCCTTTTTTTGAAACAATAACCTCGCGGTTTTCGCGACAAGTTTACCCATTTCTTCCATTTTAAATTCTTACAAATTTCAGTCCTATTTGCATTATTTTACAAGACGCATATGGTGTGTCACTGAGCTGTGTCCGATAACATGGAATGAATTTATTGAAACATCGTTATCGTTCATTTCAAAGATACGAAACAAGAAGGTAATTCGTCTGTCCGATTACAAATCGATATAAATTTCACTCTTGCGACCGCTGCTCTATAAGACGCACGTGTTGCGTCATCTATTGTTTGATGCAGTAGAGCAGCCTTTTTTTGAAACAATAACCTCGCGCTTTTCGCAACAAGAAGGTTACCCATTTGTTTCTTCATTAGAGAATGGTATCAACGAGAATCACGTCCGATCGAACGATTACGATCCCCGTGCGTCCGCACACACACGTCGGTCACATGTGAACGCGATTCCGTCACGGCAACGCAACGCGTTACAACTTTCCACGCCAGCTGGAAAGCACGCACCGATTCGAACGGCGGTTCTGTTTTCGTAGCAAGTAATAGTGAAGTCGATTCACGGAATAAGAAGGGTCAGTCGAAGCCTACTTTCTTCCTGCGGATGGTTTCGTAGAGGGGAAACCGCGTAGACCTTCAAACAGAGAGGCTGGCCCCGTCTCCTCGTTGGTCAGCCAGTGTGTGCCAGTCTCACCTACCCGGTCAACGAATCCTGCCAAGATCGATCCTCGATTCAGAATCGTACAACTCGATCATCGCGCCGCGGTTTATCGTCCGAGATATAGTTACTTCCGTTCTGCGAGATCCAGCGAGAGTTTCTCTGGCCGCTGAAATTTTCCACGGGTTTTCGTCGATAATCGAACGCTGCTCGGTGAACCGGTCGATACGAGAACGAGCCGGCGAGTTTGGTGCTTGGTGAACCGTGAACCCTTGGACATCCGCGCTTCGAACCGAGTAAGTATCGATATCGTGTATGAAATTCGGCAATGGCGACGGAACTCGTGCGAAACTTTCGGTAAAAGGACCTCGGAGATTTTCGAAAGCGAGTATTGGAATTCTCCGGAACTTGCAGTGGGTTTAGAATATGAGCTTGTTACAACCTATGCTTGACGGTTTGAATATTTTTTGGATGTTCGTGATTTGTAGCAAATGCGTACTTTTTGCATTTTAGAAATTTTCACGTGCATTTTGTGAGATATTTTTTACTTTGTGAAATAGGGAAGATTTTGAGGTTGGATGAAATTATGTGATAAAACTTATTTAGAAGAATATGACTGTGTAGACAATTTTGTTGGAAATATTTATACTTGATAAAATTGAATCGATAGAAATTTTAGATAGAAATTGGGTGGGTGAAATTTGTTCTTAGTTGAATTTATTTAGAGAGAAAGCTGAAATTTTATGGAGATTTTGCACTCTATAAAATAGTGGACGAATGGTTCTGAAAATGCAATACTTTTTCTTTTTAAAAAATTGCAACTATTTGCCTTTGAATAATTTTGATTATTTTTTAGACTTTAATTTTCTGAAAATTAAAAATATCTGAGTTCCTTATTTTCTCAAGAATTTTGTTCAGAAATTAAAAATGTCTGAGCTTATTTTTTGAAGAAATTTATTCAGAAATTAAAAATGTCAATGTTTATTATTTTCTCAAGAAAGTTAAGAAATTAAAAATGTGGAAGTTTATTTTCTGAAGAAGAGAAACCTGACCTAACCTATTATTTAGTTTATTAACAAAAATAGAGATTGAAAATTTTATAGCAGCCTCTCCGTAGTTTACGAGGCAAATCACATAAAATTATGGTCGAGATTCCGAATTCACAAAGGCGTAGAAAAGTTAATAAAGCAGGAGAGTTAGCTATAGCGCGTAAGTTAAATACTGAATGAATTAAATTGAAACGACATCATACCTCCTGCTAAATATTCTATGGTTTCTGTAAACACTAAAAGTTGTCTTAAAACATGGAGAACATTTTATCAACGAAGACATTGAATTAAACGCGGAGAATTTTCATTAGAACGATGAATGAGAATGAATTCCATTGGTGTGGACTGGTGTTGTGGGAAACGTGTTAATTATTCATTAATTCAAAACGTAATTCAATATGCAGTCCGAGTTGGTATGTTTTTATAATAAATCGTGGGAATTTCGGAGTACAAACAATTTTTAGCTGTTTTTCAAATTTTAAACAGTAATTATTATTATTTTAAATATTTGTTGTCAATATTTTATATTAAAAGAAGTTTGAGCTATCAATATGACATAAAAATGTAAATATTTTTAATATTTTTAACTATTTGCAAATTTTTGCTCTTATCTCAATTTTTACTATTTTCAAATATTTATTGTTTTCGCTACTTGTACTGTTTTTTAATGAACATTATTTTCACTATTTTTTAATACTTTTAAATATTAAATTGTAACACTTTTAATGTTGTTTAAATATACATAGAACAAATCGGTATTCGTAGTTTATAGAACAGCTCGTTTAGAACGAAAGCTTTCAAAACAGTAATTACTCCATTTATCAACAGCCAATTAAGCTAAATACTGTCTATGGATACTCCATTAAATTTTTTCCAAACACTGCTGCACCGGAAATATTTTATTCCTTTCAAACAGTTTGTTACTGAAACGTCAATCACTATAATTGTCCATATTTCTCCACGTACACATGCATGCATGTGAATCAAACTATTCTCGCATGCCTTACGTATGTTATACAAAAGAGCCACAATTTTGAACAGGAGGGATTAAAAATTAAAAAGAAGCAGTTAATAAAATATCCTTTTACACGAAAGTGAGGTTAGAATAAAAAAAATCAATAAAACAACAAATACAGTAAAATGAATGTTATACATAAATACGTAAAGACTGTACAAGAATATAAATTGTCTAAGAATACAAGAATATATGTCGTATAAAAATATACAAGAAGAAGACCAACGAAATAAAATATCTTGTTACATGAAAGTGAGGTTAGAATAAAAAAAAATCAATAAAACAACAAATATAATGCAATGAATGTTATACATAAATACGTAAAGACTGTACAAGAATATAAATTGTCTAAGAGTACAAGACTATACATATGTCTAAGAATATCGTATAAAAATATATAAGAAGACCGACGAAATAAAATATGCTGTTACACGAAAGTGAGGTTAGAATACAATATCAGGATATACGTACACGTATATAAACACAGTAGAAACGATCTCCGCGGCACAAAAATGGCAACTGCGGAATATAATGGTCAAAAATTGCCTCGAGGGCATCGAAAACGTTCGCAAACTGCAAACTCTTTCCCATAAACGTCCTCGAAATGGCCGTTAAAGGCTTTGTATCTTCGGTCATGAGTGGCTCAGAAGTGTAATATAACTGTATCTACGAAAGATTCATGATCATATATACGGGCATAATTCGGAGCAAGTAGCTATGGTTTATGAAACAATCGATGTAAGTGAGACGAAGTAGAATTTTCGTTCCGGAAGATGCTTCGAGTCGTCGGTGCATTTAGGGAACTTTTACACGAGGTTAGGTTCTTTCGGGTTGTTTGGAAATTTAAGAATTAGGAAATTGGCGAATTTGGGGATTTTATGTTTGACTCTGCTGACTTAGGGAATTTAGGGGATTTGGGGGATTTTAGGGAGATTTAGCATGTGAGGAATTTGAGAATTCAGGGATTTGGGAATTTAGGGATTTAACAGTTTGGAAATATGGGATTTTGGAGATTTGGAAATTTGGGAATTTGGGGATTTTTATATCTGTGAATTTTTGGACTTGGGGAATTTTAGGGATTTAGAGGACTTTAGAGGGATCTAATATGGGGGAATTTCAAAATTTGAGAATTTAGGGTTTTGCGAACTTAGGGATTTGGGAATTTAGAGATTTGGGAATTATTGGATTTGGGGAATTAGAGACTTGGGAATTTAGGGATTTGGGAATTATTGGATTTGGGGATTTAAGGATCTGGGGAATTAGAAACTTGGAAATTTAGGGATTTGGGAATTATTGAATTTGGAAATTTAGGTATTTGGAAATTATTGGATTTGGGGATTTAGGGATTTGGGGAATTAGAAACTTGGGAATTTAGGGATTTGAGAATTATTGGATTTGGGGATTTAAGGATTTGGGGAATTAGAGACTTGGGAATTTAGGGATTTGGAAATTATGGGATTAGTGAATTTAGGTATTTGGGGAATTAGAGATTTGGGAAGTTAGGGATTTGTGAATTATTGAATTTGGAAATTTGGGAATTTGGGAATTTAGAAATTTCCAAATTTTGGAATTAAAAAATGAGAAATTTCGGAATTTGGGGATTTTGATAATATGGGAATTTTCATATTGGAGATCTAGGGAATTTAGGGATTTAGCAATTTGGAAGTGTAGAAACATGAAGATATGAAAATTGATCAAATGAGGAATTTGGGTAATATGGAAATTTGGGGATTTGATGATTTGTTCTGCAGATATGGAAATTAAGGAATTTCGGGAATTTGAAAGTTTCACACTTACAAATGGAGATCTAGAAATCAAGAATAATTCGATATCTTCTACAACTTCACTGAAAAATCCCTAAATCTCTCTCTTGTTCCACATATTACTCGAAATTTGAGATACCCACTCGATTTCGCGTGAGGCACCTGTACAGAGAGTCGCTTTACAGTAAAGCGTTTAAACGCGAAAAAACAATAAATCGTGTCCATTTATATGAAATGGCCGTAGCGAGTTAGAAGCAGGAAGAAAAATGGCGAAGATGAAACAACACGGGAAGTTTGGCGAACGAATTGATGGCCCTAGGCTCTTGCTCGATAATATTACACTTTATATCGATAAATAACAGGAGGCTACCGGAAGCTCTGTTCTCTCTGGCTTCGTATGGTCATCTAGGTTGTGCCGTGTCGACGTTACACATTTCTCTCTGTTCTGTCGCCTCTTACTATGCTCCACGGAAATGTTTACCATGCTCAAATATCTCCATTTATTTTCGCGATATTAAACTCGCCATTAAACGATAGTTAATGGAGATTTATCACCGCCATTCTGCGATTTATACTGCCTTCGTAGCTATTATCTCAATTATACTTGATAAGATATGACATTTTAGAAATTATTTTTCTAAAGATGTTTATGCTGAGTTAATTTATTTTTAATTTGTATTTTTATAAATTACGTGATGTACGTGTTTCAGTTAATGACATAATTTTACTGGAACAGTATAGGGACATTTTTGGAAATTGTGAAAGTGTTTAGATGTCTATAATTAAAACTATCACTTTTTGTTAGTATTACACTCTGTGTATGTTACTCTGTTTATGTTATTACGTAACTTATAAAATAACAATGACAATTTGCTATTGTAAATTGTTTTGACAAATTTAGTTATTTTTAAAAAATCAACAAGCCATTCATTAAGTATACGTTTAATAAAAATGAAAATGTATGAGTACAAATAACGTTAATAAATAATAATCATTTTTAAAAAATCAACAAAATTGATCTACTAAATATGTGCATAACAAAAATGATAATTTATAAGCATAACAAATTCCAATAAATAATAATCATTTCTGGAAAATCAACAAAATTAATAATTCATAAAATACATCTATACTTAACAACAATGAAACCTTGAAATGAAAAAATTTTAATAAACTTGATAAATTAAATATTATTCAATTGACGACCAAAATGAAGGCATCAAACTTCATTTACAAAGAAGTAGAAATTTTGTGTATAAATAATTTTTGGTGTTTATTTTTAAAATAAATGGACTCCTATTAAGATTGAAAAGTGAGAGTCATTTCTGGAAGCTTCTGTTTAAGTCCAAAATCAAGATTACACGAATAGAGACAATCTCTCGCGATTATTACTGTGATTAACTAATCGTTTTGTTTATTACACGTAGTTATTTGTATATTCTTGACGAACCTCTCGTAATTACGTCCACGTGATTGTGAACGAGGCAGAAAACGACGATTGTGAGAAACGATAGCAGAAATGAATGGAATTAACCGTGAGAAAGACATTGTAAACGTAATTAATTAGTGTAATTTAACTTTCACTTGTGGAAAAATGGCAGGCATTTTTGTATGCGAAGTGTCACGCTTTATCGCTTCTATCGGTGACCTAATAGTAATTTAGTAGCGTTGGTCATTAAAAATTACTAGAAAGCACGTTTTTAAGTTGATGAATTTTCGGGGGGGAAGAAATTTGGAATTTGAGAGATTTGTAAATTTGAGCAATTTGGAAATGTAGGATTTTGCAGATTTTTAGGGTTGGAAATTTAGGGATTTTATACATTTGCACATTTGTCATTTGGGGGATTTTGGAGATTTTTAAATTTGTAAATTTGGGGATTTTAGGATTTGCTGTGTTAGAAATATAGGAATTTCGATATTGAGGTTTTGGAGATTTAGGAATTTAGGGATTTAGAGATTTCGGAATTTAGGAATTTGGGAAATATAGAATTTTGGGGATTTAGAAATTTAAAAACGTAGGAATTTTGGGGTTTGACGATTTCAGAACTTAGGAATTTGAAAAATATGGAATTTTGGGGATACAGAAATTTGGAAATTTAGTATTTTGGGGTTTGACGATTTGAGCACTTAGGAATTTGGAAAATATGGAATTTTGGAGATGTAGAAATTTGGAAATTTAGGGATTTTGGGGTTTGACGATTTGAGAATTTAGGGATGTGGAAAATATGGAATTTTAGGGGTTGAGAAATTTGGAAATTTAGGAAAGAGAAATCTCTCTTGAGAAATGATAAATTTGGAATTTTTGGAAATTCCTAATTTGAAAAATTATAAATTACAAAATCTCGAGTTCCAAATTCACAAATTCGAAATTAGAAAATTAAAAAACCTACTAATTTCAAAATTTGCTAATTTTCTAAGAATTTCTACAACTTCTCTCTCCCGAACCTAAAAATCCCTAAATATGCAAATTTAACCTAAAAATTCCGAACATAACCTAGGAATACCTCACGAAATAAACTTCCCAATATAAGAATGTAATTTCCGACAAGCTTCCAATAAATTGCTAAATTAAAACGTAAGTCGATATCGAATTAATGAAATAGCGTGTATTCAGCGCGGTTCCCAGAGGTTTTTGCGGTGAATATAAAAAATTGAAAGCGGTACAGAGGAAAATGGTCAGGTATTCACAAGAGGATTAAAGTACGGAATCCATCGGTGAGATATAAGTCTGCCGTTTTTTTTTCACTTCGCATAGATCGAAAGCACGTGTTATTATTAACGTATCGATGAAGACTGTTTGGAACACGCGAATGCTTGAAATCGATGCTTTCATCCTTGCGATGAGTTTGCGCTTTGCTGAACTCGTTTCCGGTTGTTTATGCTATTGCTTTAGTATAACGCGGATAATAACTGGCGAGTTATGGCAATGAAAATTCACCGCGACGATTCCACCATAGAAATTCGCGATGGCAATCGTGGTTTATAGGGATATGTGAAAATGAAACTTAAATGCAAAATTTTATTGGTTGCGTCATAATTTTGTTGTATTTCGATACAAAATTTTATTGCTTATAGTCAATTTTATTTTTATTACTAGTTTAGGCAATGTTACTTTTATTACTGGTTTAGTTAATTTTATTTTTATTGTTAGTTTAGTTAATTTTATTTTTATTACTGGTTTAGTTATTTTTATTACTGTTACTAGTTTGGTTAATTTTATTTTTATTACTGTTACTAGTTTAGTTAATTTTATTTTTATTACTAGTTTAGTTATTTCTATTACTATTACTAGTTTAGTTAATTTTATTTTTATTGCTGTTATTAGTTTAGTTAATTTTATTTTTAATACTAGTTTAGTTATTTTTATTACTATTACTAATTTAGTTAATTTTTGTTTTATTGCTGTTACTAGTTTAGATAATTTTATTTTTATTACTGTTACTAGTTGCATTATAATTTTAGTATATTAGGTATTAGGTTATCTGAAGATATTAGAAGGATTATAATTATAAATTTGTTATTTAAAGAAAAATTTGAAGACCTTCAATTTTTATTTATTATTACTTTCGTCGACTCAATTTTTGACAATTTTTAATGATTTTACATGAACAATAATAATTAATTTCTTTTGACAAAGTTGATGGATATTGCATGAATCAAATCAAGACAAACTTGAATGTAAAATTTCATTAATAAAAATTGTGGTTTTATCATAATTTTACTGCTGTTCATAGATACTAAAGTTTGAGGTTAGGTTTTGTTTCAAAAATATATTATTCGAATTTGGATTTTATTTTATAGATACGAATCGATTAAACTGAAATTGATTAGAAAATTATTGAGAACAATTAAAAATTGTTGAGTTTTTTATCGGGAATTGGAAAGACGAAAATTTCGTGAAAATTCTCCTTTTTGAGATGCTTTGACCTAATTGCTGACGAGTACTAGATGAAATTCAATTATACCTAGATTTTATACGACGAATACCTACTCGACCGACACCCGTGACGTTCTACACTAATTAAGCAATTAAAATCGACAGGAATCGGTGTCGAGTCACTTAATGCAGAAGATCGGTCGATTTTTCACCAAAGTAATTGCTGCTTCTCTTTAACTCTTTGAATATCAGCTTCCGGTATGTGGAAGCTTTTTTCTATAAGAAAATATAACCTATTTCGTTATTTTCTTTATTTACGTTCATTTGGGGGAGGTTTCTTTTAATTGCGAAGTAATTTACTATATTTTTAAATTCTTAATTTTCAAATTTCTAGATTTCTACTTTTACAATTTCTAAATTGCCAAAGTGCAATTTATCAAATTATTAAATTACTGAATCCTCACAATATCGAAGTACTAAATTGTCAAATCACTAAATTTGTAAATTTTCAAATTTAGAAATTTTCCAAGAATTCAATTGCAATTTACCAAATTATTAAATTACTGAATTTTCACACCACCAAATAACCGAGTTATTACTCACCAAATTGTACAATTGTCAAATTTTCAAATCAGATAATTTAATACTAATTTACGTCCCGATTTACAACCTTCGTCTCTTTAATACACCAGTAATAAACACCCATCAATAAAAATAAATGACTAGTATCGTTTTCTTGAAATACCATTAATATTATAATATTTAACAAAATCACTATAATACTTTAAATACCATATCACATAACATCACATTAAAAAAATGATTACATAAAGTGCTTGCAAATAGCAGACGTTTCCTGCAGAAACACAAAAAGTGATGGAAATCAATCAACGTCTATCATAACCTCCTATAACAAAACCACCCGGAACATTTCACGTAAATGGTTCAATTATACAAAACGAATAAACCAATCAGCAGGATATAATCCTTCATACACAGGAAACCATATTTTTTCCTTGGTAAATCGTTCATTGCCCACCGGATGTAATATAAATATGTACATACCTCATCACCGTACATTTCGATTAATCATTACGTATCACTGTTCATTTTTAGGAAAACTGTTAGAATGCCTCTGCGCTAATAAATCACCATTAATTCAGACATTAAATATTTACACTTCACAAATTGTAAATGGAATTTGTTCTCTTTTTGAAATTAGTCTTTGCATTTTTAGTGTTTCTTATAAAATTTTTGATGTAGCGAAGAGGTGGTGGTTTATGTAATTTTGTTAAAATGGTGAATAATATAATGATTTCATACGATGAATAGTGTGATGATATAATATGATGAATAATATAATGATTTAATATGGCGGATAAAATAGTGATTTAATACGATGAATAATATAATGATTTAATATGATGAATAATATGATGACTTTATAATATAATCTTATTACAATGATGAAGATGATGAAAAATGGAGGAGAAAATAGTTGGAGTACTCACAAATAGAAAACAAAATATTTTGAGTAATAAGAAATGAAAAACAAGAAAATTGAAAAATGAGGTAAAAATATATTTTGAGTAACAAAATATAAAAAACAAAATACTTCGAGTAACATATAACAAGCAACAAAATGTCTGCCAAACTACAAAAACCAAGATACTTCCAACAATAAACAAAATACGATAACCAACAAAATTCAAAATATTTCCAAATAAAACAGAAAATACAGTGACTGACAAAATACAAATCCAAAATACTTCCAACAATAAATAAAATACCTGACAAGAAACAAAAAAGAGAACAAAACTCCAATAACAAATAGCAAAAAACCATGTCCGACAAAACACGAAGAAAAACAAAGTACATCCAATAAAACCAGAAAAAGATCCATCGGCGATACTGAGCCTCCAGAAACAAGAAATAAAGATCAACCACTCGAACCGATAAAAAATAACCTAAAAAAAAAGAAAGAAAATAAATAAAATTGCACACGAGTCATATAGTGGGCCACTCACACGTCGCGTTGAAAGCGCGAAAGCATGTGGTACTCGTTTAATTAATAAACAAACTTATGACACCGGAAGTGCTCCGAGACTGCTCGTTTTTGGCCCGTTGATCACATCCCGAGATACGTAGACGAGGTGAGAAGGTGGTTCGGCAGTAAAAGAGGAAGAAAGAAAAAAAACTTTCCCCGCTTTAAGGATCAGAAGCAATTTCTCGGCCCCACCTCTGCTTTCGCGGTTGCAGTTTCTAAGCACGGCACGGTGTGTCGGCTGGCGGCTCTGAATTTTCACGAGGCTACGAGAGAGAGAGAGAGAGAGAAGGAGAGAGAAAAAAACGCGTGCACACGTGTAAGCGCGTTAACGAGCACGCGGCGAGTTTCAACGTCTTCTTTCACGTATACAGGATGTTCCATTTCAAGTGTTTCATAGTTGCTTTAACTAATATTGGAACACAAGTGAAGATGATAGAGATATTTGATAATAGAGAATAATTTTTACTGGGAATTATATGGACCTTGCAAGTTATATAGGTACAGGTGGTTCTGATTGAATTTTTGAAAATTTATTTATGTGTGTGTTGTAGTGCAAGATGATAGAAGTGCTGATTGGGAATTTAGAAATCTAGGAATTTGAGGACTTTGGATTTGGAATATAGGGATTTGGGGACTTTGGATTTGGGAATGTAGGGATTTGGGGACTTTGCATTAGGGAATATAGGGATTTGGGGACTTTGGATTTGGGAATGTAGGGATTTGGGGACTTTGGATTTGGAATATAGGGATTTGGGGAGTTTGGATTTGGGAATATAGGGATTTGGGGACTTTGCATTAGGGAATATAGGGATTTGGGGACTTTGGATTTGGGAATGTAGGGATTTGGGGACTTTGGATTTGGAATATAGGGATTTGGGGAGTTTGGATTTGGGAATATAGGGATTTGGGGACTTTGCATTAGGGAATATAGGGATTTGGGGACTTTGGATTTGGGAATGTAGGGATTTGGGGACTTTGGATTTGGAATATAGGGATTTGGGGAGTTTGGATTTGGGAATATAGGGATTTGGGGACTTTGCATTAGGGAATATAGGGATTTGGGGACTTTGGATTTGGGAATATAAGGATTTGGGAATAGAGAGAAATTTGGAAGTTTAGGAATTTGGGGATTTAGAGAATCTGGGGTTTAGGAATTTGGAGATTTAGAATTTGGGGACTTAGGGATTTGAAAATTTCAGGATATGGAAATGAAGGAATTTGGGAATTTAGGTATTTACAAGTTTAGTTATTTGGGGACTTAGGAATTTGGGAAATTAGAGAGTTGGGGGTTTAGGAATTTGGGAATTTAGAGCTTTGGGAAATTAGGGAGTTGAGAGTTTAGGAAGTTGGGAAATTAGGGAGTTGGGGGTTTAGGAAGTCGGGAAATTAGGGAGTTGGGGGTTTAGGAATTTGGGAATTTAGAGCTTTGGGAAATTATGGAGTTGGGAGTTTAGGAAGTTGGAAAATTAGGGAGTTGGGGGTTTAGGAATTTGGGAATTTATAACTTTGGGAAATGAGGAAGTTGGGGATTTAGGAATTTGGGAATTTAGAGATTTGAGTATTTATGTATTTGGAGATTTAGAACTTGGAAATTTAAAAATGGAGGTACTTTACGATTTAGGAATCTACAGGTTCAGCAATTTGGAGGTTTAGGAATGTGGAAGTTTACAGGTTTGTCAATTTGAGATATAGAATGGAGGTATTTGGAAATTTACAAAATTAGAAATGAAGAAATTTGAGAACCTAGAAATTTGGACCTTAGGGAATTGCAGATCTAGGAGATGAGAAGTACAAGTATTTGTACACTTTGAAACTAGAGCATATGGATCTAGAAGTTTTGGAATTTAGGTGATTCAAGGATTTATATTCATGAGTTTAGCAATTTGGAAGTTTACGAATTTGCCTGTTTAGAGATTTACGAGTTCAGAAGTTTGGAAAATAGACTTACTAGTTCATTTTAGAAGTTTGGAAATCAATTTACGAGTTCATCAATTTAGAAATTCAAAGATTTGACGTTCTAAGAATTGAAAAGTTTAGATTTGCCAGTTGAAACGTACCAACTTATTCCAAAATTAATTTTGTTTATTTATATACTTCCACCTACAAAAATTTGTAAATCTCAAGATTTATAAAATGTATGAATTTGATCTAAATTTTCACTCCCAGAAATGATTTGACTTCTACTAAAAATATTTTCTGGTGTCACGAACAGTTTCGAAGTAGTTCGCCCGAAATGAAACATCCTGTACAACCGCGGAATGGTTCCATGAGTTTTTGATTGTTTCGAGAACACGGGACGCGAGAATAGGATTTTTTCGTCGCGTGTCTGAGCGGAATGAATGGAACTCTCGTGGGTTTTTTACCGAATTCGCTATTTTCTGAATCCTGACGATGACACGCTCGTTATTATAACAGATGAAATGGGACCACCGGTTCTGTATAGGAAGAGGAAATTTGTGGATACCAGCGACTTATGGCTTGATCACGTTTTGCACCAGAATCATTTTTCACTCTCGTCAAAATTTGTGGATTCTGTGGAAAAATTTTGTAGACGAAAATACAGGGTGTAATAAAATACACCAATAAAATACCTTTACTATTATTAATTTCATTATACGAAACAGAGGTTAGATTATGTCCGCCATTTTGGAATCATAAACACACGAAATGAATGTCACGTGATAGTTTATTGACACAATAAGTTACCTTTACTATTATTAATTTTATTATACGAAACAGAGGTTAGGTTATGTCCGCCATTTTGGAATCATAAATACACAAAATGAATTGACGTGTTTTATTATATATTATATTTGTGCATGGGGTATATTCATGTTATTGCCACATTTTGACCACTTCAAAATGTGAAAAAGTAAAAATGTGCAAACTAAACCAATTAAAGCACTTAAATATTTGCAAACTAAACCAATTAAAGCACTTAAATATTTATAAACTAAACCAATTAAATATTAAAACCGAATAAATTCTTGTGTAACGCTGTTAAAAAATATCCACCACTTTCTCCTTCAATTTAGAGAGTTGCGCTCAATAATTTTGCAAAATTATTACCTTTTGGGGCTTTTAACCACCTTAAATTTAGATGAAAATTGCAAATCTCGTGTTGATATTAAATCTCTCTTATCGAGTATTTTCTATAATTGAACAAATGTATACACTGTCTGCTGAAACGAACGCTGCATAATAAACGTTACACAATCCGACATCTGTTTCCTGAAAACAAAGCAACAGCAAGAAAGTAAGGTGTGCTAATGGCAGAACTTTTTGTTCCACCATAACATTTTCCTAGCACGTCATCGGCTGAAAAACGATCTATTTTATCGCCTGGTATCGTTCATGGATCTTAATATGCATAGCTTAATGTGTCAGACATCTTGGTCTATCGCCTTCGGTTCGTGTATCGAATGAAAAACAATATGCGTTGAAAACGAAGGGAAAGTTATGACGCTTTTGAGTATAATTATGTACAGGGTGTCCCAGTTTTTCACCAAAATATACACACAAAAATAACTTTACACGTTTCTCATAAATAAACAATGAAATATTACCCTTTTCTTATGAATAAACAACTAAATATTACTCTTTTCTTATGAATAAACAATTAAATAAATATTAGCAATTTCTCTCAAACAAATAATTAAAAATTACTCGTTCCTTGTAAATATTGTTCCTCGTAAATAATGAAGTAAATATTACTCATTCCATATAAATAAACAAATCACAAACTAATCAACCACGTCAGTTATTTCGAAAATAATTCTAACCTAAAAAATTGAATATTACCTCTGCACCCTTAAAAATTAGATCATCTATGCTGACTTCGAAAAAATTTCTAAAAATTTATCCCAGCAACAAGAATACTTTCATCGATCAAAATTTTCAATAAAAACAAACATATTCGCAAAAAGAACGAATGTACAGGGTGTCCCAGTTTTGACCAAACTTCACCAAAATATTCCACACGCAGAAATAAGGTGTCGTAACACAGGGTTTTAAACACTTTATCAAAAGTTATAACAAAAGTGCAAAACGACTTCGGACTGCTTTTTCGATGCCACATACAGTGTGTCCCAGTTTCGCGCGTAAAACTTCCCCAGCACGTTCCATAAACAAAAACGATAAAAATGTTGTATAAACATAGGCAGTTAAATATTTTATCGAAAGATTATGAATATACGAAATGATGATTCTCCTCGGATACGAATTCTCGACTTCCACATTTTTTTAATAATTTTTAATGACGCATTCGGGAGCCTGTGTACAAACATTTTTCCTTATTTTTATTCATAGAATATGTACGCTATCAAACATCCGTTGTTTCATATTCTTCTCACAACTTAAGGTATTCGAAATATGATTCTATAGTTTGATGAGATTAATAAAGTTTGTTAAGAAAGTGGGACACCCTGTAGAAGTTGTTACGAACTGATTAGTCTTTCCGTACGCAAGTTTCATGGCACGGACGTGTGCGTACGTTTTTTCGAACGATTTCATTTGCCTTGAATGGAACAGTTAACGATTTGTCTTATTGTTTGATAGGAGAATAGAACAAGATACGTCTGTTCGAAAGTTTCATCTATTGTATCGTTATAGCAAGCGAGATGTCATTTCGAGTCGAGTTTCTGTATGATGCTTTTGTACGAGGCAGTTTTGTTTGCCTTTGGATGGCTTTTATTGTAGAGTTATTGTAGCGTCGCCTTGATTGCGTTCGAGTTGGTTTGAATAATTTGTTTTGTTTCGTTCGAATTGCTCTTTTTCAATTTATTGGTGGTTTCTTTAGCCGTGGATTTTCGTGGGGAGCATCGGGAATATCGTATGATTTTTTAATTTGAAGATGTGGGAATTTAGGAAGTTGGGAAGTTGCAGATTTAGGATTTGGGGATTTAAGGATTTGGGAATTTAGGGAATTGGTTAGGTGAAAATTTGGAAATTTAGAAATTGGGAGTTTTAGAGATTTGGGGATTTAGGGATTTGGTTATATGGAGATTTGAGACTTTTGAAATTTGGGGATTTAGGGATTTGATGATGTAGAAATTTCAGAATTTGGGAATTTGGAGATTTAGGGTTGGGGGATTTAGGGAATTGGTTAGGTGAAAATTTGGAAATTTAGAAATTGGGAGTTTCAGAGATTTGGGGATTTAGGGATTTGGTTATATGGAGATTTGAGACTTTTGAAATTTGTGGATTTAGGGATTTGATGATGTAGAAATTTCAGAATTTGGGAATTTGGAGATTTAGGGTTGGGGGATTTAGGGAATTGATTAGGTGAAAATTTGGCACTTTGGAAATTTGGGGAATATGGGATTGGGTTATGTGAAAATTTGAGAATTTGGGAAATTGAGGTTTAGGGATTTGGAGATTAAGTTGGCAATGCGTGAAATTGGAAATTTGGGAATTTAATGATTTAGAGTTTTGGGGATTTAGGGATTTGATAAAGTGAAAATTGGAGAATTTAGGAATTTGAAGATTTAGAGATTTGTCAATGTGAATTTTGAGATTTAGGGATTGGATACTTAGAAATTTGCGAATTAGAGAAATTTGGAATTTCAGGATTTGAGAACCTTGCAAATTTAACTATTAAAAAATTTGGCAATATAAACAATTAAAAACCTTCCCAAATGTCACTATTAAAAACTTTAATAATATGAAGAATTAAAAGTGTGAAAATAAAAAATTTGAAAAGTTGTGTAATTGAAAGATTGCATTTGCAAGATTGCTTATGAACTTCACCAAAAAATAGCATTATAATAACACCTAATATCTAACCTTGATTATCATCTAACAATCTAATAATGTAAATATTTCTTGGTCGATATAATCGTGTTAATGATCAATTTACTGGTTCCCATAACACTTCTCTCGCTTGATCGCAACAATGCTTATCGGACCATACAGTGTATGTTCTACGGCGTGTTAATTTCAACGTTTCCGTTCCACTGAACACCGAGCAAGACTAATAACCAGCTATTAATTAGATCCATATGTTATAACGATGATTTCCAACTAAACCGTCATCCCTAGACGTTCCAAGAAATTCCAACGAAATTTTATAATTTATAATGGATGACATAACTCTTACCATTTTCACTAGTTAGGTTAGGTTTTAATGAAACAACGAAAGATACATATCACTATAATTTATTGTTTCATTAAGAGTTTAATTAAGAGTCACTTAAACATATTAATGAACATGTTAATAGGATTCACTTATTTTATACAAATTAATGAATTTATTCATCGTTATTAAATTAATTCACATTATTATTCTGTATCATTTATTTATTTTAATTTAACCTGCAGTTTGAATGATTTTATATGTTGAAAAAGTGTTATGTCATTATATGTTGATTAATTTTTATCATCACATTACGTTTAGTATTTTAAATGTGGTAATGGTACTCATTTATTTTAAAGAAATTAATGAACTTACTAGTCATAAATAAATGGGACTCATTTTTAACAAATTGATGCTTAATATAAACAAATTAATAAATGTGGTTATTTTAAATGATTTAATGAACATGTTCATCCTCAACAAGTGAAGGAACATATTCATCTTAAAACAATTAAATAAACAATCTACTTGTTGCATATTTATTTACGTACTTATCTTAAAGAATTTAATGAACATGTTCATCCTAAACATATGAAGGAACATGTTCATCCTAAACAAGTGAAGGAACATATTCATCTTAAAACAATTAAATAAACAATCTACTTGTTGCATATTTATTAACATATTTAGCTTAAAGAATGTATAATAAATATGATCATAAATATCCTTGGTTCAACGACAGTAGAAAGAGGTATTTAAAATGTTGCAATGAATACGTCAATTTTTGTTCATCTGAAAAGCCATCACGTTCACCGGTCACGTGTTCGCATATTTTAGCAAAAGTCGCGAATCCCAGTTTATGCAACGCGGCTAGAATTTGACAAGCCGTTTCACGAGGCAACAGTTGCCCTGTTAAGTAACTATCCCGTAAAGTTCTGTAGTTGGTAATTGACAATTAATGCGTAGACGTATGTGGTGGTTGCAAGTGGAAAGCGAAAGGCCGAGGGAAACAGAGCATAACCGTATAGCGTGCTGTATCGTGAGATCGTGAACGCGATTCGTTGAAAACCGGGCCCTGAATGTTATCGTGCATTGGCCCGTGATACACTAGTTGTTTTAAAAACCCGCTTGCGGATAACGCGCCTTTCGAACCCGGAAATATTTTCCTCTCTTCTGGAAATTACTGCATCCACCGCACATTTGGCGCGGTAGAAATCCTCACGGACACTTTATACATACTTTCAGCCGCAGACAAATTCTCTCTTGAATGTATGCTTGGTATCTCGCTGGAAGGAGCGAGAGGAACGGATAATAACGAATAATGTTCTGCAGATTGTGACGAGTTGCATCGGGTGCTATGATCATTTGAGGGCCGGGACGTTTTATTGATTGTGGTATGTTGAAACGGGTGGAATTTTGAAAATTTTTGTCATTTCAGACGTGTGGAATTTTGCAAGTTGTGCTAACTTCATATGTGTGAAATTTGGGAAATTATGATAATTTGATACAGTTAGAATTTTGCAAATTTTAGTCATCTGAGACATATGGAATTTTGCAAGTTCATATGTGTGTTAACTTCATATGTGTGAAATTTGGGAAATTATGATAATTTGAGACAGGTGGAATTTTGCAAATTTTACTCATTTGAGATATATGGAATTTTGCAAGTTCATGTGTGTGCTAACTTCATATGTGTGGAATTTGGGAAATTATGATAATTTGAGACAGGTGGAATTTTGCAAATTTTACTCATTTGAGACATATGGAATTTTGCAAGTTCATATGTGTGCTAACTTCATATGTGTGAAATTTGGGAAATTATGATAATGTGACATATGTGAAATTGTACAAATTTTAGACATTTGAGACGTGTGACTTTTGCGAATACATGACAATTTGAGACGTGAAAAATTCTGCAGACTATGATAAATTAAGACCTGTAAAATTATGCAAATTATTATAATTTCACATGTGTGAAATGTGGAAAATTTTGATAACTCCAGGCATACACAATTTTGTAAATTACAATTTGTAACATGTTAGATTAGATTTGATTAGACGAAGCTACAATTACGTTCTACTAAACTTACATACAATACATCAACTTAGTTAAAATCAATTAACTTAAACTACCTTATCATTTCATCAGTCAAATTACGTTATATCAATGTTCGATTTAACTAGTTCAAATAGAAGTTAGTCCAAATACGCCAACGTTGCCTCATCTACAGTTCATGTCAAGTTACCATGCCAAATTTAATTTAACAAATGCATGTGCTGTTTGGCCACGTATCAAACTTCATCTATAATGCACATCAGATAAATTCATAAAATAATTTAGCACAGTACAACGTTTCTATATGAACGTCAGCCATTTTGATTACAGTCGCTGTATGTTGAATTTAATTTGACGAATGTATATGCTGTTTGGACATGTGTGAAACGATTAAACTTCATCTATAATGCACATCAGATAGATTCATAAAATAATTTAGCACAGTACAACGTTTCTATATGAACAACCTGTCAGGCATTTTGATTACGGTCGCTGTATGTTGAATTTAATTTGACGAATGTATATACTGTTTGTGCATGTGTCAAACAATCAAACCTCATCTATAATGCACTTTGGATTTTATGAAGTAATTTATCAAACTACATTGCTTCTATTTGAACATCCTACCATCCATTTCGATTGCTAATGCATACAATATATGATCACACGTCGAGCGGTCAAATTTCATCAGAGTTTAGATAAATTTGTGGGGTAATTTAGCAAGTTACGACGCATTTATTTAGAGATCCCGCCATCCATTTTAATTAGAGTCACTTCAAAATCGTTGAGCAGAAATTCCAATGCAAATATCTGTCTCCGTACTTCGTATCTCGCACATTTCTAACTTCCTTGGGAAAGGTTGCCTCGTGTTTCACTGCACCGGCGTCTTTTCAAAACGGAACACGAAGCCGGCTAACTAATAGAGTCTCCTGATGCAACCACGCTGAAAAGCGTCGTTTTCTCAAGACCTTACACGCGGATTAGCCGACTGGTTCTAGGCGTTATTTTGCAACAATCACGAGGATCGTCGATGCTTCGAGCGAGATACAGTCGTTTCCATGATTAACAGCGAAATTCCTTACCCTCCTCGAGGAAACAATAATTAACTCAACGGAATCAGGGCAACGATGCTAATCAGGGTGGCTGTTGACTTTGAGAATGAAAATATAGCTGTGCTTGCGTCACGAATTTTCACCCAGAAATTTTTTAACGTTTCTTGCTGGAAAATTATGAAATACCTGAGTTAGTTTAGAAGTATGATCGAGAAGCATTATTTACGATTATTTTAATGTTGACTTATTTTTCACTCTCTGACACGATTTTGAAGAGAATAAAATTTGTACTGATTTCTCTTTGGGATAACAAGAACATTCAATTATTTGACGTAGAAATGACTTCAATTTTTGATGGATTAAAATTGTAACAGAACTAGAAGGTGCAACAGTAAGCCACTTAACCTCAACAAATTTACTGTGCGCAGTCGAAATTTTTAGTGTTGGTAAATTGTTACTCTGAGAATTTTTAGGTGAAGAGCTTGATGAATTTTTTGAAGTTATTATTCTTCTATTATTTTTCAATTATTTTCCTGTCATTTTTTAATTATTCTTCAATTATTCTTCTATTATTTGTCAATTATTTTCCTGTTATTTTTCAATTATTCTTCTATTATTCTTTTAACATTCTCTGTTTCACTACGTTCACCCATCACATGAAAACACAAAAAATTTCAATAAAAAAATACGTACTTAAAATTATTATAACAAAAAAGTAACGAGTGTGAGTAATCTCTCAAGTACAAAAAGTTAATAGTACTATTAATTTAATTATAAAATAGTCTAATTTAATTTATGACACAGTTGCAGTGGTAGATCAAGAAATTTTCCAGGGAAATTATATACTTTCACTGTGACAGTAAATATAAAATCCCACAGTAAAATAATATAAACCAGGGTAGTACCGTTATAGAAAAGTGAAAGCGTAAGCTATGGGAATTACGTGTTCCTGAAAGATGCAAATTTTGCATCCATTCAACATTTATCTGCGTATACAATTAAAGTGAAATGTACGTGTCATAAAACTATTTTAATATTTATTCCAAATTGATGTAATCTTGTAGTTTAATTTGACATATAAAATTTGTCATATAAAAATTTTGACATATAAAATTGCAAGTTTCCTATAAAATTAAGTTATATCAATATTAACCACATATTTAATAAATATTAAATTGCAAAGTTTGTTTTTCTGTATCATATATGTCAATGTATATTTTGTCAATGAATTTGCAGAGCAATTATCTCCATATTTTGTCAATTTTACAAGGCAATTATATATACATTATTAAGATAATATTACAAGCTCAACAAAATTAAACTAAAACTATATACATCGATTTCATTACAACATAAAAAAGAATAAAATTTCTGAATCGAAATATAATCTAAAATAGACGGAAATAAATGAGCAAATCATAATACATAAAAATATTTAAACGTTCCTTTACAAAAGGCACGTAGGTTCTTTGTCACATGATAATACATTGTTACACGACAGATGAAGAAGTAGTTACAAGATTCTAGTCCTCCGTCATGGGCAAATGACGGGAATAAATCGAAAATGTCAGACCGTAGCAGAATATAAAGCAGTCAGGAAAATAGCCAGAATCTGCATTACAAATGCAATTCACACGATTATCCTTAACAAATCGATTCGTCTGCTCGTTTTGCGTTGGCCAGTTAAGAAACTTCGATTTCACGCTCATTCAACCTTCCGACAAGGAGAATGTCGTGAACTGGAAAAATTGCGAGAGTTTAACCACCGAGTTTCTGCTCTTTAAATACCGCGGATTCATTTCTTAAAGCTACACGAAAGGTAAACAATTCGATCCATCTTTTGAACTTTTGTGATGAAGCTGCCATTTAAACAAGTTTTATCAGTTAGGTAAAATATGACAATTTATACAATTAGTTAATAAAATGATATAAAAATCTGAATGATTCGTTTAAACACTTAACTATCATGTTGTATAACAAATTTTATATTTGTAAATTGACAACAAATGTTATAGTATCTAATTTTGTGATGAAGCTGTATTTAAAACAAGTTTGATCAATTAGGTAAAATATAACAATTTATAAAATTAACAAATGATATATAAAAGCTACGATGATTATTTAAATATTTAACTATGACCTTTTATAATAAATCTTATGTTTGTAAATAAATAAAATGTAATAATATATTATTTTATCAGTCAAATAATTATTGCATCAGTAAAATAATCGAATGCTTATAATCCTATCAGAAATAATGCGATTAAAACATGCTTCAAAGAATTTTAATTTGTTAAAGTAATTAACGGTTCAATACTATACGTTTATTTTAATTAATTAGCGAATTTATATGAATGATCAAGCCAACGATGTGATTTCATTTTGGACTTCGTATTTACCGATTGAAATTTGTTCAGTAATTGTATTGTACGTTTATTATTTGAATTTTCTCTCAATGTTATATTAAATTACATTTAATTGGAAAATTTTCTCGTTGAAATGCATGAATGTTAACAATACACGAGCTTCTGGTACTTCATACTGCAGTTATTGACCAGTCATTTTCTATCAGGAATATTAATGAATCATTTATGTAGCCATTTTGAGGCAATTTTTAACGTTGAGTTGATGTAGCATAAGTGCCATTTTGTGAAACTTTTCTGTCATGAAAATTCATCAGACTTATTGAACGTCTAAATTAAATCACTGATTGATGTAATTGACAAACAGCCATTTTGTGTTGAGAATATCAACGAAACGACTATACAACAATTTTCTGGGAACATTAAGCTGTAAATTGATGTAGCATAAGTGCCATTTTGTGAAACTTTTCTGTCATGAAAATTCATCAGACTTATTGAACGTCTAAATTAAATCACTGATTGATATAATTGACAAACAGCCATTTTGTGTGGAGAATATCAACGAAACGACTATACAACAATTTTCTGGGAACATTAAGCTGTAAATTGATGTAGCATAAGTGCCATTTTGTGAAACTTTTCTGTCATGAAAATTCATCAGACTTATTGAACGTCTAAATTAAATCACTGATTGATATAATTGACAAACAGCCATTTTGTGTGGAGAATATCAACGAAACGACTATAAAACAATTTTCTGGGAACATTAAGCTTTAAATTGATGTAGCATAAGTGCCATTTTGTGAAACTTTTCTGTCATGAAAATTCATCAGACTTTTTGACTACCGAAATTAATCAACAATTGTTATAATTTATAATCAACAATTTTAAATTGAGAACATTAATGAAATTTTTATGCAGACTTTTTCTTTAAACCTGAAGCTTTAAATTGATATTAAAAAAGTGTCATATAACAATATTTTTATGTTTTGAAATCTTTCATTTATTGTACCAGCACTAAAATATGGAAAAGATCAATTAAATCTGTATCACAATGTGTAAAAAGAAAATAAGAGTAATTAGAAGTGTTCTGTGTATTGCTAAGTTTATATCGTTTGCTAAAAAAGTTTCAGATTAATAGAGATATTCTAGTCTAGACACGCAATCGCGCCATTTATTCGATTTCTTGTTGTATGCCCACGTTCCTACCCCTAATTCGATTTTATGGCACTGCAGTGGTCGCGCATTGCACCCTGAAATCGTGTACCTGAACTAATTATCACCGTTTAATGATACACCAACTTTAACCACGTGTAATCATCCAATCAGATATTGTACTATAGACAAGTAACAAATGAACAGTTGTATTTACATAGATACAATATTTACGTTTCAACAGACTATTCCTGCAAGTCTAATAACGATTTTAGTTCTACCTTTTTTTAATTGAGAGGTTGGATACATTTTCAAATTATTAAATTTCCAATTTTCGAAATTACCAAAACTCCAATTCTCCAAATTTCCGAATTCTCAAATTATCGAATTTCCAAATTACCGAATTCTCAAATTTCCGAAATCTCAAATTTTCGAATTCTCAAATTATCGAATTTCCAAATTACCGAATTCCCAAATTTCCGAATTCCCAAATTACCGAATTCTCAAATTTCCTATTACTCAAATTTCCGAGTTCTCAAATTTCCTAATACTCAAATTTCCGAATTCTCAAATTTCCGAATTCTCAAATTTCCAAATTCCCAAATTTCCTAATTCTCAAATTTCCAAATTCTCAAATTTCCGAATTCTCAAATTTCCGAATTCTCAAATTACCGAATTCTCAAATTTCCGAATTCCCAAATTTCCGAATTCCCAAATTACCGAATTCTCAAATTTCCAAATTTCTAATTTCCAAGCTCCTATACCCTCAAATCCCCAATCTTGAAATTTCCATCTACCTAAATTCCCAAATTTCCAAATCCCCAAATTTCCTGGTCCCCACCTAAAAAAATCCCCAAATTAAATTCCCAAATATCTACATCTCCAAGCTCTTAAACTCCCAAACTCCCAAATCCCCAAAATACCTAAATTCCCAAATTTTCCAAAATTTCCCTACATAAAACCAAATATATCACAGTGAAAGAAAATTAACACTAACAGTACCAGACTTGTTAACCTAACTTCACAATATTCCTAACCACTGAAGGACCATACACCGATTTAAACGTGATCCAGCAATAAAGTTAGAAGTAACAAACGAGTGCACCATTATTGTGGTAAAAGTTTCAGTGAGAGGTGCTCGAGATTTTTTCAAAAGCCGTCGTCCTTCGTTACGGTTAAACGTATAGTGAACTCGTTACACGTTCACGTCTGGTTACAGTTACAATTTCTTTCTCTTTTGCATTTCCGACATGTTTTACTACTACTTAATTTTCTCTCGTTACTTACTATCACGATTTTGCTCATTTCTTAATCTGTGAGCAGTACATTAGATCTCGGTTATTGATTTTGTACTGTTATATCATAAAGACAAAGTTTCTTCAACTTCCTGTCGATTGCCAGATGTTGCAGCGAATGTGTGCAATGTGGTTCGAAAATTCAATTTGATCCTCTCAATTGTTCCATTTACGGATTTCTTAACACATCAATTACTATTGTTTATTACTGAGCCAGTAAAAATTTAACCTTGCATCGCTTTATACACAAACTGTTTTTATTTTTAATTACTCATATTTTCATGTAAATTGAATAATTTTACTAATGAAATTTTATTTTAGCATCAATATTATATTTACTTATAATGTTAAATTATAATTAACCTATTCATAATTAAACAATTTTAAATTTAATAGTTGCTTCATAAGGAAAGCTCAATTTTATTCAAAATATAATATTGTTTGAAAAATTTGTATTGAAAAGTGTAGTTGTAAAATGATTAATTAATATTCAATTTATAATTGAACTTATAAGTGTTAAATTTATAGTTCACTTTATAAATGTTCAATTTATAAGTCAGCTTACATACATCTAATTTATAATTGAACATATAAATAACAAATTTATAATTTATTTCATAATTGAATTTTTATTTTCAATTTTCAATGCCAAATAACTTCAACATTAATCAAGTGTTAATATTTATCGAATTCCCCGAGTTAAAACGCACAGAAGTTTAAAGTAGTTGCCGAAACAAATTCGAGCGGTGTCTGTTCGATCTTTCGCAATTCAAATTGCGCGCGCCGTGGTACGACCGCACCGGAAACCGTTCGAAAATTTAGCCAGAGGCTGCGTAGTCCCTCCAGGGATAGGCTAATGCTTGTAATTAATTCAACTGGAATCTGCGTGAAATTTAAATGCACCTGCACTATTGATTTTTCGATTCGCCGGCAATTTTGACCGCTCAGGTGGCAGCACTGCGCGCGGCTCGACTCCGCGCATGCGCACAACTCCTTGCACGAACTTATTTTACAAATATTTGCTTCTTTTAACTCCGTTTACTCTTTTTACTGTGATATTAACCCTTAATGGACCATCAACGCATAAAATATACGTTCGGATAATATTTCCAAATGGGAACTTTTATTTTTTAATACTACTTTAATAAATATTGCGTTACGTACGCTTTTAATGTAAAATGTACAATTGTGAATTATAAAAATTTTTAATATACTTTTGAGAAACGTTTACTTGCTTTATTTTAAATAAATGTTTTATGCATTATAGTTACATTATATTTATTAGTTAAATTAAATTATATATCAGGGTTAAAATTTGAAAATTAGTATGTTTTTTTTAATTATTTAATGATTTCGAATGACGCAAAGGGTGTGTAATATAGTAATTTATTGTTGCGTGTATGAAAAGAGGTTATAGACGCACATTAATTTAGAATACTGAAGTTGTAATGATATAAGAGCTTGTTATAACCAATTGAGTCATTAATTTCGTGGAACTTGGCTCGTAGCCATTACTCCATCTGTTTAATCATTCGGCTGCAAGAGACGTATATATACGCTCTCATTCATCCGAGATTATACGCGGAAGGTATAGATAGTACATATACATTCGATAAACTGTTCTCAAACTCCTTCACTGTTTCATTATATCGACAGAAGGATATTGATAACTATTTCAATGTTCCTTTCCTTAATTTTTAACGTGATGTTCTAACTATAAGAGCTCAGAAGTGTTTTATAATATTTGAAGACGAAGAGCAAGATTGTTAATAATTATATTTTTAAAGGAGTTTTTAAATTGCAATTTTAAATTGTTTTAAATAATTTTTTATTGTAAATGAATTACTTTATGAATGAATTATTTTAAATTGCAATTTTGGACTTAAAAAATCATTCAAAATTGTGTTTGTAAATTTAATTGCAACAAAAAGAAGGACGAGAGAAGAATGAAAATTTATCAAAATGTTTCTCGTTACATAAAAAATTCACACACACAAGGTAGCATTTGTAATCTTGAGTTATGATGGACGTTAAAAATGGTTCTTTCGAAATGGGATAGCATTCGGAAGGAAACGTCCGTGGAATGTAACCAGACTGTTCGATATGAAGTGGATCAAAGGAATAGGGGACATTGACGAAATGTGGAGCAGAAGTAACCGTGCTGTCATCGGAAAGTTTGAAAGTAGTGCCATTTCTAGAGAGATGCTACGCGTGATGACTATACATCGAAATAAATGATGGTCGAACAAATATATCCTACATTAATATTCAAATCTTATTGATATAAAATAATATTTATTTCATTCAAACATGTTTAATACTTCTAAGTTTCTACAATCTAAGTTTCTGCAAAAAGTGTGAACACAATATAAATTGTAGGTATAAATTATAAATAATTATTTCATGACTATACTTTTTCCAATATCTACTTATTTCAATTTCTACAAAGAGCGTGAATACGAAGCATAAACAGTAGATATAAAAACAGTATAAAGTATCTATAAAATATAACAACGTCGTTCATAAAATCAATGAAGCGTTTTGATACCCTCATCTGTAACAAATTTTTATTCACCGCAACGTTGCAGAAACTCGAATACCGCAAAGTTACATGACAGTATACGGACGGTTATTAGCAGCCCGTTCCCATAATCGATCAAATAAAAATTTCACAAACCATTAGCAAGAGTTGATGATTACACAAGGGTCGTTAAAGAAACTGAATAGGTTCGTAAAACTTCTAATTACCGCATCGGCCGAGCCCAATTCATTTTATGCAACAAGCTGATCACCGGCCATTTCTCGATGTTCTTATCGATTGAACGTTACGGAATGAAAAATCGTACAGCCGGCCAGTTTAATGGAATGTCTAAATATAAACGCGTACCCTGGTGTACTCTCTAAAAATACTATGCCGATTCGAAGCCAGTTCTACATTTCTCACTTGTCCCCAGATGCGAAGCGTGCACGTACCTTACGTACAGATGTCAACCCACGAGTTGGCGCACAAAGTAAAAGAAGCTTGATGAATGCTATTTGGAGGTTTGGAAGCTTTGCAAGATTGAAAGTTAAGAAGGTTGATCGAATTTAGAATGATCGAAATGTGCAAAGGTCTTTCAAAAATTGGAATGCAGTTGGGACATTGGAAAGTTGAAACTTTGGGTGATTCAAACTTTGGAAAGTGGGGACTTTGGAAGGTTAGAATTTTGCAAGGTTGGGACTTTTGAAGGTTGGAACATAGGGAAGGTTGGGACTTTGGAAAGTTGGAACAGTGGAAGGTTGGAACTTTGAAAGATTGAACCTTCGGATGATTCAAACTTTAGAAGATGAGTACTTTGGAAGGTTAAAACATTGCATGGTTGGGACTTTGGAAGGTTGGAACTTTGCAAGGTTGGATCCTTGGAAGGTTGGGACTATAGTTGGAACTTTAGAAGGTTAGAACTTTGGAAGATTGGAACTTTGGAGGGTTGGAACTTTGGAAGGTTAAGACTTTGGAACGTTAGAACTTTGGAAGGTCGAAACTTTGGAAGGTTAAGACTTTGGTAGGTTGGAACTTGAGAAAGATGAAATTTGAGAAGGTTGAAATTTTGGAAGGTCGAAAGTTTCGAAGATTATAACATTAGAAGTTAATAACTTAGGAAGGTTAAATTTTTGGATGATTTAAACTTTGGAAGGTTGGAACTTTGGAAGGTTAAAACATTACGATGTTGGGACTTTGGTAGGTTGGAACTTTGAAAGATTAAAACTTTGCAAGGTTAGAACTTTGGAAGGTTGGATCCTTGAAAAGTTGGGACTTTGAAACGTTAGAACTTTGGAAGGATGAAACTTTGAAAGGTCAAAATTTTGCAAAATTGAAACTTTGGAAGGTTGGAACTTTGGAAGGTTAAAGATTACAATGTTGGGACTTTGGAAGGTTAGACATTACAATGTTGGGACGTTGGAAGGTTAGAACTTTGAAAGGTTAAAACTTTGCAAGATTAGAACTTTGGAAGGTTAAATATTACAATGTTGGGACTTTGGAAGGTTAGAACTTTGGAAGGTTAAACATTACAATGTTGGGACTTTGGAAGGTTAGAACTTTGGAAGGTTAAACATTACAATGTTGGGACTTTGGAAGGTTAGAACTTTGGAAGGTTAAAACTTTGCAAGGTTAGAACTTTGGAAGGTTGGATCCTTGAAAACTTACGACTTTGAAACGTTAGAACAGAAGGTTGGAACTTGAAAAGTATAATAATTGGTGCGTGACCGCACGAGTGAATTCTGCCGCCGAAAATGTGGCGTCCATTTTGCTATTCTGAATTGTGTCGTAGTTCTTCCACAATACACGTGAGCCTCTTCACGCGCCAACTCGTGGGTTGACATCGGTACTTACGTGACAATTCGAGGATAGAAAATTAATGAGAGAAAGTAGATTCTTTTTCGATCGCGATAATTTATTCAACGTACTCGCGCCCTTGGTTACGCTACAGGAGAATTAATGAGCCGTTCATAGAGATGCTATCGGGTTAATTAGGATCGTTTTACTCTGTGATCGCAGGTAAATTACGGGTCGGTGTATCGTCGCTTGAAACTAAAATTGGAGACAGGTTGATGCACATAGTAGAGCAGTTTGTTCAATGTTTATTTTCTGTTGGGATCTTGTTTAAAATGCTGAATAGCACTGTATTGGATTATTGTACCATTGTATTGGATTACTTTAGTATTTTACGTTATCTTTTTGCAGTCATTTTAGATTCTTAAATTTGTCACTTTTTAAGACATGAATTTCGAAGTTGGGTAATTTGTAAGTTTTTAAATTTTTGGAATTAAAGATTTTTGTATTTAGGAATTTTCAGATTTACACAAAGTTAGAATTCTAAAGAATTCAGAAATATTAAAAAATGCTCTAAATCTAACATCTAATAAAATGTTCCGAAGAAAGCTTCTGAAATTTGAACCTAACCTCAAAAAAGAAAAGCAGTACATCTCAGATAACGTTCTTCACGACCTTTGCAAATTATTTTACTCCAACGATTTAAAGATTAGATCAAGATTAGCATATTTGAGGCAATCAATTGTAAAACTATAACAGAGAAAGGAAACATAGAAAGCGTCATGACTATCGCTGTTCACCTCGTTTCCGGTGCTATTTTGTCATTTCTCCGAATCACAGCAGCACGCAGTGAAACTAGAATTAGAAGAAAGACGGAAGAATTTCTCTTTTTTACGAGCACCGGTAATTTTCACAAATTTCCAACTCGATATCTTCGACCTTTGAAATTGTTCAAATCCGGAAAGATTTCTGTATGGGCACGATCTGTGACGTAAATATTCGTTCAGCGTATTGGCTAACACAGGAAGTACAAAGTAGAGAAATCGGTGCATAGAATGGAGAACGACCTCTTCCTCTTTTAAATATATTATCTGTGCATTTATAAAACTGGAACATGAAATATTTCGATATATTTTATCTTTGAGAACTTTTTAATGTTGTACAGTTAAATTTAGATTTGAATATCTTGCAGTAATTTACATCTTTGAGGATTTAAAAAAATGAACGAGTACCATTAATATCTCGTCTTCTCAATTTTATTTTGCGTAATCTGAAATGTATGATGTGAAATTAATGTGAAGGAATATGCAGAAATGATAGGAATTCTATAATCTGTATTAAAGTATTTTCCAATAGAATTGGAAATCTATATTGTACCTTTGAAAATTGTTATTTTGACAAAAATGCGGGCATTGTTAAAGTATTTATCTCAATTCTCGTTGGAGTTCGTATATTACTGTGAAATTGAAACGAATGATTTTATTAAAAAATTGTTGTCATTCTTTCTATTTTTTAACAGTTATTATTATTCTTGAATACTTTGGAATTACATGGAATGTTACTTTGTTATAGAACGTGAACGTAAATGATCCCATGGTCTGTCACGATGCGGTCGGCACTAATCATGAATTGTAAGTATACTTTCTAACGACGCTCACGGAATTTTTGATCGATCAACGAAAACGATTAACGTTTTCTATTACACTGAAGGTGTCGTAGCGATGGGGCTGTTCACCTGTATCGATGCGATCACCGTATCGATTGACCGATCTGATAATAAACCGGTAAGCAAAACACAAAAAAATGTTAATTTATCAAATCAACAAGTTGTCAAATAAATTACAATTTTAGAGCATCATCCATTAATTATTACATTAATAATTATTTACCATTTTAAAAAAAGCACCGTTCATTATTTGTAATATTTATAATTAATTACCATTTTACCACCACTAAATAATTAATTTATATTAACAATTACCATTCTTCAAAACCCCCCTTATGAATTAATATATTATGTAATAATTATTATGAATTAATTAATTTCACAAAGTCACCACTTCTTAATTACACTAATTACCATTTTACAAAACCACTTACCAATTAATACATTGACAACTTACTATTTCCCAAAATGAAAGTAAACGATTTCTCGTTTCTTAATGCAACCCTAAAAAAGCTCTCCTTTTGACACAAAATCAAGACAAAAAGAGCATTGTTTCTTAGTCAAAGCTTTCGAGCATCTTTGAAACTATTTTAAGCTAATGCACATGATACACAACAGTTGATCGATGTACACGACAAACATGTGTCCCTCTCCAGGTTTCCTAAACGACGTAAATTTTTCCCCAATATTTGTTCACCATCGTCGATCAATAACGGTTACCACGAGCTTTTTCTTTTATAATCAAACTAACCATTACCTCGTTAAACTACTCGTTAACTACATTTTATCTTACACCGTTAATCTAGCTTCAAAAGTATCATTAACAATAATATTCCCCTTTGAAATTCTTCGATTTTTATTTGTACGTTCTACTTGTTTAACTGAAGTTACTGAAAGCTTGAAGAAGATCATGTTTCATGGCAAAGGATCAGATTTCTGAATGTAGGTCAGAGATTTAGTTTAAACTTTCCGCAGTTATAGTACACTATGTTATTGACCTGATAAAAGTTTGTAAGATATTTTTTCTTACCCCTAAATTATTGTGTTACAGAATATACGTTATTCATGTAATGTGCGATTAGGCGGAAGTTGTTAGGAAAGCTCATTTCATATACAATTTACTTTCTAATTTTTTGATTCTTCCAGTTTTTAAATTTTTTAATTTTCTAATTTTCTACCTTCTAATTCTCCAACTTTCCAATTTTCCAATTTTCGAGTTTTCCCATTTTCCCATTTCCCAATTTCCCATTTTCCCCATTTTCCAAGTTCCCCATTCCCCAATTTTCTCACGTCCCAATTTCCCCATTTCGCAATTTTCCGATTTCCCAATTTCCCATTTCCCAATTTCCCCATTTCCCAATTTCTCCATTTCCCAATTTCCCAATTTTCTCAATTTTTCCAATTTCCCATTTTCCAATTTCCCAATTTCCCAATCTCCCAATTTCCCAATCTCCAATTTCCCAATTTCCAAATCTCCTACTTACAATTTTTCAAATTGACTTAATAAATTTTATAAAATTACGAGTACAAACGATAATCAGAGGCAAACTGCAATTATGGTCGACATTAAAAAGTGAAGAGATTCGTTACCGATAGGTTTTAATTTCCTGAAAAGCAACATCACTTTCTCGTTAGCGCAATATCAGACAACCTAAATCTACTCTTCGAGTGCAAGAATTCATAAAACGAGGCCTCGTTTCGGTATCCCTTCGAGAAAGTCGAATCCCCACGATTCGCAGAACTCGCATAAACATCCCGAAGAGTATAACGAGTGAGTCACGCAACTAGAATCGATTGTAACTTCCGTTTTGTTCGCAGACATTTGATGACGGTAGAAAAACATCGAATGATAAAACAGCATCTGTTTTCCAAAGGTCTCACTTTTTTTGTCCTATTTTCGTGTTTCCTGCTCTTTGTGCTATCCTACGTTTTCTCCCATGGAGTTGTTTTTGCTTCGCGTTACGTTTGAATGCGTTGAACAATTACCATTGAACGATAAACAGATATCTAAACGTCAAATAAACAAATGGACCTGGAGTACAATACACATATAAGTACAACTATTAAACAATAAACAGTTTCTATCTGTTTACATTTTTAAGACTATTTATTAAACAACAGAAAAATAACTGCGATTGTTAAATAATAAATATTTTAATTTGATAACATCAAACTTTTCTTTAAATGTCATCTACATAATCTGTAACTACATTCAGAAAAATGATTCCGCTAAAAAAATTAAGTTTGACCTTCACATGACCTTTTATTCTAAGTGAAAAATAATGACACGAGTTTACAGCTTATTTCTCTTCAACTTTTGTCCCAAACTTTTTCGGATACGATCAATAGTATCGAAGATATCCGAAGTTAACACGTTCGTGCTCAGAGAAGAGGTATAGTTCGGTTAAGATAAAGCGAAGTTGTAAATTAAACCATTAAAAAGCAATCATCAATTGATGTCACGACGTTCGGTGATACTTCTTGTTATTTAGAGCTGCAATATCGATCAATGTCTGCCCCTATTCTTTCATGCTCGAGCAATTTTACGACCTTTCCGATCCCACTATCTTTCTTCGATGTACATTTACTCGGGTGGGCACTAAGGCACCGGATATGTTTAACACGAACGTTCGGATGAAAACTTTGATGACACCCGACAGAAGGTTGTTATGCAACACCTGTCGAAGCTGATGACACTGTGTCGTAGGACATGCTTCATATGTAGATTATAAATGTCTTGTATGTAGTCTTATGACGTATTGTCTTGACTCAATATGAACGAGAGATAAGTTACAGTGAGAAGATGAGAAGATCAAATAGAGTAGGACACACAAAGACATCAAAGAGTAGTTTATGCAATATATCGGAAGAGTAAAGTATACGTATTATATGAATAATTGAGAGTTATTATAAGAACCTTCTTTTGTTGTAGCCAAAAATATTTTATGACTGAGCTCAGCTGAACCTTGAAACACAAATTCACGAGCCTTCTTTTCAGTCACCAACGCGGTCATCAATGATCGCAAACGGCTGGCGGCCATTGACCAACGGCTACGAAGAGACAATCGGCACAAACGTGTCTCCTTCGAGCAATCTCGAGCGAAACGGGCCGCTACACCCCGTTATGGGCAAACTACAGGAGCACATGGCCTCATCAGAGAAGCTGAAACCGCAACGAAAGGGCAAACCGTCCTCCCATCACGATTACAATCCGCCAAGTATACTAGGCAGCTTCACGGTGCTGGGACATTCGGCGGCGAAGGCGCGCGGCGAAATACCGAGCCACAATCACGCGAATAAACACGTCGCTTCAGAGACCCGCGAGTACACGTTCCTGATCCCTCCTCCTAAGGACGCGTACCGTTTCGACCTGGACCACCATAGAAAGCCGATTTTACGGGACAACTCGGCATATCTGCGTCAGCCACAATTCGGTCTCCCGAGCGGCCATCAGCCGCCCGATCCTATAAAAGCGGCCACCTATTTCATCAAGAGCTACACGTCCACGACGAACACTCCAGCGCCACCTACGTCGTCCACGAAGAACAGACACTACGCGGAGCCGTATGTGCCCCAGCTGCTTCAGCCCCCCAGGTACCAGGTGAAGCCGTTCGAGTCCCTGAAGGTGTCCAACAACGCCAAACCCTACTTCCAGCCACCTGGCACCGGCCTGCCTGGAGACTTCGGCAAGGATAAACGGCTTAGCGACTTCGACCGACCGACCTTCGACAAATTCCAGCCTCCGAACGATCACCTGATCAACCCGGCGGGAACGGGCAACTTCTTCAGCCAAGTGAACCATCCACCCCATCCCTACAAGACGTCCTTCGAGAGGGACCCTGCGTTCCTAGTGCACGAGAGCCACGAGATCAGCTACATCACACCACCGTCCGTCTATAACGGCTTCAATTTCAGACCCTCTTTGCCCTACGAGACTCTGCTGCCACCGGACGTGTACAGCTCCTCGACTCCGTCACCCACCACACCTCGGGAACGCAACAAATACGAGCAATCAGCGGACCTGACTCCGGGACAGGATTACAAACGACCTGGACAAGGTAGCACGGTTAAACAGGTCGATAATGTGGGTCATAGCGAGTTGCTACCTACGGCCGGGGTCGGAAACACTTATTACGTGTCGGAACAACAGGACCTGACACCCCCGCCAGCCTCCTGGCCAACCCCGAAGAATAAATACACTTCAGACATTAACGAAGTGCTGCCTAGGGTTAATCCTCCGTCCAAGTTCAATCAGGAGCCGGTTTCCAATCAGATTCCTCAAGTTCCCAAGGTGGTGTACATCAAGCCTCAGGCCCAGGCTCCTCAGTTCTCTGGCTCGGTGCTGCCGATTGATATCAGGCCGGAGAATAGCGAGCCGGAATACGAGACTCCGGAGAGCATATCGTTGAAGCATTTTAACGAGCAACAGTATTTGATTCAGCAACAGCTGTTGCAAAGGGACAGACAGAGGCTGGCGGAGCAGGAGAGGCAACAACAGTTGGAGATCGAGAAACAGCAACAGGAGGAGCTGAAGAAGAGACAGGAAGAGCTGAGACAGCTGCTGGAACAGCAGAAGGAGGAGGAGGAGGCCAGATTGGCTGTCGAATCCGTGAAGAATCAATCCCAGCAACTGGCTAAAGTCACGGAGGAACAGACTCCTTATTCGATCCAGCTGACAGAATACGAAATCCCGAAGGTAACCACGGATCCAACCGCGGTGATTACTGAACAGACCCGACTTGGAGAGCTGCCAAAGATTCAACAGTCTCAGGTACGTACTTACAGGGAGGCTTTGCCAAGTGTTTGACCACCGTGAAAGTTCGGTAATAAATGGGGGTAGCTTTCGGACGGGCTGGCTGTATTTCAGGGACAGTTTTGAGAGGGAGGGATAAGTTAGAGAGGGGGGATGGAGAGGGTCTGGGGCATATTTAACTCGAGCCTTGGTATGGATTGGTACGTGGGCGGGGCAGGTTTGCACATTATGTTTGCAGATATCAAAACTTCTAATTAGCAAATTTCGATGTTGCAGGATTCCTAGCTTACAATACCCTATTATACAAGCTCGCAATTTTCATATTTACAATCTTCATACTTTCAAATATCTAAACGTCCTAATTTTTTAATCTTGTCCAAAATCCCTATTTCCATATCAGATCCCCAAAGATCAACTTCTTATTCCACCTCCCAATTTCCATTTTAGAAATCCCTAAATACCAACGGTATCCTCTTCTTGGTCTTCTTTCCTATCTCAGATTTTCTAATTTCACAGGAACTGTGCTTTCTTATTTCAAAATAACTACGTCCTCTTTTCGCCTATTTTTGACCAAAGCCAATGGTTGATATATTATCAACCGGGAACAAAACCTTCGATGTTGACAAGGTCATAACAGGTTCGCATCAAAGTTTGCAAATTCTTCCCCAGGTAACCCAGCCCGATTACACGATCCCGTCGAGTCCCCCGTCGCCGACTCAGCATTATCAGGATCAATTAAGAAATCAACCGGAACAGGTCAATTATCGAGAGCCTCCAACAGATTTACGACCCCAGAGGCCGCACAAGCCGTTACGCGATCAATATAGGCGGAGAAAGCCGAGTACCGTTGCATACGAGCCTACGCCGACGGAAGCTCCCATCCAACTTCCGGAAACCTCTGTTCCTGTAACCTTACACGTTGAAGAGGTGCCTATTCAGACGACAGCCACATTCGAAACGACCACACCGCCTGCGATCGTCACGCAAAAACCGAGAACCCGAAGACCAGGTGCACCTCTGCGTCGAAGACGTCCGACTACCACCACTCCGGAGCCTGCCACTGCGGCTGAGGACTTCCTCAAGTATGACAGACCTGAAGACACTAGACATCAAGTGGACATCCGACAGCAAGTGGACACCAGACAGCAAGTAGATATCAGACAACAGTTGGACACCAGGCAACAGTCAGACACTAGACAGCAATCAGACACCAGACAGCAGCTGGACACAACCCGAAGGAGACGTCCAAAGCCCACCCAGGCAACCTACGAGGAGTCAGTGACCGAGAAGAAGACTAACATCAGAAAACGACCTGGTCACCGGAACAGGGTGAACCCTGGTGAACCCTTCGAGGCTGAAATCGTGACAGAGGTCGTGCATACTCCTCTGAACACCTACAGTAGTCCAACACAGTCGGTCCAACAAAATTACGACTACAATCAGTATGTGACTAACCAGCCCAACCAGCAGTTCGATTACACCTCGCAGAAGTTCCTGCAGGTGGACGACCAGCCTGAGGACACCACCCAACCCATACCAATTGAGTACTACACGGAATCAACGAGGACGAACGTGGACGATGCTGGTAACAGCGAGAGCTACAACCAGAACGCTGGTCTGGTGACTAATATACCTTTAGAGGATTTGTTCTTGAAGACAGAGGGCAATTACTTCGACAGAGCCACGGTGTCCACAAGCGTGTCGAGTTTCGAAACCACGACTGCCTCGACGACTACGACTACGGAGCCGTCGACGACCGAGGCTCCTCAGATTAGCACCTCGACGACCCGGTCCGTGAAGATCAGACCTATGCGGTATGGAAACACCACAAGGCCCAGATTCAGTATCAAGGACTACAAGAGCAGGCTGGATTACAAGAGCAGATTGTCCAGCACGGAGGCCTCCTCCACAACGGCGCCGCACACCAAGCAGAGAGGCACCAGTGTCAAATACCAGCAACAAAATGGCGACAGGGAGACTCCGGGCAGGTACAAGTACATGTCCCGAGCTAGCTACAGGTCTACCACGCCCAGTCCCGTAACTAGGGAGCAGGAGGCTGTGGAAGACGTTGTTTCCTCCACTACGGAGAAGAGTCGTTTCGTGCCGAAAAGGAGACCCATAAGTGCCAACGTCTACAGGAGCAGGATATCCGGCACGTCGAGCAGTCCCAAATATGACAGCGATGTTCAGACGAAACCCAGCACCGCCAGACCGGAGAACGTGTTCTCCTCGTCGGTCCGGAGACGACCCACTATGAAGAGCAGGTTGGCGACGCAGAGGGAGAGCTCGACGGTGGCGTACCACTCGCGGAAGGAAGCGGAAGCCACGGAAATGGCCGCCGAAGAGACCAGTTTCTACTCGTCCGTCACCACAACGGGCACCACTCGAGTGGCCGTTAACGAGATTCCGATCGAAAAGGAGGAACCTGTCGCCACCGAGGTCCCCGAGAGGAATGTGAACGAAAGTGAAACCAGTTTCCACGCGGAAAATGAACATCCGGAACCGGTTGTCACAAGCACTACCAAAAGCGTGGACGAGAAAGAGGTCGTCACCGAGCAATATTCGTCGACCGAGCAAACCACCCTGCCGAACGAGAATAAAGAGACGAGCACGTTCGAGATCCCGTCCGACGAAGAAGAGCTGTTCGCCAAAGCGTCCCAGAGTGTGGCGGATCTAACCAGCTCCGCGTCGGCTTTGTACGACAAGCCGGGAATGTTCAAAGCTGTCTCCCCAGAGAACAGAGTGGCAGTCAACCACTTCAAGATACCCACCGACGAACCCACTCTGCCGATCGAAGCCTTCTTCCAGGAATTGTCGAAGAAAAGCTAAGAACGGGCTGATGAAGTTAATTTGATTTCGCTTCGGGCTTACCTGCGGGGACTGCGGCGCTTCTTCAGGAAACTTCCGTAGAAATATGCCTTTGAGAGGGTGAAGCAGTCCGATTTTTGTATCTTCTTTTTGTTCTTTCGATTTCTGGATTTTTATGGTGTATATAGTGATCTCAGGTCATTTCTTGAGTCTTGATAGGCTTCTCATTTTTTATTTATTTGCGTGGATCTGATTTTTTGGAGCTGGATTCTTCTCTGGGGATATTTTTAATTTTGTTTTGGAAGAGTAGTGGTTTTTGGTGATGTGATTAAGCTTTGGAAATTGTACATAAGTGACAGTTTTTTTATTTTTGCTCTCTAGTTTTAGTAACTTGGACAACTTTTGATATCTTAGCAATCAGGCTTTTAAATATTTTCAGTATGTTAAATTATACTTTTAAATGTTTTCAGCATCATGAACAATCAGACTTTTAAATATTTTCAACATCATAAACAATGATACTTTCAAATATTTTCAGCATCATAAACAATCGTACTTCTAAATATTTTCACTATCAATTATATTTTTTTATATTCTATATCATCAATATAATATATCATCAAACATAAATTATATTTTAAATCATCAATGTTCATTATTCAAACATTAGTTGAACAAACTGAATTAAAATTGAAATAAAAATTCAGCAAAATTCGCAGACTTTTGAAATGACCTGATAGTTAAAAGGATGAGAAGAACGTACCAAAAAATCTTAAAAGAATCGTTGTATAAAAACAACTTAAATGATAAAAAAAAATGATACGTGCAATAATTATGAAAATATTGATATTTTCCTGGGATTGTTTTACCAGCATTTTGAACAGGGAATTAAGATACCAAATGCATGCAATTAACGATTAAAATTATCTTCATGCTATCTTAGATGTATCGAATTTAATTTATTTGAAACGCGCGTACACTGAATCGTTCGATCGAAAAGCATCTATTATTTTCCGATTGATTGGTGCTAGAGGGAAAAAAATAATGGATGTCTTTTTTGTAAATATAAGTATTCCAGAGTATTTATCTTAATCGTTCGAGTAGATAAATTCTCTCGATTTTAAGTCTTATTTAATTATCGTAATGGATACACCACGAAAAATATAAAAAAAAAAATTCAGACACCTTTTTAATACGAAATTGTGTCAATTTTTATAAAATTTGTATTCAAAATTTTAACAAGTTATTCCTATAACATAGTCTATTAAATGTTACAAAGTAAAAATGTTAAATAAAAAAAAAATTTTATATTTTTATAAAATGTTATGAATAATATTAACGTTATGGAGAATTATTTTAAAAATCTATTTAATGGTTGAATTATGTCCTCGTTTGACTAAAATGCAATAATCCACGAGGGCCATTAAATCTTTCCTGTCGATATCAGGCATCCTCCACGATTTTCAGCGCCATTTTCCTCGAAAACGATATCAAAAATTCATTTCACTGAATGAGGGATTATCGAGAATATATTTATGTTCGTGTGTCCGTACGTGTAAGTAGTAAAATATCGATTATGCTCGGTGCATCGTGTTATTTATATTGATTAAGCAAAACCATGTACACTGTAAATATATATATACATAATATATATATACAATGAATAGTAAATACAAAACTTGTCGTTATTTACACCATCTCTCCAAATCAGGTAGGTTATGATAAGGTTATAGGTTAAGTATAAAAACACGGTGTCAATCGTTTCAATTTAATTCACAATCCATTTAATTACGTCACGATGAATGGTTACATGTGTAGTAGGCGATGTACGAGTAAAATACTATTTTGGAAAGCATACTTCCGTTTAGTAATTTTCGTTAACTCCTTTGCTACAATTTTAATAATATTATTTCACACTCGATTCAATCTGGGTCATTTAAGACCCACAATTCAGAGCTCTGAATAAGACCCACTGATTTAAAACGAAAATTTGTGTAGTCGTGGTGCAATTTACGACCACGCTATATCTCTGATGACTATTTACCATGCATTCTACTTTTCTCATACACATGTGTTCCAAACAGTTCCTTCAACTTTAGAATTCTGAATTTTTTACAATAGAAACTTGATATTTCCATGTTAGATAAATTCCTTGAGAAATTCTGAGTTAAAATTTCAAATTAGAGTTTATTTCTCGAGTTTCTACAGTTTCTGAAATTCCCAGAATTTCTAGAATTCCTAGAATCTCCAGAATTTCGGTAATTAGAGCTTACAGTACCGATAAAGTCCTGAAAGCCCCCAACGCACGAAATTATCAAGACCTTCCAGTATTTTAACGTGAAATTTTACGAACATGCTATATCGCTTCCTTAAAGCAATATAGATAAAAGATGTTTTTTAATATTTTTGAAGTGTTTCTGAGTTGATAGTGAATTATAGTAATTTTAGTAGCAAAAGAGTTAACTAGTAGATGATTATAGAAGACAAAATAGTATTTTACCCGGCTACTTGAGTCTCCTCTAGAAATCGACAATGAGTTGTTTCGTTTCACGGTTACATATACAATGTGTATATACACATATAGGTGTATAGGCCTACAGAGATTATTTCGATTGTACCTAATTTAGAATTACGCACAGGCCGTACATTCATAACCCTCTATGAACCTTTGTAGCAACAAATTAAGTACAGATAATTATTTTGTTATTCGTGAAATATTTATATTGTTTTTTAGTCGGGTATTTATTAATTTTCAATCGGGTATTCGTTCATTTTTAAATTTTGCAAATTCGGGACATTACAAAGTGGTTGTGGTTCAATTTTTTAATTTTTCGAATTGATCATTTTTCAATTTATTAATTTTTTCAACTGATCATTCTTCAATTTATTAATTTTTCGAATTGAAATTTTTTAGCTTTTAAATTTTTCAAATTGTTACCCTTCGATTTTTAAATTTTCCAAATTGGGAACTTCTCGGTTTCTAAATTTCAAATATTCAAATTGAAAATTTTCTAAATCGTTAAAGAACTTAAAATTTATATTAAAATAAGTTGAGAAGAATAATAAAAGAATTAGAAACGTTATATCAACAGAAATTATATAAAAATTGCAATATAGTGGGGGCTAACCTCCTTCGGGCATCTTCGTGGATTTCCGTAGATCTTCGTGTGCTACGATGAAAGAGCACGCCTCTATTGTTTACAGAAGAAGAAACTACTCTCAATCGGCAATATAAAGAATGACAATATAACGAGAGTTATCAAACTTGACATAACAAATATTAATACTAACTATAAATTATTAAATTTGATATAATAGTATTAATGTTGACATAGCAGAAATTAATATTAATTTGAAATTATTAAAATTGATGTAAGAGAAATTAATATTAATTTTAAATTATTAAGCTTGATACAGTAAATATATAAAATTGAGGTTATAGAGGGTTAATCAATTAATCATCATGAAACATGTACGTCGTGTAAAACTCCTCCCTCGTTTCGTAATTGACAATTAGTTTAACGCGCTTTCCTTTTTTTGTTTCGTTTATTTCTCATCTTTTTTTTTCATTTATTTTTTGTTCAGTCATTCGAGGTACCGTTGTATATATAATATATATGTATATAATATATACGCATATATACATAACAATATTAAACTATCCAGACGAGAATAGGCACACGCATACCAAAAGTATATTTACAATGCCGGCCACGAAGTGGCGGAGCACGAAGTGGACGTTGCACAGAGCTACAGAATGTGTTTCTGTACGCACACGGAAACGCAATTATCTATAGTACGAGCCTTCCTATTATAGTGATAGAAATTCGCACGAAACGGATAAATGTCACTAGGAAAAATTCAAACGAAACCTGAGACACATCGATTCGCCTGAGACAAGCGAATTCACAGTTTTCGTCTACGAACGAATGTTTGGTCCTTACAGGAAACTACGCGGGGGTAGTTTGGAAATTAAATAACTAAGAGGTTCCCTTCGAATAAGCTCCTTTCTTTCTATTTTCTTTTTTCGTGGGCTGCAAATATTTATGCAATTTATATAAAATAAACAATTATTTTTTATTATATTCGAGAGATTTTTACGGGGCCCCAAAATGTCTATTGACGCTCCTGAACATAGCCTGTAAATTCAAGCGTTCAATATTATTCAGATTTAATTAAATTAAACTTGTTTGATAGGAAGTTTGATTAAGTTAAACTTGTTTAATATAAAGTTTAATTAAATAACACATAATAAGTTCGGATAAATAATCAAATTTAATATGTTAATTAAAATTTAGTACATGATCTGATGAATTTATAAAAAGGACTCTTGCGTAAAAATAATATTTATCTGATTCGTTAATAAAATCAATTTTGATACTAATTTTATTTGACCATAGATTCAATTTTTGTCTAGGTTCAATTTTTTAATTCATATTTTTGCATAAACATTTACAGTCAGTCCATCACGTTTAGATCAATGGAATTCTACTTTATTTTAGTATTCTTAAAATTACTCGAGAAGCTAAAATCGAAATCATACGAAAATATACGTATGTAATGTACAGGGTGTTTCATAATTTGTGGACATAGTATGATGAATTAATTACAAATATACAATTTACACAGATACAAGAAATTGTGTGCAAACATGTGTCATATTTAATTAATTTCAAATTGAGTTATTGTAATTATAACATTTTATACAGTATTTTATACATTTTCAATTTTTTCTAAATTTAGTAACATTTTTTAAATATTACGAGAACAAATTTTATTTATTCTTTTTATAATAGTTTACAAGCTTAAAATACTATAACTTTATACAAAAATTAAGAGATATTAATTGCTAAAATAAATGCATATATTCAACATTAAAATGAATTACATATATCTTTCTTTTCACACAATTCGAATATGTAAATTTATAAAATATATAAATAATGTGTCCAATAAAGAAATGTGTAAAATATGTAATAAAATATATATAACATTCTTATTCAAAAATTACAAATGTCGTACTAAATAATTTTAATAATTAACTATTGCTAATTTAATTATTAAATAATCGAGTTAACATTTCTCCGTTTCTAACTTTTGCAATCAGTTTCCACATATTATGAAACATCTTGTACACGAGATTTTCCTCAATTTCCGGTTACGCATACACGCACCTGTATGTACAACAATAATACAAAAGATGTAGCGCTGTTAACAATCAGAAGTGGTTAAAAACATGCTAGAAAAAGGAAGTTGCGATACGACATATAAGTACATACGTGTTTTTGCATGTGTCTGTATATATAAATCGTTTTCTTTTTTTTTTCATTTTCGTTTCGTTTGCAATGTTTATGCACAGAATTTCTCGAACAAATATTATACCTGTTCGCTATAAATCGCATATTTTTATTCGTTCAAACAACACGACGTAACTAAAGCTGATGGTTTTAAAGTACTCATAGTAAATACTATGCTTAACTATGGTTCAATCCTTCGGCTCGATCCTTTTCAATTTTTTATTTAGAATTGTTCTGGACATCGTTGTCGATACGAGCAATCTTTTTCTTATCCTTTCTTAATGAAATAAAAGCAATTTTATTAAATAAAATAATAACAATAATTTTCAACCTATATTATTAAAATACATGTAAATTTGTATGTAAAGAGAATAAACAAAAAAATATTGCAAAATCAGAAAATATTATCAAATCAATTTTATAAGAAAAATAAGAAAAAGTTTCGAACAAAATAAAATTCACTGCAAGTATGTGACAGCGAATATTTATGCAATTATATTTATAAATAAAAAAATTGTAAAAATTCTGTATATCATAACATTCTATATACCAATTGAAAAATTTATATTATTGTTTCAAGATGTGGTATATTTTAACTTGCATGACATTACAATAAAATCTCAAATAAAAGAATATTCGAAAATGTATCGCTTTCAATTCTAACAGAAATACATTCCTCAGATATGTACATATAAAATATTATTTTTAATCACGTATGTTCAAAACATGAAAAGCAGCGTAGCATAAAGGTTAAAACCTAGAAATCGAAATGATTTCAATTAGTAAAAGAGAAAGCACAAAAAAAACCAACACAGCTATTTGCATAAACATCCGCAGTATAGTATCGATAATTACACGCGTTTATGCAAACAATGATTTCACGTGCTAATTACGCGACACGCGTGTATCGTAAAAGATCGATAAGCCGAAAGATTAACACGCGATGTACGTCTAACACTTTCAAGCGGGTCATTTCTATTCTACGACCCTTTTTAGAATTTCCATGTGTGGCTTCGGCGTTGGTCCGCTTTAGTACGTTATTATCACTTTTTGTTTCCATTATTTTTTTTTTTTATTTTCGCTTAATTTTTTATTATTCATTATTTCTCTATTGTTTGCCTTGCAATCGTTCGCGCATGTGTGTGTATGTGTGTGTTAGTGTTTCTTTTAATGACACGTCGATCCACGTCGATCGTACCGGATGCACGGTCGAGAGATCGAAGCTTAAAATCGAAGATCTTGACATCGAAATCGCGAGGCACGTACAATAAACGTCAACGTCGAAAATTACTGACGATTCGACGGCTAATTTCGTTGATTTCACTCGTTAGCCTCGATTTTCCCGGGATGATCGTTGTTCATGTCGGAAATGTTCGAAACATTGGGCTGGTGCGAAAGGATCGTCGTATATTTCTCTTTTTCGTTTCAATCGAGGATGTTGTGCGATGTTCTCAATTAAATTCACGACTTTAAAGGGAATCTTGGATAATCAATACGATATTGTCGATAGTGCTAATACCTACTGACAAATTGCATGTCTCGCGTGTCCAATATTTATCGACATGTTTAACTACGACGATGTCTGGAAGCTTGTTCAGCCATTTTACATCGTCGATAAAAAATCGAAGCGTTTTATTATGTAAATTTTTAAAACGAATTTTACCTCCTCACAAACGATTTCAAGATTTAAAAAATCACAGAATTGTGCATTTGCAATTGACAATTTTAAATCAATAACAAAATAAGAAATTTTCAAAAGAATTAATATATAAATATGTAATTATTGTTCAAAAAACAGAAGATAAAAAAAATGAGAGAAATGTGTTCTTAAGTAAATTTGTTAAATGAAGTCCACGTATTAACTTCTCCAAGAACAATTTTTTTTAAGGTCATATGACAAGAATGTTTATGTTTGTGATTAATCAACTTTAAATCATTGACAACAACAAAAATTCCAAAAGAAATAAATATTAATGCATAAATGTGTAATAATGTCAATAATATATATTGTTACTGATTTTGTTAGCATTGGCCCTAATATATGTTCACATATGTTACGTTCGCATATGAAAATTCCACATATGTGTATGAAGAGGTTAGCAAATCATGTGTATCCTTGGAGAGGTTAGGAAATTATTAACTGAAAAAATTATTAAAAATTTGAACACAATGAATTATTAAATAATATAGTATTTAGTATAAATATAGTAAAGTGTAGTTTTAATATACTAGTACAGTAATAAATAGAATATTGAACATTTCGTGAACATACACTTTGTCGAAGAAAGATAAAAAAGTTTGATAAATAAAGAATATGAAGGTCGTGAATTTAATATCGAATGTTTATCGATGAAAAGTAGTCACTTTGATGTGATTGATTTATAGATAAGTTTTATCAATTCCTTTTCGTTTATATACTTCGCTACGCTACATTTGTCAAAAGACAATGTCTACAAAGCAGTGATTTTTCTGTTCAACACATTGAGCTTATTGTAATGATATTTAGTTACTTTTATTAACCTATGCATTAGAGTACTTAGATTATACTTGTAGTTGGGTAGGTAAAAAGATCTCTCGCAAATGGGTAGTTGATTCGTATGGAAATTCAACAATCATATAAATAGAGGTTAGGTTTGGGGGATTTATGACCATTTACAAATGACCGGGCGAATTTTTTTATGTTTTAACTAGGAATTATTCGAGTTTAGAATTTTACAAGCTGGGAACCCCTTGATTTTTTTGGATTAGGAGCCGTTCAATTTCAAAATTTCCTAAATTGGTCGTCGTTCTTTCTGAAGTTTCGAAATTAGGATACCTGTAATTTTTCATGTTTTTAAATTAGGAGTTTTGTGATGTTAGAAAATTTGAAATTAGGGTACTGTTAAGTTCAGATGATTTGAAATTAGGACTCTTCTGATTTCAGAAAATTCGAAATTAAGATTTTAGTAATTTCAGAAGATTCGAAGTTAGTCTTCTGCTGATTTCAGAATTTTCCGAATTAGAAACCATTCGATTTCAGAATTTTTCAACCTAGGAACCGTCTGATCTCAAAATTGCCCAAATTGGGGAACATTCCATCCAATAAATTTGCAAATTTCTTATCCTAGACTACATTTTTACATTTTCCAAATTAGGAGTTATTTATTTCACAATTTTCCACATACGACACTCTTCGATTTCAGAATTTTACAAATTAAGAACCTCTCGGTTTCAAAATTTGTTAAAGTCACTCATTTTTACAACTTTCTAAATAAGCCTATCTTTCAATTTCAAAAATTTTCGAATTAATTTCTCTTCAATTTTAAAACATTTCAAATTAGTGTCTCTTCAATTTCAAAACTTTTCAAATTAGTGTCTCTTCAATTTCAAAACTTTTCAAATTAATTTCTCTTCAATTTCAAGACTTTTCAAATTATCTTCTCAATTTTAGAATTTCTCAAATTAAAATCCTTTTAATCTTAAAATTAAGGTGTCATTCGCAACTAGAAGGCCTATTCATAATTTTCCACACTGATAATTCTTCGATTTCAAAACCTTTTAAGTTGAGAACCATTCGATTCTTAAATCTTTTAACACCAAACAAATAATTATTAAGTTAAGGATTTGCTATAAATTAAAAGAATATTAAGCTCGCTATCAATGTTACTTGTGATTTATAAACAAGTTAACATCAGCAGTCTTATTTCAAACGCTTCTACCTACAAATACGACAACACTTTTGCACCGACCTACACAACATACATTCTCCTCTCTGTTTCCTTAAAGACTCGGAAATTCATTTCCCTTATTCTACTTCAAAAGCAAATATGCTTGAGGAATCACGAAACCATTATATTATAGTCTGATAGAAGTCCTATCTCGAAATGATTCGAAATTGCTTCAAATAAATCATAATATAATATTTTAAACAAATGAAACAGCTGATTTCTAATAATTTTTTTATGAGAATTAGGCAAGGAATTTTAGCTTATTAATTACCGTAGAAGTACTTGATTACTACCATTACAATAATTAACAGTAATTGAGAATAATTAAGAAATTATTCATTTAAAAAATTGGAGATCTTGGATGTTTTTTTAACTTGGAACGCTTTAATTTCTTAATTTTTCAAACAGAAAATTATTCAACTTTGCAATTTTTTAAATTCCAAGTGTATCAATTTTCTAAAGTATCAATCTATCAATCTCCAAATTTCCCAGAGTACCTTTCAGTCTCAAAATTTTATAATTTGATCAAATCTTCATTAATCTCAAAATTTTCCAAATCGATCAATTCTTCATTAATCCCAAAATTTTCAAAATTGACCGAATTCCTTTAATATCAAAATTCCCCAAATTGCAAGTACAAATATCCCAAAATTCCCCAGAATATATATTTCGATCTCAAAATGCTAATTAACCAAATGACCTTAAATAAAATAAATCAATAAACAAATGTCCAAGCAGAGAAAATTGTATCCACTAAACATTTTCGAAATTACAAAGTTGTCCAATTAAAAACTCTCATCGCTAAGAAAAATATTAACGACGCGAAGCTTGCTCTCTCCTTCTTCGCTAATTAATCAGTTACGCAAAGTTGAAGCGTCCAATCAGTAGAAAGCAAGTGACTGATAGCGAACGCGTTGAACATCGAAAGTGAGTTCTATCAGGAACCTGATTCAAACTCTTCAAATGTAACTAGTGGCCAGGTGTATTTTAAATTTCGAGTACCGACAGGTAGAACAAGAACGAGAGATTTTCAAGTCCCAAACGATCAAACGTGTCTGAAACTATCGAAAACGATACCGAACACGATTATCGTTGATTTCACGACCGACGTCAATGACGACCAAGTCGTCAACGATGAGTTATAGAGCTTCAACGTGCTTCCAGTCGATTCTACGTGTCAAAAATTATCGAAAACGATACCAAACACGGTTTTCTATCGATTCGACGATCGACGTCGTCGACAGGTTCCTGTCGTTCGCCGCCAAAATCTATACAGCAAATTTAGGGTGTCTCGCGAGACTACCCTCACAATTTCAAGTGAAAAGACGCAAAATTGCAGCCTGCAGCGTGGAGACAAACAGACGAACAAACGATCGAGTCCCAGGAGCCTCACGTTCGTTATGGGAAGAGAAATGTGGAAATTTGAAATATTCAGAACTTAGGTATTTGAAGGTTAGGAAATTGGAGGACCTGGAAATGAGGGTGGAACTACTCTCAAAATTTCAAGTGAAAAGACCCAAAATGTAGAGACAAACGAAGTGTAGGAGCCTTCGGCAGCAGGGCAAAAGGTTAAAGCTTCTAATACGCGGTCAAAAAGGTTCCCTATTGCCAACGAGAAGTCACGTGTTGCGGTTTCTCGCTGAAAGCACCGTCAAGTCAAGTTCTTTGGCTTCAATTTACTGCATCTCTCTCTGGATTTGCGGATCTTGTGCAAGAGTTGCGAGGACATTACGTATACAGGGTGTCCCACCTAAGACTTTTGTTACGAACTTTGTACACGAAACACGCGTTCAATCTTCAAAAGCAAGACACACGCATTCAACACATATGAAAGTCATTTTTCAACCTTTTGAGTGGTGGAACGTACAGCTTCCCTTTCACGAATTCGCGTGTTATTTAACGACAAATTCAATAGTTAAGTACTGCGAAGTCATATGAGAACACGAAAAAGCAAGTGTTGGTTTAACAATTTCATTTTGGGTCAGATGTTGAATGAACTTTTTTAGGCACCATGCTAAATGAAACAAAAACAATGAAACAAATGGAAGAATTTTAATGTATTGAATGTGATGAATTTAAATAATTTGTCTTTGAATGAGGACAGCTTTTGCATTCTTTTAATTACTGTAAATAATAATATTAAAACAAAATTATTTTGTTCGTTCAAATTACTTAAGTATTTTAAATGAGACGGATTTAAATAAATTAGTTAATCTAAATTATAACTTAAAGTCTCCAGCATCCTAAATTATTTAAATTTTATTAAAATATGTGTCAATTCAATCGGGACACCCTGTGCATAATGTTTATGAATTTTTGAACATCTTATGGCAATAAATAAAGTATAAATAAAAGGCTCTAAATTGATTTACATACCTAATCGAATATTTGAACAAAAATTGTCGAAATAGAAAATAAAGGAAATTTAATTAAATATTTACAAAGATGAAGAAGAACGAAAAATTTCATAATTAAATTAGTCACCGATGCCTGATATTTCAAGTGAATTTAATTAAATTAGATATAATTAAAATGAATTTGATTAAATGACATGTAAAGTAAGCTTAATTAAATTATATACGAAGTTGATTAAATATTAAACTTGATTAAATAAAATATGATTACAGTGAATTGAATTAAATGAAGTACAATCAAAATGAACTTAATTAAATAAAATATGATTCAAATGAAATATAAGTAAAATGAATTAAATCAAATTAAATATAATTAAAACAAATTTAAACATAAAACATTGTGAACATGTGGCAGAGGTTTGTGAAAAATCTCAAGGACATCGCGATACGAGAAATCGATCGAAGGAAAGCAGCAGTGAAAATTTTTTTGCGAGCATTATTGGAACGAGAATTCTGGAACAACGAGCATTTGCATATTCAACGCATTTGCGGCTGGAGAGTTTGCAATTAAACTTTCTATGGAGCCGACAACATTACAAATATTGTTCCTTTCATCGCGCCCGTACGCGAGCAATGAAAGCACCGCCCATCGAAAACAACGAGAAGTCGTTGAAACACGAAAAATCGTTTACCTTTTTTGCAAAATATCTCAGCTTCGGTCTCGCAGAATGACCCATTTCGATTTGCGCGTCAATTGAGAGACTGAGCACGAAAAAATTGAACCTCATTGAGAGTAGAACAATGTCAGACATTCATGAACAGAATTTTGTAACTGAATATCCTGTGCCGAGCGAAGTGATCGACTTTTTCGATACGACATAATTATTCTGTAATCACAGTTAGTTTTAGAAATTTGGAATATTCGGAGCTTTGGAATTTGGAAGATTGAAAGTTAAGAAGGTTGATCGAATTTAGAATGATCGAAATGTGCAAAGGTCTTTCAAAAATTGGAATGCAGTTGGGACATTGGAAAGTTGAAACTTTGGGTGATTCAAACTTTGGAAAGTGGGGACTTTGGAAGGTTAGAATTTTGCAAGGTTGGGACTTTTGAAGGTTGGAACATAGGGAAGGTTGGGACTTTGGAAAGTTGGAACAGTGGAAGGTTGGAACTTTGAAAGATTGAACCTTCGGATGATTCAAACTTTAGAAGATGAGTACTTTGGAAGGTTAAAACATTGCATGGTTGGGACTTTGGAAGGTTGGAACTTTGCAAGGTTGGATCCTTGGAAGGTTGGGACTATAGTTGGAACTTTAGAAGGTTAGAACTTTGGAAGATTGGAACTTTGGAGGGTTGGAACTTTGGAAGGTTAAGACTTTGGAACGTTAGAACTTTGGGAGGTCGAAACTTTGGAAGGTTGGATCTTGAGAAAGATGAAATTTGAGAAGGTTGAAATTTTGGAAGGTCGAAAGTTTTGAAGATTATAACATTAGAAGTTAATAACTTTGAAAGGTTAAATTTTAGGATGATTTAAACTTTGGAAGGTTAAAAAATTACGATGTTGGTTTAGTTTAATTCTGAAATGAGGTTAGGTTAGGTATATCGAGCTGATCAATGTTCAGGAACAAGAAATGAAAGAATCACTCTGTTGAATTAAGTTACCTGTGGAAATACGCTGAGCAAGTTTGTATATTAAAAACTGCAGAAAAGTTCAAATGAATCTTCCTTATGGTAGAATTAAAGAGACGAAGAAAAGTTTACTTCGTAAAGCAAACTAATCATGCTTGAAGTAAGAGCTGCGTACAATTATTTTGTAATTACTTAGGTTTTTAAAGGGAAATCGATTTGTGTAATGACTTTGTAAAATCCGAAGTTGAGGAAATTGGAAACTTTGGAATGGTGGAATAAATGGGATTTTTGTAATGGTCGTTTCTTGAAGTCAAATTAATTTGATATCAAAAGTAAAATTAATTGGATATCAAATTCAGCGCGTTGTTATATTGAAAGAAGAAAACTATTAAGTTTCCAATTTTTGACAAATGAATCTCGCTGAGCAAATTCATCAAGTTTGTGATGTAAAAATTGAAGAAAATTTGATTATTATTAGTAAAATACATCAAATATTAATATAACACAACAAAATCGTGAACAATTAAATCCCACAAAAATAAGTCAATTTCACCCCATTAAGAAATAATCGGTTTATCAATTTAAAACATCATATACCAATTTCGTAACGAAAAGATAAACTCTTAAAGCGGTAAATTGAGTTGAACAGTTAATACTCGGAAGAAGATGCCAAATTTGTCCGATTTCCAATTAAACTTTCTTTTTTCCTCGTGGAAAGGGATGCACACACATTCTGCTCGGGGATTTAACCCAGGAAAACTTATTTTCCCAGGCAAAAACCAGCCAATTCCGTGGAAACTCGAACGCAGGAACAGCTAAAGCGTTCGTTGAACTGATTTACGGCGTTTACTATCTTTCGAGCGAAAAACTTTTTCCACCTCGACTGACAACTTTTCGAAGTTCGTTTTCGACGATGAATTTCTCCGGCCAACATTCGGCAAGCGAGTTATTAGAAACATCGTCGCGAAAACACGGAAATGTCAGTGGAGTCTCGCGCGATTACGCTAATTATGAAAGTTCCTGCAGGAAGGAGCCTTCGCGTACAAACAGATGCAATCATTTTGATGAATTTTGGAAATGAACGCCGTAATTGTTGGCGGAATAATGGACTGTCTGGCGTGGAACTGCTTGTATCGGGAATATAGTGCGTGAAATGTTAGTCGCTCAAATATGATTTATAGGAAGACATGGTTTAATTAAAATTTGATTAATTGAGGTAGGTTCGTGTGGTAATGTAGACATTGGAATGTGGTGCTTCGAGGAAATTTTAATTACAAGTCATAGCAGTTTGTAAGTTTTGACTTGATGGTTTTGTGAATTATAGAAATTTTTGCTCTTTGGTTTTGGAATTTTTTATATTAGAAATTATTTGCTTTTTGCATTTTCTATAAGAATTGTTTGATCTCTTTAGAAGTTTTTGAATGATCCTGTTTGGTAATTTGAGGTTAGGTTGATAAAAGAGGTTAGGTTAGATTAAGTTAAGTAGGAACTAATAAAATACTAAAATGTTAAAATATTAAAATGCAAGTAAAACCGAAAATAATACACAAGTACAATTTTATTTCCCCAAAATATCTACCAAAACCATATCTGAACGATACCGTAATAATTTTCAAGAATTTCCTCTTTCGACAGCAAGAAATCTATCTCGCGTATATTATTTCGGAATCCTTTAGATTAATTCCCTTTGTGGCAAATTTGCTCGCGAGATACGAGAGATTTACCAATGTAGGACGTTTCATATTGAAATTTTACCGTCTCTCGATTCGAGAATCCCGGAAGCGCGTGCACAAAAATTTTCCTCCTTTACCAGACGAACGAGATAAATTACTTTTATCGGATGCACGAGTTTTTCCACGGCAAGCAGCACGATTTAATCGAGCTAAACGAAAAACTCGATTACACGGTGACGTTGGAGACCGTGGCAAAAAACTTGCTACTTCTTCTTCTTCTTCTTCGTCCTTTTCGTGATTCGTTTTTACGATTCTACGTGCTAATCCGTAAATTTTCAATTCTGACTTTCCTTTTTTAAAAATTAGGACGAATGTCATCTCTCTGTTACCTCCCTATTTTTACCTCGACAAATATTTTACATATGTGATTGGTATAATAATATAATTTATTTGAACATATGGTAAGAACATGTATTATTTATCCGGCTATGAATGTTAAAAAATGTACTGTTTATTTGAAAATAAATTTTAAAAATATGTACTACTTATCTAGACATGAATATTAACAAATGTACTATTTATTTGAACATAATTGTTACAAATCATACAATTAATTTGAACATAAATGTTAAAAAATATACTATCAAGTTGAACATAAAAGTTGAAAAAATATACTAATCATTTGAACATGAATGTTAAAGGACATATTGACTTGACCATAAATATTAAAAACCATACTGCTTTTTTGAATATAAATATTAAAAAACATATTACTTATACATAAATGTTACAAAAATGCACTGTTAATTTAAGTATAATTATTAAAAGAACACATATTGTAACATTTAGAATTTTGTAAAATATTAAAAAACGTACTTAAGTGTGAATCTTAGAAATCAACTCATTTTAAAAAAATGTCCAAATGTTGAATTGCACTTGTATAAATAATGTGGTTGTAGAAACGTATGTATAAATAATGGAATAAAAAATAATAAAGATTGAATAATGATAGTCCGACAAGAAAACGATTGAGGAGCATTGAAAATGTATTGAATAACGTTCGCCAAGATGGCGGACGCGGCGAACAATATCGGCCGGCATTATTATTTAATGCCCGTACCATGGAACACCTTAGCAAGCTGGTTTCAAATAAAGGAACACCGTAAATCTGTTCGATCGATGTTCCATAGCACATATGTACATTTACCAGGTACATGGTGACACAGGTGCACCAACGTATCACGATTAATTCGCGTGCATAATCGAAGAGGAACCGATATCGATCGTATATCGCGTTTCAAACGAGAATTAACGATGTACATTGATACAGTTTGCTTAAAGTATACGTACACATGCAAACTTTTGGTTGAAACGTTACACTTGATTATTTTGTGAAACTGTAATGGAAGTCAATTTATAATTGATTTTTAATTTTTCTGGTGTTACTTTGTTTTAGGAATTGTGTAAACTTTTTTGTATGTAAAAATTAGATTTGCAGATTTTTATGTTTTTAGATGAAAGTTTTGAATTTTTCAATTTTTGAGCCATAAAGCGCTCTAGTTTGCAAATTTCCAAATTTCTAAATTCCTACATTTGCAAGTTTCATTTCTTAGTTCTCCCTACGTTTCTTAATTTTCTAATGCCTAAATTTTCAAATCGTCAAATTCTCAAATTTCCACATTTTAAAATTGTCTAAATTTGTACACTAAAATAATAATTTTATTAGTAGTAATTCTAACAATATACCTAATAGTATATGTACTTGTTATATACAGTATAATGTATTTACAGCTGCAGTATTGCATCCCTTTCTACGAATTCCAATCAAAATTTCGTTAACATTTAACAACCACTACTAGGAATCAGAATAAAAAGAGATTCAGCATGAAAATTCCATTAAAACAAAAGCTGCGTTCGATTGAGAATGTCATGTTTTTAGGGATTTAATTTCAAATTAAAACTGCATCGATAGGATTATTGATCTGACTGCATTCACAAAAAAAGTATAAAAATTTCTATTCCCCAAAAATTCACGTATTTTTATATTCTAACTAAATATTCAATTCGCTATGCTTTTTTATGGACACTGCAATAATTGCTGAATAAATATTACTCTTTTCTTATGAATAAACAATTAAATAAATATTAGCAATATCTCTCAAACAAATAATTAAAAATTACTCGTTCCTTGTAAATATTGTTCCTCGTAAATAATGAAGTAAATATTACTCATTCCATATAAATAAACAAATCACAAACTAATCAACCACGTCAGTTATTTCGAAAATAATTCTAACCTAAAAAATTGAATATTACCTCTGCACCCTTAAAGATTAGATCATCTATGCTGACATCGAAAAAATTTCTAAAAATTTATCCCAGCAACAAGAATACTTTCATCGATCAAAATTTTCAATAAAAACAAACATATTCGCAAAAAGAACGAATGTACAGGGTGTCCCAGTTTTGACCAAACTTCACCAAAATATTCCACACGCAGAAATAAGATGTCGTAACACAGGGTTTTAAACACTTTATCAAAAGTTATAACAAAAGTGCAAAACGACTTCGGACTGCTTTTTCGATGCCACATACAGTGTGTCCCAGTTTCGCGCGTAAAACTTCCCCAGCACGTTCCATAAACAAAAACGATAAAAATGTTGCATAAACATAGGCAGTTAAATATTTTATCGAAAGATTATGAATATACGAAATGATGATTCTCCTCGGATACGAATTCTCGACTTCCACATTTTTTTAATAATTTTTAATGACGCATTCGGGAGCCTGTGTACAAACATTTTTCCTTATTTTTATTCATAGAATATGTACGCTATCAAACATCCGTTGTTTCATATTCTTCTCACAACTTAAGGTATTCGGAATTTTATGTTGACATAACATTCTTTATTCCCGCGCTATGTTAATAAAGTTTGGCAGTAAAATAGACATATCCTGTATTAAAACTATTCACCAGAAAAAGAAATTTCAAGACGAGGTATTTTCTAAGTGGTTTTCTCGTTAGGGCTGGCACAGTCTGCGTTAGCGCAAAACGAAATTAAGACGGGTGTTAAGTCTCGTATCGCGTGTTTCATCGTGCACCATTAGAGTCTATAAATCTCCGAATGGTAATTAAGACAAGGAGTAAATCCCCGCTGCTTTCCGTTCGCTGGTTTAACGTCGATATCGAAGCCCATCAACCGGGCTTCAAAACGACTTCCGTTAACGGCGGGCTTCAAAAGCGCCTCTAAACCGTCTATTGCCTTTTACGCGCCATTTAGAAACGCTAAACGGAACACGCGAATTCGCGAAAAACATTCTCCTTTCCCGGGGAAATTGAAACGCACTATTCCGGAATGTTGTTGCGTTTCAGTTACCTTAAATTAAACGTATCAGCTACGAATCGTTTGGTTCGTTTATTTTGGTCAGAGGTTGATGGATTCGTGCGGAATGCGGGTCTACATGATTTTTTTTTATTCAATTAGTCTTGATAGTTTAACGGGGAAATGTTTCGGACGAAAATCTGTTGCGATTATGCGAAAATTCTGTTGGCGGAAAAAGATGTTTCAAATGGGTTTTTAATAGGACGCTGGCGAGTGTTAAGCAATCAGTAGGTTAATTTGAAAACTTTGCATAATTTGAAATATTCATGACTGCATAATGAAGATTTCCATTGCTAAAATTTGTAAATTTCTAAGTCACAAAATTATCAGTTCATCAAGCTCCTAATTCACAAATTTTATTTATTTATTGGTAGATTCGTAGATTGATAGATTGATAAATTGATAGATTAATAGATTGATAGATTGATAGATTGATAGACTAGTAGATGAGTAGATTGGTAAATTAGCATATTGGTGAATTGGCAAGTCATTGAATTGATAAATTGGTAAATTGATGAATTAGTGAATTGGTAAATTAATAAATTTATGAATTGGTGAATTGATGAATTGATGAATTAGTAAATTGGTGAACTGATGAATTGATGAATTGGTAAATTGAATTCGTGAACTGATAAATTAGTGAATTGCTGCATATTAAAATCCCCAATTACCATATCCCCAAATCTCCAAATCCCTGAATCCACAAATCTCCAAATTACCAAATTCCAAAATTGCCAACTTACCAAGTTCCCAAATTCCTAAATTTCCAGATTCAATAATTTAAAAAACCATAAATGAGCAATTACCTGTGATCAGCACAAAAACCGCGAAATAAATGTTTCCCGACATTTGTTAACGGAACTTTTATCCGTAATTTGGGGCTTGCGGATATAAAAAAAGAAATAAAATGGCGGTACCAGGGTTCGAACGGCAGAGCCACCCATCGTACGCAAGCTTTTACGACGCAGACCATAAAAGAAAGCAATTGTGATCTGAAATAAAGAAGATCGAAATTTTTAATATCCACGCGTTCCTCGGCAAATTTAACGCGGACATCAAAGATTCGCAAGCCTCTTTGTTTCGGATCTCGATACAATTACGTTTCATGTCTTATTTCTTACAAACTTGTATCTAGGACCTGATCTTTATTCTCGTATGTCCACATGTTTCTTTTTTTTACATCTTCAATTTTATGTTTTTTTATATGTTCAGCTTTATGGTTTTTATATGTTCAACTTTATATTTTCTTGCATCTTCAATTTTCTTACATTTTTTAAAGCGTTGAAAGCAATTTGGTAACAGAAGTAGACAAGTTCAAAAATACAAATTGACTTTATTTTCAAATAAAAAAGTTAAGTATAACATCGAAGGTTTCTTCTGATTAACATTGAACGAATTTTTGTCGAAAACGCTCTTCTTGTTGAACTATCAAAACTGATTTAAAAATTGTGATGATTTAAATAGCACCTTAGAGATGTGGACCGCAAATGGCGGTTATAATAAAAATTGTATCAAAAAAATAATTTAAATTTTAAATGATTACTTTAATCATAAAATAATTTTCAGAATCACGCGTTCAAGGAAAAAATTATTTATCCTATCTACATATAATGATCACATCTAAATAAGCAGTTATAGTAACTTACGTTATTAAATCAAAAAAGGAAAGTGTTAAGTATACCTATTTATCTTAGTCCACCAATTACTGTAAGCTTATAAATTTCTCATCCGTTTTCTTTGAACACCAGGTATACACCATAAATGGCGGTATTAAATGTACAACTAGCATTAAACGTCTCCCAACCAAACGTTAATTCCCAATGGCACATCAAACTTCACCTATACATATACTTCTGTTATAGTACAGTAGAACCTCAATTAACTGAATTAACATAAAATTTCCCTATTGTTGTAACCTAATTTATTGTTCTCTGTTCATGTGATCAATTAACTGGATTGAAAAGTTATGTTAATTTTCTCGAACACTTGTATGTATATATGTAAAATATAAATGCAATAAATTATCTGAGTGTCCAAATTAGAATTTCAAATTAGTTTTAATTTCTGTATAGGTTATTATATGTAAATACTAGATGCAAAAATTAATTCGACGCCTCATTCGAAATTAAAAATTCATCTTTAAAGAATTATAGTACTTCTACTTCAGTTATAGCAAAAGTACAAAAATCATTTCAATTAATTGTTGATTATTCTTGAGATTGCTCTTAAATCCTCAAATCCCCAAATCATAGGATTTTTAAATTTCTAAATTGTCAAATCTCTAGAGCCTAAAATTCTTAAATTGTCAAATCTCTAAATACCTAATTTCTCAAAATTCACATCCCAAATTCCCAAAAACATCTATCTCCTATTTTCCTTAATTTCCAAATCCTTAAACTCCCAAATTTCTAAATTTTCAAATCCCTAAATCCTCGAATCTTAAAAAACTTCTAATCCTACTTAAACTTCTAAATCCCCAAATCCCTAACTTTAAAAATTCCCACATCCTTAAATCCCTAATTCCCCAAATCCCAACTCTCCAAATTCTCAAACACAGCGAAACTAGCATTTTCACCATGTACCAAATAACACGAAAATTACCTACCTCCAAAGTCCATAACCATACGCTAAACCTTACAGAAACATACTATCAAAGGCACCGAATTAATTGGTACACCCAATAAAACTCCCTCTACCATTTTCACCAATCGACCGTACCATTAACCAATATTCTGCTAATCAAGGTTCTACCGTATAGCCAAAGTACAACTGTACCTTCGATCCACCTTCAACCGCAGGCTACCCAACCTGCACATCTCGCAAATCCATTTCGCAGCTAATTCGATGATCTCGTTAATCCACGAGCAGACGGTCAAGTCGTAACCCTTTCACGTTATCGAACACCATCGCATACATACGTACCATGCCTTTCACACGTGATGTCACATCCCTTTCCAGTTATCTAACATCGTAAACCAATCCTACATAAATATTTACGTAACAACTCCGCACGAATCTCCTAATTGCACGCGAGTTTAATGCACGGTAGGAACGCCCACCGCCCGCACGCATGCGCAGTTCCTCGCATCGCATAAACAGACTCATAGGTGAGCGTAATTGGCTTTAATGCACGGTTCTGCAGGTTCGTCCGTGCATTAAGCAAGCGTGACAGTCAGCTGTCACTTTACTGATATTCAGCGGACGTCATCGATAGCCGAAGTTACAAGATTGGTAGCGACCGAGTGACATCAAGTGTGGAAGCGGCTGTACGCACACATCAGTCAACCCGCGCCAAAGATCAAACGTGGATCGCGTTAACAATGGAAGCATAATCCACGTGTGTCGCCACCGCGTCGAATCGAAGCGCATTCCGCGCGGTTTGGTTTCCAATTTCGCTAATTACGTCGACGCATTAAACCGCGATGCGGCCGAAATAAAGGAAAAGAAACGCGCACGATCGATCGTCCGTTTTAGCCGTAACGGCTGTATAGAAAGTCGCCGATGAACGTTTCCCGGTCGAACGCCTCGCGATGACTGGGAGAGCTAATGTTCGATCACCTCCATTTTGCGGCCGTTAAACAGGCGCCGTTAAATGGCCGTCGTTAAATGGCCGCCGTCACACGGCCAACAGCGTGTGGTTGTCGTTGATGTCCAACAATGGACGTCGATTCGGTTGGCCAAGGTGGTGCTGGATGCTCCTGCAGGAGAGCCCGCGTACTAGTTGTTATCGCCTGGACGAACGGAAGTCAGCACTAGGCTATGCCACTGTGACCACCCCCTCCGGTTCCGGGGACCAGCAGTTGTCGGACAGCCAACAACCGACCACCACAGTCACGAAGCCGATCAGCAACGCTAAGAAGATGTACGCCTCCGCGTTCCCTAAGGAATCTGTTCGGGTGACAGCCGATTTGCAGCTTTCATTTGTGAGAGAATGTGATCCGAGCTGTGCTATGTGCTAGGGGCAAGATGCTGACAAGCAGATGCGAGCGAAGCGTTTTCTAGGATTTGCCTTCGTATGGCGGAAGGAAATGGAAACGAGAAAGAAATTTTTCAATAACAGTAGTGTAACTGAAGTTATTTTATATCTGGATATTTAGAGTTTATTCATTTTCCACATCGCTTTACCCAATTTTCCTCATTCTCCCAGTTTTTCAAGTTGTCCAAATCTAAATTTTCCACATGTATGACACGTTACTTTCTCAAATTTTCCACATATTTTACATTTATCCTCCATAAGTTTTCCAAAGGTTCACCTTTCGAAGTTAATAATCGTGGCGAGTCCATTTTCACAACGTGCAATTTACATATTAAATTACCTAAACGAGTTATCAACATACGGTAAAACACGTTTTCTGAAACTCTCGCATTATCCGTGTACATTTTAATGAAACTAGCAAAGTATGTTGGAAAAGTTTCATATCGATGTTAGGTTTTCGGCTTATCAGCGCAAGCTTCTCATCCCGTTGCGAAGAAAAGTTTCCAACTTTATGACTCTTTGGTAACAGCTGTCAGCGAATCTTATATTGCAATAGTATCCTATAAACCGTCTCCGCAGATGGTTTCGTCCCGACGAAAATACATTTTCGTTACATAAATCGATAATCCGATATTGCGTGGAACCATCAAATTAGACAATAAACACGTAAAACGCTTTTGCACGATGGTGTGCGAAAAGAGAGTTTATTTTATTTCGGATTCAGATCTCCAGTGAAATATCTGTCAAGTATGTCGAGCGTCAATTATAATATTCTAAGAGGCGTGAAAAATTCATGAAACGAATGAACGGTACACGTCTTTTCTCTCGTGATTCAAATTTCACTTTCAAATTTCAGCGTCATGTAGATCGACGCATTCCAGATTCTACCAGCGAATACTTTAGATCTTCGAAAACTATGAGAAACATGGGAAGCTTGGAATTCAGTTTCATCTGAAAAGATTGCTGCATCCTCAGTTTTTTTCGTAGAATGTTATCAAATAAAACGCTTGTACTCTAAAAACTTATTTTGTTACACACTGTATTTAAAATAAAATTTGATGAAAGGACTGCTTAAACTAATGATATACATTCGATCATGTGAACATTGTCATGCATCTCTTTACGGATTCTGCATGCAGAATTACATTTGAAAGTGTGTGCAAGGTTAAATAGAAGCTGAGCGAAGGATATTTTAAAAAGGGGTAGCAATATTGGGAAATCGTAGATAGCAAAAGCTTAAGGGTTCGTTTAGATAAGTAGCCAGATAAGTAGCTGGGAGTGAAGGTGCTGCAAGATTTATTTTTCACTCCTAGTTACTTACTGGACTTTACCTAAACGCACCTTGAAATACATGTCCACTTGAGTATCCCATATAAATTAACAAGTGTATTTTTTGTAATATGGCACCATACTTGGGGATCATTTAGACGGAGCCAACTGTCAGATAGTTCTATAGATAGTTATAAGTAGAAGAGGTGGACTTTCTCCTGAGCACTGATATGGATACGCAAGTTACCAGACAAGTCACACATGTGGTCAGATAGTATCTAATAGATAATTCTAAGAGCTATTCAAGTTAGAGAAGCACCTAGACCTATACAACTAGTCGAACTAGCTATACAAGTAGCCAGATAAGTAGCTATCCAGATAACTAAGAATAAAGAAGAAGACTAGTATCAAGTAGATACATGTCCACCCTAAGAGCTGTTCAGACTAAACAAGTACCCAAACAAGTAGTTAAGAATGCAGAACTAAACTACTCAAATGGACACATGTCCATCCTAAGTGCTGTTTAAACAAGCACCCAGACAAATAGGCTCACAAGGAGCCAAGTAGCTGGACTACTACCCAGACATGTGAAGATACAGACTACTGTCAAATGGGCATCTAAGTGCTGTTTAAGCTAGAGAGACACCTGGACAAGTAGCTATACAAATAGCCAGAAAAATAGTCGGGAGAAGAAGTGGACTGTTATCAAATAGATACATATCCCAAGAGCTATTTAAAGTACATAAGTAGCTAGACGAGTACCCAGACAAACAGTTAAGAATGCGGATACAGACTACTCTCAAATGGTTATATGTCCAAGTGCTGTTAAAGCTAGACAGGCACCTAGACAAGTAATTATACAGATAATTAGAAAAGTAGTCAGTGGACTATCAAATAGATACATATGCATCCCAAGAGCTGTTTGAAACAGGTACCCATATAAGTAGCTGAGCGAGTACCCAGACAAACAGTTAAGAATGCGGATACGGACTACTCTCAAATGGTTACATGTCCAAGTGCTGTTAAAGCTAGACAGGCACCTAGACAAGTAGCTATACAGATAATTAGAAAAGTAGTCAGTGGACTATCAAATAGATACATTTGCATCCCCAGAGCTGTTTGAAACAGGTACCCATATAAGTAGCTGAGCGAGTACCCAGACAAACAGTTAAGAATGAGTATACAGACTACTCTCAAATGGTTATGTCTGTCTCGATAGATATTTAAGCTAGATACGGTGATCAGATCAGTGGTAGACAATCTCAGCTAGAAATGTTCCCAGTATAAGGGTTCGTCAAGCAGACATGATCGTTTGCTGGCAGTAAAAGGACGAAGCTTTGGCGCATGCAACGGATAAAGAAGAAAGGGTTTACCTAGAGGTCCCTTCGATTTCCATAGTCCCTTGATCAGCGTGGGGTCGCCGCGGCGCCAGTCGCGCCACCCTCGGCCCCGACGAACCGGTCCCTCGGACCAACTCGCATCACCACCGGCGGCACCGCCACCGGCTCCACCGCCGGTATTTTCCCCGTGTACCCCGAAACCAACCCCGCCACTTCCACCGGCGGCGCCGGTGCCAGAGCCAGAAGCACCGCCGCCAGCAGCGCCGATAGTACTGCTCGCGCCGCTGCCAGCTGTGCCACCGCCGGGGCCCGGGGTGCTCGGCGAGCCAGCCTGCGGCTGTCCATGGACCCCCGCCCCACCACCGCCCTGTGGCAACGGCAATCCAGCCGCTTTTTTATCCAAAGCAGCGTGAAAAAGTAACAGACCATCGTCAAATTCGTTGCCGAGCACTTGGGAGCAAGGATATCGACAAGGGTACTCGAGATCTGGAGTCGGTGACTGATCGTCTGCACACCTCACGGTTTTCAAGCACCAAATATGTCGACGGATATATGATGAATGTCTTTGCTTTCGTGGTATTAGTTCGGGCTGTATACCGGTAGGGAATTGTATAATAAGTATATGAGATGTGGGGTATTTTTTGGTTGTGTGGGAGTCTAGGGTTTGAGGGCATCAAGTTTGGGAACTTGGAAAGAGGCAATTTGAGAATGTGGCCATCTAGGATTTGAAGATTTGGGCGTGTGCTTGAAAATTTGGAAAGAACGAATTTGGGAACTAGGAGAATTAGAGTTTGATGATTTGGAGACTTAGGCATCTGAGTTGGACATCTTAAGATTTGAAGATTTGTGTATTTGGAAGCTTGAAAATTTGGAAATGGGAAGTTTGAGAAGTTTAGGTGAATTTTGGGACCCAGGGTTTTTTGGACCTAGAATTTGGAGACTTAGGGATGTGAAAAAATTAGAGGTCACAGAGAACATTAAAACCATGAATTCCCCAATTTCCAAATCCATAAATTCCAGAACCCCAAATATATCTAAAAATCCCTAGGACCATAATTCCTCCAAAACTCATCAACTAAATTTTCCAATCTCCCTAATTCTCAAAAACAATTAATTTGATTTAGCACTAAAAATTTAATATCAGCTATCATATCAGCTCTCAAATTAAGAACCTAATTAAATACTTGTAATCTCGTAGATATAAAAATTTATCAAATTGCAATCCTTGATATTATTCAACAATTTAAATAATTGTCAAAACGGAGAAGAAAAGACATCATTATATATGTGAATACCAAAATTGAACAAATCATCTTAATCGATCGGAATTAAATTAATAGTATTTTATCGAGAAGTAAAAACCCGTTAGGTGTACACACAACAGTGGATAATTAGGGTATAAGAGCAATTCGTGGTCGAGGAATGGTGCTCCTTTAATCACTGCAAGAGCAGTCGATTCGTTGCCGGTAAATTTACTCGATCGTTCCCCTGAAACTTTCTTGCGAATAGAATTTAAATCACCATGCAAAAGGATCATTATGCTTCATTTACTTCGACGGTGGCTGGTATAATTCACGAATAAATTTACCGGCCCTTTGAATCTCTCAGTGCCAGTTGATTTGCATGCAGAACCGCTAAATATATTTATACATATGTATATATATGAAAGAAAAATCTATTCTGCAGTGTTATAGAAATGAAATTAATTTCACCCGAAACATCGCACACTTCATCGAAATTTTCACGGCACCTATAAATGCATACCTGTTGATGGTCACATAAAAACATTAATTTCCTTTTTACCATATCAAAACAATCGAAAAAGCAGAAAAATAGTTCGATCGTTATCTCTCTACCACAAAAAAAAAGAATGTATTCTGCGAAAATATTTGATAAATCAAGCGGGATATCGTTTAAAAAAAAAAAAAACATCGAAATTTTATCGTCTCTATAAAAGATATTTCATCGTTTCGATTAACAGAGGACTTTCGAAAAGTTCGTTGTTTTGTCGAGTGCTTCGATAAAATTTAACTGTGTTTATTTGAGAAATTTAATACGAATTTTAGAATTGTAAAATACGAACTTTGACGAGAGTACCGTACAATTTTTACTTCCGATGAACTCGTGAACGATAATTCGTTTCGCAAACTTTCTTATCGCGTGGACACACTCGAGTCCAGTGTCGTTTAATTGGTCCCACAAGAACAGACTTTAAAACTAATTTGCCTTCCGACGTTCAACAAAATTTCATAAGATATTATATGTAAAAATGAACACGAGAACTTGACCATTTATACCGATATAAATTTTCCTCAATTTTTCGACTTCATTACTTCTTGATAAATAATTTTAATGATTAAGACTTACCGCATAAGCAGAGGAACAAAGTACTGGCAAAGAAAATCAACCCCATAACGTCATCAACAGCACGTTTCTACGAATCTCATGTTATGCTGCACTATCGTCTTTCCTTTTCGCTTGTGAAACTCGATAATGCCAATTTAATCATTGGAACAACAGCTTCTGTAAAAGAAAATAACATTTACATGTTTAAAAAATAGTTGCGAGATAAGAGAGCGCGCCACGGACACCATTTTGGTGCCAATGGAATTATGGAAAATTGTAACAGCGATACAATATTCATATTGAAATTCACAAACTTTCAAATTTTTGTATTTAAAACTATTTAATTTTATTTCGCGACTTCCACATTTTCATGTTTGTAAGTCTTCAAGTTTTATGATTGCAAAATTCATAAATGCTTCACTCAGTAAAAGTTTACGTGGTACTGAAATGTGTACATTCAGTAAATGGTACTGAATTAAAGAACTCACCATAAACTTCTGATCCCAATACTGTGCACTATAACTTTACAACACTTTGATCCTCACAAGTTAATTTAAATCAAAATTGCACACGTCACTACTCAATTTTCATAATTAATTGCCGTTGTTTACGTAACCACCTACAGTGTTTCCTGCTTAACTTGGCGGGAAAATGTAACAGCGCTCTCTATCGTCAAATTCGTAAACTTGATGTTCCATGAACGATTTATCGATAATCTTGCGAGTATTTTAAATCAAAGCTACATTAGAAATTTCGTTTCGTGGATAAAATTGGTAAAGTTAAGTTTAATTTGACGAATAGTTTGTGATGGTTGAGTGGAATTGTATTATAAATTTTAAAGATTGAATCAATTGGGATAGTATCGAATATCGACCTATCGATCGCAACGCCATCAGAGTCGCATGAGTAAATCCCAAAACAAGGCGGGTAGACCTGTTGACAATAGTTGTCAACCATGTGAGCATTAATCAGAATGCTGTGCTGTGATTTTCATAGTTGTGTTGCGCTGACTAAAAGCGATGTAAATTTAATAATTCTGTGCAAAGGTTCGTGATGTGACGTTAATAATTAAAAAGAAAAGATGGAACAACTCTTTGCTACAACTCGTAAATTAGCGGATGCGATTAAAAATATGCAAACAAGTTTGCAATGCACGATTTGGTAAGTTTTTAATTAATGTATAAAATTTTATGGAGAATATATAATAGTTTCAAGTGTTCATTATGTAATAATGTTTATATCTTATACTTTCATTTAATTGTAGAGGTTATGTTTTTTTTACGTTTCTGCATTTTTGAAACTACATTGTATGTATTATAAAATAAGTATATTGAATTCATTGTTTTTAAAATATTAGGATCTTATGATTTCGTTTGTGCAGTCCATTATCTAGTTTAAAAGAATTTTAAGTTATTATTTTGTGAATGTAAGTTGTATATACTCATTGCTTTGGTTTTATGATATAATCATCTAATAATTATCTATATTAAAGAATCAACTGAAAATAGTAAGTATACTTACTAATTTAGTTATAGTTCATAAAATATATTTGTTTTGTGGAGTGCTGTTTCCTTGTTTTTAATGTTAAAGCTTACTTAAATCATCATCAGCAAAACATAATTGAAACTTTAATAATAAACAGAATAAGTAATTATCAATTAAAAATCATAAGAGTATTATATACTTTATTAATTTATTATTCATTATGTAGATTAAAATCTTTATAGGAATGTTAACTTATTATCTGATAAATACATAAATTGTATTTAATTCATTGTTCGATACGATTCAACTTTCGTAATTGTATTAAACTGGATGTATGTTAGTAAGCTGTTACCAAAATGCTACATAATTACAATTACCAAAAGAATTAGCATTAACATTGCTGATATTGTACATCCAAATATTTTTTAAACGAACTTTAATTCTTTACTTCTCTCTCAAACATTAATACGCAGGAACATTTTATGTATAAAAATCTTCAAACCTTTTCCAATTATATCACTGCTTGTACTTGCGTACTGCGAACTAATTTCTTTACCATCCAACTAAATCACTTCACAGTCAGCGATAGCTGCTTGTTCCAGTTCAATGCAAGCATCGTTGAAAGAAACTGAAGTGATCCAAAGATTTTAATTTTAGATGCAATAGGAGCAAGCAATTTTACTATCCTTAGATTGTAATCCATGTACTAAAGCTCATTGTACCCTTCTCTAACGTACCCATAATTTATTCCGTTTGCAATAGCCGTAGCACAGGTGTATAAGGGATTAGTTGCTTTTATCTTTCAGTCTGCATACTATATCTCAGCCCGTGAAAACCCCTTGTGGGCATCGATTTTGTCACACATGCATCCAAACGGTATTGCAGAATAAAAATGCTTTGTGTCCACTCTGCAAAACTTCCATTCAACGACGTAGTATTACCGCGGACGAGGACATGCAAGTGTACATAGATCGGCTGCAAAAATTGATCGAAGCGGTTCAGAAGGATTCCGGCATCAATAGTGAGTAATCATAACTTCTTATCACGCTTACGATAGCCACAGCTGTAACGATTCTAATCTGTCGATTACGCTCGATACTTGACCTTCTATACTTCCATGCAGATAGCAGCGTAATATGATCAATTCTCATCGTTGTGTTTTAGACGAGACGTGCTATTTTTTTTTAGGAAAAAAACTAGGTTAATAAATTATCTAATTCACAAACTTCTGTATTTAGAAATTTTCAAGCTAGTTCCCAAACTTAGAAATTTTCAGGCTAATTCACAAACTTAAAAATTTGAAAATGAGATAATTCGAGTGTTGCATAGTGAAGTGTAGTAAGGCATTATAGCGAGAGCTTTTCAGATTATAAAATTTTCTATAATATTTTTGAGCGAATCAGAATATTTGAGTGTTCCATACTGAACTATAATGAGGGGGCGCCAGTGTATAAGGTCCGCGCGAAATTGGCAATATAGCGAGAGATCCTTTTCAAATTATAAAATTCCCTGTAATATTTTTGAGTGAATCAGAATATTCGAGTGTCCTGAACTATAGTGATAGGGTGTACAAAGTCCGCGCGAAAGTGGCAATATAGCGAGAGATACCAAAGTGATACAAAAATGAGACAACTCTTAAATAATTTGTAAGCTTAAATAAATTGACAAAATTTGTTTAACTTCATTTATAGTATTTTCAATTAAATCTTCCACAAAATGGCGGTAGAACACCGAAGGAATTCTAAATAGAAAACGAATGTTGGTATCTGGAGAGCAATAAATTTCCGGCTTGCACCGGAGCAATAGATTTGAAGGGAACTAACATTTCCCCCCTATAAACTTTTTCTCCGTTCGATAAGAAAAACATGAAGCTTTAAAGGTAGAGCAGCGGTGCATCTGCCACAACATCATGTTCGGGGTCAGCTATTCGTTCCCCCGAGTGAAGAAGCTGCTGTTTCAAAAATTTAAGTTTCACTGTTCTTCGAGGCTCCGGTGTTTCTTCGAAGGCATTCGAATCGTCAATTTTTTATCAACTCGTAACATGTGTATCGTTTCCCACCACGATTCGAATCTTCGCAGAACGTTTAACGGCTCCTTTACCGCAGAGTTTTTACCATTTTTTGTTTTTCTCTTAGAAATATGTTATTGTGCAATCAGTGCACTATGGTTTTTTGTGTGCAGTATTATGGAGTAAGAGATATAAAGAGGTGTTCTGTAATTTTTATTTTTGGCCTCCAGATAAATTACAGAATTTTGTTATTTGAGAATTTGCTTGGAAATTTTGGTATTTTGGAATTCGTGATTTTTGAAATTTCTAAATTTTGGAATTTGTGATCCCCGAAATTTCTAAATCTTGAAATTTGTGATCCTCGAAATTTCTAAATCTTGAAATTTGTGATTTTTGAAATTTCTAAATTTTGGAATTTGTGATCCTTGAAATTTCTAAATTTTTGATTTTATAACTTTGAAATTTCTAAATTTGAAACTTTTTAAATTAAAATAATCTACATTTGAGATTCCATTTAACCAATTGTTATAAACTGCAGCTTCTATTTTATTTAATTTATTTTTGTTATGCTATCTTTATTAAATGTTATTTATTGCGCGTGTTCTTTTATGTTTTTCAATATCGCTTGTTGGAAATATCAAGCGTTTCCGTTTCCGATATGTTGCTGTCAGAGATACTTTTAAAAGTAACTCACATTCAATAAAAAGCTTCATAGTTTCATTCTTTTTTCATTAAAACAGAAATTTTTAGCTGAAAAACGAAATAACTATTTATAGTAAAATATTTACATTACAAGTCTATTAATTCAAAATCATATTACTTTTGTATCTCTTTTTAGATTTTTCCATTTTTTTTTTGCCAGAGAAAGTTCAAAAACTAATTGAAAAGATGTAAAAATAAAAATGTATTTTTTATTACAAATTTTCTCTCTCGTGAATTGTTTTTTATTTCAAGAGAAATTGAATTCAAAAAGTAATTGCAAAACTTGAGTAAAAATAAGAATTAATTTTCCTCCACAAATTACATATTTGTTCGATTATAAGCGTATCCGATAATTTTTGTTAATGTATGCAAAATCAGTAAGTAGGAATTTCGATCACGTTCAGATGCAGGTCGTGCATATGAATAAAAAACGAAAATGTCGAAGAAAATAATCGAACAAATGCAACTTGAAGGTCTCTTCTTTCATAATACACAGAAGTGCAATGTATAGGTCAATTTCCTGATGTTCTTCTCTATGGCTAACTCTCGACTCCGACTTTTTCCCCAAATGCATTCTCGTGGCCGCAGTCTGAAGCACGCGCGAGCATTTCCATGAAACCAAATAAAACTTCTTGAAACTAACCGCGGATGGACACTTGACGAGCGAAAAAAGGATCCACTATAGCTCTCTATGTAAGAGTTTCAAATAAAATATTCTCCCGCGCAAATACTTGAGACTCCAGCGAAGTTGGGTCGATCGAGCGAAAAATTGAAAACCGATCTTGTCCGTCAATTTAATCAGAAACAATATTCATTCAATTTTCCCGCCCTTTTCAAATTTCATTTCGAAGAACGAAAGGAATAAAAGAAAGAAGAACTTTTTCAACAAATATGTATTGTAAAAAAAGTATTCAAGAAAAACAAACTTTTACAGTATCCACTCACTTCGACCACGACCCTGAAGAAAGCTTCAACGCCAGTTGTTCCAATGCTATCAAGATGAAAGACCACGACGATACTCCCAGCACGCCACGAAAGAAAAGGGAGAGTAAGAAGAGGGATTCTGGGAACAGCGACATCAGGGAGTACTTGATGAAGTACAGCATGTCCGGGGTCGAGCCTTTGTCCAGCGACACTGTGAGGAATCAGGACGAGGATATGGACGATAAGAATTCCAAGGTGCACAGTTGGTTAAACACGCTGCCAAATAGCGAGGCTTTGGTCGATCCTGACAAGATCGTTCCCGAAGAGGTTCTCGAGTGCAATCTGGACGATACATTGACCGTCTCCGTGTCGCAGAACTGCAAGGACAACAAAATGTATGATTACGAGGTCGAGGGCGTGCGTCAAAGTCCTTTGAGGGTGCCGTTGCCAAACAACACGGAGGTTAATGAAACGGCGAGTGACGGTTCGAAGACGCTAATACTGGAGGATCCAGATAATCCGAGACCCAGTACGTCAGGGATAACGAGGTACAAGGAAGAATACAAGGAAAGGTCGAACGACGTTCAGAGAACGTCACCCAGCGACATGTTACCCGCCATGAAGAAGAATTGGTCATCGGTCGCGCGGTTTGGCAAAGAGATGAGAACAAAGAAGAAACTGAAGTCTTTGAACGTCAGCAAATCGCGGTCGTACGAGGAGACTGGGGAAGAAGGCACGAGCAAGGTAAAGGGGACAAAGAACGGGAGAAGAGAAAAGGAATCCAACGTGTCCTTGGGCGCCTCTAAACTCGCCAGGGATCGACTGATGTCGAAGGAAAAGGATTCACGGAGATGCGAGAGCCGTAAAGACCCTGAAGCATCCACAAACATCGCCAGGAGTATCGATGATCTGCGTAACCTTGAGAAAAGTCTGGCAAATGTGCAAGGAAGGAGAAAAAGCGTCGAACAGAGTATGACAAGAAACGAGAGGAGATCTAACACACCCGTAAACATCGCCACCGATGCGTCCAACCGTTGCAACCTTGAAGAGAGTTTATCACACGCTGAAAACAGTCGCGTGAAACCTGCGGAGAACTCTGACGAGGTTCAGATTGTAGGAGAAAGCTCTTTCATCGAGTTAGAAAGGGGTGAGCAAGTGCGTATAAAGAAGTTGAACAACCGTCAGATGAACGATATCATCGGCGTCACGGAGAACGTTGGGGATCCGTCGATCGACAACGACGCGACTGACAATAGAAATCAAATGGATAACTCGCTGCCTCTGAAGAAACGACGCAATCTGTCCAGCACTCCACCTGGCGATCGATCGGCACTGCCCGGCCAAACGACCCCGACGAAATTGCCCGCTGATAAGCATGATCAATCGCTGTGCGATACCACGAACGAATCGGCGTCTAAATGTCAGTCTGCGAAGAGTCGAGGTCGATTATCTTTGGCCAGACACAGCACGGAGCCCAAACCGAACGATTCTTCAGGTTCGGACTACACCTCGCGACTGCAGGCAGCCAAACGCGATTTGAACCGACAGATTGATGCGGTCCCCGATGTACACAACAATGCTCCAGCTGGAAATAGTTCTGGAGACAAATATGAGACTATGGAGAACGTTAGACGAGGGGTTAGACCTTCTTCGAGTAAGGTGAAAGACAAGGGAGATGTATCTATGGTGAAGTTCAAAAAGCTAGGCAAGGTCTTCAAACACCGGAAGAAACGCGTTAGATTTCTATACCTGGGGTCAACTAGACCCAGAATGTATGTAGGTAGCAATTATCCTGAACTTAAACCTTGTAACCTTGTGGACTATTTGGATACCCAGTGCTTTGCTGTCTCGGACAGTCTCGAGAACGCTTTTGGCAATAATTTATTAATTACTGTGAACGATTCGACGCCGTTGGAGAAACATGAAGACGTAGCTGTACAGAAAGTGCAACCTCTTGCGCAGACTAAGGACGCGTCAGAAGAAGTCGTGTGTTTGGATGTAGAAAAAAAAGAGGATAAAGAAATAGCTGCATCAGTGGATGTGGTATTCGTGTCCCTTGATGAGGACGGAAAGGAACACGAAGAAGCTACGAAGGCTCCCGAGAACACGGTGCCTCAAAGCCCAGTTCGTTTAAAGTCTCCTTCAAGCGTTTCACAGATGAAGTGTCTGCCCTTCGAATCACCAAGCAATTGTGCCACGAAGACCTCGAAGTACAGCCACGCCGAATCAGTTGTAATGTCTAATCAGAAGGACTTCGAGGTGAAGGGAGCGCATTCCAGAGCCCTCATCGGCAGGTCTCAGCAGCCATCTGCGAGTTTTGACACGGATTCAACTTGCGATTCGGCCTCGAAGAGGAAGAGACCAAAAGACACAGGATGGATCGATAAAAACATACAGAGGATGAGGAAGATGTCTCTAGTCAATGAGGCCGATAACTACGAGTCGGATCACAGCTTCTCTTCAAGGATAACTTGTATCAGGAACTCTGACAAAGGAACAGGTAGCACTAAGGATGAAAAAGTCCCGCTTTCGAAGACCAGCACCCGCTGTGTGGACACTATGTCAGTCAGCTCAGATTCAGACGTGGACGTCGGAAGGAGCAACGTGGAGAAACAGAAGAAGTACAGAAAAATAATGCCTGTAATCAGCTCAGACACGGACTCCCCTAACTTTATTTGCGTAAATAAGGAGCTTCAGTCGCCTCCGCCCAAACGGAAACGAATTGAATCTCCTCCATCGCCAGGGGTGGACCTAAAGGCCATCGTAAAGAATTGGTGCGATGATTCGAACATGGACAGGAACACAAACAAGTTGAATCAACCTTCTTCTGTACAACCCAAACGTCTGGAAGGATATAGACCTGTTCCGGACTCTTGTTCCTTCAATTTCAGCGCAGGTAACAAGAGTCAACCCAGACAGTCTAATGTTCCTCCCAACTTGATATCCCAGGAGCGAAACAGAGTGGTCCAAGTGGACCAGGACTCGCCAGATTTTGCAGCCACCATCGACAGGATTCAGAACATTCGAAACAACACCACGACACCTCGGAACGAGGAGATTGTGCAGAAAGTGGACCCTGAGGAGGTGATGATGATAGACAATTTGAACGACGTGATGGACTTTGACACTAACGCGTTTGACGAGTATCTGGAAGCGCAGGGGATTAAGCCAGCGACCAAGCAGGTGGAGTCTAGAGAAGATAATGAACCCACCGGAAGTTCCAGCTTCCGTCCGTTGAACAAAGACGTCATGCTTGCGCATCGATCGAATGGTTCGGATAAGAATAAGTATAAAGGTGGAAGACTGTCCCAAATCGACAGTGATAACGAGGTCACCTTTATCGACGATTTCGATCAGGTCACTAAGAGGATCGAAGGAGTGAAACCATCTGAGCCTGGTGATAAATCTAGGAGAAATAGTGAAGTCGATAAATCATCTACATGTAATGCTATGACTTCCAATAATGAGAAACACGCTGATGGATTGCAGCGTCGCGCGGATGATAACGTGTTGATGAAGGATGCGGATTATGAACAGGACTCGCTCATGGACATCACGCAACATGACTTGCTGATCAAGCAGTTTGAAAACGACTTGTTTGGGAGACCTCTTTACTCGAGTAACTCGTTCGAGTTCAAGGCACAGGAGCAGACCCCCCAAAAGTCTGGCGACAAGAATAAGGTCTGTTTCTTTTATCGCATTTTTAGATTTTTCTGTCTTCTTTTGTTCGTTATATTGAATTTTTCATTTTTCGTACACTTCATTTATCATTTGCATAATGTTTTATCGCGCTTGTTGCAAATTTCAAGGATAGTAAAACCTCGATATTTTCCTGCGTCGGGGGCTCTGAGCGGGACATAAATTATTTTTTGAAATGAAACAAATTTACTATCTACAATAATTTAAAAATGGAATAAAAAATTCGTCCAAACCTTTGCTATGAACAAAAAGTTTTTAGGACGGTAGTTATGGAATCTGCTTAAAAATTTATCTCTTTTATATGACAATAACGTCTCCGCCCACGGTAATTTCCTCCATGAAATTCTAATAACTTTCTCAATCCGTTTATCGCCCATTTACTTCGTTTCCTCGATTCCGTATAATTGCCTTAAACTCGTCCATAAAGGACCACAATCGAATAACTCGTAAAACTCATGAAAATTTGATTAGCCGATTGACATTTAAGTCTGTAATTGCACCCGTTGCATTTCAACAATTATACTTGATATTTATCCGCATTTATGATAGTCTGCATTATCATCCCTGTTCGACTGCTTATGAGATAAACAAAAACGAGCATCCTTATCTTGCTGGATAAGCATTCTCAAAGACTCGCTTTGCTTTGAAATATCCAGGACAACGAACACTCAGCCGAAGAAGACGACATTGTCGAGAACACTCCTGACACAAAGACAAAGAAGTAAGTAAAACGACCCTTTCGGTGCTTCCATTCTTTCACAAACCATTTTCTAGCTCACGTCATTTTTTATTTCGTCAATTGATAGTACAGAAGACTCTCGTTATATTGCCGCAGGCGGGACTCTGTTGAAACCCTGCTATTAGCAGTACGTCTCACGAATTCTGAAAACTAGTTTGATATTTAGTAAGCTTTCAGATCTAAGTACGGAAATTAGGGGTTGTTTAAGCGATATGTGCGGCAATATAACGATAGCCTGTACCAACCTATAGATTATATCAGTTTAATAACATTTTGAAAACTCATTTATCATTTTTAAACATTTACAGCATTCACCTTAACACCTATCGAGAAAATTCGGCAGTTTCATCAACCATAAACAACGATAGACATTTAAAAACACCATCCTCGGTAACCGGAAGGAGCACCATAGCCAGTACCCCATGCAGCAAGAGGAGTCTTCACCCTCTTTACCAAAGCACTCCAAAATTTGAACAACCATCAAAGAAAGCCAGCTCCATAAAATCAACAGCGAAGAACGAATCGCTCCGACGCCTGAGGGATCAAACAAATAACTGCGATCAACCGAGACTGTGTTTCGTGTGCAGTGGTTTGGTCGTCGTTCAGGTTAATCAGGTGAAAAAGTTGGCACAACTGGTGAACGCCAGATATTTGTCTCAGTTCGACGAGCAGGTGACTCACGTGATCGTGAGAGTAGATGACGAGAACAACGGGGCGAATAAAACGTTGAAGTATTTGCAAGGGATCGCGCACCGGAAGTGGATCGTAGGCTATCAATGGGTGCTCGAGTCGTTGAAGGAGAAGAAATTGGTGGACGAGGAACGTTACGAGGCGGTAGATTGCAGCACCTTGGAGGCAGGACCTCGGAATTCGAGGCTGAGGAAGAGGGATTTGTTCGAGGGATTCGTTTTCTTGTGTATAGGACCTTACGTCGACGTTTCCGTCGATCAGTACAGGGTAAAGTTTCTTGGACACGTTTTTATGTGGATAGCGACTGATCTGAATTTTAAATGCGTTTGTATTTTACATGCAAAATGTTGCACGTTGTTTGCTGGGAATACAAGCTGAGTTGTATTTTAATTTTTCCCGTGTTCTTGTTAGCATACGAGAGTATTTGAAGAGGTGGGGTGATGGATACGTACGATGCTTTGTTTGACTTTATCTTTAGTTTCACTGTACATTTCGTTGTTTCTGTAGGTGTTTATGTTATTGTCTCTTCGTGGTAGATTAAAAATTCTTCCATTTGAAACTGGAATTCGAGTACTGGAGTTTGATAATGATTTGATAATTAAGTCGTGAGACTATTAATTTTTAATTGCTCAATTTTTCCAAATCACGTCAGAAGTTTCAAATATCAACCCAACCTTTATATTTCATATAATATTTTTACACATTCCTTTGTATATGTATAACCCTAATCTAAAAGATATAATAGAATGTTTCTTACATATGTAAATATATTACATGTTATATATAATAACATATGTGTATGTTCACACACTTGTCCACATATTCTGTCATATCCCGAAGTACAAAACATCCACAATCCACACATGAAAAGTGTAGCAATGATAAGATTTAGGATCAGCAGTGATCCTGATAGGGTTGAACAGTTCTTAAAGAAGTCTCAGCATTCAAGCAATGCATTTTATTTACGTTTTCGATCCAATCTTGCTGCGCTATTTAAACTTGAATCACCGCCAAGTTGTACAGCTTTAGAAATACATTCTCCTCCAGGATCTTCTACGAGCCACCGGTGCTAAGGTAGTCGACTCTCTAGATGCTTTGACCAGCGAAAAATCGAAGCTGAAGATTATCGTGATACAGTCGGACGTTCACGATTATGAGATTATCGGTGAGTATTATACCGTTTCTGGAAAACGGCTGAATACGTGGAGTAAACTGTATAGAATTCTCAATATCCCAGAATTGCATAATCCCAAATACCCAACATAGTCCCAAGTACCAAAGTAACCAAAATTCAAAAAATCCCAAATTTCCCACATTCTTAAAATTTAAAAAATTTCTAAAGTTAGATACTTCATAGTAAAAATTACTATAATTATTAAAATTCCATAATCCCATCATATCAGAGTGCTAAGTTCCTCAAATCTCCAAAATTTTACCAATGATTTCCCAACAGAAAAACGCAGTAAGTCGAATAACTCGAATTTCATTCTTCCAGTAGAATGGTACCAAAAAGCCCGAGCAGTGCCGATCGTCCACGACTGGGTGGTGGAGTGTATCAGCCAATACCGGTTGATATCGTTCTACCCTTACCTCCAAGAACTATCGAGACAGGATGTTCTGGCACTGGGATATCCGGAATTCCTCGTCGAAGAAGAACTCGACGCCGATTCCGACAGTGCGTGCAACATGTCCACATGACAATTAAACATTCGCCATTTTGTTATTTATTCAAGTTACCAATCCCGGCCGCGGGACTCCTATAAAATTTCATTCGACAAATGTGTACATAGCTTTTTTAATCTCGAATGTCGTTAACAAAGGGAATTTTTGTTTCTGCGGAAAGATTAACTGTTTGTTTTACGAGCGAAAACGAAACGTGGACCGTGTACCGGCAAAAGTGTACATTGAAATGTAACCGTGTTTCGTGTCGCTGATAAATGTGTACAGTTGTTAGTGGATTCAAAGGCGGAATGCATTTTTTGTTTGTTGGAGTTTTTGATTGGATGCTGGAAAGTTCTTCGTTGCGAAGCTGGACTTCAATTTCAATTTGTAATATTATTTTGTGAGAGAAGTTTGTGGCTCGTGTTTATTTTTACAGCTATAAAAGTGCTGAAATAATCAAAATCAAGAACAGTATTTGGTTGTGATATCCGGGTTAACGGGTTATTAAAGGAGTGGTAAATTTGTTGAAGAATTGTTTCCTTAATAATTATCATTAATATTGTGATATTCATTTTTTACTGTATATTGTTACTCAAATTAAACGTTAGAGGTAATCATTAATATAATAGTATACGTCCTGTGCCATCTCAAATAACATACTGTGATCCAAAGCATCTATCATTGTTATAAAAATATTCCAATGTGATCATCTAACAGCTAACACGATAGAAAGTAAATTAATAAGCTTTAACTGTAAGAATTAATTTTCAACTAACACTGTTTTGTTAAATTATGGGAATTGCTTTTACAATGTGACAAAGTTGCATTGCACTCTATATATATAATAATATATCACTTTTCTACATCTATCTCTCTTCTTATCCCCTGTCTCAATTTTACAAATTCCCATATGTTTTAATCCAAAACTCCAAATTCCCAAAATTTGATACTCAGAAGGCGTTGAAAGTTCTAATTCCTTAAAATTGCAAATATCAAGCATCTAAATAGTAAATTTTGGTAACGCATGCCTGTTAGTGCGGTGTAATATCATCGTGATGATCATTATGGGTGGGATCACAGAGGCTGCGTGTTAGGAAGGTGCATTCAGAGCACTACTCACGTATTCACCGAGAGACACGCGAACGATATTGATTTGCCCGGGACCACCTGTAGCCAACATTCCCGGCTCGCACACCACGGCACACCGGTGGTTATGAATCCCGTTCCAATTGCCACCAAGTGACGAGAAATAATCACTCTGCTGTGCTTAAACTGCCTTACACGTGTACCTTACCCTACACCTTTTACATTCCCGTCCAAATCTTTCCGCCCTTCTATCTTTGTCAAACTATGTGAATATTAACCCCCTGCGCTACAGTGATGCTACGACGCACTTGCAAATAAATTTTTCTCATATTTTTAGTACGCGTGAAGTTTCAGTTTATAATTGTAAAATTTTGTATCTGACAATTTACAAGTTTTTTAAATTCATGGCCATTCAAAAATTTGTAAATTCTCACAAACTCCGTCTTTCATTTATCTTCATTTTCACAATCACCTCTTATAAGCTCTTCGTACGTTTTTTATTTTACGTGACAAGCAGAACGGTTTTTGCATTTAAGTGACGTCAAATGAAATCTTATGGCTGTCACATACGCGACAGGGGTCTCCCTTGAGAAAATCTGTCACGTCCAAAAAATATAAGCTAAAGTGAAATAAAGTGATTTATGCAAGATTGATGTTTCTGCAAAAATATATTTCGTACATCCAATAATATATTTATGCGCAATTATTAAATAATTATATGTACTTTAACAATAAGTTATTTGATGTCTCTCTGTATTTTTCATAGTATTTAAAATTTAAGTAAATTTTATTAAATGTGAATTCATGTTTATGTGGTGCTCTATGTTCGTCGAGTTTTATATAAAATTTATAATATTTATAATAAATATACATTATACCATATAATAAATTTCAACCCTGTGAACCTAAAAAGTTAACCAAACTCCAACTCTTGTGAAGACAAAAATCCCCAGAAATCTCTGTAAAATACAACTCGTATCAAATAATGTCTCCATGCACCGTTTGCATAAAAATTGCTGGAAGTTGTCGAATATGCAAAACCAAAGTTCACCTATTCCATTATCCTCGGCCAACATCGTTGTATCTATGTTTGCGAATGGTTCGCAATTGTGCATAGTATCGAACGTCTCTATTGTACTTGCTCTTGTGTACACGAGCCAGTGTACACGAATCACGTCCATTTATATTCTACAAAGTACAATCTTGATACATTCGCGAACGTGTCAACAGTTCCGTCTCTTAAAACGCCAACTTATGGATTCCTTCTCGTATCGGAAATTCTATCGACAGTTTCTTCGTGCGTACTTCTATTCACCGGGGGGCTCGAACAACCCCCTTCGTTATATTCTTTCTTACTAATTTAACAATTCTTTTATTGATCAATTTTTTTTTCGTTATGTACGTCGCACTTTCTCATTTTATCAGATAAATTCTGTTGTTAAGCATTTTAAGTGGGATAAGAAGTTTATGTCTTCTTGTTTTATTCATGAATTATGTTCTTTAATTTTGAGAGGATGTGATGGTTGTTATAAAATAAGTGTAATTTTTGTAATAATGATTTTGTTGATATTTGTAGATAATATTAATGTAGATGTAGATGTGTAATTCAAATTTTTGTTCCTGAATATTAGGAAGAGTATTAATATAATATTTGCATATCAGCAGAATATTAGTACAATATTTGTACAGCATCAGTGTATTATCAAAACAGTACTAATACAGTATCACTATAGTATCACAACAATATTACTATAGTTTTAACATCTCTAACTCCACAACTGCCCATAAATCTCAACCAGTTTCAAATTCCCCGCCAAAACCTCAAAGTAAGCTTAGCAAACAACCAAATTATTCTCCCCAAAAAATCTATACCCCGAAACTTTCCACGAAATGTACCGTATAATTTAACTTTCTAATTTGTGTATCATGCTCCTCGCTATCTCCCGAACAACAAAGTTGAAAGTACACCAAAGAACGAGGTAAGCAAGACAAGTGACCATTGTCTTCCCGTCGTCGGAACTTTTTCCAAGACACGTAAACGTTCTACGGGCGAGACAACAAAAGCCTCGAAAGCTCCGTCCGTTATTTATTCAAGAATCGCTTACACGATTTCGCACTCGGTCCGTTAATTGCTTCCGCTCGCATCAGCATGCACACGCGAGAGTATTTTCAGCGTGTCGAGTGGCCGACAGGGTGGATATCTTTAACCCGTTTATCTCGTAGCCAATAATCGTCCAGGTGTCCGTCAATATTTCGTTGATCCTGATTATCGTTTCATCTCATTGATCCACGGACGAAATTATACGAGAGACCGTCTGCCAGGATTAATTGGACGTGTTCCGCTAATCCAATAAAATTTCCCTGTCACGATAATCGACTCGATGATGTACGGATAATACTGCTGATAAATTAAGCTCGACAAAGAAATATTTCGTGTAATATTTCATCCACTTTGTTTGACGGTGTTTACGAATTGTGAACATTTGGATTTTTCGGTTTGGACGTGGGATATTGAAATTTGTCAATTTTGGGGATGAGAGTAATAAAGTTTTGTTATGTAGTGATGGTACTAATAGCAATTTTTAGTATTAGTAATATTATGGGTGGAGTTAGTATTAATATTGTGTTAGTAGTGATGGCACTGATACTAATGGCAATTTTTAGTATTAGTAATATTATGGGTGGAGTTAGTATTAATATTTGTAGTAGAATTAGTACTAGTATTAATACTACTAATAGAATGACTACTAGTATAAAATAAAATTAAAAAGTAATTTTATTTGAATCGTGTCAGGGAGTTTCAATCTCTTCGTATTTAATAATTCTGGCATATTTTAAATGGCTTTAAATTTGTCAGGTTATCGCGTGCTATTATGTCGAAACGAAAGTTGGTAAATGGAAAAAGGGAACGCGCATGTATTATTTTTCTCTTATTTTGTACGCTGTTATAAGCCTTCCTGCTACTGCAACGAAAATATAATTTTTCATTTGAGAAGCTTTTCTTTGATACCGTCAGATTTGCACGAAAAACATTTTTCTACTTTCGTACGTTCAATTATTTCGTATTTTATTCGTGGAAACACGTACGAGACGCAGGGTTTCAGAGAAGAAATGGCACAGTGTGTTTGTAGCAAGTACAGAAGGAAAAGAAACGAAGCAAAAAAGAATAATCTGTCGTTTGCATGTAGAAAACGTTTAAAGGGTGTACAGAATGTTTCAAAATAACCTATCAATTCCGTAAAAAAAAAACCCTGAAACGGACTTTGTAGCTTCGTGCTTTAGAAAATGAAATTGTTCTTTTTCGAACACTTTAAGGTTCATGTTTTACAGAGTTTCAAATTTAAGGGGAATTTAATTAAAAATTTCAACAAACAGCACAATTTTAAAAATTGATAGATTTTATATTTTGCATGCAGTTAATAATTCTCAAGTAAATAGGACAATTAGACATTTGTATTCATATGTGAAATAATTCATACGCATATGTAATTTATGTTCATATGTAAAATAAATCATACGCATTTGTGGAAGATTGTATAGTCATATATAAAATGATTTATAATAATTAATAATGCATGTACTCATATGTGAACATTTATATTCACATGTAAAATAAATCATACACATATGTGAAAGAAGGTAGACTCATACGTAAAATAATTTATAATAATTAATAATGCGTATGTAAAATAATCCATACTCATATGTAAACATTTATATTCATATGTAAAGTACACACATACACATATGTGAAAGAATGTATGTTCACACGTAAACTGATAGATATTCATGTATGAAATAATTCATAATCACATATAAAATAATTTATACTCATATGAGAAATGATTTATGTTCATATGCAAAGTACTTTATAGTAATTAAAAATGCATATGTGAAATAATTCATATAGATATGTAAATATATTCATATGCAAAACAAATGCACATATATAAAATATTTTATCCTCTCCTATAAAATGATTTATAACAATCACGTGAAAATACATACATAAAGCTTGTGTACGTATGTCAATAGATTTACATTCAAATATAATAATAATCAATATTCGAACGTGGAGTAATTAACGCTGATACATAAAACTGTTTACATTAATAAATTAATGTGCAACACGATACATAATTTAAGAGAAACTCGGCAGTCCCCGATCGAATGAAATGTCCTTTGTTTGAAAATAGACGAGCGTGGTAGCAATATGGTTTGAGAAGGACAACATAATAACGTGGCTAGTAGTATGTGCTAGGGAGATATTATATTTGCGCGAGCGTGTACGCGCGGATGAAAGAGCAGGAATAACGATACGCGTGGTGGCCGGTTTCCGTTCCAATTTCCATTTCCAATTTCGCCGTGCGATTTTTCCACCGAATATGCGGGTCGGTGTCGTTGCTTTAAATTAATTGAAACGTGGTAATAAAACAAGTGGTGGTGGCTGGTACGCGACGTTGAAAATCGATCCTGTTAACCACCGACACGCGCTACCACGTTGTTACATCCTGTCGGAAACGTGTTGAAAAGCTTCTTGATCCACGCAACACTGAAGTCCAACTATTGTTCGTGCGATAATAGCGAAATTTTTATTTTCAAAGAACAATGCAACTATTCACATGTATAGTTTAGACATTTATTATAGAAGCTTCGTTATAATCATTTATAAGTAACTTTAGATTTCTAATCATTTATGGTACAGTTCAGACGTTATTTATAATCAGTTATGGCGGCACTAAGTATGTTCAGAAATTATTTATAGTTATGATAATTGTAAACAAGTTACTAATACTAATGTTAATACCAATAGTGACACTGATGAATATCCTACTCCTCGCGGTATTTGTCCATGGTCTATACTAGAATAGATTTCAGGTTAGGTTAGATCTCACTGGAGTACTATTTCAACTTTCCCCTTCATACTGTGATCTCTAATTTTATGATTTGAAATTAAAAAATTCTCAAACTTGATCATCTCTGACCTTGAAAATTTAAAAGTTCTCAAATCTATCTTCTAAGCTTGAAATTACATAATTCCCAAATTTCACAACTTACAAAATTCCACAACTCTTAAATCTTACAACTTCCAAACTTGAGAACACAATTTCCAAACTTTTGAACTTGAAAATTCTAACTCTTCACCTTGACCATCTCTAACCTCAAAAATCCAATTCTCACATTTCATATTTTCTGAACTTGGAACTGCACAATTACCGAATTTCATAATTTCTGACAATCACGAGTGTGTCACAAAGCATTAAGCAACAGCCTGTGTACCTCCCCATAAACGAACTGTTAGAGCATCGAATTCGAACCGTTCCATTCATTCCTCGTTCTTCACCCTCGCAAACAGTTTCACGAGCGGTCAAATACGAAGGCAAGCAATCGACAACGAGCTACGGTTTTCCACGTAGCGATAACGAGTCGAGGCAAGCTGGCAAACGGGACAAAACACGAGATTAGAGGGGTAGCCTATCTTTAGAACGTGTGCCAGGCCTCGTAGCAAAAGGGGCGAAAGAGGAAGAAAGTGCAGACTTCTTTTTTTTTTCATTTTTTCGTCAGCTAGAACGCGCTGCAGTTAAATCCAGAGCAAATTAGCAGGCGGAAGAAGGCACTTGCTATTGTTAATTGCCGACGGCCAGAACGAGCCGGCTAGCTAGATGGACGATAAAGGGACAAAGGAAGGGAAAAAAGGGCGAATCGCACGAAACGGGACATCGATGATAACCGAGAAAGACTCTTTGAATAGTCACCGGAAAAAAACGTGGAGAGCGATCCGACACTGGAACTATTAAAACGGTCAAATGAACGGTTACCGCACTGAGACTCCTAGGACACGATATATCGTCTATTTGTCTCCACGCTGCAGACCGCAATTTAGCATCTTTTCGCTTGAAATTTTGAGAGAAGGTCCTTAGGTTCTTCAATTTCCTAACCTTCAAATATCTAAGTTCTGAATATTTCAAATTTCCAAATTTCTCTTCCCATAACGAACGTGAGGCTCCTGGGACTCGATCATTTGTTCGTCTGTTTGTCTCCACGCTGCAGGCTGCAATTTTGCGTCTTTTCACTTGAAATTTTGAGGGTAGTCTCGCGAGACACCCTAAATTTGCTGTATAGATTTTGGCGGCGAACGACAGGAACCTGTCGACGACGTCGATCGTCGAATCGATAGAAAACCGTGTTTGGTATCGTTTTCGATAACTTTTGACACGTAGAATCGACTGGAAGCACGTTGAAGCTCTATAACTCATCGTTGACGACTTGGTCGTCATTGACGTCGGTCGTGAAATCAACGATAATCGTGTTCGGTATCGTTTTCGATAGTTTCAGATACGTTTGATCGTTTCGGGACTTTAAAGTCTCTCGTTCCACCTATATGTTCTCGAAATTTGAAATACACCTGGCCACTAGTTACATTTGAAGAGTTTGAATCAGATTCCTGATTGAACTCACTTTCAATGTTCAACGCGTTCGCTATCAGTCACTTGCTTTCTACTGATTGGATGCTTCAACTTTGCGTAACTGATCAATTTCAAGTATCAGTTCAAGTATCATTTGTATAGTCAAATATCAGTGAATTTAAAATTGACTGAACACTTTTCTTTATTTCAATATTGTAGCAGTGACTTAGTGACGCATCCCACAAGTAAATTGTACAGCAAGTTAAATTATACAATGTACTATAATATTCTAAAATATAATTAAACTAAACCAGAGACAGAACTACAAGGGAACTTTGATCGAGTTCATAGTTCAAGCTACACGGTCAACAAAACCGAAATGATGTTAACATTTAGTAAACGGTTCAAGAAGCTTGCCTTTCAGAGTCCATGTCTTTGACATAGAAATTCGGTTAAGATCCTTGTGATCTCCTTAATTAAGGGTCCTCTAACAATTCGGGTGTTTAGCCAAAGCGAATACAATCTAGGGTTAAAGAAAGGAGGTTAAGGTTTAATGTTTAATTAATTCGTAAAATACGGATAGTGATGATTTGTGAGATTTTAGTATGAATTTTGTTAGGTTGTTTTATTTTGTTTTGTAGGAGTACGTTATTGTATAAAATTTGCAAGTTATAATAATACAATTTTTTAGAGTTTTGATAGGTTAGGTTGAAGATTTTAAAATGACAGAATTTTCAGAGTTTTAGGTTTGGGAAGATTTTTGAAGATGCCAAATTTTCAAGTCACCATGTGTATCATGTCACGTATGTACTCATGTACAAATTCCTGAGATTTTATACCCCTAAAACTCCTAGATTTCCAAATTCTCAATTTTCCAAGTTTTCAAATTTCAAGTAATATAATCTCACTGTAAGTATTAAAAAAGATATATTGAAATCCGCAATTGTGGATCGAAGTAGCAAATGAGTTAATTAACCACCCTCCATTTCCTTACACTTCTACAACCCTAAATAATAAAAAAGCAGCATTTCACAATATTTTCGAACGGACGGTAAAATCGCAGATATCATTTGTACATCTTTCATTTAAAGTTTATTCGTCCAGTAATTAGTAAAAGCGTCTTCTTTCCATTATCCACGATTAAATGAAACTAGAAGAGGCTCGCGCGCCATACAAATTACGTAGTGGCGGTAAAAGGAGACGAAAGAAATAATTTTCGCAAAAATTAAATCCACCATTCGCTCGGATTTTAATAACTTTAACGAGATTACCGACGATGAATAGCGGTCACATCTCGTCCCGTATTTTCATAACTTTTCGCCGGCCATAAAAAGGGATCGTTCCTTTGAAATCCGTTCCTTTCAGCTTTCGCCAAACTTCCTCGTCGAACTGTTTACACCCCATCTGACCACCCTCGCCATATTTCTCCCATCTTTTTAACGTCGAATGACCCCTACTTTCGCGCTCGACTATTGTTCTCGCCTGACGATTTTCACGCTCGCTTTATTGCCGATTACATACCGACGGATAATCTAGTTTTGAGATGATTAACTCTTGCTTTTGCTAAGTAATATAAATATTTAATATTATTTAGCGACATTGTCATTACTTAATAAAATTTAGTAATGTTATTCAGTAATAATTTCTTCCACAAATTATTATCAAGAGACTAAAATCTAATTTACCCAATTGAAATCCCTAAAAACTGAGATGTTCCAGTTACTAAAACACCGAAGATGTAACAAGCCGCTTTCCATTGTACCGTGGAAAATGCCATACGAGTCTTTACGTTTCGAATCTAAAGCGTGTTCCCAGAAACTACTCAGACATGCAACAGATTCCATACAGCTCTCGATCGATCTCTTCTGTCCTGTTACAAACACTTCTCATCCGTAGCTGGAGTACCAGCAGGTTCATTCACATGGCCACGCATCAACAGTTCATTTACCTTTCGAACGGTATTGTTACAATTTGCAAACAGCGGTGGTTACAGCTGCTGTCGACTGCGATCACGTTTGAAATTGCTTGAGAATTTCTGTTCATTCAGTTCTATTATGATACAATTTTATTTATATTAACATAACCTCACAAAATTTTAATTAAACGAAATTCACATACTGCTTTTATTATAACCTCAATTTATTATTTCATTTAGAATTTTATTCTTATGAAGTTTTTAGGTTCTGCAAAAATTAATTTATTACTAATTACTCTATTATAGAATCCAATATGTATGTTTAGAATTTTATTTATATTAACATAACCTCACAAAATTTTAATTAAACGAAATTCACATACTGCTTTCATAATAACCTTAATGTATTATTTCATTCTAAATTTTAATTTGAAATTAATAGTTACTAAAATTTTAATAATCCTTTCCTTTTAATATACAAGGCATTTATTTATATCCTAGAAATCTCCAAATTACAAAAATATCACTAGATCTCAGATATCGTTAGATCTCTAAATCCCAAATATTTCTAAAATTCTAATATCCCTAGACCCTTCTTTTAGAATGTCCCTAGATTTGAAATAACACAGTCATAATATCCACCAATCTAAAAAATCCCTAGATCTGAATCCCCGAACTTCGGCTACTAATCAAACCCAATTTTCTCTGGAAAAATATTGCGCAACAATTTCACGTGAAAGCGTTTGATTTCCGATGAAAATTTTAACCAGTTGAAGGCTCGCGAATTAAAAGTCGGGTAATCGAGGATCGTTAAAGGCTCATTGGTTCATGAAAAAAATGCTTGCGAACCATCTCGAACGTCATTAAGGCTCGATTATACGGCCATTGTCGAACCGATAGTCTTTCAGCGACACAAATTGAAATTATACATTTCAAGCGGATTTTCCCGATATTCCATTGTATCGAACTTCTCTGAAACAAGGAAGAAGAGAAGAGAGAGGAGAGGAACAATCTCCGATGCTTCTACGTTTTTTCCGTCTTCTTTTTGTTCGTCCAAGTCTCAAAGAAACGCGTCGTTATTGACTCTTCGTTAATCATGGCGGTTCTTTCGGGCTGGGAATCGTTTAACGGATGAAAAGAAGAAAAAACGTCCCGGCACCACGAGATTGCAGTGTGTATGAACAATTAACTGGGAAGAAACGAGGTGGGAACAGTAAAAGAATAGTGACCGGCCATCTTAATGCGAAATGAAGCGGCACACTTTACCGTCTACCATTTTACGAGAGAATAAATTACGCTCCTCTGAAATGGTTCCTGCTCTCAAGATGGCTGCCACGCGTATTATTAACGCGGCCAATTTTTTCCTTTTCTAATCTCCTACAGCGGGATTGTACTTTCTTGTGGTTTTAAGAACAGCTTTCTTTAAATTGTTGCTATATTTTATGTGTACAATTCCTTGGACAGTAATGGGATTTTTTATTTCGGAGAATTTCGATGTGCTTTTTTAAGACTTTCAGAACTGCGTTAAAATTGTGAATTGCGATGTTACTTTAGGGGAAGTTATTTTACAAAATAATATACACAAAATTCAGAACTGAAAATAACTTTCAAAGTTACATTGCGCTTAAAAATGAACAAATTGAGACTCGAAAAGTTGCAAATGCATAAAATTCAAAAATACAAAAATCTCGATAGAAAGTTATCGAAGTTTCAGTTTAAATATCTTGATATTTCTAAACTTGTAAATTGGAGAGGCTGTAAATGTACAAAATAGAAAACTACTAAATGTACAAAACAGAAAAGTGAAAAATTTGCTCCTGAGATATATTAAAGAATCCTAGCTTGGAACTTCGTGTCCCGTTGGAAAGTAGTTATTTTTATTTCCTAGCCACCATTTTACTGTTCGAGCAACGTCGAGACACAATTACACGGGCAAAATGGCAGAAAATCCATCTCACTGATAGATCGAAAGGTCAGTGTCCTTACAGTTCTACGTTTACGGAATTGCATGAAAGTTTCAGCAACTCGAAAACGGTTGAAGTTTTCCTGGTGATCGGCGTCGATAACTCAAGCCTTCTGTACGGAACAGTGGACAAATGGCAGTCGCACATGCGACTTTGCAAATTGCTGCAACCGTAGAGAAGGATCGTTGCACAGACGAGTAGTTTTCCCATTGGGGATCACGTTCCGCTGCTATGATTCCATCTCGACCGGAAACGGATCCGTCCAAACGATAATTCGATAGGTAGATTTTGCGATCCGTCAAGCATCGTTCAAAGATCGTAGTCTCCTCGATAGATCGACGTTAACGAGAATTTCAGCCTTCGGATAAGAAGTTATCGATTGGATAAGGAGGCTCGTGAACATCCTACGATTTTAATTCAAGATAAAAGCTCGAGGAAGAGCTTTCGTTGAAAGATATTGTGTGGATAGATGTAGAATAGTATAGAATTTGATTAATCAAGATTGGGGTTAATTCTTAGTGACAGAATTTAAGTGGGTACTCTATATTGCCGAAAATATTTTGTGATATATGTGAACTGAATATTGTACATATGTAGCAGAAAATATTTTCTGAATATTTAGTTTGGGTACTCCATGTATATCGGCAAAAATGTTTTGACGTATTTATGGTAGAGTGGATACTCTACATATATCGCCGAAAATGGTGCGTCATATTTAAAAAATTCCTGAATATAAAAATTCGAAATTCTAAAATTCCTAAACTTGAGAGCTATAACTTCAAAGAACAACAATTTGGAACAAGGTAAAATATGAAACAAGAAAATGGTTATTTGGGGAGAAGGAAAAGAGCAATAGTCGCGTAGAAATTGATATAAATACGAAAGAATGTATTTGATCCCGGTGCAGCAATAAGATGGTCGTAAGCCACGAACAAGTTAGGAAATTCTGTAGAAAAGTACATAAACCGCTAGCCTGTGGCTATCCGTTCGTCGAGTGCAGCAGTCTAAAGTTTGTTGCTCCCTTTTGCGTTCTTTTTCCCTCGTGGTTATGCGAAACAGTAGAAATCAAACTGCTAAGTACCAAAAGCTGCTCATAATTCGGATTAAACCTTATTTCCCAAGATCCCTTAATCTCATTCCTATTTATGTATTTTACGTACAAGAACTTAAACCTATTCTGTTTATACACCGTATGTATGTAATATCTACTTACACATATGTCATATCCATGTATGTACTGTCCACTTACGTGCTTTCTACTTGTACATATGTCATATCCACGTATGTACTGTCCACTTACATGCTTTCTACTTGTACATCATTGATGTCCACTCACGTACTATCTACTTATGTATAATTGATGTCCACTTACTATCCACTTATGCAATATCTACGTTTATGTATATCATATTTCGCCAAACTTCCTTATCGAACTGTTCACACCCCATCTGACCTCGCCATATTTCTCTCATTTTTAATTTTGTATTTGTTGTGAAGGTTATTTATGTCGTTATTTAATTTTCTTTAATCTTATGTTATTATTTTAGATATATTGTATTAGAAGTTACGTAAAATTGTGTTAAAATTGTTAAAATTGTTAAAAATGTCAAAAATGTTACAAATTCCAAAATTGTTAAAAATGATGAAAATGTAAAAAATGTTGAAAATATTTTGAGGTGGAAGTATGAAATGTCTGTGTACGACCCGAGACAAGCACGTTTTCAGTTCCATTGAACTGAAATCGCAAAAACGATATCTAAACCATCTAAAAATCGAATCACGTAAATCCTGAGACACACGTGGAGACTAGCAGAGTCACGTTGCAGCTTTCAATAACACTATCGACGTCATGATCGAGGCCGGTTAACGCGAGGCATTCTGATAAAGAGATTTCATGAGATGCGATATTTCTAAGAAATGGAAATTCTTGTAAGATACCCTAGAATGTTTAAGAATGTATGCACGAAGAATATAAATTTCTCACTTCCGTATACTCTAGTATTTAAATTCTTCATTTTCTGCATTTTTATTCTTTTTAACTTTCAAGCTTGTAGATCTTTAAATTTGTAAATTGTAAAATTGGCAAATTTTGTATTTTCTACATTGTCAAATTACCAAATTGTGAAATTTGTAAATGGTCAGGTTATCAAATTGCCAAATTCTCAAATTTCTAAATAGTCAGATTAGCAAATTACCAAATTAAAAAATTTCTAAATAGTCAAATTGTCAAATTGCCAAATTCAAAAATTTTTAAATGGTCAAATTACCAAATTTTCAAATTTCTAAATTGTCAAATTTAGAAATGGTCAAATTGCCAAATTTCTTTATTTTCAAACTACTGAATAATCAAGATTTCTAAATTTCTAAATTTAAGAAGTAAAATTTTAGAATATCAAGTTTAAGAGTTATATTAAGTTTGGTGAAAGTCTCCACAAAAGTGGCAATATAACGAGAGTCCACAATGCTCCACCTACTAATACTTATTCAAAAATAATTCCCTAATTTTAAATTGATTTTAAATTTTCCAAACTCCATAATCTTTCACTACTTTAAAAACAAATTAAAATAATTAAAATACTTTCACGTTCGACCATTAATCTTGCTAGTTTCGATTCGAATAAAAGTCGCCCCGTAGCAATCTAAAGATCGATCTCCCGCAATTCGGTGTGAACAGCATTTTCGCGAGAAGGCGACACAATCGAGGGTGTATTAAAGTTCGTGTTTCGCAGAAAAGCGTGTTTCACTTTCGAAGCGGCGTCCGCGAAAATGCAATTCCATTTTCGCGAGGCAACGGCCAATTGCACGCGAGTATTTTCGTTCTCCCTTTATGGATCAGAGAAAAAGAGCCAAGAGGAAAATTGTCCGGCTTTACGATGGCGTTCGTTGCACTCAACGCGGCGGGTAAAATTTATTCCTGCGATTCGACCTTTTTTTCCGCGGACAGATTTCTGGCCGTCGTATTTCGGATCAACTTTGACGAATTCTGTGCGAATCGTTGTGCCAAAACGCTTCTTTTACTGGGATTTAACCTACTCCTTTTTTATTGCTTGCTTATTATTTGGCATAAGAACACTGGTGGCTAGCCAATTCCGTTGTGAACTACGATTACTTTCATTCCGGTCTTTCATTACTTTCGTTTGGTTAATTAAAATCAGTTTTTATGAAACCTTGTTCGTGGTTGAAATTCTGATTACACGTGGTCGTGTTTTAATTAATTTTACACAGATTTTTTGTACCTCTTCAAAATTAATTAAACTATTAAATTAACTACGTTAATTTTTTACAAATCTTCTATAAGTTCTCTATAAATTAAATTTTTATAAGTGTTTTATAAAATTTACTTAGAATTGTCTACATATCTACAAATAAGCTGCATTCAAATGACTTTGCTGGAGATATTAATTTCTCACACATAATAGTTACATCTGATATGCTATTTCCACACATGTGATAAAAGATTCCCTATCAATTTTACATGGGACATGTATGTTTTATTTTACATGGAATATGTATTGTTGTACATAGAAGATGTATGTGGAACATGTGTGTGTTGTATAGAACATGTGTATCTTGTGTGATATGTGTAGAACACGTATGTCTTCTTTGGTATATGTAGAACATGTATGTGTTGTTTTACATAATATATGTGTGTAGAACATGTGTGTGTTTTATATAGAACATGTGTGTCTTGTGTGATATATGTAGAACATGTATGTCTTGTTTGGTATATGAAGAACATGTATGTGTTGTTCTACATGGAACTTGTGTGTATTGTTTTATATAGAACATGTGTGTCTTGTTTTGTATATGTAGAACATGTATGTGTTGTTTCGCATGGAACATGTATGTCTATAAAACATGTATGTAGAACATGTGTGTGTTTATAGAGCATGTGTATCTTGTTCTACATAAAACATGTATTCTTGTTTGATATATGTAGAACATGTATGTGTTGTTTTACATGAAACATGTATATCTTCTCTGATATAGAACATGTAAGTTCTGTTTTGTATAGAACATGTCTTCTTTCGTATACAATATGTGTTTCTCAAGAAACGACTATGTATAAAATGCCAGCAGGTCAAAGAAATTATCATAAAAAGAGAAGAAATGAAAAAAGTTTGAAGTGTCCTACCTTGATGGTACAACTTTTATCTAGTTACTTTTATCTAGAACGTCATAGTAGTTTGACGTAACACGTTCAAAATAGATAAGTCGATAAGTATTTATAAAGTTTACTTGAGATGTAAGTCGGGCTTGCGAATGTAGAAGATCGTAGCTGAGAAGAAAGTATCGGTTCCAGAATGATATTTATGGTGCCGGAAGTTGAACGTTCGGTGCTAGTTCAACTTCGGCAAGAAATCGACTTCTATAGAAATTGAAATCAATATTTCAGATACACGCAGCAAGAAAAAACTTTAATAATTTATCACGCGAAAACAGATTATTTATTACATGAGATTCCTTTCTTTTCTCATTGTATAATCTACAGGACGCCTCAAAAATATTGTACGCGCTGACATTATCGAAACTCCAGCTCGTTTAAAAATTAAATAGAATTTAATATTCAATTTCGAATTTGTGATGAATTTTTCTATTTCTTATTTTTATGGGTTGTTTTATGAATTTTATTATCCTGTATTTTAATAATGAAATAAACTCTACTAGTAAACTTAAATTTTAACAATGAAGGATTATAATAAAATAACACAAAATCTTCATAACAAATCGTAACAATAAACTTCAGCTCTAAAATTAAAACTGAAAGACAATAAAATGATAAAAATTTCACTTTCATAATAAACTCCAGCGGTAAAATTAAAACTGATAGATACTGAAATAATAAAAATTTCACTTTCATAATAAACTTCAGTTCTAAAATTAAAATTGATGGATACTAAAATAAGAAAAATTTCACTTTCATAGACTCCAACGATAAACTGCAGTTTAACCCTAACAATACCCTTCAACTCTAAAACCGATAATAAGATAATAATAACTCTTCGTAATAAACTCTAGTAATAAAATCCAAGCAACGACACATCATTCATATATGGACAATTAAATTTTCATACGAATCACATATTATGAAAAAGTCAATCTGAAAATACTCGTATAAAATACTTGATACTACTAATAAATAAAAAAAATATTGTGAAAATATAAGATCTATTGGAAACAAAATGACCCAATTTTCAACAGCTTTAACCTAACGTGTTAAAATAGCGACACTAATATTCGTAATGCACATCATAAGTGTACAATAAGTATACTTATTTCCGTCACATCGATCAAGGTGTTAACAAAGAAATTCCAACGGGAAAGCTACAAGTAGATACAAGTTAAGAAGAAAAGCACATGCCTGAGAGAAAGCCTGACATCCATCTTGTACTCTTTTTAGTAATCACGAAATGGTGACTGTTTTTCTAGACACACGCAAACGGCGCTCGGTTTTGATAAAATCCGCTCGGATGTCTCCAATATGGCAGGCTCGAGCAACAACCATAATTCCGGGCTTAGAATTCGTCTCGCGGTTTTTGTTCGCGCGACCTTTGTCTTTCGGAGTAATCTCTGCAAGTAGGATTTAAGCTTTCGTGGCCGGCTTCAAGCGGACAACCTGTGAAAACGAATATCGCCGGGGAGATCAACCGATGCTGTGTTTACTTTATCGTTTCAAATTACTCGTCAAAAATTGATACGGAACGTAGAAATTAGAGAAATTAATTTTACATCGTTTTTGTCGAAATTGAGGTTATGTTGTATTAAACGATTCGGAATGGCGGACACGCGGCTTTTGGTTAGGTTATGTCATATCCTATCCTAGGTTATAATGTAACAAATTTACAAAGTTATAATGTAAAAAATGTACAAAGTTATAACGTAAAAAAATTTGCAAGGTTATAATGTACAAAAATTGATAAGGTTATAATGCACAAAAACTCGCAAGATTAAAATGTACAAAATTTTACTCAATTGTTGAAGACTACCTGTATATTATACGGATAATTAATTTCGCGCTCGTATATCAAGTTCTCAGGAACCCGTGCTAATGAGGGATTTTAAAAAAGTGGTCTAAGAAGAGGACGGTCTTTAGCGCAGTTTTTTCGTGCACACCCTCTCTTGTCTAAAAACGCGACCACCTAATGTCGTCGTATATTTACGGTGAACTCGCTCGAAAATATTCGTAGTCAGCCGGAAAATCTTCTGAGCACCGTTATTCAAATTTGACGATGGATTATATTCTGTAATCGCGCGTGGAATGTATAAAATGACGATAAATGCCTGCACTTTATAAATTACGAGCTCGAAATTTTAAATTTAAATATCGCTATTATGTTTGTGTTGAAGCAAGCATAAACTGTAAATAATTTATTTACTCGGAAATCTTTGTTATTTATTTCTTGTTGTGTTAGAAGAAATTACGCACCACATGCGTCCTATAGTATGACGCAACATGTGCGTTCTATAGTATGCGTTATAAGTAATGACACACCGTTTGCGTCCTATTCCATATATTGGAAGTAATGACGCACTGTATGCGTCGTATCCTAAGTATTACAAGTAAGGACGCACTATCTGCGTCTTACACTATGTATTAAAAGTAATGACACAACATATGTGTCCTATCCTATGTATTGGAAGTATTGACGTACCATATACGTCCTATCCTATGTATTAGAAGTAATAACGCACTATGTGCGTCTTACACTATGTGTTAAAAGTAATGACGCACCATGTGCGTTCCATCATATGTGTTACAAGTAATGACACACCATATGCGTCCTATCTGATGTATTGGAAGTAATGACGCACCGTGTGTGTCTTATCCTATGCATTATGTATTGCTAAATCTCTAAATTTCTAAATGTAAAATTCCCAAACAGCTAAGTTAAATAAAAAGTTTCCCAACTTGAAAATTTCACACGTGAATCCCAAAAAATGTTTAGATTCCATTTATAACTGTGCATTTAATTTTGAGCGTTGCAATTATTCAGAAAAGTGAGCTGCAGCAACATTATTTCTATAACAGATCCATTTCACCGAAACAAAGCGTGTATCATGGAACACCAAGAGAAGTCCGTCATCTTCTTTCCGCCTGTTTCAACCATTTCGCAGCATTCTGGCAGTAAATCGCGGCTCAGAAATGCTGTTTATAATTTAACTGGCAGAGCAGAAACAGACACAGGGCCGTCAGCCTTCTCTAACCGCATTCAAGGCCGGAATTTCACGCTCGTCGCTCAAACGACGACGACGATGCGGATCCAGCTTGTCGTCGTCAACGATTCCGTTTCCCGTCGGGGTGCCTTCTTGTGAGCGGCACGGTCGTTGTCGTATTTGCATTCGGTGTCTGCACCCTGTCGCCGCGATACAGTGCCGTGTCAAGATTCGATCGGGAAAAATTATTCCGACGAGAGTGAATCCGTCTCTTTCAACTTGCGTTCTCGAGCGTGATCCGAAGTGTCGAACCGATAAAACTCGAGGCGCGCGAGTTCGAACCTCACGCAAAATGGAACCGGATGAAACTCGAAGTTATTTTAGATAGCAAATACATTTGTGAAATACCGTTGAAGTGGGTGAATTATGGTACAACGCGTGGGTGTGCCATATACGGCGATATAACGCGAGATTGTATAATACGTGATGATATAACACGACGGTATATTGATACATGGCGATGTAACATGAGGGTATGTAATGTATGGTGATGTAATGAGAGACTGTACAGTATGTGGTGATATAACAAGGATATACAACGCATGGTGATATAACACGAGAGTATGTAACACGCGACGCTGTAAGATGACAGTATGTTAATACATGGCGGTATAATACGAAGATATGTAATATATGGCGATATAACACGAGACTTTACAATATATGGTAATATAGCACGAGAGTATGTAATGCACGAGGATCTAACAGGAGGGTTTGTAATATATGGCGATATAACGTGAGGTTATGTTACATACGGTGATATAACGAGAGACACAATATGATGATATAACAGGAAAATATGTAACACATGAGAACCTAACTCGAAAATATATCATGCATCGCGATATAATGTGAGGGTATGTCATATATAATGAGAAGTTATAAATGGTGATATAACGAGAGATTGTAAAATATGTGGTAATGTAACACGGAATTATGTAATAAGCACGACGATATAACACGAGAGTATATAATATATGGCGATATAATGAAAGACTGTGTATATTGCAATACAACGCGAGACTTCAGAATACGTGGTGATATAATGCAAGAATTAATTGTTCGAATTTAAAAAATTGAGAACTTGAAGATTTGATAATTTACGAATATGGAAAGTTGGAATTTTTTCAATTTAAAGATTCGTTTTCAAAATACCTCCGTATGAAAATAATTCATAAATCTAATTATCCAAATATTTGTAAGTTCCCTAACCAGAGCCCACCGCACAAAAGCATTTCTTATCGCTCTCTCGCGTGACCGGTGAAAGCACCGCATCGCGGTAATATAACAGGAGCTTATCAGACACTAAATCAATTTCGTATTAGCACACCAGCCGAAAGTCGTCCAAGCGTTATACGGCTCATAATTAAAGTCTGTGGTTCGACGAATGAAATCCCCAAAAACGTGGGAACCGCATAAGTGCGTCTCTGTTGCGCGTCTTTAGAATTATCGCTCTCGGCAGACTCGATCCTCCATCTCGTCGTCGACGTCGCTCGTTACGAGCCTCTATTAAACGTCTCGTTCGTGTTTGAAAAGGGAAGCCAGCTTCAACGGGATAATCCTTTCACAAGGATCGCCGAAAACCAATGCCAGTGGCGACTCATTAGGCCTCGGTGTACGCGGATTCGAATCGCTTCAAGATCGTCGCGATTCAATTCACGCTCGGATAGTTTTACCGGTGAAAGGGGGAACTTTCCGACGACAGAATACCGCAAAACATGATTTATGACACGATGTTATAAAAATCGAATGTAAACCGTGATGTATAGCGACTGTCGCATTGAAAAGAGCGAGTGTAATTGATAAGAGGTTCAATGGGCCGAGGGATGAAATGGGCCTGTCATTCGATGACGAGCTTTTATGGATTATTTCTCGATACAAAGGTGGTACGAAATTTTTCTGAGGAAATATACGATGTACGAAAACATATTACACAGGGTGTTGGTGCAATCGAAAAATGGGTGAACCAATAAAAATATGTAAATATGCAATAAATTCGTGTATAGCTGCATTACCAAGAAAATTGAATTTTCTTCAAGTATTTGTAAAAGAGTTTGTTCATGGTTTAAAAACTTTATTCTGTAAATTTTTAAATTCCTTTGAACCCCGCAAACTTTCAGAGGATCCTTGCACCCCTTTTTTAGACGGTTTTCCGACATACTATTTAATGTAATTAACTTAATATAACACAAAGAGAGAATAGAAGTCGACGTAACAAACATCTAAAGCACCGAGATACTTCCGTCATTTCGCATTACTCCCGTAATTTCCTATGAATTCGCTGTTTGGCGCGTAGACGAGAACACTTTTTACCGACACGATGCAACAATAACGGTTAGCTTGCAACGATCGATTTAATATTTCCATTTGGAAATTACACGCAAAGCCTGCGGGGGTTTCGAGAGGTATTTCGCGCGCGTATTAAAGCCGCTGGAGGGTGGAACGATTAAATATTTCCGTGGGCCGTGGCAGCTGAAGCGGATCCGCTCCGCTCCGCTCGGCTGATAATTTATAAATATGAACACAAAGGCTTGTCAGCGTTCCATCGAGACGGACACAATGTCGGAAATGTTCTCGTAAAATTTTTAATAAACACCAACCGTGTGCCGCTACTTTTTATACGACTGAAGCTTCCGTTGACATTATGATCGTTGAACGTCTACGAGCAACCGTAAAAAACATGAAAAGATTGCGAACTGTGTTCTAAATAATTTCGTTGACGTTATGAATTAAATGCATGTGCCAACGACCGTGAACTCACTGGTGACCAATTATTTAATTTCCAATTTATTTTAGTTTAGTATAAACGATAAATTAAAGGATGTGTTGGAAGTTTTGAACCATTGAGAAGTTGAGAAATTGAAGAATTGGAAAGTTGAAATGTTGGCTAGTTAAATGATCGAACAATCGAGTAATCCAACAATCCAACAAGCATTCAACCGTATGACTGAATGATTAAATGGTCGAAGAATTGAAGAATTGAAGAATTAAAAAATTGAAGAATTGAAGAACTGCACAATGGAAAAATTGAATAATTGAAAAATTGAAAAATTGAAAAATTGAAAAATTGAATACTTGAATAATTGCACATAAGTTCGAAAATTGAAAAGTTCGTATCCTACAAAATGTCCAAATTTTTGCCACTAAAACTGAATATGAAAATTCGTAACACAGAAAATGACGAAATTTCTAAGTTTAAAAGTTCTTGAGCTGGGGAACAAAGAAACGAGAAGATCCGAAAACTTGCAAGTTCGACAACGAAAAATCACCGGCATAGATCTGCCACAGATCTCCGCGGAAAGCTTCTTAATTGGGGTATTCGTAATTGGCGCGCAAACGTCGCCAGGAAACGTGGTTGATCCGTCACGAAACGTGAAGCGCAACGGCGAGACAATTTATTCTCCTGGCTCGTTTCCGGCTAAAGATTTGTCAGACAAGTTACCCTCAGACTGTTGAAATTCGCGTCGTAAATACGGCTTCAGAAGCGATAACCTGCGAACGAGACAGTGTTCCGGAAGTTCGATCGCGCTTATGGAAAGTGTGGTCTGGCTACATGTCCCTTATCGAACTTATCGTAAATGATAGCTATGGTTCTATTACTCACGTGTTAGAACGGCGATAAAAATGATTATGTGTATTACCGTTATTTGATATGTGATTATTTCAGGAGACATATGTTTAGGAGAATATATCGTCTGGTTCCAAATATGTAGTAAATGATTATGGGTGCTTTTTATGAACTTTATTAATTGAGACGTTTAACAAGACTGAAAATGTTATTCGATTTTAACGTGATGTTCACATGCTATCGATTAGAAGATATTGATATTGAAAAAAATATCAAAAATACCATAAAAATAATGTGAAAAATATAAATCCGCTTGTCAACTGACAATTGAATGACCAAATTAAATAGCTACAAAAAGTTGCAAAAATCTGAAATCCTATAACAGACAATTATTAACCAATAAATTCTTTAAGTCACAGAGCAAGTTCGGAAGATCCAAATAATTAAAAATCGTCTAAACCTCAAAGAAACTTCCAAAGCTCCAAATAATTAAAACTCCTCTAAACCACCAAGAAATTTCCAAAACTAAATAATTAAAACTCGTCTAAACCACCAAGAAATTTCCAAAACTAAATAACTGCAACTCGTCTAAACCACGAAAAAATTTCCAAAGCTCGAAATAATTAAAACTCGTCAACCCCGAAAGCTTCAAATAACTAAAACCCGTCCAAACCCGAGACAAAGTTATAAAAATCGAAATAACAAAAAATCCATGTTAAAGCTGGATGGTGATCGTCGAAGCCACGAGGTGGAAACATTTCAAAGCGGACTAATCAATTTACAAATTCGGAGAGACAATGGAGAGCAGCCATGTAAAAAAAAGTCGAATCGGTTCGGTAACAATGGAGTACCAATTAACCCGATCGAGTTTCATCCCATTGACAATCGGACACAGAAAACACATTTGTATCCCCTTGGTATCGGGATCGTCGCGTTATCGCCTTGCCCGTTGAAAAGCCCGCTTAAAAAACTCTTTGCCCCCCCTCTCGTCGTAACAGACCGTTTATTTACCCTTTCGTTCGTCGTCCTCGTATTGTTCCGCTGTCATCGACAGATATCCGGTCGCGTAATCAGCACGGCGCAACGAGACAATGGACGCGTACGTTCGCGATCTCTCTTTTTTTTCCTCTTCTCGTTCCTTCTTTATTTTCTCTTTCCTTTCTTTTTATCTTCCATCGGCGCCCTAACTCTGTCTCTGAAAGACTCCATCGGGAGTGGACCCCGTTCGCGCGACCTTCCCATTTAATCATCGAAATTGGAACTTCAACGAACATCTCCGGTAGTTTTGTCTTTCGCGCCATCAATGCACGCGCGGATCTATGGCCGTCGAGGGAAAATGGTGGATGGAAATTGGGTTTCTGTATTTTTTTGTTTTGGGTGGAGGGGTGAGTTTACAAGAGTGAGTTTCAGGCGGTTAATGGCGGATTTTGTTAGATTTGAAGGGGTTTTCGAGATTTTTGCAAGTTGGGAGTTTGAGGGTTCACGATTATTGAACTTTGGCAGGTAGAGATTTGGAGATTTGGAATTTGTGAGATTTGGGATTTGTGAGATTTGGAATTTGTGAGATTTGGAATTTGTGACATTTGGAATTTGAGGGTTTTGGAATTTGTGAGATTTGGGATTTGTGAGATTTGGAATTTGTGAGATTTGGAATTTGTGAGATTTGGGATTTGTGAGATTTGGAATTTGTGACATTTGGAATTTGAAGGTTTTGGAATTTATGAGATTTGGGATTTGTGAGATTTGGAATTTGTGAGATTTGGAATTTAAGAGTTTTGGAATTTGTGACATTTGGAATTTATGAGATTTGGAATTTGTGAAATTTGGGGTTTGTGAGATTTGGAATTTGAGAGTTTTGGAATATGAGAATTTTGGAATTTGAGAATTTTGGAATTTGAGAGATTTGAAATTTGAGGGTTTTGGGATTTGTGAGATTTGGAATTTGGGAGATTTGGATTTTGAGAGATTGGAAATTTGGGATTTTGGGGGATTTGGGACTTTTGGAATTTTGCATCTTGGGATTTAGGAATATTGAGAGTTTAGAATTATTGAACTTTGGAAGATAGATAAATTGCGACTCGGGAGATATGAGATTTGAGAGTTTGGGAATTTGAGACTTTTAACCCCTTACCGTGCTTTGGCTAGTCTCACTCGTGACGCACTTACAGCTGAAATGTGACTTACTCAAATTTTGAATACTCGTCAACTTGAAATTTAGGTCCAACTATAAGTTGCATTATCAAGGATCCCTGAATATAAAATACTCACATTTTAATTTTCTTTGTTCGTTTTAATGTTATAGCCCTGAATAGTTAGTCTTGACTGACGCATCTGATAAATAAATGGCACGGGAAAGGGTTAATATTTGGGAGTTTAAAATTTTGGAATTTATATTCTGAAATAAGATAATATTCATTTATCTTGTTAAATAAAACTTTTATTTACCTTGTAAAGCAAGATAAAATCAAATTCAAAGTATTCATATTCCTTCAATTAGCTGACCGCATAACCTAATTTTTGTTCTACTGCAACTTTCATAGTATTTTCAAAATTATCCACAAAAGTTCGAACAGATTTTCCGATTCATAAAAGTATATTTTCTGTTACAATTCGCTGCTTTTGTATTAAAAATATTTTCTAAACGCGATCATTGTTTTACAAAGATCGACATTTTGACGTATCTATAATTCCACACTAAATATAAATAATAAACAATTTTAAAAAGGTATATAATGAAAAATAAAACAACGTAGACAAAATTTCTGCTTTATACGAAAAGAAAAATAAAATAATTTTACCGCAAATCGTGGAAAAAAAATCATCTCAACATCGTCAAACGCACGATTACCGCCATCTTGTTTTCCCGTACCAAAAATTCATACGCGTCTCAACCACGCACAAAGTCCTCGAACAGTATTATTCATCCGTGAAACAAACTCTGAAAGCCGTACAAGCATTTTAAAATATCCGAAAATTGAAATGTCTCGAAATGACGGTAAAAAAAATGTTAAACGACTCGTTGATACGTCGAAATGTTTCTCCCTGGGGAGGATTCCCGAGAGATTTACGCAGAATTAAAACGTGAAAGCCAGGTATTTATTCGACTGTCACATCGAAAAAGAAAGTTGATATTTAATCTAGGCTGTGTTTCGTTATACATGAAAATGCTTTTGGCGAGTCCCAGCGTAGTTATAAATCGTTCTGTCGGCCGAAAGTCGATATCATTGAACAACTTAAGGTATTTCCACTTCAACTTCCGGTCAATGGTGACCGAAACTTCTACCTTAATGGAGAGACCGAGAAACTTTTGCATTGTTTTCTTCAAGTTATGCCTATTATCGATGTAGGACACTCGATCTTGCTTCCTTTGTTTCGATTCTTCTTTTATTTGCTTGAAAGGCGATTGATTTATGGGGCTGTTCATTTCTTTGTTGAAATTTTCTAGCGGAAGTTTCTGATTTTATAGCGGTGCGGATGGGCAATGATATGTTCGAGGTTAGACGTTTAAGAGACTTTGGGGTAATTTTTAGTTTGGTTAGGGTTCAGACTGATTTGTGTGTCAATTCGGACAATTTTTAGGATCAATTATAGCAATATTTCAAGTTTTTAATAGTACACAATTTTTAGTATTAAAATAGCTACGAATTCCTGAATTTCAAAAGCACAATTCCATGGTTCACAAATTTTCATAACCTCAAAATTTGAAAAGTTTAAAAATATCTACTAAAGTTCAATAATTCTAAACTCTTAAAATCCCTAAATTTCAATATCCCAAATTCCAAAACTCTCAAATTCCAAACTTCACAAATTCCAAATCTCACAAATCCCAAATCTCATAAATTCCAAATCTCACAAATTACAAAACCCTCAAATTCCAAATCTCACAAATCCCAAATCTCATAAATTCCAAAACCCTTAAATTCCAAATGTCACAAATTCCAAATCTCACAAATCCCAAATCTCACAAATTCCGAAACCCTCAAATTCCAAATCTCACAAATTCCAAAACCCTCAAATTCCAAATGTCACAAATTCCAAATCTCACAAAGTCCAAATCTCAGAAATCCTAAATCTCACAAATCCCAAATCTCCCAAATTCCAAAACCCTCAAATTCCAAATCTCACAAATTCCAAAACCCTCAAATTCCAAATCTCACAAATTCCAAAACCCTCAAATTCCAAATCTCACAAATCCCAAATCTCACAAATCCCAAATCTCACAAATTCCAAAACCCTCAAATTCCAAATCTCACAAATTCCAAATGTCACAAATTCCAAATCTCACAAATTCCAAATCTCACAAATTCCAAATCTCACAAATTCCAAATCTCACAAATCCCAAAACCCTCAAATTCCAAATCTCACAAATTCCAAAACCCTCAAATTCCAAATGTCACAAATTCCAAATCTCACAAATCCCAAATCTCACAAATTCCAAACCCCTCAAATGCCATATCTCCAAAGTCCCAATTTATCTAATAAACTTGTAACTTTAAAATAAACAAATTGTTTCGAATAAAAGTTGAGAATGAAGTGTCTCGTATTAGATGCATTTCCCACCGTTCACGTTTTCATCCGAAATCTTTAGCTTCGTTTTTTGCTCGACATTCGATCGACAGATTCTAACGTACTCGACTGTAACAAAAATGATAAGTCCCTCCGAAATGGAGGAAATAAAAATACGCTATCACTCGTTGGCAGTTGGGTTCGCGAGCCTAAAAACTTGATAAAATCCCTCCGTTTCCTCGAATATTCGTGCCATATCAATCTTGTCGCAAAAAAATCATGGATACATCTGTGGCCAATATTTTCCAATATTTCGTATGCGTTTACACGGTCTTTCAAAATATGAGCAACACTTTTCTGTATTAAATCATACCTTAAATTTTGTAATTATTTTGTAGTGATTTAGGACTTCTTTTGAGATGCTAAAAATTATTATGTTTAGTAACATATCAATGTTATCGTAGCAGTATAATTTATTAGTATCAATATTATATAATTATTAAGAATATATTAACAGTATTATGTCATTCTCAATAATACATTTTTAATATTAAATAATTATTAGTAATATATTATCAGCAATAAATTATCAATATTATATATCATGTTATAATTTATTACAATAAGATAATTTAAGCTTAAATAAATTTTTGCGCGATAAATAATATTCAGCAGTTGTCATTATTCTGATTTGCCGAAATGTAACTGGAAGTGTCCACATTTCTGAAACCCAGCCATGAAAATAGTAAACCATAGAAGTCCCATGCACGACTGCAGGGTTAAATCGTAGGCGATCATTGTCGAGAGACAGGGGCGGTTAAAAACCGATAGGGGATGACCTGGGCCAACTGTGGCCTTTAATATCGCGGGCTGCGAGTGGAACTGCTCGATGAATAGCCTGCCTTCTCTCCAGGCGTTTTCTCGTTAAGAAGCCACACAACGGTGTCGAGTTGACTCTACGTTAAACGTAGGATACTTTGGTCGTTTTCTTTGCCGCCACCTCGAACGGCCAGAACAAAAACGACACGGGGACAGTTGAAGCTATGGATCGAGCTTTCTTCTAGCTTCGCGCTTTCTCGCGACGTATCTCTCTCCGTTTATGGCCATCGTTAGTCTTCTTAGATGCTCACTCGGAGCGATTTCTTATTTCTGCGACCGGGCGACAAAGATTGATAATTACTTGGATAATTAGAAAATTTGAGAAGTTTGCTTGGTGGGACAGTTGAAGTTCATTTCGGGATTTTGGGGAGTGTACGGGGGGTTTTCAGTTGTGGGTTTAGGAGTTTGGGAATTTGGGTGATTTGGAATTTGAGGGTTTTGGAATTTGGGAGATTTGGGATTTGAGGGTTTTGGAATTTGGGAGATTTGGGATTTGTGAGATTTGGGATTTGTGAGATTAGGAATTTGGGAGATTTGGAATTTGTGAGATTTGGAATTTGGGAGATTTGGGATTTGTGAGATTTGGACTTTGTGAGATTTGGAATTTGTGAAATTTGGAATTTGTGAGATTTGGAATTTGAGAGTTTTGGAACTTGTGAGATTTGGGATTTGTGAGATTTGGAATTTGTGAGATTTGGAATATGAGAATTTTGGAATTTGTGAGATTTGGAAAATGAGGGTTTTGGAATTTGTGAGATTTGGAATTTGAGAGTTTTGGAACTTGTGAGATTTGGAACTTGTGAAATTTGGAATTTTTGAGATTTGGAATATGAGAATTTTGGAATTTAAGAGACTTGAAATTTGTGAGATTTGGAATATGAGAATTTTGGAATTTCAGAGATTTGCAATTTGAGAATTTTTAAATTTGATAAATGAAAGTTTGAGAATTAAAAAAATTTTAAAATTTAAGAATTTAAGAGTTTGAGAGTTTAACAAATAACTGTCAAGTGCAGTAAACTACCACAATAATATAATTTTCATGATTTTTTCGTTGTGAAAACAAGTGACACAAATATGGAAATGAGGATTTCAATTTAGAGCTACTCTCTGTTACTCTTCCATTATAGAACTACGTGGGAACATCTTTCGTTAGTATTTTGGTACCGCATCCATCAATATGTATCCTACACATCACCCGATGTATCTATTTCCCTATCCCGGTCAACAGTACAAATTTAGTATCACCAATTCCGTTGTAGTCACTTCCTGTTTCACGAACATCCTGTCAATCCTACGCCACCCCCATCCGGCGCGAAAATAACTAGGAAGTGTCCTGAACGAATAAACGTAGAAGTTCGATTTAATCTTTTACTAAGAAAAGAAAGTTTTTCTCTCTTGAAATGCACAAAATGTTTAAATATCACATAAAATCTATTACCAATTTCTAAATTTCCAGATTCTCCTATTTCCTAACCTTCAAATACCTAAATTCTGAATATTTTAAATTTCCAAATTTCTTTTCACATAACGAACGTGAGGCTCCTGGGACTCGATCATTTGTTCGTCTGTTTGTCTCCACGCTGCAGGCCGCAATTTTGCGTCTTTTCACTTGAAATTTTGAGGGTAGTCTCGCGAGACACCCTAAATTTGCTGTATAGATTTTGGCGGCGAACGACAGGAACCTGTCGACGACGTCGATCGTCGAATCGATAGAAAACCGTGTTTGGTATCGTTTTCGATAATTTTTGACACGTAGAATCGACTGGAAGCACGTTGAAGCTCTATAACTCATCGTTGACGACTTGGTCGTCATTGACGGCGGTCGTGAAATCAACGACAATCGTGTTCGGTATCGTTTTCGATAGTTTCAGACACGTTTGATCGTTTCGGGACTTTAAAGTCTCTCGTTCCACCTATATGTCCTCGAAATTTGAAATACACATTCGAATTCGCGGGAGGCACTCGGTCTGTAGATTCACTACTTACGAAATTGTGTTTGTCCTGGATGTACGATGAATAGTAAACGTGTTAAGACGATCGAAAGCACACAATTGCTGGCGAGGAATAGTCCGACGCTTTGCGCGGATACACGCCTCGTAAAGCTGATATACCGGCTTATCTGGCAGAACCCCGGCCTTCTAATAAAAATTTTTATTCCCAATCCTCCCGTTCCTCGCACGACAGCTATTACAGAACGAAATTGTAACGTCTCGAGATGACACTGAAATTTTCTCACGCGGCAGTATCACACAGTATTTACCTCAAAAGTACAGCGACGGTGAAGCTTAAGGTTGGAAAATAAAATGGAGAAGCGTTTCTATTTAAACTTGCTCAGTGAACATTATACTATTTATTAGCTGTAATATTTATTGCATTTTATTTTGTTGTATTTAATTAAAAAACACTTATAATGAAGAAGTTCAAAATGGTAGCAAAAATATGATATGTTCTTGTTTAAACTTGCAAAATAATTGTAACGCTATATATTATTTAATAGATATAATATTTAATCTATGTAGCATTATAGAAAATTTATCTTAAGAAGTACAATGATGTTTAAAATGATAGGAAAAATGGAAGACAACAAGTTTTTGTTCAAATGTACAAAATTAATACTATTTTTTAATATTATTTATATAAAATACCATGTTTTAAAGTTAAAACACGACAATTTTATTAGATACCTATCTTCGGAATTATTTTCACCACTTTACGAAGGGTTACTTAAGGGTGTCTCGAGAGGGCAGGAAAAGTGGGTCTTCGAGTGTTTTAAGTGGTTGTTTAAGATTTAGGAGAATCGATTGCAGTGAACGAAAGGTGCAATTGTCGTGAAATCTTGTTGGAAACCTCTGAGCAATTATTCTTCGAAAATTGTTTAAACAAAAATCAGTATACATATGTTAGCATAATTGAAAAAATTTCAAGACAACTTTTCGTTTTCAAATTTCAATTGGATGTAATTTTCTATTATACAAAAATGTATATATGCAATATACTAAAATACTGTGTATTATAATAATGTAACAGTGTGTTATATACTAACAAAAAATATAATAACACATACCAATACAATATATCCATAATGTGTATTATACAAAAATGTGTGTATGCAATATATTAAAATAGTGTAATATAATAATGTGACAGTGTGTTATGTTATAACTAAATGTTATAATAACCAATATAATACATCTATAATATGTGAATAAAAATTAATATAGTAACTAATGTTATAAATATCAATATAAATAATTAAAAGTAATTTTCTAATGATACAAACACGTCAATAACCCTAATCAAAATAATCTCCTCAAAATAATTCATAACAAAAGTTTTCCCAAAAAAATGATGCACCTATCAGAATCAACAAAAAATTAAGATTCTCTCTTCCGAAATAAAGATACTAAATCCTTACGAACGCAAGTAATTCCTGGGAGAACAATAGTCGTACGAAACAATACAAGAAAAACACAGTCGTATACGACCGTTTTCGAAATACGTCTGGCAACAAACGATCCGTGTCCCCTTACGCTATATCTCTCATTCCATTTGCCATGTTTTCTAAAATGCATACGTTATTTTGAAAAGTATAGCGAACGAGAGCCGTTCGAGGAAACTTCAGAAAAGAATTCCATTTAGAATTCTCGGTGTTACGTTAACGTTTACTGTCTCCTGAAAGGAGCGCCGACAAAATTCCTTCCTCGACGCACAAAAAAAGAACCAGCCTTTTATGTAATGAAACGTAAAGGGAACGTTGCCGGGGCCAAATACGATGAACTAACGGAGCTCCTACAGAAGTTCTCCGTCGACATAATCATCGTTGTGCTTCACGATGTCGAGAAAAATAATAAATTAACCTCTCGCGGAAACGTGATGCTTTTCTTGTCGGTAGACGTTTATTCAATTTACGTGTCGACACTGTACTTTCCTTCGACGAATGTGTACATTCGAACCTTAAATTTTATTTCATTTTATTTTCATTTTCATTTGATTTAAAATCAGTACCAATATTGCAATTATTTGTAAGACGCACCACGTGCGTCATCACTTGTATGTTATCGGACGTAGATTTTTAAATATTTTCCGTTTCTGGACACTGTAATAGCGAAGTACTCCTTTACTCTTTTAATCTTAAACTCGTTTTAATTTCAGTCCATAAGTGCTACTTCATAAGACGCACGTGGTGCGTCATCACTTGTATGTTATAAGAGGACGTAGTTTTTTTAAATATTTTCCGTTTCTGGACACTGTAATAGCGAAGTACTCCTTTACTCTTTTAATCTTAAACTCGTTTTAATTTCAGTCCATAAGTGCTACTTCATAAGACGCACGTGGTGCGTCATCACTTGTATGTTATAAGAGGACGTAGTTTTTTTAAATATTTTCCGTTTCTGGACACTGTAATAGCGAAGTACTCCTTTACTCTTTTAATCTTAAACTCGTTTTAATTTCAGTCCATAAGTGCTACTTCATAAGACGCACGTGGTGCGTCATCACTTGTATGTTATAAGAGGACGTAGATTTTTAAATATTTTCCATTTCTGGACACTGTAATGGACGAAGTATTTCCTTACTCTTTTAATCTTAAATTCGTTTTAATTTCGGTCTAGTGTTACTTATAAGACGCACACGGTGCGTCATTGATTACGTTCAACAGCAGAAACATTTTCCAATTTATGAAATAACAGTTAATTTAATCTTTGCATTTATAAGTGTACCGATATTTCACAATTATGTTCTTTTTCATCATTTATCCGAATTAAATTTGAAAGACACATCGTCGATCATCGCTGGAGCTCTCGACGTATTAAAGTAATTAAATGTATTGCGCCAAATTCGGATTTCACCCTCTATGTTATATTTTGCATTTATTCGACCTAATGTACGAATAATTATATTATACCGTGTACTAATTTACTAATAATACGTTATATTATTTCTATATAATGATTGTACAAATGATTTTTGTATTTAAAGGAAAATTAATTATAATAATAACCTTTGATCAGTACAATTGTAAATGTACAAACAAATTAACATTACAAATTTTAACAAACAACATAAATTTCAGCAAATAACAAACTTGTACTATTTCAACAAATAATTCATAATATTTTTATATTATCAAATAAATAAATTAATTTTAACGAATACTCAAACACAGTATTGATAAATAATCCAAATCTAACTACAGAAACATACAAATTTAATTTAACTTGACAGACGGTTTTATCAGAAATAAAACCAATATAAAATCAATGTAATAACCTGAAACCAATATACTTAAAGATTAATCACTATATTTTTATCCAATCTTTAAACAATAATTACATTTTGCTCTGACACAATCCAAAAACTCATTTTGTAATACAATTTTTCTTTAAACATTTGAAGCACGTTAAAATAAATACCTGCACTGTATTAATAATCAATAACCAATCCACAGTGCTCGACATACGAGCGAGCATTTCAATGTTAATGAAATTTAATGATGAAAATTTCACACTGAGTTGGTAGAAAATCGAACTGTTCGAATGGAATCGCCCAAAGTCAACATCAGAGTTTCCGACATCGTCGAAAATGGAATGAAAAATTCCATTTGCTATTAGCTTCAGGCAGAACGAGTCAATGGGACGAATAATGGCAAAGAGCAAGGGCCACAATCGATTAACGACATACGTTCAATATGAACCATATGTACTGTGTGAAAATATACATTCTATGGTAATTGCAGTTAATCATTAAATGAGACAGAAAATTACTCTTTTCGAAATAGAGGGAAATGTATGAGTTGGGGGTCACATTGCAATCGTGAGACACCGGTAGTTTTATTTGGCAGACAGTCAAGAGTACATGGTTTTGACTATAAAATTCCCAGATTTTGGTCTTCGAATTTATCAAGTTTCCAAGTTTTCAAATTTTGCAAATTTTACGAAGTTTCAAATTTACGAAATTTTTATGTTACCAAGTTCTCAAATTTTGCTGAATTTTTCAAAATTTAATTCCTTAATTTATATGACAGCCTGCAAATATTAATATCGAAGAAATATAATCACAAATCAGTAAACATAAATCAGTGAAATGTTATATAAACGTTTGAAACACGAATTTCAACTAATTTATAAAAGTTCACGAAGTTCTAACAACTTCCTTCCGGCCGGTATAACACTCTAACAAGTTACGAGTGCTTTGACATGGTTTCACCATTTTATTTCACGTTTTCTTCACATTTTATTACTGTTAATTAGCCAGCCAAGGGTTGTAGCCGATCCTACAAAGTTTCAATTGAAAAATCTTGTATCTGAATGAGCGTAAAATAAAAATCCATTAAAGTACGTCAAATTGAATCAATTTGTGAAGAATTTTAGTCTTTGGGGACGATCAAATTGTAAGGATAACTGGGTAGACAGCATTCTCTAGACGGTTGCCGACTATCATTTGAACGTTTGCAAACTATGGAATAAGGTGATTCGAAGTTTTGAGATGTACGTTTTGAAATTTGGAGCTTTAGTTTTAGAAATTTTGAATATTCGTTGGAATTTGGAAGATTGAAATTTAAGAAGGTTGATCGAATTTAGAATGATCGAAATGTGCAAAGGTTAGCACTTTCAAAAATTGGAATGCAGTTGGGACATTGGAAAGTTGAAACTTTGGGTGATTCAAACTTTGGAAAGTGGGGACTTTGGAAGGTTAGAATTTTGCAAGGTTGGGACTTTTGAAGGTTGGAACATAGGGAAGGTTGGGACTTTGGAAAGTTGGAACAGTGGAAGGTTGGAACTTTGAAAGATTGAACCTACGGATGATTCAAACTTTAGAAGATGAGTACTTTGGAAGGTTAAAACATTGCATGGTTGGGACTTTGGAAGGTTGGAACTTTGCAAGGTTGGATCCTTGGAAGGTTGGGACTACAGTTGGAACTTTAGAAGGTTAGAACTTTGGAAGATTGGAACTTTGGAGGGTTGGTACTTTGGAAGGTTAAGACTTTGGAACGTTAGAACTTTGGAAGGTCTAAACTTTGGAAGGTTAAGACTTTGGTAGGTTGGAACTTGAGAAAGATGAAATTTGAGAAGGTTGAAATTTTGGAAGGTCGAAAGTTTCGAAGATTATAACATTAGAAGTTAATAACTTTGGAAGGTTTAATTTTTGGTTGATTTAAACTTTGGAAGGTTGGAACTTTGGAAGGTTAAAATATTAGAATGATGAGAGTTTGGAAGGTTAAAACATTAGAATAATAGGAGTTTGGAAGGTTAAAACTTTGTAAGGTTGGAACTTTGGAAGGTTGAAACTTTGGAATGTTGGAACTTTGGAAGGTTAAGACTTTAGAACGTTAGAACTTTGGAAAGTTGGAACTTGAGAAAGGTGAAATTTGAGAAGGTTGAAATTTTGGAAGGTTGGAACTTTGGAAGGTTGGATCCTTGGAAAGTTGTGACTTTGATACATTAGAACTTGAAAATGACAATAATTGCGTGACCGCTCGAGCCAATTCTATTGCCGAAAATACGTGTGGTATTTTCTATTCTAACCAATTGTGCCGAAGCTCTTCTAACCAGTCTCTTCACGCGCCAACTCGTGGGTTGACATCGGTACATACAATCACCGTCACGTCGGCCATAAACTCGCTCGCTCTTACAAAATATCTAATAAGATAACCTCGTGTGTAAATGCAGAATACTTAATTGTAGACGTATAACGTTTTTCCCTAGTTTCCATAGCGAAATATTGGTAAACACACGTTAGGAGAAGCATATTCTGCACGTTCGAGCATGAAATCTTACGTCGTTGCGATATTATGCGTAGTACGAGGTGGTAGAGCTATTGTTTCATGCATAATACGGTCATTGAAAAGGCAACGGGGGCAAATAAATAAATTTGAATCTCGGTGAACACGTATTTGCTGTGGATTCATCGACTTTGCCAGTTTCCGAGCGTAAACAAATCGTTGAAGAGCGATACGTTGTCGGCGATTGTGTTTCGGACAATCGTTGTTAATCAATGACTTTGGATTCCATCGTGTCTGATATGGTAAACAAACAACCCTATTTAACACTCGATAATAATAAGGAAATGCTGAGTAATAAAATGTAAATCAAGATTAATAGTACCAGTTATAGCATGTGAATTCATTTTTGGAACAAGATTTATATTTTAAATTGATTGTACATTAATTAATAATAAATCCTATTGATGATTAATTGTCGGTTTCATTAATGATTAATTAGGGAGTAACAATTAATGATAAATAAGGAAACAACGATTAATTAGGGAAGTAATGATTAATTAGGAGGTTCATGTCTGACCTATGATTAATTAGTAATTAGTTAGATCGATGATTGAGAATTCACAGTTATCGTTCAATCAATGATTACCAGATAATTAATAGTTAACGTTTAATCAATGATTAGTTAACAAATTACGATTAATATTATGAAGTATGATAATCATTTGATCAATGATTAATTGAGGTATTAACTATCAATATTCAATCAATCATCAATTCAAATGGAGAATCAACGTTCAATCAATGATTCATTAGACCAACAATTAATCATTCATCAGATCAACAATTAACCTTCAATTAATGTTACGATAATTATTAACACTGAACATTTAATCAATGATTAATTCGAAACGTTAAAAATTAGTTAAAAATTAAGAATTAACAATTAATGAAGAATTGATCTCGCTGTTACGACTAATAAAGATTAAAACTTGCCGTAATTACCAATTAACATTCACTTACAAATGAAATTACATAGCTGAATTTTAGAGCTCAAAATTCATATTCCATTTTGTAATACGAATAAATGCGTCCAATAAATCTTCCTATTATCTACCTGCCTAGTATTTCCCCATCAAATAAATCCACATTAAAGAAACAATCTCAGAGAGCCTAATCCCTGCGTCAAGTCTGATCGAAATTAATCGTTCGATCGCTCTTAATCGAACTGCAAGCTCACCCTTACCTGTGCATGCAAGCTGTTCAAGCGTACTCGCAGCATGTACACGTGCCAGCGACGCTGATCGCTTTTAGCTGCGACACTCGTTCTACACCATGCGTGTCCCAGGTGCTTGCGACGTCGTTGATCCTGATAAATCAGGAGCCCAAAGTCCACGAAAGTTCTGTGAACACACGAATCCTCCGTATCAACCACACTCACCCATCCACTTCGTCCACATAATCACTAATCTAACGTACTCCACAATAATCCTCACCCTTCCAGTTCCAGTTAGGCCCGTGATCCACCAGACTGGTCTAAAAAACGGTTCACTCCTCGAAACAAACCTAGATCATAACCAACAGATCTAAGTCCGAGTAATTTAGGGTCAGTCTCCAGATAAACTGACGTTAAGTCTCTCTATCCGTTTAGAGAAGGAATTTCTTCAAAGCCGTAATTTACGCAACTAGGGTCAATCTCGGCTCGTAGTTCGACTAGGTATCAGGGGTCAATTAAATCTCAGCCTGATTAGACTACACCATTTGACCAGGGCTAGTTTAACCACTATCTCGTTAGTCATTAAGTTCGCGCACTTCCGGCTCGTTTTTAGTCTCTTTAAGGGCTCGGAGTCTTTCAGACTCGAAAGCAGTACACCTGATCAGGGTTCTCTTCAGATTCGTAGATCCAAGATTCACCTCACTTCGAGACACGTCGGAGTCTTCAGGTTTATCCGGAGATCTGGCCAGTCATGGTTCCTTCAGATACACTCATTTGAGACGACACACAGGTCAGTTAAGTTTCGTCATAGTTCGTTGACCCGTTTAAACAAGATACACCATTTCACCGGGGTGAGGGTTATAATTGGTTCGGACGACGTACACCATCAGGTTGACAATTTCGGGGTCGCAACGACCCGGTTGAAGAGACCAGGGTCCGCACTTCGTCCGGGTGCAGGTTTCGACGCGAACCGGCCGGCCGGTTCCTCGTGGATCCTAACTTGTGGCTCCGTCGGAGAGGAGGAGAGAGAAAGCGGAGAGAGGGGACAGAGAGAGAGAGGGATGAAAGAGGGTGAACTGCTCGCCGGCTAACAGCCAGGTCACCGACCGTATCCTCGCTCCTCCGAATACTTTCTACCGGTGGCGCGTTCGCGACTGGAATCCTGGATTTCGGATGAGAGCCAGCTCTCAAGAATCAACACGCAGGCGCCGGGAATCTGTCCTCCTCGCACCTCCCACAGCGACCACCTCCCCGTCGTCCCTCTCCGTCGCTACCACACTCGACGCACTATATCCCCGTCTCGTTCTCCCTCGGGACTCTCATGTTTCGCCCTGTGCGCTGTCTCTGCCGCCCTGCGTCGCTTTCTCTTAGAAGGTTCAGCTCTTGCCCTGCCCTGCCCTGCGAGACCTACCCCTGCCACCCTGCTGTGCGTTACCAGATGTTCTATTGTTTTGGACTTTCGGGCTTGCTGATGTTGCGCCGGTTTCGGTTAACAACGAATTTCGGGGCAATGGAAAATTTGAACAGACGAATTTCTTGGGGTTGGGGTCTGCGATATGAGGATTAAGGTGCTTTTGTGGAAGGAATGTGTAGGTGAACTCGGCTCGTGGTTTTTGAGGTAGTCACCTTATTGGGACATGGAAATTTTGTGTGGGATGTCTGTAATTTTAGTTTGCTGTTTACTTGTGGGTGTTCTTGGTATTAGCTTGATGATGGCAGTTTCTAGGTCTGCGGTTTATTGTTTTAGTATCGACGTTTTTAATACACCTACATTTCTATTATGGTGTTCTTTCTATCAGGGGGTATTCTCTTTTTATCTTTATGTCAGCTATTTATGGTATCTACCTTCGCAGGTATGCATTTTTGTGGTATCTATCTTTGCAAGTATCTAGTATTCTAATTAACACCTTTGCAAGTATGTACTTCACAAGTTGCCACCTTCGCAAGTACCTGGTCCATACCTTACCAGTATCCACATTTGCAGATATTCACTCTTCTAGTATCTACCTTCACAAGTTTCCACCTTTGCAAGTATCTACCTTTGTCACATCCACCTTCCTAAGTATCAACCTTCACAAGTTTCCACCTTTCCAAGTATCTACCTTTCCTACATCCACCTTTCTAAGTATCAACCTTCACAAGTTTCCACCTTTGCAAGTATCTACCTTCGTCACATCCACCTTCCTAAGTATCTACCTTCACAAGTTACCACCTCTGCAAGTATCCACCTGTTCCATGTCTACCTTCCTAGATATCTACCTTTCTAGTATCCACCTCTGCAGATATTCACTCTTCTAGTATCTACCTTCACAAGTTTCCACCTTTCCAAGTATCTACCTTTCCTACATCCACCTTCCTAAGTATCTACCTTCACAAGTTGCCACCTTTGCAAGTATCCACCTGTTCCATATCCACCTTCCTAAGTATCTACCTTCACAAGTTACCACCTCTGCAAGTATCCACCTGTTTCATATCCACCTTCCTAGATATCTACCTTTCTAGTATCCACCTTTGCAGATATTGACTCTTCTAGTATCTACCTTTACAAGTTTCCACCTTTGCAAGTATCTACCTTCCCTACATCCACCTTGCTAAGTATCAACCTTCACAAGTTTCCATCTTCACAAGTTTCCACCTTTGCAAGTATCTACCTTCGCCACATCCACCTTCCTAAGTATCTACCTTCACAAATTAGCACCTTTGCAAGTACCTACCTGTCCCATATCCACCTTCCTAACTATCTACCTTCACAAGTTTCTACTTCTGCTAACATTTACCTTCCCCACATCCACCTTCCTAAGTACCTACCCTTGCAATATCCCCCTCTGCAAGTATTCACTCTTCTAGTATCTACCTCCCCCAGATATTCTCCTAAATATATCATAAGTAAATGTTGCTCCAATAAAAATGTTTATAATTTATAACGCATTTTATGATAATAAGTACACTTGGTAAGTTGCCAACCGCACCTTCATTGCTTTCGACTACCAACTCGTGAGGAACACGTGACACTGAAATTCTTTCTCAATTTTTAATTTATTATATCTAAAACTATTATTTGTTATATTTATTGAAATACTATATATTTTGATTGCAACCCTAATTTTTTGTTAATAAATTGAGATTATTAAATTGAAAAGTTTGATAGCAGTTTATATACCGTGCTCAAAGATGTTCCGTGCTGTTCGATTATGTTGTTTCGGATTTTCTTGTATCAGATTAAATTTATTGGATTATGTTTGGCTGATTTGTTAGGGTTGTTGATTTGATTTGAACTGAACTGTTGGTTCGAGAGAACAGGTGCACGGAGGGAACAGGTTGATGATTAGATAGCGTTCGAGAGTGGAGAATGATTAGATTGAAGGGAGATCGATTTTGTTGATGGTATGCTATAGATTTTATGGTACACGCTTCCCGGAGAGGGTTAATACTATCCAAATACGGATTTATAGAAATACCATAATCCATTCGAGTAAACAATAATAAATAAAACTCGAATGACATTTATTGAATTTGTCTTCCATTTATTTATTGGAATATTTCAATAAATGTTTCAAATAAACATTTCAACATTTGAAACATAAACGTTTCAATTATTATATCTCATCGATAATTTCAGGGATTACGTTTTGTTTTTTGTTGATAATTATAGAAAAATATTTTGATTAGTTAAAAACCATAAATAATTGTTCATAATATCCCAACAGTATTAAAGTGAATTTATTAAATATTGGTTTCCGGTTCAATATTTTATGATTAAGAACATGTTTAATTCATTCACCGTAAGAATTTATTCTCAGCTCCGTGTTTAAATTTATGTTAATTCAAGAAAATCACTTTACTCGAAAATGTCGCACCTCATTTGAATAATTTAAATTGCGGCTTAATTAAGTCGATTGATCGAACTTCTTTCATGAAAGCGACCCGCCTGCTCTTTCTTCTTTTAATCATTTTACGTCTCCCCCTAAATTTCCATTTCTTTAACATTCGTTCAGTCTTCTCTCATTTGTGCAGTTGCATTAAGGAACGTCACCTTTTTTTGCCTGTTCGTATTTGTTTTGCATATTCATGGAAATTACGTATGCAATGCATGATATAAATAGTGACGATCCTAACGTACTTGTGTGGCCACCTACGATATACTACTTGTCTGACCATCACCGATTTTATTCCACTTATGATCACCTATTGTCCATTACTGCTTGTCTGATCACCTACCCTATACTACTTGTCTGACCACTTATTATCCTCTACTATTAGTCTGATCACCTATCCTCTATTACTTGTTTGACCAGCACCTACTATCCTGTACTCCTTGTCTGACCACCTACTGTGCTTACATACTACTTGTCTGACCACCTACTGCTCATTACTACTTGTCTGAGCACCTACTATCCTCTACTACTTGTCTGACCACCTACTATCCTCTACTACTTGTCTGACTACCTACTATCCCCTACTACTTGTCTGACCACCTACTGCTCACTACTACTTGTCTGAGCACCTACTATCCTCTACTACTTGGCTGACCACCTACTATCCTCTACTACTTGTCTGACTACCTACTATCCCCTACTACTTGTCTGACCACCTACGATCCTAAACTGCTTGTCTGACCACCTACGATCCTCTACTACTTGTCTGACCACCCAATCCTAATTACACGAGATACAATATTCCTCCTTTACATTTTAAATTCCCATTTGCTACCTTGTTTCGTTAACAGCATATTCACGTTATTTGAGACCCTTTAATCTTACGAAATATTTTCTACATTTTCCTGCTTTCACGTTAAAATTACAATTACTTGAAACAGCATTCCTTGCTTACAGTTTAAGCTTTCATTTAACTACGCTTTTTAATTAATATACATTTAACGTTGTTTGAAATTCCTTTTAACTCCACTACATATTTTTTTCACGTTCCTACGCTACCGTTAATATTAAAATTGCTTAATACACAATATTTCTTTAGAAGCTTCTCATTTCCTGCCTCGTTTAATTAATATCGGGTGCATTTAAAATTTTCAATTTGTTTTGATGATCATTTCAAAATGACAGGTATCCATATGAAATCAAACGAATTTATGAACACAACCTAAATTTCAAATAGATCGATACGAACAGATAGATACATATAGAGTAAATATATTCACGAATATATTTCCGTATAACTCCCGCTTCACACTTGCACAAGCATGGTAACCCAAAAAGGGGTGAAAATACATTAAAAAAAAACAAAGCATTACACTTTGAAACAATCTTCCAACACAGCAAAAAACATGAAATCATCCTCCTTCGTCACTTTCCCTTTTTTTGTCCGTTAACGATCCCTCGATAAATCATTTTTCCAATAGTGGAAAGGCTCGCTGCGATATAACGAGCAACCCGTTCGCGTCGTTTGTCGGCAATCTTTTTATCTCCGTTCCTTTTTTTTTCTCCTTGCAGAGTGTATAAATATCAGAGGAACTGGCGGTCATGGTACGCCCACATCCCATAGAAAACTTTCCGTCAGCGGTCACGGTTCCGTGTCCAGTGTACCGCGAGCGAAAAACCTAACACGGTGTCATTTCTGCGATAATAACGGCGCGTGCCCTTTTTATGCTTCATCTGGCCATAAACGCGGCCATGAGTGGGCAGAGGTTAAAGGTGAACGCTTAACGTCAGGATAATTCGAGACCGGCAGTTTCCGCCACGGGGAAATAAATGTTCATAAACTTGGTGGAAGCTCGCGAACGTGGTCGGCCAAGTAGATTAGGAAGTTTTGCGGTCGTTCGTGATAGCGAATGGAACAGAAGACGAAGAAAAATAGAAATAAAATCCGGGAGGGAAAAACTGCGTGGCAAAAACTACGGTTGCGAAATTTGAGAACCGTCGTGGGGATTTAACCCTCTGCACTTGAAGGTATTACTCATGACAGATAATATCAAATTCTTAAATTTCCAAATACCTAAGTTCTCAAATAATATATCGTTGAATTCACAAACCCATAAATTCTCTAATTTCTAAATTTCTAAATTTCCAAAATCCTGATTTCCTAAATTCTCAGCTCCCTAACTTTCCAGATCTTTAAATTTCCAAATCTTTAAATTCAAAGTTGCGAAATACCCAATGTACTCAAAAGTCCCAAATCCCTAAATCACTAAATATGTAAATCCCTAAATACCAAAATGGCTAAATCCCTAAATATCTAAATCCCTAAATCCCTAAATTCCAAAATGGCTAAATCTCTAGATACCTAAATCCCTAAATTCCTAAATCCCGAAATCCCCAAATTCCTAAATCCCCAAATCCCAAAATTCCCTAAGCATCACTCCACGATAAATAAATAAAATTCAGCGAGCAAATGCGTGCAGGAATTTGTCAGCCATACAGTACAACAAAGACGAACAAGTTAACCAGTGGAATAAAGGGTAGCTGTTCGAAAAATCCGGAGAGTGGTAAAAGAGAAGTTTCACACAGAACCCGGAGTTGAACAAATAGTCTAGGATTTGAGGGAGGATTTCCGTAAATCCAATAAAGAATAGTCCGAAAAAAGATTTCGGTACATTCGAACTGCTGATACCATCAAAGTTTCTTCACCGAGGAATATTTGACAGTCAGTTAGCCGGCGTTCAATTAGCTGACGCTGCGAAATTTTGATTGTCAGCGACTGAAGACTTTTATCAATGTACTTGAAGTTTTGAATAGATTTATTAACAAAGGGTTATTAATATTTCTTTCCTTTGAAGGAATTTAATTAAATTCGAATAAATTCATTTAATTTAATGTAATATTTCAACGGTATTATACTTGAAATGTGGGTCACCATTGATCTGTCAGAAAAAACAACGTAATGTTAATAACTGCTTTTATTTCATTTGATTATTTTTTATTTTTGTATTATTCTAAGTTGTGTCAGAAATAAATGTTAACTATAAAAATTATTAACTATTATAAATATGTTACCTCTACCAATTATGAACTGTTATGAACAATTCTTATCAGATAGCAAGGTTTTAACATAATAAATAAAATATTAAAATAACCCCATCTCACGCTTCAAATAATTAATAAAATCGATGTAAACATTTCAGAGCACGAATAGTTGTAGATGACATTAAATCTAAGATTCAGCAAAGGACATAAAACGAACGAAAACAAGAGAAAATTGCACGTCGGTTGTCAGATATGTTTTCTGAAGCAACATGACTGTTTTCTCTCAGTTCCATGAGAAAACATGTTTCAAAAACATCCCTCTCCTATAATTGAACATATGAAAATATAAGAAGAACACACATGCGTCATGGAATTTATCCTCCGATTACCGTTGCCATGAATAAATCGAACGCGCAATTAATCAACGCGAATAATTAAAGAAAAACGATGTTTTCGTTAAAAGGGTGCATTTCGAATGAATTTTCTGAAAGCGCAAATAGGGAATTGAATCACGGAAATGAAAATAAAGGATATTGAAGTTCCTTTGGCGAGGCGGGTTATATTTTTTGTCGTTAAATATTTAGTACTCTTCCGAACGAATCGCGAAATATTTCAGTTGACCTGTTTGAGGCCATTGTCTCTTTGAGCTTTGTTTATTGCTCCGAACAATTATTATGAAATTCTCCACTCGGACCGCCGTGTCTCGTCTCCAGTCGAGGATCGCAATATTTAAAAAAGCTTTAATGTGCCGCGATATTTGTATAACAGATAAAATGTGCACACTCAGGGAACAACCGTTCAATTAGCATAATTACTTTCTAAGGTAAATGAGAACTTTAAAGTCTCATTTCAGCCAAGTTTGCGTAGGATCCTTTATAAACGTCTTTACAAACGTGGAACGCGCTAACAAAAGCCTTGAGAGTTTTCAAAGAAAATATATGAAAAACACTGGGGAGAGGTCCACGAAATTAGATAAAATTTTACCTTTTCAAGTATAATTTTCTTCTTTTCAGTTTTTAGTGTTATATCTTACTCGTTTGAGATTCGTGACAATTATAATAAATACTAACAAAATTTATGACATACAAGAGCAACGATAGTCATTGGTCGATGAACTTGTAAATTATTTAAATAATTTTTATTTGGTATTAGGGTAGTTTAAAGTAATGAGATTAAATAAAATATATCTTCTTCAAGAATAATATTTATTTTTCATTTTTCCTTGCTGTTATACTTTTTGATCACTCAAGACCTCATTTATCTGACCATGTACGATTCAAAATATTATTTTTACAACGTGTCAGAATACTACTTGTCTGACCACCTGCAATCCTACACTACTTGTCTGACCACCAACTGCCCACTACTACTTGTCTGACTACCTACTGTCCGCTACTACTTGTCTGACTACCTACTGTCCACTACTACTTGCCTGACTACCTACTGTCCACTACTACTTGTCTGACCACCTACGATCCTATACTACTTGTCTAGCCACCCATTCCTAATTACACAGTTAAAATGTGAAATAAAAAATATCCTGATGAAAATTTTAGTTTAAGAGAACGCTGATCAATCGATAAATTTATAATAAATTATTTAAATAATTTTTACCCAATACTACGTTAGTATAAATTAATATAATGATCTTATTACTTATGTCCTATTTTAAATTTTAAAAGCGTTGATTTGTATATGAAATAAAATGAGAAATTGTGAAATGGGAAGTTCCTTATTATTTGAAGAAAATGTGGGTTGATAAAGGAGCTATGTTCGTTACATATTTATTCGGTAGTTTTCCGGAGTTTTTATTCGATGTTTGTTTTATACAAATGGAAAGTTGTGTCGTTACTGCAGTGAATAATGTTGCGTCCGACCAGTCACCGGCTTATTCTACTTGCGAGTTGCGCAGCTACTTTTCTTCCCGTTCTAATACGATACAATTGCCTGCAAACTTCTTTTTATTCATTTCACATTTATTAAGTTACCCTCTGAAGCTGCCTCTCTCTTTGTTGGAAGCATATAACAGAAATTGAAAGGCACCCTTTGTTTGAAAATCATATTACACTTCGGGATTGTTGCTCTTTGTTTCAATAACTAATGACATTATATTTCTGTTGTTCTTGAAACTTTATTTATTCTTTGGCTGGAGATATTATTTTTGATGTTTGAAGGAAAAGATTGCTAATATTCAATTTGTTGTGCACTGAAGGTTAATTTTGAAATCACAAAATATTCAGTACCTAAATTTTTAATTTGCGTATGTAAAAATATGAATATTCGAATTTTGGAATACAGAAATTTTCGAATTTTTACATTAACAATTTCTACAGTTCCAAATACCTAAATTTCCGAATTTCTACATTTCCAAGTACCTGCACTTCCGAACATTTATTTCTCCAAATACCTACATTTCCGAACTTCTACTTTTTCAAATACCAAAATTTCCTAAATTCTACATTTCCAAATACCTAAATTTCCAAAATCTCAAATTCCCAAATTTCCAAGAGCCCAAATTCCTAATTTTCCAAATTCTCAAATACCCAATAACCCAATTTTCCAAATCACTACACAGCACCACATTGAAAACCTGGAATTTGTCCAACCGGTTAATCGATAATAAAATAATGTAAATGATAACGTTGGGTTTCCCAGTATGTTACACGACACGTTAATTTTGCCATGGGCCAAGTAAAATAGAAGCAGTATTTGATCAGATAATAATAATTGGACTGTCCATGTGCATACAAATAAAATGTACGAGTAGTTAATATGCTGTCACAACAATTATAACAAGCCCAGTAAAAAGTGCACTATCAGCTTAACCTCAGCATTTTCGTACATCCTGTATTTATACACATTATTTCTTCTATTTTCTTCACATTTGAGAATACCGATAACTACACATAAACTACATAAACTACATCTTGATGAATGAAACTATGCGCCAACTCCTAGGTTGACATCTGTACTTTATTTGTTGATACTATACAAACTTCTTTTATTATAAATTAATTTACAATTACATATTAATTACAATATTTTGTAATTTATATGCTTGCAATTAGTTTCAATGCTAATATACTTATTATTTTGATGTAATGATATAATTAGAGTATTAAAGATAAAAAATAGGTGCGGAATATCTCTAACGATGGGAAAAAGAATATTGATCACGAGTGGATTTGAACTCGCGACGATGTAGTTCAAGAACCTGCCACTCTACCATCTCCACTATCACGGTTGTGATTATTATTATTTTTAGTACTTCTATTAGTATTTGTTGAAAAAAGAAATTGAACATTATCACCGGAAATAATTAGTATTGACAAGATTGTTTAAACATGTGTTTTATTTTTTTTCTAAATTCATAAAAATTAGTTTTATTAAAATGGATGAGTCAATGAATAAAATAATGCTGAATATTATTAGTAAGATATACCTAGAAAAAATAACTAAATATTTTTACAACAATCGTCCATGTTCATTAAGAATGGAATTACAATTAATTAAAAATTTTTGACAAACTTTGAACGTTCAACTACTAAAATTCAGTATTAATTTTACTACTAAAATTTTGATTAAATAAATTCAATGTCAAGACCAAAATTTTAATTTTAAAAATTCAACTCTGCTGCTAATATTGCTATTTAACATAAATATTATAAGAGTTATAATTCGATATTTGGCAAAATTTTTTCAAGTGAATTCGTTCGTTTTTCGACGGTAGCAAACCGGAAACGGGCTGCAGGGGAGCGATAGAGATAACCGGAAGTGCTCACCGATGCACGGACTCGGCAGCATTTATTTCGCTTTGCCGTTTCAAACGAATACGCTCGGGATTAGCGTAAATACGCTCGGCACCGCTCTCGTATTTCCTGCGAGTTGCGTTCTCGCCGATCTTCTCAGATCGTATCTGCTCCGGTGAACCACGTGAAAATAGAGAATACGGAACTGTACAATATCCTGCGTGTTCTTTTCTCTCTTTCTTTTCTAGCCAGGTGAAACGAGAGCGGATATTCACGACGAGCCCCGTGCTTTCATTAAAAATTACTACATGCGACCAGCAGACAGAAACGGAAAGCGACTTCGGTAAACCGTGAACGAGGTTATGAAAGATTTTTGCTGTATTCACATTGACGGATTCAACGGCAGCCGGGGTACAACTGGAGTGCAAATATTTGCGTAATTATCAGGGAAAATATGCAATTATTTATGCTGTCGACAAATGTGCCTCTTTTTTAATTGTACGTTCTTATTCTCGTATGTATTAATTATTGTAATTGTAATTTGAGTGATATATTTTTGTATTGTGTGATTTTGTGATACAATTTATGGGAAGTGTAATACATTCATATTTTGGAATGGTTGAAGGTAAAATTGTAAGGTGTTCATATACTATAACAATTTGTTTATAATATATATAATTGTATGCAACAATTTTATGTACATTCAAAATATTTTTATATTAAAAATAATAATTTGAACACGTGTAGTACAACGTAAAATAATTGTCTGATCAAATATTGATCTTGTACTACTTGCCTGATTAGGTACTGGCCACATTCTACTTGTCTGACCAATAATTATTCGTATTGAATTTTCCTGTATTATAAGGTATTTTGTAAACAATTCACAGCATACAAGTAGTGATATGAACACGTGTAGTACAATGTAAAATAATTGTCTGATCAAATATTGATCTTGTACTACTTTTCTGACTAGGTGCTGGCCATATTCTACTTGTCTGATCAATAAGTCGATCACATTGAATTTATCGCTATTGTGACGTATTTTACAAATGATTCTCAGTATACAAATAATGTGAAATAATGTCTGATCAAATATTGACCTCATACTACTTGTCTGACTAGGTGCTGATTATTAGTCTGATTCTACTTGTCTGACCAGAAATCACTCCTTATCGGTATAATGATATATTTTACGGATAATTTAACTGTATAATACATACCGAATAATAACTACATTTCATTACAATGCTGAAATATAATATAATTCATGTATTATATGTACCATATGTAATAACTATATTTTATAATAATATGAAATAAAATGCAATTGAAGGTATTGTACAGAAAATAAGCATCTTCACTCACCATAATTGTCTGAAAAATCTCAATTTGAAATGTGGGTCACAAAAGGGACAAGGATTTTTAGTACATAGCATTATACGAAGATAATTTAACTCCAAGATTAAGTTCATTCTTTCCTTTCATCGTGAAATGCATTAAAGCTAGTTACGTTCTCATAAAAGGCAATTTTTTAAATTACAATCTAATGGATCATAAAGTACCCCTTCTTAGTTAGCCACGTTCCAGAGGACTGACGATGCTTTGCTGTCATACTGAAATAACTACCCTTCGTCAATTCAATTTACACTGACTCGTGTGTATTAACTGGACTATTAATTCACTATTTTAAATACCATAACTTTCTCAAAATTTTACGATAAAAATTTGATTGCCAAAATAACACGAAGTATTTAATTCATAGGCCATAGATGTTAGAAATTAAATAATTTATTTATGCTTTTTAAACCTCTAGATATTATAAATTCAATACTCACAGTCTACTAAACATTCTTAAAAAATAAATATAAAATATCAACATATAAGTTTCGAAAACATTTCTTCGAACCATCAAAAACATAAAATCCGATATTCAAAATTTTCGCAAAAGGAATTTTAACAACCTTCGAATTTCCACAAATAAATCGAATTGAGCAAAATAACTAAATACTAACCCAAAAGGTATTTCACCAATGTTTGCACTTCGCGAAACGTAATATCTAAAATAAACTGAACGAAAAAGGAGCAGGGAGAAAAATAAACAAATATCAATGCAGTGTATATAAAAAATGCTCGTTTTTTACCTCGGTTTTGTAACACGATCAATAAAATTCAGACGTTATTTATGTTATTTTGAAAAAATTCGAAAGCAGCGAAGGTAAAATAAAATGATCGATGTTCTGCGTACATCAATAGGGCAAGCAAAAAATTGATTGAATTCGGTTGACCCGATTTATGAGCAATCATATGCAGCCACCTACAAATAAGCTGTTTATTTTTTTACCAGCTGAAAATGAAACAAGTCTAACAAAAATAAATAAAACATCAGACAATTCTTTTTATCGGTACGCAATATTATAGTGAAGATAATTCAAATTCAAATGACGTATAAAGTCTTTACCCAAAGTAACCTAAGCGAGTAATAAAACCAAGCCTCCACATGTCCTCTTGCGTCTCGCCTGTAATCCTCGCGCTCTGATTGGTCCGTGTTTTTCCTTAATAATTCAAAAACGAAGCTTCAGACCGCATTTCTGCAAAGGGAAATCTTGTTCAGAATCACTTCCCCCTCATTCAGAAACCAACACTAGTGAGACACCTTGTAGAAAACTGTGAACAAAGGACTACTGCTAGGGTTAAGGGTTCACAAGATGACTAACAATAAAATCGCTAGAATGTAATGAGTCCTTGGGTGCTATGGTTGAAGAATTGATTTGGAAGCAGAAATGTGAAGGAATTATTACTAGAAGCTATACTAGTTAACCTATATTAGTTACTATACTAGTTAAACTATCGCTAGAAACTTGTACCGAAATCCTCTCGCTGTAACATGCTAAGACCTAACGTTAATGTTCGAAAATTGATTGAAACGCGAATCCTCGAGGACAAGAGAGAATGGACTTGTCCCACTTGCAAAATAAACGGCTGAAATATCGACGTTAACGACACCGAGAGAAGTTCCCTTTCCGGAACGTTCAATTCGCAGGAAAACGCTTCGCATGCTGCAATCCGATGCTTCTGAATAATAATTACGGTGCTCGCGGGTCAACAGTGCCACTCGGATATAATCCAACCTCTCAGCCTCATTTTGAGCCCTAAAATCCTGATAGACGGGTCTCGATACTCGATATTCCGTTCTCCACCTCTCACGAGCAGCTGGAATTTCATTTGCCTGTTTGCTTGCTCGAAAATGGATACGCGATTAACAATGCTACGGGAACGGTTGCTTTGATCAACCTCCGCTTCAAATTATGTTAACCTCTCTGGCTACTTTTGCTACATTGTTTCGCATTATATTAGAACTTCTATTTACAGTTGTACATTTTTTAACTTGTGGACTTATACGACGTTTGAACGTGTTAGCTGAGTTCTTAAGTTTATGAATTTTTATTTTTGTGAATTTATGAACTTTTTAAATAATTCATGAATTGGGTAATTTGTGGATTATGTAATTGTACTGTTGCGTATATTTTATTATACAATTTGCAAATTTTGCTGTTTTGTAATATTCATTATAATAATATAGAAATAATAAATAGTTAAAAGGTTCTGTCTAGTATAACTAAATGTATTAATTCTAAAATTTCATCTAATATTCTGAAGACTGATCATAATTATCAAAATATGATACATTTAATAAATATTACAGAATAAATATGTAATAAATAGTAAGTAAATATTTAAGAGTGATTTTGAAAATGGTGTAATGCCGGAGCAAAAATATCGCGAACGAAACAAAAGAATGTAGGGATGTCTAGAAATGAGGGTGAGCCCCAAGATGGACGCGTCACTTGGAATTTCTAATTTCGAGACGCATTAAAAACAGTCGAGGCGGCTTGTCCTTTTGCGATTCTCGAATTATCATAGAAAACGAGGAGCGTGGACGAAGAGCCAGCTGGAATCAATCGGACCTCGTGTAATGAAAAATGCAAACAGCGGAGATGTCAAAGGGGGTTAACGTGTGTCCCGTAACAAAAGGTACCCGTAGATACTTTATTCGCGCACTGTACTTCTTTCCATAAAAAAAATATATATATACTTCAAAATTAACCCTTGTATTTAAGATAATACTGCTATAATCAAAACTGTAATTTTAAATAAATTCTAGTCAGTTATTTTAGATGGAAGTTTAAAGTTTAAGTAAATCAGAAGGTTAACAAGATGGCCTTGGCTCTTTTCGATTAGCCTTACTTTTATGGATTTATATTTAAATTGAAAGTAAATTTCTACACCTCTAATTCCTAGATCCCCTAATTCCTAGATCATCAAATTTCTACACCCCTAATTCCTAGATCACAAATTCCTAGATCCCAAGTTGCTAGATCCCCAAATTCCTAGATCCCAAATTCCTAGACCCTGAATTCCTAGATCCCAAATTCCTAGATCCTAAATTCCTAGACCCCCAAATTCCTAGATCCCTAAATTTCTACACCCCTAATTCCTAGATCCCGAATTCCTGGATCCCCAAATTCCTAGACCCCGAATTCCTAGATCCCGAATTCCTAGATCCCAAATTCCTAGATCCCAAAATTCCTAGATCCTAAATTCCTAGATCCTAAATTCCTAGACCCCCAAATTCCTAGACCCCCAAATTCCTAGATCCCTAAATTCCTAGACCCCCAAATTCCTAGATCCCTAAATTTCTACACCCCTAATTCCTAGATCCCGAATTCCTAGATCCCCAAATTCCTAGATCCCAAATTCCTAGACCCCGAATTCCTAGATCCCGAATTCCTAGACCCCAAATTCCTAGATCCCCAAATTCCTAGATCCCAAATTCCTAGATCGCCAAATTCCTAGACCCCCAAATTTCTACATCCCTAATTCCTAGATCCCAAATTCCTAGATCCCCAAATTCCTAGACCCCCAAATTCCTAGACCCCTAATTCCTAGATCCCCCAATTCCTAGATCCCCAAATTCCTAGATCCCAAATTCCTAGACCCTGAATTCCTAGATCCCAAATTCCTAGATCCCAAATTCTTAGATCCCCAAATTCCTAGATCTCTAATTCCTAGATCCCGGAATCCATAAATCTTCAAATTCTTAATCCCAAAACCACTACATTCCGAAATACCAATATTTCAAAATTTCTATGTTACAAACTTCCTAGGTCCCATAATGTCTATACTCAACAATCCCTATACTTCGAAATTCGTACACTAATGTACTTGTTACAATGTAACAAATTGAATAAGTAAACTACATATAAGAATACCTATAAAAATACCTACATATAAAAATGAATAAATTTATGCTACTCATGACATGATACCCTAACAAGTGAATTTATGCTTCCGTTATTTGATCTCCCAGTTCGACCTCCAAACGTAAATTTCAATATAAAGTAGAATATTTTTAAATATTTATAGCATGAATGGTTTCTGTCCAATAAACCATACTGCAATAACCTAACCAGTATAAATCACATTTCCGCAAGAATTCAAGCAGTCGAATCAAAACATCGTTGACATGTTTTACCGTACTTTATTTCGTGCCGCAAACTGTTCGAAGAATCGTTTGAATGGAAACTTTTCTGCGGATTAATAAAACCTCGAAGAAGTTATCGGATTGCTTCTTCCCGACCTTTCGACTTATTCACTGTTTGCGCGGTTGCAAAATAGTTGCGAAACTTTTCCTTCCTTCTCGATACACGAACGAGAAGTTCAAACGGAGCCCGTGTCAATCGTTGCGGCTACAAAGCTTTACGAAATTATTGTTCTTGCGGCGATAGTTCCGCCATGTTGATCTTGAGCGGGTGGGACTTTGCGTGGCGGGAAAATTCGAATACATTTGGATGGAGATTAATTTTCGTAAGAAAATAATGGAAGAAATGTTTTTCCTTTTATTTAATTTGTTATATTATTTTGTGACGAAAAATACTTTTAAATCTTTTGCTAGAATTATAGTTGAATCTCTATTTTTTTCCATTTGTTTTTTATTTTTAATAAAGTATTTTTTTGTTGAACAGTTAACTGTTTTCGACAGTTTATGTTACTTTGTAATGAGTATGTTTGTTATCACATCATTATTATATAAAAACCATAATGTATTTAAATTGCTAAGTTAGTACTTAAAATTGATTTATTATCATATCACGTACTTCGCGAAGCACGTCGATAAAAATTACGAAAACGAACTGTTAAATTATCAAACATTCCTTATAAAATGAAACGTTCGATTAGCAACATTAAAGCGAATCACAAACATTGAAATACCGACTGATCGTCTTCCGTATTCAACTTTGATCCCATAATATTTGCTCGTGCTAATGCGTTTGAAGAAACGATCGAACACAGGGCGCGGTAATGCAAACCAAATAATGCATGAAGCAGATAATTCGGATCTCGTAAAGCGGGGAATCATGGTGGACTTAATAATGTGCTGGAATAAATTATTGACTTATCCCGTTACACCATTAACATTCACGTATTCGCTAAGAAAGATTTACAAACACTTTTATTCCGTTACTACAACTAAATCGAATTTTTTATTCTTTGTTAAAAAAAAATTCCTGAAATAAAAAATTGAAATTAAGGACTAAAATTAAGAATTGAAATTGAGAATCGAAATGGAGAATTGAAGTGAAGAATTGAAATTGAGAATTGAAACGAAGAATCAAAAGAGATAATTGAAATAAATTGAATTGAATTGAAATGAAGAATTGAAATGGACAAGTGAAATGAATTGAAAGAGGTCAAATGAGGAATTGAAATTGGGAATTGAAATAAATTGAAGTACACTGTAATTAATTGAATTAAACTAAAATAAACTAAGACGAATTGAAAATGAATTGAAAAAGAATTAAAAATAAATTGAAAATGAATTGAAGATAAATTGAAGATGAATTGAAAATGAATTTAAAATGAATTTCAATGAATTGAAAATGAACTTCAATGAATTGAAAAAGAATTGAAAAAGAATTGAAAAAGAATTGAAAAAGAATTGAAAAAGAATTGAAAAAGAATTGAAAATAACTTGAAAATGAATTGAAATGAATCTAAAAATAGAAAATACAGCACACAAAAACCCCACGAACAAATTAACAACTGTTCATTTCCACAAAACTAAGTTAACAAGAATGGAAGATTAATCATCACGTTGTTCCTCATCCAAAAACGCGCCTGAAAAAAAAGGTTAAAAAAATAGCAGAAAGTTAATTTCGACGTCAGTCATATACAGACCCCCCGTCGAATTTTTAATTTCAATTTGACAGAACCACCGCTCTGAAAAAAAGAGCAAAACACACGATACGTTTCATCGTACGCGAGTTATAAAGGTGAAAAATTAATTTGACCGTTCACTTTGTCTCTGCGTTCAATCTCCATCCGCGTTATCCTTTATTTAACTCGAAGGATAAAAAGAGAAGAGCGAGAAAAATTGATATCGTTGTACGCCGAGAGAAGTTTGCACGGTTTCCCTAATCTTTCCTTTCAATTTGCCGGGGAAACTACGATACGCAAAGTGAAACAGAGAACTCGAACTTCTGCGAGCGAATATTAAACACAGTTATTCGATCAACCCTCGAGAAGTCGTCGAATCGAGACAGAGGCAATTTGCCATCGAATCGATATTCGTAGCAGTCACCCTCGGCAGAAAAAAAAAAATCCCTTAGGTCACGGTTAATCGATTGATTGGCCATCGCGTAATTACATTAACGATATCCCTGCGAGAACAAGTGTTATCGATTTCTACGTTCGGGAATCGATATTGCACCCTCGAACAGGAATTGCAGTTTCATCCCCTTCTTGTTACGTTTTGATACAACTACCGGCACGTCTGCTGCTCTTATTTTGCAGCATTTGTTTCGACGCTTTGAAATTTGTTTTTGGAGTGACACGGTTCACTTGGTGGATGATAACCTTTTTGTTTGTGGAGAGTCTGATTTTGTTTGCGTGGTTCGTTTAGGTTAATGGAAATATGGGATTTTTGGGAGAAGCTGGGTGGTGACGAAGAGTTGGAGGATTTCACAATTTGGAGATGTGGAAATTTGGAGATTTGAAGATTTGGAGATTTGGCGATTTGGAGATTTGGAGATTTGGAGATTTGGAGATTTGGAGATTTAGAGATTTGGAGATTCGAAGATTTGGAGATTTGGGAATTTGGAAATTTGAAGATTTGGAGATTTGGAGATTTGAAGATTTAGAGTTTTGGAGATTTGGAGATTTGGGAAGTTAGAAATTTGGAAACTTGAGGATTTCAGAAATTAGAGAAATTGCAAACTTTGAGATTTAGGGATTTGGAGATTTGGAGATTTGGAAATTTAAAGATTTAGAGTTTTGGAGATTTGGAGATTTGGGAAGTTAGAAATTTGGAAACTTGAGGATTTCAGAAATTAGAGAAATTGCAAACTTTGAGATTTAGAGATTTGGAGATTTGGAGATTTGGAGATTTAGAGACTTGGCGATTTGGAGATTTGGGAAGTTAGAAATTTGGAAACTTGAGGATTTCAGAAATTAGAGAAATTGCAAACTTAGAGATTTAGAGATTTGGAGATTTGGAGATTTAGAGTTTTGGAGATTTGGAGATTTGAAGATTTGGGAATTTGAACATTTGGAATCATAAAATAATAATTTGAACTAAGTATCCTTTAACTAAATCTATAATCCCACATGTGATGTACAATTCTACACGTGCTGTAGAAGCAGACAATATGGCGACCAGTAATAGATAAATAAAAACTTGAATAGTATTCTTTTAAAGCTGCTATCTGACGTCAGTAAAGATACTTTCGAAAAGTGTTAGATTAATGAAAGAAACAAGGCAGGCAAATGGATGAACGTAATTTTATGCATAGAAAGCGGTTACTGGAAATTCCAAGCATATAGTTATCCTCCGAGGATCTCCGAGAGTATCGAGCTCTAATTGTTACACTAGGGGACTAGTAATCTATTCACTAATTACATTAGAGATTGCAACCCTGACAGTTATGAGAACCATTCCGACAGTACCTCGAAACCCTTTGTGGTTGCGTCTGAATATGCACTGCTTCGTTAATTAATTATCTTAATGGCTCTCAGGAATTTTTCGAAATTTATTTGGGGATGCCTTACTGGAAATCCGATTTATCACTTGGGTTATGAATTTAGGGTTCTTTTGTGCTCCTGGATTATTTGTACGTTCTTAAACTTGAAGGGGTGAATTTCACAATTATTCGTTTTCAAGTTTTGTAGGTAGTTCTGTAGGTTTAGATGTGGAATATTTTGAATAATTGTATTTTAAAATTCTCAAATTTTCTCCTAAACTACAAATTTGTAGATTGCTTAGATTTCTTGTTTTCAGTAAAGTACCAAATTCACAAATTTATCAATTTGCAAATTGCAAAATTTCCCAATTTTTAAGTTGCAGATACCTACATTTCCGAATTGCTACATTCCCAAATCCCTACATTTCCGAATTGGTACATTCACAAATCCCTAGATTCTCGAATTCCTAAATCCCCATATCCTTACATTTGTAAATTCCTACATTCCCGGATCGCTACATTCTCAAATTTCTACGTCCCCAAATATCTACATTCCCAAATCCCTACATTCCCAAATCCCTACATCCCCAAATCCCTACATCCCCAAATCCCTACATCCCCAAATCCCCACATCCCCAAATCCCCACATCCCCAAATCCCTACGTCCTCAAATTCCTACGTCCCCAAATTCCTACGTCCCCAAATCCCTACGTCCCCAAATTCCTATATCCCCAAATCCCTACGTCCCCAAATTCCTACGTCCCCAAATTCCTACGTCCCCAAATTCCTACATCCCCAAATCCCTACGTCTCCAAATCCCTACGTCCCCAAATTCCTACGTCCCCAAATCCCTACGTCCCCAAATCCCTACGTCCCCAAATCCCTACGTCCCCAAATCCCTACGTCCCCAAATTCCTATATCCCTAAATCCCTACGTCCCGAAATTCCTACGTCCCCAAATTGCTACATCCCCAAATTCCTATGTCCCCAAATCCCTACGTCCCCAAATCCCTACGTCCCCAAATTCCTATATCCCTAAATCCCTACGTCCCGAAATTCCTACGTCCCCAAATTGCTACATCCCCAAATCCCTACGTCCCCAAATTCCTACGTCCCCAAATTCCTACGTCCTCAAATCCCTATGTCCCCAAATTCCTATATCCCCAAATCCCTACGTCCCCAAATCCCTACATCCCCAAATATCTACATTCCCCAAATCCCTATATCCACAAATTCCTACGTCCCCAAATTCCTACATCCCCAAATCTCCACATTTCCAAATTCCTACATTCCCGAATCACTACATACTCAATTCCCTATGTCCCCAAATTCCTACATCCCCAAATCCCTAAATTTTCGAAATCTCAAATATCGAATTTCCTAAATTTGCAAAATCTTGTGCCCCCAAACCCCCATATCCCTAAATTTTCAAACCCCTAAATTTTGAATCTCCTAAATTTGCAAATCCTTCTCCAAACCCCCATATCCCCAAATTCCTACACACCAATTTCCTAACCTCCTCAACACTCGAGATTGATCCTAACTTTTATAAGAGAGTTGTGAAATGCTCGTTTCACTGCTTTGGTAGTTGTATTACTATGCCCATAGAATGTCAGTATTTTGAATTTAAACACTTCTAGATGGACCGAGTTCTCGATTCGGACGGGTATTTGCAGAGAGCAAAGTTTCTGTACAGGTATCTCGAATGTGAGGAGTGTTTTTAGTACACTGAGTGGGCTAAATATAACACTAAATTGGAGAGAAAATGATTTATCATAATATGGCGGACTGAGGGACGAAATAAGTAATAGTAGGAACAATTAAGATGATAATTTTCAGTAGTAATAATTTTATAAGGAAGTTCATTTTTAGAAATAATAATTTTATGAGAAAATTGATTACCACTAGTAATTATTTTGTAAGAATAATTTTATGAAAAATTTAATTTACAAAACTAAGTTGTTGAAACTGTCAAATATTATAAAATAATTTATTCCAATTTTTTATTTAAAACTCTTTGGGAAGATACGATTTTTAACAGCAATTTTTAATGTTAATTTTGAATGGCTTCTATAAATTTCAGAATTCTGAATAATTTAGATAGTAAAAATTAGAATTTTTAGTTTTATTAATTTTAGAAATTTTTTTATTTGTCTATTATTAATTTCTCTATTTCTTTTACTTGATAATTATTAATTTTGGTATTCATCTTATTTGTTAGTCACAATAATTTTTGATGAGAAACGAATTAGAAGTTGCAAGAGTATACATGTTAAAATAAATTTTTGTTTTTCATCTTCATATTATATTCATTTACAACTGACATTAAGTAATATTAATTTTCAGGTGTTTTAAACATTTGTAACACAATTTTGTAGTGATAAGATCGACGCACCTTAAATATATTTACTGGAAGATCAGTAGAAAGAACGATGGCGCCATCTATGTCTAAGAGTCTTCATTCCTTTTGTCTCTGACCACTCGTTACCTTCTCAACCCTTCCTTCAAATCGTATTTACCCATTCCAATCAATTTTATTATATACAATTAAACTAACCATATTCAAAAGAATAATAATTCTTCATTAATTCTCCAAATCACAAATGTTCAAATTATAAAATACTCTAAAAATTATCATTTATCACATAATAAAACTTAATTATTTTGAAAAGTGAATAATAAGTAATTAAATTTAAATTATATATTATATATATTATATATTATAGAATAAAATTATAGAAGAAATGATGTTTTCAGATAAATACTTAATTGCTAAATTGTGATGTTAATTATAATTAAGAACATTTTAAAATTTTATTAGACAATTAATGCAAACTTGATCCCTTAAAAATTCTTGATAATAAATTAATACAACGTAAATTTTGTTTAAACGAAAAGAGTATAATATTTAAACGTAGTAAAGAAACAGACTATTTATAAAATAGTTACGATCAATTAATGATAAGTATAATCACAATTTTATTGAAATTTTTAACGTACTCTAAAATATTTCATTAGAAACTGTGGTTCAATAGGTACTCTAATAAATTCCCGATCAATCCCGTCAATATTTTACCTGTACCACCGAAAATCCATAAATTTCACAATTTAATCCAATCGAGCTTTATCAGAGCTTTCATCGCGTGTCAACATTTTCGAAACTGTCAATCTTCCAAAATGATTCGAATCCTTTCTCATAAATTTCCGCGAGCAAATCACTGCAATCCCTTCAATTTGTTTTATCCTAAAAACAAATCGAAGGTGAAAAGCAAAAACGCATCCAAACATCGAACACCGATTGGCACAAAAATAGACAAGCATCATAAAAGTTGATAAAAAACTTTATCACCAGCACGCGTCCCAGTTTCGCAGGGAATAAAAGCCTACTAAAATCACACGTAAAAATTCGTAACGACACCGTGAACGAGCAGAAGATGCAACTATGTACACTCCGGTGCAGCTTAAGCTTCATTTGCATATATGCAAGTTTCTCGCTCCATGAATTATTTCATTCTCATAATTTCGTGCTGCCAAATTTTTTCGTTTCTGCATACTTCAATTAAATAATCAAATTATTTATACACATTTCTGAATTTTCACGTTCTAACGTTCCTAGATTTACGAATATATGAATGCTCATGTTACTAGATTATCAAGTTTATAGATTTCGAAATTCCTAGACACTCAATTCCACTGATAGAGTATCTCTGGATACCAAATCCAGGAATCTCAAATCCCTATATCCCCGAATTCGTACACCACAAATCTGTATATCCCCAAATCACTATATCTCCAATTTCTATATTACAAAATCCCTGCATTCTGATTTCCTGCAACCCAAATTCATAAAAACAAAATCTCTAGATTACAATTCCCTAGATCCCAAATCTATACATTCCAAATCCCTAGATCAAAAATCCCTAGGTTCCCTATTCCTAGATCCCAAATCTCAAGATACCAAATTCCTATATGGCAAAAACCCTAGATTCCAATTTCCTAGATTCCCAAATCCCTAGATTCCCAAATGTCAAGATTCGATATCCCTAGATTCCCAAATCCCTAGATCTCAAATCTCAAGATTCCAAATCCCTAGATTCCAAATCCCTAGATTCCAAATCCCTAGATCCCAAATCCCTAGATCCCAAATTCCTAGATTCCCAAATCCCTAGATCTCAATTTCTTAGATTCCCAAATCCCTAGATTCCCAAATCTCAAGATTCCAAATCCCTAGATCACAATTTCCTAGATTCCCCAATTCCTAGATTCCCAAATCCCTAGATCTCAAATCTCAAGATTCCAAAATCCCTAGATCCCAATTTCCCAGATTTCCAAATCCCCAGATTCCCAATTTTCAAGATTCCAAATCCCTAGATCTCAAATCTCAAGATTCCAAATCCCTAGATTCAAAATCCCTAGATTCCCAAATCCCTAGATCTCAAATCTCAAGATTCCAAAATCTCTAGATCCTAATTTCCCAGATTTCCAAATCCCCAGATTCCCAATTCTCAAAATTCCAAATCCCTAGATCCCAAATCTTAAGATTCCAAATCCCTAGATTCCAAATCCCTAGATCCCAAATTCCTAGATTCCCAAATCACTAGATTCCCAAATCCCTACACCCCAAAGCCCTACTTCCCAAATTCCTAGATTCCGAATCCCTAGATTCCAAACCCCCACTCCTCAAATCCCTAAATCCCAAATCCCTAGACCCCAAATCCGTAGTTCCAATATTGCTAGGTAAAAATCTCTAGAACAAAATTCCCCAGATTCCAAATTCCTAGGTCCAAATTCGTAGCTCCAAAACTCCCTAGATTCAAAATTCCTACACCCAAAATTCCAAAATCTTAGATTCCTTACTTCCTTAATTTTAAAAAGTATAAACATATTAAATAATATTAGATTTCATAAATGTGTAAACAGTATTTAATAAAATTTTTTATGTGAACCTAACCTAACATATTTTGTTATTGCAGCCCATTCCCCTAGAAAGGGCAGATTTGCCGGTGACTGTACCAACTATGAAATTACGCCAGTCGATTTCTCGCTGGTAACACGACTCTCAGGGACGAAATCGCTCCGACGATGCGTCCCCAATAAAAATTCTCAAGTACCATGCATCGAGAAGCCCAAGTTTCTCGCGCACCGCAAAGAAAATCTCGTTCCCCATCCCCTGCCCAACACCATAACCCTTAACTTTCGCGAACTTGGCCGCGATCGAACGAGCAATAAATCCAACCGCGAAAACTTTCTTCGGACCAACTTATCCTTTCTATTACTTTCGCGGAATTCTCCGACATCGATCGACGGAGAAGAATTAAATTATGCGAGACATCGAGAATATGAGGTGTATGAGAAGGATTTTTCTGTGTATCGCGGGACAATGGAAGTAAGCGGTGATATATGGAGGTGATGGAGGCGGGGTATGTGTACTGGAGATTTTTATTGGACTGATATATTGGATTTTTCTAGTTTTATTCCATTTTTGTAATGCTTGTGATGGAGAAACTTTAATTTGCTAGTTGCAATTGGTGGAGTTTGGAAATTTTAATATTTGGGGCTTTGAAATTTTTGGAGCTTGAAAGTTTTGGATTATGGACACTTTCGACTATCTAAAATTGTCATATTTATAAATTGAACAATTTTTACATTCCTTAATTTCGAGACTCTCAAAATTTTGTGTGTTTTCAAAGTTCCTTATTTCTAAAATTTTCAAATATCAAAATTTTAGAACTCTCTAATGTCCTAAGTCTCTAAATCTCCAATCCTCAAGTCTCCAAATTTCCAATTTCCCTAATTTCTGTAATTCTCAAGTTTCTAAATTTCTAAATTTCTAAATTTCCAAATCTCCAAGTCTTCAAATCTTCAAATTCCCAAGTCTCCAAATCTCTAAATCTCCGAATTTCCAAATCTCTAAATCTCTAATTCTCCAAATCTCCAAATCTTCAAATCTCCAAATCTCTAAATTTCTAAATCTCCAAATCTCTAAATCTTCAAATTTCCAAATCTCCAAATCTCTAAATCTCCAAATCTCTAAATCACCAAATCTCTAAATCTCAAAATCTCTAATTCTCCAAATCTCCAAATCTCCAAATCTCTAAATCTCCAAATCTCTAATTCTCCAAATCTCTAATTCTCCAAATCTCTAATTCTCCAAATCTCTAAATTTCTAAATCTTCAAATCTCCAAATCTCCAAATCTCTAAATTTCCAAATCTCCAAATCTCCAAATCTCCAAATCTCTAAATCTCCAACTCTCCAAATCTCTAAATTCCCTAATTTCCCATATCTCGAGATTTCCAAATTCTCTAACTCTCCAAATCCCAAAACCCCAAATCTCCAAAATCCCCACCCTTCAATTCCCCAAATCTCCAAATCCCCCATTTTCAAATTTCCAAGTTCCAAATTTTCAAACCCTCCATTCAAAAACTCCCACATCCAAAATATCTAAATTTGAAAACTTACCACCAAAAAACCATTCACCATTATAATCCCCTCTCCCTATATCGCCATTCTCCCAACAGAACCATAGCAAATATTTTATTATTAAATATCCTGCCCTCCACTTGTTATTACATCCACATTTAACCGAATCATAAATATTTCCAATACCTGAAAATTTCTCTCACACAATTTACCGATAACTGACACGGTAATATATCGAAAGATGAATTAACAAAGTTCCATTAACGCCACCAAATGAATATGTACATTCGCATACAGCGCAAAGTAACGACGGCCTTAATAGAGTGACAGATTTCATCCAATTATCATCAACTGTCCCAGAACGAGAAGACCTTAATATGCATTTAACTCGCTAATTAACCCTGAAAATTAGATTACACGAACGAAAGGACACGCGTGTGCCGGCTCGTACGTCTACGTAAATATAGGACTTCGTGTCATACAGGATGCATTCTCATTTATGCACTTTACCGGATTCATCAGAATGTGCGCAAGCATTACACAATCACGAGAAGCAAGTTGCTTTTATTGAGATTGAAAAGAAATTTTTAATGAGCCTTCTCTTTTCAAGAATTTTAATTAAAGAACTAAGAGTACTGGCTCTTGCGGATATGAAAGTGATATATTAATAAGCGTGAATTCCTTCTGCTCGTGCAGTTTTATTTCGTGAAATTTTAAATATGGTTTTAGGGTTTATTAGGTGTAATTGATATTATTCATTGCATTACGTTTTTAAGGGGGTCAATTTAATATTGTGGAGAGATTTTTTGACGATGAGTTTCTTGTAATTTTCTGGTTTTCGAGTCATGAACTTTGGGTATTTTATTTTTTTGGAGTTTTCAATTTGGGAAATTGGGAAATTGGGAAGTTGAGAAATTGGGAAATTGGGAAATTGGGAAATTGGGAAATTGGGAAATAGGGAGATTGGGAAATTGGGAGATTGGGAGATTGGGAGATTGGGAAATTGGGAGATTGGGAGATTGGGACTTTGGGAGATTGGGAGATTGGGAAATTGGGAAATTGGGAGATTGGGAGATTGGGAGATTGGGAAATTGGGAAATTTTAAATTGGGAAATTGGGAAATTTTAAATTGGGAAATTGGGAGATTGGGAAATTGGGAAATTTTAAATGGGGAAATTGGGAAATTGGGAAATTGGGAAATTGGTAAATTGGGAGATTGGGAAATTGGGAAATTGGGAGATTGGGAGATTGCGAGATTGGGAAATTGGGACATTGGAAAATTGGGAAATTGGGAAATTGAGAGATTGGAAATTCGAAAATTGGGAAATTGGGAAATTGGGACATTGGAAAATTGGGAAAGTGGAAAATTGGGAGATTGGGAAGTTGGGAAATTGGGAGATTTGGACGTTGGAAAATTGGGAAAGTGGAAATTTGGGATATTGGGAAATTGGGACGTTGGGAAATTGGGACATTGGAAAATTGGGAAAGTGGAAAATTGGGAGATTGGAAAGTTGGGAAATTGGAGAATTCCAAAATTCTAAAATTCCAAAATTCCAAAATTCCAAAATTCCAAAATTCCAAAATTCCAAAATACCAAAATTCCAATATTCCGAAATTGCAAAATACCAAAACTCCTCAGTTTCATCCAGAACCCCATCAACACTAAATTTCCTATTCAGCCTGGTATTACCAAAACCCGAAATCACCTCATAACTTCAAAACTACACATATCAATCGAGTTTTACCTATCTGTAACAATATATTGTCCCGAATATGAATGGTTTATCGAACTTTCAATTAAATTGCTAGGGTATTATCGAATTAGGATGATGCTGAGGGATCGTGAACTTACTTAATCCCTAATTGATCCGTATGAAATTAGATGGGACGAATATCGCAGGAGGAAAGGCAAAGGTTACATTCACGACCTGGTTTTCACTCAGGGGGGTACGCCGTAATCGTGAAACTTCTGCTGGGAAAGCTGCACTTGTCAGATTCTGCTGCTATATTTGCTCCCGGCTCGGAATACACTCGTGAATCGATGTACGATCTGAATAATGCATTCGATATCATATTTAAGATCGTTCCTTCCGACGATATCGTTTTCTCTTTTCTCTAGATTTGTCAGACTCTGTTTGTACGCTTATACAACTCATTCAGACTTTAATATGGTAATTGTGACAGTAATCTCTGCTATTCTTCTGAATAATTGTAATTGATTTCAGTAAAATATTGCTTATTCATGTGAAGATAATTGGTTATTTGATGTAAGTGAAATTGTTTATTTGATACATGTGTAATTATTGATTTGATGTAAGTGAAATTGTTAATTTGACATCTGTATAATTATTGATTTCACGTGAGTGTATTTGTTTATTTGATAAAATTACTGATTTGATGTAAGTACAATTTATTTGATATAAGTATTATAAGTACTGAATAAAATTCTAACGTCTCAATTTTCTCCATACTTTAATTTGCAACTTGTCAGCAATTATAAAGTCGTACAATTATTTCTTGTGTTTACCTTGCGGGATATTCGCAAAACGGGATTTCAGAAGTACAAACGTGGGAATATAGAGGTGTAATCTAATATAATTTATAACTTTGGACTAACGAACCTCAACTGGATCGGCAAACACGATAAAACGATCCCAAGGATTAATTATTTAGATACGGAGGGTCGAGAGAACGAGCAGTTTGTGAAACGAGTGTACTGACAGGAACAAGGACCGGTAGTGAAATTACCAACACGATATTATTTAGCGATTACAACTTGATAAAAACTGTAAATTTGGTTTCATGGGTGTAACAAGGAAAATTTGTAGCACCTTATCTGCTGTGAAACTTGTAAAATGTCTCCACAAAATTTGTACAAATCTGTCACGTTATACATATTCCTTTAATTTATATATTTATTGCTTTGTGAAATACTGTAGTATAATTTTATTTATCATTTATTTTATTGCTATTTTTTAGTGCTGCGTTATACTGTTAATAGTTATTTAAATTATAAATTAATTATTTTGTGATATATTGCAGTTTGGTATGTCTTATGTTTACCATTTGTTATATTGCAATTTTATAATGTTGTTATACAAGTCGTTTAAATTACAAATTATTTTATAAAATACTATAAAATATATAATATGTGAGCACTCACTCAAGCTATAAATTAATTACTTTATAAAATTTTATAATATATTAATATTTAATATATTCTAAATATCTAAGTACAAGTTTATTACTTATTTTATTGAAAATAAAATAAATGTTATAATAAAATTATTGATTTGAATTATAAATTAATTAAAATATTATTGCAGCTCAATATTAATATACATACGTTAAGTACATAATATAACAACATATGAAGTACACATATACAATACACATTATAATAATTCATTACAATAATTCATTAAAGATATGCACAATACAAAGATTCGCTCAAATTAAAAAAGAAATTATTTCAATTTTAAAAACGAGTCTCCGTAAATTCCCGCACCATATGCAGTAAGTAATCAAAATTTTGTTATGTCGTTTAATAATGCCCTAAGGAAATGGCCCACTCGTAAAGCAACAATACGAAGAAATCAAACTTTACAGCTGGTCCTCGTAAAACCGCTGAACAAGTCCGCAATAAAGTACGAAGGAACTGGCGATCGAGCGAATACTGTACACGGAGGAGTCTAAATGAATTTTAATTTGATGGCTCCTGAGTAGTACGAAAAAAGAAAATGGCTCTCTCAACCGTATGATTCATCGATAACACCGTAGTATTAAAAGTAATGTACATTTGATTGAACCGGAGATAATTTTTATTACACGCAGCAAAGTTTTATGGTTGCGTATCATCCTCGAGGCATTCGTAATTGTTTAAAATTATTTCAAATAGGAACGAAAGTTTTATGGTAGAAAAATTTCATTTGTTGTATTAACAGTAATTTTTATTAAAATAAACAAATTATTATTAATAAATTTTATGAATAACATTAAATAACTTGATGAATAACATTTCAAGTAACACAGAAAATTTGTAACGGTATAAAAAAGTATAGGAAAGAAAATTATGAGAAATGTTTCTTTTTAATAATTTTGTTGGTTATGAAGTTTCATACAGGTTAATTTTTAGCAAAATTCAAAAATTGCATGGGATATTATTTTACAATATTCAGTAAAACTTGATGCTATAAAGTTTCGTTAAAATCTGAACTCTTGAGTTTGGAAAATTATATTGCGGGATACTCGTGCCGCCATTTACAGCGCCATCTTAATTACAGCTAACAGTTTCAAAAGATGGCGCTACGGGATATAATAACTTGCTTACGACACAAATACAGTGAAATCTGTAATACAGGACTTTCAAATAATTTTCTTCAATTTTCTTCAATCTCTGTTCAGTACACATCCATTTCGTAAAAATTTAAGACAACTTACTATGAGAAGAAATTATAGTTAAAAACTATAGGGTATTCAATTTGAAGTGAATCAGTCTTATTATTATTTCAATTTATTATTTCATAATATTTTCTGTAGGACATCGATAAAATAATTTGTTAATTCATATACTGTTTATATGTCATTGTATATGTTTATACAATAATATTATATACAACACAAATTTATATGTAACATAATAGTACATAACATAATACATGAGACATATGTACACACATGTAACCTAAACTTATTGCATATAACATAGTGAATGTATAACACATATGTGTAACATAAGTTTGTGTACGACACACATATGTAATATAAATGTACATACACCATATACATATCACATAAATGTATGTATAACACATATATGCAACATGAATATATCACATAATAATAATAATGTGACATATACATCTAACATAAGTTTCTACATAAAAAATAACCATAAATTTTGACACACTCTCATGCTACATATATGCAACATGAATATATCACATAATGATAATAATGTATGACATATACATCTAACACGAGTTTCTCTATAAAATATAACCACAAATTTTGACAAACTCTGTACAATTCCCTCGTTTTTTTTATTAGCATCAAGCAGACTGATCATAAATCAGTAGGAGCTAGAATAAATATGTAAAATATTTCGCTCGACCGAGATTTTCCGATAATTTCCAATAATGAGTACCTACGAACAGAATATTCCCAATGCTCCTCGTTTTCATGGAAACGTACAGAAAAAACCTTGTCGAGAAGCTTTTGAAATGCCCGTAGTTGGAACAGGAAAAAAGGAAGAGACTCGAAATAGAAAAAAGGGATGGAGGGAACTCGGGGGGAAGTTCATTGAGTTATAAAACTTTCGCGAGGGTTGAAGGAGAGAAAAAATTGCAGGAACTTCAGGATAATTTTACGAGTTCGACTGAAAAAGATTGATGATATACTGGACGAGGCACGTGTACAGAGGGTGTATTTCTGTTACGTTATGCAAATCGTTGGGGAAAATTTTGATGAAGGAATTCAGGATTTTAGGTTTGTTTCGACGCGTTGTGGTAAATGGCCAATTTCGGGATTTTTTTAGATACGAATTTGCAAATTTATGTGGTTCAGAATTTGGATGTTGGAAAATTTGGAATTTTGTACGTTTGGAATTTCGAGAATTCGGAAATTTGGGAATTTGGAGATTTGAGAATTGGGAAATTTGAGAATTTCGAAAATTGAGAATTTGGGGATTTGAGAATTTGGAAATTTGAGAATTTCGAAACTTGAGAATTTGGAATTTTCAGAATTTGGAAATTTGGGAATTTGGGGATTTGAGAATTTGGGGATTTGAGAATTTGGGGGATTTGAGAATTTCGAAACTTGAGAATTTGGAAATTTGAGAATTTCGAAACTTGAGAATTTGGGGATTTGAGAATTTGGAATTTTGAGAATTTGGAAATTTGAGAACTTGGAAATTTGAGAATTTGGGGATTTGAGAATTTCGAAACTTGAGAATTTGGAAATTTGAGAATTTCGAAACTTGAGAATTTGGAATTTTGAGAATTTGAAAATTTGAGAATTTGGAAATTTAGAAACTTGAGATTGAAGAATTTAGAAATTTAGAAATTTAGAAACTTGAGATTTGGGAATTTAGAAATCTAAAAATTTGTAATTAGAAAATGCAAAAATTAAAAAATTTGTAATTGGAGAATTCAGAAGTTTAGAACTGCGTGGTTACAGTAATAAATTTACAAATTTGAAAATTAGTGACTCGAAAATTAAAAAATTCACATACTCATGGTCTGAGAATGTAGAAATTGTTAATTTACGAACCTGAAGATCAAGAAATGAAGAAAACGAAGAACATTATAGACATCAAAACATAAATTTACAATTTTGAATAACCACAAATAAATCTGAAAATTTCAATTCAAATTATCAATCTCTTCATAAAGCAACTTTTTAACTGACACAACTAATCTCACAAATTGTATAAAATGAAGTTTCGATATGTTTCTATACAGCTTAGCCTCATTTTGGCACCCTCGTATCGCTTTTTGCACGAGCCTGCTGTTATTCCTTTGCTTCGATATTTTTTTCCTCGTCAAACTATCTTCTGAACGTACTCCGTCTATCTCCGTCGTTCTGTATTTACGCCAAACCCACGACTCCTATCATTCTTCTCTATCTTCCTTTCTCTCTCTCTTTCGTTTGGTATCACCTTACCGACGATCGATCTCTCTCAGTCTCGCCATTTTGTTCCTTCTTCGTCTCTGTCCCCATTTGCACCGACGGAGCTGCTTTTCTCCCGCTTTTTTTCCTCTTCTTCTAATCGTCCTCTTACTCGAGCGTTCTTTTTTAACGTTTCAGATACCATACACATTTACATTTGTCTGTTCTCTTTCATTTTTACGAGAATGATGTTACATGAAAACAGGCAGTGGAAGTCTTGGAATATTGTTTTGTATGTGGTTCTGGTTGCTATTTAATTTTGTAATCATTTATCGAGTTAGTTATTCATTTTTTAAGTTGCTAATTTATTGGCTATTGAATATTTTTGGAAAGTTTTGGAATATTGGGAGTTTGGAGTTATGGGATTTTTTTAGGGTGCAATTTTAGGATTTTTCAATTATGACACTTTTTAATGGAGAAATTTTAAAATTTCTCTGTTGACAAGTTTACAAATTCCTAAATTCGTCAATTTCAAAATTCACAAAGTTCTAAATTCACAAATTCCATAGATCTCCAAATCTCTAAATTGCCAAATCCATAGAACCTAACGTCTTAGGTTCCAAATCCCTAAATGTCTAAATTCCTGTATCCCAAATTCCCAAATGCATAAATCTCCAGATTCTGAAATTCCCCAAAATTTCAAATTCCTAAATTCCCAAATGCCCAAAATTCAAAGTTCCAAAATTCCCAAATCCACAAATTCCGAAATTCCCAATAACTTCCAATTCTTCTCTCCACCAAAAATACAAGCGGTCGTCGTAATAAATATAACATCCTCGATCCCCGCAATCCCGTAATAAATTTATCGAAAATCCTTTTGAACATGCTACACTATACAAGCTTTCAGCCCCATAATTTCCAATCCCTCGATAAGAGACGGTAGAAATCAGTTTGAACCGTGATTGATATCGAGGGATGTTCGAAGCGGACTGCAAAAGGAGCAAACAAACGGAAGTATAATCAAGGGAAAGGGATGAAACGAGCTGGAAGAGCGGGGAAAAGGTAGCATAAATTGGAGCATTCGGGGGTTGAGGGAAAAGGGAGGGATCTTGGTTCATCTCGAACGGTTGCTGTGCAAAGAACCGAGGGCGGTGAGTCAACGGGGATAAGAAAACGAGACGAAATCATGGGGGTGGAAAACAAAGGAATCGGGATGAACTTTTTTATTTTTTGTTTTTCATAGTGCAAGTATGAACAGAAATTTCATATACCGAGAGTTATTGTTTTTATCGAATGGAAAAATATTGTATTTGGAAATGTAGGGGTACAGTTGGAGGAATTTGGGAATTTAGGGTTGAGGAATTTAGAAAATTTAATTTTGCAATATTTAGATTTTTTCATTTTCTTATTCCCAAGTTTCGGAATTCTTGGATTTGCAAATACTCAAATTTTCAAATTTTCACGTTTAGAAATTCTCAAATCCCCAAATTCGCAAGTTTCGAAATTCTCAAATCCCCAAATTCTCAAGTTTCGAAATTCTCAAATCCCCAAATTCTCAAGTTTCGAAATTCTCAAATCCCCAAATTCTCAAGTTTAGAAATTCTCAAGTTTCGAAATTCTCAAATCCCCAAATTCTCAAGTTCCGAAATTCTCAAATCCCCAAATTCTCAAGTTTCGAAATTCTCAAATCCCCAAATTCTCAAGTTTCGAAATTCTCAAATCCCCAAATTCTCAAGTTCCGAAATTCTCAAATCCCCAAATTCTCAAGTTTCGAAATTCTCAAATCCCCAAATTCTCAAGATTCAAAATTCTCAAAATTCAAGATTTACCAAATTCCTAAACATCAAAATTTCTAATTGCTGAAAATATTCCCAAAATCCTCAGTTTCAAAATTCTCAAATTCCAAAATTCCCCAATCTGAAGATCCCAAAATCCCTAAACGTTCAAACATCCACCTTCCCAAATTCCTAAATCACTAAATATCCAATTCCCCAACTTCTCAAATCACAAAACGTCCAAATGCTAAAATTTTCAAGTCCTCAATTTTCTCATTTTCTAAATCCTGAAATTCGCATATTCCCAAATTTGTTACGAAATTTCCCGAGGACATGTAAGAAGGTCCGTGTACATATTCAAATAGGGTGGCAGCAAAAGCCAGGCGAACGTGCAGCTGCAAATAGAAACGTATAAAAAGGGTTATATCGCGAGGACACGTACGGCGAGGGAAAACAAACTGATGGAGGCGAAATGTGAAAAATTGCTGCATTGGGAATGCAGACTGCAATACATGGATATATAAACGGAAATAACAAAAATCCTACTTCTGTATTATTTCAGAATATGCAAACCTCGGAAATTCTGAAATTTCAGATATTCGAACTTCTTACAATTTCAAGAACATTTGGACAATTCAATCTCGTTGTTGAGATGTTGCAAACTTACAATGATCAAAATTGATTAATTTGACAATTTTTATGTTAAACATTTCTTAATTCCAGAATGTTAATATTTCAACATTTTTTAATTTTTTAATGTCAATATTTCAAAATCTTTTAATTACAGAATGTCGATATTTCCAAATTTTTTTATTTGAAAACGTCAATATTTGAACATTTTCTCATTTGAGAATGTCAATATTTCAAAACTTCAAATTGTCGATATTTCCAAATTTTTTAATTCCAGAATGTCGATATTTGCAAAATTTTAATTCCACAATGTCAATATTTCAAAACTTTTTAACTGCAGAATGTCAATATTTCAAAACGTTTAATCTTCTGTCAATTTTTCAAAATTCCAAAATTCCAGAATACCAAGATCCTAGTAACTAAAAATTCCAAAATATCGATGTACAAAACTTCTGTACCATCAATGTTTAAAAGTTCCAAAATTTCTACCCTTAAAATTACCAACTTTCCCAATATTCAGAAATTGCAAAATTTCCAAATGCGAAAATTCAGAAATTTAAACCTCTGAAAGCTTGAAAATGTCCAAATTTGAAATTCGAAAATTACCAACTTTCGAAACGTAGTTCGTTCAAAGAATAATTCCCACATCCGAGGAAAGATACCCAACGCTGCAGGAGCTAAAATCTCGTCATTTAAAATTCGAAAATAAACGTTGAAAACGTATAAAATCCTCGCAAACAGAAAGTTTCTATATTCCGAGAGTCAAGGGTAAAAAAGTTGCCTCTCTATCGGTGGCCGCAGATGGCCGGCAGCGTTCGTGCCACATACGGCGCTCTCACAACCGCAGTAACCCATCAGCGTCGAATCCACCCCGTCGTGAGTGACGTGCCGGTATAAATGAACCTTTACTTTCAGCTTTCACCTTCGTCTCGTCCTCTCGCGCGAGTTATTCACCCCCGTTTCGCACCTTATTTCACGGTAGACCGTTCTCCTCCCCTTCATCACCCAATCTCATCCCTCCTTCGAGGCGTCTCCGTCGGTGTAGAAAAAAACTGCTATTCACCCTCCTTGTTCCTCGCACGCTGTTCATTTTCCCACTGACCAAATCCACCCTGAAACCTCCCCAATTCCTTGCCCGTTTTTCCATCTTGCTCCGTTACATATCGCTTCGGTCGTTCGGGCACCGCTGGGCGTTACGACCCAACCCTCCTGCTCCTTCTCGCATCCTCCAGCCTCTGTCGCTCCCGACAACCCCTCTCCAGGGTTCTCGCTCGATCCTGCGTGCATTACCCTCGCTTTCTCCCTGTCTTTCCCGCGGTTTCTCTGTCCTGAACCGTGGCAACCGGTCCGCGCAGCGTCATTACGCGAGCGGCAACATTCTGGCGGACGCCGGGGACGTTCAGTCGGCACCGCGTACCACCCGCGTTCACCTCGCTTGTCACCGCCAATTTTCACCCTGACCCATCGAAACGATCCACCAGGTCTATTAGACCCATTTCCGACACATTTTCCCTGCCTGACCACCGTGGGCGACACGGGGAGTCCACATTCTCGCGCCAGCTCTCGAGGTTCCGCGAGGAATATGAACACCCTGGGACAGTGGCAGGCTCATGGAGGCTGTTGAGAGTTTCTGGCGGTTCCAAAAGGCTCGAATGTTCCTCGGAAAGCTGTAGGTTCGGTGACTTGGACCGGGCATATTGTGTCGCCGAGCGAAGAGGAATACCCTGAAGACACTGAGGTGTGTAGCTTTGTGCAACGTGCTTGCTCGCTGGTGATTTGTACGGAGAACGGTAAGTATGGTTCTTTTGGACTTTCGTTGGGTTTACGGGTTTCGTTGTTGTTGTGGATGATCCGGGTGGTGTGTTTGTGAAGGGCTCGTGTGGGTGGTTGTGAATGGAGGTAGGGTTTGGTTACAATGTGTTTGTGCAGGGTTAGTTGATCGAATATTTGAGAAAGAAACTATGCAATGTAAAATTGTTGCATGTATGGTATTTTTAATGCGTCACGGTGGAATCTGATGTGTGTGGTTAGACTATTCGCTATATTCACTATTGTAAGTACAAATAGTTAATTTGTCAATTTATTTCTTTAATTTGTTAGTGTATATTATTGCAGTGATGTGTTATAAAGTTTGTTTCTCACGCGTTTACCATAAATAGTGTTTAATTGAGTTTATGGCGCCGGTGACAGTGACCACCATAACAGTCAACGTGTGAACACAAATTAGTGGAAAATTAGTATTTATTGTGAATTTTCAAGATTATAATTTTGCAATTATAGGACAATAGAAAGTTATAAGGAATGTTAACATATAACGTGCTACTAATTATTGTAGTAGTAATGGACATGTGTAGTGAGACATGTGAGAATTATAATTGTTCGGTCAATTTTGAAATCTCCGAATCTCTGGATTACTAAATTTTGATGCCTTCAAAACCCTAAGTTACTAAATCTCTATATTTTCAGGTCTTTAGATCATTGAGTATCTACATTTTCGAATTTCTGGATTATACATCCAAATTTTCTAGCTTCTAAATTTAGAAATTTCTTTTATAAGTTTTCAAATACTCCCATTTCCAAATTCCTAGATTCCCGAATGTCTAAATTGCCAAATCCCTAGATTGTCAAATGCGTCGATCCCCAAATTGCAAAATTCTCAAACACCTGTCCCTAAATTCCCCAGATCCGCAATTTCTAGATCTCCAAATTCCTAGACCCAAAATCCCTAAATTTCCATATTCGCAAATTCATGAATCCAAAAGTTCCCATGTTTCTAAATTTGGAAATCCCTAGACCCCCAAATCCCTACGTTCCAAAAATTCCTAAACCTCCATATTCCACATTAAAAAATCCCTAATTCTCCAAATTTCTAGATTTCTAAATTTCTAAACTTCCATATTGTTAGATTCAAAAATCCCTAAATCCCCAAATTCCTAGATTTCTAAATTTCTAAACTTCCATATTGTTGGATTCAAAAATCCCTAAATCCCCAAATTCCTAGATCTCCAAATTTCTAAACTTCCATATTATGAAATTGAAAAATCCCTAAATCCCCAAATTTCCAGATTTCAAAATTTCTAAACTTCCATATTATGAAATTGAAAAATCCCTAAATCCCCAAATTTCCAGATTTCAAAATTTCTAAACTTCCATATTATGAAATTGAAAAATCCCTAAATCCCCAAATTTCCAGATTTCAAAATTTCTAAACTTCCATATTATGAAATTGAAAAATCCCTAAATCTCCAAATTTCCAGATTTCAAAATTTCTAAACTTCCATATTATGAAATTGAAAAATCTCTAAATCCCCAAATTCCTAGATTTCAATATCTCTAAACTTCCATATTCTTATCTCCAAAAATCCCTAAATCCCCAAATTTCTAGATTTCAAAATTTCTAAACCCCAAAATTCTTAGCCCCAAAAATCCCTGAATCCCCAAATTCGTAAATCTCCAAATTCAACCCCCATATTCCCAGATGCAAAAATTCTTAGAGCAGAAAATTCCTAGATTTCCATAAATCCCCAAATCCCAAAGTCCCAAAATTCTTAACCCATCGCAAATCTTTAGATTTCCCAATATCCTTAAAAATCGAGTAACAGGCTATCTCGCCTTTAGTTGTCACATTTTCCCTAGGGGCAGCTGGTTTGCCGTGGACTGTACATCGACCAGTTCGTTACTTGTCAGACCAAACACACCGTTTCTACTTAGCCCCATTGTTTGGCACATAGATTCAGAGATATAGGAAATATGATAGCTTTCCCAAAGTTTTCCGAATCGAATTCCGCGGAACGTCGTTCTTTCAGGCTTCCCACGAATCGACTTCGACGGAATTTGATATATTTCCGTGGAATATTTTTCTCTTTGAGATCCATTCGAATATTCTTACAGCGAGTTTCGTATTCTCCCGGTATTATTTGTGCATTCGTCTCGCGAACTTGGTCCGGATTTTTTAATAATTGCAAACTCCATTTTTAGAGAAACTTATTCATTCATTTCCATTAACATATTCATGAGTGACGAATTTTTTGTTCCACTTTGCATAAAAATTAAGATTTTAAAAATTATTTCTGTATATAAATCATTTGTAAATAATTTTATTTTGTAGAATGTTTTATTCGTGGATTATTTGAAAATTTTGTTTGGATATTCATCTTTGAATGATGAGTGCAAAAAGAATTAACGTGATCAATTATTTATTCAGTCGCTTGATTATTTAGTTGTTTGTTTATTTACTTATATACTCAATTATTTTCCCAACTATTTATTTAACACTGCTCACTTGTTCACTTAATTATTCACCTTGTTATGTACAATAAAATACACTAAATCAAAGATAAATATTGAGCTTGATTATTACGCAGAGGAGGGTGAATAATGCAATAAATAATTTTCAATAAAATACATATAAATATATTAAATTCTTGTATATTTACAATTATATACACGATTTTTAAAAATTACATTCATCTCAGAATATTTACCCAAAATATCAAATATTTATTAAAATAACAAATAACATTCAATAGTTTAATCAAAAAATTCGAACTCGAAACCACGCAACATAATACAGGATATGAAAACTGTTTTACACGAGAGAAAAATAAAATTGAAATCGATACACTGGTCCGGTGTAATTAAACCAAAAAAAAACACGAGAGTAAAATACGAAGCTAGAAATTTGTCCAACAATAGCCAGTTTTCCCTACAATCTCCGTTAAAAATTAAATATCGTATTTGAAAATTGCAGAGAATAGCCCGGAATGGAGGGATATTGAGTTTACCCGTTAAAAAAAAATATTATCCGATACTTCCGATTGAAATGCATCCGCGAGTCGAAAACACGTCAAAAAGCGATATCTCCGGTTTACTTTGAAAATGCAATACAGTCGCTTTGAGATCGCGTTTAATTAATTCCGCGTGTTGACGCGTTGTACTCGCGAATAAACAATTGTTAAATTTAAATTCGTGCGGGATGTTTCCAAACATAAATACCGGGACGCGTTAATGATTTTAATTACATTTAACAAACGAGAGGAGAGCGTCTCGTGAAATTTCTCAAAAATTCAACGTTAATTAACTCAACTTCTAACCCTTGTATCTCTTATTTAGAGTGCGATTTAGCAAACACGAGCTTTTTGTTACGCAACAAAGTTTCAATTTTAATTATGAGAGCTAGAATTACTGGACTCGTTAAACTAATGACTTTCTTGTTTTAAAATTGTAGCGCAACTACGTATATTTACGCAGGGGACGAATAATTGAAATTAACAATTTGTGGACGAGTTTAAACTTTAAATTTGAATGTAAAAATGTGTATACAAGATTACTGTTCATATTTATTGGTTATTAATTTGAAATTGTTAATTTTAATTTTGAAGCCACTGTGGAGCTTATTTTTGTAAACAAAAAGATTTACGACCTTGAGTATGACATTGAACATTGAATGCATGCGCAGTAGAGAATAAAATGCAGTAAACTTGCGCAGTGAATATGATACAATGAATTATACCGAAATAAAGTATACTAACTTTACTGCGCATGAATGTTGTTTATGATTAACTACTGCGCATATGTGTTATATCTCATGAAGGTTTCTTTAAAAAATGTGATTTGAAGTATATTTGCATTCCAAAGTTTACAAACTAATATTAGACTTAATTAGCAATCGACTCCTTATAAATTATAATATCAAAGTTGTACTTTGTACAAGTTTACAATAATTATCAATAAAACAAAATAAGTCATATAAAGCATCAATATATTATCATATTTCTCGTATATATTAAAAAAGACTATTAAAAATAATTATATACACCCGATATTTAATATAAATTCAAAGTTTGGAACATAAATTTCAGTTATAACTGTTCAAAACTATGATAAATTGAGAAAATCACAAAAATGGCGGGAAATATAAATTTCAAACGACGAAGATGGATGGTAAAATTGAATGAAAGGTGAAAGATAAATTAAAGCGGAATGATGAACAATTGCGGAGATGAAGAATTAGAGGGATAGACAATAGTTTTTTTAACGTAGGTAAAATTGAAGGAACAGTGGCACATTTTAGCGAACTGTCGGTCACGAACTCGGTGGCGAAGCGGCGCAGCGAATGATTAATCGGGGCTAATCGCATTTCCGGCGGATTTCCATCCCGATGAGCGACCCGTCCTCCCTGGGAAGTGATACGACTCGAATTTCGTACAAGCAATCACTGTTTGTGCAGCAAGAAACAACGAAGAACAATTGAAACCACGTACAAACTAAATCATTCTATTCCGAAGTTCCAAAGTAGAAAAATTCCAATATCCTATGATTTCAGGTACTTAGAATTCTGAAATTTTTTAATTGAGATTTTGAAAGTCTCAAAGATCCAATTTCCCAAATCTGGGAAAGCTGCAAATTTCTAAAAATTTTCGTGATTTTAATGTTTCAAAGTTATGAAATCTGAAAGTATCAAAATTAAAAAATTTCAATTTTCCAAATGTTTAAAATACCAAAATCTCAGTGTCAAAGTACCAAAATTCTAAAATTTCAGTTCACCAAATGTCTAAAATTGCAAAATCTCAAAATCTCAGAACACCAAAATTTTAGAATTCCATTTCACCAAATTTTTTAAATTACAAAATTTCACTCTTAAAGTCCCAAAATTCTAAAGTTCCAATTTACCAAATTTCTCAAAATCCAAAATCTCACTCTTGAAGTTCCAGAATTCTAGAGTTCCAATTTTCCAAATATCTCAAATTCCAAAATTCCACTCTCAAAATTTCAAAATTTTAAAATTCCAACTCACCAAATATCTCAAATCCCAAAATTTCACTCTCAAGGTTCCAAAATTCTAAAACCCCAATTTCTCAAATATCCCAAATTCCAAAATCCCACTCTCAAATTTCCAAAATTCTAAAATTCTAAAATTCCAACTCCCTACATATCAAATCCCAAAATCTCACCTCCAAAGTACAAAAATTCCAAAACTCAAATTTCCCAAAATTCCAAAATCTCAAAACTCCCCAACTTAACTTTTCGCCCAATAAGCAAACTACATAATCCCCCAAAAATGTAATCATCCGAAAAATCGTCCCCTTTTCATAAGAAAGCAGCGATATTAAAAACGTAATGTCTGACCATTCGCGGCTTCATCTACTGGCAGCAGAGACACCGCCTGCGAATTTCCATTGATCGTAAAACGGCTCTATACGTTTCGAGGGTCTTAATTGCTCTCAAAATGCTCTCGTGACGCGAGCTCCCGAAATCTAGTTCAATCCCTTTTCGGCTGCGATTAAAGTGGAATCAAAAGTCCGTTATCGAAGAAAACGCGGGAAATGATAAAGGGCGTGGCTATCTGAAAGGATACAATGGTTTTTCGAAGACAACTCGGTTAATCCTTCGTCGGACCGTTGTGTTATATCTCGTGGTTAGTTCGATTGATTCGTCGACTAATGGCGAAACGATAAATTCGAGTGCATTGAACCGTGTATGGGGTGAATTATGGTTTGACCCGGCTTTCTCGTAACTTGTGATCTATTGGGTGATGCGGGAAAGCAGGAACAATGTTCGATTTCTAACGTGTTTTTCGCAAGGAAAATATTTTGGAGCGTTGTGCGGAGGACTGTTGAGTCTCTAAATATATTGCATAGAATTCTTATAGATTTTTTTAAATTGTATTGTATATTATTGTAGTGTTATAATATTACTGATACTAGTAAGCAGCATTGAGTAATTGTGTAAAATGCAAATTGGTAAATCGTGAATTATGATAGAATTATGTAAAATATTCTGATTTATACAGTATCTGATAACACCGTAATTTATCATTCAAGATCTTCGTTCAATTAAATCACAATGCAGTTTATGCTTGTAAAGCACAGTTACTAATGTTCACTAGATTAGTCATATTCTACTATTCCTAGATTACAGTCCGAATATTTCTAGATTCTAGATCTTGAATATCCCTAGATCTTAAATATCCTTTGGTGTCAAACAACCTCTGCACAAAATATCCCTAGATCCCTAATATTAAAAGTTCTAAATATTCGTAGATCTCAGATACCTCTATATCGAAAATGTCCCCAGATCCACATATACCTAAATTCCAAATATTCCTAGAATCAAAATATCTCTAGTCACAAAATATTACTATATCTCAAATTTCTTTAGATCCCAGATACCTCTTGACAACATATATGTTCCAAATCTCCCTAGATTTCAAATATTTGTGGATCCCAAATATCCCTAGATTCTAAATATTTGATATTTCCCAACATCTGTACACTCCAAGCATCCTTAAATCCCAAATACCCATAAATCTTCAATATCTCTAGATACAAAATATCCCTAGATCCAAAAGAATCTTGAATCCCAAACATCTCTAATCTGAAAGTATTCATAAATGCACGATATCCCTTGATTTTATACGTTCCTCAATCCAAAATACCTAGATTCACAAATATCCCTAGATCATAAATATCCTTGTTTCTCAAATATCACTGTAGTCAAAATATCCATAACTCTACGACCTTGCTTGATTCCATGTAACCCACAACTCATAATATCCTAACTTACAAATGTCCCTAGATACTAAATAACCTTCAATCTGAAATATCCCTATACTCAAAATATCCTCGTACTTAAACTATCTGTACACTCGAAATATCCATAAATCCACGATATTCCCTGATTGCATGTATTCATTAATTCAAAATACCTCGATTCACAAATATCCCTAGATCATGAATATCCTTGTTTCTCAAATATCACTGTAGTTAAAATATCCATAATTCTACGACCTTGCTTGATTCCGTGTAACCCACAACTCATAATATCCTAACTTACAAATGTCCCTAGATACTAAATAACCTTCAATCTGAAATATCCCTATACTCAAAATATCCTCGTACTTAAACTATCTGTACACTCGAAATATCCATAAATCCACGATATTCCCTGATTGCATGTATTCATTAATTCAAAATACCTTGATTCACAAATATCCCTAGATCATGAATATCCTTGTTTCTCAAATATCACTGTAGTTAAAATATCCATAATTCTACGACCTTGCTTGATTCCGTGTAACCCACAACTCATAATATCCTAACTTACAAATGTCCCTAGATACTAAATAACCTTCAATCTGAAATATCCCTATACTCAAAATATCCTCGTACTTAAACTATCTGTGCATTGGAAATATTCATAAATCCACGATATTTCTTGATTGCATGTATTCCTTTATTCAAAATACCCTAATCCGAAAATATCCCTAGTATGCAAGAAATATCTAACAAAAATTTCTGCGCATAATTTCACAATTCCCCTGGAGATATGCATTAATATAACGCACCGGGAGGCGATTAAATTGCCGGTTTAAAGTTGTTGTACAACTATTTAGAAGTCACCCGGTATAGAATGGAGCGATATCGGAAAAACTTTTAATTGGCGTGCACACGAAATAACGGGAACGGCGGCAGGGATTCGAGCGTTATCAGTGATATCGGAAGAATTCCTGGCAACCGTCGTGGATCGTTGTATAAATACTACGGGTCCGTGGCAATTGGAACGCCAGACGCAGTAGCGATTCCGTCGACACATGAAAACAACCGGAAAAGAAGTTTCCTCGGGGTGAAGCCCCGCTGAAAAGAACAAAAGTCTCCACCCGTTTGTCTCCTCCGTCAACTTCTCACCAGCTCCGTGTTCTAACTCATGAATTTTCACTCGTCGACCCGTTTATGGATAAAGCAAACCTTGTTTAGCATTGTTCCACGTTGCACTGGTCATATTTGGAGATTATGGAGATCGGAAAGTGTTACGTAACAAAGGAAGCAAGTGGAATTTAAACGAAAATCACGGTTTTGTTGGTGAATCGTGGAGAGTAGAAAACACGGACAAATAATAAGCTAAGTTTAGTTTGCTATTAGGGTTGTTCGTTCGAATAGCACCCCGAGGTGTCCCCGGATGTAAAAAATTCAGGAAACGTAGGCGTTTTGTCGAAAAATGTTCTGTTAGTAATAGTTGAAAATCGACAGATTTATTACCCACCATCCGTAAGGACTTTAGAAATTCTCGAACTGCACGTTTGGGAAATACGAATTGTTTTATAGCTACGCTGAAAACCTGGTTTTCAATGCCCACGCGGAGTAAGATTTCATTCTAGTTTCTTTAGAACCAATCGATCGTTAGAAAAAGTCCCAAATTATGTTTACGAAAACAATATTAGCGACAAGTAAAGATGTCAACCCACGAGTTGACGCGTGAAGAGATTGACCCAGGTGTTTTGAAGAGCTCCGATTGGTCAGAATAACAAAATGGACGCCTCACATTTCCGGCGGTATATTGGCTCGAGCACACCAATTAGAGAGATTGAATTATTGGTATCTTTATTATTGCAAATCTTTAAGCTGTTCAGCAGCAAATTCCAATTAATAATAAATTGAGACAAAATGAAGGGCCACGAGGTAAGCGAAGATGAAATTTAATTGGCGAAAGATTGTAACACGATAATGAGATCAGAAAATGGTGCTGTGGGATATTCTGAATATTATTGTCACAATATTATTTATTTATAAAGTTTATAATATTATTCCTTATTTATAGTATTTGTAATATTATGAATTATTTAAAATATTTGTAGTATTATTATTTATTGGTAATATCTGTGGTATTATTATTAATTTACAATATTGGTAATATCGTAAAATTTATTTCACATTTAAATTATACATATAACAAGAACCGTATTCACTCTTCGAGGTATTATTTCCTAGCAATATGTCGAACCAATTATCTTCACTCTACTTGCACTTCTGACGCAGCTAACTAAATATGCAATATGTATGCAAATCATGAGCTACGTATCAGGTATTGAAATATAAGACGCAAAATATGTAAAATGGAATCGACAATACCTGCTTACATATAGAATATTACCTATTTATATTAACAATTCAGACATTACATACTGCGCTCACAAGACTGATTATAGAATCTAAATAAAAAAATTTGACAATTTAACATCTAATGAGTATTCGTTTAATTTATTGATTCACATTGCGATGATAAACAGTTACAATACAAAGACGTAAAAGAACTGAAAGAGGGAGAAATGCAAGAACTGAAGTTTGCACTTTAAATTAACTTGTCTATAAATATTTTCAATATAAGTATGCAAATACCGTGAGCGAAACATGCAAAACAAAATCGGCAATATTTATGAACAATGCATAAACATGAATGGCGCCAAATATTCACATTAAATCAATGTATTCAGCGATGAAAAAATTCAAATTTGAATGTACCAGAGAAATTTTTAAATAAAACGCAAAAATAATGAGAACTCAAATTTACTAGTTATATAAATTTAAATTTATTAGCTATGTAAAATTAAAATTAAAATTTACTAGTTATTTAAAATTTAATTTAATATTTAATTTAAAATTTAGTTGAAACTTTAATTTAAAATTTAATTTATACTTTAATTTAAAATTTAATTTAGTTTGGTATTAAATCTTGGGTATGTAAATATTTTCGGTCTAAAATACATAAAATATGGAAGATAGGCCAATATTTAATCCACGATTTGAAAAAGGCACCAAATATTGACATAAATCAACGTATACTAAAGCAATTAAGCTTCGAATATAAAAAAATAATATGAAAATATTTCAAAGATGATTTGTAATAACAGAGGACTTATGAAGCTATAAAAAAGATAATCAAACATGTCGGAAACAAATGCCATCGGTAAATGCATCTTCTGTTCGAAGTAAACAACTTTTCCTGAGAACAAAAGCATCGAGTGGCATCCAATTAAATAAAACGAGCGATAAAAAAACACTCGTCGTTCAATACCGTTTCCTTTATCACGCAGTTAGCTATGCAAACAATCTCTTTGTAATAAATTAATCACACCTCGCTTGACCACTAATGATTTCGTGTTTCGTTCATCGAACGCTGATTGACTGACTGAGTCGGTTAATTAATCCACGTTCGATTGAAAATCGTTGCTCGCGTTGCGAATTCTGCTCGATCTGGATCAATCATTTAATTGGCATGATTGCTTTATAGTAATCATTCGCGTGTATGGAAATCGTATTCCTGCTGAAACGTTGAAAATTGTTTTCGAATTCAGTTCATTTTTGAATTAAAATTCAAAACAGATAAATTGTTAAAATTTTTGACATCAAATATTTTTAATTAAAAAATGTTAAAAGTCATATTAAATTAAAATACTACAAATTTTAATAAAGAGTAAATTAGTTATGAAAATATTTTAGGGATGAATTTGTTAATTTATTTTAAGAAGAAATTCTCACCCTGTGTTTGTGAAGTTTATCGACAGCTGGTTGCCATGGCAAAACCTTAAGATGGATCTTACGTTTGATATCACAAAATAGGATAACGATAAGGCGCTTTTATGTTCGCAGAAAGCAAAAGGCAACGGTACACGAAGTGCATTCTCGGAAGATTTGATAAACACGTATATAAAGTTCAATCTGCAAATGCGATCGTAAATTTTTTCTAAAGTTACGCGTTTCGGAGAGAGATTTTTCAAAGGGAAGAAGAAAATGGCGGTAGTGGTTTTATTAAGTCTGTTGCGAAAAAGTTTTCAAGGCATTCTCTTTTCGTATCTCCCACGAAAGGAAGGAATTTAAAATTTCCAGCGCCTTTATGGGTGACTAAAGGAGAAAAGGATGATCTGATTAAAGATTCTTTAATGGAACCGCTGATGAGCTTATGCTAAGAAGTACTCCAACTCCTTGTTAATCTTTGTAGCTTTTCACAGAATTTCTGAGATGAGGTTTTACGTTAATCTTTTCATTATAGAGGTTGCTACTGGTATTGAACGTTATTCGCTAACGAATAATGAGTTTTGCTCGTTATATTTAAAGTTTAATGATATTACGGTCTTCTTTGCAGATTATTCGCTATTTGGCTCTTGTTAATCGGTGCACGGTATTATTCTTTAATCGTTAATATTGGTGTTCGTTACTAATCGTTACTATTCGTTACTGTTCGTTATTATTTGTTCTTATTCGTTACTATTCGTTACTACTCGGTATTATTCGGTGCAACTCGTTACTACTCATTACTACTCGTTATTACTCGCCACTACTCGTTGCTACTCGTTACTCTTCGTTACTCTTCGTTGTTACTCATGACTACTCGTTACGTTTCGTTACTGTTCGTTACTACTCGGTACTATTCGGTGCTACTCGTTACTACTTATAACTACTCGTCACTACTCGTTACTCTTCGTTACTCTTCGTTATTACTCATGACTACTCGTTACGTTTCGTTACTGTTCGTTACTACTCGGTACTATTCGGTGCTACTCGTTACTACTCATAACTACTCGTCAGTACTCGTTACTCCACGTTACTCTTCGTCGTTACCCACTACTACTCCTTACATTTCGTTACTATTCGCTGCTATATGATATTTTTCGTTACTACTCGTTACTCCTCGTCACTCTTCGCTACAACTCGTTACTACTAGTTAATAGTAATTCATTATCATCCACATAATTTATTATTTGTTATTCATCGAACAACAGTCAAACATATATGATAAATACATTCAAGAGTAACAGTATTATAATGAATACCAACTAATAATTAAAATTGCACGTCATTCGAATAATCTTCCAATACAAGCTTAACACAAAAAAGTATTATAAAATAACAATTTCTCTTCCTCATAAAAATATATCAAAAAATTGATTAATAAAAACCTCTTACAAACATTTAAAAAAATGTTCAAGTTCAATTTCCTCTAAAACAAAACTACATACAAAAAAACTATTAAATATTTTTGCCTATTTTTTTCGGGTAAAATCATTCCTTCAGAATTCTATTAAACACCTCGTATAATTAAGAATCAGAATTGTCCGATGACTTTGGAGTTTACCACACAATTACTTAATACACCCGCGTTCGCGAAGTGGCTTAAGCGTGAAAGACGATTATAATGGAAATTTACAACGTCCCGGAATGAGAAAAGTTTCGGAACTTCAAATATTTTCACGCTTCAAAGTTCCAAAAGTCGCGGCATTCAAGAAAATGCAGAGTCGAAAACACTTTTCCCGTTCACGGCTAATTTAACTTAATTTGTAGCTCCTAATTCTTTCTGTACGACAGTTTTATTAGGGTTTCAATATTTTTCACATGATTTCCCCGAAGTTCTTAGTTTTCGCACGAGTTCGAGAAAGAACCACTGTTCCCCACGTCTGATCCTGACATTTTACACCCTTATGTCCTCGGATTAGGTCTGCGAAAATCAGTGATCGAACTTTAGCTGTTCGTCCAATTTATTTTTATAAATGAATATTGAAAATCGACAAATTTAAAACTTAAAACAATTTTAACTTTTACGAATCAAGTAGCAAATATGTGGACAAACTTAACACGTTCTGTTATGGAACTAAATTTATGCTACGTGACGATGTAAAGGAGAGTCCAACATGAGTGTAACAGAACTTCAAGTCACGATGCAACTAACATGAAATTATTGGACAGTGAATTACAGAGTTGGTTGACAGTCAATCTAATTGTACATAGTTCGAGTTAGTTGAAATTCGTTGTTCAAACTGTTGCTTGGAAATTACTGGAGCATCTCGAAGTTCACAGATTTTAAGAACGTGGAACGTTAATTGATTTAGGTTGAAAATGTCATTTGTAAATTTATGGTTTCTAAATCCGAACATTTGTAAATTTGAAGGTAAGTTTGAAAATGTGAATGTTTCTTAATTTGAAATTTTTTAATTGGAAGGATTGGTGATTCGAGAGTTAGCTTAGAAATTTGAAAATTTATTGTATCCTTCATGAAATATTAACTACACTGAAACTTCTAACCTGTTTTTCTAAGAAATAGTAAAATTTCCACTACAAGTTCCTTTGGATATTTATCCCCTTAGCAAGTACTATGTCAGTATAAAAATCTGGTTTGACCTTGAACTTCGGGTCAAGGTCAAATCCAATTACGGTGTGTTTTTCTTCCCCCTGTCTACATATATAAATACACCTTCCAAAAAGAAACACCAAATGTGATTTCAGTACAGAATTTACCATCGATTGTACGAACAATGAGCAAACATCCCTGGTCCGTAATTCTTCGATTGTCCGTACGTGTCCTCTTCGTCCACCTTTCAGCGACGAATCGTTTCGATTTCCAATCTAATCAACCCTCAATCGATTCCGTAGCTCTCGATGGGCAATGGTAGTTTAATCGAAGGACGCGGTGTCACGACACGATTTCAATGGACGTGCAAACAACACCGTTGTCATCGGCTAGATGTCTTGGATGTCACGAACGTATGCAACAAGTTATCATTGTGTCTCGTTCTATCTGTGTCCGAGGATTGTCTCGCGTGTTTAGCCGTTCTTTTGTTGTTCGCAATTACGCGAGAAGTTGGCTGATGTGTCGCTTGCCAGCGGACAGGCATTGTATCGCGGCCCGGTTATTGTCGGGTTGAAAAGGACCCCGATATTGTTGTCTTTCAGAGCGACGAACACGTCACTTTAGCAGCGGCTCGTTAGCGGCCAGGCTGTCGCCCTGCTCGGACGAATGGAAATCGATAATGAGAAGGCGTTTAATAGAACGGCTCGATTCGACGGGAAATAAGGCGGCGACGATGCTACCCTCCGGGAACTCAATGATTCGGGGACGTCTCGCGAAATTGGGACGACGTTGAAAATGGATTATGGATTTTAAGCTCTATCGCGGAACGAGAGCGATGTCGACGATTTTCGGGAATCGTAATTAGCTTTTAAATTGTCGGACAGTTTGCTACAGGATTTGGACGTTTCTCGTTTTCATTTTTTTTAGTTTAAAAAATTTCCAAATTTGCAAATCTGGAAATTTGGAGTTTGGAAACTTGAAAGTTTGAAAATTTTGGAAACTGAGATTTGGTCATTTGTGAACACATAAAGGATATTTAGGAAGATCCTAGGAAAAGTCTGGGGAATTCTAGGGAAATCTAGCGAGAATCTAGAGAGAACTGGAAAATGAGAATCTAGAAAATGTAAAACGAAACCAGGAAATCTAGAGAAACCTAGGGAGAACCTAGGAAAGTGATAGAGAACCTAGGAAGACTCTAGGGAGAATCTAGAGCGAAGTTAGGAAATCTAGAGAAATCTAGGGAGAACCTAGAAAATTTAAAGCGAACCTAGGAAGACTCCAGGGAGAATCTAGAGCGAAGTTAGGGAATCTAGAGAAACCTAGGGAGAACCTAGGAAATCTAAAGAAAACTTAGGGAGAATCTAGGGATAATCTAGAGCGAACCTATGAAATCTAGAAAGAATTTGACTAGAATCTAGGGAATTTAGAAAGAACCTAGAAAATCTCAAGAAAACTTAGGGAGAGTCTAGGGATAATCTAGAGCGAACCTAGGAAATCTAGAAATAATTTGACTAGAATCTAGGGAATTTAGAAAAAACCTAGAAAATCTAAAAAAATCTAGAGGAACCTAGAAAAATCTAGAAAGACCATAATCTAGGGAAATTCAGAAGAGAGTCTAGAGAATCTTAATATAAATCAAGAAATATTATTCCTTCTAGTTAATTATAAATGTGAAGAATGAAATGAGTAATGAATTAGCCTAGATTTCAAGTAAATATTTGTTAAGTTATTTTGCATATGAAACTTTTCCTGTTGAGAAATTGTTTCGTAAGTTTGTCGGTCCATTTGGCTAAACCAGCATCTTCCAGAGCCACCGAAACATCAATTTTAAGCAGTTGCATAGTCACGAGCCAAAAGTTTTGCGTAGACCTAATTGGAGAGTGTCCAAGCTTGGCAAGAAACTTTTTGTACAAACAATTAAATCTCCAGACACAACGATCATAATGTACAGCATGCCTCAGAAATATGCAAAATAAAAAATGATTTTATTCAGTTTGAGAACAAGAAGGAGAATTTAGGTTCGAAACTTTAGTTCAATATAATGTTCAACTTTTAGTGTGTCACTGTATTTGTTAGGATATTAGAGCACAAGTATAGTTACATTGATTAGGAAACGATTTTACGATTCAACCACCTGTTTTTGAAACACCCTTTTCAATAGCTTAGATTTCATTCAAATGATTCTATTCAGCAAGGAATGTATGTCTGATTTGAATTAAATGTTGTAGGTACAAAATATAATCTTTTTATTCGTCTGTTTTTGAAACAACCTGTACATTCTCAATGTTAGTTCAATCACAACCTCACAAATGTTTTATTTATTAAAAACTTCAAGTATTATGTGAATAAAGTAAATGGGAATGCATAAATGAATCATGAAGGCACTGTCGCCATTAAAGTACTTTCTTTTGAAGCACCCTGTACAATTTTCCTCAATAACACTCAAATCGCAACCTTACAAATGTTTTATTTATTAAAAAGTTCAAGTATCAAGTGAATAAAGTAAATGGAAATGCATAAATGAATCATAATTGTAATGTGGCTATTAAAATACCTCCTTTTGAAGCGCCCTGTACAATTTTTCTCAATAATACTCAAATCACAACCTCACAAATATTCTATTTACCAAAAAATTCAAGTATAACACGAACAAAATAAAAACAAATACAAGAATAAATCATAATTGCAATGTTGGCTATTAAAGTATCTTCTTTTGAAGCGCCCTGTACAATTTACCTCAATAAAACTCAAATCGCAACCTCACAAATGTTCTATTAATCAAAAAAATGCAAGTATCACGCGAATAAAGTAAACCATAAATCACGAACGCAGTGTCAGCACTAAAATACTTTCTTTTGAAGCGCCCTGTACAATTTCTCGACATCCCAGTGCTTTCAACGAAACAATCTTCTCGCTAATGAACAACGTACACATAATTCAAGCTAAACAAATTACGTTCTACGCAATGATACCTTCCCTCTGAAAACTTCATTATTGTATCAGCCTGTAGATTCGCCTGAATATCACGCGGTTTCTATTGAAACAACCTTTACGTACAGCAAACGGTTTACGTGTGATTCGAAGCAGTAGCAGCCAACGTTTGTACAAGAGAAAACGTTTGTACGGAATACATTGGTCTGGTTGAAACACGTTTCAGGGAAGGAATAAACCCTTAGAAAAGGGAGTGTTTCGTTGAATCGGTTCGTGCTCGGCATACGTTCCTCAGCTTTGTCCAGGAAATTGGTTCGCATTAGCTTCGCGAATTAAACGGCTTGGACAAAGAATAAATTCCCGTGGAAATCTAGCTCTAAAGCGTATTTTGGAAATGAACCAAACAAAGAAATTACGTGGAACGTGCAATTAAAACTACAACCCTATCGTTAGGCGCAATTGTATGCAAAGTGTGAGTCTGAAAAGAATTTTAATCGCCTAATTTGCATCGAGGGACGCCATTGTTATCAGGCATAAGAAATTATAAGGGTGAATTGTTTATTTGAGGGTGTATGCAAATTAGCCGAATCTTTGCAGAATATATTTTGGAGTGCTGAATATTTAAATGTGATAAATAATAACTAAAATTTAATATTTTCAAGGTGCATTTTTATTTGATTTTTGAGAAAATTTATTGAACTTTCGTTTCAAATAAGAAATTTTTTAAATATTCTGTACAATATTTTTAGTCGATTCATCATGTTTCGAATTTTAACAATTTTTTTAACGGACGATGCATTGTATAAGATTTTAGTATATTAGATTTGTAGTCTGCTTAAAAACACAAAGTATTTTAACCAACCGTTTTTATCACCTCGAGCACCTCCGGTGCAAAACACCGATTTCTTTCATACCTATCGCACGAAATCATTTATCTACTTTTTACCGAGCAACGGTAGAAACAAAGGGTTCAATCTATCACGACTTTTTGCCGGCGATTCAGATGGACGGAACAAAAGGGTTGAATTGTTTCAGGTTCACAGGACATAAGGGAAACACCGCAGAGATGCCTGTGGGTGGTCGGGTGGCTGGTAAAGTCGGGATTTACAGCTCTCACTATAATGGTAATGTAAACAGGGATATTAAATTATTACGTGTGCTAATAGAGAATAGAATTTCTGCTACGTGTGCATTCCTTCGCTTATTGACCTCGATAATCATCGATATTTGCGTGCTCCGTGCAAACGAGTATTTCTGTCGATAAATGGTAACCGCGGTTAAGTATACAGCAGCACGTGAAAATATGCCGCCATTTTCTAAAGCGATAACCGTAACAATATTTACTAGATAATTGTTATCTAATATTTCTTACTTAACTATTAACATAACTAAATAATTAGTACAAATTATCCGCAAACAAATGTTCAAGAGGGTTAACCCCTGTTAGACTATCTTTGAGGTATAAAAATTATAATTCAGAATGCACACACAACTGCACATACACTTAGCAATAAGTCAGCTCACTTTTAGTGCACGTATGATCAAAGGGTTAACTCATTGGCTACCGAATGTAGTAGAGATGTTAAATACTTGAATAAGTATTGGAACAAGAAATAATTTTGACAGAATTTGAAGGGCAGATAAATAGCGATGGTTTGAATAAAGCAATTTTTCCCAAATTTAAATTTTCTTAAAAAGAATTAACCTCCTATAAAATGGAGAGGTAGCAAATTATACCTTGCCAGCGCAGTGGGTTAATTTTGTCCTCATACGAGTGGGTTTAACACTAGATTTACGGAACCCGTCAAAATGACGGATCATAGATCTCTTATTTTAAATGACAAAATTTATTAAGAAATTTTTGTAAAAATGCATGTCAACTTTCGTGAAGCTAAATAATCAATGTCTTATGCAGTTCACATATCATCCCCAATTTATTTATTTTTCTACTTTAGTTCAAATTTAAATATAAGTGACCATCAAACGTCCGTAAACCTAGTGTTAAGTGCAAATGGCCCCCGATGGTATATTCGTAGTGCAAGTTTGCGATGCCAAGATAAATCCAGCATGCTTTCAGGGAAAGGCTACAGTGGTATAAACGAGGAGATCATGTGGATCAGCATCGGTATGGGCATCACCATCGCCGTATTGATCACAATAGCCCTGTGCTACATCGCTAGGGAAAAGTGTCGCAAACGGCACGAAGGATATTATGCTTCCTGACGCACATTACCGCCGCCCTCTTGGGCCTCGTGGTCCTTTTCACCGTCGACGCCGGGCGTCTTTTTCAGCCCGACCACGTCGAGGGGCAAACCGAGGGCGTACTACATCACCGTCTAACGCCGAAATCCGGTGACTAATGATCCCACTTCAGCTAGAGCGACCTGACGTTTCATGGCGACCGCAAAAATCGACCAATCTTCTCCTACCTAACCTAACCTCTCCCTCTACGTTTCCTCTTCACGCGTACTTCGAACGGCCTGATCTGTGCGAGAGGAAGCGGAGACAAGAGTCGTGAGGAGGATGGCGATTAAGGTGGAAAGAGAGATGCAAATTATTGGATGAGACGGTGTGCCGAGAGGGATCGATTAGTCGGAACGTATCGATGAAACTTTGGGTGATTACGAGCTTACGCTTTGTACAAAGATACATGAACGAGGGCGATGGAGGTGTTTATCGATTGAATGAATGTTGGAAGAGATGGGTGTGTTAGGGGCAAACAATGCTGGTTATAGATGGTGAGGTATTTTTGGTTGGATTCTAATTTTTCTAATGGTAAGGTTCTAATTTTTCATTCTCTAATTTGGTTTCTTGTTTCTGATTGGCGGAATTTCTAGTTTTCCTAGTTTCTAATTTTGCAATTTCGAACTTTACCAATTTAACGATTTTCCAGTCTAGTAATCTCTCAATTTTCCAACTTTCCAAATTTCAAAGCTTACGATTTTCCAATTTCCTAATTTCCTAATTTCTTAATTTCCTAATTTCCTAATTTCCTAATTTCCTAATTTCCTAATTTCCTAATTTTCTAATTTCCCAATTTCTTAGCATCCCAAGTTCCTAATTTCTCAATACCCCAAGTTCCAAATTTCTAAATTTCAAATTTCTCAATTTCCCAATTTCCCAATTTCCTAATTTCCTAATTTCCCAATTTCTTAATTTTCCAAATTCCTAATTTTCCAATTTCCTATTTTCTAAATTTTCAATTTTCCAATTTCCCAATTTCCCAGTTTCCTAGTTTCCCAATTTCTTAATTGTTTAATGTTCCAATTTTCCAATTTTTTAACTTGCAATTCTCCAATTTTCCAATTTCTCAATCACACAATTTCTCAATTTCTCAATTTCCCAATTTCCTAATTTCCTAATTTCCTAATTTCCTAATTTCCTAATTTCCCAATTTCCCAATTTCTTAATTTCCCAAGTTTATAATTTCCCAATTTTCCAATTTCCTAATTTCTAAATTTTCAAATTTTCAAATTTCCAATTTCACAATTTCCCAATTTCCTAATTTCCCAGTTTCCTAATTTCCCAAGTTCCTAATTTTCCAATTTCTTAATTGTGTAATGTCCCAATCTTCCAACTTTCTAACTTACAAGTCTCCAATTATCCAACTTTCTAACTTGCAAGTCTCCAATTTTCAAATTTCCTAATTTCTCAAGTTCTTAATTTCCCAATGTCCTAATTTCCTAATTTCCTAATTTCCTAATTTCCTAATTTCCTAATTTCCTAATTTCCTAATTTCCTAATTTCCTAATTTCCTAATTTCCTAATTTCCTAATTTCCTAATTTCCTAATTTCCTAATTTCCTAATATCCTAATTTCCTAATTTCTTAATTTCCCAAGTTCCTAGTTTCCCAATCTTCCACCTTCCTAATTTCTCCATCTCCCAACTTCCTAATTTTCTAATTTCCCAATTTCCTAATTTCCCACCTCCTAACCTCCCAACCTCTAATTCCCCACCTCCTAAAATCAACCCACACAAACCCAAATTTGAATTTTCTACATTCTCAAACTCGCATAAAAAAATTTAAACATAAAATTTCTTTCGCCCTGTCCATTCCTCTCGCACTGAGCCCAGAAAAAAATCGAGGAGCTCCAAATTAATCGAATTCTCTCCGCACTAACAAGATTAACGTTAAATTTGAATCGTACAGCTCGCGTGACAAAAGCGTACTTCCCTGGAAAGTAGCCTCCGGGACGAATTAAAAGACAAAGAAAGAAACGCGGAGATAATTGCGACTGTACGATTACAAAGGAACAAAAGGGCCAACAAGTTTCGACTGTTGAACAACGACAGATATATTTGTAACGAGACGTTTCTAAATTGATCCGTCATTAAAGCTCAAAAACCCAACGAGAAACTTTCGACGAGGGTCATTTGAACGCTTCAAGTTTTAACGCGATCGTAATTTATCAGAAGTCTCCGCGCACTCGTAACTTCTATGGAATATTTTTAACTAGATTAACAATGTCGACTGTAATTATAGCAAAGTGGAAGGGCACTTTGTTCTCGTTAAAACTCAAAGCGTCTGCACGCTCGTGAATGTTCCGCTCTCTGTAGATGTTTTAGGTACACTATAATCGGATCGATTAATCTTACGTAGGTGAAGAACGTCGTTTTATCAATTTTATAGTAGACATCAATTTTATAGTTTATCGGAGGACTTTTTGAGGAGCGCAGATTTTCGGCCGAGTTTCGTTTCGAAGATCAGAAGGAAAGTTAGATTATTTTTCGAATTTAAAACTGTTTGGTTTGAAGATTTTTATTTAGATTTTGCAAGAATTGAAACGAACAAAAATATACGATGAAACTGAAAATGAAAACAAAATATTGTATTTAATTAAGATTTTAATTGATAATTTTCATCAAAACAAAAACAGTAATTGAACATTTAAGTATGAAGGATATTAAATGTTTTTTGAATTTGTCTGCGGAAATTGAGCTTTGAAAAGATGAAGAAAAATTTTGAATTCTGAATCTTGAAAAAATATTTTAGTCTGAATATGAGAACACAAGTTAAACACAGAAAAAAATAATTAACTATGCTATTTGATATTAAGGATTTTTAACTTTGTTCAATTAATTTGCTAGAGATATTGAACTTCAGAAATGACAACAAAAATACATTGTAAATGTTAATAGATTATTGTGAAATAATTATTGAAGTTCGAAAACGATAACAGAAATTAAACTTGTAATTGCGCATTTAATTATATTAAATTAATTTGCAGAAATTGAACCTCGAAAATATGAAAACTCTGAATTCTAAAAATTAATAAATTAATTTGAAATAATTGTTCCGAAAGTAGCAACAAAAATTCTTACTTCTAAATATTGCTAAATTATTTGTAAATAATTATTAAACACCGAAAATCACGATAAAAAATCCTAAATTTTAAATTAGTTTGAAACACTAATTCAAAATGGCAACAAAGATGAAGCTTACAATTTAATGGAAGAAACAATATACCTTTGTGTTGCGAAAGATATTAAATAGCTAAGTTCCTTTACCAAAATTGCTAAACTTTAAAACAAAGTGAGAGAAATAAAACTTTCCGTACGAGAATATGCTTTCATAAGAGGAGGATTGAAACACTGCTTCTTATTCACCGCAATGCACACTACGTCGAAGATTTTATGAAATAATAAAGTTTGTTGGAGCCACAACTCAAGGTTCAAGGTTTCAGAGTCTCAAGAACAGTAGAGACAAATTCGAAATTCTAGATATGCAGAACGCATGTCGCCCCTGTCAATTTTTAAACGAAATCTGTTGGCAAACATCGCGACAGTCGAATTTATCGTGGAATTACGCTGCCAAATGGCGATACAGCAACTTCCGGTACATGCTCGAATGATTTTTAACATTCAACGAGTGTTTCAGAGAGTCGTGATTTCTCAGAATTTTACTCTAAAAATGCAAATTTCATTCCACATTTTATATTCTCTATTTTCTCCAGCATTGATTATAATAGTTGATTGATCATCTTCATTAGAGTCAATTTATTTACGATGAAGCACCTTGGTAAAACATTCATATCACAAATTTTAATAACGTCAAATATAAATTTTGTCATTATTTATTTAATACAGTTTTCGTTATTTATGTAATTTCACAAATTACGTAAATATCAAATGTGCTATTAGAAAAAAACTTCACCTCAACTGTAAAAATGTTCAATCTCTTAATTATTGAGCAAATGTAATAATTGTTCCTGTTATAAAACAGATTAAAAATATGTTTCCTATTTAAATAACTTGGTTCAGTGAAAAGAATAAATTTCGTCAACTTGCCTCAACAAATCGTTAATAAACTAAAATTTGTTCTACACCCGAGATCAATTTGATTAACGAGATTATTAATTGGTCGCTTCCGAAATCTTGCAAAAATATTCAGATTGAATAAAGCACTTAACGTCGGTGTTTGCGTCGAACAAAGGCGATAAATTGTACCGGAAATTCGCTGGGATGCAGTGAATTTGATTAACGTTTGAGTCGTCGTTTATTCAACTTTGAGTGTGGTATTCAATTGAGGGGAGGACATTTTCGACCAGTGCTGAGCGGTGGCCACAGATGACCAAACAGTGATAAGCTAGGACAATTCTGTCTACATTAAAGCTAAGCTCAGGAGCTTAAAGAGCTTTCCTTCTATCTGTCTCTGTTATCGTAAGACGGAATATCACCGACTGATATCAAATTTTCATATTAAACACGCTGACCGTGTGGATCACCTGTTTTATTATAACACGATCTTGTGTGTACGATTTAATATTATATGCATGAACTTCGTAACGCTTTAACCTCTTTTCCGAACACAATAATTCCTTAGTCATCGCGTATTCATATAAAATTTCAACCTAACCCATTTTCGCGAACGAAGGATGTATTCTTTTGTGAGCACAAAATTGGACGAAAGATCGATAAAATTGAATGAGGTTTGTACAAGGTTGTGTCAACGTAACTATTATAGGAAGAGGTTAGAGTGGTCCTAGGGTGGACCGTCGATCATCGAGTCGATGTGTCCGCCATTGCAGTCAACGTGTTTAATAGATATGATTTATCGTTAAGTCAACCAGTTTGAATTATACGGGTGAAACCATTCGCGAAAGTCTTCGTACATTTCTAAGGCCATTTCGATTAAAATAGTAACTTCTTTTTCATAAAATATTCGTTTGTTACATACATACATGTATACTTGTGTCACATATGTGCACATGTATACTTGTATCAGACATATGTACATATGCACTTGTACCATACATATGCATATACATACTTGTATCAGACACATGTGCATGTATACTTGCATCACATATGTGCACATGTGTAACTGTATCAGACATATGTACATACGCACTTGTACCATACATATGCATACTTGTATCAGACACATGTGCATGTACACCTGTATCACACATACATGTATACTTCTATCAAACATATGTACATGTACACTCGTATCGTACATATGCATATGCATATTTGTAAATGTACACTCGTATATCATAGGACTTAATTCGACCCCAATTTGACAAATAAAGACAGAGTACATCAGCCACTTTTAATTAAAATGGCCGTTTCGCATAGAATGTACGAAGATATGAATAATTACGTCCACATGAACATGTGGCTCAGATATACGTTCAAGTGTTAAATTATGATCGCACAGGTGTGTTTACGTGTACACAAGTGCGTGTAGAATGTGTAAATAAACATGTTCGAGTGTAGGGTGCACACGGTTGAAGCGGCATCTCGACATGCGCTATGATTAACACTTCAGCTCACAGGTCACGGAATTTCTCGTATTTTTCCTTTTCGGTGTAAACAAAATTCTGAGGGAGAAGATACAAACGGAACAAACACATCAACGTGGAAATAACGGGTGTTGGTTTACGATAGAAATTAAACACGTGCGTGGTCAATATCGGCAGAAATAAATGCGAATGTTAATTGATACTCGATGTTGCGTTGTTTGGATACTTTTCTGACGATCTTATTTAATTTATTTTATCAGTTTTAGTCATTTTACTAATCTTACTAGTTTTACTAATTTGCTTAATTTGACTAGTTTCCCCAGTTCCATTATTTTTCCAAGGTTTTTAATTTTTTGCTACTTCAAAAAGTAACAAAAATTGCAATTGTATAAATAATATTGCAGTTAACATTCACATTTATTCCACCAAAATGGCTACCCCTCTGTTCAATTCGAGTACATTATTTTTTCCAAAAATAGTTGCAATTTATTACAACCGATGGTTGCACGCATACTGTGGCTCAAAAGCATTAATTACTGTTTATTTAACACATTGAAACGCGTGAAAGGAAATTAACGCACCTCTTATAAAATATTTCGATCAATGTGTTCGCTTCCTGTAAATAGATCTTTGTGATCTTATGATTCCTCTTTTTCAGACAGTGATTTCCAAAGTGTTATACTGAAAAATACTTTCCTATTACTTTCAATAACAGTTCTTTTAACTTAAATAATTTGAAATAAAGAGTGCCCACAAATATTTACGAAATCCATGTTATATTGTACATCGAATCAAAATGAACGAAAGTACATATACACATATTACTACGTAGTCATTTTTTAGAATGTAGGTACAATATGGACAATATTTTTAGTATTTATTTATTTAAAGAATAAAAAAAGTTCATGCAAGTAAACATTTTGGAAATTGTTCGCCTGAAACTCTGTACATTTTCCTAGAAACGAGACTTTATCAACGTTGATCGTTCCACTGATTGTACAAAGGGTCTCAATATACCAATTAATGCGTACAACGTAAGGATTCTGACCAAACTTTAGAATATACGTACTTCTGTACTGAGTATTATACACCAGGGTCTCGGTCTGATTCTAACGGCCTGTAGAGAACGTGCATAGTCTAACGAATATTTGTTGTTAGAGAATTATACATTGTTGAGAAGAATCGAATGATAAATCTGTTACGTAGGTAAATAGTGAGAATGTGAGAGATATGATGATTTTTATGTACAAGCCTCTTGACTCTTCCAATCATTTCCATTAAAAATATTAACACATTGATCGCCACAGAAATGTATTAACTGATAATATCGAACAATTTCTTTCGTCATTCTTTTGCTCTGAATGTCCCACATTTCTCGTTTACTAATTATTTAATCGCCTCGATAACCGATATAGCGGCAAACGTGTTAATAATTTATTGAAACATTAATACATAAAGTGTTCTCGAGCAGGTGGTATAGTTCTAAAAATAATTTTAATCTCAATCGCTTAAAAACCATAACGTGAAGTCGATTAAAATATTATATCTTAACTTTTGTTTAAAAAAATAAGTTTCGGAATTGTATCGCCATTTTTGCAATACCTTATATGAGTTAGTCTCCTATTATTTAAAATACAACCTGTATATGTTGAAAGTACAATACAGTACAAAGTACAATACTACTTATTTCGTTGTTTGAAAATATTTTATGAAAGTTAACCAATGCGAACTGTGAAATCTAATATATTTTAACAACATATTTTCTAAATAGGTAACGAGAACCTGTACATAGTATCAATCGTGTATTAACTACCGTTTAAGTACTTTCCGTATCATAATTAGTGAAACGTTCGTTTAAAACAAATAAAATTAAATCCCGTAGTGTTATCTTAGATATAAGCTTATCATTAGTAAAACATACTTGTTTCTAACAATATATCGTCGAATAAGTATGAATATTGTTTGAGAAATTGTAAAAACAATATTTTAATGATGTTTAAGAAATTTGTATTTTAAAACTCGCGCGTTTGAAAACGATTGGACAAGAGGCTTGCACAATATGGCGGAATGTTAATGTTCCTCGCGCATGCGCACTAGTCACGCGTTCGCGCGCCATAAGATTTAAGCGTTTTTTACGAGGGATCTCGTCGGAACGCGGCGGATTTTACAGATTTTATGGATGTTACGTGATTTGCTCGTGAAAGGAGTCGCTTAGCAGGTAATATTCGTATTTCTATTGAAAGTAGCTGCTGTTTTGTGTCAAAAAACAGAGAGAGATTTATCAATTTTCGAATACGTGATTCGATATATTGCAATGACCAACTTGATAGATTGCTCTATGTATTACGATGTATTATTTCTTCTGGTGCATTTGTAACGGATAAATGATTAAAAAGATATCTTGAAACGAGCATTCTGTCATTTTATTATCGAACACATCGCACGGTACATAAATCTTGGACTGACTTACCGATTGATGTCTTCTTTGAAGCAGGATCTCCGGAACTGTACAGGTAGGTGATCGCTTTCCGATTGTAGACACACATTATAACACTTTGACACTAAATTAACTGTTTATGAAAAACGACACTTGAATGGTTCTCCTACGACTCCAGATTCGAATCTGCCAAACAGTTTAACTATGCGCACGCGTTATATATAAGCAACAGCGTCCAATTACGTTCGACATTCTGCGAGCCAATAAGACGTAAACAAAATTGGCGCGTTCAGAGTTGCCTCCTTTAAAATCCTTTACATATTTATAATTTTAATAGAATATCCATAGTTTTCTTTAGCAAACATTTAATTTGCCGATCGTTGTTATAACAGATCCCAACCTTATCTGCATGGCAATTTAAATTTAGAAGTAATTAACGTAAAACCAAATAATTTAAGATCATTTTTTCTTTAATATTTATAACAATATAATTTCAAATAATTTTAAATATACAACTAAATATAAACATAAAATCACATTTTATAGACTAGAAAAGGGAAATAGGAAGGTATATAAATATAGGGTATGATCATACTCGTTTATTAATTTAATTTTTCCAATTATCACGAGAGCTAAATTATTGTCGACGTTATAAAATCGACACACGTTACAAAAAAAATCTACGCTTGATCGAAAAACAGATTGCGAAAAAGTAATCATAATAACAATGCTAACTGTGTGTACTATAGATCTGTACATTTATTTCCGTTCATCATAATTTTCAAAATGATAATCATAATAATAATTGATGACAAACCATAATAACAGGTATCGATGATATGATTATATCCAAATGACAATTGGTAATCTCCTATCTAATATTTTACAGTTCCTTAATAATTTATTAGAAATCATCAACGGGCCTATAACAACTTGCGTGTTCAATTACACCGCAGGAACTCTCAACTTGACTGGAAAAGGAGAACGAGCTGCCTAATCGTTTTGTATCACGATTGTTCTTCATTCTCTCCTTGTACAGTCATGGTTCAACAAGCCGCAAAATAGAAGCGAAATATTAAACAATGTTATATTTACCTGCGCATCGAATATCAGTACTTAGATACTAAGCATCATCAGAATATCATATAATACAAAACTCTTGTCCAATGAGCTCTATTTTGTCAATGTAAACCATCAATGAAATTTACAAATCAACTCAATAATCATTTGACGAGATATACGCATATCAACTATATCCTTACCAGAAGCGTTTTAAAGTACACTGGCGAGCATGGTAGACTTCCCCAGAAAACACAACGGCATAGGGGAAAGAGGTCCCACTATTTTTGGTTGATAAATTTTCAAATTTTAGATCTCAAAAGTTTGTGAATTTGAAACTCGAAAATTTGGAGATTTAATGATGCGAAAATTTTCAGTTTACATATTTGATCCCCCAAAATTAAAGATAGATGGTGGAGTATTACTCCCTCTAACTTAACCCCTATTTAAAAGAAAGCCTACATTGCAACCAACTGTACATTCTTTAAACACTATTGCAAACTAATTTCACGTGCAGAGCTGTACACCACAACAAAAACATATAACGGTGAACGTTAGCGGGAAGACTACGCAATTGCTCATATATTGTAATTGATCTGAACCAATCCGATCCGTACTGACGTTAATCGATGGAAAAGCTCGTTGATCGATTCTAAGTAATGGCTACAAACTTGAAACATAGAAAAAGATGAATGACACAGGACACCAAGAATAGTAAACACGTACGATGGAGATGCGAATAGGAAGACTAATAATGAATTAAATAATTTCCTCGTTACGGGTGTCGTTTCTTTATAAATTCACATACGTTTCCTAATTCCCTCGCTTACGTACATATATGCGTGTTAAAGCATACACGATAATGGGACAACACGCACAGGCGCACACGCACTTACATACAAATACATTCTGCTACGTTTAAAGAAAGTTTCTGTGATGTTTCGACGCGAGAATAATTTAAAATCGTAGGCAAGCACGTAATCAATGACGTTATACAGACGGTATTGAACAAGGAATCACCCTATGGTGTTAGAAATTCAATTTATACGTGAGAACGATTACTCGTATTCATGTAAATCTAAAACACCATGTCGTGTTTAACATTATTAATAAGTAAACGCTAACCGATCCTTCTTCTATATATACATGTACACCTTAATTATGTATACAATAGAATAGAACGACCCTTCCAAGAGTCACACCTTTTGTTGTTTACGAAAATGAAACTCGGACGATTTCGAATAATACTTAAAAGTAAGTACACCAAATGATTTGTGAACTTACAAAATTACCACGACTTCGAACCAGTTAACGACCGATCTTTTTTTCCCATGATGTTCCATAATTGCTACGAGGAATGAGAACATACTAAATCGTAAAGAGATAAACAGTGACAATCTCCAATGGATTTGATCGTCTGCACCATTTTGTTTGTTTGCACTCACGCTTCGCATTATGTGTATCACGACAATTATATTACAGGACGCTCCTTTTGGTACGCACACATCCTCTTAGTTTAATTATGGAATCTGAATAATTCGTGGCTGAATAAATCGAAACTGCTCGTCGATCTCGCATCGAATCGAGCGGTGATATTGTTCCTCGAACAGACACGAAATCACTATACGTTAATATTTAAATATACGTTCGGTGAGCGGACTTTCTGGTATCGAAGTCCACGACACTCTTTTTCCGGTAAAGAGAACAGAGAAAATTTGTGTTTTCAAGTTTGAAGTTCCGTAATGGTCGTACACGACTTTGTCCCACAAAACTCATACGTGGGGATTCGTCGAAGTACTATTTTGTAAGATGAAAAAAGTTCGAATTTCAACGTCACTTCATACTTTACACTTCTTGCAAGATTTCGGGCAACATCACGAAGCGTACATTCTGTTTATTTCATGTTGGTAACGTTCTTGTACGGCTTTTCTCTTCAACTTGAAAGCGGCCGTCACTAATCCCATGTCCGGTGACCATTGTTCCGCACACAGTTTCACTGCACCAGGTATCTCGAATCTTTCCAACTTGCCTAGATAACATATTACAAACTCAAACCTCACAATCCACAATGATATTCCACAAAAAATCCTAGGATACTTACATTTTTTGGCTTGCTCAATCAGTTCCTGTAATACCATCTTCTCGACATCCGGATTGGAACAAAGTTCCTCGATGGTTTTTCCCCTCAATCCAAGATTACTGGCGATCTCTTCCAGATAATAAGGATTAGGTACCACTAATGCCACTGTGTGAGTCTTGTGTGAGTCTCCATAAACACAAATGTTTTCTACAACGGGACAGGTCTTCAACTCTGCTTCAACTTTGCCCAAGGATACATACTCTCCAAGTTGTAATTTCACTAAATCCTTCTTTCGATCTGTAAAGTACATTTCAATTCGTTAGAAGAAAATAATGAACCAGATATATAAAGTGGTTCTCTGTTTGAACTCCAACTGAGTATTTTAATGTATTCATAAATAAAATTTCAATATTGAACCGTACCAATAATCTTTATGGAACCGTCATAATGGAATTCTCCAATGTCACCGGTTCTGAACCACTGCTTTCCATCTTCTTGGAAGAAGTCCTCTTTCGTTTTTTCTGGTAGCTTGTAATAACCAGCCGAAACATTTGCACCGCCGATAACGATCTCTCCTCTAGGATGTGGTTTATCTGTGACTCTGTAACCAGCTTCCTCCCAATTTTCTAAACGGATGTCGCAAACCGTAGTCGGTGCTCCTACTCTTCCTGTAGTTCTGTCATGGACTAGAAGATAAAATAGACCATAGAATTAAATTCATTTAGCAACATAGGTTTTTATGCAAGTATACATACCATCCATGACAGTTGCGCAAGAAGTTGTTTCCGTGAGACCATATCCTTGTGTAACGGTGACACAAAGGCAGATCTTAACCTGGGTGTGCGTATCTGGGGTTAGAGGCGCACCACCACAAAGTATAAGCCTAACTTTTCCACCAAGGACTTGTCTTGCAGCTCCAAAGATATATTTGTCAAAGAAAGGTGTTTCATAACCTCGTTTGGACCATTTCAATTTGTACTGATAAGCAAAATGGAAGATCGCTTGCCGGAAAGCACCTGACTTCTTCACCTTCTCGTTTATGCCTTTGGAGATGCGGTCAAGAATAAGCTAAAATATGCATAAGCCATTATAGATTTCATTTATAGTACAATACACTGTAAATGTTAATTATGAAACTTACTGGTACTGCGGTTAAACAAGTTGGATGCAACACTGAGGCATCACCTTTGGACCCTCTCTGAATTTTGCTACTAGAATCAATCATTGTAAGAGGTGAACTGTACCCAATAGGTACACCAGTCAATAAACACACACTCTCAGCAAGAAGTTCAAACACGTGTGCCAGAGGTAAAAATCCAAGGAAAACATCATCTGATCTAATTTCTACAGCATCACAGAATGCCTTCATTGTTGCTATGATGTTTGTATGGGACAAAAGTACACCCTTTGGCACTCCAGTTGAACCAGATGTATACATTATAATTGCAGTGTCATTGGCCTGTGGTGGGGACATTGGTGCATTTGATTCATTACCCTTCCTGATTACTTCAGAATATGATATGAGTCTCACACCGTCCTAAAATTAACCAGCAATATTTACAAATTAAAATATATACTCTGATAGCCAATTTTTACACTAACTACCACATTACCCACATGTGGATACAACTAAAAACTAATTAGTGAAACTTTCAGTAGTTTCATTGTGGCAGTAATATGTTAATCCGATTCATTATGCAAAGTCCATATTCCAATTCTAATGCTATGAATAAAGAATTGAGTCTAATAGGGCATAAGTAGTACATCAATGAACAATTGGAATTAAACATCGTTATTTTGCATTTACATACTATTCTGACTCACAAATTCCAATAAATCCTTATTCTTTATTGTCGACGATTAAAATTGTGCAAATAGATGGGGTATCTATTGTTTACATATTTATTGAGACTTTTTTGGATATAGTATTTATGGGAAGATAATAACGCACGAATATAAATTGAAATGTCTGTATATGTTAATATCGAAATACTGACCTTGAAACCGGTAGTATTGGTCGGTTTCAACTGATCTTCCATGTAAATGATCGTCTTAATTTCTGGCACCTTATCGAGGAGTCGTTTGAACTTTGGCAACAAGTCGTGACTAGTAATCACTGTATCTACTTCGGTCTCATTGATACCATGAGCGATAGCATCATCGCCTAACGTCGCATAAATGGTTACCACGGTCAAATTTTGCTTGAAACAACCGTAAGCTGCTATCATCCATTCTGCTCTGGTCTCAGCAAAGATCACGATGTTCTTGCGAGCCGTGAGACCCAGTTCCCTCAAGCCACGACTAAAGGAAGTCATCAGCCCATTAACTTCCGTGTAAGACTTCCATTTGTAATCTCCCATTTTGTACTGGAAATAAAATGGTAATACATGTTATTCCTTTGTTACAGATATTATCACAGTCTAGGTCTCAGCTTTGGAATTTAGCAACTCTTGGACTTCAGTGTTTGGGAACTTTGGAACTCTGGAATTTCAGAGTTTTGGAACCTTAGAAAGTTACAAGTTTGATTTCTATGTCAAAATAAATAGATCATAGCTAAAACGTGTCTAGACACTAAATACAATGTGCATAGAAGTTGTAATTTTTTTTTACAATAACCTTGGAGTTGTACAGAAAAACATAAAAGTTTTTCCTATGTAATCTTGTTTTTGTCAGAGATAAATATTAGTTCACTCGTTCCAGGAAGTAATTAGTACTTTTATCTTAGGTTTAGAATGTGATTGAAGTAGGACATGAGTGATCACAAATTAAAGAAGACAACTCTGAACTAAGTTATCAATAATAAGCTCTCCTACACTTACTATTGAAAGAATTCACATGTTCAAGATTTTTACTTGTCATGATAATTATTATGTAAACTCATTCATAATGAATGGATGTTCTTATGTCAAAGGTGGACTAATCATCTACATAATGTGCTGGTGTACTAAACATGTAATGTATAGGCAACAAAAAATATATTATAATATAGGTAATAACCTATGTTAAAAGTTGACTGTAATATTTTGTTTTGTGCCAAATATACTTTGCAAAAGTATAAATACATCAAAATTCTTTACGTTCCTTGACAGTTCACACTTTGAACCTGTGTATTGTTGTAGGTAGATTAATTTCAGATTGATATGATTGATGTTATTCTTAAGAGCTTAGTTAAGACTCAATTTCAAAGCTGCGAAGACTCAAACATTGTACTTTATAACCACTATCTGAATTTCAACGAAGACTCAAGTGTTCGCAGGTTCATGATAACATGATATGTCAATACAAAAGAGTTTATTAAGATGTAAAGAGCGCTTTCAAGAGACTTTGTTGTAATTCACAGCTATAATTTTGTTTAAACTTGTTAATCTGAATTGGTGTTTATGTACAGAGCAAGGTAAACGCTCATAAAGCGTTCAAGTACCTTCTTAAATATTCTACCGTTAGGCTGAAGTTCATCCTCCTCCGCGAGTATCTGCCTGGTACCAAGGCATTTTTTCTCCCTGTGCATGTTCACGACCCAAGTCATCATTTTCTCGAGCGTGTCGACCTTTTCGCGCTCGAGCATAACATGCATCGGTCCTGGGGGGTCAACGCTCCTGTAAGTGATCCTTTGCTCGTCCCTCGCGATTGGTCGTGCCTTGATTCTCCTGGAGGCCTTCTTCTTTTCCCAGGGCCGTTGCAGAATGAGATAGACCGGGAACGTCAGCAGATCGTACACATAGGAAAGCGCCTTGATCGCGTGGATCGCGCCGCTAATCCAGAAGCCTTCCATTTCCCTGCAAAGGAGGAATGAGGTTTACCAACGAATCTTATTTCTCGGCTGAGATTGTTAGGATCCTTGAGGCTGTGTGCAAAGGCTTCCGGCCGTAAGCCATGGACTTCCGGTCGAAAAAGGTTTCATCAGCATTACAAGAAAATATAGCAATTAGTGATGCGTGGAGGCGGTATTATAATACTGATCATTTTTATAACTATCATAAATTTTGGTAATGCTATTAGTAGCTGATACTACTCTTAGGTACAGTGTACAATATTAGTTACATTGATTATTATAAGAGTAAATACTTCTTTATTATATTTGAAGTAATAGTATTAGTATTATGCTGGTATTATGTTATTAGATATTAGTGTAAATATTAATAGTACTGGTATTGGTTGTTATAAGAAATACTTACATACTAGAAATATTAGTATGATATACTAATTCTGAAAGTAGTTTATAATACAAATATACTAAAAAAATAGTATTAATACTAATAATAATTTACACAATAGAAGGGATCTAAACTACAATAAAGTGTGAAGCCTTGTGAATGTTCACACTTTGTCGACTTAAGATCATAAATAAAAGCAAATGTGTGCAATTAAAAAAAAAGGTACAAATATCAATGATTACAAAATTTTATCATATTTTTAATCTTCTGGTTCGAGATTCCCCCAGTCAGAAGAAAACTGGTTTAATCAAGAAGAAAAGGGTAAAAGCTATCTCGAATAAACATACGGTAATCCTCAACTGATAAAATTCAACGAAACGGAAAAAATAATGTACACTATCCTTCTATTGATTATACGCTTTCAATATATCCCAAGGAAACAGAAAATCATGTTTCCGTACAATTCAAACCGCCGCAAGCAATTTCATCCCATCAATTACATTACATAACAAATTTTCCGCACAGTTGAGGATTAACAAGCATCGTCGGCCTATTGATCAAGGCACCGACGATGCTTCCTGCAACTCGATCAGATCTATTAACATTATTACGTAATCATAAATTAATGAAAGCGTATAAATTTTTGTCCTTTTCCAAAATTCTCCCTACGTCTCCTCGCATACTTTCTTTGTTACTTGCAAGAATGAAGTAGATTTCGCACGAGGCATGCAGCGTGCAAAAATAACGATCACAATTCGCGAGTTGAGAAAATTCGACGGTCACTGACAGAATTTTTGGCGGGATTATCTTCTTCAGTGGACATTGTCTCGATACTGAATGAAGCACATGCGAACGCTGATCCAGTACGTACGAAAGGAATGCATAAAGACAGATAAAAAGAGATATACATGTAAAGTACTGAATATTTTTAGTATATTTTACTGGCGGAGTATACTGGGTGGTAACATTATTTTATTTTAGAGCACGGATATGCAGGTAGTGTACTCTCGCTATATTGCCGTGGATGAAAGCTTTTGGAAAGTTCTTGAAATCGGCAATATAGTGAGAGGTTTTATGCACACAATATTAATTTTGAAATTTCGTAACTTTTAAATTTTGCAATTTATAATATTCAATATCTGTAAATTTGTTAGTAAATCTGAGAATCTGTAAATTCCTCAACTTGTGATACTAAAAATTTGAAAATTTCTCAATCAGTAAGTTTGAGAATTTGTGATACTAAAAATTTGAGAATTTCTCAATCAGTAAATCTGAGAGTACATGATATTAAAAATCTGTAAATTTCACAATGCCTAAATTACAAAATTTGTGATACTAAAAATGTAAAAATTTCTCAATTAATAAATCTAGAAATTTGTGGCATTAAAAATCTGTAAATTTCTCAATCCCCAAATCACAAAATTTGTGATACTAAAAATCTGTAAATTTCTCGATCAGTAAATGTAAAAATTTCTAAATTTCTAGGTCCCTAAATATGTGATACTAAAAATTTCCCAATTCCAAGATCTGCAAGTTTTTAATAATAACTTGGAAATTTGAAAGTTCAAAGATACTACTAATGCTAATAATTTGCAGATCTGAAAGTTTGAAGTAGTGCTAGTATACTCCACCAACTCTGCCAGTATAACCCAGAGTTTATACTCTACTTGCGTTTCTAAGGAAGTATACTAAAGGTACTTTTCCTAGTAGCATAAATATACTCTACCAGGTAAATTACCAACAAAACGTAGACGTATTATCATTTCGTTGACCTCGAGACAGACAATGTGTTCTCGTGCCACGCGACACCCTATATATAGCCGCGTCTCATATATACACAAAGACAGCGAAACGCGTGGCGTGACTGCGGTCCGGAGAGGACAAGATTCGAATATCTCCACGGACTTTGAACGTGGTTTGTTCGTGACAGACGTAATTCCCTTGAATAAATGCGTTACGATCTTTGCATTATCAACAATTTCGAACGAGAAGTCCCTTGCACGAATAAGGAAAGCGTACAGTCACATTTCTTATCGCGTCGCGACGCCTAGACACGTGATAAGCTCGACTAGTTACACGGTTCGCTAATGTAGATAACCCTGTCAGACATTTGACATTCGATAAGAAATTATATACAATTGACTTTTCCCGCCAAAATAAATATGGTAATTTTAAAAATGTGTTTATCTTTCTTGTACTAAAAATATAACACCGTTTCCGATAAAAAAAACGTATCTTTAATGAACTTTGATTTCGGAAAGTGAAACTTTATTCACTTAACGATGATTACCAATCATATGTCACGTTATGCAACATATCTATCGTTGCCAATTATAGGCTTATGTCATATCACCAATTATGTTTTATACATGTTTTTATACAGGGAATCATAGAATATTTATGTAGCCAATTACAGAATTTTCCTATTTAAATTATAAAATAAAATAATGTTCACTATATGGCCAATTATAGAATAAGTTTGCACATGTTGATGTACAAAATAATCATTATGTGGACAATTACAGAATTTCCCTATTTAAATTATAAAATAAAGTTCACTATATAGTCAATCATGAAATATGTTCGCATATTGTGAATTACAGAATGATCCTTACATGGCCAATTACAGAATTTCCCTATATGAGTTATAAAATAAATAAAGGTCACTATATGGCCAATTATAGAATATATTACTATATAGCAAATTATAGGATAATATACTAGTACATGGTAAATAATAAAATACATTTATTGTTATATGGCTAATTATAGCATAACATGTTACCATAAGGACTATAACAGTACGTTACCATATGGCAAATTATAGAATACGTCACCATATGGCCATTTATGGAATATGTTACCATATGGCTAATTACAGAAGTTAGCATATACCTTACAGAATACTTCACTGTATGATAAATTAGAGAATAATACGTCAGATTATACATTGAAGATAATGTTACAAAATAATAAAATAAGTGTTTGACCTTTACCTTAATAACTGTGTTTGCATAAATAAGACATGCTAGCAAAAAGAAAAGAGAAATATGAGAATTATACAAAGTTGCACGAGCAGGCAGTGTGCACACATGCTTACGTTAAAAATATCAGCAAAGAGCGAAAAAGAAGGCAGATTAGCAAGTTAAATTTGTCAACCAGAAATGTTACTAGGACTCACTGTTTATCCTCCACGATCATGGTGGCTATATCCGGTCACCGTTTATTTCCAAAAGATACTGTACCACTGCTACTTTAACAGTAGTCTCTTTGATGCAGATTAATGACACTGCAAGAAAAACTATTGGCAAAATCGATAAAGGTTAAAACGAAAATTTTATCGAGATGCATGCTCGGTCCAGTTTTTGTTATAACACATCCTAGAATAAAATCGATCACGTTCTCGACGCGAATAGTAGTAAATTTTCGTTGTAACGAAATAGTTTCCAGTGACCTTGGATCGTTGAACGATCCGTGATATCGATTTCTAAACAAAGCATTCGAATGTCAAACAACTAGGAACAATGAGTGTCATTCGAAGGAAATTGTACACTTGACACTAAACGCTATCAGATAAGTGGGTGCTAATGTGAAATCGATTATTTGCACGTTCTGTTGAAATTGTGAGTGTGCTGATAATTTAAGTAGCAGAATTTTGGAATTTTTAAATTTGAAAGTTTGAGATTTTGGACTTGGGAATTTTGGAATTTGGAAATTTTGGAATTCGGGATTTTGGAATTGGGAATTTTGGAATTGGGAATTTTAGAATTCGGTATTTTGGAATTGGGAATTTTGGAAGTTGGAAATTTTGGAATTGGGAATTTTGAAATTGGGAATTTTGGAATTGGGAATTTTGGAATTGGAAATTTTGGAATTCGGAAATTTGGAATTGGGAATTTTGGAATTGGGAATTTTGGGATTCGGAAATTTGGAATTGGGAATTTTGGAATTCGGAATTTTGGAATTCGGTATTTTGGAATTGGGAATTTTGGAAGTTGGAAATTTTGGAATTGGGAATTTTGAAATTGGGAATTTTGGAATTGGGAATTTTGGAATTGGAAATTTTGGAATTCGGAAATTTGGAATTGGGAATTTTGGAATTGGGAATTTTGGGATTCGGAAATTTGGAATTGGGAATTTTGGAATTCGGAATTTTGGAATTCGGTATTTTGGAATTGGGAATTTTGGAAGTTGGAAATTTTGAAATTCGGAATTTTGGCATTCGGGATTTTAGAATTCGGGATTTTGGAATTCGAAATTCTAGAATTCAAAATTCAGAATTTAATATTTTGAAATGTTGAAGATTTGAAATTTTGGAACTTAATAATTTTCAAATTTGCTTCAGAAATGTTTAGGACTCCAAAATGATGAATTCATAGAAATGTACTTTCGATTTATTTCGCTTTATTGACTTAAATAGAAAAATGTATTACACACATCATTCAAATATAATAAAAATTAGCCTTCATGTACCTAACATAAATAATTATCACAACACTCAACGACCACAGAGACCATTTAAACTTAATTTCCACTTCCTCTTCACCTCAATTTTAATGTACTGTCCCTTTCGAAATAACTTGCATATAAAAACCTGAGTGCCTAATTTTAATTTATAATGACGATTGGCACCACTCGAGTGTTAAATAAAATTGAAAGGAAAAGTAAATCCTGTTTAAGTTATTTACCGTGTCTGGGTCCAATGATGACGTTTACGTCGCTCGCACTTGACTGTGTATCAAGTGTATCCGATTCAAGTATAAAAGTATGCGAAGAGCAGACTTATGACGAAACGGATACGTCATGTTAAAACATTGAATATCGCAAACGCTGACACATCAGTTAGCAGAACATTGCTAAATGAGCCCAGGTTCGATGAACAGAGCAACTTTAAAGCAACTCGAAATGTATGAATTGTTGGTATCGATACTTATCAATTCCATGTAGTAAAAAACATGATAACGCTCAATCACTTCTGATAAGCAAATTATACAAGTGAACGTTATTAAAATATTTATGTTTTTTTACCAAAATATCTTGGTATATTTAGTAACGCGGACAGATATTTTTAATTATAATTAATATTTTTGCCACGCAAAATTTTAATAAATAATTCATTAATTGGGTTCAATTATTTTTAACGATTCTTAGTTAAGTTATTTTCTGTTGAAATATTGTTTTTCTCGTTACTTAAAAGCTGAAGGTCATTATTTCCAAGATAGTATTTTCTATTGTAATTAATTACAATTTCAATATCAATTAAAAATTACAGTTTTAATATTATTACGTTACACGAAGTGGAAAATTATTCTCAAATAAAAATATATATGCAAATGAGTAATTCTAAATGATCCAAAAAATGTAAATGAATATTAATGAATCACGATTGTATTTTGACTGAATAGTAAGTGACCTGCGCAAGAAAAAATCTAGGTTTATCGCTAGGGACGTTTAATTATAAGCGATTGTGACATGTTCAAGTCCACGGATTATAATTTATGAACAAACAATGATTTAATATCAAGGCGTAAAGTCCTCAGTCGTGGTAGATAAAGAGAACAATTATGAATATTTACTTAATGATAATTCACATACATTATTTCTCATGACTTCGTAATTCAATCAGGTACAATAAAAACAACTCAATAATTCATTTATTACGTTGAAAATGTATAAATTAATTAACGTTGCATAACACTACTGAATGAAATTAAGAAATATAATAAAAGTTTAATGCATCATCGTTCATTATAAACAATCATTTCATTATAATTGTATTTAATTAATCAAGTTTATGTACACGCACGAATATGATAAGAGATTCTATCTGAATTATTTTTGTGAAGTACGCTTGTAAACACAGAAAGAAGTTAAAAAATATATTCCGATAAATATCTGTTATATCGAACTGTTCGATGAATAACACGTTAAAATTATTCAATTTGGTAACCATCTATACTGAAAATTGGTAATAAATAAAAGACTAAAGAAAGATACCAAACTATTTCAACTTTAATCCTTCATAACACGAATGTAAACAAATATAATAACATAGCATACTTAAGAATTGGGACAACCCTCGTAATGGGATTCGAATTACACGACGTTGCGAATATTACTATAGAATCACTGAGTAGGCAATGTTCGACATAATTTATTGATATCGGCGTTTAAAGAGCCTAAGTTTTTTAGTTCTTTGCGTAACTCGAGCGGTTCTCCAAACCCCTCATCCACCTTTCGACAATTCTAGACAGTTCGACAATTTTTCTAAGGGTTCAGGTTTTTAAGACAAGACATTTTAAGACAAATTATCACAAGAAAATACAGATGTGTTACAGAGAAATGACAGAATATCATTCAATGTGTAAATTTTAAACCATTCTTTGCCGGCCGCCATACTTGCACACTGCGCGCATGCGCACTTCGGAACACCGCGTCGAAATACCCACCCCTGATTTAGTTTGGGCATTTAAATTGTCCTGTCTCTAAAAAAGTCTCCTCGATGTGTGAATTGAGTAGAAAACGTGGTTACAGGAAAAACCTGGTTTCGTATAACACGGAACCGATTAACCTATGTTAATCGGCTATGTGTGGATGCCTATAGTAAAGTGTCCACGCGTCGGATCCTAAGTGGAAAGTCCCTACTGATGAACTTCCTGCCAGGGGTACCACTATAATAGCTGGCGAGCGTTCGGATGTTCCTTTATTGCTGTGTGCCACGGAGTCTCGGTCCATCGTTCAAACTCCTAACGACTGGTATCCTCTGATACCAGATAAAATTATGTAAACGAACCAGGAAACGTATTTCTGTTCGATTCGAGTTGACGTTATCTTATCTGACGAATTCAACGATTCGCCGAATACCTACTCGTACATTATACCATTATATCGTACGCGGTAGTATGCGTATCTTGTAGAAAAATGGCTTATTCACGGTACTTCTACAGCCACTTGTTTCGCTGATAACAGAGGTCAACGAATAAATTCCGATTAGGATCGAGAATGCGTACAAAAAGTTGTCAAAATAATTGTCGACCGGTTGTGGACAAAAAATGATAAGTATAATTATGGACTGATTATGAACAAAATAATTTGATAACAAATATTTATGCATTTGGAATCAAATCAATTTTATATTTTAGCTGATACTGGAGATATAGGAGTCTAGGGATATCGGGTGTTATGAGTATAGAATACAGAAAGTATCTAGGAGTGTAAAGATGTAGGGATGCATGATACTAGGAGTATAGGAATCTAGGGATATAAGATATTAGGAGTATAGAGATCTAGGGATATAGGATATTAGGAGTATAGGAATCTAGGGATATAGGATATTGGGAGTATAGGAATCTAGGGATATAGGATATTGGGAGTATAGAGATCTAGGGATATAAGATATTAGGAGTATAGAGATCTAGGGATATAGAATATTAGGAGTATAGATACACAGAAATATAGGGATTTATGATTAATGGAACCTAGAGATATTTGACACTAGAAGTTCTAGGATCACAGAGTACTAACAATGTAGAGATATAAAATACTAGAAATCTAGAAACTTAAAAATACATCTTGAAATAACACTCACATGCTTCACTTTCATAGCACATATGAACTCATAAAAGTAATTGCATTTGCAAACAACATGTGAAATATCAACTGCAAACACTCGATAGTTTTAAAGACATGAAAAGTACATACTTTTAACACCTGCCATGAATATGTATTCTAAGTACACGCCTGGTGATAATTTTATTGGTGAAGTGGTATAACTGTTTGACTAGTAATTCAAATATCCGGAGATCGATTCCCACTAACCGGAAAATATTTTTTTTTAATTGTACTGTGTCAAAGAATATCATAAAAAAGTTATTGATATTCAAAATAAAATTTCCATATCACATTCATAGTTATTTTATGAACATTGAATATCAAACGAACTGCAGTTATTATCATTGGGTATGTACTTTCTGTCGCATACAGGACAATCATCGTCCAACGTCAAATACGTTGTTGTCACAATAAAATTGCAAAATTGAAGCACATGTGTACATGCACGTACGTTCTGATATCAGTGATAAGAGTAACAATAGTGTCTGTATGTGAGTGAATGCAGGAACGGGCGGCGCATAAATGAATTGATTTGAATGGAAGTTAATAGGAAAATTAACCGCGACAAATATGCTGTAAATCATGCATATTCTTTCTCTAATAAACCCGCCGTCGTAACAGAATACTTTAAGTCCCCGCTTTCCAGTTTGATTCGATATTGGCTGGCTTCTGAACCGTTTATGCCAAGGCTACCACTTCACCATTAAAGTACCATCATATCGCGTTGCAGACCCATTTAAAAGAAGACGGATAACTTGACGGTGTGTTTATAATCTACTGGGGAAGATTACGTGATAAGAGAAAGGAAATGAAAAGAAATGATAGATAAACTACCTTTTGCTGCGACAAAATTGTATGATTATAAACGTTCATTTTTAACATGTTCATTGTATGAATCACGTTATAATCAGTGACGGGTAAAAATTATCGAACGTATTACTCAGCTAGGGATTTTTATCGGAGGATTCGTTGCATCTAGAGATTTAGCGAATTCACAAATTTTAAGAATCTGGGGATTTTAAGATTTAAGGACTTGGATCTAGGGATATTTAATCTGGGGATTTTTGGAACTAGGGATTTTTGATCTGGGAATTTTGAATCTCGGGATTTTTGGAACTAGGGATTTTTGATCTGGAGATTTCGTTGTTTAGGGATTTGGGGATCTAGGGATTTTTGATCTGGGTTTTTGGATCTCGAAATTTTTGAAACTAGGGATTTTTGGTCTGGAAATATTGAGTCTCGGGATTTTTGGAACTAGGGATTTTTGATCTGGAGATTTTGTTGTTTAGGGATTTGGGGATCTAGGGATTTTTGATCTGGGGTTTTGGGTCTCGGTATTTTTAGAACTAACAATTTTTTATCTCGGGATTTGGGAATTTTGGAATGTACAATTTGAAAGTTTAGGGATTTAAATTTTGTGATCTAGGGATATTTGCATTCTACAAGTTTGGTAGTCTAGGAATTTGATAATCTAAAAATTGTTTAATATCGAATTTTGCAGTATCAAAATTATATTTAAATATTTGAGGATCCAGAGATTTAGGGAACTGGTGATATAAGAATCTAGGTATATAAAAATTAAGGTCATGTAGCCTGTAGACTAGCTCATGTTGCAGCAATATAACGAGAGTCTCCTATATCAAGAGCATAACGAATTAAACAATTCATTGAATTTAACGTTTTAAATATTGTACATAATCTGATTTCTGTATGTATGTCAAAGCAACTGATAATAATCGATGTCTTAATACGAACTCATTTAAATATTCAAATTCCGCAAAAATGTATGCAGTCGAGAGTTATTTGCATATTTTTTTCATACAAAAAATCGCGTTGAAAATGTATAATGATGTTGCAATCGTAATCGAAGCGTAATGGTGTCGTGTTTGCTGGTTACAAAAAGCAGATATCAAAATCGCTGAGTTGGCATTTAAAAGTTTATCAACTCTATCCATTCATTACAACTTTCACTTTTCATTCAGAAACTGTGCAATATATAACGGGGTATTTTTTTTTTTAATGAAAAGCACTAGAAAGGGATAGATACGCGACATTGACCCAATTACGAGCTGTAACGTCGAATTAATTATGAAATGTAGGCTTCTCAAGTATGCCATTAACGCGTCCACTGGTACCGGCAAAATGGACGTGTGTAATCAGACACGTTCAAACTACAATTATACCATTTAGGATATGAATAGTTAATTTTCGAATTTAAACTCTCAATTTCTCATCTCATGTTCTTACCTAACCTAAACTACTGTTCTTTGTACCATGACTACTGAAAAAATTATACGACCTTGTCTATCACAGCAGAGATTGTACTTTCGCAACTGATATTAAAACATTTTTTAAAAGTCATGTCCCAAATAAAAAATTTTTACTTTAAACCTTGTCTATACAGAATGTTTAAAATATCGATTGATATAAATAAAAATAGTTTGAATTGACCGTTGATAAATATGTTTAAGGCTTATTTCTCTTCTGCATATGATTAACACGAAAAAGACATTGATTAAAAAAGACCACCCTGTGTAAAAAGCGAGAAAAGCGCGTGAACTACTTTACGCAGCTTACAGATAACGAGTTTTACGACATTGAACATCGGACCCTGTATAACTCGTGTTACACGCTTAAGTTGTGCCAAGGTGAACGTAGTCTACACATACAATTTGTCTCGTATATACATCATGGGTTTATGTTGTGTGTTTACGGTGGCTATCAAAACTAATCGCCATGTATGTGTATTACTTCAACTGTAGCTCGTGTCCGATTGCGATTAAATTGGTACGTAAAAGCAAAAGTAATGTATTTCCTGTACGAATTATATGCGACGATTATCGTCGTAGATACAAAATGGCTGGAACAAATCCTCGCGATTCAGATTACTTTTCGATTTATACCGATAAAGCGTATTGTATAAGTGCATGTAATTGCGCCGATAATGTATTGCGCATTGTGCATAACATTAACATGTTATGAATATTTTAAGTAATCTGTACACTGTTTCTGCGATAGTTAAATATGGTAAACGTTTTGAGGTGTGCAGTGCAATGCTTTTAATTGGAAAAGTGCACGCGATATGATTCGACTCAGCACGACTCAATTTCAAGTCGAAATTATTAAATTATTCGTGATTGAACTTGACCCAACGTCGATACATCGTTCGACTTGGCACAATTTGCATCGACCGCTTCAATTTGACACGATTCAATTCACCATACTGAACATTCGAACGCTCGATTTAAATTTCACGAAAATTCGCGCGCCTTTACTTGCGATGTGCCCACGCTGTTTGTTCAATGGTCATTTACATTAAGAGAGCACGAACGAGTGCTCGTGCTCAACATTCCTCTTCGTTCTAAATTTAAACGCACCCCAACTTGTGTCAAGATCATTGAAATCGGTGAGGTGTACCTTATCCTGCATAATCACTAATTACTTCCATTCATAAAAGACTGAAAATCGTCCATAAAATAAAATCGAAAAAAACTAACCTGAAATCATCTTGGAACCATGTGAACTTCCATCTTTAACGGACGTGAATCGAGGTATGTAAATATAAATGGATGAAAATCATATTTAATTGTTTCATCACTAATTAAAGAATGATATTTCGAACCAGGAAGAAAGATTTGATATGTATAGATATGTAAACTCGTAGACAGGAGGTTATAAACGAAAGAGCGCGATCACTGCGAAAGCATCGATCCAACAGACTGCAGATTCCGTGCTACATTCTCGTTAGTAATTTACTGTCAGCCAGTATGGAACCAACGTGAATCGTTGCACAGATAGTTTCATTTACTCTAACATCGTCATATTACGCTACTATTGTCTTTGCTAATGAAGTATCGAATGACACTGAATACTTTCAACCGCGGCGTGGTAGTTCCTTGAAACAGGAACAACGTAAATCATAGAAATTCTGAAGATGCGGCACTTCATAAATATATAAAAGTTTTGATGTTCAAATCTAGGACACGTCTGACACAAAACTTATTCGGCACTAGGTCAAAGTCGACTACAAGGATGATTTTCATAAAATGCGAAAGTGCCTAACTGTATGGCGGTGAAACCGGTTGTGCATTAATATGATATAACAGCACATAAAATTATTATGAATAAGATTACAGGGATTTAGTAATATAAATGTCTTGACGTGTGCCGGGTCACGACTGGCGTCGCGCGTGTCACGTGTCACCGGCAATAAAAGGAATACAAACAAATCTTATCTGGTTATTTAAAATATTTCAAATAACTCGGAACACGACGTACATAGAATTAAAATAGCTCGCAGAATCTATCCATTGATCGATTACTTGATCAGTAACGTACAAATTTGACCGTGAATTCGACGTGTGAACTATCGACGATGTTCTCTGCGGAAAACCGCAATCATGTTAATACTCGTATGTCGGAATAAGTGAAGAAGAACATTACCGAATAACCTCGAATCATACTGCGGTACATGTAGTGCAATCCATCAAGTTTGAATCGAGAATGATTCAGAATCATTTTAATCGAACCTCGACAGATCATTTATACACTATGATAATTGTTATTAGATTTGCATACATATGAATATGATTCGAACTGTCAAAGAAAAAATCTTAATCACTTCGAACAGTATCACCATTAGTGTTGTACCAATGGAGTACCTAGGTGTTCCAGGTCCCTGGTCTTAACAATTGTTTAATTTTTTAAAAATTAAACTAAGTAGGGTACGTATTGATTTCAACTCTGCACTTATCAAATATGGACTTGATTTCAATAAGTATTTATAAAAATTGCATATTTGAACGTGATGATCTAACGTGTGGTGATGTAACACGTGGTGATATAACGCGTGGTTATATAATGTATAGCGATACAATATGTGGCGATATAATGCGTGGTGATACAGTTCATGATTACATAGCGCGTAGCGATACAATATGTGGCGACACAACACGAGGCAATACAACACGTGACGATATAACTCGTAACAATGTGTGACGCATGGCGATATAATGCGTGGCGATACAACTCGAGACGATACAGTACGTGGTGATACAACTTGTGAAGTGATATAACAGCATATGAAATATACAATGATGTATACTTTTACAATGATGAGTGTACAATGATGTATATTATTGTATTGAAGTGATACAATGCAATATAATTTATTGTGATACTGCACAGTTTATCTAACGCAAAACGAAAAAAGAATACACACGGCAATATAATGAGAGTCCAGTGTACATGGATGATTTTAATATCAATTCTTCCCCTGAACCTACCAACACTATCGGCAGGTCTGATTTTAAATTTCAAAAATTGTAAACGATTGCAAATCAAAATGATGCTTACCTCGCGTACACACACTAGCGTGACTACCGTTATTTTTTTGGGTCTCGTGGCTTCCTGTTAACGAGTTCGACGATTCCTGTCGACTAACGAGTGGTTTTTCCCACCGTGATCAGAAGAGGAAATTATCACTATATGCGATCCAAGGGTCAAGAATGGTGTGAGTGTATGGTCGCGTGTTTGGTAACGTACATACGCACGCATGTACATATATGTAAAGGAAGAGGAACGAGGAAAGGACACGAGGAGCAGTCGATCCAACAGCGTGATATACTCCGTAGCGGTCGACGAACGACTGAATCCGTATCGTGATTAGCACGGGATGTTCTGTGAGTTATAATTTTCTGGCGATCTTTGATCTTTGGTCTCCGTTTTACGACACCAAACCGAATTCTCAGACTTGATATTAGCCAACGCTCGTTGGGGGTAAACGCGTTGAACGTGTGACGGTGAGACAGCTGTTCGACGGATCGTCTGCACGGCATTATCAGTGATCGTGTCACGTCGAGAACGAGATAGATTCTTTCACGATAATCGTCAACGAATTAATGGACCTGTAACTCGTTTCAAACATGCATCGTCCAAAATGATCGTATTATTTCTTACAATTGCTTGCGACACGATCGATCACTATGATCGAACGCTTCCTTGAATCTTCTCCCTACAATAACTATTCCGATGACTTGTCTATCGCCACTTGATAAGATAAACCAAAAAAAAGATTAACACCACGTGCTTTTGTACTATGAACTTGATACGATCCACCTCGTCGACCCGATTCTGTACTCACGGCAGTTAACACGTAACGCGCACTCGAGCGACAGGCTCAATATTCCCGCGAATAATACTCGAACATTGCCGTTTCTTCTTTCTGTAAGGCACTTCTTCTCGAACACATGTCAAACTTTTAACCTATCGCACATTAAGGTTTCGGGGATACTGCGTATATTTCGGCGAAACTGAACGTACCCTACTCTCCGTACGCACTAACGCCAGCGCAGAACACCGACTACTCTATACATGCTCGATCCAGTTGCGGCCATCTTGCAATTTGCAAGCTTAAAACTGAAGAAATCAATGAGAGAAATACGACAAAATCTGTCGAAATACGATCTCGGTGAATTTCGAGGTCGTTACAGACTATAACTTTGATCAATAGTCAAATTTGTTTACGACGTAAACGTTGCTAGAAGGTGATCCCAATTTTGATTTGAAATCTCCCGCCAATTTCTCGATATAATTGAATGCGTGTAGTTCAACATTTTACGCATAGGAATCGTACGATTTTAATTGATATGGTGCAGTAAAGTAAAAACCGTGGCAAATTGATCGAATTGACGTAGATAAAATGGAAAAATACGATGTAAATCAATTTATATGCGCATGTAAGGACTCGAAGATTTGACCTGCTAAACGCGACGGTCATGCTTTTCGATATAGATAGCCGGCCTGCACGTGAACCAATCAGAAGCTGAGTTTTCATGGGCGGGGATGTGGCGTGATCCGTGATGACGTCATGCGAGTCTGCAATCGATAACTACTCTCGACTAAACCCCTTCTAACCCGTTACTGTAGAACTACTACACACGATCAATGTTCTGTTTCAATGCGCCACATCTCTCTTGCGGTATGATCGCATTTAACTTGTCTCCACGAAATAAGTCCATTTGCTCAATAACAATATTAATATACCTATTCAGTCATATGTTCCCAAAAAAAATGGGATACATTGATGTTTGCTGATTTAAAAAAAGAACTTGTTACCATTAGAACAAGAAAATGATTTTACCGACCATACTAAGTTCTATAGCAGCTTGTGCCAAAAATAAATGATGATAAATTTAATGTATCGAATAGAATACAAATTGCGATTTAAGAATTTTTATACCTGAATGTATGTACAATATTTAAATTGAATGCATACTTATTTAACTTATAATTGAAAGGGGAAGTCCTGCAGATTTTGGTAGTCCTTACTTTCATAAACTTGAATAGTTTTTAAATAAAACAGTAATTGTGATTCATTAATATTTATTTGAATTACCTGCAAATTTTTGAATATCTTCATGGAATCCTACGGAGCCTAGTATCAACTAATGCTATTAAATAATGTTTTTGTAAATGCTATTTTTAAAATAGGCATAAGGATTTTGATAAAATGTGTCGATTTATTTTTGGATATGAGAAAATAACTAAACTAAATTTTAGGTTTCTCATTAGAGGGTAAAATACGAGACTAATTTCTACTAGTTAATAATCCATCAGTAATAAAATAAATCTGAAGGACAAATTTACAATTTAAATAGAAAGGGATTTATGAAATTATGCATAAATGAATTGACGTATGGAAACATTTCTTAAACTTTATTTTGCCACTTTGATAAAATAAGGGTTGCTAATTTGAAATTCTGTTCGGGCCTTAAGTCTCAAAATCCAAAAGTTGTGTAGCCCTAAAGTTTAAAAATCTTACATTGTGAAGTTGCAAAATCATAAAATTCCGGAGTCCTGAAGTATCTATATTTAACCCCCTGACAGCGCCCTCTGCGCGGGAATTTCAAATCCATCGAGCAAATATAATTGTGTACATCTATTTCTTATCACAGACAGAACATAAAAAAAAAATGATTTCATTATTGCATTACAAATGTGGTAAGCTTTTTCCCTCCTTAGCAATACGCAATTTTCCATTTTTACGAAAAGTACTGTACCAGTTATAAAAAACAATCGTACAATTATATGCCTATGTGTAGAATGAAATGAACGGCGTCGTTAACATTTAAACTTTATTAAATCAACAACATTAACAAGAACAACAAGAACGAATCATTCCTTCTGAAACAGTCCACAGAAACTCGACCTTACACAAAATTCAATTGTCCTGCCGCATGTCGCTCAACGACGTTGTGTATCGGTTAGTTTATTCACTCTTTATCGAACGGTTCACATCATGAATGATCATGTGCCAGGAGACCTACGACATTAGTAACATAATTCAAATAATAATAGCCTCTAAATAAATGATAACGTATTCGCATCAAACCTTCACAAAAAAATGCATTTTAAGACACTGTCGGTTAATGGGCCGGTCATGATACTGCTACTGTCGCTACAAGCAGTGCAAGAAAACAAGCCAGCAAAACCATGGAATACGTAGTAATCATTACGGTTATGAGGTTAGTAACATACGAAATACGCTTCTCAGTTGAACGAGCGATATCGACGTATTCGCAAACATTCTTGCAATCAGTACTCTCACCTTCGCAATTTGGGTCGCGCTCGTCGGTTTGTAATTTAACATCGGTCGGTAGTACAGTTTTTTCCGTATCTTCCTCTTTCTCTTCGTTCGACGACGTGCCACCTTCCTCTACGACTAACTGACATTCATCCTGTTTGATCTCAACGTTGCCAGAGATACTGCCGCTCGAATCTTTCCTCAGCAACGCCTCTAATTCCTCGATCTCCTTCTCGTGCTCGCACAAACTCGCCGCTGCTAACTGTAAATCGTGAACGGCCTTGGACAAATCGAGTTCCGGGTCGACATTCGTCCCCTCTTCCTGTTCCACTTCCTCGTGGTCCTGTTTCAAGGTCATCGCTGCATCTTCTTTAGGAACTATGCTCGACGCATCGGTTGTCTTTGACGCACCAAAAAAGTCATCGTTCGCATCATCTGGACTATACGTAACGGAACTACGAGTACTCGTGTTGGGCGCAGTACTATCGGTTTCTATTTCAGAACGTTGCGACGTCAGCGAATTCTTCTGGCTTAAACGACTATCACGTAAGTGATCCGCCACGCTGCTAAACGCCTCCGCAATTAGTTTAACATTCTCGTCAGCTACACGAAGATAGAAGTCGAACGCGCTATCGTCAGTCTTCTCGGAGTCTTCAAGATTAGCCAGGGACTCCGTCAGCTTTTCAACATCCTTGTCTTTACTTTCTTCAACAGTTTCCTCATCATCCTTCGCGTATTGGCTGCCCAGAGACTGGATACGCAGCATTGGAGATTCGCTCATTGTTTTCTCCTTTAATGTATCCGTCTGATCGGTTTCTTTCACTTCCGTGTCATTTGACCCTTCTATCAGGTTCACTAGATCTTGGCACAGCCGACTGTACGCGGTGAAGTCTGAATCTGTGTCTTTATCAACTATATCGTTGCATTTGGTCTGTACAGGGTCTTGCCAGAATTCATTGTTCAATGCCTTGGACAGTATGGCACTAGAAGACTGTGATCGAACATCTTCTTCGCTCTTCTGATCATGATCTTGTATCCTAGTCGATGGTGCAACGTAGACACGCAGCTTCTTTCTTTGTAAATTCGAGACAGAGTGATTTCCGTTGATGTCGGTCTTGCTGACCTTCAAGGGGCTCCATCGAGTATCATAATCAGACAGTTCACCGTCGCTTACAACGCGTCTGAAGCAACCAGATCTAGCAGGTAACGATCCAATGTCGATCACTGTGTCGCTGATCTGGTCCGTGATCTCTTGAAGACTGGGTTCCCTTCGCAGATGGATCCCGTCGTGATTGATCAACCCATACAGATTGGCGGAGAGAGATCTAACTGCCCGCTTCTTTTTGGTACCAAAAGCGGTTTCCTGGTCCGCAGTGCCGTTTTTACTTTCAACGGTATTCTTCGTGCTGGCATCTTTCCTAAGTGTTCGGTAGGCCAAATCGTCTGTAACAATGTCTGGCTCGCATTGTGGTATGTACAAGGAACGAGGATGGTCCGGCTTTGTTGGCGTTGTGTGCAAGTAGTCGCTTTCAGGGGCAGTTGTCACGGGCCCTAAAGGTATACCAAATGGCGGTTGTGGGTCCATCACCTTCAACGTGTTGTTGGCACGATGAATGCTTCGATAAACGACGTCGTCGCGTGTCACGTCCGGCTCGTCTCTACGCGCTAGATAGTTTCCGGTGTAGTCGTAATCGTCGGCAGAGTCTTTGCGTGTTAACACTGGAGAGGCTATTAGATAACTGATATTAGATAGCGCGGATTGACCGACCGCTTCCGACAAAGATGCAGGCCTCTCCTTTGGATGCATCCTTCTATAAGCCATGTCGTCTTTCGTTCGATCTAGATCCTCTGAAATATATGGAATATTATTACTGGTTTTTGCCTGGCGCAAACTGAATTCTTCCATACTGCGTCGCTCGGCCCGATCGAGAAGATCTTCATCTCCTAAACGAAGACTGTTGTATATCGCCTCCAACTCAGAAAGCGCTTCCTCCAGGTTCTTTGAACTTCTTCTTCTTTCCAACATTTCCTGCTCGGTTGCTCGTTGCTGTTCCTTCTGTTTCGTTCTCAAATTCACCGCAGGTACTTCATCTTCCCTCGGAACGCGCTTGGTTGGTGATCTTATACGCGAGGAATCTGAAATCTTGTTAGAGGAAGGTGATACAGTGCTCTTGCGGGTGTTTTGTGTATAAGAATCGTAGGTGTGAAATCTGGAGTTCAGTTGATCGTTGCGATTATTTCTTCTTTGACACTTCATTGCTTCTGTTTCGTAAATTAGAGGGTCGTCCACATGTCTACCGGTTGAATTATGTTTGTTGTTCGTACACTCGGATAAATTGCAGGACTGCGTGGAACTTACAGTTAGAGACAATGGACGTCGCGGACATTGCTTGTTCGAGCCACACCAACTGATCTCATTGCTGGAATCGTACGATCTTAGGCCTTTCAAGTGGTCTTTGGTAACCTCGTGGATGTCGTTCATTTTCATACGCAAGGTGTCATCGTGCCTTGTAGAATATTTTCCATTAAACGGAAATGAATTGCAACCATAACCGAACGCCCGAAAACGCGGGTCTCTTGGTGGTGGTTCGGGTGGCGAGGAACTTTGATTTATGAATTGACGACTTTTCGTACAAGTATAAGTCTCCGGATAATTTGTACTAACCGTAGATGAATCGAATAAACTTTCATCGTGGTTCTTACTCTTCTGCAGAACATTCGGCTTTGCATACGTATTATTTTGATTTAAGTCTGTTATATATTTGCTCATATGAGGCTTTGTGAGATCGGTAGATGATCTTGCTTGGAAACTGGATACAGCCACCCCTGATTGTCTTAAGTTCTCAACAGATCTTTGTACAGGAAACGTGTTACTATTTGAATAATTGATAAAAGATTGCTGTTGTGGTTGAAATAATTCATATGTATCTACAGCTACGGATGACCGTTCATTCATAAGTTCGAGACTATTGCGTTTGTTCCCAATGTTGTTTAAGTTTTCGGGTAACCTGTGTCCTTCATCTCTGGATATACGTTTTATGTAACGCTCTGTACGCGCAGCACGACTCTTTCTGTTGCAGGAACCATTCTTCTGTGTATTCTGTACACCATTTTCGTTTTGAAATCTGGTTAAAGAATTGCAAGATTTATGTGACTCTTCGTCTGAACTACTGCCTGCACAGATACGGTCCCTTTTTGCTTCTATTCGAGCCTTTAACTTATTCTTCCGTGCTTTCTTACTTAGTCCATCTAGTGATCCGTCACTACTACGATGCACAGAATCCCTTTGTAAAGATGATGTATCCAATGATTTAGCAATACTGTCATGGTCTGGATTATTACTGCGGGACTGCTCTGAATTTTTATCGACAGGATGGAGAATAACATTACTGTGAGATTTTCTGTTAAATACATTGCGAGGCCTTGGTGCTCTTGTACAATATACTATTTCTTCATCATTCGAAGAACTATCATAATCCCTCATAGAGGATATTCGTCTAAGGATTCCTCCGAGTGACCATTTTTTCTCCTTCCTTTTATCCGTGGAAGTGACTGCATTGCAGACAGGCACTCGCCGGGTTGGTGGTAAAAGACCATCCATTCTGAGGATATCCTTTCCACTAATACTTCTCTTTTCCATTATGAATAAATAATTTTATATATTTAAATATTATAATACCTGGAAGAAAGAAAAAATAAATTAATTACTAAAATTCATGAAGTATTGTAAAGTTAAAGCTAAAGTAAAATTTATAAATGTAACTTTACTTACAAATATATATATATATCTATATAAATGCAGATGATGTTTAAAAATATGCGTATTCAGACACTTTGTAACAATACCATTAAATGGATTATATTTTGTTTAAGTAACTAGTCTTCAATTCCATGTACCGATATGTTTACACTATGAACACCTCAAAGTAGAATTTCCATTATAAACAATTATACAGCACTCTGTGTACGTATATATAAATAGAAATAATACTATTTGCTAACCTCCATGAAGATGTTCGGCTGAATGATTCAGATAAGTATTAGGCGAAGGGCGAATTCTTTGTACATTTGCCAAAAATTCTAGATGACTCAGAAGAACGTCAGTCACAATCCGTTCGACATTGCTGGAGAAACTAAAAATCGCGAAGCAATAACTCAGGTCAGTATCTTCACTGTAGCGGCGATAACGTTTGATAAGATCTCCACACCTCCTCTACGCTTTCGCAATATTGTACGCCTGTGTCGTTCGTTATCTTGACAGATGAAATACAAAAGCGTGTGTAAACTTCACTTTCGTGAATCAGAATCCATTCCGTTGGTTTCGAACGGGCATCAAATATATTCCGAACCAGCCGAACATGTCTCGGGACATTTACGGTCTGCAAACGATCCTTGGTTCGCGTGTATTTAACGCTGCCATTACATGGATATCGTTGCACGCGTATTACGCGTCGGGCACAAAGGATACTGTTGCACTACGCGAAACTGACTCGAATCAGATCGAATCAGATACGTGAAGAGAAGGGATTCATCGTTTAGACCCCACCCAGCACCAAATCCCCCTTACTGCGCGCAGAATCACGTATAAAGCACGGTAAATTGTGCACGCGTGTTACGCACTCACGCACGATGAATTTACACGAGTGTACGAGGATCGTCTGCTTTGGAACACTTTAGGGTGCATTTCGACTGGCCAAGCGAATGCTCATCTTCCAACATTGGCAAAATGAAAAAATGAACGAGTATTCTTCCGCTGCTTCACGATTGTTCCAGATTCAGTTCGGAATGTTTCAATTCGACGTTTAGTTCGACGCGATTCAATTGTTTATATAGAACATTGTGACACTTGTTTTAACCGTATTGTTTAGTAACGATTTACTCTAAGTGAACATAAAAGTGCTCTCAATTCTATTGTTCATTATTTGCACTGTGACAATACGCTGCTTCAAAATTTTAAATAATCTGACATTTCTTTCATCAGAACGAGAACAAAGTTCGTACGCATGAAAATATACTGCAAGATTCTGCTGACTTTAACGACGTTAGAGATAGGCAAGTACATATGTACCATGTATATGTTTTTGCTGAATAGTACATGCTGCCTTGTGATGATCATACATCACAAATAAGGTATACTAGGATGCAACGCAAGCTTTTCTTGATTAATGATAAATGTATGGAGGAGGGGATTCCCACATCTTGCATTCAGTCTTGAGGGGAACCAGGAAAAAATCTAGGGAGAGGTTAACCCGGAACCTCCTGTCTTTGCACATTACAGAACATGGACACACAAGACGGATAGTGGAATACTTCTTTCTTTATATGTACTTCCTTTTAATTAAGGAAAGTCTAAGTTGCACGTGATTGTATGTGCATTCTTCACCGCTGAAGAACCGGTAAGATAGTTTCACGATTAATTAATCAGTGTAACAGTGGAACGATATGTAAGATCACTAAAAGAAAGATAATAAACTTATTTCATAAATTAATATGGTGGATGTCCCATTTTTACCTCAATTTCTTTTTTTTTTAATTTATATCAGTGCGGGCTTTGAGAACGGTACATGTGGTGCCATGTAGCGGCAAGATTTGAAAATACTTGTAATCAAACTTTTCCATAAATTACATAATTTGAAATTAGAATTTAAAGTTTAAGGTTTGTGCTTAGAAGTAAATTAAACTATTGTAAATAATTAAGAGAAGATTAAATTGTAAAAATAACATTGTTCATTTATTTTCAGACCACAGGACAAAAAGTGCAGCGCCATCTAGCGGCGAAACAGAAGAACTAATGGGAAAGAATGCATGTCTGAATGCACATATTTGAAAAATATAAAAAGTCATTTTTCATGGACTTTTTGGACATGATATGTTTCCTGACACATTCTAAAGCAAATTATTATTAATATTTCATGCATATAAATGCCGATTAAGCCCAAAAAATCGATATTTATTGAATTACGTTTAAAAAGGTACAGGTGGCGCCATCTAGCGGCGAGCGGCGGAACTACGAAAATACAAAATTGCGATTTTCTGCAAAATTAACGCAATTTACGCATATTTGAGCGTCACATATTACTCTGTATTGTCGTTAGAACTGAAATAATGCCATAACAACTTCCTCAGAGCGCTAGAAACGAAAATAAAAAAATAGTGCAGTCGATGGACTAAAAAATTGCCGTCCATCTAGCGGTAAAAGTTGGAACTACAAAAATAAAAAAATGCGATTTTCGGCAAAATTAGTGAACTTTAAGTATTTTGGAGGCTTGTACACTGTTATATGATCAAATTAGAAGCGAAATAATGTCACAAAAGCTTACTGAAAGCTCTGGAAAAGAAAATAAAAAAAAGGTCATTTTATGGTTAAAATCTGCAGCGCCATCTAGCGGCGGAACAGGTGAACTAATCGAAAAAATCGTATGTCCGAATACGCATATAAGAAAATTATGAAAAGTCATATTTCGTAACTTTCATCACATATTATGCTTCCTGAGACATTTTGGAGTAAATTATTATTAATACTTGATGCATATTATTGCCGATTAAGCCCAGAATACCAATATTTCCGAAGGGGTATAATTTCAAATTTCGCTCCATTAGTTCCTACCTTTCACCGCTAGATGGACGGCAATTTTTTTGTCCATGGACTGGACTATTTTTTTATTTTCGTTTCCAGCACTCTGAGAAAGCGCTTGTAACATTATTTCAGTTCAGAAGAGATCCCAGAGCAATATTTTAGCCTCAGAAATGCATAAAATACTCTAATTTTGCAGAAAATAGCAATTTTGTGATTTTGTAGTTCCGCCGCTCACCGCTAGATGGCGCCACCTGTACCGTTTTGGACCTAATTCAAATAATATTGATTTTTTGGGCTTAATCGGCAATAAAACGCATCAAATGTTAATAAAAATTTGCTTTAAAATGTTTCAGGAAACATAATATGTGGTGAAAGTTACGAAATATGTCGTTTTATATTTTTCCAGTATGCGTATTCGGACATACGATTTTTTCGATTAGTTCATCTGTTTCGCCGCTAGATGGCGCTGCATTTTTTTGTCCATAAAATGACCTATTTTTTATTTTCTTTTCCAGAGCTTTCAGCAAGCTTTTACGACATTACTTCACTTCTAATTTGATCATGTAACCGTATACAAGCCTCAGAAGTACTTAAAATTCGCTAATTTTGTCAAAATTTGCAATTTTAAATTCTTGTAGTTCCACCTTTCACCGCTAGATGGACGACAATTTTTTAGTCCATAGTCTATCACCGCTCGTCCTGGAATTGCAATCCTAACTCCCGAGGGAAACTTCTTCAGGTTCTGGAGAACGATTGCATCTTTCATAACTTGAACAACTCATCTTACTTACCCAAACTAATATTAATTTTTAACCACTCTTAGCCCAATCCTAATTAGCCTAAGCCTTACTGTGGTGATCATCAAAGCCGTCGGTCATGAAGAACTTTTCAATTTTCCTTCGCCGTTGGTTAAGAAGAATTCCGTTTATTATGAACAAATGATTAATGTTAAAAGACTAATTAAATTCAATCCTATCGTTTAAACAATTTCAATTTTATAAAACAACAAAATCATTCACTGTTTATTTTGTATGCAGTCCTTCAATCAAGCACACGTATTTAAATAAACATTCAAAATAAGTTTTAAAAAATATTATTTTTGAGAAATAGGCCTGCGTATCCATCTGTGTCATGAGACTCGAGATATTAAATATGAGGGACATAAGACGTATTATGAAACGACAGGTTCATTCTATATCTTGTTTGTGGTTCTCTCTCTAGACGAGGTATTTTGAAACACAGTTATAAGGATAATATAAATAAACCACATATCTGTATGCATACAATGTGTCGAAAAGAATTGATTGACAATCGTTACATTCAGTTACAATTTCCACCACTTTAGTACCAAGTGTATTTCTACCACAGCGCTGCTGTTTCATTCCATGAACCGATAACGTCGTATGCGACTCGAAAATGGTAACTCCTTTTATTACATCTCAGGAAATTTACATATATTGCATGATATATTCTGAATAAAAACAATTTATCTCCTTCAACCGCTCCACGTTCGTACACGAATTCTTAACGTTGTTTCAAAATTCAGAATTCGTTGCGTCTCTTGACAATCCCCTATCCGATAAGTCACCATAAGTGACTTTACCATAAGTGAGTGCAGTTACCACAAGAGCAGGCTGTCACATAAAAATCTGATCGCAACGATCGACGGCTGATGAAGATAATCCTATTTTCGACAGGGTACGAATGTACAGCAGATTGTAAGGGAATAACGCGGCCAAAGAAAAAGGAGCAAAGAGGCGCATCGCGTTAAAGCGCCAAAGGTTGCACGCGAAGCGGCGCCACGCCCGCCCCACCATCGCTGCGCTGATATTCCGTCGGGGCAGAGGGGCAGATGTAAGTCGGCGCAGTCGCTCGCCGCGTTTTATGCAACCAGTCTTGCTTCGGAGCGAGTGAGTCTACTCGTCCAGCCTTTGACAGACGAGGAAAGTGTGTGTGCAGTGTCTGTCTGGCCGTTTTTCGTAGGTCGGTCTTTCTCGATCGTAAGGCTGACCGTCTCGTTGTGGTAACCGATTCGAGCGGATCCGGTTTTCTTTGTGCCGAGGTGGACGGCACACCAGCGTGTTAACGTCCCTGCTACGTATTACCGTCAGTTGTATACGCTGACTTTAACCGGCGTGAGCAAGCGAAAGTTTAAAGGCGGTGTCGATTGTGTATTCGGCTCCGTTGCCATCGTGCGATCCCGCACGCACGGTTTACCAACATAACTCCGTTCTACGGTTACGGACTGGTGTCTACTGATCGAGTGCCAGTGCGACCACGGTCGGCCGTGATACACGGCTGTATTATCCGCGATTGTGTGCCGCCTATAGATGTGTGTTTGTGCGTAACGTGTGCGTAGAGGAGAACGTATCCGCCGCTGCTCCGTGACGGAAAGAGACAGCGCGAGAAGAGAGGGTGGGAGAAGCGAACGGCCGTGAATCCACGATTCGTGGCTACGTTCACGCCGCCGCGTATTCCGCACGGCACGACACGAAACGAAACACACGACAGCAACGACGTGCTCGGACCAAGCCACACGAGACGCGAGAGGAAAGAGATTGCACACCTTCACGAATTATTACGAATTCGCATAGCGTTGACGCGCCTTTTGGCGCGTTTACACCCCTCGTTCGGTCGACTCACTCGGCCTCCACCTCGTCGCCACTATGGCGGACGACGAGGTTCTCTTCGACGAGGTTTACGAGCTCTGCGAGATTATCGGCAAGTGAGTAACGAAAACGTGAGAAAGAACGAGACAGCTGTGCTCGTTGTGATGAGGGGGGCAGTTCTGTCGAAATGGTAGAAAGGGAAAGAGATACATGACACAACGTTCGTAGAAAGCTTTGATAGACGAACGATACGTGCGTGACTGGCTGTATGCGTGTACGTTTTTTCTATGCGTGTGTGGGTTTTATGTTCCTTTAGGGATGGTCACGCGCGCGCGCACGCGTAAGCATGCACCGCGTGTACGATGACGTATGTAGAAAATGTTGACTCAGAACGAGTAAACGGGTAAGTAAAAATGCGATGCGTTAAGGTTCGATCAGGACAAGGGAACTGTTAACGTGCGGTTTATACTTTTAATTCATTCATCAATTACGATCTTTTTTTATAAATACTGGCATAAACACTGACGGACGTTTTAATAGAAGACATTTTACCGTAAACACTGGAAGACATAATAGCACAAACACTGGAAGATACTCTAATAATAACTGGAAGTTTTGATAATAAACACTGGAAGTTTACTAATAAACTCTCGCTATGATCATGATATAAAGCTCGTTCTTCGACGATAACTTGTTCACGGAATGGTAATAACCCTTAAAGACTATTAAGGGCTGAAATTTCACCCCATTCGAATTGACATCTGTAAACATGGCTGAATTAACCATTAGGAATAAGCACGTGCTTAGGACATCGAAGGAAGAACCATAATGATTTTTTATCTATTTCCTGGAATGTTTGTTTTTGTATGTAATCCAATTATTTTCGTGCTTTTGTGTTTTAGCTTTTTAAATGCGCTGTATGTTATCTATGTACTTTCATCGCAATTCATTTCTATTTGTTCAATTCTTGTATTTTTGTTCTTGAATAAACGTGTTTTGTTTTGTTCAGTAGCAATCAGTTCATGGACCTGTTAATTATGAAGGAATTTTTTGATGTGGCACTCGTGCAGAGTTCGGTTCATTTTTCAGAAAACTTTGTTTTGGGATTATTGATCGGCGTTTATAAATTCAGTGAACTGCTATGAAATGAAATAAACTAGAAAAAAGATAAAATGTGATTTTATTTTAATTTCGACCGGAGGTAATAATTACAGGCCGTTGAAAGAGAAAAACATTGGAGATTAGTCATCAAATAGAAGAAAAAACTTGAAACGAGTTAATATGTACCCCTGCAAAAAGACCCCTTTTCACCCTTGTGAAAGAAGAAAGAACTTGATTTAATATGTACCCCTTTTTACCCCTTTCCAAGTTTTAATTGTATAAATACTCCGAATATTTCATTTCAAGTTTAAATCATTTTGGTTGCAGATACAAGTCCAAAAATAGGTCATATGCACACATTTTCGCATGCACTCAATACATTTCGTTTTTCGCATTTCTCGACACTTCATTACTGTTTGACAGAAGAACTGAAAACGAGGCATCTTTCGACCAATTCTTTCCTCTATGTACCATAACTGGCGGGAGATCAAAGTGTGTATATTGGAAGCTATAAATAACTGTGTAAATTTTGTTCTACTTTGGTTCTGGTGATTCATATTTAACCTTATATCTTACTATTGTATTTACCACATTATTTTTACTGAGCTTTCTATGTGTCCTATAACTTACACAGTAATTTGTTCATAACTTTGCATACTATTTTTGTATATTAGAACTCTTCTCTTGTATTTAACTTCACCTTTCAAATATTTCATCCCTTTTGTAAGGAAACAATTATTTCTATAACGAGAAAATCTTATTTTACCACCTTTAAATATTTCATCCCTTTTGTAAGAAAACAAACAATTATTTCTACAATGAGAACATTTTACTCCACCTTTAAAATTCATCCCTTTTGTAAGGAAACAATTATTTCTATAACGAGAAAATCTTATTTTACTCCACCAAAAATATTTCATCCCCTTTTGTAAGGAAACAAATTATTTCTATAATGAGAAAATCTTATTCTGCATTTCTGGCTAAAATTAGCAACATTCATAATTTAACGTTTTGCCAGTAATATAGGGTAAAAAAATTTGAAGAATGTTCGGTATAAAATTAAATATAAATTATCCGTTGTATTACAGTGAATTTCTTCAACCGAAAACCAGAAATGACTCTTGAATCACAATAACGACTCTGTTTATATTCTATGAATGTTTGTTCCATGCGTCACGGAATTCAAACACAATATTGTAACTGTATATTTAAATGTTTGAACCCGTGTAACCGTGGCGTTTCGTTGAATAATAAAAATCAGCAGTCATGAATCGAGCTCATAATAAAATACGAATTAAGCTGCACACCTCTCTGGAGCCATTTGTTTGCAATTTAAATGCGACGTTCCTGGTAACACAGTTGACGTTGTCGCAGAAGAATCTCGTTCTTTCGACGATTATTTTATCCCCGTTCGATGGAACGACGAAATCCTGCTTGTTAGAAAATTCTGCAACGAGCTTCGTGTTTCGAAGCTCTCGTTAAAGAGCATCCAGGCGTAATTGTGGGTGAACGCGTCGAGTTGCAGTTGTTCTCTCCTCTTTTTCGCAATGGGGTGTAGAAAACGTTAAAAATCGCTGGGAGACACGTCGTCGAGAAGAATTATGGTGTTATCAGAAAAATATTGGGACGCTCTGTTCTCTTTTAATAACGTTATTTAATACTGCCCTTGCCTTCGCTTACATTTTATGATACCACGTCATATTTTCTAGGCATTTGAAATTTTATTTCCCAGAAATGGAAAATAATTATTAAATGATAGTCTACTCTTGTAATTTAACTTAGAGAAATTTCAGTGAACAAAATTAATAGTTATTTGGTTTTCGATGAAATTGTTGGTACCTGAGGGTTAACAGAAATTTTCGATCAGTTTGGATAAATTTGAATATTTTTCTTTTATAATTTTACTATAATTAATTAAACTTGTAAACTTGTAAATGTATCAATTTATAAATCTATAACTCGTACTTTGCAAAAATGTCAACTTTTAGTGTGAAACTAAAATGAAAAAATCTAAAACTAAAATCTTAAGAATTAAACTCGACTTGAAGGTAAAACATCAAATAACGAAAAAGGTAAAGAACATGAAGAACAAAAAGACTTGGTCATTGTCGTACAAAGTACAACGTAACAGAAATCAGCTAGTCTCCAAGTTTGACCCGAACCGTATATCGCTGAAACGTTATTACGGTCTTCCCTAACAGTATCCACCAATAGCCGAACAGCTCCAATAAATACAGGAAACTCTGAAAGTAAATTTTAATGCTGCCACATACCAGGTGGAATGCAACTTGGCCTGCACTTCTTTTACGATGCTCGTCCTACTTTTCATCCCCCTCGTAACTCAGCCACCGGAGGGTCGTGTATACAGCGTCCGTGTGCACACGTTTTCTCAGAGGCTGAAGTAACTTCTTGCTGATGGAATTTGTCCTTGAACTTAATTGTGAGCAGTCGTCCACTGGTCGACCTGTTGGTGATCTACAATTTTATTTCTATGTTTCACAATTTACTGCGTTCCATATCTCGTACATCTGCTCTTTGTTCTGAACGAACTTCTAAATGGACACTCTCGACACATATGCATCACATATATTAATTCCATTACTAAGAGTAATAGATGCAGTTTATGTACTGCATTTATGAACTTGACTGTTGTAGTTAAATTCTTAGAGTATTTTAGGTAAGGGTGTAGAAATCTAGGGATAGAGGATATATTGGTGGAGGGATATGGGTACAGGAATTAGCTACTAATAGGGGGGTCTACTTATGTAGGTATCTGGGGGTAGATGGATCTAGGTATAGCAGAATATAGGGATAGAGGGATCTAAGGATAGAGGGATCTAGGGGTAGTATTTAGGAATAGCAGAATATAGGGATAGAGGGATCTAGGGGTAGGAGTATTTAGGAATAGCAGAATATAGGGATAGAGGGGTCTAGGGGTAGGAGTATGTAGGAAGAAAGGTATCTATGGAAAGAGTGATTTAGGAATAGAGATTTGGGGATAGAGGTATTTGGGAATAGTGGGATCTAGGGATAGAGGTGTGTAGGAAGAAGGAATCTAGGGGTAGAGGTATGTAGGAAGGAGGAATCTATGGAAAGAAAAACCTATGGAATAGTGGATTCTAGAGATAGAGATATGTAGGAAAAAGGGATCTATGTAATAACAGGATCTGGAGATAGAGGTATCTAGAAATGGAGCGATTTAGGAATAGAGATCTAGGGATAGAGGTATGTAGGAAGGAGGAGCCTATAGAATAGTGGGATCCAGGGATAGAGGGATCTAGAAATGGAGGTATCTAAGCACAATCAGATCTAGAGTACCTAAAAATTGACTGACATAGATAAAAGATCAAAGAATCTACAAGTAGACCTTGGATGTAGATTTGGGATGTAACATTCTAACTTAACAGGATTCTAGGTTACCTAGATGAGCTAAATACCTTCTTCTGTGATCTAGGAATCCAAGAAATATAAGAATAGATTTAGAAACAAATATTGAAATGTAAAAATTTAGTATGTAGTTTGGGAACATCTTGAAATTCAAAAGTATACATTCTCTTATATCCACATATGTTTTAATATAAATAATTAAAAGAGGCTCATTAGTCTCATGGTGCATCCTGATATTTACTTCCCTAATTTTCAAACGAAAACCGTCATTAACGCACGCAGTTGGTAAATTATAAGATTCAGCTTAATTAAAGACTATTGAGACACTTGTGTCATCTGTTACTTGAATATACTCCAGATCCCCACCATAGCGGTTAGGGGTTAATAATCGTAAAGTGCTTACTGTTGCGTTTACTGCGAACCTGGAGCACATGCCAGAAGATTATTGTACATTATCAAACACTCTGCTTCCATGGAAAATTAAATTAACACTGAAACTGACTACGTGTACTGCATGCTTGCTTTTAAATTAAAGATCAGGATAGTATAAAACTAAATAAATAAATAAGCTTCTATTACTGTAAGGATTAATTTGTTATCGAGATAAAAATGAACAACATAATCAACATGATCAATATGATCAACATGATCAACATAATTAACATAATCAACATAATCAGCATGATCAATATGATCAACATAATCAACATGATGAATGTGATCAATATCATTAATAAGATCAATATGATCAATATGATCAATGTGATCAATATGATCAATATGATCAATATGATTAATATGATCAACGTGGTCAACATGGTCAATATAATCAACATAATCAATATAATAAATATAATCAATATAATCAATATAATCAATATAATCAATATGATCAATATAATCAATATGATCAACATGATCAATATGATCAATGTGATCAACATGATCAACATGATCAACATAATCAACATAATTAATATGATCAACATAATCAACACGATCAACATAATGAACATAATCGGCATACTCAACTTCTTCAAAATATACATTAACAAATATTACAATTAAAAGTATGTAACTTACCACTAACCTACCAAAGCGATCAAATGACCGGTTCACAAGCTTTATTTTAAGTCAGACAAGCTAAGACAGTTTCTCTAAAATCCGCATTGATTTTCACCGAAATAATGAACGTGTATATTAATTAATGTTTTGTCGTTTATTTACTTATTTTTGAATTTTATTTTTAATTTCAAAGTAAGTATAAATTATATGCTAGGTTTAATGTTAATCACTTGACCCTTTCTGTAGTCTTAAATGACGACTTTCAAAATTTTAATTTCTTAAAATTCTCCATCCGAATGAAAAGGTTCTGAAAATTCGTACTGGTTCCTTCATCGATATCAGTATATCGAAATGTGTGTTTCTACAGAAAACTTATTATATCCAATTCTGAAAGAAATTACCGTACTCGGTGGCGAAGTTTGCAGTGAAAATATTTGGAATGTCGATCTTATTACTTTCTAAACAGATCGCTCGGTTCCGCAAGGAATTCCGATAAAATTACGTCGATTTTCCAGACATGCGAATCCGCATTTTTATTTGTCGATAAAATTTATTTTTCTTTCTTCGAAGGTCGGTATTCGTGTGCTTGCAAGACCCGTTCTAGATTCATTTTGGGAAAGAGGCACTCCGCTCGCGATTCTCTTCGCTGCGAGCACATGAGGATTAATTAAGCGTCGCAATTGTGGCGTTTCTATCTACAGGACAGTTTATTAATTGAAAGTTGCTAGCGTTTCGTGTATTTAGAACGAAGTCGTTCAAAGTGTCCGAAGCTACTGAAGTTCTTTCTACTCTGTGTCATGCGTGGAGGAAGTACACACGATAAGGATATGGGAAATAATTTGAAAATTCTATAAAAACAATGTTATTAACGAGCTTCGACTGGCAGCAAATTTTCTTATTTTAAATTTTTCTGAAATATGTGATCTAAGAATATTTTATTTGTGGATATTATTTTATTAATATTTAATATTTGGTAAGAACTCATTGGAGATGTGATAATTTAAGGGTGATGTGATTTCAAGATATAGGGATATAGAAATATAAGAATACGGGTACGTGGGAGTACAGTGGTATAAGAATCTAGGAATATTGCAATATGGGTAAGGGTAAACCGATATGGGGATTTAAGGATATAGGAATGTAGGAATATATATGGGGTTGTAAGGAAAGGATTTTGGGAATTTAGGATCTAGGGATTTGGGATGTGTGGATTTGGGGATATAGGGATTGGGGATATAGGGATTGGAGATATAGGGATTGGGGATATAGGGATTGGGAATATAGGGATTGGGGATATAGGGATTGGGGATATAGGGATTGGGGATATAGGGATTGGGGATATAGGGATTGGGGATATAAGGATTGGGGATACAGAAATTGTGGGATGTGTGGATTTGGGGATATAGGGATTGGGGATGTAGGGATTGGAGATGCAGAAATTTTGGGATGTGTGAATTTGGGGATATAGGGATTGGAAATAGAGAAATTTTGGGATGTGTGGATTTGGGGATATAGGGATTGGGGATGTAGGGATTGGAAATGCAGAAATTTTGGGATGTGTGAATTTGGGGATACAGAAATTTTGGGATGTGTGGATTTGGGGATGTAGGGATTGGGGATGTGGGGATTGGAGATATAGAGATTGGGGATACAGAAATTTTGGGATGTGTGGATTTGGAGATATAGGGATTGGGTATACAAAAATATTGGGATGTGTGGATTTGGAGATATAGAGATTGGGGATACAGAAATTTTAGGATGTGTGGATATAGGGATTGGGGATGTATGGATTGGAGATATAGAGATTGGGGATACAGAAATTTTGAGATGTGTGGATTTGGGAATATAGAGATTAGGGATATAGGGATTGGGGATATATGAATTGTGGATATACGGATTGAGGATACAAAAATTTTGGGATGTGTGAATGTGGGGATATAGGGATTGGGGATGCAGAAATTTTGAGATGTGTGGATTTAGGGATATAGGGATTTGAGATACAGTAATTTTGGGTTGTGTGGATTTGGGGATATAGGGATTGAGTATGTGTGGACTGGGCATATGGGGATTGAGAGTATAGGGATTGGGGATGCAGAAATTTTGGGATGTATAGATTTAAAGATCTAGGGATTGGGAATATAGGAATATGAATAACTAAAATAATATTCAAATATGTTATTCCAGCCTCGGCATGTTCAATAAAGTAGTATATGATGATTTCGAAATGTTCAGCAAGATAATCGGTTTAACAATCAAATTGAAATGTTAATATTTTCATAATCAGACATTATGAACGATAATGTTCCCTCTACGATCGAAGGATTAGCTAGAAAATCGTACTGAAACATATACTTTACCACAAGTGTTTCTATATTTAGTAGCCATATTGAAGTTTCCATCGCGCAACTGGTATGCATTTTAAAATGTACCTAAATGGACGGCTATAGTTAGAGGCATAATAAAGTATTGAACTATGGACATATACAGTGGGGAACACTGTGTGTAATAAAGTAGTACTTTCATACTGAAAATGTGCGCGATAAAATTGTATTTTAATACTCAAACTTTGTGCAATAAAGTAGTATTTTAATACTAAAAATGTGCGCAGTCAAATTGTATTTTAATAATAAAAAATTTGCAATAAAGTAGCATTTTTTTACTGAAAATGTATGCATTGAAATAGTATTTCAATACTCAATATGGGTGCAATAAAATAATATTAAAATACGCAGAATAGTATAGTAATACATAGTAGTATTTATATGTAAGTAGTAGTATTTTAATACTTAAATATGTACAGTAGAAAAGTATTTTAATACTGAAAATCTGTGCAATAAAATAGTTTTTTAATACCGAAAATATGTGCAGTATTTTAATACTGAAAATGTATGTACTAGAATATTATCTCAATACTCAAAATGGCCGCAATAAAATTTTAAGTGACTTATAATACGAGTAAAATGAAAGGATATGGGTGGTACATGAAGGGCTATCCGTGTGTTTTATAGAGTTTAGTGGATTAATCAGCGAAGTTGCTTAGCGAACTCATTTAGATGCAAACACAGTAATAACCACATTACATGATATATTACTGGTCAAAAGCATGGTATCACATTGCATAAAATTATATATATTTATGATGTATGTCACAGAAGATTTATGGGATTTACAAGATTTATTACCAATTAGATATTGTACCGCTGGGCGCATCATTAAAATACACACTTTATTATATCAAGTAACTGAGAAAGTATTTTTCGTTTTCCCTTCGGTATATGTAAATGATTTTAATCCACTCTGTGGGTCAGTTAACATTTTTCGCATTTTTTGTTAATTAAAAAGTGTTTTTGAACTTACTCGATTTACCATGGAACGATATTTTTTTAATTTTTGGTTATTTTTTTAAGCACGTGACAGGTAAAAATCTATATATGAAATCGTTGATGTAATTTTAATAAAAAACACGAAGATGAAACGAGAAGTTATGTTGATATTATATTGGCTGTTTTAAAGTTAGGAATTTTTAAATGAAATTGAAAATAAGGGAGTTAACATTTATAATAATAATTATAATATAATATTTGTATTATTTTTATGTTTAATTTGAAAATTTGTGTATGTATATATTTTACTAGCATACTTTGTGTTTTGTAAGTAGGAAGAATACCAGCAACTACACAGATAATATCTTTATCACTAATTATCTTAATTCCTCACTTGTTTTGCTTGCTCGTATCGTCATTTTATCGGGAGCAGCAGTAAATGTACTAGCAAAGTGGTTTGCTTTATCATAAAACAAAATTTTGATTCCAACATCTGTTCAATGTAAATTTATTGGAGAGATAATCACACAATATTTTCCTATTTCTTTTATTTTTTGTTGCGTTTAAAATATACGTGGAAAAATAATTTAAAAATTCCAGCTTGAAAATTAATAATAAATAAAAAATATTAAGGTGAATACAGGTCATTTTTATAAAAACATAAATTGACGTGGAAAAATAGTTTAAAAATTCCAGCTTGAAAATGAATAATAAATAAAAAATATTAAGGTGAATACAGGTCATTTTTATAAAAACATAAATTGACGTGGAAAAATAGTTTAAAAATTCCAGCTTGAAAATGAATAATAAATAAAAAATATTAAGGTGAATACAGGTCATTTTTATAAAAACATAAATTGACGTGGAAAAATAGTTTAAAAATTCCAGCTTGAAAATGAATAATAAATAAAAAATATTAAGGTGAATACAGGTCATTTTTATAAAAACATAAATTGACGTGGAAAAATAGTTTAAAAATTCCAGCTTGAAAATTAATAATAAATAAAAAATATTAAGGTGAATACAGGTCATTTTTATAAAAACATAAATTGACGTGGAAAAATAGTTTAAAAATTCCAGCTTGAAAATTAATAATAAATAAAAAATATTAAGGTGAATACAGGTCATTTTTATAAAAACATAAATTGACGTGGAAAAATAGTTTAAAAATTCCAGCTTGAAAATGAATAATAAATAAAAAATATTAAGGTGAATACAGGTCATTTTTATAAAAACATAAATTGACGTGGAAAAATAGTTTAAAAATTCCAGCTTGAAAATGAATAATAAATAAAAAATATTAAGGTGAATACAGGTCATTTTTATAAAAACATAAATTGACGTGGAAAAATAGTTTAAAAATTCCAGCTTGAAAATGAATAATAAATAAAAAATATTAAGGTGAATACAGGTCATTTTTATAAAAACATAAATTGACGTGGAAAAATAGTTTAAAAATTCCAGCTTGAAAATGAATAATAAATAAAAAATATTAAGGTGAATACAGGTCATTTTTATAAAAACATAAATTGACGTGGAAAAATAGTTTAAAAATTCCAGCTTGAAAATTAATAATAAATAAAAAATATTAAGGTGAATACAGGTCATTTTTATAAAAACATAAATTGACGTGGAAAAATAATTTAAAAATTCCAGCTTGCAAATTAATAATAAATAACAAACGTTGTGGATAATACATGATGTAACATATAAAAGTTTTGTAAAATATTGAATAATTGTATTACGTAAAATGAAATTTATTTAAAATGAAATTCCATAAAATTCTAACCTAAAAAGTTGCTACCATGACTCCCTTACTACTATACCTTACTAAATTAAAAGAAAGAATGTATCAAAAAATTGTATAAGAAACAGAAATGTATTTCTATTTAAATTAACCTTAAAATCCCATGAAATTCTAACCTAAAAAATTTATCGTTACGTTATATCTTACTTGTAATACCTTACTAAATTTTTCCACAAAATATAAGAAATAAATATGCATTTCAATTGAAAGAACCCTTGAAATCCTATAAAATTCTAACCTAAAAATGCTCTTATGTCTCCTTCGATTAACTCTTGATAAACATTTGTTATATCTTTACAAATCACGTTGCATTCAAGGTCGAAGATTATCAAAAATGATACAAATGACAACAAATCTCGTTTAAAGTATAACAACGGCACTTTTTATTTTGAATCGGAGCACGAAGGAAGTATTTAGGTCGATGCAAATGTGCAATCGAGTATAAGAAAGTTTGATCCACTGAAAGTCGAGAGTGACAAGGGAACTAATTGATAGTGAGTGTCAGTTAAACGAAGTTATACTTCTTAACATCAAGGAAAATGATCTCTGTAGTAAAGGACTGATATTACGTCGCCTCAGGCTCGCAGATTTGGCGAAGGAGCTTTGAAATTTTGAAGCAAGATGCATGCGAAGCAAGGAAATAGTATCTCATTTTGTAGGTAAATGTGTACCTAATTTTGGATGTACATCCGTAGAAATGAAAACAAACTTCAGCGAGCAATTTGTTTCCTTCAAGCAGATGTTATTTATATTCCAGGATAGATCCCTTCGAAACGGTTTGTGCATTTCTATGCATCTCTATTTGCATTCTAATGGTGTAATTACGCCGGTATTTTTCTTTCTTTGAAAGCAATTTGTCTGTTATTCTTAATGGTTGAACGAATGTAATATGAATTTTCTCTTTTACACGCTGCACGTGCTCGCGCACGTTTGCGGGCTCGCAGCTTTTTAATTTGGAATGAAATTTGGAAATGTGAAAGCTGTGCATGAAGTTCGGACAGAGTTTCCTCATTAATATATTTTTAATACGTTTTAACATTTCTACATTTTATTATTTTTTTATTTTTACATTTTTATACATTTTTCTATATTTCGACATGTCTATGTATATTTCCATATTTCCAAATTTCTCAATTTTCAAATTTTCCCAATTTTCAAATTTTCCCAATTTTTCCATTTTCCAAGTTCTTCATTTTTCAATTTTCCCATTTCCCAAGTTTCCCATTTTTCAATTTTCTCATTTCTCAAGTTGCCATTTTCCAATTTTCCCATTTCCCAAGTTTTCCATTTTCCAATTTTCTCATTTCTCAAGTTCCCCATTTTCCAATTTCCCCACTCCCCAATTTTCCCATTTTCCAATTTTCCTATTTTTCAATTTCCCCATTTTCCATTTTCCAATTTCCCCATTTCCCAATTTCCCCACTCTACAATTTTCCCATTTCCCAGTTTTCCTATTTCCCAATTTCCCCACTCTTCAAGTTCCCCATTTCCCAATTTCCCCACTCCCCAATTTTCCCATTTCCCAATTTTCTCATTTCCCAATTTCCCCATTTTCCAATTTCCCCATTTCCCAATTTCCCCACTCTCCAATTTTCCAACTCCTCAATTTTCCCATTTCCCAATTTCCAAATTTCTAAATTTCCAATTCCCTAAATGTCTAAATTAAAAAATGTATTTTCCTCTATTATCAAATTTCTAAATCTGCAAATTACTAAATTTCTAAACTCCTAACCTGCCAAGTTCTAACACAATTTCCAAACGCGGGCAACCATTATATTCGCTTAGAGATTGATATCTTCTGACAGAAATTTCTGAAATTAATTCAGTATTGTGCATCCATAACCTGCATCCCCTGCAAGTTCTAAATATGTAACGTTGTAAACTATCAGTAGCCGTCGCTGCAGAATGTACTGATTAATTGGAACAATACACGAATTTCATAACAAAATCTATTGTTTGCTGTAGCTGGGAAACAACCACTTTGGGTAAACAATGTTGGTAGAACGTTCGTGTAATCATTTTCGTCGAATTATAAACTTCAATGTGTTGAAATGTTAATGTTGTGATGACAGTTCTTCTGAGTTGAATATTATAATTTCTAAATTCTTTATTCAAGTGTTCAATTATTCAATTATTCAATTTTTCAATTATTCAATTTTTCAATTTTTCAATTTTTCAATTATTCGATTATTCAATTATTCGATTATTCAATTATTCAATTTTTCAATTATTCAATTTTTAAGTTTGGCAGTTTCGCACTTTCTTAGTTTCCTAATCTTGTACTCGTCATATTTTCAAATCTTTCAAACTGAAAATTTATAAAGTTCAATTTTAACACTTTAACGTTTACAATTTTGAAACTTACAAATTTGGGTATAGCTTGAAAATCATTAAATTTCGAAGTTAAATACAAGGTGATTAATTATTAATTGTTAATTTTGAAAACTGAAATTGGAAAATGTGTAAATATTAGAATTTGCAAATTTGAGAATAGGGAAAGATTTAAAGATGTCAGAATTTGAAATATAAAAATTGATGAATATGGAAATCTGAAAATTTTGAAATGAAAAGTATCTAAAATATGCGAATACACACAATTGTGTACCAAAATCAGAAAACACAAATATTTATAATTTGACCATTTTCGATTATGAAAATCACGAATAAAAAATTTGCAAATTTTTCTGTGACTTCGAGATGCACGCTATAATCATTATTTTCGTTGCCTTGCACAATCGTATAAACTTCGATCAAATCAGTACCACGCGGATCGTGCATCCGGAAACAAACTCGAGTTTGAACGATTTATTACCTAATTACAAAGCGATTTACAAAGACATACGAATTACTTTCTAAAGAATAAGGATTATTCGAAACCTTCGTGGAGCTCTTACACGTGAATGTTTCATTTCATTCGACTCACGTTTCGTCTGAAACAACATCGTTTCCTCCAACGATGATAACGTCACCATAAATCACGGCTGTAATTTCAGCTATGATTTCCACTTACAGTTTCCAGCTTTCCCTGTACACGTGTTTTCATTACAACGCTTCTTCAGCTTTGGAAAGATCGGAAGTGTCAGATACCTTCGCAATTTATTTCTCTTCACAGGTACTTCCGCTCAAAATTCTAAGACCATTTCACAAATTAAGATCCTTTCACAAATTAAGATCCTTTTTAATCTTTGAGGTGAGGTAAAAAACTCACTTTTTCATATTTTCATATTTTTGTATTTTGATATTTTGATGTTTTGATATTTCTATACAACATAACCTATAAGCGTAACAAAATATCGTACAAAATAGTTCATTTTATTACCATTTTCCCAATAGTACATTATAGTGCTATAATCATAATTTACGAAATTTTGCAGATATTTTTAAATGTATTTTTATATCGTCACCAAATTACAAAGTCGAGTATTTTATAACAAAGGACAAAGAAGCTGATGCCAATCGTTCAGAATGTATGTAAATCCATTGTATGACTAGATACATGGTCTCAAATGCTTAAAATGGCGGTATCTTGCACTAAATATCGAAGGGTTGGCTCATTCGCGTGCCAGGATTGTATTCATTAAATCAATAGAACCATCTTACCCTAGTATGTGAACCATTGTACCCAATAGTCAGGTAAGATGGCTGACTTACTCGCGAATTGACTTCTAATTTCAAACTAAAGATAGAAGAATCATTTTCCTGTATATATACGTACTCTTTTTTAAAGAAATATATAAAAAAATATTGAAATGTTAACTAACTTAATTAACCCCTTCTTTGACAAGTTTCACTCGTGCCTTACAGCTCAAATGAGACAAACCATACTCAAATTTTGAATACTCAACTTGAAATTTAGATCCAACTATATTTTCAATTGCTTCAGTTTGGCAGTCAACGTGTTGAGACGTGGCACTTCCGTATTTCTCGACCAATTTCATTTATCAAAAGCAGTTTACTGTCTCCTACATTTCCTGACCGCGTCCAGTCAGTACATCACGTTTACGTGCGTTTAATAACTCGGAAACGGCAGACCTATGGGGATGGAAGATCGTTGTGGATGCAGTACAACTTCAACCATGTGCTCTAATATCGAGTGCTATAATGAACCTCCGCAAATAGAGGCGTGTCATATCATTAAGCCGAGATTGACCCTCTCTTGAATCACAGTTACGCTGCTTATTCGCTTCAATCTTAACACATCATGCTCGTAGATAATCACTGTCACTATACAACCCCTTTAATATTCATAGGACATTTCAAAATATTTTGGACATATGCAAAAAACTAAACACTATTCGCTATAAATATTGAAGGGTTTATTTTAATATCTTGTATCAATTATACACGTTGAAAATTCGAGAGAATAATCCATATCATCAAGGTCTTCTCAAGTGGACCAGTATATTGTACAATATTTAGTTTAATTGAGCTTTTGATGCATCGTTAGCGATCAATGGCTGATTAATTAGTTTTTAACCAATAACCGCGGGCAACGAAAGGTTATTGGAATACGGAAAAGTTTATAGGGATATTTAGTTACAAAGGGACAGCAACTGGGTTGTTTAAAATGGCCACTATTGGGTATTCGATTTTTTTCATTTAACAATTCAGCTTTCTTTGTTTCTAATTTTGCAGATTTTCCATTTTCTAATTTGGAAATTTGCTGATATATTTACAATTTTCTGGACTACCTATTTAACGCTTCTCGATGGAAATTTGAATTTTCTAAATGTAAAAATTTGAATTTGTAGATCTGAAAATTTGCATCTCTAAACAGCAGAGTCCTCAAACGTCCAAATCTGAAAATTTCCGCACCACAAAATATTTCTCCATCCTACAAATATTTGCCCTAAAAATTACCCATTAATTTACTCTAAAAAATTATGTTTCGCCACATTGTGCAATCTTATCTCGCATAAACGATATAAAAAGAAATCAGTCAAAGTTGTAACGATCAGTTCCGAATAGAAATGTCAACAACCGGTAAAATTAAGTACCACCCCGAGGGTTGACCTGTCTTTATTATCACAGAAGAGGGATTGCCTTTCAACGTGACAACGCCCGACTGCACATAGAATTCATGCCTTGAACTTCATAACATCCTTGTTGACATTCCTCGGATGGTAACAGTAGGGAAACGACAGAATTTCCCAAAGGACCTTATAAATGTAGCCGAAGCTTGTGGTTGAAAGATCATTTTTCTTATCTCAAGCAGTCTTAGATTTGCTGACAAAATTCAAGAACGTTTCTTATCTCGAAAAATTACTATTCCCACGTGAAATCAGTATCAACTCCGACCCTCGAGCACAATGGTACGGTTAGATTTGACCCTGTTTTAAGTCCACATTTTCAGAGACATTCGAGGATGTCTTACGTGTTCGTCTTTAAAAATTACTATTCCCTGGCGATGGCGGTAACAACTCACAGTGGTATAGTTAGATTTGACCCTGTTAAAGTTTGGGCCATATTTTCAGATACCGAGGATGTCTTAGGTTTTCGTCTTTAAAAATTATTCCCATGTGATAACAATCCTTAAATTTAATAGGTTCAACTGTAACCTTACTGTTGTGCTTAGGTCCACACTTTCACAGTTGTTCAAGGATGTCTTTTGGTCTTTGAAAATTACTATTCCATGTGGTGTCAGTAACCCTTAAGCACAGTGGTGTATTTGACCCTATTAAAATTGAGTCCATATTTTCACAAAAATTCAAGAATGTCTTAGGTTACCTTTGAAAATTAAAATTAAGTTACTGGGTAAACTTTAACCCTTACGAATTTTTGCAGTAAAATGATGTACTACGTAAATAATACATTAAGTACATATGGTTTTCAGACAAGTTATTAAATTATTTTTAGTATTTAATTATTTACAATTAATTTTGACAAATTATTTGTGACTCATTTTTAAAATTATTCGATAAATGTAATTTATATTAACATTTCTCATACCAGAGGTAAGAACAATTACACGAGAAAGAATGAAAAAGAATTACTGGAAGCAATATCATGACTTAATTCTTTGGCACATTTAATATTGCGTTCAGTGTGCTAAAATATTCAATAATACTTCAGACAAGTACTGTTTTGTATATTCTTCTACGGAGTAAGAATTTATTACGGTTCCTTATCAATCTAAAGATTCGCTATTTTAGTAACGAAATATTTAATAAAAATATTGTAGCAGTATTGTATCAATGAACGTGTGAGCATCAACTGCAACAGTCTGAGGTTTAATTTACAAGTCACACCAGGGTTAATTGACGCAATTTCTGTAATTGTACTCTATTTATAGCATGATACGGTTTATTCAGTGATGTTAAATTATTTATTGAAAAACTACAAAGTCTCACACACGTATTCACATGGCATATTTTCACATATTTTATTCTTGAACTATGAAATCTGGATATACTATGTTTATATATGTAATCTTAAATTGTTTACTTATTGTTGATGTATTTGTTCTTCAATATCTTCAATAATAATAACAATATAATATTAACATTAACAATGTACCATTTTTTCTATAATATCAAATATTAATTTCATGTGACCAAAATGGAGTATTGCATATGTGTATAATAATGTGGACTATTACACATATACGTATTATGTACAATTTAGTTCCAAAAAATGACTGTGACAGTGGAAAGTAGGTTAAAACGTCATAGCTGTGTTTTTCTGTCAAATCTTATTATGCAACTGCGTGGGAAGGTTAAATTAAATAAACCATACTACAACAAAACCAGTTACATACGTACTAAAATCTGACATGTATTAAAGTAATTCAATAAATATAAGTAATTCAATAAATAGCTAAAGTCATTCAATAAATATAAGTAATTCAATAAATAATTAAAGTAATTCAATAAATATTTTTTAGTCGTCCAATTTTGACAAATATCTAGAATAATACTAACGTTATAAACGTCGATAACACCCTCGATAAAATATACCAAAGACGTGTAAGAAAAACTTCATCGAAAGACAAGGTTAAAAGTCAGCTTAGAAAATATCTCCTTCGAGTAACGAAGACTTAAAGAAAAAATGGAGTACTAATTAAGCTGAGTTTACAACAGTTCAAATTTAGGTCATGGGTCAACGGGTCACTGAGATAGGTCACTTTAAATATTTAACCTCAAAATGTCACCTGACCGGTTGACATATTTAATATCCTGTGATAGTGATTGCGTAAATAATATATGCACCTTATGTTTATAAATGTTCAGTTAGCAGTTAAAAACTGCTTTAGAAAAATCAATATGTTTAATATATTTAGCGTGATAAGTATATTTAGAATATTCTGAATATTTAGGATATTTAGGATATTTTGGATATTTAGAATATTTAGAAAATTTAGAATATTTAGGATATTTTGGATATTTAGGATATTTAGAATATTTAGGATATTCAGAATGTTTAGAATACTTAGGATATTTAGAATATTTGGTACATTTTGTATATTTTGGATATTTGGTATATTTAGTACATTTAGAATATTTAGAATATTTAGTATATTTTCTATATTTTCTATATTTTCTATATTTAGTATATTTAGTAAATTTGTATATTTAGTCTATTTAGTCCATTTTCTATATTTTCTTGTATATCGTACATGTTTTATATATTTACTAACATTTAGTATAATTAATATACTAACCACATATTCTCTCAATTACGCGCGTATCATCTGAAAAATTTACCTAATTTTCATATATTTTACCACATTTCCCCGAAGCACAGTTTCTTACCGACACAATGTTCAGAAAAATGAAAAATGTATGCCTCCACCTGAAATTACGTGCCGTAGGTGTATTAAATATACGGTATCTACACGTTTCTTACTCAATAAAATTCCAATTTTATAACTGCACTCAATTTTATATGCTTCAGAATGCACAACCGGTTTTAACCTATCAGGTTTTTTATGGTGTCAAACCGGATATTGTATCATTTCCGAGAAAAACTGATATTTCGTTGCAGTCAAATATCGCACTCAATAAAACATACATAGTTTCCTTGTTCTAAGGGGTTCACTTAAGACTGTCAATTATATTTTTAGCTTCTACTACCCACTGTTTTTTTTCTGCATGAAAAAATGTATCTGGTATCCAGTTTTAACCTACTTTCCCCTAATACAATAAGTTGTTAGTGTATTAATACTTTGTGGACATGTAGTATACTAATTAATATGTTTTAGCACAAACAGTGTATACATGTGTATATGAGTGTATATGAAAGTGTTGTGTAATTGTGTATATATGTTATTGTGAATGTGAGACGGGGTTTTGGGGATGTAGGGAGGAGGGGACGTAGGAATTTGGGGACATAGGGATTTGGGGATATAGTGATTTGGGAATTTTGAGATTTGGGGATATAGGAATTTGGGGACGTAGGGATTTGGGGATGTAGGGATTTGGAGACGTAGGAATTTGGGGACGTAGGAATTTGGGGACGTAGGAATTTGGGGACGTAGGGATTTGGGGATATAGGAATTTGGGGACATAGGGATTTGAGGACGTAGGCATTTGGGGACGTAGGAATTTGGGGACGTAGGGATTTGGGGATATAGGAATTTGGGGACGTAGGGATTTGGGGACGTAGGAATTTGGGGATGTAGGAATTTGGGGATGTAGGAATTTGGGGACGTAGGAATTTGAGGACGTAGGGATTTGAGGACGTAGGCATTTGGGGACGTAGGAATTTGGGGACGTAGGGATTTGGGGATATAGGAATTTGGGGACGTAGGGATTTGGGGACGTAGGAATTTGGGGATGTAGGAATTTGGGGATGTAGGAATTTGGGGACGTAGGAATTTGAGGACGTAGGGATTTGGGGACGTAGGAATTTGGAGACGTAGGGATTTGGGGATATAGGAATTTGGGGACATAGGGATTTGGGGACGTAGGAATTTGGGGACGTAGGGATTTGGGGATATAGGAATTTGGGGACGTAGGGATTTGGGGACGTAGGAATTTGGGGACGTAGGAATTTGGGGACGTAGGGATTTGGGGACGTAGGAATTTGGGGACGTAGGAATTTGAGGACGTAGGAATTTGGGGACGTAGGGATTTAGGGATATAGGAATTTGGGGACGTAGGGATTTGGGGACGTAGGGATTTGGGGACGTAGGAATTTGGGGACGTAGGGATTTGGGGACGTAGGAATTTGGGGACGTAGGGATTTGGGGACGTAGGAATTTGGGGATGTAGAAATTTGGGAATATAGGGATTTGGGGATGTTGAAATTGGGGACGTAGGAATTTGGGTATATAGTAATTTGGGAACATCGAAACATTGAATTTTTGGAATTTGCAAATATAGAAATTGGAAACATAGGGACTTCATAAGAGTTTGTAATATAGCAACGTATAGCAATATCTAGGTATTTATTTGAACCTTGAGATGTAGAAATACTAAAAAGTAAAAAATACATCATATAATACTTTCACAATACTCAACTATAAAAAATAGTATTTTCTATTCAACATTTAAATTCCAAATTATGCAACATTCACAATTTCAAGTTAGTATAATCACACACCATTCGCAATTTAGAATCAGCGTTTGTATAACAATTTCAGCAGTTATCACTGACAAATTCCTTATGTTCCACATCATATTTCATCCGAAGCAAAATTCCCGATATCGAGATCTAAAAGTGATCGATCTGACTCGGAATGAGCCAATAGACTTTTTTGCTGAAACGTATATTTGAATTCGAGCCGCGGTGGTATTGAATCATCGAAAAGCCTAGGTATTCGGAAATTGGTTTCCAAAGTTCCATTAATCGACCGTTGTCAAGAAACAGCGAGGTGTCGATAATTCTTATAAAAAGTGGGCCACAGGAAGCTTGTTTTATTGACACTTTTTGGGGGAGAAGATCGTTTCGAGGCAGAGCTTTCATCGATGAAAGGATGTAGACGTCGCTGTGATCTAAAATCCCTTTACCGTCAAAAAGCATAAAATGCGTGCAAAGGGAAGCTTTGAACTGTACCTGTCTTATACTTATGATCTCTTTACTGTACGTTTATGTGTTTCACTATTGACGTATTTCTTTCAAAACCTGTTAATTACTTTTAGCCACTTATTTTATACTTGTCTCGTTGCTTTAGACGTTCCGCTGCTAGAGGCAGCTATAACCATTTAAAACCGGGTGCTTATTAATTGTTCGCAACTCATTTTATTATTTAGAAGTCAAAAATTAACACGTGTTTATTTTTATTATAGTATACTTTTGTGTAAGTGTATAGTTTCTCATAGGTATATCATTCTAAATTTTATTTTATTCTTCTTTTTATTTCTTTTGTTATTAGTATTTGAAGTTTTTTCAGTTTAGGTTGTAGTTGGGTTAGGTTTATTCGGCTTAGGTTATAGTTAGGTAAGGTTTATTTAGCTGAGGTTAGGTTAGGATTATATAGTTTAAGTTAGGTTAGGTTATAGTTGGGTAAGGTTTATTTAGCTGAGGTTAGGTTAGGTTTACTTAGTTTAAGTTAGGTTAGGTTATAGTTAGGTTAACTATAGTTGTAGGTTATAGTAAGGTAGGGTTTATTTAGCTGAGGTTAGGTTAGGTTTATTCAGTCAAGGTATTAGGTTTGTTCAATTAAGGATAGGTTTATTCAATTATAGTCATGACAAGGATAAATTTATTCGTTTCAAGTTTTACTGAGTGAATTGTTACAAATCCATGCTATAAGCAACTTACCACTATAAATGTACATAATAAAAAGAACGACAAACATCACATTTGCTATTTCCTGCACAATAAATTCAAATTTACTTGTCTGTCATCGCAAATGATACAATTTTTCCCCGAAAAACGAAGTTTAGAGGAGCGTTCAATTGTTCGCGTATGAAAAGGAAAAGGAACGCGAGCAATTGTATCTTGCTATCTGGTGCTTTCGTTGCTCTCTAAAAGGCACTAGAAGAAGAAAGTTGTCCTTGTCGATAATATCGTGAGATATGTTGAAGCCGAGTTCCGCTTAGTTATCGTCTCCTTAGTTCTTGACACGAATCTTTGAGCACCTTGGTATGAGTTCTTTTTTTCACGGCTAAACGTTACCTGGAATATACTTGTTGCTCGGGAAAACGCGTTATACGCCACTTTAATGGGATTGATTTTGATCTTCTGTTCCAACGTCTTCTTCTTCTGGATATAAGCGCGTTCAATTTTCTTCCTTTCATCACCTTGTTGAGACTTCTTAACGTCCGTTATCGAGGCTTATTTGATTTTGTCTTTATTAGAGAAGAGCTGGAGCACCAGATGACTTCGATCGGAAATGGGATGTACTGGTTCATGCAATTTTTACCAGTTACATTGCTCAGATGTAGATATTAGATATTATGGTAATAATTCTTTTTTATGTAATAACATAGGTTATGTTTGAATCTTGTGTTGGTTGAGTTTCAGAAAGGAGACTTGGGAAATGAATTTTGGAAATATATGCATTTTAGAAAATATTTAGCAATTTTAGAAATTTTAGAATTTGGAAACTTGGGAATGCAGGAATTTCAAAATTTTGTTTAGGAATTTAAGGATTTGACATTTGGAGAATTCAGAAATTTCAGTAGTTGATTATTTAGAAATTTAGGGACTTGGGGACTTTGGAGTTTGAGAATTTGAGAATTAAGAAATTTTAACATTTGGGTATTTGGAAATTTAAAGATTTAGGGATTTAGAAATTTGGAAATTTGTGAATTAAGAAACTTTGAACATTTCAATATTTATTAATAATGAAGGTTAATATATTTTGACAAAGGCTTCTTAATAACGTTCGTAATTGAAAGCAAATCTAAAATCCGTTAGTTTAGGTTCCGTAAATCTAGTGTTAAGCTCGGACAACCATACTTGAACTCAAGAGTAGGTACAACAAAAGACAACACTCCAGGCGGAACCTTTGATGTACGATAAAGCCCGTCCCTTTAAATTGTATAGAGCTGAATTTGAATCAAATGACTTTAATTTCTTGTCAACTAGTAATTCGAAATCTCTTTATCACAAATTTTCTGTGTATTACTAATATTTGCTATTTATATAAATTTTACTGAAATTTGCTGAAAAGTGGAAAAAGAAAGACATGCACTAAAATGATTACTCTAAAAAATTCCTATATTTTCGAATTCCTACATTCCCAAATTTCCACACACCCAAATTCCTATGTCTCGAAATCGCTACATCCCCAAATTTCCACACACCCAAATTCGTATGTGTCCAAATCCTTACATTTCCAAATTTTCACACACCCCAATTCCTATGTCTCCAAATCCCTACATTTCCAAATTTCCACACACCCCAATTCCTATATTCCCAAATCCCTACATCCCCAAATTTCCACACTCCCAAATTCCTATATTCCCAAATCCCTACATCCCCAAATTTCCACACTCCCAAATTCCTATATTCCCAAATCCCTACATCCCCAAATTTCCACACTCCCAAATTCCTATATTCACAAATCCCTACATCCCCAAATTTCCACACCCCCAAATTCCTATGTCTCGAAATCCCCACGTCCCCAAATTTCCATACCCCCAAATTCCTATATTCACAAATCCCTACATCCCCAAATTTCCACACCCCCAAATTCCTATGTCTCGAAATCCCCACGTCCCCAAATTTGCATACCCCCAAATTCCTATATTCACAAATCCCTACATCCCCAAATTTCCACACTCCCAAATTCCTATATTCCCAAATCCCTACATCCCCAAATTTCCACACCCCCAAATTCCTATGTCTCGAAATCCCCACGTCCCCAAATTTCCATACCCCCAAATTCCTATATTCACAAATCCCTACATCCCCAAATTTCCACACCCCCAAAATTCCTATGTCTCCAAATCCTACATCCCCAAATTTCCACACCCCCAAATTCCTATGTCTCCAAAACCCTACATCCCCAAATTTCCACACCCCCAAAATTTGCTACGTATCCCGTGCCTCTCTAAAAGTATCTTCTAACGTATTATGCTTGAACAATACCTAAAGCTAAATTATCCACGCGACTGATCGGTTGGCAGTTAATTCGTGACTGGCAATAGAGATCACTCAGGCTGTTATGGTTTTCGCGTATTCGACGAATGCGTTCGTGGTCAACATTCGGCGAATTATCCGGAGCCCATTATCGGGCTTAGTATACCTTGCTTAGTCGCTGACGTTCCAGTTAAGCCAGTCATTACGTTCATGGCCGTACAATGGATGAGGAACGATCGCGAACGAAAACCGCACGCAGTCGATTGTCATTCAGCCCGTTTTTTTTTTTCTGATTGTTTCAGGGGACCTTTCAGCGTCGTTAGGAAATGCATTCACCGACAAACAGGGCAGACGTTCGCTGTAAAAATCGTGGACGTTGCGAAGTTCACCTCCAGTCCAGGTCTAAGCACGAACGGTGAGTTCGTCAGATAGCTGGAATACACGGGATCTCGATGTGTTCCGCCATTAATTTCCGCTGCCTGTTCAAATCGAACGGGACTATTTTCCTTGCTCGTCTCTTGTGTTTACGTATTCTCTTTTACCGGGGACACGTGTGTACACGTGCTCAACAGCCATGAATTCTTGCGGCCTATTGTCCAATTCGATTGGAATTGCTTTCGTTGTGCCCGAACGTATCCGATGGACCTTAATGTGGAACACGTACGAGATACTCGAGAAACGAACTGCGGATACTGAAATCGATATCGCACAGTCTCGTTTTCGTTATGTTAATTGGAGAACCGAGGATATTACCAAAGTGCAATTTCACATCTGGGAGAATACCGTCGCTACTTTTACATTATTGAGTACCACTTGTAGTCTAGTTCGGCGAAGAGTAATTTCGGAATTTAACACTAAACTTGTATACTGCAGATATAATTCAATGTTAAAAATAGAAAGTGGATTAAATTATTAAATTTTGAATTATATTTTGAAGGGCTGGAGATAGAGGGAGATTTTTAATCGACTAAATTAGATTTTGGTATTTTAGAGAAAATTTTAGAATTTGTAAATTTGGATATCAAGTAATTTAGACAATTTTAATTTTTGAAGTGTTGAATTTTTACATTTTTAAAATTGTGCTTTTAAAATTAGAAGTAATTTAAATTATTTAGTCTCTATAATAAATTGTCGATCCTGATAATAAATAAGATATAAAATATCGTAGACAAGGTACATAAATATTTCCTTTAGACATTCCCTTTTTAATCGTGACTTGGCATTTGCTTATAAAAAGAAATATTGTCAGAATACTTGGTAGACAGCTATCTATTACTTGTGATGTGTATTTTTTGCTTATCTAATAATAAAAATTGTCTGTTTTACATACTTACACGTTTAAGAGGTGCATGCTCTAATAATAGATGAAAAAGAGCTGCATCGCTGTAAGGGTTAATAATATTATGAAAATGCGTCATAGTTTGAACATTGTTTCATGAGATGCTTGTATATACGTCACAGATCTTCCTTACTAACAACAATGAAAACATTTATTTTATGCATTTGCACCTTTTATATTATTGTCAAAATTTAATTCCATTTTCTAAATTGATTACTTTGATCATATGTACACACAATTTTAATAATCTTCATTAAATTTTCTTGCTTCAGAGTTCATTATTCAAATTTATTTTTTAATTCTTTCATATGCAGCGCGTTAATTAAATTCGTTTTTGTCTTCTTATGATGTTGCGGGAAATTAATTAAGAAATTCCTACTGAATTTTAAATTAAATACTTGCATAAATACTTGTTTTTGATGTTACTACATTTTGGTAGTTGATTAAACAGATAAATTAATTATAATGAAATTGAAATCGTATTCTATCACTTTCTTATTATTTCATTCAAGTATTATATTCTCAATTATTATATCGCCCAACGATATTATCATAATTGCATAATTTTTGCTTGCGCTACTTTTTTGGTGTCATTACGTTGTATCACCACCTGTCATATTCCTACGCGTTATATCGCCACGCGTTGTATTGCCACGCGTTGTATTGCCAGGTGTTGTATTATTACGCGTTGTATTGCCAGGTGTTGTATTACTACGCGTTGTATTGCCATGTGTTGTATTACAACGCGTTGTATCGCCTCGCGTTATATCGCCACGCGTTGTATTACCACGTGTTGTATTACTACGCGTTGTATCGCCTCGCGTTATATCGCCACGCGTTATATCGCCACGCGTTGTATTACCACGTGTTGTATTACCATGTGTTGTATTACTACGCGTTGTATCGCCTCGCGTTATATCGCCACGCGTTATATCGCCTCGCGTTGTATTGCCACGCATTATACATATTATCACGCACTGTATTATTGCGAGTTGTATCACCTCGCGTTTTATCGCCACTCATTGTATCGCCTCGCGTTATATCACCATGAGTTGTATCGCGATGCGTTGTACTGCTATGCATTGTTTCACCTCGCTAGTACTACACGCATCGTCCATTTGCTATATCACCTTTGCATTATATAGCGAAATGTCGAATCATCATAATATCCTAAAGAGTGATATCAGTAATGCATAGTATTAGCTCTTCGTATATGGCAAAAAAGCAATTACAATACTAACAATCAAAACAAACGCGTGATTGTTCCAGATTTGAAACGGGAGGCCACAATATGTCACATGTTGAAACATCCCCACATCGTAGAATTACTGGAAACCTACAGTTCGGAGGGTATGCTGTACATGGTATTCGAATAGTAAGTATAACGACGTGAAATTCGTTTGTTTCGCCTCACAATGGAGTTAAAGCTCGCGAAAAATGTTAAACGAACTCCGTTTCTTTCTGACCAGACCCGCATTGTTCCAGCAATTCATTATAACGTGAACGAGCGAGCATTCGTTTTCGTTAAGGTTCACATTCCCCCGCGTTTTTTCTCAGAATTTCATGTATACTCTCGACGTTTAAGTCGTCTGAAGCGTTTTGCTCGCGAGGACCCGAGCGAACCAAGAGTTTACTAATGTCTTGGCTTTACATTTAGATGAATTTCTTCGCAAGTTTTTTTAAAGGGGCTCTCGCTCTATGCACACGTATACACACATCGGCCACGTTTCTTTCAACTTACCTTCTTATTTCTTTCGCAACTTCCGAGATAGATAACTTTCTAGGCTAAAAGCAGGTCTCTCGGTAGTTTTAAACATGCAACGGAATGAAAAAAAAAAACATCTCATTTGAGTTTGATAAAACAAAATTGATGGAACTTTAAGCTGCCGTTATGTTTTGTTGTTCAATTTGCGTTCGTTCTGCGTTTATTAAAAACGTCATTAATTTTAGTCACTCGTTTTAATTTAATTTACCTTTACTTTAATCAGTTTTAAAACGAATGCAATTTATTAACAAAACAAATTGTTTTAAATTATTCTTACATTTTTTAATATTACAATATAAGTTAAGAATTTCAAATATTGAAAAAGATTGAAAAAGTTCTACATGCGTCTAACAAGTTGGCAGTCGGAGCAATGTAAATGCTACCGCTCCAGTTGCCAACTTACCAGACGCGAGCATTCAACATTTTTCATCCACGTTCAAATGTATAATACATAGTCAGTTTTTGCTTAATTGCTCCGCTAATTGCGTAAATCCTTGTAAACGAGTTCCCAGAACGAATGCGATTCAATTGCAGAAGATAATCTCAAAAATGAAGTTGTTTATCATGCAGAAATTTCACGTGTCCGTGAATCGACCTAATTAGCGTTGACTCGGTCATAAATAATCTATTGAATACACATGCTGCGACAGGGAATCTGATTGTAATTGTTAATCTAATCGTCTGTACATTGAACATGTCAGTTATCGATCGAACGCAGCTCGTTAATTTACATCGTGTTCATTTCTTATATAATCCGACGTGTATTTTCTCGATTCGGAGTACAAATGATGATGTTATAGATAATCCTTTTAGATGCAAATTGAATGTCGTAATTAAGATGTATTATTCCTTGTTTATTCGTTATGTGCCTCTGCATAGGCATGTAGTGGAGATTAGGGCCATTTATGGAGAACTATTTGTATGCATCTTTGACACTGGCAAATTTCAAAATTTCTTTATTTAATTTGAAAAGATTTGACAATCTTTGAATTTGGAATTTTTAAGTATTTAAACCTGAAGATTTTTTTATTTCAAATTTCTGAATGTTTTAATTTGAAACTTTTTAATAATTTTTAAATTATTTTTCTCAGTTTTTGGCTTTATCAATTTTTGAAATTTAGGAATTCTTAAACTGTGAAATTTCTAAAACTGAGAATTTGTAAATTGTGAAATTTCCAAAATTGAGAAGTTCTAAGTTGTGAAATTTCTAAAATTGAAAATTTCTAAAATGAAAAATTTCTAAATTGTCAAACTTCTAAAATTGTGAAATTTGTGAATAAAAATTTGTAAATAATGCAAATGTGCAAATTTAAAAATTTCTATACTTAATATTTCGAAATTTCGACTATAGAATAACTACATGTATAAATACATGTATTATAATATGGTAAAGAAACTACGCAGAATTCCAATAGGGAAATTAATCAAATATTTTGTTGTAATTAATCACAAGAAAGTTCAATATCATCGCTTAAGTATAGGCAAATGTGACCTTGTTTCTCCGAGGTACATGTAAATTGTTACACCGTGTAAATTGAACGTTAATGTCATGCTTCTGTTTCAGTATGGATGGCTCTGATTTATGTTTCGAGGTCGTTCGCAGAGCAACTGCTGGATTCGTGTACAGCGAAGCAGTTGCCAGGTAAGAGAATCTTATGCATTACGTATGTGGACAAAAGTGTTTCAAAGCATCGAAGGTCTTTCTATCTCTTTGAATATAGTCTTCTACATGGCATGCTTTTAAATTCTTGCGAAAAAAAGACAGGTACATTTAGGAACTTCATCTTTGGTGTTCTTATGTAGTCCGAGGTCACATGTGATCACATCCATAACTTTTGTACTGTATTGTTAAAGCATCAAAGATTACTTATGTTACTAGTTGAGTAATGACAAATTTTTGTGCATTTTAAAATGGTGGTAGGTTAACTTTGTTAAAAATTAAAAAATCAACAAATCTACATATCTATAAATCTACAAATCTAAAAATGTAGCAGCTGACAATATAAAAATTTAGCAATTCAGAATGACCAATATAGAGAAATAGCAAACGTAACAATTAAAAGATGTAGAATATTACAAAAACAAGCGGAAAATATAGAAATTCTGTTACCCCTCGGCAAAGTCCAGTAAGTGAAAAGATAAATGGCGGTATATTATGAAACCTACCCGTGAGATTCGCCCTTAACACAAAGTCGATTGAACCGATGTTATCCAGACAGTGTAACAAATAATGCTCTCAGTATATCGTCGTCGAGCTCTTTGACGATCGTTTTTTATATCCCTGTTAACCTTCACAACTGCCTATCACTCATTCCTTTAACATTTTCCTTAATCGCGTGACCTATACCGTTAAGAAGCATACAGGCATTTTTATGCCATTCAGCCCTGAGTTAATTTTACTTTCAACGCCTTTAATGTACAATCTTCATCCTTATTACCAATCAATGTTTTTTATTATATAACTAAGAAATGTTAGTAGGAAACGGGAAATGGAAAACGGAGATATTTGCTAAAAAGTCTGACAAATAGTGTAATTTTATTTTCAGAATAAAATTATCTGTTGTATAAATAATTGACTATGTTATTCGAGTAAGTAAATACAATAATGTATAATGTTATATAATATATAACTCTTGTTGTATTGTCACTACATTGCCGATTAAGCTTCGAATAGGTTTTTGAACTAAAAATTTTTAAATGTACAAGTTACAAAATTTTATTAAGTTACATAGATTTTTATAGAAAGCTTTCTGTATAGCAGAAGTATACAAAATATTTTCAGTACATGATCAGTAGATCACATACAACAGAAAAACGTAGAACAGTGTTCCATACATAAACAAACATGTGAACACACGTAGTCCACATATGTGCAGATACCATCATCAGTTTCGAAAGCCGTTCCGCCATTCGTTGATTAATAAACGGCGTATTGGTTTCAGTTTTAATTTAATGTCGTTTTCGTCGTTCGTGTCAGAGCTGGACGACGATTACCTCCGGAAATTAAACTGTTTCGTTCATTCTGCCCCGGTTATCGTACTACAGAAACTCAAGCTATTACAACGTTACACACAGTTATTCCGTGATACACGGACATAACTTTTCCCTGAAAAAGTATGAAAAGTTTGTAACAAACATTTGCCCTATCTGGTCTTGTTTGGTATGTTGTTACCGATCATTTGCCTCCATTGTTAGAAACTGCTATTACGAAGTTTTGTTTTACGTTGTTCTTATAGAACAGAGGCAAACTATTTGGAAAGTTTGTAAATGTGTAGAAAATAGTTTGAAAGATGGTATGCGATGTAACGCGTTGACCGTTCAGTAAAAGTTATTTCAAGAGAGTATCAATAAACTTGATTTACTTGCTAAAATTAGTTCATTTCATTTGTAATATGTAAATTGCTGTTGTTCTTTTTGGAGATGTTTGACATTTTAGGCAAGGGAATTAGTATTTTTGATGAATTTTCTGTTGTTCTACATCAGTAACCCTCTCCTTCTAACCTTAACCTCATATTATAAAGCATGGTATCATCTTTATTCCTCATTTAACAGCAATTCTCAAGAACATCATAGAACTTGAACTCTTCATTGCACGTTTTAAAAATGACAAATTTAGCCTTTCTGTCGCTACACTTCCCAACAATAAATATACAGATGTCAACCCACGAGTTGGCGCGTGACCCAAAGTAAAAGAAGTCCCCCCGGTGAACACTTCCAGTTACATTTCGGTAAATAAGAATAATAATGACAATAACAACTGCTGAACGCATGTAGCACTATCTCACTCTCGAGATTGCCGCCCATTTGGAGCTTTGGAAGCTTTGGAATAAGGTGATTCGAAGTTTTGAGAAGATGTACGTTTTGAAATTTGGAGCTTTAGTTTTAGAAATTTTGAATATTCGTTGGAATTTGGAAGATTGAAAGTTAAGAAGGTTGATCGAATTTAGAATGATCGAAATGTGCAAAGGTCTTTCAAAAATTGGAATGCAGTTGGGACATTGGAAAGTTGAAACTTTGGGTGATTCAAACTTTGGAAAGTGGGGACTTTGGAAGGTTAGAATTTTGCAAGGTTGGGACTTTTGAAGGTTGGAACATAGGGAAGGTTGGGACTTTGGAAAGTTGGAACAGTGGAAGGTTGGAACTTTGAAAGATTGAACCTTCGGATGATTCAAACTTTAGAAGATGAGTACTTTGGAAGATTAAAACATTGCACGGTTGGGACTTTGGAGGGTTGGAACTTTGGAAGGTTGAATCCTTGGAAGGTTGGGACTATAGTTGGAACTTTAGAAGGTTAGAACTTTGGAAGACTGGAACTTTGGAGGGTTGGAACTTTGGAAGGTTAAGACTTTGGAAGGTTGGAACTTGAGAAAGATGAAATTTGAGAAGGTCGAAAGTTTGGAAGATTGTAACATTAGAAGTTAATAACATTGGAAGGTTAAATCTTTGGATGATTTAAACTTTGGAAGGTTAAAATATTGCAATGTTGGGACTTTGGAAGGTTAGAACTTTGGAAGGTTAAAACTTTGCAAAGTTGGAACTTTGGAAGGTTGAAACTTTGGAATGTTGGATCCTTGGAAAGTCGAGACTTTGAAACGTTAGAACTTTGGAAGGTTGGAACTTTGGAATGTTAAAATATTGCAATGTTGGGACTTTGGAAAGTTAAAACTTTGCAAAGTTGGAACTTTGGAAGGTTGAAACTTTGGAATGTTGGATCCTTGGAAAGTCGAGACTTTGAAACGTTAGAACTTTGGAAGGTTGGAACTTTGGAATGTTAAAATATTGCAATGTTGGGACTTTGGAAGGTTAAAACTTTGCAAAGTTGGAACTTTGGAATGTTGGATCCTTGGAAAGTTGGGACTTTGAAACGTTAGAACTTTGGAAGGTTGGAACTTTGGAATGTTAAAATATTGCAATGTTGGGACTTTGGAAGGTTAAAACTTTGCAAAGTTGGAACTTTGGAATGTTGGATCCTTGGAAAGTTGGGACTTTGAAACGTTAGAACTTCGGAAGGTTGGAACTTGGAAATGATGAAATTTGATAAGGCTGAAATTTTGGAAGGTCGAAAGTTTGGAAGATTATAACATTAGAAGTTAACTTTGGAAGGTTAAAGTATTGCAATGTTGGAACTTTGGAACGTTAAAACTTTGGAAGGTTGGAACTTGAGAAGGATAATAATTAGCGACCGCTCGAGCCAGTACAGCACCGAAAATACGTGTGTGACGTCCATGTTTCTATTCTGACCAATTGGAGTAGCTGTTCTAAGCACGTCAGCCTAACACAACTCATGGGTTGACATCGGTACATTGTCCTACATATCCCATTACAAAGCATGATCATCAAGACATCCCTATTCTCATCTAAGAATCTGTTGACCATAAAACTTGAACTTTTCATCGCGGTGTTTATAGGACAACGGTCGTTTGTTTCCACGGGTCTCGTGTCCTCAGGGAGCATCGTAGCTTAATACAGCACCTTTCGTTTTCCAGCCATTATATGCGACAGATCCTGGAGGCGCTGCGCTACTGCCACGAGAACGACATAATTCATCGTGATCTAAAGCCGCAATGCGCCCTACTCGCGGGCAAGGAAAATTCTGCCCCGGTGAAGTTACGCGGCTTCAGCGTCGCCGTGCAGCTACAGTCGTCCCAGGCGAACGGCATCGGTATGTTCAGCATCTTTTTCTTTGCTACTCGTCCCTCTGTCTTCTTTCTGCGTGTACAAACGTCCTACGGTACTGTGCGCCTCTCACACGAGAAGTCCCGCCGGACGGCGCAGGGACATGAAAGACACCATTCGTCTTTGTTTCGTAATTTCATAATTCTGTACTTCACATACTCAAATATATTATGTACTATTTCATTAATTTCATAAGTTTCATGATTTCATAATTTAGTATAAATTATATACTCAAATATATCATTACACTTCATAATTTCATAATTTTATAATTCAGTATATTTCACATACTGCAGCTACATTAGTGTACCTCATTCTGAAATAATGAGCATAATAGAATGACTATAATCCTTTCAATACCGAACATGCTATCAACATTTTCCACATCAACATCCACATTCCTTTTGTGCGTCTTCTTGTGAGATACGTGTAGTAGCTTTTCACACAAGCTCGCAAGAGGAACGTGACATCTATTCGTTGCATAATCGATCAGATTTCAACTTTGTTTCACGAAGTTCGTTTAAATTGTAAAAGTTCGATTTACATTTGCATTTCCATCGTTTGGGGAATGTCATATCGATATCCGATATCAACAATGTTCAAACTCGTTCACGTTTACGTTATTGTTACTTTCAAGTTAATGCTACGTGCAAGTTACTGTTATGTTGGCGTTATTGTTACGTTCACGTTATTGTTACGTTGATGTTAATGTTACGTTGAAGTTAATGTTACGTTCATGTTATTGTTGTGTTGAAATTAATGTTACGTTGACGTTATTGATATGTTGAACTTAATGTAACTTTGAAGTTAACATTACGTTGAAGTTATTGCTACGTTGAAGTCAATGTAACTTTGAAGTTAATACAAACTTGAGGTTAATTTAACCTTGATGTTAATGTTACCTTGAAGTTAATGCTATCTTGAGGTTAATGTTACCTTGAAGTCAATGTAACTTTGAAGTTAACTTAACATTGCAGTTAATACAAATTTCAGGTTAATTTAACCTTGAAGTTAATGTTACCATGAAGGTAACGTTATCTTGAGGTTAATGTTACCTTGAAGTTAATACAAACTCCAGGTTAATTTAACCTTGAAGTCAATGTTATCTTGAGGTTAATATAACCTTGAAGTCAATGTATCTTTGAAGTTAACTTAACATTGAAGTTAATACAAATTTCAGGTTAATTTAACCTTGAAGTTAATGTTACCATGAAGTTAACGTTATCTTGAGGTTAATGTTACCTTGAAGTTAATGTAACTGTGAAGTTAATTTAATTTTGAAGTTAATACAAACTCCAGGCTAATTTAACCTTGAAGTCAATGTTATCTTGAGGTTAATATAACCTTGAAGTCAATGTAACTTTGAAGTTAACTTAACATTGAAGTTAATACAAATTTCAGGTTAATTTAACCTTGAAGTTAATGTTACCATGAAGTTAACGTTATCTTGAGGTTAATGTTGCCTTGAAGTTAATGTAACTGTGAGGTTAATTTAATTTTGAAGTTAATACAAACTCCAGGCTAATTTAACCTCGAAGTCAATGTTATCTTGAGGTTAATATAACCTTAAAATCAATGTAACGTTGAAGTTAACTTAACTTTGAAGTTAATACAACCGTGAGGTTAACCTATAAGTTAATATAACCTTGAAGTGAATATAACCTTAAAGTTAACCTAACCTCGAAAAGAATTTTAAAGTTAACATTGAAGTTAAACAACGACGTTAACAGAAAATATCGACATCACTAATATGACCAGGAACTAAAGAGTCTCTATAAAAACACTGAGTCCCTGCGTCGTCCCGCAAATAATCTCGCGTGACACGCACAGTACTCTACCCCGCGTATTCCCTAGGGAACCGTACGATGTTAGCTCTCTTCGATATACCCTTTGCACTCGTAATCATCCATGCTTCCCCGTTCGAACGGGTGCATGCGTGCGTGAATCGAGGCAACTGCGATGGACGTTTGAACCTGAAAAAGGATCTTCGAGATAGGTATCATTCGTCTTGCGATTATGTCACACTGAGGACTTTCCTTGGATTACGCTTGAATTCCTTTAGTGGATACGTCTACTTTTATGAACTTTGAGCGTCGAACTCTGCTTTTGTGAATTTTTAGCCAACATTCGAATTTCATATTTTAGTTAACTTTGAAATTTTGGGGTATAATTACGTTCTTTGGGATATAATTTCATGTAATTTGAAATTTAGGGTATAGCTAGGATTTCAAAGGGGTATAACTAGGATTTGAAATTTAGGGTATGACTAGGTTTTAAAATTTAAGGTATAAATAGGTTTAAGTTAGAAATCTAGATATACGAAACGTGGGAATTTTTGTTTATTAATTAATCATCTATTTACAATGATTTACATCTACGTCAACTAATATATCATTTTTGTGCTTGATCAACGTTTATTTTATTGGTACACACTGTATTTTGAACAAATGGATCTCTTTTATTAGGAAATAGGCTTTCATGAAATACTTGTGAAGTAACTTAGCAACAGAGACCTAACCTAACTTTTATTGGACTTTTTCAGTTCAAAGAAATTATTCGTCTAATCACTCACAAAAATAAGAAAACAGCAAACATCCATTTAAAAATTGTTCCAAAGATCGTTTCACACTGCAAACTTGCAAATACTGTAAACATAAAAGAAAGTTAGGTTATGTTTGATTAATGTTTGACAAAATATCTCGTTATAATCCGGTAACACATTTTCAAAGTAAGATGGAATTAACTTGAGGTGCATGTATCTGGGTTACTGCCAATCGTGTTTTGATTCGTCTTGATACATTCATGATAGAAATCGCCGTGGGACGTGTGAAACAATTAAGATTGAAACACTTGCAGCTCGTTTGATTACACAGTTTCGAAATTGATTATCAGTTTGCCCCACATCGGATCAATTTTAAACGAAGGATGCGGTTCCCTTTGTTGAGGATTATCGCAGGCGAACTAATTATCGGATCGGTTACGTGTGTAAATAGTTAGCACAATAATTGAAATGTTTCCCGTTCGTGAAATACGAATGGCGATAAATTACCGTGAAAGAACCGGTTGAATTCATTCGCCGAGCGAAACAAACGCGATTAAGAGTAATTATTAACTTGTTCGTCGCTTCTTTTATTGTCGTTAACGATTCACCGATGTTTATCGTTTTCGGAAGAGAGCTAACGTCGTGCTGTTTAAACGCGATTACGTAATCGCTATATTTTAATATTCTTCGTTTTACAAGTTGTGTCAGGAAACATATTCACGCTTCGATTTTCTTGAGAAATTGGAGAGGCAGCATTCAACGTTCATTTCAATTTGTTTTGTTGTTTTACTGGGGTCGACGTAATTTTAGGTCGAATTTCGAAGAAGACAATTTATATAATGTTTCGTATATTAATTCATTCATACAACTGACAAGTTAATTAAATTCTCATTTAGAAATTGTGAGGAATTTTAATGAACACCATAATAGTGTGCATTTGTGAATGGACATAATTAATTTCAATATTGTACAATTGTTTTGTAATTTTCTTTGTATAAATACTACATGTAAAATAGTATTTATTTACTCGATTACATTTGGAATTATGAAAAATACATTTACAAGTTTAATAAATTAAATTAGGGAAGTTATGATAAAAAATTTTAATAAAAGGTAACATTTCCAGGGGTTATAAGAAATTGTACAACAGTCTAAAATTTTCATAAATAATAATTCTAAAAGGAATTTGGTCAAATATAAAAATTTAGGATAAAGGATTTCGTTGAATTTTATAATGATGAAAGTTATCTTTGTATACTGAAGGATGTACGATCATTAAAATTACATTCTCTTTGATAATTAATAGTTGAGAAATATTGTAAAGGGAATATATTCCAATTAAATATTCATCACATCAAGATTCGTTAACGGGAGGTATTGATTTTTAACATTTCAGCTGTTGCAATACAATTTTAGAGCTTTATTTAAAAGTAATGGTTTATCGAAGTAATAATTTACCTCATCGAATACAAGCTTAAATTAATTTCTTTCAATCCAAACAAAAAATTTAAATTTAAATTGTTGATATGAGAAGAAAATTTGCATCAATATCTTTCTTGCATGTGGGAACTTTGGATATAACAAAAATCTCATTACAAATTTATTAAAATTAAATTAAACGGTAAATTAAATATTGAGAAAATAATTTCTGCAATTTGCAATTTTCGTAAAGTAACACTTGAATTAGTATTTCTTGGACGAAGGAACTTGTAGTATAATTAGAAATGAATTACATAATTGTATGATTTTTTTCCCACATTTCAAATTGTCAAATCTTGCAGTCAGATTTCTTACATTTTACCCTATAATTTTACAAAATTATTGCAACTAATAAACCCTAACAAATTCTCGAATTATATCATTAAAGATTAGTGATTCAAAGGTCATGAACTCGTTTTGAACCTTCATGTTTAATATAACTATTATAAAGAAAAATGAATCCAGTATCAGTACCTAACCTATCAAAAATTCGATAACGTAAATTTTGATAATTACACAATTGAAAATTAACCTAAATATCCATGTATTTCATCCAAGCCGTATTTTTGGGTCACGACCGAATTGCAGCATTTTAAGCAACGCTCAGGTGCAATATCCACGAAGCCAACTAATTTTTGTCGAACGGTAAAAGGAAGCAGGGTTAAGCGCAAGTATGTGTCTGTGTATGTTTGTGTGTATGTATAGGTGGATCCATTATTTACGAGAACGACCCTAACGAATGTCGTTGAGGTGCGCGACCTCCTTTTCGTAGACAGCGTTGTAGGAGCAGCCTTAAAAGATTCAACGGCAAGGAGATGAGCTTACCCTGCGGGTTAGGACATTATTGCCGCCGGCAGAGGCGACATATTTGTAGACAAAGCTGATTAACGTCTCTGCAAATGAAAAGCGCCACTTAGTTTCGTGAAGAGGCAATTCTTTGGTGACGCGAAAGGACACGAAAACCCCCAGTGGTTCGATTAAGGTGGTTGTATCGACGTTACATGGACTCGTTAATTTATTACAACCACCTTAACTTAACGAATGAATGCTGCCTCTTCGAATACATTTTTCTTTTCTCGAAATTTTTTCTTTTCACACCGAAGTCGCGAGTAGTTCCAAAGACACTTGGTGTTTTTCTTATCTCTGCTGAATGCCCTATTCTTCCCTATTGGCTGGCTTGGTCAATGATTGGCAGTCGTATTCGAAAAAAATCTCGATGTTCGGTGTGCAGAATGCAACGGCTTTTATCGGTTCTTTCAAGGAGTCTTCCCTCAATTATATACTTTTCGTAAATCCCCTTCGTTGGTGTTCTTTCATCTTCTGTTGCTTAGTAATCGCATGACGTCATGGTAAGTAGAGTTCACGCCTGATCAAGATCTAGTCTCGATACGTTCTCAGCACGATCAGATCTCGATTATTCGAACTAATATTTTCATAGAATTTTGAACTTTATCAACAGTGGGTATGCAATGTATTGATTTTTACGTGTTATTGACGATGATGTCGACTTTGTTTGTATTATTTCCTGTGATTTTACACGTTTAACCGTTTCACTTTGATAAATATTAATTTTCACAGAAAATTTTATTTTTTCTCCCAGTCAAAGATCAAATGGAAAGTTCTGATAAAAGTACAAATTAAGCTACTTAAACTATTTGAAGAAAAAATCCATCACTAGAAATTTCAAATAAAACCTTTTAACATTGAAAATCATTGAATAGAATAACAGAGATGCAACAGTGAAAAAATTGTAAAAATAAGTAAAACCCATTTACATAAATAATCGATAATGAATTTTTAAAATGGAGATATTTTATTCTGAAACACAAGAGAAACATTTTAGCGATGCTTCGACGCTAGTCAATCAAAAATGTATTTGACGTGAAATATTTATCCGCAAAGATCATATTCCACGCACAGATACGAAACATATCAGTTTTACGATTATTTCGGATAAAATGTATAAAGTAACAATTGGTAGATCCGTATTTCCTTGGCCTGAATTCTGTGCAGTCTTACAGTGATACTTTTTCTTCCGAGGTTTAGCTTCCTTTCTGGAAAACTGTACTGTCAGGAAAAGACTGATTAAGGTTCATCTTCTCTGACTTCTGGAAAATTCATTTCTGTGCTGAGATAAGCAATAACGCAATGAATAATTTAATTCGGTGAAGATAGAGTGTTATCTTGTTTATGTGTTGCATTCACTGCAAAACTGCAGAAATGAATTTTTAAGAACATCTGTAACTTAGCTGTATATCTACTATTGTAACTGTTACATTTGCATTTTTATATTGGTTTTTCTGAAGGAGTGCTTTTACTGCAAATTTGATTAGACATATTTTTTAAACATAAAAAAGGGGAACGTCATTAATAAGAAATATATGAAAAAATGAACAAGAAGTAGCTGAAATGAAAATAAAATATATTCAAAATAACAAAATAGAAGTAGCAAATGTATAAAAGATAAGCAACACAGTAGATGGGATAAAAAGATGAAATATTCAAAATAATAAAGTACGTAAAGGATAAAAAGTGGAATAAAAAATATAAACGAGAACAAAGTGACGAAATGAAAACAAAAAGGTACACAATATAACAGAGTATAAAAAGTATGAAATAACAAATAGAATAAAAATTGATAAACAAGGTAGTAAACACAAAAGTGCATAAAATAAAAATAAAAAGGTTGAAGATAAAATATAAAGAGAAGTAAGATTGTAAAGTTGTAAAGTTGTAAGGCTGTAAGGTTGTAAAGTTGTAAAGTTGTAAAGTTGTAAAGTTGTAAAGTTGTAAAGCTGTAAAGTTGTAAAGGTGTAAAGTTGTAAAGTTGTAAAGTTGTAAAGTTGTAAGGCTGTAAGGTTGAAACGGTGTAAAGTTGTAAAGTTGTAAAATTGTAAGGTCGTAAAGTTGTAAAATTGTACAATTGTAAGGCTGTAAGGTTGTAAGGTTGTAAAGTTGTAAAGTTGTAAAGTGGTGAAGTGATGAAGTTGTGAAGCTGTGAAGCTATAAAGTTGTAAAGTTGTAAGGTTGTAAGGTTGTACTTTGTAAATAGAAAGTAACATATAATAAATGAAATATCAAGAAAATATTGAAAAATAATGTAAAATAAGAAATATTGAAATTAAGAAAACAAATTATAAAAAGAACAAAAAATGGAATTGCAAAAAAAAATGAGTAAGAACAGAGTCCATGAGAATAAGATAATATTTAAAGTAACAGTGCATAATTCAGAATAATTGGAAATTGGTAAGTGAGTTAAATAATTTATTCGAACTAGTTAAATCAGAAATATTCATGTAGATAAAATTATCCGAGGTTTTCAGTAGTATGCAAACGTCTCATGTAAATTTAAGATGTAAACCTCTGTTCTTGAGGATTTTCTTCTGCTTTACCAGTATTGCACCGATATCACTTTACACTTTAGAACGATCTTCAAAGACGTCGCGGTTTACAGCTGAAAACCACAGACCGTATTAATTCCGACTGTGAAAGCCTTGCTAGTCGCAGTATTAACTTCGAGTTTAAGTGCTTCGAGCAAAAACTTTCATTGTTCCAACGAATAAAGCCTTTATCCAGCCATACAGCGTATATTGTCACCTTTGAATTCAATTTTCCGCGTATTCATTAAAATACGTTCAACAATTATTAAATAATAGAATGGATAAATTCTTGAGTTGTCGAAACGTGCTTTGTTATCTTTGTAAATATATTGTTATGTAAATTTCGTTCAAATTGAAAGTTTTGGATGGAATGCATAATTTATTGAATTTGTAGTATGCAAATTTTGGGGTTTCTTAGTTGATGGAGGCAGGGCGATACTCTGAAGATAATTGATGTGAATAGTAATTTTATTACTCTCAAATTTTTATATTTGTAGATTTACGGGTTTATATATTTGCAAATTTATAAATTTACAATTTTACAATTTTACAATTTTATAATTTTATAAGTTTACGAGTTAAAAATTTTACAACTTTACAACTGCACAACTTTACAGCTTTACAGCTTTACAGCTTTACAACTTTACAATTTCTAAATGTACAAAGCATCAAGTTTACAAATCTTCAAAATCACATATTTTAAAATTTATAAATTTATAAATGTTAAAATTTATAAACCGTCTGAATTTTAGCTATATAGTTAAATTAGCAGACTTGTAAGTACTGCATGGAGGGACCTCTCCCTATATTGCCACTTACTGCAATCATAATAATATAAGAGTCAACTCATGCAGTGTCCAATGCTGTCAAAATGAATTTTCACTACCATTAAAATATCACTAACAAATAAATATAATTACTGTTATTATTAACTGAGACGTGTATGCAACCATTTTGACCAACCTAACCTACAAAAGTTTATTTACTCTTCCCATAAAATTTCTACTGTACTCTTTTTTTCCGATTATATTTAATTTTTTACATAGTGTTCTCGAATATAAATTAATGCTATAATTATATACAAAATATGTTTTCAAAACCAAATTCAAACATGTATTTAAAAGTTCGAATAATCGGGGTTGAAGAATAGAACAACACTAGTGTCTTCGCAATAATCTTGCCAGTCCGTATGTATGGTACACTTTAATGATAAAATAACGACATGTTTTTCTACGATTATATTTTCACTTGCTCGTTTGTTTTTCTACAATTATGGTACAGAATTTTATTCGGCACTCGATCGTGCCGCCGTTAAGAGCCGTTGATAAAATGCACTTTGTTCGATCAATCGATTCGTTTCATTCGGTGCTCGTACGTAAGTGGCCGTATCTCCATGCGAGCTCCGCAATTCCCATAGAATCGATAAATCATTCGATTTTGCACTCGATCCCACTAGACACGGGTAAATCTATTTTAATGCAGCCAGTAATCCGCGTTGAAAACTGCTTGAAATGCGAGAACACGTACTGCTGTGTACAGGGTGGACCAGTAGTTATCGACACCTCGGTTGTGCTCGAAACAATAATTATGGTCTCTAGCGCGTTAAATATTGACGTGGGTCATCTACGTCCGCCACTGAAAATATTCGTAATTAATTCTGAGGCACGGGTCAGATTTAACCCAGTCAGAATTTTCCTTATTCCAAACTGGATATGTACTGGGTATCGTGCAATTAATCGTACAATAGGGGATGATTTTATATGAAAAAATAGCTTGGTTTGTCGACTTTATATTAGCTTGGTTTTCGAGAAAATTATAGTTGAAAATTTGGTAAAATGTACAAAAATTTCACTAGAAAAATTACATTTTTTATTTATTTTTTATATACACCAGATACCTTGAATATTATTTAAAAAACTTGTTCAGTACTAACACTCATGATGACACAATATTTGTTCACCCTATATTTATTTTCGTAATTGTTCATTGAATAACATTCAATTGTTATAAAAATACAATTAGATTCAATATTATTGTGTAAAAAATATTCGTTGAATATTGCATTTTATGTCGAGCAAATTTTATCTGATGTATGATGTATGATATATGATATATGATATATGATATATGATATATGATATGTGATATATGGTATATTATATGTGATACATGATATATGATATATGATATATGGTAAATGATATATGATATGTGATATATGATATGTGATATATGATATGTGATATATGATATGTGATATATGATATTTGATATATGATATGTGATATATGATATGTGATATATGATATGTGATATATGATATGTGATATATGATATTTGATATATGATATGTGATCTATGATATATGATATATGATATATGACATACGTCATCTCATATGTAATGTATGATATGTGATATATGAAAAATGATACCTGATATGTGATATGTGATACATGATACATGACATGTGATATATGATATATGATTAATGATGTATGATATATGATATACGATATATGATATACGCTCGATATAAATGCAGTATTCGAATTTATTTTCCAAACTTGAATTTCAAGTTCTTTCTAAAAATCACAAAATTCTAGCTAAAAATTAAAAATAAATCGTAAATAGTTTATTTTATTAATGAAAACACCTCGTGAATGAAAATTAACTTTCTTACGTGCAGAAATTTCGCATGTACTTAATTAAATTAAATTTTGATAATTCACTGAAAGTATGTTTACTTATTTGCGATATTACAATGTTTTATTTTGAAACGTAGGAAATCGACAGAGCGTTAAATAACCACGTACAAATTACACAAATCTTGGTTGCACTGACGTTTGGAAAATAGTAGCTAATTTAATGGAAAAACCGGAAACGAATCCTTTCTAGAATTCCGGTTGCTAATACTTTTTAGCTTCGAGTCCTCGGGAATGGATGTTTTGAAACTACCGAAACCGTGCATCGTCATTTAGCTTTCCAAGCTCGAAACTAATTTGGCCGATCGATCAATAAGAACAGCGCAATTGTCGGGGAGAAAAGTATCTCTGAAAATAGAACGACGAAGTTTGTATCTTGGAAAAGTTGTATCTTCTTGAATCCGCGAACTTCTCGCTCTGCTTACCGGATTTTCAAGAAGCACGAAGTTACTTCCCTCGCAATTTTGCGAGAAACCTCCTCGTATTTCTGTATTAACGTGTTGACTGCTACGTACCATATGCTCTGTTATTGATCTATGAATTTTGTTCCGAAAGTCTCCAGGGGAAAAATATTCGTTGTTGCAAAAAACATTGATCTCAAAAATTAATAAACACGTAGTATTTTTTAGAAAGTAAAAACACCTGAAAAAAGTTCTTTCAAAGCGAAAATACTTTTATAAAGTTTACGTTACTTTATAAATATTTTTATTTATTTACATTTATATAAATGTTTTTATTTAGTACTGTACAGAACATTTGTTAGTTTATAAAGGTATTCATTTATCAAATTATTTTTTAAATGCATATCGCAATTTCATGAACATTGAATATTTATAGTATACATTTATACTAAGTGCAAGAAATTGTAGCAATTAAAATATATTTAAACAAGCTTCGTATTAAAAATTTATATTGGAAAGACGAAATTATACTTGCAATTTTAAAAAGAATTTGAAGTTGTACATCAAAAATGGAAATTCGAATTATATTAGTAGCAATTTTTTAAAATATATCAAAGCTTTTAAAAATTTGTACTAAAATAAGATATTAGCAGTTAACAAAAGTATGAAAGCTTACATTAAGAATGTAAGTTGTTACATTCAATTGTTAAAAATTTATAGGTTAGGTCGAGCCCCTAAGGAGTTACTGTGGCAGTGATCATGTTAATACTAATCATTGTATCATATATATTATGGATAATGTCAATTAAATAACGAAATAATGAAAAGAGAAAATTTGAAACTGATCCTTTGAATTTCTTCCTCGTTCATGCACAAAATTTTGATGAACGTAATTGGCTCATCTCTCCGAGTTTACTACAATTTAAAAATGTACCTTCCGTTTGAAACCCGTTTATTTTTAAAATGTCGAGTTGTAAAACTGGGAATTATTGGATAACATGTTTCGTTTATTGAAATTCGTTTTTATAACCATTCTACGTATTTATTACATACACTATAGCAGGTGATTAATCTCTCAGTTAATTGGAACGTGACGGTATCGAACCATAGAAATACGTAACGGAAATGAAAATTTATTTTCGGCTTCGTCACATAGAATTTTCGATGTTAAAGAGATTTGAAGCATCAAAATCGAAAAAATATAGAAAAGAAAAATTTATAGCAAAATTTGATCTTCATTAACCTCTATTAATGAAAACAGAAAGAACCCTTTTACTCGACAACAAAATACTTTTTAAAAAACACCTGAACACAAACAGTGGCTACATAATAATTAGGTGCAGTGAAATTACAGTACATCATTATATTATTCTATAACATTACGACATTCTGTAACAATATTATAATATTCTATTATATTATAATATCTTGTAACAACATTATAATATTCTACAATATTATAATATCTCATAGCAACATTGTAATATTCTATAATATTGCAATATCCTATAACAACGTTTTAATATTCTATAATATTATAATATCTCATAGCAACATTGTAATATTCTATAATATTACAATATCCTATAACAACATTATAATATTCTATAACATTATAATATTCTATAACATTATAATATCCTACAGTAACATTATAATATTTTATAATATTATACTATCCTACAGTAACATTATAATATTCTATAACAACATTATAATATTATAATATCTCACAACATCATAATTCTAAATACACCACAGTAGTACATGATAAACAGTCTAAATAGACTCTCTGGCAGGGTGAACAATATCGCAATTTCCCTGAATAATTCCCGCGTGCTAATTAAAGAAAATAGCCGGCTAATGAAATGGTATAATTAAAGATAACTGTCATAATGAATTAAAGTAAACATCCCCTCGCGTTTTAGCTGACAGTATCTCCCGCGTGTAACCCCCAATAATATATAATGTCGACGCGTGGAAAGAGCATGGGTACACGACAAATTTTGATAACTTGAAATTTGGTTTGAATGAATACAGAATGTTACACGACCGAGTATCGGCAGTGTCTGAGCCCAAAGGGGCAGCTCTACTTGAAGGCCGACAGCGAGGGTAAGCCTGACCTAGCCTTTAATCATCACTTCCGCAGGAGCCTTGTTTCATCATGCCATATGTGTCACATACACACACGCACACACACGTACACCGATACACTTTCATGTCATTCTATACTGTGCTACATCTTAACCCGATCCGAGTGCCCCGTTCACGTTACTGTACTCTAGAAGCTGCCACTGCTTGCTTGCTTGCTTTTTACGCGTCCAACATTTCGGCCAGCAGCTGGAAACTCGTTGAACGCGTACACCGAAAGATTTTCACTGATTGTGAGAGCACTTTGATGTTTTGTCGAGTTCAAACTTAAAGAAATGACCCACTGGCGAGATTCGACTCGAACAGCTCCCCTTTTCTTATCGTTCGCCCACTGTTATCGTTCGTTCAAATAAAAGTTCATAACTTTGAGGGTAAGTGGTACCGAAATGGAGGTCAAATTTTTTGTAAATACGGGTGGGATAATTATTTTATTGTTTATACGCACGCTCACTTGGCATACTTTGTCAGATCAGGACGCTATAACGTCGTATTACCTTAATTACGCTGCAGGAAGACTTCCAGAGGAAAATCGAGATCTTATGCAGCGTTCGAGAAGTTCGACGATTTTGTGTGCTGTGTTTTAAGCGTGACGTAGGATTTAGGTGAAAATTTGCGTAGGGAGGAAAGTACTCAGTTACCTTCGATTATGAGGTATTAAATGAAAATTGAAAATTTAAAAATTTAGAAATTTTTTCATTTTTAATTTCGTAATTTGCAAAATATGTCTAAATTTCTAAATTATTATTTTACTGATTTTCTCATTTTTTTAATTATTACTTTACTGAATTTCTATTTCTAAATTATTATTTTACAAGGTTCCTAAATTTCCAACTTACATTTATAAATTTCTAAATTTTTATCAGAAATTTGATCATTTGAAAATTAACAAGTTTTTCTGTTTAGAAATTTAACAATTTAACTATATGTTACTTTGAAATTTTGTGAATTCCAGTATCTAATAATAAAAATTTTGAAATTCAAAATTTGATGAATTTAAAAATCTCACAATTCGAAAATTAGAAAGTTTAATTTGAGCATCCGGTTTAAAAATTCCAAAATTTGAATATTTTAATATTTCAGAATTTTAAGTTAGATCTAATTAACCTCTCAAAAATGCAGGAATGTTTTCCCTGGGAAAGCTACCATACTCGGTGTATGATACGTACTTCATATTTATCGATTTTTTAGTATGTGAATGAAAATAGGACAAGGACACTTAAAAAGTGTTCTATCAATTTCGAGGTTCGCGTAATTCTTCCTTTTCTTTTTGCAGAACAATTGTTTACCACTTTACATTTTCCCTCCATTTTGCTGGTATCATCTACCCTTAAAGTTCTCGATCTTTTGAAACACCTTGTACAGAACAACAAACAAAGAAATATGGATCAGAAATTTTCTGTGCGAAGCTTCGTCTTTCAGAAAAACTAGTATAAAATTCGCTTAACGTTGCAGAAAATATTAATTAATTATTTATAGTATTTGTATTAGGAGCATAAAGCGTACCGATGTCAACCCACGAGTTGGCGTGTTTAAAAGAGCTACAATTAGTCAGAATACAAAAATGGACGTCTCACATGTATTTTCGTATATTGAGCGGTCACACACCAATTAGATAAAAATAATGACAGTGCGGGAGATAGTGCAAATTCAGCATTTGTTATTGTCAATATTATTCTTAATTGTCAATATCTCAATTGTCAAATTCAATTGTTATTGTCAATATTTTACTTTGTGTCGTGGATTGACATCCATAGTATAGTCTGCAGTACTATATTTTATAGAAAACAGAATATCTAGTGTAGTTCTAAATAAATTTTTATAAATTTCATCTTGTATACGAAATTTCTTTATTTCTCGTCACATACTGGTGTCTCTTAAATCGTTTACCTAAATTATTTTCACTGTTATTGAAAATAGATATAAATAACTGCAATATAATTTAAGAACTTTCTAACATTCTAAGATTGTGTAAATCCTTGTAATTTATTTACTAGTTCAAGTGAAAGTAATCTAAGTGATATAAGCGACACTCTGTATGTAATAATTCTTTCGTTTAGGAAAATTATTATTTAAATGTGTTACATTGTATAGATGAATTTATAAAATACATCGAGTAACATGTACAAGAATTGGACGAATTCCAAATCTCCTTGAGATCGAAGCTTTGTACCAAACGTCTTCCATCTTCTCCATTTATTTCTTACGAGATACTTGTATTCAATGGTCAATTTATATGTTACCATGCACACCATTTGTCAGTGTTATCGATTCCATTCATATTGCTGTACCACCCTTACATCTTTGACGAAGTAGCTACATATTTCAGTGTTAATTAGCTCGTAACCAAAGGAAGAAGAAAATATGGTTCCACCGGAACGAAGAAGTCTATACATTATTCAACGATTCAGTTATAATTTCATTTTCACGTACACCAGTAGGATTTCCTTTGGAAAATCGTTATTGTAGAGAACAAATCTTTCATTTGATTTCGTTTTTGGATATAACTTTTTTATTCGAAAATTTGTAAATTTGTAAAATGTGAAAATTTGGGTACTTTTCGAATTTCAAGTTTTCGAGCTTTCAAGTTTTCAAGTTTTCAAGTCTTCAAGTTTTCAATTTTTCAATTTCTCAATTTTTCAATTTTTCAATTTTTCAATTCTCCAATTTTTCAATTTTTCAATTTTACATGTTTCCAAATTTCTAGTAGCAAAACTTTCAAATTTCGAAATATTCAAATTCTTAAATTCTGAAATGACTGGACCTACACATTCTCAGTTTTCCAATTTCACAAATTTCTGTACCAATACCGTACAAATCCTTATTTTCTAAAATATAAATTTTCAACAATTCCTTCAACCTTTTTCAAAATTCGAAAGCTTCGAAATCCATGTCTAAACTTGAAAACCCATCGAAAGTATCCATAAACGAGGAAATGTTTCTCAAGATCGCAATTTCTTAAAGGAAGTCCTGCGCCCCCGTACATCAGCCACATCTCACAAAGCCCGAAACCCATCGTCGATAACGATTACAAACTAAATTGTCCGTACACAACCGAAAAGCAGCCAAACCCACGCTAGCGCCGTCTCTTTTATCTTCGGCAACGTCAGGTTGAAAATTTCATTGACCAAACACGTCGACGAGGTTAACTGACTCGATTGTCCGTTAGCGGGCCACTGTGTGGCAAAGGAACGTTCGTATAAAATCTATGTCCAGCGATTTAGCGATTCGGTGCCTTGACCCGTGCTAACTCGATTCTTTTCGATACAATGACACAAACACAGGTCTGTCTTCCTCTACGAATAACGGCGACGACGATAAGGTTCTCATCTTATCGTCGATTACAGATGCTGCACACATTGCCCCGTCGATATAACGATCCCTGTCCTATTTGTCTGTGTTCTTTCGATAGGGCTGACGTCTCCGAGCTGCAATTTCCCTTTTGAGGACCTGACCGACGCCGAGGATTCGCTAGTGAGCGATACGGAGGACAATATCGGTACCCGTATGTCTGCCACATCCGCATATCAACGAGAATCGGGGGTAGACACGAGAAAAACCCTTTTTTTTCCCTCCGAAAATCGTTAGCCGTCTTTCTAGCCGGATAGCGAACCAGTGGCATTTACTGTACCTCTATACGTCACACCGATAGCTAAAGGTTTTACCACACGTTTTATTGACAGTTCCATCGACACGTATTTTCGTTTGCCTTCTAACTATCCTGCCGATCGGATCGATCGAAACGTGCAAATGATACTACCGATGTCGTTCTACCCCCGTGTCGTTCAACTGTGTCAGCTTCAGAAACAACACGTAGTGTCTGCGTAGACACTTGACCTACGTGCGGTAGTTTGTTCCTGTAACTTCGTTATGCGGCATCGCCTAGTGACAGATACACGTTGTGTCGAGTTGCCTAATATCTCGAGAACAAAACAGAGACACCCTTTTCGTTCCAATTTTTCCTTCTTTTACTTTCGTTTGGTGTCCTTTGGTATTGCGCCCCCTTCGTCGACGTTTTTGTAGCGAATGTCTCGAGTGTTGCTTCTTCGTTTTAGGGTCTCGATGAAGGGTTTCTTATCACGGTTGAACTTTGTGACGTAGCCCAATTTACACTTCCCATATTTCGATCACAGGTTTGATCATTTTCGTGGATGAATTGAGTATTTCTACGAATTCTGTGCATTCTTCAACATTTATTTTGTAATATTCTTATTTTATATGATATACGATGTATATCGTGAAGTATGTTTGTATTTATCAGGGAATTTATTCATATGAGTGAACATATTCGTGTAGTGAAGTATATGAATTGTTCGTGTGGTGAATAGACTTCATTCACCACATGAATAAGTACATTCATAGGTATACTTCATTCTGGAGGCGAATAAATATATTCATGCACATGTACTTATTCATAAAATGAATGAATATATTTACTCACTCATGACATGTATAAACATACTTTAGAGATTGAATGTACTTGTTCACATAATGAATGTCTACCTACTTATTTAGTGCACGAATATACTTATTCACATAATGAGTGAATATGTCTACCTACACATCTGGTGAATGAATATACAATTCATGTAAGAAATGATATGTCTATTTGCTCATCTGATAAATGGAGGTACCTTCCTATTCTTGTGATGAGTGAATATATTCACATAAATGAACATACTTATTTCTACAGTGAATGTATACTCACATGGTGAATCAATACACCTATTCATATAAGTATAAGTAGAAATATCCCTACAGGAAATGACTATACTCATATAGTGAATAATTATGATGTATCATGTACTCAATTCATCAGAAGTAGAGGTTACTTCGTTCACTGGTTACTTTGGATCACATTTTTGTTTAAATAAATTATCCCAGATGATCGAAAGTGAGGTGTAAATTTGGTTTGATGTGCGTAATATATAATAATTTTATTAATGTTTCATGCCATGAGTGAACAAGGTAAAGTTAAAATCTAATGAAGAAGCTGGTTGTCTTCTATTAGTGTAATTGTAAATGATTTTAAGAAACAAACTGATCAAATTAATAAAACACAATGATTTTGTATTATAAATATTATTTCGTAAGTTCATTCTATGGACATGAATTCGCCATTACGAAATTATTTCGTAATTCATTACCGACAGATGATAAAATATACATTTCGGTAACAGATGTGAAGGTCAATTTTGTTACAGTCCACGAAATACCTTCTATTAATATTTATATTAATTTTGCATAGCACTGTAAATAATTACAAAGTAATATTTTTAGTATGGAAAGATTTATATTTAAACATTTTCGCTAAAGCTTGTCACTAGTACGCTGTCGCTGCAAGGGACACATTTTGCCGCAGAGGTAACATCTGCTATTTTACCAAAATAATAACATAAAATGGCTGTAAAAAAATGTAGCGAAAAATGTTTGGCCGAGATAACTACCTTTAAAATAAATTGTTCCGTTCCACTCGATGCTTTTTGTTATTATAATTCGTCACCGTGAAATATTTATTTAAATGTTGTAATTGGAAAATTTAATTATTACTTTTAATTTTTGTGTTTCTGAATTCTTACGTTTTTATGGTTGCGAATTGTCAATTGTTTAAATACTTAAATGTATAGATTTTTTTAATTTTGAAGTTATTTCAAAATTATTTCAAGTTCCGAAATTCTCAGATTCCTAAATTCTCAAATTCCTAAATTCTCAAATTTCTAAATTTTCAAATTTCTAAATTCTCAAATTCCTATGTTTCCAAATTCCTATATCCCCAAATTTTCACACTCCCAAATTTCTACATCCTCAAATTCCTATATCCCCAAATTTTCGCACTCCCAAATTCCTACATCCCCAAATTCCTATATCCCCAAATTTTCGCACTCCCAAATTCCTACATCCCCAAATTCCTATATCCCCAAATTTCCACAAACCCCAACTCCTATATTCCCGAATTCCTATATCCCCAAGTCCTTAAATCCCTAAATCCCTAGATCCCAAAATCCATAAATTCCAAAATTAAATATTTATTAAAATTATAAATAGCTTAAACGATAACTCCGATAAAAATCTGAAGAAGATTTAAATTTGATCAGTTTGTTAAAACACTCAAATATCGCCATATGATCGATATCACTTTCAAGAACAAAAACCCAATGCGAATGTAATTACCATGAAACATTTGTATGAAACAATTGTCACCCTCTGTGCGTAACAAACCCTTCAATGTTTTCCTTGTTTGGTCTGATTGCGTTCGAAAGTTGCCCGATTGTTGGGCTTGTTTGTGTCGTCATTGTTCGTAGCGGTAGACTAGCCTGTCTCTATGTGTCTGCCTATCTGTATGCCTTTGTGTTTGTCTTATCATTTCTTATCTGTGACGGATTGTCGTACCTTACATCACAATAACCCCGATAAATGTTTCAAAAATATCTTATCGTACGTGCGAAACGTGAACGCATAATTTTACACGCAGGTACAAAACACTGCTAGTGTATGTTTATTTTATATACGGTATTTCAACCCCTTTGTTGAACTCTCCTGTAAATGAACACTGTGCCCACTATGAGAATTGCCTTTAGCAAAATTTTCGATTTAGTAACGCGATGTTTAATCATTTTAAATTGTTTATTGTCGTGCAACGCCAGACGACAGATTGGTGCTTTGTAATAGCAGAAATTTATTCAGTCGTAATGGGAATAAATTATTTTTGAAGGTGTATGAATTGGTGGAGATTTTAGATGTGGAGTAATTTTGTTATTTTGTGTTCTTGATAAAGAGGCATGATCAAGAAGAGACTTTTTCTGGTTTAATTGCAAGATCTTTCTGTTCTACAGGGTGACTCATTTTTTGGGTCACAGGGAATTTTCAAATCTACAAGTTGTCAATGTTCCAAATCATTGAATAGACAAATTTTCAGATCATTTAATTTTATATTCCCTTTACCAATCTTCAGATTGTCAAATTTCTAAACCCCCAAATTGTCAAATCTAAAAATTTGTAAACCCCCAAATTCTCGAATCTGAAAATTTCTAAACCACCAAGTTCTCAAATCTAAAAATTTCTAAACCCCCAAATTCTCAAATCTAATTTCAAAGTTCCCAAATTCTCAAATCTAATTTCAAAGTTCCCAAATTCTCAAATCTAAAAATTTCAAAGTTCCCAAATACTTATAATTCAAAATCCCGAAATATCATCCCTAAATTCCAAATTTTCCACCTCTGTCAATGTTCATATTCACAAAATGGCTTATATCTACATACCCTAACAATGCAAACCTTAGTATAACAAAAATTATATAGAGATACTTGATCATGCCTATAACAAAAATTTAGCACTAAAAGCAAAATTTCCAACGTAGTAAAATAATGAAAAATGAATGCTATGCAAGTTGAGAAATTTTCATAATTTTTAATTTACATAACAAGGTTCTAAAGCGTTCCCTATTACATAAAATTACATTTGAACTATTTTAGTCACTAACGACATAAAATTGCACTATAAATATTTGATACTCAGAGATTGTTTCACGATGCAAATTGATCGTATAGAAAGAAAATGTAATTATTTATTTACCATACAATTTATAACAAAGCACTATTTTCCTATCGACACTGTGCATGTGCATCGCACATTGTTATACAATGTTTACTGTTATATGTGTGAATTTGATACAACGGAGCCCATTTTTCGTGAGAAATCAAGCTCTCTATTTTCCTTTCCATTTTGTCGTACATCATTTTCTTTTCGCCACTTGCTAGCGGAAAATTCATACGTCGCACGATCTATTTTTCTTACACGTTTCTCATATTTTATGCAATACGTATCTCATAGTACATGTATATGATAATTTCGACCTAAATTCATGCATTTTGGGGTTTATAAGCTCTGAACACCAGGATTCGGTCTCTCTTACGCAATGAAAACACCGTTGCTTCCGCTCTTAAATATATAATATTTCATTCAAGAATTTGTAAGCAACGCTAAAATCGGTTGCTAAATTAAATTTGTATTTTAATCATCATATTCGCTCTTTTGTGTATCACATAACTTGAATACTTTGTTATGTGCAAACCTAACCTATAATGCAACTGACGCTCCCATTTGTTGTTCCATTATTTTGTGTGTTCCCAAAACAGATATCTAATTACCTCCTTTTTCCGTAAATTTTGAAAAATTTGACAGTAAAAAAAGAAACTAAATTTTTACGTCCCATCACGTTTCAATTTTTATTTCAATTTTTTTTTCATTCTTAACAAATTTTTAATTATTCACATTATTTTTTGTTACCTAATTGTAATTAATTGTTATAGTTCGTATAATATGATATTTGTTAGGTTAGGTTTTGTATTTTTATTTTTATAAGATCACTATGATATCTAGTTTTTTATTTCTGTAAAATCACTATGAAATCTAGCTTTTATCTTTATAAAATTGTTAATGACATCTAGTCTTTTATTATCGTAACATCAATATGATGTCTAGCCTTTATTTTTATAAAATTACTATCTAGTCTAATTTTATAAAATTACTACTTAGTCTTATTTTATAAAATCACTATAATGTCCAGACCTTTATATTAACAAAATTACTATAATATTTAGTTATTTATTCATAAAGTTACTTTATAAATGTACAAAATAAATAATAAAGACCACACAATGAAGTTTCATTTTTCAGTTCCCAAAATTGTCTTCCACTTTTAATTTTCGAGTCATATTTGCGGTAGCTACAGAAATAACTTCATTTGAATATATATTGCAACTTTCGACTAGTCAGGTAGATTTACTGCGTATCTCATTTCCTTTATGAGACTCCTTAGCTTTGAATTTTCGGCAAGAGCTGGAGATAATTAGACATTCTGTTTCGACACGAACGTAGATAAAACGATGCTGGTATTATAATATTCATATTGAAGATATTTTATGCATTTTTGCAGTTCCTGCTTTCTGGGCCTTGACAATCGCATCCTCTTTTGTTCATGTATTCCCCATGTGCGTTCGTTATCATCTGTTCTGCAGCTTCACCATTTATGCAACTTACTAGCCCTAAATTATTGTTTACTTGTTTATACAGGGCGCTTCTGAAATGGCGAGACCATTGGTAGAGAACTTATTATTCTTCAGTGATTTTAGTCACTTTTTGCGTGCATCAATTCTGGTTGAAAATTCTGGAATACTGTAAATCTTGTAAGATTTAATCTGGAATCTTGTAAGAATTTTTGACAAGGAAGAATTTAATAGTTATTAATTTTGAAATTGATGAGTAGAACATTTGCATTTTCATATTCTCAAATTAAGAATTTGGAAGTATTCGAATTTTGGAATACAAGTGCAAATTTTCTGATTCGCAATCTCACAAATTCTTTAATTGAAGAATAAAGAACCATCACCGCCATCTTGTGAAAAAGTACTCCACGCATATTCTCCGAAACCAAATTCTTCAAGATTTGAAAGAATTTCCAACCTGAATTTTCTTAAAATCATATAATAAAATTTTATTATATGAATATTGTTAATTTTTTGAACGGCCTCTACCAGCTGTGCCGTGATTTTAGAAACAGCCTGTACATTCAGTTAGCACGCGATCATTTGCGAACCATACATATTCTGTGCGTCAATGCGTTCTTTCTTCACTTGAATGTATCATTTGAATGTAACACACACTCGTTTGTTCGCATTACACGTGCTCAGCCGGTCCAGTCGATCTAATCGATCCAACATTACCAAAAAACAACATATTTTTTACTTCCTATTCACTGAGCTCTGGTAATTAACACTTTCGATGCAATACGTAACCCTTTTGTAAATAAATTAATAAATATGACAGTAACAAATTTTAGCAAGTACTTATTTTATTTACCTACAGTGTCATAGTCGAAATTGTATTTATCTCTTTTAATTTTGAGCAAATGGACTTGACACACAATATTCCTATGTTACACATAGTGTTACATACATATATTACAGTGTTACACATATGTTACACATATTACAAACGCAAGAATTCACACAAAGTCATACAATTCGATTTTAAAAATTAAAAGAAATAAATTACAATATACGATTTTGCCTGTAACCCACTATACATGGTGTCCAATTTAAAACAATCCCCTGAAATATCCTCGAAATTATTCGTGGGACCTGAAAAGTACAAGCTAAATTCAAATGAAATTATTTGAACATTTTCTAGTAACGTGAATGACTTCGAAGATAAAGCCGCTTTAAATGAAACGCCCTGTATAGAGAGTTCATGCAAATCGGACGAGTTGTATCTTGAATCTGGTAAAAGATAGGAAAAAACTACCGAAGAAAAAGTTACATGGTACAAAAATATCTATTTTTGTATGACTTCATTTTCTTCATGAACGGTGCACTTGAAAAATGCAAATGCACTTTTTAATGGAGTTGCATATTTTTTAGTGCTTCTAATTCTCTGGAGAGGATTAAGTGTTTAAAAATATTCCGTGTGATATCTTACACTTTGTGTGGAATATGAATTATCTGTGAAAATATTTTGACGGATAGCACGTTGCGATAATACTCTACCGATATCGATTCTTTTGATCTGTTATGGAGTTAGAACTTCAAGATAAAGTTCGCGTGCAGGGAACGAATTAATCTACATTGTTCAAACATAAAGCACATTAGTTTCGTTATGAAAAACACGAAGAAACGTTATCTAAAGTGCTTATTATAAGGCTTGAAAATTTTTAACCAAACCTTATCAGAAATATAGGATATCACACGAAATACGTTGTTCAACATTGTACCTTTCTGCAGAATATTGTACGAAGAAATTCCATTAAAAACATACATTCGCATTTTCTTGAACACGTATTCGAAGAAAATAGAAATTGTTCAATCTTTTCTGTCGTCAAATTCGAGATACCTCGTTCCATTCGACACACCCTAGATATGTGATCAAACCTTAATTTTCCCCAAACATTCGACGTTCATTTACGATGCATCGAACGCGTTAGAAGAGCCGAAATTCATGGACGAAATTCGCTGGAACACGAAGCCGACAGAGGTTAAAAAGTTCGTTGCGAATATTAAGCGTATCAACTTGACGGGAAACTTCAGATCGTCCCGAAAGTTTCATGGAATGTAACGATCGACTGTGAACTTCCGAAGCAATCACCGACCGGCTTGCTTGTAGTTTGCAGAATACGTCGTCTGTTTGGTGTATATCTGATGGCGTTGTTGGTCGTACAGGTCGTGTTGGGTGTCCACACTTCATGGCGCCGGAAGTGATCCAGCGCAGACAGTATGGGAAACCTGGTGACGTCTGGTCAGCCGGAGTGCTACTCCATGTCCTACTAACTGGTACACTTCCGTTCGTGGGCTCTCGAGATAGACTGCGAGAAGCAATTTGCAGAGGACGAGTGCAGGTACTCATCACTTTTTATTTCATTTTATATATCTTCCATAAATTTTCATTTTATATAATCTCTACAATTCAATCGGTTGATCGTTAGATAAATATCCACTTGATAGATACATGCTTGATACATGCACTTGATAGATGTACGCTTCATAAACACATACTTGATACATTATGCACTTGATAAATATCCACTTGATAAATACATGCTTGATACATACACACTTGATAAATATACGTTTGATAACAACATACTAGATACATTGTACACTTCATAAATATCAACTTGATAAATACATGCTGGATACATGTAGACTTCATAAATACCTACTTCATATATATCCATTTGATTCTTGATTAAAATTTCCGATCCATCCCGATGTCGCCGAGTCCGATGCAACGGTATCCGAAGTTGTCCGTATCCGAAGTTGTCCGGTTCCGACTCTGCCCGAAGTTTTCCGTTGCGTCCCGACTTCGCCCCTATCTCAAACTCCTCACACTTCCAAAAGCAACATGTTTTACTAACAAATTCATTAATTAACCCAAGCCTCCCTTTCCACTCTCTTTTAAACGAATTGAATCCAAACACTCACTAATGAGGTACACTAATTTCCACGAAATCTGAACCAACTGACGGAAGATACTAATGAGACGCATCAAAAGATTAGGATGCACTTAGCTCGTTAATGATGTTGCAGAAGGAATATAAAAAGGGTTGTGTCACATTTGCAGATGGAAACACCACCTTGGGACTGTATCAGTGAACCGGCAAAGGATCTCATACAAAGGATGCTCACTACGGACGTGAATCACAGGATTACTATTCAGGAAGTCCTTAACCATAAATGGCTTAGAGTAAGTTCTGCGTCGTTGAACGTAGTTTAGAGTTGGATAGTTCATTTCCTGTGCTCAGTCTCTAAATTCAGGTTAAACTCAGGCAAATATAATATAAATAGGAGCATGTACATCTTGCAATTTCCATTCAAATTTGAAACCGAAGTTCCGCGAAGAAAGCGACGATGTATGGTAAAAATGATCCGTACGTTTTATACAGTAGTGAAGTAAGAATATAGGGAAACGAAAGTTCTTGGAGAACATTTCGTTGTAAAACGAAGCGGTACGTTCGCAGCAGCACATGTTCGAGCGTCCACGTTAGCAACTTCTCTTCAGCGGATGCTACGGGCGTATCTGCTTCTTTTTATATCGTATCAGGTTTTCGATAAACGGCCTCGTTTTCTGTTATTATATCGGATGAATGTGCGTGCGCATGTGCACGGCATATGGTGTAATAAAGTGAGAATACACCTATATGGTAGGACAGTTAGCCAGTGACCTAAGGTAGCGGAGCTTGGAATCACCCCATATATCGATGCAATACACGTGCAACTGGGCTATCGATCGTTATAGCAGGGGCAAAGTTCCACCGGTTAATGAAAATAACTGTGACGATGTATATTATTCTTTGTGCTAGTTACGGGTTTTTGAATGTAACCGCTCGTTCCTTCCACCCCATACAACTTTGCAGAAACGCGCATAATGGTCTCTGTTGCACTCGAAGCTTTTCATTTTCGACTCCTTTTATGATAAATGATTTTCATGTCCGATCATTTTTATAAAAAGTCTTTCTTTTTAACTCTTTGTTAAGGCTGGGTGAATATCTTGAACATCGCTGTGGGGGTTGAACTTTGAAACTTTATTTGAAAAATTAGCACTGGACCATTTCTTATATTTTGCTCTTTGTTGGATTAGTTTTCTTGCTTATGTAGTTTAGAGCAGTGGTTCTCAGTCTTTGGTATGCGTTTAGTATGCGAGACAGACTTATGCAATATATGATGAGACAAGTTTTGTTCGAAATTATATTTTCATTGATAAAGTATAAATATAGGAAATGCCAGTTTAATACGTGGATGATTCATACAACACGCAGTATAACTCACCGTTCAAAACTTTATTTTTAATATTAAAGACCAAATAAAACCTGGTTTAAAACAAGATCCACGTTCAAAATTATGTAACATGGAAGTATGTAGGAAATGGTTAAGTAATTATGTTATTTATTAATAATTATATTGTTTAGTAATGTGTTTACTGTTAGTCTGTTTAGATTATTTTCTTTGAAACACAATAAAAATATGTAACAAAATGAAATTGTTTATGCACATACTATAGACTATAGAATACTGAATGTAAGATCAGTATACATAAACGTAAATTATAGAACATTAACAATATATGTAAATTACAAAAAAGGCATTAAATGCAAATTATAGAAAACATTAAGATTAAATGCAGATTACAAAGGAACAATTGAAATTTTAATGCAAATTATAATTGAAAATTGCAAATAGATGTGAACTGTAAATAACATACATAAAAATGATATAATAATAACGTTATAGAAAATTGATTATTCTCATATAATTTTGTGTGTAATAATCTTTTATAATTGGTCAAAGTTGCAGTTTATTTTGTAGTAAATGTAGAATGGAGAGGATTGTAACATATTCTGTTGTGTTTGTAGGATCGGGATAAGGGCGTGGCCCGGATACATTTAGCCGAAACTATAGAAGAACTTAAGAAATTCAATGCGAGACGAAAACTGAAAGAAGCTGTGAAGGCGGCTGTTTCGTCGTCAAAATGGCACGCACCGTATTCGGAAGTTAATGGCGACAGCTTTTTCGAGATTGGAGACGATGAAGTCACAACCACAGGTACATTCAAATTATTCGTTTAATTGAAAACGAAGAAAATCACAATTAAATCTTAATAAAAATATCATAAAGATCATCGAAAAAAATTATGTGAAATCTTGTGAAAATTTATAAAAATTGAATGTTATAAAAGAAACTTTAAATAATTTTATCTTTACAAGGCACTCGATTATCATTACTTATTTGTTATTACAATCATTATATTAAAGTTTACAATGTTCACTATTTTTAATTTTCTGATGCTTAAGTACTCAATGTAATATATTTTACATGGTAAAATTTTTCATAGTAAACGTACCAGATATTTAGTAATTCTAATGCTGAAATTTACTTGTAGGTGCAGTAGCCGAAATTTTAGACTCTCTGGATGATATTGAAGTACTTCAGGAGAGTGGAAGACTGACGCGTGTAGAAATATTGAATGCGGTGGATGATTATCGTCTTCGAGCAGTCTTAGAGGTAAAATCTCAAGAAGCAATTGAAATATAACTTCGTCATACTTTTTATTACGCAAGAGATACAATTCCCAATTTAATACATAACTTCAATCTTCATGCACCAACTTGCTACAATGAAGCTTTAGATCCTTCTATTCAAACTTATAACAAGTTTAAATAGAACAGAAATTTTCACAAAAAATAATCCTCACATAGTTACAACTAGGCTATAAACTTTTGGCAAATTATCATAAGCTTCTAATTAAATTATAAGCCACTTGAATCTTGCCAACAGTACATGTTGATAATTTAAAAATATTGTAACAGAGAAAGTCTAAAATAATTGTCATAGTTTACATTGATGTATCAACTATTTTATCTATCGTTGATTACTATTGACAAATTTTTGCAAATTCTGCATTACCGACGTTCGAAACGGTAGAGACCTAATGGCGCCACAGTGGGTTTCCGTTCTCAAGGTGTTTCCGTGTTCTCGCACACAGTTTCTTATCGTACTTGTATCCCGAGGGAAGAGGTACGCGCCCTCATTTTACCCGGGAAAAGGGCGCAAGCGCTCGACCCCTGATTGTCAATATGGCTGACAAGCTGTTCTGGTAAACAAAATGCTATACATGATCGTGAATCGTCAGACCGTCCCTTTGAACGGGTAAATGTGTGCGAGTATCTGCTTTGCGTGTGTCACGTGGGCTGGAACGAGCCACGTGTTTCGGATATGATAGTATTCTGAACGAAGATGCGCCTTTGTCAATTAATGTTCCTCGGCGAGGCCGAGCTGGCCTGTGATCTTCTCGAAATAGCAGGTCTCCTGGTGAGTGATATTGCCTGCACATGTAAACGAAAGCTAGTTAATCAACCGTTGGTTTTGTCCCTTTCTTACGTCGGTAACGTAAACAATGGCTTCGTCCTGCCACGCATATGTCCGTTGTACTATGACGTGATGGGACATCTAAAGGTTTCGCGATGAACTAACGTGTTTCGCCGGGAATACGATTAGTATATATATTTGTGGGTCTAGTAATTGGACGTGTGTTAATTCTGTGATGCAAAATCAAGCTAATGCAACTGCGCTTTCGTTAGTTTTCAAATAAGGTAAATAATTTGTACAGTTCTTGTACAAAATATATTAGAGCGAAACAAATATACAATTGAAGGTTAGTCTCTGAACTTAGGGTACTATAGAATAGTAATATAGTGTTTGGATATCTTCGTCATTGAATTGTTAATTTATATCTTTGAAAGACCAATGTATTATTTTGGGAATTACAAAATGTGATAGGTGACAGAATTGAGCAGAATAACCGTGAAACGTCTAAGGTTGCTTTATATTTGAATGCGAATATTAAAGGTGTTTTGATAATCGAATTTCAAAATGTAACAGAAGAGTTTTATGAAGTAAATAGAAGTTAGGTTATAAATATTCTGTCTGACTTAAATATCTACAGATTACTAAAATGATAATTTTATTTATTTTAGCTTTACGACAGAATTTCGACTCGCGTTCCAACGCCATGTCGGGCGCCACAAACGGACGCGGTTCAAAGAGCGCGGGAAGTTGAAGAACTTCTTCGGGAAATTGAACATTCTGCAATACGAACCATCGACAGATCGGATCTTCGGGAGCTTCACGAACTTCTGGTCCAGCCGCATATGAGGGTGAGTGCAAATGATTTACTTGAATATTATTGATCGACGGAGGCGCTTGATTTTGGCGCGAAATACGAATTTCAAGCGCTGCTGAATGAATTATTTCAGCAATTTGACTATGAACTTCTTGCAAAGAATTGTTACATTACACAAGGTTGTGTACATATGAGTGCTGTTGATGATCACATAATTAGTATTTGTGTCATAAAATGGCTGGTTAACAGTTAGTGACTTTTGCAATAATTCTAGGAAACAATTTTTGTAATATGCTACTCAAGAAATTTTTATGTAACAAAATTGTTTATGGGTCTTAACCTAAAATGGTTTCTTAAACACTACATACATGGGTATATACGTATACGTAAGAATTCGTATGTTATACTGATATGACGTGGGACACAAAATGGAGGAAGGATAATTAGAAATTTAAATGAATAATATGAATTATATTTATTATACAAATAGCATGAGCTATTAATTATACTCAAAATGTTATACTTAATGACTTGTAACATTTTTTTTTATAAAATAGTCATTGAATAATACTTTTGAACAAATTCTCTTCATAAAATTTCTTATTTTTATACGAAAAATTCAAGCAGTTAAAATATTTAAATCTGCATATTCTTAAATCATCAAATCTTAAAATTTCCAAATTCCTCAACTTCCAAATTTTTAAATCGTTAAATTTTTCAGTTACCCAATTTCTCAATTTTCAAATTTCAAGTGTGACATTTGATTGTCAATTTTTTAATTGGACAATTTTCAAGTAACAAAATTCCAAATTCGTCAATTTGCAAATAGTCAAATGCTTCAACCTCCGAATATCTCCGTCAATTTTCAAATGTCCAAATATTCGAATATATCAAATGTCTTTCCAAATAAAAAATAGCAATCTTTCAAACGTCGCAAAGAACCTTCGTAACCAATTTCCCACAGCTACATAACGAGAGTGTATCATCACAGAACGTGCAACAGCGTCGAAAATAATATCAATTTTCCCTCGGGAGCCCAAACTCTGTCGCTACATAACCAGCAAACCATGAAACATAAAATGAGCCATTAGTTAATCAGAAACACTCGAATGTTTCGGAAACTTCCTGCAAGTTTCCGCGGTGACGATCTATCAGGCGTGCATGATCGAAATCTCTTCTTTCTTCCGTGGCATTCGTCGTTGGTCGTATATTTACCGCGGGTGTTTGACATTGCTTGCGATATACTGTAAATAGGGCGCAGAAATGTAGGTCGATCGTTAAAATTCTCATTTAAAAATCCCGTAGCTGTAGCGAGAGGAACACATAAAGGGGGGAAAAGTTGGTTCGAAAGAGCGGGACAAATAACGGAGAAAGAAGAAAGCGGGGGAAAAGAGGAGGTGAAGATAAACTGGAGGAAGGACGGAACGACGTTAGAATGACTTCTGATAACCGAACGAGTCTATGCATTTCGGTAACCGACTTGTTAATTATCCCCCTTCGTTCGTAATTCCAGGACGTTCATTATTCTTATGTCCCGTGTTGAAATTACGTTGTCCGATTCTGAAGCGGTTTAACGTTGATTAAACGTGTAATCAGCCTACGGCTTTACGAGAAATTTGGTATTCCGTTCCGGATTCGGGAAATCGATGGCCCACTTTAATTATTGCTAGGATAACATATTATTCTGAAAACCGAACTTTTCAGTTGTGTCACTGTTCTGAGGTCAGCCATTTTGGTTTTTGTGAAAATCAAGCATGAATTATGTTAATAGGTAAGATTTGTGTAAGGTTGTTTTGAGTATTGTATTTTATGTACAATAAAAATATATTGTATGTAGGATTTATATGAGATGCTACAATAACATATAAGACATGTGTGACATATGTAATATATAAATGATATTGAACGGGGTAAATTTGTGTAACATTATAAAATAATATAAATTGTCTTAAATTTAATATATAACAAAGTTATAGTAAGTTAAATTGAACATCTAACAAGACTTAATTTACTCAATTTATTAATGTTAGATTATATCTGAAGCTAAATTTCAAAATGGCGGATTTTCCTTAAATCCACGGTACAAGTTCGCCCACTAAAATTATGTTCGTAATTTTTGTTCAAAGTAAAACTTCATTATCAAGTTCTTTTATTTTGTAGACGCATAAAATATGTCCCAGGTATTTTCTGCAACATATTCATTCTCATGATTAACGAGATCACGAACATCCACGTTGAAAATGAATTTTCTTATACACTTCCGGTACATTATCACTGTTATCAAATTGTGGATCTAAGTGGCTGTTCAAATTCTGATGTCGTCTGCGAGCAGGTTGCTCGTAGAATGTTTAATTTCCTGAAAATTTATCGTCTATGTAGATCGATCACCGTGAGGAATTCATGTAATCAAGAATGTTCCTCAACTTTCTTGTCGGAAGTCGAAAGAAGAATAAGAAAAAGGTTTCTTCGTCGAACTGGGGGAAAAAAGCATTGTTAGCATAATTGCTGCATTTCAATGTTAATTGATGCTTCTTTGCAAACATTATAAGTTTCTACAACGATATTTCAAAATAAATTGAATGAAACTTTTCATTTTTAAACTTTGCATCTTCTTTTTCTATATTTTGTTACACATAGTAACAAATATGAAAGAAAAATTATTTACTGCAGTGATTCGATCAAAAATTATTTTGCATACTGATTCCTGCTTTAAAGAAAGTTCAAATTTTTTAAAGATATTAAATTATAGTATATTAAAAATATACTAAAAAGTATATATATTTTTAATATAGTTTCTTTATTATTATATATTTGAAAGTAATTTATGACAATATAATGCAGTTGACCGTAAACTCGTAATATTGTCCCAAGAAATTTGACATTAACAAAGTTTGAAAAGGACCAGAAATCAGATTCGAAACGTTTCAACAGTATTTGTTTTAGTTGTTTTGCTCGAAGAAGCCACCCCATCCTTCTTAGATAGGAAATTCATGTTAGAAAGCACGATGGATCCTTGCCAGGGCCGTATTAGTGTTCCTCGTTAGAGTTTGAAAGCGTACAGACTGCAACTGCAGTTGCAGCAACCAAGTGCAACTATCGTTCAAGCGTTCAAGGGTCACGATACGAGTTCCAGCACGGTTTTGTGGCTGAAAAAGCGAATGTAGGTTCATAAACTGGCGACGGTCAAAAAACAATTTACCAGGCTAAAAATTTCTCTCACATGTCCTGCTACCATTTACATCTCTTTAATGCTAATGTACTTTTTTATTCTACGGCTGTCTACTAATATACTTTTTAATTCTACGAATGTCTACATTAGTACGACTGCATTTTTATTTTAAAAATTCATTTTATTCAAATTAAAAGGTTTTTAAATTATTTCTGAATTTATTAAAATTTATTAATTATTGGGAATATTTTTATTTGTACTAAAATGCGTTACATTGTTGCATCTAAAAGTACTATAAAATTGTATCAACTGAAAATTAGAAGTTTAATGAAAATTTCCAATAATAGCAGACAATTATCAATTTTCGAAACGTATAAATAATGCAGATTTTTAAAACAGTTCTGTGTTAACATAATGAGTTGTTATTTCAATGCTCTTTACGTTAAGAAAAAATATAAATAATAATGCACATTTTTAAAATCATGTATTAATAATTAATTAGAGTAATGGATAACTATTTCAACATAACTCTTGTTTAAATAAGAACGAAATTATAGAAAGTTAAAGATTCCTTTATTTTTAGAAAAAAATCTGATTCTTTTATCGATTTTATGCATGCAAAGTCTGGCACTCAAATCAGGCCACTAGTCTAATTCTTATTTATAGGGACAGGGTGAAATATCGAGAAATATCGAGAAAACTTGTTTAATTTCCTGTCACTTCATCTTTTTTACAACGTCTTCGAAATAGCATATTCTAAAGCGAATTTGATGACCCATAATAGTGATAGTATGGCAATATGAGCCGGTTCGAAGACTTTACAATTTGGAAAGCTGCTTAGTTCATGTCGCATACTGATCATGAGATCGATTTCTGAAAGATTTATGAAGAGGAAAAAATTCGTATAATGAAGTTCATCATTCGAAAAGGTGGACACATGGAGTATATTAATATTTCATGATTTTCAAACGTAATGAGTACATGAGTATATGAATATGTGAGTATGTGAGTATATGAGTATATGAATATGTGACTATGTGACTATGTGAGTATGTGAGTATGTGAGTATATGACTATGTGAGTATATGAGTATATGAGTATGTGAGCATTATGAGTATGAGACTATGTAAGTATGTGAGTATGTGAGCATATGAGTATATGAGTATATGAGTATATGAGTAGATGAGTAGATGAGCATTATGAGTATGAGACTATGTGAGTATGTAAGTATGTGAGTATTATGAGTATATAGGTGTATGAGTATATGAGTATGTGAGTACATGAGTATGTGAGTATATGACTATGTGAGTATATGAGTATATGAGTATGTGAGCATTATGAGTATGAGACTGTGAGTATGTAAGTATGTGAGTATTATGAGTATATAAGTGTATGAGTATATGAGTATGTGAGTACATGAGTATATGAGTATATGTCTACTTGCTCATTACGTTTGCAAATCACGAAGGTTAACAGTGAAACATCTTAAAGTCCATCTCAAGAACATCAATACGTTAAACAGGAATTAAAACGCAGCGTCCATTAAATATCAAAGTTGATTGCGTAATTCAGCAGAAATTCTCGTGAACCACATTTAATTACGGTTCCGGTTGTTGCATTTAACACGCGCTTAATTATCGTTAAAGCGCGTGTACGCGTTTAGGGATCACGGCACGCGTACAACACGGTTGCTTAATATCGCATCATTGAATGGTTCACCGGCAGCCTGGCAACAGCTTGCTGGCTTGTTGTTTCTGGAAGCGATACTTCAAAGAAAATGTTAGTCAACAGTTCGAGAACTGTTGCGTCAGACGTGTTCTGAATGTTCAATAGTGTTTACAATCGATCACTCGCATTCACCGCTGTGGCAGACAGACATCACTTGCTGCGAATTTGCTAAGGACCGAAGTTAGCTGCTTCTTTAGGAAGTGTCTACAGTGCCTGTGTAGGGTCTGTCGTTGGGGAAAGGAAAGGAAAGGAAGTATTTTCTTTTAGGAATTTTTTAGGATTTCAAAATTTCGAATTTGGATTTAGGAATTTGGGAATGTCGGTATTTGGGGATGTAGGAATTTGGGGATGTTGAGATTTGGGCATGTAGGGATTTGGGGATATAGTGATTCGGGAATGTGGAGATTTGGGATGTAGGGATTTCGGGACGTAGGAATTTGGGGACGCAGGGATTTGGGAATTTAGGAATTTGGGGATGTAGGAATTTGGGGACGTAGAAATTTCGGGACGTAGGGATCTCGGGACGTAGGAATTTGGGGACGCAGGGATTTGGGAATATAGGAATTTGGGGACGTAGGAATTTGGGGACGTAGGAATTTGGGGATATAGGAATTTGGGGATGTTGAGATTTGGAAATGTAGCGATTTGGGGATGTAGGAATTTGGGGACGTAGGAATTTGGGGACGTAGGAATTTGGGGACGTAGGAATTTGGGGACGTAGGAATTTTGGGACGTAGGAATTTGGGGACGTAGGAATTTGAGGACGTAGGAATTTGGGAACGTAGGAATTTGGGAACGTAGTAATTCAGAAACGTAGAGATTTGCAAATATGGAGATTTGGGAATGCATCTATTTGAGGACGTAGGAGCTTGAGGATGTAGAAATATTTTAGATTTTTGACTATTACATCTCCTTAATTGTTATTCTCAATAAAACTAGAGAATGTTCACAAATGAGAACATGGTCGTTACCGAGTACATTTACCCCAATATTTTTTCCATTTCTTATATTATACATCGAGTCTCTCTTTTTTATTCCTATTCTAAAACATTCAATCACCTCTATAAGTCACTTGGTCACGTTCGCTCTACGATCATTGCCCTCAATCACATCGGTACAAAACAGTCTTCGTTCACACCTCAGTTTCTTGAACTTTGTCACACTCTACAGTCACTGAGATACAGCTTGAAATGACACTGTTATATAAAATATTGCTGGAGCACGACATTTTGCAGTCTGTGCTAAAAACTTGCTTGAATAAAAATTTCAGTATATTCCATTATATTTGAAAGGGTGCTTTTGAATGGAAAATTCATGTATTAGTTGAATTATTAACAAATTATATACAATAACAAAGAAGGGAAGTAGTGTTTATTTAGTCAGAAATTTTTATAAAAATATTCTGACATCGAGAAACAGACTTTGTCTAATGATATTATTTATGAAATAGACTTTTATGAATGTGACGTGGATATTTTTAAAAATTGTTACTACGTGAACGTACTTTGTTTTAATAGTACAATATACTTTATAATAATATAATAAATGGTATAGGAAATTTTGGATCTCGTAGACTGATGATTAATTTATACCTTGCTGTTGAGGATAATACCCCTATTCCGTGCATATTAATCTTTAATATTATGTATACATTAGTCTGTGTATATTAGATTTTGATTTAACGATTATTAATTCCATATGTGTATTTTAGAACATAGTGCAATGGGTGATTGAATAGAAAAGCTAATAAATTATTAATTTTATCATAAAGAAACAGTGAAAATGTCAATAATTAGAATTAATGACATCCGTTATATCTAAATAAATTTTCAATCCATAAAGCCATCGACAATTTAAATAAATCATCTATTTTGTTATAATTTAGTTTTAATTTACGATAGATGCGTTTACTCTGCGTTTGACGAGTATACCCAACATTGTTTGATTTTAATTACGATCGCGTATGTACACTACCGAAGCAAAATTCCTCCGGTAAAATGTTCATGACTGAACCACGTTTTCTTTCAAAATACAAACATCTTGCCGAATAAATGCACCAGAAACGTATTCTGTAGAATAAACAGTTTAACTCTGACCTGAAACTAAAGGCATTTACGCGTTCCCAAGTCGCGTCAGTCGTTTAGGGCGAAATGGCAAATAGCGACAACCCCTACGAACCATGGTATGGTTTCCAAACAGACGGTACTTTCAAAAATTGCACGATTGCTGCAAATCTAATTTCCAATTTCATAGATTGCGACTATGTACTGTATGTGACTATACATGCATTCTTGAATTTCTGTCACGATCGTTTCGCTTATATACTTGAATATTGTTATTGCAACTGTGGCGCGTAATTCATGCGGTCGCTGCAGAGCTAGAGGGTGGTTTCCATGATATGTGCAGTTCAGCGCTAGAGTTGTGATTTTTAAATTATTTTATTAATTTAGGAATTTGGAAATTCAGATTTTTGGGAATTTGGTATTATGGGGGTTCAAATTTGGTATTATGGGGGGTTCTAGTTTGGTATTATGGGGGGTGTTGAATTCGGAGTGTTAATTTGTGGATTTGGGAATTTGAAATGTTGGTAATTTGGGGATTTCCGAATTTGAAATATTTGCATTTTGGGGGTGTCCATTTTGCACTTTGGGAATTTTTAATTTTGTAATTAGGGAATTTAGAAATTTAGTAATTTAGGAATTTGAAAATTTGAAAAAAAGGAAATTTGCAATTTCATCACATTAAAACTAGTGAAATAACGTATAACATATGTCAGTAATACACATAACATACGTAACATAACATATAGCATATGTATATCATATAACATGTAACATTTAACACATGACATGTGACATATGACGTATGACATAACATATCATATACATATAACATACAGCATATAACATACATCATATAACATAACACATGACAATAACATGTAATACATGACATGTGACATACGTTACATAACATAGAATATTATACTATATGTGTATCTTATAGCATGTAACATATAACACATGACATGTGACATGACGTATAACATATCACATACATATAACACATAACATATGACATACATCATATAACATATAACACATGACAATAACATATACCATTTAACATATGTTATTTAAAACAGTTGGGTTGTGCCCGCTAACGAGAGTCTGTAATCGATTAAAATCATAAAATTATCCATAATTGTCCAGAAATGGATAAGACTAATCCATGCACCGCGCCCTCGAGGGCTGCCCGTGGGCTGCTCTGTAGCAATCGACAGCTGCTGGCGTTGGCGGTACTGCGAAAACGTCGGGGGTAGTTGGTCGTGGCGCGCTTTGGTCGTGGGGCGGCAAAGGGGGATGTATAGCAGCAGCTCGGGGTAGAAGTGGGGGTAGTAGTCGCTAAGGGGGAGTAGTCGTAGCCGGCCAGGGGTGATGTTGGGCGTTTGGGTACGAAAGCTAGTGTGTCGCAGAACGTAGATCGCGAGCGACGCGTTCCGCTGCCCTTAATCCACATTTTCGTTGACAGTTCCGCGTCCCCTGGGATCGCGTAGCTGGAACACGTGGAGGTGATTATCTGGTGATAGTTTCGTGAAGAAACGGTGCTAGCATCAGTTCGAACCCGTGAAATGGGATACGGGAGGCTGTGCGATGAAAAACCCGCTGATTTCTGGCTACGTTATATCGCGCCGTCTGTAAACAGCCGGTAGTCCAGCTCGGCACGACCTCTCGCGAGGGTGGCACACTTCTGGCTAGCTGCACACTGTGTCACCTCTTCGTGGCTCACCGTGTGTTCGTTAACGGGAAACGATGTTGTGACGTTTGTGTTGTTCCGTGGTTCGGTATGCTCGTGCGTTCAACTCGCGGGACATGGATCTTGGAAGGATACCCCAGTGACCCTATCTGAAAAGCACCCGTCACCCATCCACCCCTCCATTCACCAGTTTTCCGACACCGGTTCGAACGTGCTCCATGGACGGTTAGATTATGATTGATGGCGGTAGATGTTCACACGCGATTCACCCTGTGTCTGTTTTAACATACTCGTTCGAGTAACCGATTTGTATTTATCTTCTCGTTGATACGCGCCAGGAATGTTTATCTCCTCAATCAGGGTTCAGTTTTTGACACCTGTGTTCCGGCTACCTCACACAGAAACCGGAATTTTCGTAAATAATTGAATACTGCAGAGGAACCGTTGTTCCACTTCGCGGCTCAATTTATATTTCTGACCTTATTGAAATGTTACTTTCAGTGATTTGGAAATGTATACATTGACGCTTTGAAGATGCTAGAACAATGCCATTGTTCTGCTTCAGGGTTTGATTTTTATTTCTGTCTCTTTGGTTTTTGAAAATTTTAACTTGACAAGTCAACAACTTTCAGTGAATTGAAAGGGGGAGTCCAATGTACACATTGATGTTGTGAAGCTGTTAGAACAATGCCATTGTTCTGTTTCAGGGGTTAATTTCCATTTCTGTCACTTGGACTTTTAATAATTTTATTCATTGTGAATTGGACTAATATTCTGCGGGTGTTAGAAAAACTGTTTTATTTTAGAGCTCAATTTTATTTCTATAATTTTTAAAGTTTGACAAGTCATCGACGTTCAAAATAGATCACTATATAAATACTGTGAGGATGTCAGAATACTGTTGTTTTATTTTAGGTTTTGTTTTATTATTCCATTTGCGAATGTAACCCTGAAGAGTCGACTTCCCTCGAACCAAAAAATGGAATCGAATATACAAACCAGCATCAATTACTAAAGACGAGTAAATAACCGATGCTACCACGATTCACAGAAAACTCTTCCATTTCAAAATACAATTTCCATTTCCGACTATTTGCAAATGTAACCCTGAAGAGTCCATTGAATCGAAAAAGGGAATTGAATGCGTGAATCGGTTTTTTTTTGAATCGGGAATAAAAGTAGGTGGTGGCGTTGTGCGCGTGTGGCAGAATCTTGTGCGGTATTCAATGGCGTTGATCTCGCCCGGTCACCGCGTGCAAAAAAGCGTCGAATGTCTTCGTCATGAATAGCTATACGGTTCTTGTGTAAACTTAAGTCACAAAGAAGCATAAGAGAGTAATGTTGCTTCGCAATATCCTCGAGTGCCGTTTACAGTGCACGGTGACGCAAATATTGGCTGGTCCGGATGAAAACAGAAACGGCTGATTAGACAGGGGACACATTAATGGACAGGGTAGTATTTTAGGAACGTGGTCTCGAAAGACCTTGAATTATCAGTCTCTGGTTAATTTCTTTTTTACTATTACATTGTCATTTGCATTTATTTTTATTTCGTTACACATTTCTTTTGTTCATTTTCATCACCAGTTGTGGATTTTTAACTTCTTTCATTATGTGTTACATTTGTTCTGTTTATTATAAGTTGAGGTTTTGTTCTGTTACTGTCGCTATTTGGGGAGATTAGGTTAGGTTATAAGTTACGGAGGATTTGTTCTGTTTTTTATTGTCAATTTTACTGTCACTATTTGTGAGATTAGGTTAGGTTATAAGTTACGGAGGATTTGTTCTGTTTTTTATTGTCAACTTTCCTATCACTATTTGGTGAGGTTAGGTTAGGTTATAAGTTGCAGAGGATTTGTTCTGTTCATTATAAGTTATGGAGGATTTGTTCTGTTACTGTCGCTATTTGGGGAGATTAGGTTAGGTTATAAGTTGTAGATAATTTGTTCGGTTTTTAATCAATTTTACTGTCACTAGTTGGTGAGATTGTCAAGTGACTATGATTACATTTGGGTGTAATTAATTATTTATTTTAAGGTCTTTGACAAAATTTTTGGTGTTTCGATCGATATCTATGTATAGGATTATATTGGACTTTGAGATAAACGTGGGTCTAAGGTATATTTTAAAATTTGATAGACCCTGAGTTTAAAGGTGCTTTAAATTTTTGATAATTATTATACAATGAAAGTATGCTGGTATAATACTATGCTATATAATATAATCTAATAAATGTTTTCCATAAACAAAATCCTCCTAAGTTCCTCTACCTTAACTAAAATCCAACCAACAATCACACCATTTTCCCTAAAAAAAATCCTCGTATGTTCCTCTTCTTGAACTAAAATCCAACCAACAATCACACCATTTTCCCTAAAAAAATCTTTCTATGTTCCTCTTCTTGAACCAAAATTTACCCAACAATCACATCATTTTCCCTAAAAAAAATTGTATAATCCCAATCTACATAACACGAAGTCACTGTACCTAACCACCCACTTCTATTTTGTTCCCCAAAAAATTCTGCTATGTCCCCCAGTCTACATAACACGAATGTCACTGTACCTAATCATCCGATTCTATTTTGTTCCCCAAAAATTTCTGCTATGTCCCCCAGTCTACATAACACGAATGTCACTGTACCTAATCATCCGATTCTATTTTGTTCCCAAAAAAATGTTGCTATATCCCCCAATGTATCCAACACGAATAAGTTATTGTACCATCCATTTCTATTTTGTACCTAAAAAGATCCTGCAATGTTCGCCAATATGGACAACACGAATGTGACTATAGCATCCATTTCTACTTTGTTTCGGCTAAACAGCATTAAATCTCTCCGTGACGGAACGCGGTATTTCATTAAGAAAAGTGGAAAAGCGTAGACAGATCGAACGATATTGGTTTTTCTCGTACGAACGGATTCTATCGATATTCCGTTAGCTCTCCATGAACGCTAATAAATTTAATCTTGATAGACTGAAAATCGATAATTTTGCGGTATCCTCGAGGAACTTAACCACGTTCAGATATCGGCTCGCCAGATCCGTCCGATTGCCACCATATTTCATGTCGGAGCCTATCTTCGTCATAATCGGTTCATCTTACCAGCCAGAAGTGGCTCTTTTCTATCATCTGATCTTTGCTCCGAGGTTAGGCTCGTCAAGCCCGTCAACGACGTAAACCTACTATCGTAGACAGGTTATCTGACTCAGCTGTTAAGAAGTTGGCCTCGTGAAAGCCGGATACGGAAGCCAGAAACGTCAGATATATTATCGAACGTTTCACACAATCGTCTCTTGTATCTCGAAATGCCTCTACCAATGTCTTAGCTTTCATCGGCTCGGATATCGCGGCAATCAATAATCCTTTCGAGGATTCGGTGGACAGCGAGAATCCTCCAGGGATTTCTGTGTTTCTCCTTCAATCGCTTCCATTTAAACTCCCACGCTTTTCTCTTTGCTGTTCCTGATAATTCGATCAGGTATTCTGCGAAGATGCTTCTGATAAGTTTTTTATACTGGCTGCGCCAAAATTTTTACAAGCTGGCAACCATTTTGTAATATTAAGAAAATGGCGGGTTTTAACCCGTTCGAAAGGTGGTTGACCATTTGGTTTAGTATAATTTAAAATATAACCGAAGTATTATGTATATCTTCACTATGTTTGAACTAATAGTAGTACAGTGAATTAATAGTATGAAATAGTAGTCATAAATGAATACAGTAAACTTTTTGAATAACAAGTTTTAACTGAAAGGTTTTTGTATTTGACAGCAGGAAAAATACCTTCGTAAGGGTTGAAATAATAATTAATATGATATGTTTCTGTATTTTGTTACATATAATTGTTCTTTGAATTTGCAAGTAAAGCTGTAGAAATATTTGCTTTTTACATATTTTTGTTGTGAAATAATTATTAAATGTGTACTTGTTCATACTTTTATTATTGTTATTTGTAAAAGTTGAAACGTACATTTTTAGAATAATTTTTATAATCTGAAATTACAGCGTCAATCTTTAATTTTTGTGATTGTAATTTTGATTCACAATTTCAATTATAATTCTTACAATTTCACTTATAATTCTCATTTTAAATTACAATTGCAAATTTTTTGAAATTTCAATGTGAAATTGCGATAAAATTTCTCGGGATTTTAATTACCACTTTCAGGTCATAATACGTAAAATTCTAATTATATTTTACAGTGTAGAAATGTAACACCAAGAGCAAGAAACCAAGAACACGTTCGCGTAGTATTAGACTACGAAGTGACTGAAGCTTTTCTCATTTGGTATACGGAAGTTGAAGAAAAATTTCTCGTTTCTTCCAAATTCCCGGAATATTTACTTAAAGACGTTTATAAAGAATCAGAACATAGTTTAGCCGGCTGTAAATGTATATACGGATATTTTATAGTAAACGTATCCTATTTGGCAGTGACATCACGTTGACGTTGTAAAATGTATACTAAAGTGCCTGTGCATAGAGGGTTTGTTTGAGAACTTGTAAAATTGACGATATCGATCGTGCTCTGCTGCAGAAAAAAGACGTTTTTTACAATTCCGAACAATGATTTAAAGCGATTAATTTTGAGAGGATTATTCTACTTTACTTTCATCCATAATAAAATCCAAATCCGTGATGAATTATTCTTTTTAAATCGCAGCATATATCACTTTACTCGCAAAAAAGCTTTTGAATAATTTCGTATTTTTAACTTTGTACGATTTTTTATTCAATTTTTTTTGCAGTTTAGCATACATATTTTAAAATTTATGGAATAAATAAAATCTTGTTTTCGAGGTTTAATTTGTATTGAGTTATCTGATTTTTGAGCGACGTTTGCTGTTAAAATTGGTTGGATGATTTTAGTTGACTGAAATTCGAAGCGGGTTGATTTTTAAATTTGTTTTTAATTATAGTGAATTGTAGTCAGGATTATAGTCCTTTCAAGTTTGATTACTGTAGTATTTATTGTGAAATAATATTTTTTTGTCGAGTTTTGCTCGATTTTGGGATTAAAATTTGGGACTTTAGAATTTTAGGTTTTTGGGGATTTGAGATTTCAAAATTTTTCAGTTCTTGAAATTTGGGATTTTGTAATTTTGAGGTTGCGGAAATTTTCATTTGTGGATTTTGAGATTTTGGGATTTAGGAAATTTGGGACTTTAGAATTTTGGGTCTTTGGGGATTTGAGGTTTAAAATTTTTCAGTTCTTGAAATTTGTGATTTTGTAATATTTGGCACATTAGAATGACACATTGCAGTTTTGTGAATTTGATACTCTGGACCTTTAAGATTTTGAAATTTTTGAATTTTGGAACCATAGTTGTTACTTTTAAATTGTAGAACTTTGAAATTTAACAATTAAGAAATTTCGAAACTTTGAGACTTTGAGATTTTTGAATTTTTGGGACCATAGAATTTTTAGATGTTTGGATTTTTGAATTTCGATATTTGAAAATTTTGAAGTTCCAGAACTATGAGATTTTTGAATCTTTGAATTGTGGGACTTTTTGAAGCTTTGATATTTGAAAACTTAGAAGCTTAAGAACTTTAGAACTTTTTACACGTTAAGATTTCTGAGTCTAAAAACTTCCAAATTCTTCAATTTTGAATTTTGGAACTCTGGTACTCCACGTCTCAGAAATGCAATACAATACAAGTAAGCGAGATTACAGAATCTCTACCATTATCGTGTTCAAAATTGGGTCTCTGTCCATTGAAGTTTGGAAAGCTCTTATGAATAGCGATCGATAAGTCTCTTACACGTGTAATACCGATCAGTAACAATCCCATAAAGGACGCTGACTAATAACGCTTCTCATTAGCAGATATTAATAATTACATTCATTGACTTGCTACATTCAACAATCCTGAATTATGTACGAAACTGATGAAGCTGTCATATGTCTTATTACCTTACCTTCATTAGTTCCACAATTTTCAAATTGAATTGTTCAAGAAATCATATGCTCTCACACAAATTTTATTCTACATTTATTTATTTTTTGTATATAGTCAAGTTTAGATGGATGGATAAATTTTTTATATATATACCAAAATAAAATTGTTCATTTTATATGATACAGAAAACTATATGTATAAAATATATATTAAACGTGTATTATATGTATAGTGTAATGTATGTTGTATACATTACATGTATACTGAATGTATGTACGCTATATATTTAATTAATGTTACATATATTCACTATATATTTGTGAATGGTTCTCATTGGGTGACTCATTTCGACAAATACTGCATACTTGAAATACAGTATTTTGCAATATTTTGTTTAATTAAAATACAAATTTGCAGAGGGAAGCAACAAATGACACAATATACTAGCAAAAGTACTAAATTTTTATATTTCAAATATTCAGTAATATTGATGTATTAAAGGCGTCTGAAAAATTGTTATAACTGAAAAATAAAATGAAGTTGATAAAAATACTGAAAGTAACCAAAGTAACCAAAGTAACAAAATTAACCAAAGCAACCAAAGTAACGAAAGTAGCAAAAGTAATAAAAGTAACCAAAATAACAAAAGTAACGAAAGTAACCAAAGTAACCAAAATAACGAAAGTAGCCAAGGTAACAAAAGTAACCAAAGTAACAAAATGAACTAAAGTAACAAAAGTAACGAACGCAATGAAGATAAATAAACCTAGCAAAACTAGTGAAAGTACCGAAAACAATGAAGTAACAAAAGTACAGAATTTGAAACAAGTAAATTAAATAATTTACTCTACCACATCCTAACCACAACCTCACTTTCTCAAATTCTAAAGCAAACGCTCTAACATCAGCAAATTTCACCCCCTCCCCCAAAACTATAAAACTTCTTGGAGAATTATCAATTAATCCCGAATTATTTAACACCGCAAACTCACCATATTATTTCCTGTGACGCAAACTGGATAACGTTAGTAGGTTTCCAGATACTTCGGTGTCTGAAATTACCAACAGTATTCCAAACACGCGGCACTCGAGTGCGTGTGTGTGCGAAGACACGCTCGACAACATTTCGCTAAAGTTTCGAACGCTTTGAAGTATGCGTAATACTTTATTAAGGTGATGTCACGAATCGATCCTTTATTAATTTGGCAGCAGTTACGCGGAAGTTCGGTGCTCCACAAAGTCTGAGTTATCGAGTTACCCTCAATTACAATTTTGGCAAAACCACCCGCGTAAATTCGCGCGCACCAGTATTCCGCGGTTGATTCAATAAATTTCGCAATACTGCAATCGCATATCCGGGGAGTAGCTGATTTTTTACTTGTTGCAAAATTAATGTATAGTCGATGGCGATTTGGCACGATACAATGTAGGTTTAGTGCTGGTTACTCCGGCGTCCGCTCGTAATTCAATGGAAACGAAGTTTTTGTACTTTTTCTATGGCTTTATAAAGAACTGTTCCTTTCAAACTCATTTCGCGTAACAGTTCAATGGTATAGGGATTTAGCTAGGGGGAAGAAAAACGTTCATTGATGTTCCTTACATTCAATTTGTCTAGTTGAATACACTATTCTCTCTGATTTTCTAATTGAAGATTCCTCTAATTGAGAGCCTTTAATTCAGGATTTCGTAACTGTTCGAGGATTGGGAACTTTGGAATTGTTGGTATGGAAATGGAGATATCGGAAAGTATTCCTTCAAAAGTGTAATAAAATTACTATTTTACTTTTGAGGAACAATAGTGTCGACTGGTCGAAATACTCAGATTTTTATGAATACAGGAATACGCGTACAATTTTATTCTTGACATATGTCACTTTTGTACGTGTATGTTTTATCCATAATTTATGTATTTAATTTTAAATAAAATTTTTCAAATATTCCTAGATCTCCTATGTCCTCAAATCTCTGAATCCCACAATTTCTATGTCTCCAAACTTCTAACATAGATTCCTATGTCCCTAAATTTCCACATTCTCAAATTCTAATTTTGTTACATTCATACATCCACATATTTCTACGTCTCCAAATTCCTACGTTTCCACATTTCTAGATTCAGATATATCTACGTCTCCAAATTCCTACGTACCAATCTCCTAGATCCACAGATACAACTGTCCCCAATTTCCTACGTCTCCAAGTTCCAATATCCCCAAATTCCTGGATCCATAGATTCCTTTACCCCCAAATATGTATGTCCCAAAGTTGACAGATAGTAACTTACAGTTCCAAATTTCTACATGATCAAATCTCCATGTTACCAAATTCGACGACTCCCAAATCCATTACGGCTCAAGTCAAAAAATTCCCAAATACCTATCTGCCAAAGATCATAGACTCAGTAATTCCTGTATCCCCAAATTTTTGCATGGTCGAATCTCTATAGTACCAAATTCGTCGACTCCCAAATCCACTACTCCCCATATTCCTACATACCCAAATTCCTACATCCCCAAATACCTACGTCCCCAAATTCCTACATACCCAAATTCCTACATCCCCAAATACCTACGTCCCCAAATTCCTACGTCCCCAAATTCCTATATCCCCAAATCCCTACGTCCCCAAATCCCTACATCCCCAAATTCCTACATCCCCAAATTCCTATATTCCCAAATCCCTGCGTCCCCAAATTCCTACGTCCCAAAATCCCTACGTCCCCAAATTCGTACATCCCCAAATACCTACGTCCCCAAATTCCTACGTCCCCAAATTCGTACATCCCCAAATTCCTACGTCCCCAAATTCCTATATCCCCAAATCCCTACGTCCCCAAATCCCTACGTCCCCAAATCCCTACATCCCCAAATTCCTATATTCCCAAATTCCTGCGTCCCCAAATTCCTACGTCCCAAATTCCTACGTCCCCAAATTCGTACATGCCCAAACCCCTACGTCCCCAAATTCCTACGACCACAAATTTCTACATCATCAAATCCCTATATTACCAAATTCGTCGACCCCCAAACCCTCTACTCCCCAAATCCAAAAATTCCCAAATACGTATCTCCCAAAGTTGACAAACCTATTAATTCCTACATTCCCAACCTTCCACACGATCAAATCTCTAGATCAGCATATCCTCTAATTCCCAACTTCAGCGCCCTTCAAATCCATTAGTCTTGAAACTTCCCCTCAAGTTCTTAATCCATCCGAAACTTTTCAAATCTCCAAAAACCCACGAAAATCAACGACTGTACGGCTTCACCCTCGGTACGTTCTGCCTGGGGAAGCCAGATTTATTCTCGACAAACCTCCGTGTCCACCTACGAAGATCTGCTTGGTCGAGACGAGAGCATGTTGATTTTGTAGAAAAGAAAAAAGGAGGGTATTGTATGGCAGCCAAGTCTGTACAGTCGTAGGAGACCTGCGCGTTAGCGCATTGATTGAATTTTGTACAGGCAGCCCGAGGGACAGAGGGGGTGGAAAGACAGAGATGGGGTAGCGGGAGGTGGGTAGATTTTTGAGGGTGGGGGATCGAGCGGGATTTGGAGCGACGGGTCGTCGGGTTCGGCAAAATTGTCGTAGTGGGAGGCCAACTGTGCGTCTTTCTGAATCTCTTCCCTTATTTCTTTCAACCCTTTCCATGTTTGCGTCCATGTTCCTCCAAAGATGGACATTTTTTGGTTGGGGAGTGTATTTTTAGCCAATTGCAATTTTACTTCGTTCTCTGTATTTTTAAAATTTCATTTCTACATTTTTTGTATTATTTTGTTATCGAATGCATGGTAATGTAGTGGTTCAACATATATTTTTGCATACTAATCATTCAAGTATTCTAATTATTCAAATATTGCTTTTTTTAATTATTCTAAATGAGCCAGTCTTCAAGTGTAACATTTACATAGAAATTATTAACGAAAATTACATCAGGTTCTGCGTCTCTTTAGAGACAACCATTTTATATAATTTTTTGGAACTTAATAAATTAAGAGTCATGTTTGATATACTGTTAATTCAATGCTTTCTATATACTCATAATTTACAGATAAAATGATGATTCTATAGAATTTAAATACTTGCAAACAATATTTAAATCATGCTCGACACACAATTCCTCCTAATATTTATTTCATTCTAAAACTTGAAAGTCTGTAAAAATTAATATTAAACAAACAAAATATGAACGATTAAAATAAGTATTCATATAAGATATGTATTAATATAAATTTCATAAATTAATTTTCACTTCAATTCATAATTTTTATTGTATATAAATGGGAAAGTTAATAGACGATGGATGAAAAAGTGTTGAGAGACCATCAGTTTGGCTTCCATATTTCTCACAATTCCCTTATATCTTTTTCGTCGTTTCGTTTCTTCCACGGTTGGTGTCTTAATGCTGCCAACAGAGACAAAGAAGTTTGGCTCGATGAGTGAAACTTCGTGATGCGACCCGTGAACTTTGACATTTAGGAAAGTCATCATCCTCGATACGGAGCAAGCTCGATTCTGTGCTTGACTTTATGAAACAAAAGAAGCTGCGAAGGTCATTCGATAAATGGAGGAAGATTGGGATATTTCGAGCAATTTTTGAAACTTTGCTTATGAACCTGTATGAAATGCAACTTTTAGAACGGTGGTGGGCAGATCGAGTGCTCGGAGATGAGATTATGGGCAGTGGCGTGTATGATGTGTGCAGTGATGGATCTCGGGGAGATTAACGGAGAGTTTTTAATTGACGAATTCGCAGATTTATTAATTTCGTGATTGGAAAATTCGCAAGTTCAGAAATTTGGTAATTGAGAAATTTAGTAATTTGGTATTTTGAAGATTTCGAGTTGGAGAAATAGAGTGATTTAGATAATTTAAAACTTGAATAATTTAGTAACTTTGTAATTTGAATTTTGACAAAACTTAATAACTTGAAATCTTAGAATTTGAGAAATTAAAAAATGTAAAAACTAAAAGCATAAAGTTATTAAATTTACATTTCTGAAAAACTCCTCAAATGCCAATATTTATTAATTTGTATAATTCGTACATAAATTATAGTAAAATATAAAAAAATATGTTTCCTTTTTCACACGATTACTTTACAATTTTTTTTGTAACGAGTGTTTCACAGCTTCTCTCTATATTAATCAAATTTTACTGATCTTATCTTCGTTTTTAAAATCTACAACTTCTATGAGTTTCCTGAAACATTGAGTCTACCATGATTTACGAGATAGGCCGCTCACAACCTGCCGGATAAAAAAGTCATTTCAAGCGAAACGGTTTTAAAGTTTTACGGTTGAATTTTCTGTGGTAGGATACTTAGCAGATCCTACCTGCAGCTATTCTCGGTTTATGGATTACATTCTTCTCTGTTTCCTGTCTCTTCTTCAGTTGCTGTTGCTACTTCATCTTCTTCTTCCTCTCCTTCTCGTCGGCCTTAATGTTGCTTTTTTGGTCCATGGCTTGATATGTTTTGCTCTTTTGCGGTACATATATATTCAATTGCTTTCTACGTTTGCACCTGCTGGAGATACGTATAAAAATGGGACAGACAGTATTGTATAATACTGTTGCGTGTTTAATTGAATAAATGGGATAAACGGATTAAATAGAATAAATAAAATAAATGCAGTAAATACAGTGAATATGATGAATTTACTGAATAGAATGAATTCAATGAATATAAATAATACAATCAATACGACAAATAAAAAATAAATAATTTCAATAAATGTAATAAATACGATGAATACACAAATACAATAAATACAACAAATACAACAAATACAGCAAATACAGCAAATACAATAAGTACAACAAATACAATAAATGGAATAAATACGACAAATACAACAAACACAATAAATACAACAAATACAACAAATACAACAAATACAATAAATACAATAAAATACAGTAAATATAATGCTGGATAGCATGTTATATAGCATGCTATATATTACACCATACTCTGTACGTATAGTAACAATATCTATGAAACTATACACATACATGTATATATTGTACAATGTATTTGCTATGTACAATGTATTTGCATACTATAAATTATACAAATTTTTATATTGTTATAATATGCTATACTGTTACTATAATATACAGTATATTTATACATATTCACATATGTATACATATGTATACTCAAGACACAGAATACAAAATATATTGTGCAGTATATTCGAAGCATGTATAAACTATATTTATGTAATATTTATATACATTGTTGTTGCATAATCAATTATTTTATGTACATACAAAAACATTGGTGTTGTGTTTTTTAATGAAATGTATACATTTTTTACTAAAATCATTATTATTCATATTCTATCATTTGTTCATTATCTCATTTCTATTTCTATGGCCTGATAAGTATATAGAGACAGGCTTGCTATTGTGTTTATTTATTTTTGTCAAAAAGAATTTCGAAATGAATATAATATATTCACATAAATAAAACATATCGTACGAATATGTGTACATATTCACACTCACATTTACTTCTGAAACTAAAATTGTAAAAAACACTTTTTCCTTAAAATGTAAGTAAAGCGAAGACTACCAGAAAATGTATTTAAAAAAAGTGGCCGAGGTTTTTTTTATTACTTACTGTCTACCTCGAAATTACTATCAGCGCGGAAAGAAATAAGAAACGACGCCGTTAGATAGGGGCTTATCATTTCGCGAAATATTACAGAGTACATAAGATACTTAGAAGTGGTTTTCGTGGCGACCAAATCGTCGTCGTTGAGACTTGGAAAATTGTCTTGACTCAATCTGAGACCATTATCTCTTCTCGCTATAAACGCTGCCATTCAGTAACTGAATATTTGTCGCCAAATAATTCGCAGAGTTAATTCGTCGGTGCATAATTTTCTTCAATTTTAGAGAGAAAATACATCTTTTAACATTTAGATGTTCGGTGCTAATAAGAAAGCGAGGGACAAAATTAAACTTTCAATTTTTCAATTTTTCAATTTTTCAATTTTTCGATTTTTCAATTTTTCAAGTTTTCAAGTTTTCAAGATTTCAAGTTTTCAAGTTTTCAAGTTTTCAAGTTTTCAAGTTTTCAAGTTTTCAAGTTTTCAATTTCTCAATTTCTCAATTTCTCAAGTTCTCAAGTTTTCAAGTTTTCAAGTTTTCAAGTTTTCAAGTTTTCAAGTTTTCAATTTCTCAATTTTTCAAGTTCTCAAGTTTTCAAGTTTTCAAGTTTTCAAGTTTTCAAGTTTTCAATTTCTCAATTTCTCAATTTCTCAATTTCTCAAGTTTTCAAGTTTTCAAGTTTTCAATTTCTCAATTTCTCAATTTTTCAAGTTTTCAATTTTTCAATTTTCTAAATTCTTATATTTTTAATTCTCCCAAATCTCAAATTTCCATATTATCAATTTTGCAAACGTTCGAATTTTCAAATTTTTAAATACATGCATCCCGGACACAAGCTGTGACCAAAGCAAAGTGTGGAACTCGCGATTTTGATGAATTCTTATTGAATCTTGCGATATTTATTTTCAATATTGTAAAACGGGTATACGGGTTAGGTTATTTTCTTCAATAAATTGTTGTAAAGCAGAAATTGTTCGTTGCGCGCAATCTCGAACCGCTGTCAGTCAGAAAATGACATACAATTAACAAACGCGAGCAGAAACCGAAAGGATCAAGTAAAATATCCTTGTTCGCAGGAACGCGCATATTTCAACGCGTGTTCGCGCGTTTCCTTACATTTTCTCGGCCACAGTGGCCTGCAAAAATCAATTAGCAGTCGGGTCTGGCAGTAAACAAGAAGAATGAGACTGCTTAGCCTGGAAATTGCGGTTCTGAATGCATAATGGGGGCTGGCATTTCTCTGCGCTTAAGCTGCTGTTCGACCGAATTTTTAAGAGGACTCGATACACCGACGTTTTTCCCTGGCTCCTGAAATCGCTGGATGCATTTACAATTTCGTCCTACAGAGGTACAACCTGGCTAAAAACTTTATCGCCAAAGAAATTTATGCTCCTCGTCTATTATTCCGTCACCTGGCACCGTTGCTACTCGTTCGTGGTGGGTTTATGGCTCAGCTGTCAAAAGTCCACCATTCAAATATTCATAGTATTCGAATTTATTAAAATAATCGAATATTTGAAGTATTTGAGCATTTTAAGCGTTGAATTTTATGAAATTTGAGATACTCGAATTTTTCAAACTATTTGAATATTTGAGTATTCGAATTTTTCATAATATTTGAGTATTCAAGGTATTTGAGAATTCTGTGTTCGAACTATTCAAAGTATTGGAACATTCTAATTATTCAATATACTCGAGCATTCGAATTATTTAAAGTATTCGAACATTCGAATTATTCCATGTTTTCGAACAATCGAATTATTCAAAATATTGGAACATTCTAATTATTCAATGTTTTCGAACATTCGAATTATTCAAAGTATTCGAACATTCGAATTATTCAATGTATTCGAACATTCGAAGTATTCAATGTATTTGGACATACGAATTATTTAAAGTATTTGAACATTCGAATTAGTCGAAGTATTCGAACATTCGTATTATTCAATGTATTCGAACATTCGAATTAGTCGAAGTATTCGAACATTCGAATTATTCAAAGTATTCGAACATTCGAATTATTCAAAGTATTGGAACATTCTAATTATTCAATGTATTCGAATATTCGAAGTATTCAATGTATTTGGACGTACGAATTATTCAAAGTATTTGAACATTCAAATTAGTCGAAGTATTCGAACATTCGTATTATTCAATGTATTCGAACATTCGAATTATTCAATGTTTTCGAACATTCGAATTATTCAAAGTATTCGAACATTCGTATTATTCAAAGTATTCGAACATACGAATTATTCAAAGTATTTGAACATTCGAATTAGTCGAAGTGTTCGAACATTCGAATTATTCAATGTTTTCGAACAATCGAATTATTCAAAGTATTGGAACATTCTAATTATTCAATGTTTTGGAACATTCGAAGTATTCAATGTATTCGGACATACGAATTATTCAAAGTATTTGAACATTCGAATTATTCAAAGTATTTGAACATTCGAATTAGTCGAAGTGTTCGAACATTCGAATTATTCAATGTTTTCGAACAATCGAATTATTCAAAGTATTGGAACATTCTAATTATTCAATGTTTTGGAACATTCGAAGTATTCAATGTATTCGGACATACGAATTATTCAAAGTATTTGAACATTCGAATTAGTCGAAGTATTCGAACATTCGAATTATTCAACGTATTCGAACATTCGAATTATTCAAAGTATTCGAACATACGAATTATTCAAAGTATTTGAACATTCGAATTAGTCGAAGTGTTCGAACATTCGAATTATTCAATGTTTTCGAACAATCGAATTATTCAAAGTATTGGAACATTCTAATTATTCAATGTTTTGGAACATTCGAAGTATTCAATGTATTCGGACATACGAATTATTCAAAGTATTTGAACATTCGAATTAGTCGAAGTATTCGAACATTCGAATTATTCAATGTTTTCGAACAATCGAATTATTCAAAGTATTGGAACATTCTAATTATTCAATGTTTTGGAACATTCGAAGTATTCAATGTATTCGGACATACGAATTATTCAAAGTATTTGAACATTCGAATTAGTCGAAGTGTTCGAACATTCGAATTATTCAATGTTTTCGAACAATCGAATTATTCAAAGTATTGGAACATTCTAATTATTCAATGTTTTGGAACATTCGAAGTATTCAATGTATTCGGACATACGAATTATTCAAAGTATTTGAACATTCGAATTAGTCGAAGTATTCGAACATTCGAATTATTCAAAGTATTCGAATATTTGAAGTATTTAAACAAATTCGCGAATCTTTAAAAATTGAAAATGTATAAACTAAAAAATGTGAAAGTATTTGTACTCGAAATTCTGAAAAATAAGTTTCATTATCTAAGGAACGTAGAAATCTGTCTTCTCACGTTACTAGATCTACAAATAGAAGCATTTAAAATGTAAAAAACTGTGAACTGTTCAGAACATCTGTTTTAATCGAAACGAGTCCCACGTTGCAGCCGAGTGTCTCCCTGTCGATTGATTTGCATAGAACATAGATTGGTGTTTCTTCAGCCGATCACGGACCCGTTGGGGAATTTAAGATTCCTTCGGATCACGTGATCAGCGCCCTCAGGGAATTCGGTGATATTAGTAGTTCTTGTGTTTCCTACGGGCAAGCATTCATACTATGCACGTTTTGTCATCGAGCCTCTTTGTTTGCGTTCAAGCATGAAAACGCGCTCATTCCGTGTTCATCTCGCTCCCCTAACTTTCCCAGCGTGATACTGTTTTTGATTTAGCACACTTGCAGCCGGTATACATGCACGTTCTTCCCTTGTCGTCATTCCTCGCACCGCTGACAATACCGAATGAGGATTTTTCCTTTCATCGGTTTTGTATTGTCTTCGGAGGAAGACTCTGTTCTTCCTATTGAACCGTGTCATTACCAATATTCCTAGAATAATTCGATCGAACATCAAAAACTCTTTTGTCGGTGTCATTTTACACTCGCTGCGAATTAACTAACCTTTGCGCTACTCAGTCGCCATTTTGTTTAATAGGATCATCTGAAATAAGCATTTTTTAACTGATTCTGTGTGATGTATAAACATAGGGAAACAATAGTGGAAATTATTGGTAGGAAAATAACCTCGAAAGAATTTATTTAACTTTTTAACTAGTAGGTTTTAAACTTGGAGGACGCTTAACACTTTGATATGTCATCCATATGTGGATGACAATAAATTTTCATACGAATTTATACTGCTAAAAATTTATTTACTCATCGGAAATATTAACAAGAAGTATACATTATAAATATATTATACGTGAAAACATTTGGTGAGATTTGTCAAAAATAAAAATACGTAATAAAATTTTTAACTGCTTCAGTGGCACTCAACGTGTTGATGTATAAATTTATTAAATAAGTTTCACTTATTATTCAGTAATATGTTAGAATTGTGTACACTGATAGACACGAATAAAAATGACTAAATTGGTAATTAATTATCATTAATTTGTACTATTCCGCACATTAAAATTTTACCACCGAACCAAGTCATATTTCAATATCGATAATTTAACAAATGATTTTCAAGGTTCATAAAATATTCAGTTAGATTATTTGTGTTCATAAAAATGATAAAATTTCTCCCTGATAAATAATATCAAACAATTTATTTTATTTTAATGGATTTTCAATGTTTTGGATTTTCATACAAGCAGTTTTATTCGAATAATATAATTTAAAGGTACGATACGCTTTTCCATTCGCCTGTCAATAATAGGATCAGTTAGCGACCCCGTCTGGGTCAAGTTTGGATTAAAATTATTTTTGAATCAGTGCCAGATATTTTTCTACCGTGGAGCGATTTATCATGTCGGATATCGGGCGTTCATTCAAGATATTCGGTATTTCATATAAATTCAACATTTCTCCACTTTAATATTCGTTTTTAGACAATTAAGATATATATCGTTTTATTTTAATTGAATATCCTGTTTTCATAATCATATTAATTCTTAATCATTATGCTAATATGAAGATTATTTATCATGTTTATCGAGCACACATTCAATGTTTCATACGAACTTGGAATTTTATAATCATATTCAAATTAATATGATTTATCATGTCATCGGACATTCATTTGAGATTCAGTGTTTAACATAAATTGGATATTCATTTAAGAGATACTGTTCTACATAATATTAATAAAAAATATTTTGCATTCATATAATACAATAACACAAAATAATATATTATATTATTATTCAATATTACATTCTTTTTATAGAATATATTATAACATGTTGGTATAAAAGCAATTTTTTTGTTTATATAATAAAATTCATATAGCAAAAAATATTTTATACATTTTATAATAATAATTGAAATTCAATAATATATTTATTTTTTTAAATAGTTTCTACACTTACAGATTTGAGACTTCCAATAAATTTATAAATTTTTGATTTTAGAACTGTAAAATTTCAAAAATCCTAAATTTTCAAATTGTCAGAGGTGCAAATTTGATCTGCAAATTATTTAATATTCTATTCCCTAAATTTTTCAATTTCCACGTATTCAAGTATTCAAATTTCCACATTTTTAAGTTTCTAAATTTCAAACTACTCAAATTTCAAAATTCTGAAATTCTCACATTCTCCAAATTCTCGAAGTTTCTAATTCTCAAATTCCCCAAATTCAGGAATTTTCGAATTTCCAAATTTCGCAAATTCATTAATTCTCAAATTTGTAAACACTCGAGTTTCCAAATTCCCCAAATCCAGGAATTCTCAAATTTCTAAACACTCAAATTCCCAAATTCCCCAAATTCATTAATTCTCAAATTTCTAAGCACCGAATTTTCCAAATTCTCGAGTAAAAATTTTCAGATTTCTAAACACTCAAATTCCCAAATTCCCAAAATTTAGGAATTCTCAAATTTCTAAACTCTCAAATTCCTAAACACCCAAATTCCCAAATTCCCCAAATCCATTAATTCTCAATTATCAAGACTCTCAAATTTCCAAATTCTCGATTATTCGAATATTTGGGTACGTGGAAATTGAAAAATTTATGGAATTGAATATTAGACAATTTGCACATCAAATTTGCAGCTCTGACAATTTGAAAACTTGAAAATTTAGGATGTTCAGATTACTATAGCGTTTCTAGGGAATCCATACTTGGTGGTGCCTGTAGGTCCCCAGTATTCCTATAATTATTTCGCATTTCCATGGTTATCTTGGCGCAGTCAGGCGTCCGTCTGCTCGCAAAGACGAAGATGAAAAGGAAAAGCGAATGCTTTTGAAATAGTGCCAATCCTCTCAGGAACATGCGGATCGAAGTTACACCCCCGGCTGACTCCTCGCGAGAGGGTGGTTTGGGGGTTGTAGAATAAGAGTTTAAGGAAATGGAAATGCAAAAGTATATGCGAATGCATAGGTAGAGGGTTAAGAAAATGTACGACGATGGGAAGTTCGGTGCCTGGGTTAAAGACGATGGCTCCCAGACGAGAAACGCTTAGTGGATGTTGGCGGTTTGATGGCGTTCTGCCCGAAACCCAACGTCGACATCGGCCAACTGGAAAGCTTACGCAAACAGAAAAATACTTCGACTGTCGGAGATCAGAAAACGTTTCGGAATATATATAAGATACATCGGTAACCGCGGTGCCAGACCGCTTGGCGTCTTTTGATTTACGTTTACCACGCTTTTTTTTTCGTTTCATCGTTGCACTTCGCATACTGCGCGTCTTCGATGTATATCTCCGTGCAATTGTCTTCTGGGTCGTTTACATCGTTCCTGGAATGGGATACAGTTTTTAGTAAATGGTCTGGACTAAATTTTGACAGCGTGCTGTCGCTTAACTGCGAGTTACGTAACTCTCAGCCCATTTACTGTGACTCATTTAACTGGGAGTCACTTAACTGGCAGTCATTTCACTGCGAATCAATTAACTGCCACTTAACTGGGAGTTACAAGCTGTAATTCACTTAATTGTCATATAACTGTCACTCATTTAACTGGGAGTCACTTAACTGGCAGTCATTCCACTGTGAATCAATTAACTGCCACTTAACTGGGAGTTACAAGCTGTAATTCACTTAATTGTCATATAACTGTGACTCATTTAACTGGGAGTCACTTAACTGGCAGTCATTTCACTGTGAATCAATTAACTGCCACTTAACTGGGAGTTACATAGCTGTAATTCACTTAATTGTCGCATAACTGTGACTCATTTAACTGGGAGTCACTTAACTGGCAATCATTTCACTGTAAATCAATTAACTGCCACTTAACTGGGAGTTACATAGCTGTAGTTCACTTAATTGTCATATAACTGTCACTCATTTAACTGGGAGTCACTTAACTGGCAGTCATTTCACTGCGACTCAATTAACTGCCACTTAAGTGGAAGTTACATAGCTGTAATTCACTTAATTGTCATATAACTGTCACTCATTTAACTGGGAGTCACTTAATTGGCAGTCATTTCACTGTGAATCAATTAACTGCCACTTAACTGGGAGTTACATAGCTGTAGTTCACTTAATTGTCATATAACTGTCACTCATTTAACTGGGAGTCACTTAACTGGCAGTCATTTCACTGTGAATCAATTAACTGCTACTTAACTGGGAGTTGTATAACTGTAATTCACTTAATTGTCACATAAATGTCAGTCACTTAACAGGAAGTTATTTGTTTCTGAATTAATTAACTGCCAAAACTAATATCATATATTTGGAGGCAATAAATTGGTTTGAAAATCTATAAAGTGCACGCAAGATTGATTTCGTCTCTCTCTCTGGCGTTTTATTTTTCTCTGAAAACTTTGTCGATAGCAAATGGGACGTCTGCGAATCGTTTCATCTTTCAAAAACGGTTCCAGTCTTTCTGGATAGAGCCCCTCTGAGCGAGTGGCGCACCTGATTTGCTTCCAAAAAGAACATAAGGTCGTGGAGAGCTGTGCTCCTTTGAAATTTTTAAATTTCTAGACGAGCACTCGTACGTAGTACGTTCTATGAACATCACCGGGGAAGACATCTTCTGCTGCAGTATGCTATTTTATATTCATTGCCACGCACAGCTACCCCTCTTTACGTCGATCCCTCTTACCTTCGGTAAGAACTTCAATTGCAAAGACGATGGTCTTGCACGTTTTTACCCTCTCAAAATTGTATTTGACTTCCCTAATCCATTTTTTATAATGTAACACACTTTTCGCTATGCAAATCTCGGTGTTAACGGTGGATGAAAGGTGTGGGGTTGCTAATTAAATTAAAATAATTCGCAGAATTATTCAGAGGACTTTTTCAGGAATTCTTGTCCTAATTTTATTCACAATTTTCCTTACTTTTATTTACTATATTATTTTTTATTATTTGTTTTATTTATGTAACCAAGTAACATAGACATTTAGGAGATTAATGTTAATTATTCAAATTAAGTGAAATCAATGAAAAATTTAATTAAAATATACTTTTTAGTGGAACTTAATATTGAATGACTGATTATTGATTATTTCATGACTTTTACAAAAGTAATATATGGACATATATGTCCATATATGTTTAATAGATGTACAACATATATGTGCATGTATGTTTAAATGTACGACACATATGACCATATATGTTTAATATATATACAACATATTTGACAATATATGTGCTTGATATAAGTGCAATATATATGTCAATTCATATGTGGAACATATATTAACTGTTTAAATAAAAGTAAAAATATAGGATTTGAAAATCAAAGTCACATATTACACACATGATAAAATTATGTAGGTACATAAAATCACTATAAAATACAGAAGAGCAAAGAAACAATGAAATAATTACAAACTTCATAGCGCACAATCTACGCATATATAATTAATCTTTGAATCACTATTTAAACAATGTTATTCTTATTTTCTCGCACAAAATGTCAGGTATCAAAACAGGCTATTTGTGTCTTCTCTATATCCACATTACACCGATATTCTTCGTGAAATACGTTCGTCCCCGAAGAGAATTAAAAGTTGTTACTTTATTAACGCTAAACCAAAGCTTACGATGTCCTAAATCAAGACGGACCGTAGAACAATCCAAACCTCCAGCAGATACTTCACAGTTCTCCGAAACTTTTCCCCTTTCATCCAGAATTTACCTTTCAGCGAATTACCCGGACAAAACCTTTATTCATCCCCGGATCTACGGTCCCAACAAAATCCCGAGCCCAACCCACGTAGTCTTCGAGGTTCTATCCCTAAATGAAAATAAGTGTGCCAGTCATCGAAGTAACCACAAGTGTCTTCCACACTTGATGTCACAGTGGGGCGATTCCACAACCCATCACATTCATAAAATTCATAAAATCCACTAGGATTGCCCGACACGATTTACAATAGGGTTCATACGCGACTCATAATAGTGTCCAGTTTAGAATTGCGTGAGTGACATCAAGTGTGAGTCCCTGATGGCATGAGGATGTAGTGAACGACGGGATCGGAAGACACGCGGGTGATCGCTTGAAGAGGACAGGCCCGGTTGATGCGATGTGAAGTTCGTCATGAACCACCCTGCGACCAGGGATCCGCTTGGCTCCAGGTCGCCGGGATGCTGCTACCACTCGTGGAACCCGCAGGTGTATCCACCGTGCAGGGTGTGTCAGAGGCCGGTATTAACGCTGCAGCAGTGCACCGTGCGGCACCCTGCGCCCTTCGTGCGGCCAACCTTCCCCGAGCAAAAGGAGCAACGGGATGAATCGCGGGCAAGATATCAGCGTTCAGCCGAGACACCGTCGCCGCGAAGACACGTCGACATTATCGACAGGCGGCCACCCACAAATCCATATTACCACACGCATCCGCCGCCCAGTTCGTCGTCCGGGCATCATCTTAGCAAGTCGGTTAGCGCGGCTAGGTTAGGTTCGCCCGGTGGTTCGCTCGGACAGCGGTCTCCGGGCACCCGCGTGCCGAAACCACCGGGGCTCGAAACACCGCACAGATGGATCGGTGAGGAGACGAAGAGGTCGCTACCGTCGCACGTCTACAAGTACTACCTCGCTCATACCAAGGAATACCGACGCCAGAATGTCAAGGTAATTTAGATGAGAATTGTCTTTTACCCAGCCGCGGTATTGGAGCCTGCGGTTAAGTTTCGTGGAGTTACGAACGGGCAAGTTTTAATTGATTCCAGTTGGATTCGATGTTTTAAATTGCGGCTGTTGTTGTTGGCGAAATTTTAGGGAGTTCTGGACTTTAAATTAGGTTACGGGTAACTGATGTTTGGAAAATGGGGGTTGAAATTCAACTTACAAAAATATTTGTGTAACAGAAACTATTTCATTTTCTTTTCTACAATTTTTATGTCTGTTCAGAAGAAATAGATAAAACCTTGTATTCCCAGTATTTTGAGGTTTTTATTTCTCTGCTTTTATCTGCACTGTGAGTTTTAATAAAACGTTTTTGCACACAAAAACTCCATAATTAGAATGCTATATAATTACCAAGAAAAGTAAAATGAATAAATAATTGTAGAAATACATGTTCTGAAAAAGATAAAACAGCATGATTGAAGTAAACTTGTTTACAATAAATAAGATCACAAAATAATTGAAGAATTTCTACCTGAGTTCATAAATATGTTGCTATAATTACTACCACGTCGAAGAATGTTTGCAGATGTTAGTCTTAATATATCTTAACCGAGCTAGAATTAATGCACAACATTTACATGCCTTCATTACTCACAATTAAAAATGTGCGGTAACCGCGCCACGGTGTGGCCATTATATATGGTTGCATTTAATAAACATATTTCACAATGGCTTATTGTGGAGGGTCGAAGGACCGTGGTGTAAACCGCGCAAGCAGACACCTATGAATCATTAATGAAAATAAAACTTCGTGAACCTTCTGGAAGGCAACGGTGATACATGGTGAGTAGAACGGCTTTGGAACAGAATTTCTGCGCACTAGGAGACACTGTAAAAATTAATGTATGACAAACAGAACAATTCACGCAGCTTGCACAGGGTTTGTATTACGTGACAGTGAATATTATTCCTGTAACGTTGATACACAAAGTATGGACTGTGCGCTTTGAATTATACGAGCGTTTATTTCATTAAGCTTTACTTTATTAAACGCGAAGGGTGAGTTCGTTTTAATTGTACCGTGACATTTTTGTTGTGGAAGATTTCATTATGTTATAATTTCAGTTGTGGTGGTGCTTTGTTGTAATTTGGGTAAATAGGGATGTAGAGATGTGGGGATGTGGGGATTTGGGGATGTAGGGATATGGGGATGTGGAGATTTGGGGATGTAGAGATTTGGGGATGTAGGAATTTGGGATGTAGGGATTCGGGGACGTAGGAATTTGAAGACGTAGGGATTTGGGGATGTAGCAATTTGAGGACATAGAGATTTCAGGATGTAGTGATTCGGGAATATAGGAATTTGGAAATATAGAGATTTGGGAATGTAGAGATTTGGGGATGTAGGAACTTGGGGACGTAGGAATTTGGGGAATGTAGATATTTGTGGATATAGAGATTTGGACGCATAGAAATTTAATCATTTGGGATTTAAATATGTAAAAATTTCGGAATATAGGGATGTGGGGATATAGAGATGTGGAGAATATATGGATTTGAAGAATGTAGCGATTTGGAGAGTGTAGGGATTTGAGGAATGTAGAGATTTATGGACATATGGATTTGGACGCACAAAAGATTGTGTACTAGAAATTACGTAAAGTTGAGAATATAGGGATTGGAGGAGTCTACGGATTTAGGGAATGTTTTTGGGGACATATGAATTTGTGGAATGTAGGTATTTGGACAATGTACGTATTTGTAGTATGTAGAGACGGTAGTGACTTGAGAAATGTAGAGATTGAAACATATGATTTGATGCTACACGAATTTTGGAATACAGAAAGGGGATATTTAGAGGTGTCAGAATTTGAGCATTAAAGATTCAAGGAATATAGAGATATATGTTATAAGGTCACTAGGTTAACTTATATAAATAGTCGAGAATTTTTTATCATATAGAATTTCAATCTGGTTGTTTGCGTAAAATACATACGTCCACAATAGAACGTTGTTTTTAAAAAATACGGAAAGCTTTTCAGTTTTCCACAGAAACAAAAGAATAAAGAATAGTGGCAGAGCAATGTAAACTTCGAATATCGTTATCAAAATAAAGTTTGTACGCCATATCTGTCTGTACATTTTGAAAAAGTTATTTAAAACATTTACCAATCTCGCAATATGTTATTGTTCTTCAAATAGTGATCTATTTGTAAAATAACTGTTAATAAAACCATTCGTTTTATATAAATGGTGTTTTTGTATCAAGTTAAATATAAATTACTGCATACATTTCATATAAATATTTTGGATGAAGAATGGCGAGTTGCTAATTATAACAATTCCAAAAATATTATGTCAATTTCATCATTACATTATCAAGATCTTGTATCAATTTCGAGTTTTCTAAAATTAGTCGTACTATATTTTAATTTATATCTGTTTTAATATTATAGCTACGCACCTGGCAAATAAATCAGGAGGCAAGAATTTGAATTGCGGTATTTAGCTGGAAATATTTGGAAAATGATATCGATTACTGGGACGCAACGCCACAAGTTGGGTACAAGAGCGACCCATCTCTAATCACCTAATCCCAACCACCCTCCATTACATTACCTCGTCCGTCAAGCTGTTGCCAACTTGCGATACGAATTTTGTCTCTGCTTACTTGTTATCCCCTAGACCTTGAGTAACGAGTCCTGTAATCATGTAAATTTATCGATAACATCATTATAGCTTCTTCTACTTTGGGTCAACCTCACGCGCCAACTCTTGGGTTGACATCTGTATGTGTAAAGAAACGTACTTCTTAACTTGGCTTACATCGATTTAGACTCGTTACACACGCCACAGTTCAAATGTGACAAACCCAAGTCGTATTTGCATAAAGGTCGAGTTTTGAGATCGATTTGTAATTTGTACAACTGAAGATCGCTAAATCCAAAATATACCTATTCAACGTTATTCATTTGTCTGAACACTGCAGTGATAATTATGAAACTCTGAACTGCTGAAAAACTTGTAGGTTATTAAATCAGATTTTGAACCCTCACTTACGGTGCAGGACATCGCTACTTGTAGAGGAAGGTGAAAACAGAGAAGGGCACATGGGAGGATCGAGAGGAACTCGCAAATTAATTAAGACAGTTTAGGTAACAGTGGCAGTTTGATAATTGTAAGGGAGAGAGAGAATAACAGACATTTAATATCTTTTCTCCTTTGACAGGTGGGATTTTGTAAATAAATGTACATAAAACTAATGAACACTTTTATAGAGAAACTCAATAGTCTTTTTGTTGATCCCAAAAATCTATAAAGAAATAACTTTATACTATTATGATTTTGTTTATCTGACCCACCAACTTTACGGTGGGTTTCTTTTACTTGGGTCAACTCTTGACAACTGTATACCTTTGTTTTAAATTTCAAGTATATTCCGATTCCACAAAAATCCATACGTTTAATCCCACCATCACGCTTTAACTTCACTAAAATTTATTCGCAAGAATATTGAATCGGTAGAAGAAGCTTTCATTCCGCGCTAACAAATAAAATACAGGAAAACAGTATACACCAACTCTATTGTTTCGTTGTACAATAGGAACCGTGATCACTATGCTCGCTTTAACCTAACAAAAAAAGAGAAACAGTCCCCGTGTCGTTCTGGACCATTCGTCCTACGACATGATGCGAACCAGAGGAATCATAAAACACGCGTCTCACCAATCGTTGACTTGCACCACTGAACAATGTAGTTTACGATTGACCGGTCTCTTTTTTATCGTAGCATTATCTATGTTGCAAAGTATCCCCTTTCGTTCGATATCGTAAAAGCTTGTATATGTTCTCGTTGGTTAAAAAGGAAATTTCGATAAGAAATATTAAATTTAAATAGAAATGTCTCAAAGTCTCACTATTCAAGTTTTATTGTCCTGAGGTCTCAGAAAATTCTGAAATGTCAAAATTCCGAAGTCATCAAGTTCCAAAAGTTCCAAAGTTCCAAAGTTCTCAAATTCGAAAATTCCAAATCTCTAAACTTCTAAAATTCAATAATTTCCAAATTTTAAGATTCTAAGGATTCAGTTCCAGAATTAAAAAATTTCAAAGTTCCAAGCTTCCGATGTTTCAAAACCTGAAATCTCAAAAATTTCGAAGTTCCAACATTTCAAAGTTGTATAATTTAAAAATTCCAAAATTCTAAAATCTCAAAATTGTAAAACTCTACAGTTGCAAACTTTTATAACTCCCAACCTCAAAATTTCCAACATTCCAACACCCCCAAATTCTCAAATCCAAAATACCAAAATTTTCTAACATCAATTTTTACCTAAAACCTTCATTAATAATTTCTATATTTCTAACGCAAGAATTTCACTGTCTTTATACATCAATAATTAGTTTCCAATAAATGAATATGGACAAGCATGTATGCTCCGATTCGATCAATTAATTCGTCTGCGCAGCGCAACAACAAAAACATAATTTGCATCGTATCTTTAAAGATGAGAGCTTCAGTTGCAACTGCAGCTGCAACTGCGATTGATTGCCCATGGTCGACGACAGATGGCGGTCTAAACTGTTTCTCTTCCCACTTATGATCACCTCTGCTTTTTTCTTACCTTATTTTAGTATATGTATTCACTTTCTATTTTTGCAGCCATTAGCATTCTACTGAAACGTTTTATATCTCGTAGTTGTTCACAAAACGCCTGTTTATTCGAGAAATTTCATATGCTCGTTTGGAAACTTTATTATTCACTGTCGAGTAAAGAAGTTTTACACTTTTACTTTTTTTTAAGTACTCTCAACTTGTTAAACTTACTTTTTTAGTTCATTTCAAAACTTGATGTTAACAATTGTTATTAGAAATTGATTTTAGAAATTGATAGTAGAAATTGATTTTAGAAATTGTTATCAGAAATTGATTTTTTAAATTGTTATTAGGAATTGATGTTTTTAATGGGTACTTGAAATTGATATTAAAGATGCATGTTTGAAATTGATGTTAAAAAATCGTGTCAGAGTTTGATATTAAAAATTGATGATAGAAATTAATATTGGAAGTTGATATCAAAAATTGGTATTACAGATTGACGTTAGAAATTAATATTAAAAATTGATATTAAACCATTTCAAATTTAACAAAATTAATTCCATGATGTATAATTTTTTTAAGTTGTACATTGATTTAAATGCAAAGTTAATTTACTTGAACATACAAATAACAATTTTTAAAATAATTTTAGTAGTTTATAAGGTTGTCACTTGCGAAAATGCTTAAAAATTTTCCAACTAGAGTTCTATAAATAAAAAAAATTTTAACGTCAAATATCTGGTATTTCTTTCAAGTGACATTTCTTCACAATTTTCAATTTAATTTTTAAGCTTAACATTTCTTTCTTATGTTAACTACGATGTTAAGCGTGGTTATAAAAATAAAGCCGTATCAAGACTTGTCAGAACGCATTTTTAATGAAGAAAACGTTTCCATGACGTTTCTTGATCAAAAGTTTCGATGAGGTTAAATGCAAAATGCATACAGCAAACGTAAACGCGCAATGTTTCAAATTTTTCGCAGTTTTCTCTCGCCTGCAGCCTCGGACGAGCGGGTGAAACTGGGTCAGTTGAAAATCCGATTCACGGTGCCATGTAGAAAAATGAAAAAAAAGAGACATCGCTGAGGAGCTTCCGCTATATTGTATTATTATTTGCATTATGCTTACTTTGGAGCATGCTATCGCGTTTATACCGCGATAACGAGGGAACCGTTAAAGTGGGTGAAATACAATTTCCCAGAATCGATTAGTAGACATAGTCGAATTATCGAAGCTGTTTTATCGCTGGCAATGTTTATGTTGCTCTCGAGCTGATGCTCGTAAAAACGCGGGTTTAGTTACTTTGGTGATCATGCTGTTTATTGTGAAGAACCCGTGTGGGGTGTTTAATTATGGTGCCATTCCCTGACGCTCCACGGGGGCTAATTTAATTACACTTTCGTACATAGTAAAAATGATTATTTCTTGCGAAATCTGTTGCAAGTGACAGATGGTTTTGAAACAAAGAATTAGAAAGTTAAACAAGGGATTATTTGCTTTAATATTTGTGATTTATTGTTCACATGAATTAATCGGGGTGGCTTTTCACGATGGGGCTGTTAAGTTGCAATATATCAAGCTGTTACATATCTGTTATATTAAAAAGTTAGCATAATACTTCCTTACAATTTGGAAATTTTTTCATTTTTATTTTTGACCAGTTTATGTTTCAGTAACCTAGAATTTTTACATATTAAATTTACCAATCAATGTCAAATTCATTTTATAAATTGCACTGGAATTACAAGGTGAAAAACTTTGTTACAAATAAATCTTACAGTTACTCTTTGCATGTTTCTTCTTATAACACAATTTCGCACTCTGTCTAATAAGTTTCCTCAGCATATATTTCATTAAAATTTCAATTATTTTTCATTCTATTTCTCAGTTACTCTTCTCTTTCATTAAAAAATTCGTAACATTAAAATTCTTCCGCAACAGCACTTCATAACTGTCCTAAATACTATACAAAACATTTTTATTGCTACAAGAACGTTTAATCTTCATACTTCAACAATGTTGAGTACTTTCAACAAGAGAATATTTGGGTTATAATACGAATTTCTGAGGATGTAGCAATCGAAGAAGATAGGTATATTATTTTCTGTATAACCAGTATAATGATCTCCGTAATGGCGGTAATAATAGTAATAAGATCATTATAATAATAGTAACGATGGTAGTCGTAATAATAATAACAATAATCCAACTTCCATAATAACGGCAAAAAACATGATAATAACAGTAACGTTCTTTTATATATGAAGGGTTTAGCGCACATGTGATCGTCGACGTGCGGGTAAAAATTAATTAAAAGTATCATGAAAATGTTCAGAGTACCAGCATCGTGTACACGATGCAAATATAAAATACAATTCGAGTTGGATTAGATTACAGACATTGATTTCAGGGAATATTGACGTACTCTTTCTGTGAAATGTAAATTGACTATAATGATCGTGGTGTGCACAAAATGTTTTCAGTTATTGATCGATATTCGAATATACCGTTAATGGAGGAAGGTGATTGTTCGAATTAATCTGGGTTTCATTATTGTGGACGCGGGAGACTTTATTAAATAATTAAATACGATATTGGTTAAATATGTAATCATTAAGTCGTCCTCATGATAAAGTCAATCTTACAAATGTAAGGATACAAGAATGTCTAATCATTCGTCTTATAAATATAAAAAGACAAGAAGTCCAATTGTCAATGTTTCAAATGAAAAATACAAGAAGATCCTGCAAATATTATATAAAAATACAAGAATGTACAGGGTGTCTCGTAACTAGTGTAACTCCCGGAAAGGGGTGGTAAACGTTCTTCTGAACAAGATTTCCCTTTGCAAAAATGGGCTTTGAAGCTTTTGAATTAATAAATGAATAAATGAACACTATTTTTAATTATTCTGTTCGTTATTTAACTGAGTATTAAAGACTTCTCATTAGACGTTTAGACAGTTCCGAGGCAAAGTCGTTTGATCACGTTCGCGCTCAGCTAGGCTCGAGGGTGTCGCTCTCGCGCCTGGGCGCGAGTGATCCTCGCGCTCTGATTGGTCCGTGTTTTTCCTTAATAATTCAAAAACGAAGCTTCAGACTCCATTTTTGCAAAGGGAAATCTTGTTCAGAATCACTTGCCCCTCATTCAGGGACCTCTAGTTGTGAGACACCATGTATATAATTTTCAATCTTACAAATGTAAAAATATAAAAACTACTTCTAAATCTTACAAATATTACCCAAGAAATTTAATTCTTCTTCAATTCCTGCACAACAAAAATCCAACAGATAACGTCCCGAATAAAATTAGCTGACAATCGGTAACTTCCACTGCACATGACTGATAAGTGATAGTCCACGTATCCTAAAGCTGTCCGTCAAAGCACACGTTCCGTTGAAGTCAGTATATCAGTGAAAACTGCATTACTATTTTATTCAGTCCCGTCAGATAAATCTCGCATTGAATAAAACATCGACACGGATACACGCTCGTCCTTCTTGGGATCTCGTATTCCTTTTAATGTTTCTCAGTTGGATTGGAACTATCGAAGTCCCGCAAAAGGATTCGTCGTCTCGAACAAAGCTAATTTTACGGAGTAGAAAGCCGGATAACGATACGACACATCCGACCAAAGGGACTTAAGGTCTATTTGATATTCAAGGACAGTCCTGTATCGCGTTTTGATATTCGTTACGCGAACCTACCCCGGATCCACAGTTATATCGTTTCGACGACTGCTACGTAAGCTATCCTTGACATACTGCATTCATGCGAGCTGCAACGATCTGTGCATGACTACAAATTTCTGAGGGAATCAAACAGTACTCCATTACGTGGACCTTTGAGAAACACCCCTAGCAGTGAATATTTAGGTACAATCCGTAGGTAACGTCCTTACACTTGTAACACTGAAAATCAGATGTACTTTTACATTTGTGAATTTCAGAACTTGAATTTTTGAACGTGGAAAATTATACAATTTTAAAATGTGAATTTTAATTTTATTGTATATGTGAATTTCATTTTTACATCCGTTTTAATTATTTTTGTGTCTTTTATGTTTCAGGTAAGTGATTCTTGACTCAGCAATACAACTCATTAATTTTACCATACATTTCGGTAAGTTATGTTCTTGTTCATAATCCGCGAAAACAATATATCTCGATTGAAATAATTGAAAATTACCCAAAGAATTTATTTGAAATATTCTCCCGAATATATAAAAGTTAACTACAATAAAATATAAACATTTTTTGATCTTCTCGATAAACTTCTGCAAATTAATGCACAGACTAAACAGCAGATTTGCAGTAAAACTTTGATTCTCTCAATTATTAAATTGGAAACTTGACTAAAACGCTTTCGAGTTAACGGGTACTCGATTGCTTCATTAAAACATACATAGTTGTGCAATAAAACCACGTGTTATACGAACACGTTCATCACTATGAAATTAACCAACGCTCAGCGTTAGAAATTATCAAGTAATAAACCAGAATAGATTGACAATTTAAAATTATTTTCTTATAGCATTTTCAAAATATTTCTTTCTTAATATTTATAATAATTCAGAAAACTTCGTGTTCAAAAATAATTCTGTTCATTTATGTATTAAATTATTCTGCAAGCACAAATTATATAAAGAAATTAGGTCAGTACATCATAAATATTTATGACTGTAAAAAATTATTTCCCGAGCAAAAATTATACTTTTACATAAAAAAATTAGGTCAGTACATTATCAATGCTTGTGATATTTATGATTATATCAAATAATGATTTCTCTAGCAAAAATTATGGTTTAGTATTAAAAATTAGGTTAGTACATGATAAATGCTTACGATATTTATAACTATATTAAATAATTATTCTGCAAGGAATTTTTTGCATTTTTTACAAAAATCACATATGTCATTTATGATCATATTAAATAATTATTCTTCAAGAAAAAATTCACCAATGTTTAACATTTACACTATTACTAAAAATATTAATATAACATTTACGTAGTTATTTTTATGCAATTTCATAGTTCAAGTTATAAATTCAATTTATATTCATACGTTACAAAATAATATACTCTGAATATTTAAACATTGAGAGTAGACTCATGCCACTAAAATTTGTCAAAAACATTAACAGCATGTTATTATTACATTAAAATGCATTTATAAATATTTCAAAATGCTCTTGCTGCAATATCAGTGTTTTTACATAGGAACGTTACAATCTGATTACGCGGTATCGGCAGGGGTGATAAAATTTGTATTTTTTTCATATCGGTTGGGTCTATAGTATAACGTCATTGTAAAAAGGTAACTTTAGTACACTCGAGGGAAATTAATGTTGACCACTTCGATTTCATCCAGTCCCACATTCTATGGCATGCTGCATAAAATATAACATTAAATGATTCTTTTCGTTATCGTGTACACTTATTTGATTATTCACAACAGGTTGCGAACTCGGTCTTTTTATTATCTCATTATAATTACATTGTCCCTCTTCAACTTTATGTACTATTTGAAATTTACATATTTTCTGGTTTTATCATAATATCAAATTCTTACATTTTTGAATTGTTACATTCTTAAATCGTTCAATTTATAAACTTTCAATTTTCTCTAAATTTCTGAATTTTTTAATTTGCGAATTTATGACTTTTTGAGTCTTTACATTTCTGAATTTTTGAATTTTCGAATTTCAATATTTATAAATTTCTGAGTTTCTGCTTTTCTAAATTTTCATATTTGCAAATGTTCATTTTCTAAATTTGCAAATTTCTCAAATTTTCAAATATCAACCTTCGAACCCCAAATCATAAAATTTCTAAAACCCCAAATTTCCAAAGTTTCAAACATGTCCCAAACTCTCAAGGGTTTGAATTTCTAAAATTTACACTTTTAAAAATTGTCAAATTTTCATTTTTTTAAATTTCCAAATTTCAGAATCCCCGAATTCCCTAGATCTCTAAACTCCAAATCTTGAAATCGCAAAATCCTCAAATCCAAAAATTAAAAAATGCCCAAATCCCCTAGACCCCTAATACCTAAATCTTGAAATTCTGAAATCCCTAAATTCAAAAATTTCAAAATCCCCCAGTCCTCCAAATTTCTAATCTCGAAATCCCTAAATTCCTAACTCCAAAAATTCCAAAATCCCCAAATCCCCTAGACCCCTAAATTCCTAAATTTGAAATCTCTAATTCCCGAAATCCTAAAATTCCAAAATCCCCAAATTCCCTAGACCTCTCAATTTCTAATCTCGAAATCCCTAAATCCCTAACTCCAAAAATTCCAAAATCCCCAAATCCCCTAGATCTCCAAATTTCTAATCTCGAAATCCCTAAATCCCTAACTCAAAAAATTCAAAAATCCCCAAATCCCCTAGACCCCTAAATTCCTAAATTTGTAATCCCAAAACCTCTATTTCCTAAAATCCAAAATCCCTAAATCCCCGAATTCCAAAATCCCGTTCGAACAAAAATTGAAATTTCAAATTTTGAGACACGCAGCATGAAATATGCAGAATCGAATTACGTTTTGTGTCCACGCTAAATTCTTGTGTTCAGCGTAATGAAACAACAATGAAACGTGTGCACTGTATCTGCACGTTTCAACAGGCTATCATAATGACACGATTAACAGGAACGTTGGTCGACATTGATTTTTAGCAACAATATGCATGGCCGGTAAATCTTTTAATGCGGCTATCCGTTGAAACGTCGACGTTTTCACCCGAATGACAAATGAGTTTATCAATTTCGTAAACACAGCACGTATCGCGATTACCCGTTCCAGGTTTCCGGTATTGTCCCGTTCAGTTTTCACAATTATCGACTGTCACACTGTTTTCTTATGTATTCAAATGGTAGCTCAGAAAAAACCACGGAAAATGTATCCTTTTGTTTCGGACATATTTTAATCAACGGTTTGATATAGGAAAATTGAAATTTTAATTCGTGCAAAATTGTAGAATTCGAATAATGTTGATGAACGTTGCACTTCATTCTGTGAACCGTAATGTTTAATTCAAATGAATTTTTAATTAAATTGAAATTTTTCAAATTAAATTTCATTTAATTTAATTTTTCACGAATTCATATTGAGGCAAATAATTGTTAAAAAAGTTGTAGAATTCGAATGAAAATTATGATTAAATTTGCGCATCATTTTGAAAATTAAGTAGGTAATTGTTTTACTGAGAATGAATTTTAAATTAAATTCGAATCAAAATCGAAATTAAACATTTGATCAATTTTGCATATAAATTATTTGTGACATCGTTTATAGGAATATTTGTAATAATTTGATAAACATCTATAACATCCTATAGATTGATAAACATCTGCAACATCAAATAATTTCATAAACATCTGTAACATCAAGCAGTTTAATAAACATCTATAACGTACAATTTAATTACATAATAATTTCAAAAATGTAAAATTCTGTACGAATAATTAATTAATATTCCATGTAAATGAGGGAGATTGGATGTGGTTGCGTGTAGCAAACAATGGCAGTAATGACAAAATATCAAAGAGTTCATATTAATAATCGAAATATAAAATTTAAATTAAATGGTCGATTAATTTTTCACCTAAACATTTAAAAATCAGCAATACGTTTGTAACAAAATTTATAATAATATTGTTGCAACATTCAATAATTGAACTAAATACTAATAATTCAGAAAAATGTTTAAATGTTTCGTTAATTTTGCAGTTAAATGAAAACGATCGAATGTAACGTTTAAAAATTAGAATTGTACTTTAATATTTAACAAGATTTTTAATAATGTAATAGTTTGTAACATTATTCCTCAGTATTTCTTTCCAAATCAAAACATACATGTTTTTCAAGAATTACAAATTTTTACCAATTATTGTAATGAAATAAATATGTTGGAACATTTTATTCTTTACTGGGATACGAATAAATTCACGTTTCATAGTTTTTCATCGTTTTCAGCAGAAGCGTAACTCACTGAAATATGTCAAATAAATATATATTATTTATATTAGTCGCATGCATGTATTATTTACATCATTTTGTTTAAATCATACATTGTGTTACGTAAATTGTGAAAACGAAGCAAACTTTTGTAATTTTTTGCATTTATAGCGTTTATTTTTCTTATTTAAATAACACCGTAATTAACTTCATTTTATTAAACATTCTGCAATTTAGAAGAAATTTTTGGTTCGATATTATGAAAAATATATCTCCATCTTTAGCAACAGCTGTGATTTCATGGAAAAAATAAATGTAATAAATAATGGAAATAAATATAATGAAAAATAATGTTCTAAAAAGGATACATAAAAGAACAGTTAAAAAGACATCAACATTTTTGCACCACATTGTACTGTAATTAGTAACAAACGTAAATACACATTTCAAATTTATGAAATTAATATATGCAATAAAAAATGAATTCAACTATATAAATTAGTTAAAAAGTGGTCAATATATTTTCACCTGTAAACACACGTGAAAATAAACGCAAAAATAATATTAATAATTACAGTAAACACTGTCATTAGCAAAAACCATAATTACCAAAGAAATGTATGCAATGAAAAAGAATGTAATAAAAATGCAACAATATATAAACAGTTAAAAAGTAGTCATTTGCTATTTTTTGCTATAATCAGTAGCACCCATAATTACACCTTAATTTCTCCGAAGAAAGATTAAAAAAAGCATGTTTCAATTTTGTGGATTATTTTTCATCATAAAAAAGAATATTATCGCATACACATTCCGTGATTCGAACGATTTACTACGCTATTTGTAAAATTGTTTGACCGCAAGGGTATTTCCGAGGTAGACAAGAACCAACCCCCAGGAAGTAAGTTAACACCGTCAGAAAGAAAGGGAGGAAGTTTTTTCGCGAATGGAGATTTTTGCTGTCGGCAAGAACGGATGGTTTCCTTCGGTGGTGAGATAATTTTCACCATGCTATGCAATGAAAAAAAGGTGCCCGTGCAAACGGAAGTTCCGCGAAACTCTAATTTAACACTTTCGTGAACTCGTTACTTTTTCAATCGTCGGTAAACCAGAACAGAAAATGAAATTAGGTTATGTTACCCGAATGTTCATACATAAAATTCGTTTTATTAGATGCAAATGAAACTTTCTATATAAAATACAAGTTTTTGTTAAATGTTGTACTTTCTTAATTATTTATAACATCCTACATAAAAGTAATACTAAATTACATTATACAACGAAATTTTATACAATGTATATAACGAAATTTTGCTGTGTATGAATTTAAAACGGAAATCATATAAACATCTTCTATTTTAATTATATTTTTATGTTACATACTTATGACACAGTAAATTAACATATACTTATGACACACATATTATTCAATTTTATAGGTATACATATAATTATGCAGTTCTTTAAACAGCATTGAATTTATTTACAACTTGAACATGAAACATGCATGAAAAATATTAAATTTAATATTAAATTGGTCTAACATACCCCTTGCAATTTTCCACTTTTCCCAATATTTAAATGAATGTATTTTACACACTCAAAAATTTGTAAATTTGAAAGTTGCGATTTGGGAATCGAGCAACATAGAAATGAAAATATATGAAATTTTGAAATGTCCAATCAATACCGAACGCATGTCACTTGTGTACCCCCGGGAGCATAGTTACTCATCGCTGAAATAGAACGCGAACGATTATCTCCATTTAATTAAAATTAAATCGCTCCGATCATTCCTCCGGTTCGCTCAGGAAAAGGGATTTAAGCCACTTTTTTTCTCGTTGCCTCATCCGGTTCCGCAAATGTTTACGAATAAATAGCGACTCAGCGTCCGTCTTTCATTATCGTTCTTCTTTAAGTAAACTCGAATCCGAGATCGATGACGGGTCGGAACGTTATTTTTCCAAGGAATAGCTATCTACGGTTCTCCTTTTAACCACCAGCTACAGATCCATTTTGACCCAACTTTTCAAGAACCTTATCTGATGACTTGCCATATTATCGATTCACACTTTGTGCAACGTTAATGCTACAGAAAAAGTGTTGTATCTTGTATACAGGATTCGGTCGACTCAGGTGAATAATTTGGGAAATGGGAAAATTGGGATGTGGGAAAATTGGGAAATTGGGAAATTGGGAAATTGGGAAATTGGGAAATGGGGAAATGGGGAAATTGGGGAGGGGGGGAACTTGGGAAGTGCGGAAATTGGGAAATGGGGAAACTGGGAGATGGAAAAATTGGGGAGTGGGTTACTTGGGAAGTGCGGAAATTGGGAAATGGGGAAATTGGGAAGTCGGGAAATTGGGAAATGGGGAAATTGGGAGATGGAAAAATTGGGGAGTGGGTTGCTTGGGAAGTGTGGAAATTGGGAAATGGGGAAATTGGGAAATTGGGGAAAGGGGAACTTGGGAAGTGGGAAATGGGGAAATTGGGAGATGGAAAAATTGGGGAGTGGGTTACTTGGGAAATGTGGAAATTGGGAAATGGAGAAACTGGGGAGTGGGTTACTTGGGAAGTGGGGAAATTGGTAAATGGGTAAATTAGGCGATGGAAAAATTGGGGAGTGGGGAACTTGGGAAATTGGGAAATTGGGAGATGGAAAAATTGGGGAGTGGGGAACTTGGAAAGTGGGGAAATTGGGAAATAGGGATCTTGGGAAATGTGGAACTTGGGAAATGAGGAAATTGGAAAATAGGGAACTTGGGAAATGTAGAAGTTGGAAAATAGGGAACTTGGGAAATGTAGAACTTGGGAAATGTGTAACTTGGGAAATGAGGAGCTTGGGAAATGTGGAAATTGGAAAATGGGGATCTCATGAAATTGGGAGATCGTAAAATTGGGAAGTGAGGAAATTGGGAAATGGGAAAATGGGGAAGTGGGGAAATTGGGAAATAGTGAACCTGGAAAAACTGAATATTTCAAGTATCGTTTCTCCGAACACCAAGCTACTTAGTGCTCCGTTTATATTTCCACGAATTTAAACTCTAAAGTTTTAAACTCATTAGGAATTTAACACCTTCATAAACTATTTCTCCGCGAGAGAGTGCTCGAATTCAGGGAGTTACATCCTTAACGACAATTGAAAAGTATCGTTTGCCAGTTCGCAGTTTTGTTCGTTCAAAAATCAGAATTTATGAGTACCAAGTGTTTTACGCGGGAAACGTGCCTGGCTAGAACATGAAAAGTACATTTCGTATTCTAAATTTGTTACTGCTGTGGTGGACAATGTTACAGGAACTTTCATACTTTTTTTAATATCAAGTTTACCTAATTTAAATAATTTTTGCATTGTTGAACTTGCTGTAATATCTGATACTCATAAGGAACTTGTGGAACGGTCATTTAACCGATTTGGTGGTCTCAATGTTAATCTTTCATTTTTAATATCAGATTTGCAATAACATTTCTCTCGTATTTGTCTCCCTGAATTCTTGATTTCGTATAACAGTTGAAACAAATCGAATGGCTTCGAATCCAGTGATTTAGGCCAGTCAGCCATAATACGATTCGTACCTGTCAATCTGTCGGCTTCGAAACGAGGTTTATCATGGTCATTTCCCTTCCGGTGTGAGCTAGTACACCGTTTTGTAACTGCCTTCTTTTATAGAACGAGTCATTAATTATCCCTGTGGGGATTAAAGTTCAGTCACAGTATTCCTTGTTTTAAAGGTAACTGAAAGGGGAAGGGTTGTGGAATGTTACACCCTTGATCTTCAGGTTCGTGGGCGTAGGACTGATGACCCGTTCTTGAAAAATTAAATATAAGAAGTGAAAATTAAATTTAGCTTGTAATGTTACGATGAAGAGGGTAATGTAGGTCCTTCTAAGATTTTAATAGTATTGAATCAAAAATAGTTTAATTAGTTTAATGTAGAACCAAAATTAATTCAATTAAATCACATGTGATTAAAATCGATATTGAATCAAAATTAATAAAATTTAGTTGCATGTAAATAAAAAAAATTAATTATGTCATTGAAACGAATGTAGAACCAAAATTAATTCAATTGAATCACATGTGATTAAATATCAAATAAAAATTAATTAAATTTAATCACATATGAATAAAATGAATTACTCCAAATTGCACGATTAAAATAAAATAAATTTATAAATAAACATTATGGTTGTTTCGCAAGTATTTCTATTTCGTCCGGAACAATCGACAACCCTAATTGAACCTAACTTATAGAACCTAACTCCATATGTTCCCGACGACCTCAGTAATCAATATACTTCACCCTTAAACGTTGAAGATACTCCAACTTCATCACCTTATCTGTACAAATTAACAATATTACAGCGTTAATCTTGGCCATATTACACACCGGTTAATAAAAGGCAAGTCATATAAATCGTTTGATCAGCACTTTATTTTGATGTGCACTTAACGTGTCATGACCTTTCGTAACGTCTTTCGCTATATTTATTGCGACAATTAAAGTGTAAAGTATCGGATGAAACTGTTTAAGGTTGTTCTCTCACGACCTTAACGATGGTGAAAGTTTGTTTACTGTCTGTGTCATAAATAGTTAAGCTTTATAGCGTTTACGACGTAACGTTAAAACAACCCCGTCTTACGGGGTGTTCGCAATGGTATCTCACAATTAAGACGAAATTATTTTTGTAAAAATACAGAGGTGTATATAATCTTACAGTAAATATGTTATTACTAATAATTTCTCATATTATTTTATCACGTAAGGGTGGTTAGATTTTTATTTTTTCTTACGATGATTTGATCTAATTCAAAATTAGGCACACTTAATAATTCAATATGTAAATTACTGTAATACCTACATTTTCTGTAATATATGTTTATTGCAACTATTTATTTTAAATCATCATAGTTATTTATTTCTTCTTTCACTCACTCACTCGACAATTCAGTATTTAAATTTCTGTAATATCTACAAAACTTCCCGTGATACATATGTGTTTTCCGTGTTGCAACGATTGTTTCTTATGTTTACAAATCGACCGAATTTGTAGCATTCGGAATTGCAAGAATAGGTTTTTTAGGCTCACCGTTATGAGTGCAAATTTTTCATATGCACATTACCTGCTTCAAGTGGCCACGTCTAACATATGGGATTTCAAGCACGAACAAAATCACTATATGTAGATACTTTGTATTCTGGGGATTTTCTTCCACTGCAAATCAGACAATTTATAAGCAGAATATCTAAGGCGGTAGCATCATAGAAACCCCGTGTGTTGTGGGTTACCAAGTTGCTCTAGAAATAGAGAACTAATCAAAGAGTTCATGAGATAGAAAATTGTGTATGTACATATATAGTTTTATTGATCAAAATTCTTACTGCTTCACAAAATTATATTTAAAAAGGATTATGTGAGGAAATAGGAAAATTGAAAGTGGACAAGGTTATAAAATATTTTTACTGGTTAGTGATACTAGCAATTCTAGTGTTAAATTATTTAAAGAAAAATATGTATAACTGCTATTGAAAAGAGTAGTTGGAATTGACTTTCTCTAATTAATATAATAATACAATTTATACTATAATAATATAGCACAATAATATAAAATACAATACATGATATAATAATATAATACAATAATATAAAACATAATATAATAATATAATAATGTAAATAAAGTTTGATGTACAAAGTAGGTCTTCATGAGCTAATGTTATCCTAACCTGTATCAGTATTATTATTTCTAAAGAAAAATGCAGTAAAATCAATTGAAAATTAGATATTTAAAAATGAGACCTTAATTTTACCATTTAATTTTTTTAAATAGAAATACTAAATACTTAAGTAGAAAATACTTAGTAAGTTTTTAGTATTTATCTGAATAATCTGAAAGTACAAAAGTGAGGTTATGTTCGCTGCAGAATAAACTCATCACCAGAAAAATATTATTCCAAATAAATAAAACTAGTGTTGGCTAGTTCAGAGTTCTTCAAATTTTAGAATTTCTATATAAATAACGATTATCTTTATATAAATATCGACTGATATTTTGCCACCTGCAGATGATACTTTCATATTACCCATTGTAGTCGAAGCTTTTGTACACTTTATTCTTTATAGCCCGAGCATGAATACCCAAAATGGTACATTCAGAAAAGAACGTGGAACAATTTTGCTATAAAACTTCATGTTCCTGTTTAGAAGCGCAATGGTCACCCAGGAAAATGTTATTTCCCCTGCTTTATATCTCCTTTGAAGCTGTACAACTTTATTTCAATCCTCCTTTCGATACAATTTTCACTATCAAATTTCACTGTACACCTTGCTAGATATATTTTTCCTTTTACTAATATATTTAAAAAAAAATACTTGTTTAAATGTACATGTTATATGATTTTATTCCTTCAATTTTTAGTTAGTTTTTCATTTTTATTTGCACTGGGATGTTTTGTCTGTCGAACATGTAGTTTTCCTTTTTAGTAATTTCGTAACTGACGAGCACGAACGATATAGTTAAGTAGGTTCATTTCAAATCACACTCTTGCAAGGTTATATTGAAGTAGGAAAATAAACACCTCATTTTGTAAAAAATAGTTTTTATTTAATAAAACTGCAACATGTTTAATTGAAAACTGACAAAAGGTCCGTTAAAATTCACACGGAGTAAGGTTTCCAAAACTTAAGACTAGAGGAAGGAAAGTAAATAAATAAGGCAGCAGTAGCACTTCATTTCATAACATATGCAGTGTTCCTTCCGGCAGGATTATGTTCCTCGATCCCGAAAGAACACTCAAATTCCCCAGACCATTCACATCCTCTTAGGGTACCTGATGCTACTCTAGCGAAGACGATGCCAACTTTTTCTTCGTGTAGAAAACATGCACTAGGAACTGGTCCAAGGTAAATCCATCGAGAGTTTTCTAATACGTGGCATCGGGATCAGGGACGTACACAATCCTGGCAGAGTCGTTCGGTTACGTGATCGCGAACAGGGTCCTGAAAATGGTGAGACTAATGTAGGTCAACATTCGTGAACATTTTTGGGTAACCGACGTAATCGCGTTTGTTTAATGCAACGAACAAAAACGTAAAAGAAGACGCAGTTGTTTTATCCTTTAATCTTGCCCATTATAATGATGCGCACTGACAATTCGGATGTGAAAAATCCGACTCACGTTTTAAGTGTACTTGAAATTTAAATCTCGTTTGTGGAGTTGAAGACTACTGGCGAAATATCTTTCCTTATTTGCAGCAGAGAATCTTGGCACTGTCAAAGTTAGAGTTAGGTTCAAATAATGGTCGAGATTCGTTAAAACTAAATCTATGTTTTCTTTATTCTGATATTCATTATTCTTCTTTATGAAATTATGTTAGTCTCAATAATTTGAGCAGACTAATTATTTGTTGAACAATTTAATAGGCTCGCAAAATTAACAACGATAAAATATGGTTAGTTGTGTAATAAAAGTTAGTGACATATGTTAAGTACATTGCCATGTAGAATTACAATTATGTACAACGTGTATAGAATTACAGTATGTTATTATAGTATATGTACATACATACAAGGTTAGAATTAACGTTGTATAGAATTACAACGCGTGGAGTTGCGATGGATGAAATTACAACGCGGGGAATTACCAAGCGTGGAGTTATTACACGTGGAGTTACAACGCATGAAAATCTTAGCGTTCAGAATTATAACGCGTGGAATTACAACACATTGAGTTATCAACGTAGAATTTTCAATCCATGGAATTATAACGTATGAAATTATCAATGTGTAGAATTACAACGCGTGAAAATGCAACTCGTGGAATTACAACGTGTGGAGTTACCAATACGTGGAATTACAACGCGTGAAATTATCAATACGTGGAATTACGACGCGTAGAGTTACCAATACATAGAATTGCACTTTTGCATATGGTCATTTTGTAATATTTCAATCCGTTTTGATTTTACAATTTTATATCGGTAACTTTGCAATCAGAACAGCAATACATGTGTCACATTCATACCTTTTTAAAGTGACTTTAAAAACGACATTTATAAAATATTTGCAGTACTTCATGTACTTCATATTGATCATTTAGGGTGCAATTTTGGTAGAAAATATTGTTTGTATTCAACTAGAAATTTCTGGTTTCAATCGTGATCGAGGTCCTCACGTTTGACGATAAAGTTTCAAGTTTATTCGACACACGTACCTCTACGTGTACCTCTACGTTAGAAAACACCCTCATGTGGATTAACAAGGTCGATAACTTCTACGGAATTGACCGTGCTTTATAGTTGTCGGCAAGAATGAAAAACGATTGAGAATAGATTGATGGTCGGGGGCAACAAGTGCGAGGAAATCGTGTTGCTTGAAAGTCGTATCAATACAAACCGGGTAAACACCGAATCAGGTGGTTATAAAAGACGAAGTATGCGGGAATAAGATTATCTTTATTGCTAGTCGATAGACCTCGCATAAACTGTGGCACACGTTCAAACATCTTCGAAAGCGTGTACTAAAATATGGCTTCACATTCAATCTACACAATCTTCATCCAACATTTAATAAACAACTAGCAGTAAATAATTCTCTGGTGTACAATTATTGCATCCGCAATGCAATTTCCGTTTACAATACAATTACTCTGGGAGCTGATAAAGCTCACTCACAACGGCGCCATTGTTAGCATCAAAATCCAGTTTGCGGCAGTTATTGAAACACTGCTCGCATGATCTTTCGGCTCGGTTAAACCAACGCTACCCACTATACCAGATTTACCAACGGGCACAACACATTGTACGTTCCGCGAAATTGATTATGATCCTTGGTTTCCGTGTGCCTGACACTTTAACGCACAGCACACCCTGCGAAAACAGTCCTGCAGCCATTAGCTGGTACGCTTATAACGTTACCTATTTGTCCTTTATGCGACGCATTGTTCTTCCTGCAGCTGCAATACTGCATAATCGAATTCAAACACTTGAACGTAATCAGTTCGCGTTACAGAGATATCGGGTCAATCGTGAATGTAGTCGAGGAATCGGGGTTACTATGTGACAGCGTCGACGAACGCAGCGTCACGAGTGCCACCTAGCGTCCAGCAATCGATTATGTTTTTCATTCACGCGATTTCAGCGTGCGTTATACACACACACGTATACCCGGTCAGTTTAGTTTCATCCCCTCGGGCATAGCTATTTCCGGAATAAACAGGAAACCCTGGCGGCTCTCCGCTTCGATCGTCCCGCGTTTGTCCGAAGTTATGGCACGCGGAGTCAACGTATCCGCGAATGATTATCGGGGGAAAGTTCCGAGCCGACACAGAGGTACAAGGTAGCTGGCGATAAAGCTAAACAGAACGGTAGTGAAAAGTCGAAAGTGGAAAGTGTGTGATTCCGCGATGAGGCCGGAGATTGTCCGTGAAGCAGGAAGAAGGAGGGTGGGAGAGTGACGCGTACGAAGGGGGATGTTACCGGAGACGGTGGGCGAACATTGCGGTCCAAAGGGATGTTGGAGAGGCGGCAAGGGGTAGCGATACTGGCGTAATACGAGGGAAGGGATAGAACGGGGTGCCAGAAGGTAGGGGACGAATAGTTAGGGTGGGTGGATAGTCGGGGTAGTGGGTCGGTTGGTTGGTTTGCGTGGAGGAACTGCGCGGCAGTCGAGGCCGCGAGGCTCAGTGCTGGGGAGCGCGGCATCGCGATGCGTCGTCTTCTGGCCGCACTTGCTCACGGCATTTCTCGTGACAGTTTCGTTATCCGCGTGTGTCTCGAGTGACATCGTGTGTCTTCTCCTTACCCTGCATGCTCCCAGTTGCCTAGTCTCCTTCCGCGTCTCGGTGTATTTCCGCACGCGTTTCGACCGCATGTCTTGCGCGAGTGCGTCCAGTGTGATCAGCTCGCGAGTGACGTGAATCGGTTAGCAATGAACGCGCGAGTACCGGTCGGAGCCATGCGGTGGCCGAGAGGGTAACCTGGAGGAGCGGATTAACGAGCTCCTACGTGGCATGGAGATGGATCCGTATGCCGTCGGTTGGCCGTCTCAAGGTCATGGTGTCGGCGGTGTTACCGGAGGTGTCGCCGCCACTGGGAACAGCGGCAACGTGAGCGACGGTGCGAACACCATACCGCGATGTTGGAGCAGACCTTGCAGATCGACCGATCCGTCACCGATGCGGCCGATCGAGCACAGCATGCGCTCCACCGAATCGATGAGATCGATGGAGTCGATGAGATCGATCGACTCGGTGATCCGTCAGCCGTCCGCGGACCCTATGCGGACCTCCATGGAACACCATCAGTCGAGCAGGTCCATCGAGGCAATGGGTAGATCCATCGATCAGATACGCACCGAACAGCTGAGGTCCGCGGTCGATCATCCGGCCACGTCTTCTTCGATGTCCACACCGATGAGGACCGGGGTGGAACATCACGCGATGCGCGCTATAGAGCATCCGTGTCGATTGAAAGATCACGCCAGCTACATGCACGACCATCACTTCGGCCGGATGCACGATCATGGATGTAGGTCCGTCGAACACGTATCACGGATGCTGGAACATCGTCTTCACGAACAACATCCCGGCAGACAGTCACTTGAGCAGACACCTTGTCGGCCAATAGAACATCCTCCGGTCCGACCTCCGCCCGTCAACTATTCTTGCCGGCCTCTCGATCATGCTCCCGGAAGACCCATACCGATGGACTGTGTCATATACGGCCCGCATTCTCATCCTCCGCCAAGGTTACCCAGCGAGAGCCCCTTTCGCGTTAACTGCCCTGTGCATAGCCCCTTTCGGTACCGATTCCCTAATGGCGCTGGCACCGATTATCATTCGCATCAGGTAAGAAATACCACGTTAGTACGACTTCACTATTGTATACTGCATTTTATTCTAAATGATCCTTATATCTTCTGGATCGTTATGTACAGTGGAACTGGTTATCCTAGCTCCAATGTACTCTTCATCTCCCTTTGTAAATTGCGTTGGGTGTTCAAGTTTCTATTGAACTGTTCAATCATATTGAACTCATCTCATTTTATCTCAGTAAGTGATCCTTTTCCAAATGGATAGCTCTTTATCAAACTAGCAGCGGGACCACAATTTCATCCTAGGTCTAATGTTCCCTCTAAAAATCTTATAATTGTTAACCATCTACCATGTTCAGCTTTGGATCTTTTGGATAGTTTCATATGAACCTATCTGCAGTCGAATCCACAATTTTATTCTAGGTCCAATGTGTCCTTTACAAACCTTGTGTATTAACCCTCCAAGTTCTATGTCCATTCTGAACATACCGAACAATGTATACATACTGAATCTTGTTCCACTAAGAAGACCACATAAATCTATTATTTGAACACCAAGTTCAGAATACTGTAACTAGATTGTAACTGCATGTTACACCTGATGTGTATCAAAGTACATTCTGGTCTAGATTTTGGACGTGATTGTCCTTGCAAAGGGTTGGTTCCTAGTTTTGAGTACTATTCGGCGCTGCAGTGTTTCGTTCCAAACCTTTCAGGCTAAACGTGTCACTTCTGAGGCTTTTGGGACTTATTCCTTTGTTTAACTTCTCTCCTTGTTTGTAACGTGTGTCTAAATAAAGGACTCTCCAGGAAGGATTAATTTAGCTTCCTCTTAATTTCTTGCACTTATTTTGTGTAAATAAGCATTTGGTGAGTAGCAGCAGTTTGGTAGCCATAAAGGTGGATTTGGCTTCACGTCAAATTATCAGAGACCTTATAATAATATACGGGATGAATTCAGGGTGAAACAACAGAGATTGATTGATTTAGGTTAACCTATATAACTCTAAGTAAATACAAGTTTTCTACACACTTTTTTCTTGTTATTCCCCGAAACTTTCCTCGATAAAAGTGAGAAGGTTTCGGATGACGTGGAACAATGTTACGTAAGGGATGAAATTGAAAGCATGTAAATCCTGTCCGAGTCGATCTTTTCTGTCATTGAATTGCAAATGCCCATAAATTCGACAAGAAATATTGTTCGGATAAATGATCTCTGCGTTTTACATGATATTAACATTCTGCATGTACTACGCTGTGCCATGTACCGGAAATACGGTTTATCATACGTGTGCAGTTTTCAGATCGTACTACGGATTACAGTTCATCAAAATTTTGCATATCGTTTACACACTTATTTAACTTGCTGTGCTATTAATGTATTCGCCAGATTTTAATGGGATAACGAAGTTCTATTGCTGTTAATTTTGGGTAATTGTCGATTCTGTCTTTTCTATACCTAAAATCAAATATAAAAAAATATTGCTACAATTTTATTTGTAGCTGAATTATTTTTGTAGCAATGAGAATGTGGAATGTGACCTTTTCGATTGTTACTAGTTAACAATGTTTGTGGAAATTCCGGTTCAAACATGAAATTGATACTTTGTGTGGTGTAATTAAGGATTCTCTAATGAACTAAAATTCACTCTAAAATTAATTCCGGTAATTTGCATGCACGGCGCAACAGGAAACTGATTAACTCCGCCTTCGTAAATTTGATATGAAAGAAATTTTTCATATATCTGCAATGAAACATTTTTTCCGTAGTAGCTAAAACGATTATATTTTCATTTTCTCATTATTTTTCGAAATTCATCATTTTCTCTTCTACTTTATTCTGGTCGAAATTATTTTGACATAACCTAACATTTCTGGCTGTCCTTGATGAAAAATACTTTTTGCATGAAAAATTTACTAATATTCAAACAAGTTCTGAAATTTTGAAGTTTTCTAATGGATAAATTTCATAATTTTTAAAGCCACAAATTTCTAAATTTTCAATTTTTTAAATTTTAAAATTGCAAATCCCCAAATCCCTAAATACCTAAATGCATACATTTCTAAACTCACAAGTCTCCACATTCCCAAATTCTAAAATTCAAAAATTTGTATATCTCCAACTTCTGAAATTGCCAATTTTAAAAATCCCCGAATTTCCATATTTCCAAATTTTTTCATTTTCCAGCCTTCCAAATTTCCAACTTCTGAAAATTTCCAAATCTACAAATTCCTAAATTCTCAAATTTCTAAACTGAAATTCCCAAATTCTCAAGTCCTCAATTTTCAAAATTTCCATACCCAAATCCCCAAATTCTGAAACTTGCAGATCCCAAATCTTCAAACTTTCATATTTCCAAATTCCCAAATTTCCAAATCTCATGAGTATCCGTCTTGTCGTCAGAAACCATCCCCTATAATGCACGAGTGCTTTGCAAATGCATAGAATAAAGTATCACTTGTGAGTAGCATTCGAATCCCATTGAATGAAACTTTTGTACCGAAATTGAGTCTGATTTGTGAATAGATATTGACCTTAATCTTATCCTTAATATTTTATTCACTACTTACGGGACTGAGACTTGTCTCTAGTTTCACTTTTGGTATACTTACATCTGAAGTCGATAATTTTGCATTTAATTTAATGCACGTTATACTTGAACGTGATTTAACCTGTGCATAAATAAATACATTGTAAGGAGTGTTTAACAAAATCATTGCTTTTTTCTTTTGCTAAATTATAACAGAATGCAAAAATTAAATAACTTTCTTATCACGAGATGACATCTTTATGGATATTTTTCTAGTATATTATAAATAAATAAAAAAATTGTAAATATTAATTAAATGTATAGTATCATTTGTATAATTTTTAATTTGTTGTAAGGTACACTATGAATATTGTTAAAGTACTTTAAAATAAATTTTAGTTTAACAATATTCATAGTGTACTTTACACCAAATTAGAAATTAAATGATACTATATATTTAACTAATATTTATGATTTTTTTATTTATTTGTAATATAGTAATACCTATAAGGCTGTCATCTCATGATGAGAAAGTTATTTAATTTTTTATTGCATTTTGTTACAATTTAGAAAAAGAAGAAAATATCTTTAGAACCTCTAACAAGTAATAACAATAAAAATAATAATAATTAAATATGTTCCGTAACACAATTGCAGTTTTCTATTTACTGAAAAACTGTATAATATCTAGCTATAAAATCTAATATAATATCTAATGTAATGTCTAATATAATATAATTATATCGCCGAGTTAGCAATAAGAACAATACTTCAGCAGATAAATTTCTAAATATAAATGTATATCCATTGAACTCTGAAAAATTCACAATCGAAGAACATCAGCAAATGAATTTCGGACCAGCCAGTATTTCTCCACTCGCAATTGCGTTTCCATAGCTACCTTTGAGTAATTAAAGTTTAAATACCTGAATGGGTAGTATTCGTTTTGTTTGATAGCTTCATAATTACGTAATAATTGCGTCGGTATTACGCGAAACATGAATGAACAGCGCTTATCAATACTGAAAGTTGACAGCATAACGGGAAGCTCATGAACTGACACGTATTGATATTACTCCATATTATATTTACCCGTGACAAACAGTATTCAAGGATTTAAGTACGTTCTGTTAGCGGAATAATGATCGGAGAATTAGAAACAACTGTGATTGCGAACAGTGACGTACACAGAGATATATATTGATTTTGGAGTCCACAGATTTATGTGATTTAGGGATTTGGAGATGTAGAAATTCGGGAATATAGGGATTTTGGGGACATGGAGTTTCTGCACTGTTTCAGTTTGCAGACGAAGGGGTTTCTCAGCTATTTCGATTTGGGGATATAGTGATTTGGAGAATATAGGGATTTGGGGGTATGAAGGTCTCTGCACTGTTTCAGTTTGCAGACAAAGGGGTTTCTGGGCTATTTGGATTTGGGGATATAGGGATTTGGGGACATGGTGGTTTCTGCACTGTTTGAGTTTGCAGACAAAGGGGTTTCTGGGTTATTTGTATTTGGGGATATAGGGATTTGAGGACATGGAGGTTTCTGAACTGTTTCAATTTGTAGACAAAGGGGTTTCTGTGAAATTTGGATTTGGGGATATAAGAATTTTGGGACATGGAGGTCTCTGGACTGTTTCAGTTTACAGACAAAGGGGTTTGTGGGCTACTTGGATTTGGGGACATAGGAATCTGTGGATGTAGAGATTTGGAAACATAGGAATTTAGGGATATAGGAATTTCGAGACACAGGGATTTGAGGATGTGAAGATTGGGGCTATTTGATTTAGACAAACTAGATTTCTAGAGGTATAGGTATCGCAAGATGTAAGAATTTGGGGATATTGTGATGTTGGTCTTCAAGAATTTGGAAATTTAAAGATTTAGGGATGTGGGGATTTTGGAGCATAAGTATTTGTGGACATTTGGGGATATATGTATTTGGGGACTTAATAATTTGAGGGCATAGAAATTTGGAGACATAGTAATTTAGGGACAAATTTGGCACATAAGGATTTGAAGCTATTAGAATGTGGACATATAAATATTTGGGGGAATTTGAATTAAAGGTAATGTAGTTCAGGAGGAATCCAGTTCCTAGTATATTTTCATATAACAAATTTTGTGTGGACATTTGGGGATATATGGATTGGAGGACGAAGTAATTGGAGGACATAGGAATTTGGGGACATAGTAATTTATGGTCAGATTTGGCACATAAGGATTTGAAGCTATTAGAATGTGGACATATAAATATTTTGGGGAATTTGAATTAGAGGTAATGTAGTTCAGGAGGAATCCAGTTCCTAGTATATTTTCATATAACAAATTTTGTGTGGACATTTGGGGATATATGGATTGGAGGACAAAGTAATTGGAGGACATAGGAATTTGGGGACATAGTAATTTATGGTCAGATTTGGCACATAAGGATTTGAAGCTATTAGAATGTGGACATATAAATATTTTGGGGAATTTGAATTAGAGGTAATGTAGTTCAGGAGGAAACTAGTTCCTAGTATATTTTCCTAGTGTAATATTACTTTACAAACATTAACATTATTATATACAATAGCTATTATAAAATCTGAAAAAATATCGGATGAGTTAAACGATGAACATCGTCAGCAAAAGTTTTCAGAAAACCTAAACGTCTGATACGCACGAGTGGAGTTAAGCTGACGGCCATTCTCAGCTGTACATAAATCACAAAGTTCGCAAAATGGCGGTGGGGAACGGAAATGGCCGATCAGATCGTCGAATCGGGATTGGAACTCGGATCTTTTACTTAAGCTCTTAAGCTTATCGAGGAATTTCTTTGTTTTAGTTTTTCGTGACCTAAACGACATCGCCGTCAGCGTTATGAGGCAATACTGATTCTCCAAACGCGGAAGAAGCCCGATATACTGCAGGAACGTGAAATTTCAAAATTTGCGGAGTCATTCGATTTGAAATACGGCAGAAACATGCCGAGGAAGATGTAATTTCTGGCACTTTTCTAGAAACGTTCGATCAAATCGCTGAATTCGAGTTTTCTTGCCCGCAGCGCGGGCACTTTAACCAATTAAGGTATCCAGGTCATCGTCGAATTTCTTCTTTCTAAATTACTTAAATTCAAATGTCCGCGTGTGCGACGCTGGAGCCTTGAGGGAAATTCAGAAGTGGGTTTCTGCAATTTTTTGATTAATTTACGTCATCGTTAATTTGTTAACCGCCGCAGTGTAATTTGACCTTTGAGCGCCGTTTGAACTGCACCTGAAGAAATTTACTAAAATGAACTTTATGTACTCAGATATTTCTGAAAGTTTCTTATATAGCAGACGTACTCGTACTTTAGCTGTGATTAATTTTTCTCGAATTTTAAATTGGCTTCAATTTGGAATTCGAGTCCAGTTATAATTTGCATAGTCAAAGATTGCACAATATCAAGTTTCTTTTTCTTAATATTGTAGCTGTGATTAGTTCAGACTGACGCATGTAACAAATAAATCATAGGGCAAGGAGTTAATTCAAAGAAATTTTACCGACATTCATTGAATTTTGGTTTTCCTGAAAAATTATTTTAATTTATTTGTTAAACATTTGCGGATATATTTAAATTAACCCATTTTGCTATTGTGTACGTTTGAGTGCAGTGTATTCATTGACTTTCATAAAATATGAAATGTACATATGTGTTCCCAGTATACTCATATGAGTAGAGTACTCAAATTTGTAATGTGAGAGATGTATTATTATTTTTATTATAACAGAAGGTTTTATTTGTTCAATAAAGTTGTATTTATCTGTACATCATTGCCTCTTAAAAAAAAAAAAATACTCGAGGGAAAAAATTCATTGCAGAAATGATGAGGATGAAATTAAGCTGGTTTTAAGGTAGAATATAGGGATGTAGGAATTTGGGAATATGATGAGATTTGAGAATTTCAGAACACCGGGATTTGGGAATGAAGGGATTTGGAGATATAGGTATTTACGGATGTGGTGATTTGGGAATACAGGGATTTTGGGATATATGGATTTGTAGATGTATCGATTTGAGGATATAGGGGTTTGAGAACATGGAGATTTAGATATACAGAAATTTGGAGATGTAGGAACTTAGACACAGGAATTTGGGGATATTGAAAATTGGGGACTTCGGATATTAGGAATTGGAAAAATTGGGAAATGGGAAAATTTAGAAATTTGGAAATTTGGAAATCTAGAAATCTAGAAATCCAAAAATCTGAATATCTAGAAATTTAGAAATGTAGAGATTGTAGATACTAGAAATCCAATACTGCATATAGAGACCTAGGAATTTCCACTGCATAAGTATTCTATTATATCACACATGCAATGCTATTACACTCCACACATAAAATTGACAAATGAGCTTTCAGAAGCGACATAATTACCTTAAACCGGAACTTACATGTAAAAATGAACATTCACAAGTTAAAATGCAGTACTTTAACATCGTTATTATTTACGCTAACAGTACACCCGAGTTTTGAAACGTTCAAACTGAGGACAGAATTTTGAACACATTTACCGTGAAGTACTTGTGCAAGCACTTAATTGCTTCTAGATTATACGTATAATGCAAAAACGTTTAATTGTTCGGTGTTCCAGCATGCTGAGGTGGAAAGCTGTTTTCTTGGGAAGTCGTTTAAGCTCATTTTACAAACGGCAAAAGAATAGGACCGGTTTGTTCTTATTTCACTACTATCCAAGTGTTCTAACAAGGCTTATAACGATATTGCGGCATCTACCTCTGGTCTTTCCGGTTTTCATCGCTATAAGCGATTAAAACTTATTTATTTTATAGATAATATTTACGAATGGCGATGTAGGGTTATGTGGATGTGGAGGTTGGGTTTAGGATATAAGGATTTGGGGATGTAGGACTTAGGCATATGCGATTTAGGGATGAGGGATGTAGGCATATGGGGTTTAGACATATGGGATTTAGGAATATGGATTTAGGAGATATGGTATTAGGGGATATGGGATTTCAAATATAGGATTTTGGGTTATGAGATTTAGGAATAGGGGATTTGAGATTTGAGACGTTGGGATTTGGGATGTAGGGATTTGGGATATAGGGATTTGGGATGTAGGGATTCGGGATATAGGGATTCGGGACGTAGGTATTTGGGCATGTAGGAATTTGGGGACATAGGAATTTGGGGACGTAGGAATTTGGGATGTAGGGATTCAGGACGTAGGGATTTTGGGACGTAGGAATTTAGGGACGTAGGAATTTGGGGACGTAGGAATTTGGGGACGTAGGGATTTGGGGACGTAGGAATTTGGGGACGTAGGAATTTGGGGACGTAGGGATTTGGAAATGTAGCGATTTGGGGATGTAGGAATTTGGGGACGTAGGAATTTGGGGACGTAGGAATTTGGGGACGTAGGGATTTGGGATGTAGTGATTCGGAAATGTAGAGATTTGGAAATGTAGCGATTTGGGAATGTAGGAATTTGGGGACGTAGAGATTTGGGATGTAGTGATACGGAAATGTAGAGCTTTGGAAATGTAGCGATTTGGGGATGTAGGAATTTGGGGACGTAGGAATTTAGGGACGTAGGGATTTGGAATGTAGGGATCCGGGATGTAGGGATTTGGGATATAGGGATTTGGGACGTAGGAATTTGGGGACGTAAGAATTTGAGGACGTAAGGATGGGGGAATGTAGGGATTTCGGAATCTAAGAATTTGGGGACGTAGGAATTTTTTAATAAATTTAAATATAAATTTAAAAATGAATAATTACTTTTTAGGCATAGTAATATTAATTGTAAAAAAGTAATAAAAATTTGTTAGAAATTTCTATCGCACACTTCTATGACAAATGACCCACTAACATCCTTTCAAATATTAGAAATGATTATATTTTACATACATGACTCCTATAAGTTTTTAATGAAAGAAAAAGTAAAACTTTTTTATTCACCTAATAATTTGCGACTGAAAGGGTTAATCAGGAAAATACGCGTACTTCTGCGTCTCGCTATATATCGCCATTCACATGTTCGTTAGTTTTATTCGAGGAACGCCCATCTTGGTTGTAACTTCTACTTGTTAGGTGAAGTCGTAACGAAGAACGTAGATGGCGGAATTAATCTTAATAAAGGAGACTATTGTATTAGTACGTGAGCGTAGCACGCTTTTCACGTTTAAAGAGAACCTGTTAGTTTTGTTCAGAGTGTAATGTAAATTTTCAAAGACTTTTATTCCAAGATTAAATCAGTTGTCTTGCGTATTAATCACTAGCTGTTTTTAGAACTTATCTCGACAATGGTCAAACGAATGGAAGAAATTTCAATTTTATTTTTGTAGAACATTTTAGAATGAAGGAAAATGGACGTTATAACCTCAAATTCGTTTTAAAATAAATTATTAATCTGTTTGCGTTTTATTAAAATTTTAATACCTTTGACGCTGGAGAAGTTTGTGAGAATTGTAATTTTTCTGATTGGATGGCTTTTTATATGCGAAAGTGTTGGACAGAGATTGTTGATGGAAATGGCGATATAAGAAAAGGGGTATTTCTGCAAACTAGTGAATGTTGGGAATTTTTGAAAATAGTTTTGGAAATTGTAAATGTCCAAGTCTGGAAAATTTTTAGTCCGGAAAATCCCCAAATTGCATTCACTGCAAGCACACTCGTTAACTAAAACTAGTGCAAGCTAATGCAAACTAATACAAGATATAATTAATAAAAAGTGAATCACTTATTTGAACCTTAAAGCGTTAATATTGTCTTAATAGTTTAATCTTCCGACGTAATTTCTTCCGTAGTAGATAAATATTACAAAAAACGAAGGCATTTCTTGAGGATTATCTACCCACAGGCTGTTGTCTGATTTATGGTCGTGCTGTGGCCTCTCGTACTTTACATCACTTGTTTTTCCAGCATTTTGTAAAACATGTTGGCTATGCGTTGCAAATTATTGATTTTATCACACCTGATACACTTTTTTAAGCAATTACTGTGAAATACATGCTGTGTACAATGTACAAACTTCGAAATTTTTGCGTGCTTTCAGGGGATGCTTACAAATATTTATTCAGGAAGCTATTTGCGAAATTAATTAATTTTATTTGAAATTTCATACATTTTATTTCTTGTCATTATTTTTACGATTCAGAATATCAATTTTACGGAATAATTTCCACCATTTTCCCTAGAATTAACTTTAGAATATTCACAAACATTTTCAGTAAAATATTGTATAGAATCAATACTCATAATTAATTTCATCCATCAATGATTAATTTACACCAAATTTTTTACATAATTATTTCCATTATACAAAAATTTAGTTTTATTTCTATTATTTATTTTACTACATAAATATTAGATATAATATTTTATAAATAAATTTAAAAAATGTTAGTTATAAAATATAAAAATATAACATTTTATAAATTTGTAACATTTACATTTTATAAATGTTATACTTTTACATTCTATGAAATTTAAATAATAAACCTGGAATAATGTAGTCGATATATTCTGCACATCAACAGCAACTGTATGTACCATAAAGACAAAGTAATTAAATTAATTCAATAATTAAAAACAACTCTCAATTAACAAATAATGAAAAACTTGATACCTGTGCGATATAAATGTTACGTGTACGACAAAATATAAAATATGACGTTATTACAACAAGAGGGTAAAACTGAGGTCAATTGCCCCCACATTAATTTGATGTTTGATTCCATGACTTTTTCATACGAACAGGTCCGATTCGTATATTATTTAATATAAATATAATCGAAGTCAGTGCAGACTAATTTCGCTTGTTTGCAATCCTTTGACCAGCCTTTTCCAGGTAGACGTTCAATCGATGGCCGACTTTCATACACGTAAACGCTTTCAAATACACTTTGTAGGTATTATAAAGAGTACGGTCCATTGTTTCAGTGCCTTTTCGTTAAATCCAGTACATGTAAAATCAATTTCGCTATGCATTAGACGACTTGGATGATCTTATAAAGGGCTGCTCTTTTATGACCGTCGTGGGATCTGCCCCTCTACTTCGGATCAAGGTTTTCATTTTCGTCCATGTTTCAACGTTGCCTCATGAAATATTCGGAGGGGTTCTAATTTTCGAGTTTTGCAATTTTTATGTTTGGGGATATTCGAATGTGGAATTCCTTAATTTTTGAATGTGGGGATGTGGAGATTTAGAGATGTGGTGGTTTGGAGATTTGGAGATCTGGGATTTGGGAGATTTGGTGATTTGGTGATTTGGAGATTTGGGAGATTTGGGAGATTTGGAGATTTGGGAGATTTGGAGATTTGGAGATTTGGGAGATTTGGGGATTTGGGAGATTTGGGAGATTTGGGAGATTTGGGATTTGGGAGATTTGGGACTTGGGAGATTTGGCATTTGGGAGATTTGGGATTTGGGAGATTTGGGAGATTTGGGAGATTTGGGATTTGGGAGATTTGGGACTTGGGAGATTTGGCATTTGGGAGATTTGGGATTTGGGAGATTTGGGACTTGGGAGGTTTAAGACTGGAGAGATTTGGGACTTGGGAGATTTAGGAGATTTGGGATTTGGGAGATTTGGGACATGGGAGGTTTGAGACTGGAGAGATTTGGGATTTGGGAGATTTGGAGATTTGGAGATTTGGGTGATTTGGGAGATTTGGGAGATATGGGAGATTTGGGGATTTGGGAGATTTGACATTTTGGAGATTTGGGAGATTTGGGAGATTTGGGAAGTGAGGAATTTGGGATCCGTGTGATTTAGGACTTAGGAGATGGGGAATTTGGGATCCGTGTGATTTGGAACTTGGGAGGTTTGAAATCTGTGTGATTTGGGTCTTGAAAGATTTGGGATTTGTAAGATTTGGGACTTAGAAGACTTGGAATTTGGGAGATTTGGGACTTAGGGGACTTGGGATTTGTATGATTTAGAAATTTGAAAATTTGGAACTTCGGAAACTCGAAACTTTTCAAATTTACAATTTTCTATATTTAGAAACTTAAACATTTGACAGCTCTATAATTTAATAATTTGGAAATACAGAAAGTTAAAAATGTAGAAATTGAACGTTGAAATTTGTATCTGCCAATTTGTCACTTTGATAATGTGGAAATCCAGTAATTTGTATATCTGAGAACGTAGAAATATAAGAATGTTGAAAGAAATATAAAAATCTAACAATATATCACGTACGGGGAACAAAATGAATTTGTCAAAAATGAGGTTATAAAATAATTTATTCTCTACATTTCACAGTAATCTTTATAATCACTTATTTTTTTTCGGTGACTTATATTCATTAATTGTTTGTTTCATCAGATGCTCCGAAATTTTTTACTAAAAGCTTCCATGTAATATTAAATCGTAGTACATAGAACTTCGTCACTCGCTCGATTACACTTTTTGTGAAAATGTTCACGCGTAACCGGAAAAATCACCGTTTAACTTGGAACGGAAAATTCGGCCTCGTTGTCGAACGTAAATTGACTGGAAAGTGCTTATTGTTCTCTCGTCCGCGTGTTCGTTGTTTTTCTGCGACGACTTCGAAGCTGAAAAGAAAATTTGGGAAGCGGAGATGTTCAACAGAGACAAGAAAATCGTGAACAGTTTTCGCGTCGAAAAACCGGGAAAGAGACTCAATTTGTCGATGTATGTTGCCCAAATTCTGATGATTTTTTGAGAGTTCTTTAAAACAATAAAGGCGAAGGAAATTTTAAATGAATAATAATACAAGTTTAAAATAATGCAAGTTTAAAATTAAAAATGATTCAAATTAAAAATTGAAAATTGTACAAACTTAAAATTAAATGTGATGCAAATTTAAATAAAAAGTCATAGAATTTTAAAAGTGAATATGATATAAATGTGATATGATATGATACGATCATACCTTTTATTCCATCCTCGAATCCAAAATGTTAAAATCATAATATTTCTTGAAAACCAGAATTTACCTTGCTATATCACTATACACGAATTTTCAATATAGTTTTCTATAAAGCATCCGAAAGTTGCTGTCATATTTTCACTTCCTAGGGAAAAAATAAACCTGTTCTAACGCAACTTCTTTGTATCTCGTTTGAGGACGCAGGTATTTTATCTATAAAGCTCCTCAATGGGTTACGTCCAAATTGTCCTTTTCATGGTGTTGGTATTTCCTACATCGATCCAGAAAAGAACGTCGGAAAAACATCAGCATCGCGCGTTTACGATCTCATCGTCTTATCTTACGTGCCTGAAATACGGAAAGGTAAAGCAGTGATTTCTCTGGGAGTTTCACCGATTCTCACGTGTAGCTGCCATTTATGAAGCACTCCGGCATGTAAATTCGTACGACGTGTACAAGTGGGAATCGTGACTCGTCGGAATCGATCCCCTTGTGTTACCGAAGTTCCTTAATTTTCAAATTTATAGTTTGATAATCTTCACACATTGTGAAATCTTCCATTTTTCCGGACAAAAATAGTTTTTTACAATTTAAAAAATTTGTGAGAATTTTAAAATGAATTCTTGACAGGCTCTCATGTTTGTCAAATTTTTGAACAGTTCTAAGTTTCTAATTTAAAAATAAATATTTGTATGACTACACATATAGTAACTACAAATATATAATTTTGAATTCGCGAAAAACGATGAGTAAAAATGTATACAACAGTATTGATTTACTTGCTAACAAGGAAACTCTACTGTTCCAGTTTCCCTACCACATTGATAATAAATATATAGAAAATATTTTATTTGTTAGACTTCCATCACATTCAGCATGTCAGTCAAAGCTTTGAGAAAAGTTGTGCAGCTATGGAATAAAATAACAAAAACAAAAGATAAAAAAAATAATAAATAAAACCTTCCAGTTGATCGAATTCGTTTCGCAAAATACAAAGTGGATCGATGGAAACAGTGGGCATTGTGGTCAGAAACAGAATTAAGTTATAAGCTCTTTTAAAAAACAAATTTCTAATATATTTATTATATTCTCATTTCAGTATTTCAATATGGTAATTGTTTAATATATTAATATACATTATATACAGTACATATATAACAATGTGTTCAAGCACATTATAAAGTATATTATAAGTATGAATGTATATTGTGAGGGTAACATACATATGAATCATATGTGTATATAAAGCACATATCATACTTTATAGAGTATATAATACATATACAACATATAAATTATATAATACAATACATATCTAACGATGTAATCAAGTATATTATAAGGTATGTTATAAATATAAATGTACATTGTGAAGGTAACATACATATGAATCATATGTGTACATAAAGCACATACACATTATAGAATATACAGTACATATACAACATATACATTATAACAATACATATATAACAATGTAATCAAGTATATTATAAAGTATGTTATAAATATAAATGTACATTTTGAAGGTAACATACACATGAATCATATGTGCACATAAAACACATATACATTATAGAATATACAGTACATATACAACATATACATTATAAAAATACATATATAGCAATGTGATCAAGCACATTATAAAGAATATTATAAATATAAATGTACTTGAAAGTAACATACATACACATATGTGTAACATATGTTCATAAAAAGCAGAGACTGCATAATATACATATTTACACCGTCACATCAAATTTCATAGCAAGTTAAATGAAGTCATAAAAGATATTAAATATAAAATGAGTACAATATTCACAGTACTTTATGCGAGTAAGCCGAAGAATTATTTAAAGCAAATTACAATAACATATTCTGTGGCATTATAACTGCGGTAACATGTACTGTATTGTAGCAAACTGTATTATTCTGTTCATGTACATTAACTGGATACATTACTGATCATTTACCAATGGAACACGGTTATTATTTCAGTGAATTATTACCGATCAATTGGCCTGAATATAATGAAACAGTAGAGCCACTATCGAGATCCCTTCATAATTTAGCAACTCCGCACCAGTTAGAACGAAATACACAGCTTATTTGATTTGGAATTCAATGAAACGAGACACCTTGCTGAATGAATTGCTCGAACGTTAAAGAAATCGCATCTGTCAAACGATTTAACTGATAATCCTTAAAGTGTGCCAATACTTCATTCAATGAAACATTCTGCATGAAATCGATCAGCGTGAACAAACTTTATATGAATCATTTCATTCCCTTGTCGTACTATTGCGTGAGATGCATTAAGTTTTGTAATAACTGCATAACATATTTTAGGGTGTTAAGGATTTTTAGATCAACTTCAAATGAATGACTTAAAATTCGAGGTTAGGTTAAGAACTTCGGAATTGTTGGAATACGAGTTGGGAAATTTGGGGACATAAATTTGTAAATTTGCAAATTTTCATGTTTCCAAAGTTTCGAATTAGCTCCGTGTTATATCTCCTCATAACTCTCAAGTCTCCTAAGTTTGAAATTTTTCAAGTCTCAAATCTCCCAAGTTCCACATCACACGGATCCCAAATCTCTCAAGTCCCAACTCAAACGGGTATCAAATTTCCCAAGTACAAAATCGCACAGGTATCAAATTTCACGAGTCCCAACTCACACGGGTATCAAATTTCCCAAGTACAAAATCGCACAGGTATCAAATATCACGAGTCCCAACTCACACGGGTATCAAATTTCCCAAGTACAGAATCGCACAGGTATCAAATTTCACGAGTCCCAACTCACACGGGTATCAAATTTCCCAAGTACAAATTCGCACAGGTATCCAATATCCCAAGTACAAAATCGCACAGGTATCAAATTTCTCAAGTCCCAAATCACACGGGTGTCAAATTTCCCAAGTTCACAAACTCCTAAGATATCAAATTTCTCACCACTTTATTTTCAAGATTTTTATTGCATACAATTCGAAACATCCCTTTGTTCACCACCTGCTGAGCACCCTATCAATGTATACAAGTATCACCGTTCTTTTTTATGACGTCGAGTGACAAATTGATAAATTGATACCGTGTAATAAAAGTGTCAGATGCCTGTAGTGATTCTGTCAATAATATCGAAAAACTTTACTCGAACAAACAAAAAGTTATCTAAATTTTTGACCCTTTGCACTCGAAAATATTTTTACTGGCAGTAAAACTAGTTGGAAAAATTCGACGAATTGAAGTTGTTATTTTTCTATTACTATCCGCCATATTGCTTCACCGTGTTTATACATCGGAATTCACCAGTCGATCAAAATTCTACATGAAACCATTTGTAGTTTCGGTTCCATGGGTCAAAATCCTTCTGTATTTCAAATTGCAGATATTCATATTGATGTTATGTCATTTTTATGATTTGTCCTTTGATTCAGTATTTTTTAGCTGGTTCAGCAAAAGTGCTTTGAAAAATTTTATGACCTCTATAAATCGCATATTGGATTTCGACGAGATTGTTTTGGATAAAGAGTTCAAAAGCTTAAAAATACAGTCGCGTTTATTTATTTGGGTAACTGTTGGAACTGTATATATCAACCACCTTTGATAAATCAGTATTTAAAATCGCCTTTTTCTGCAATTCAATTATCATATTGACATATATTCTTTTAATAAAATCAATAACGTTGCTTTTGTAACTGTTGAAAATTTATTGTGAAACATTTGTTTGGTGCATGTTTTCCTCGTAACTTTTTATTGCGTCATCGAGCAATTCAGAGATTGGTCAAAGAAAGGTTATGTTTGAACTGTTGTGTAAATTTTCGTACAGTTTTTAAACGAATAAAATTCGTCTAAATTATGATATAAAGAACAGTAATGAGTTGCATGTAATATTAATTTATAGTTTTTAATTAATATGGACGTACTTATATAATTTTAATTTGTTTAATGTAATTCATATATAGAGGTACCACCTCTAATATTTAGTTAAAAAATATTTAAAAAGCGTCTCAATAGTTTCAATTACACATGCACTGTAACGTTTGAAACACGATTTTAAAAAGTTTAACTCACAGAATTTTTGATAATAAAAATAAATGAAGAATCGTTCATTCCAATTATTTCTCATAAAAACATCAGCTTTTCGAGATGGGTATCCCACCATAAACGGCAAAGCGGAAGATGGACAGTTTTCAACTCCAAAGAGTCGAAACAAAGAATTTCCGCAAATTTCTCATTACGCTCGAGCGACAAAATCGAATTCGTTATTGGAACGCGAAATCCGCGAGGTTATACAAATAACAAGGTTACAGTCCGTCGGTAGGATAATGGCGTACGAAACGATGTTATTACGCTAGTAGGAGGATTACGGCCGCCATATAATCCAGAAATTACTTGTGCCGCATTGACCCCGATAGTAGCGAGACTGATCTTCAATGTGTCCCCTTGAAACGATCATTTGGGCTTACTGGCTGTTTAATCTCTGTCCCTCGGGGTTAAAGTAACCCCGGCCAGACGAGGCATCGACGATTCCCCGGTGCCTCTTTTTCTTTCTGATCAATTTCCTAACCCATTTTTGAAAATGCAATCTCGGACGACGAAATCAGGCCAATGCGGACGTTCGTCTTGATTTTTTCTTCTCGACGTGGCCGAAAATCACTTGACTCTTCGTGGTACCGCATGTTTAATTATTGGATGTGGATTTTGTTATTGGAAATCTTTCTTTGACGAGTTTATTTTGGGCAACTGTGTGAAAGGTGGTGGATTATCAAGATAGGGGAGAATAGTAAGATAGGGTAATAGTTTGTTAGGTTAGGTCGTTAGCTAGGACGATAGTTGGTAGCATTGTAACAGGACTCATCCATGGGATTATGGCTGATAGGACTATAGCAGGTAGGACGATAGCTAGTAGGTCTATAACAAAAATAGAATAATAGCTAGAAGGTTGTAGCAGAATAGGATGATAGCTGGTAGGACTATAGCAAGATAAGACGATAGCTAGTAGGATCATAGGAGAATAGCACGATACCTGCGAGATCAGCCATATGATACCATCATCATATGTGGTAAATCATATATTGACAAGATTGAATGTTGTCAATTAAAGTCAAATATTGTTAATCATATGCTATTGAGGTCATGTGTTATGTAACATGTCTAAGTAATATATGGTCAAGGTCGACTGATGATAACACATGTTAATCATATGTTAATCATTATGATATGTCATCAAGGTTAAATGTTATACATCACGTGTTATCAAGATGAAATGTTATCACACACATGTTAATCATATGTTAATCAATGTAATATGTCATGAAGGTTAAATGTAGTACATCACATGTTATCAAGATGAAATGTTATCACACATATGTTAATCATATGTAAATCAATCTGATATGTCATCAAGGTTAAATGTTATACATCATATGTCATCAAGGTTAAATGTTATACACCATATGTTATCAAGATGAAATGTTACCACACACATGTTATTCATATCTTAATCATATGTTACCAAAGTCAGATGTATGTCATATGTTATTAAGATGAATTATTAGTCATGTGCTATCAACGTTGCAGTGTTATGAAGATTTCTATGTGGGATTTAATAAAATTGTTCTCAAAATTAAAATGTACCTAACCTAGAAAGGTCAGTATAACGAAAATATAGAATCTCGTGAATGCAAAGACTTGGATAAAAAAATATAGACATCTGGATCGAACATGCAAATATACTTAGGAATAGTAAAATACAGAAAGTTGATTATGAAAATTGAAGAATATATCAATATATAGGAACTGGAGAAAAAGATGGAGTTCTTCAAATCATAATTTGAAAAATATGGAAATGGAGTACTGTAGAGAACTGAGAATATAGAAGTTTGTATAACTCTCTTAATTATCCATTTCCCTGAAGAATACGTTTTATAACTCAGTCGGGACTGAAGACGTTAGTAACCTATATCTCAGCAACTATTAATCTTTGAACCCATACACTCTAATAACTTTTTACTCATAATTCTCTTTCTAACTGCGCCATAATATTTCACCCATTGCAATTACTCAAGCTCACCATATATTGATAAGAAAGTGAAATAATTATATTCTTCATATCGTCCCATTTATATAACTTGCTTATATTATACCGAACAATTTGACTTTTGACATGAAATATTTAAAAATTTAGAACATTTTGGTTAATTTGATATGCTTCCTCATATCACTTAATTTGCCATATGTGACCTAATTGTCATATGTCACCTAATTTGCCATATGTGACCTAATTGTCATATGTCACTTAATTTGTCATATGTCACCTAATTGTCATATGTCACCTAATTTGCCATATGTGACCTAATTGTCATATGTCATTTAATTTGCCATATGTGACCTAATTGTCATATGTCACCTAATTGTCATATGTCAGCCAAATAATCTCATAAGTTCAAACCCACAAAAGACATCTTTTTACTACAATATTTTAATTATAGCCACGATTTCATAAATTTTAGCTCCGTTCTTTTGCACCACAAAATGTCAGGCTTCCACCTATCAGGATCTGCAACAATCAATACGTGCTTCGTCCATTTGTTTCTTTCCGTGCCGAAATTCTCTGCAGAAAATTTAAATCCCGTTTATTGAACGCGGAAATTGAATGGACCGGTTCACGCGACTAAACTTATGAACTTCGAAACCAGGATTTCAATAGCTGATCCTCCACCGATTTTCATTTTCTCGTTATCGCGCAACCAGGAATCCCAGTTTCCGAGTCTGTCTAGCGAGGTCAGCAATTAAGCACTTCCCGTCGTTCGACGTTTTCCCTGGGAAACTAATTATTGTCCAAACAGATTAACTGTTTCAATACACAACGCTTGAGGACCCGTCGAGTTCCGCAATAATTCCTCGATTGTCGATATGTTGCAAGTTTGCAAACACGGCCCACCCTCAATGAGATCCTCGATTATTCTCGAATGAGGAAAACGCACATTTGTTCGCCTGCCATTCGTCAGAAATAATTTTGTGGCTTCGTACATTCGACTATTGTTCTCTGTTTCTGAATGTTGCTTAATTAAGGAGAGGTCGTATATTTTCTGAAGCTTCTTGCAAATTTCGACAATTTCAACGTGAATCTAATTTTTGACATTCTTCAATATTTTACTTGCTAAATTTTTCACTGTGTTCTTTAATTACGTGTCTAATATATGTATAATGATACTTTTAAATTCAGAAACATTTGCATCTAAAAATTTGATATGAAAAATGTGAAAATTTCAACATAATTATTAATGTTTTCAAAATAATAAATTTACAAAGTGATTTAAACAAAATTTTTCAGCGTCACATTTGCAAATGATTCAAAATAATTTGTGTAACATCAATAAATGTCACGACGAATTGTATATTTCATTTGTAGAAGAAAATGAAAGTCTGCTCTTTGAAAGCGTACCGTGAAATCACAATTAGATTCGAAAACGTAGAAGAGGTTGGTACGCATGGTCGATAAAATGGTATGCAGAACTCCATTATTCGCGCGTAATGATTCCAAAGATGCTCGTCGAGATAATTTATGACCGACGTGAAGTACCGTTTCATCTCCGAGCGGTGTTCGATCGATTGCTATAGAATTACTGCGATCGCCATTATACTTTTTGAAAATTACAGGAGCCCATGTTTCAGTTAATGCGTCCGTTTAGATCGTACGCGAATTGAATTATCGAGGAGAAGCTTGCATTTCCATAATCGATATTCGTATCCTTAAGTGTGTCTCTGCCACGGGTGCTTTCATGTTCCGTCGAGAGAAAAGCGAAGAGAAAATCGGATTTGACATATGGAATACTTGCGATGATTTAATACTTCAACTGATGAGTTCAAATAATTAAAATATTGTAATTTCCCTTTAAGATTTTTCTCTGTTCTCGAAAACAACGAAGACATCGCACAGAAATTAAATGGAAAATGGTCGGTTTTTTGTTAGATTTCGATTTATTTGACAGATGTGTCAAATGTAACAAATTCTCGACTGCCATAATTTTAAAAGAAAGTACCATTCAGGTTTCCTCAGTATGGGGATTAAACGTATGGGTTTTATGGAATCGGAATATACTTGATATTTAAAACAAAGGTATACAGTTGTCAAGAGTTGACCCAAGTAACGAAACCCACCGTAAAGTTGGTGGGTCAGATAAACAAAATTATAATAGTATAAAGTTATTTCTTTATAGATTTTTGGGATCAACAAAAAGACTATTGAGTTTCTCTATAAAAGTGTTCGTTAGTTTTATGTACATTTATTTACAAAATCCCACCTGTCAAAGGAGAAAAGATATTAAATGTCTGTTATTCTCTCTCTCCCTTACAATTATCAAACTGCCACTGTTACCTAAACTGTCTTAATTAATTTGCGAGTTCCTCTCGATCCTCCCATGTGCCCTTCTCTGTTTTCACCTTCCTCTACAAGTAGCGATGTCCTGCACCGTAAGTGAGGGTTCAAAATCTGATTTAATAACCTACAAGTTTTTCAGCAGTTCAGAGTTTCATAATTATCACTGCAGTGTTCAGACAAATGAATAACGTTGAATAGGTATATTTTGGATTTAGCGATCTTCAGTTGTACAAATTACAAATCGATCTCAAAACTCGACCTTTATGCAAATACGACTTGGGTTTGTCACATTTGAACTGTGACGTGTGTAACGACTCTAAGTCGATGTAAGCCAAGTTAAGAAGAACGTTTCTTTACACACACAGATGTCAACTCAAGAGTTGGCGCGTGAGGTTGACCCAAAGTAGAAGCTATAATATTATTGATTTTACATGATTACAGGACTCGTTACTCAAGGTCTAGGGGATAACAAGTAAGCAGAGACAAAATTCATATCTCAAGTTCGCAACAGCTTGACGGACGAGGTAATGTGATGGAGGGTGATTGGGATTAGGTGATTAGGGATGAGTCTAAGCGTTTTCTGATCCACCTGACATGTGTATATTAAAACTCGTCATTCATATTTCGCGATGCACATTATCAAGCAGGTATACTTAACATAGGTATTCTCTTAATAGGACCAAAACTGAACTGTTTCTCAGAAAACCAACTGCCCACAAGCGAAAGTGCATTGTAGTGCAAGTTGAACGGATATCTCGAAAATACGTCGTGAACGATTGAAATTTTGCTGTGACCAGGTAGATCGTTGAAGAGGTCAAGAAACCGAGCGACGCAATTTCAGCCGGCGCGTAGCCGTTAAATATTGATCAAAAAGTAACGAGCCTCCCACTTATCATGCCCGAGATAGTGGAATAGCCATGGACCGCAGCGATGAAAAGGAAGGAAACGCTTCCTTGGTCTGGTCACGGGTTACTTCTTGGTAGCGGCGGATGATCATACACATTTGGGTTAGCAGAAAAGAGGAGGATGAGAACGCGGAAAGGAAACGAGCAAGAAAGACCAAGATAGGTTACAGGCGACCGCCATAGTCTAGCAACGCTTCCGCAAAATTTTCTTTCGCTTTGCATAACGCTGATGTATTCTATTGAGGCTGACCTGAGCCAACGCAACAAACCGACCGTTTTAAATAATGCACGGTTGTGCGACTTTCACCAGTTATTTCAAATGACGGTAATTTAGAGATACAATGGGAGATGTGATGGAAAACGTAATTTGAGAGATTCGGGTGGAGTATGTGGTTCAATTCTTTTATTTGCGGGGTGAACATTTGGGTGCAATTTAGGGAGTTGGTGATTTGGGAGCTGGGAATTTGGGTGTTTGGTAATTTTGGGGGTTTAAGAGTTGAATTTATATATTTGGGATGTTGGGAATTTGTAAGTTTGGGTTTGTGGATGTTTCAGAATGTGAGAATGTGGGAATTGGTGGGTGGAGTACTTGGGAATTTGGTAATTTGGGTATATAGGAGTTTGGGACACTAGGAATATGGGATTTTAGGAATTTGGGACTCTAGGAATTTGGGAATTTAAGAATTATTGAATTCTGCAATTTGAAAGTTAAGGAATTTAGAAATTGAGAAGTTGGGGAATGTAGAGATTTGAAAACCGAGAAATTGGGTAATTTAAGAATTTCAAAATTAAGAATGAAAATTTGGAGAATTTCTAAAAATTTTGAAATGTAGAAGTTTTCAATTGTAAGGTTCGAAATTGAGTATTCTCAAAATTGTAAAAGCTTGAAATTTACAAAATTCAGAAATCAACAACATCATCTTGAGAATTTCTAAATGTCTAACACAACTCATAAAGCATTGCACCTTAAAATTTCCACTCTATTTCTCCAACGATTTATCGTACCATGCAAATATAAAGATATGAGACATCAATTCACATAATCAAATTAAACGTTCTACAAGGTACTTGCACATAGTTTGGCGAACATGATGCAGTACCCCAAAGCAATAAGTCTACATTTAGAAAACGTCGGCAAGGAATGCGACGAAATTGGAGAAGTTGCGGTGTAAATGAGGATTGAAGAATGTGTTTGGATCGAACGATAGGGACCGAGGTGATTGAGAACAGGTTATTATGGGGCGAGCTTGATCGAGTGACTTTTAGAAATGGCTGAGAGTTTTAGGGTGAAAAGAAGGAGCGATTGGAGATGCAAGGATATAATGTGGGGGAGAATGGAAAGAGAGTCTCTTCAGGGTAAGAGTTCAGGGTCATTGTTGAAAAGCGCCGGAGTTTAAAGTCTGGTGAATTTAGCAAGTGAGATTTTGCCACTCGTAACTCACATGAATACTCTAACCAGACTTCGGTTTAAAACCAGATTTCACTGGTTGTTGATAAAAATCTTCAAATGAAGTTTCATATTACAATTCAATTTTAGTATGCTCAACATGTGTTAATATGTTAAATGTATATTCAAATTTCAGTGGATTCAGTATATTTGGTGTGATCAGATTTCTATATCTGACGTTTTCAGATTTCAGTATGTTTATTATTTTCAAATTTTAGTATATTCAGTATATGCTGAGATTTCATATGTTTGATATGTTTCAACACATTCAAGCTTTAATATGTTTAGCATGTTAGGTATGCGCAATATCTTCAAGTTTCAGTATGTTTGGGAATTTCCATATGTTACACAAGTTGAATTTATTGAGTATGTTGAATATGTTGAATACGTTCCATATGTTACATATGCTCCATATGTTCAGTATGTTGAATATGTTGAGTATGTTGAATATGTTGAGTATGTTGAATATGTTGAGTATGTTGAATATGTTGAGTTTGTTGAATATGTTGAATACGTTCAATACGTTCAATATGTTGAATACGTTCCATATGTTACATATGCTCCATATGTTCAATATGTTTAGTATGTTGAATATGTTGAATATGTTTCATATGTTACATATGCTCCATATGTTTAGTATGTACAATATGTTCAATACGTTGAATGTGTTGAATATGTTCAGTATGTTCAGTATGTTAAATTTGTTCAACACATTTTAATGTATTCACTATATTTAAATTCTCCATAACGTCCACATCTGTTGTAAATCTACTTTTTGTCCACAAGAGGGTACTTAATAATAACTAACCCGGGATACAGATCAGAGTAAGAGCAAATTGTAATTTGCTGAATACAACCCTAAGTACAGTCTCAGTTACATATGGGTGAGTGATAGTAATCAATCATCCTGTGGAAACAAACCTAAATTTTCGTAACGAATTCAAGTAACGATACTCGACTACTGTGATAGCTTTAATTATTAAACGAGTTTCAGAGTTAACCTAATTCCCTACTGGGTTTATTTAATGATAGGTTAATTGAATCAACCTAACGTTCAAAGTTTGATTACCTATGGGACTTATTAACGAACAGCCTAGTTATGTTTAGTTTTAACTGTCACTTATTAATTCTGTTCTCTGTTGACTACTCATTTTGATATTCTTCTTTATTACTCATCTACGAAATACAATTGAATTTTGTTAAATAGTAGAACACAATAATAATTTTAGGTATCATTAAAATTATAGTAAAAACACGTTGACCTGTTCAGAATTAATTTCAAGTCACAAAATCTATTATGATTAATAATTTTATTTTACCAAATTTGTTGAATACAAAATCTTGTATAAAAAATATTAAAGTATCAAAAATGTGGAAGAAGAGAAAATGTTGTACTTAAATTCATAGTTTCCTGTACAGGCTATTAATCTGATCGGCTGAAGACTTGTCGTTGAATCGATTGTTTTCGCTCAATTGATACGAGACTCGACTTGACGTGGGCTCCTTGTTTATGGCATGCTTTAGATTTCTTTTCCGATCCATTCGACTGTACGAACAGATTGTTCGTTATTTCGTGGCCATTGAACGTTTTTTGCAGCGACTGGACGCGATCTTTTAACCTCGAGCCACTGCCAAATCGCAAATCGATATCGAGGGCCTGCAAGACAGCAGCCGTACGAACGGTTCGTCGAACATCACTCGATATCGAATATGGATTATGCAGCCAGAAACTACAATGTTCCTGCGCGAAGTCCTGTTGACCCACCATGACCATCTGAATATATTGCAACCTCTGTCCTTACAAACGGTTTATCTTACATTAAGTACACAGATCGGTTCGTTTACCTGGTACATCTGAAATTTTTCTTTTTCGGCTCAGTTTCACATTTACAATTGTAGATATGCGAGATTGCGAACGAGGTTTATGAGGCTTGAAGTATTTGAGTGAGTGACGAATTTTATACGGTGTGTTGTACGCAGGTGGTATATTTTATGGTCCTTCGCGATGACTTTTGTACAGATTCTCAAATTTTCGAATTCTCAAATTTCTAAATTCTCAAATTCCCAAATTCTCAAATTCTCAAAGTCTCAAATTCGCAAATTCTCAAATTTTAAAATTTTCAAAGCCCCGAATTCTTAAATTTCCAAATTCTCAAAGCCCCGAATTCTCAAATTTCCAAATTCTCAAAGCCTCGAATTCTCAAAGCCCCCAATTCTCAAAGCCCCGAATTCTCAAATTTCCAAATTCTCAAAGCATCAAATTCTCAAAGCCCCCAATTCTCAAAGCCCCGAATTCTCAAATTTCCAAATTCTCAAAGCATCAAATTCTCGAATTTCCAAATTCTCAAAGCATCAAATTCTCAAAGCCCCCAATTCTCAAAGCCCCGAATTCTCAAATTTCCAAATTCTCAAAGCCTCGAATTCTCAAAGCCCCCAATTCTCAAAGCCCCGAATTCTCAAATTTCCAAATTCTCAAAGCCTCGAATTCTCAAAGCCCCCAATTCTCAAAGCCCCGAATTCTCAAAGCCCCGAATTCTCAAATTTCCAAATTCTCAAAGCCCCGAATTCTCAAATTTCCAAATTCTCAAAGCCTCGAATTCTCAAATTTCCAAATTCTCAAATTTCCAAATTCTGAAAGTCCCAAATAAATAAAACTAAAATAGAGAAGTACATAAACGACAAAATATGAATGAATTGTCTGAACAAAAAGTGTACACAGATTAAAAAGAGAACATCTTAAGATACCTTGTGAACGCGTGAAGTTCTCCATTTTGTAGTTGCAGAGTCAGTACCTATCCAGAATCCGTTTAAACGGTGTCTTGATTTTCCACTCGGGAAATAAAGAAATAATATAGCAGACAAGCATGCCCTAAAACATAAGATACCCGCAATGTCACCACTCAGTCCAAAGTATAACAAGAAGGACATTAATTATGAAGTGACCTAATATTTAAGCCGACGAATCTCCACGAAGCTGGATGGTTTTTCAGTGTACGAAACGAGAGCTACTTTAAACGACAAAAAGCCTACAACGACAGGAAAAAAGTTAAAGGGGAGAAAAGCAAAGAAGAAGACCGAACGTGAAACACCTCTGAGCCAGGCAATTCGTATTTTCGGGTAAAAACGAAATGAATGCTAGTTCTTTTTATCGCGAGTACCGTATATTGCATCCTCTCTGGGATATGTCGGATAAATAGAATTCCTCGGACAATTTATGCTAGCATTTATAATTTCTTCAAAATATTCATGTTATGCTGAGTATATTACTATTATTATACAGAGTATAATCTTTCTATGTATGAGAGTTTGATAAGTTGCCGTGCGAAATGGAACTGCTGATTTTGGAAACATAAATATAGGGAATTTGAACGAATTTGAGTTATTGGAAATTTAAAAGTTTGAGAATTTACGAGTTTAAGGATTTTGAGAATTAAAAAATTGAAGAATTGAAGAATTGAAGAATTGAAGAATTGAAGAATTGAAAAATTGAAGAATTGAAGAATTGAAGAATTGAAGAATTGAGGAATTGAAGAATTGAAGAATTGAAGAATTGAAGAATTGAAGAATTGAAGAATTGAAGAAGTGAAGAATTGAAGAATTGAAGAATTGAAGAATTGAAGAATTGAAGAATTGAAGAATTGAAGAATTGATGAATTGTAAAATTCAAGAATTGAAAACTTGAAAACTTCATAACTTGAAAACTCGAAAAATTGTAAAATTGAAAACTGGAAAACTTGAAAACTTGAAAACTTCATAACTTGAAAACTCGAAAAATTGAGAACTTGCAAAATTGTAAAATTGAAAACTTGAAAACTTGAAAACTTGAAATCTCGAAAAATTGAAAACTTGCAAAATTGTAAAATTGAAAACTTGAAAACTTCATAACTTAAAAACTCGAAAAATTGAAAACTTGCAAAATTGCAAAATTCAAAACTTGAAAACTTGAAAACTTCATAACTTGAAAACTTGCAAAATTGAAAAATTAAAAACTTGAAAACTTGAAAAATTGAAAAATTTCTAATCAGAAAATTCCAAAAACTAAAAAATGTTTGTAAAAATGTAACAATATAAAATAATGACCATAATTGTATAAAAATAAAAACGGAAAATGAAATTTCCATAGCAGAAAACATAACCCGTCCACGTTAAAAATGAAAATGCCCTCCCGGTCATAATTGCCCATTACCAGTTTAACTCGTAAACTTAACATCTGTAATCACGCTTCCGATCGTGAAATGGCTGTGTACCGTCGCGTGTAATTCGGTCAGTCAAATCCTGCGAGCAGAGATGCTAAGTAATTAGCGAGGCTTCTTGTTGCTTTAATTAGAGCACAATTAGTTACTTCTCAAAGTAATGACGTTGCGCACTTACGTTCACTCCGTTGAGTGCACATTCCCTCCAAGCCTTTTCGTGTCGGTAGACCGTCGAATCCGTGACCTTTATCGACAGGAAATCATTAACAGCAGCCAACTTGGTTGCAAAGAGTTGCTTTCGATGAGTTCGGTCTACCAAGGAATTAATAAAGTCCGATAATGGTTTCGATACTTTGCATTTACTCGATGCGTTTCTTGTTTCTGGTGTGTTTTGGTACGAACTGTACTTCGTGATTGATGGCGTGTGTAATGGAGTGTGCCTACGCCGTTTGGGTTTTGATGTGGAGAAATGTGCAACTGTGTGAAATTTTGTTTGAGAGGATTAGATATTATTTTACTATATTAGTTGGGATATTGGGAATTTTGTGTAGGATGATGTGTTGTACGTGGTTGGTATATTTTATGGTCTTTAGTGATGACTCTTGGACAAATTCTCAAATTCTCAAATCCCCAAATTCTCAAATTTTTAACTTCTTAAATCCCCAAATTCTCAAATTTCCAACTTCTTAAATCCCCAAATTCTCAAATTCCCAAGTTCTCAAATTCCGAAATCCTCAAACCCCGAAATTCTGAATTTCCCAAATTCTCAAATTTTTAACTTCTGAAATCCCCAAATTCTCAAATTTCCAAGTTCTCAAATTTCCAAATTCTTAAATCCCCAAATTCTCAAATTTCCAAGTTCTCAAATTTCCAAATTCTTAAATCCCCAAATTCTCAAATTTCCAAATTCTCAAATCCCCAAATTCTCAAATTTCCAAATTCTCAAATCCCCAAATTCTCAAATTTCCAAATTCTCAAATCCCCAAATTCTCAAATTTCCAAATTCTCAAATCCCCAAATTCTCAAATCCCCAAATTCTCAAATTTCCAAATTCTCAAATCCCCAAATTCTCAAATCCCCAAATTCTCAAATCCCCAAATTCTCAAATCCCCAAATTCTCAAATCCCAAATTTCCAATCCTTCCACTTCAAAAATTTCCAAGTACAAAAATGTCTAAATTCTCAAATTCTACAAATCCGAAACCTACACTCATTGTTTTCAAAAAAAGAACATCTTGCACTATTCTTTAGAATAAATTCAATAGTACACATATATCTACAATGTCGATATCGCTTCCGACTTTATGTAGTACATTACTACAAAAATATCTACATCTTATCGCAGCCGGAAAACACGTTTTCTATTTTTCAGCAGATCCTTCAGGGAGTACGCTTAATGGCAGCTCTAACAACGATGTCTATGCACCGTTTTCATGAACGTTTTAGTTCCCGAACGTTTCACTCGTTTTTTTCTATATTCACCGCCTTCGAACACAAGTTTCAGGTTCTTCAATAAAAGTTTTAAAAGCTTTCTAACTATTACTTTGCCAACCGATAATTCACTTAATACTGTACCTGTGTAAACGGTCCTTGATGTGGACTCTTGAGTGACACTGCCAAAGATTGATGAATAAAATATGTCTAGATGAAAAATATTACTTGTTCGCTTTACAATTTTTATGTAAAAAATATGGAAAAAAGAATGGAAAGGCAGTTTGTTGACTAGTTACACTTTGCATGTTTATTGAAATATGTCATAAACATTGCCTAATACTCAATTTTTGTTTAAAAATATTTGTTCAAATTGGAAAATTGGAGAATTGAAATAATGAAAACTTGAAAAATTGAAAAATTGAATAATTGAAAAATTCAAACATTGAAAAAATTAAAGAAATGAACTCAAAAATTGAAAAATTGACAGCTTGAAAACTTGAAAAATTGAATAATTGAAAACTTGAAAACTTGAGAACTTGAAAACATGAAAACTTGAAAACTTGAAAAATTGAATAATTGAATAATTGAATAATTGAAAAATTGAAAAATTGAACAATTGAACAACTTTTCCATGTCCAAATGACTGCAATCTACTAATGGTTTATTTACAAAAAACACCTGAATATTTACCTTAATGAGTAAACTGCATCCAAGCATTTTTTGTGACCAGCATCGAGAGAAGCAGAAGTTTAAAAATAAAGGGCAAACAATGAAACAGATAGCATTCGAACATCCTCCTTTTGTTAGCTCCAACTGTACAGGAAAGCCTAATTGATTACAGTAAATGGAGACTTTAATTCCAGAGTTCAGTCGTCGGGAACGAAACGTACAGATTAGGGCGTTCCCTTTTTTGCCATCAAGACATTTCATTATGTTTTTAGAAATCTATAGTCGATAGGATCCTCTATTGAGTTTAGTTTCGATCTATTCTTGTCACGGAAAGTAGAGAAGAGAAAACTTTGCGATGTCCATCTTGTCAGGTCTTTGACCTTTTTGGTGCTGGGGATCTTGGACGAGTTCAAAGAACTTGTATTTCTTGCGCTTTGGACCGATAAATTTGGAAGTGGCAATTCGATGTTTTTTAATGGGGGTTTCAAAGAGAGGAAAATATTTAAGGTGGAAGAGTATTTTTAGTATTTATTCGAGTTTTGAAGAAACGAAATTTTCTGAAGACGAAATTTTTAACTTCTGGATTTGTATACCATCAGATTTCCAGTTTTAGGTATTTAAATTTTTTGTAGTTTCCAAATTCTCAAGATTCTGAATTCTTATATTGCCCATACTTTGTGTCTTCAAATTTCGAAATTTGTAGATTTACAAATCGTAAATTAAATAGTTCAAACTGTCAAATTTCTATATTCAAAACGACGAGTTCGCAGCTCAACAAACTTTCAAATGCCTAAATTCAAGTCTCCTAGTCCCCAAATCTTCAAATCCCAAGTCGTCACATTCCTGAATCCTCAAATCCCCAAGTTGTCACATTTCTGAATTCTCAAATCCCCAAATCCTTAAATCCCCAAGTTCTCAAGTCCCCAAATCCTTAAATCCTCAAGTCATCATATCTTTGAACTCTTAAATCCCCAAATGATCACATCTCTGAATTCTCAAATCCCCAAATCCTCAAATCCCCAAGTTCTCAAGTCCCCAAATCCTCAAATCCTCAAGTCATCATATCTTTGAGCTCTTAAATCTCCAAGTGATCACATCTCTGAATCCTCAAATCCCCAAGTTCTCAAGTCCCCAAATCCTCAAATCCCCAAGTCGTCACATCTCTGAATTCTCAAATCCCCAAATTCTCAAATCCGTGAATCCTCAAATCCCAAATTTCCACTTCAGCCAAACTCCAAAATACGAAGTACATATCAAATTCACATAAGCTCATAAATACTGATACCTAACTCTCATCCCCAGTTACAGCAACACAAAAAAATCTCCACCCAAAAACAAGCCAACCTAACCAAATCCTATAATTTGATCCTATTAATCTAGATAAAATCCGCTAGCACGTTGCCCACACTCCACACTCGTAACGCAAACATCCCTAATTCGCGTCACAGGTCCCCAATTAGAACCCAATCTTGATGTTTACCGTCTACCAGCTAAATTCAATCTATTCACGCACCAATATCATCTCCATTCCCACCCAACATTCGTCTTGAAATGAACAGCTAATCCGTATTAATCCAGATGTAACGTGTTCTGCGTTCGCTTTTGTTATTTATGCAGCCGACAAGCCTAATTATGCGGCTCGCTAGCAAATGTATTCATGAACGGAGCACGGTAAGGTACGTGGAGGTTTCTAGGTGCAAGAGTGAGGTCTTGTTCGCGAAAATCGCATGCATCGTAACGTATTGCGGTTGTCTATCATATTAATAGGACCGTTAATGAAGCCTTGACGGACTATGCTAAATAGCATGTTGCTTTGAACACCTCACAAGTTGCGTAACCATCGTCGTTATCTATACATCATGTTGCACAATAAATTCACGTGATGAGTTTACATGTTGCTATACCATGTCAGTTTTTGCGAGATTAAAATGAAACGTCTGACGTGATAGGTTGCAGGATACTTAAACGTCACGTATGGCTGTCTGTGGACGACTGATTTTATTTGGACACGTCACATATGTGGATATTACTGAGAATTCTTACCTAACTCAACACTTGATTACCTATATACCTAGCTGAAATTATACAGCTCTATTACCTATAGTATACCTAACTATAACTATATATAATATTACCAGAGTCAGTAGTAGACACCTGCAAGTTCTAGTTAGAGACATAGTGGACCACTGTTACCTTCCAAAATCTCAAGCTTATATTATTACTAATTTATTTCCTTGGCATCAATTTTATACATAAGGAAAATCCTATCCATGATGAATGAAGTTCTGAAATGTGTTCGACCAAGTGATCAGTCAACTGAAATGAACACATGCTAATTGTTCCACTGATGTGAACACTGATATGTAGGATATGGAGGGTACAAAACCAACAGATCCACAGATGAAAACATCACATGAAGCTGTCAACAGCATAAGTACTCAACATATTAACAGGATTGTCAGCTGATGACTCTGAAACAGCTTCTTCATGCTAGCTACACCTAACTAAAGTCACCACTTTACAAGTGAGGGAAAAATCGGTCACATCAGTTACAGTGTTCAAGTCCTCAAAACTTCCACTAACTCTAGGACCTATTATACTCAGATGGGTTCACATACAGACAGCGTACATTCTAAAGGATCTAAAGAACTTTTGAAGCAAAATCTCTTCTAGACCCGCCAGAAATCATACCAAATACCAGGACTTAAATCGCAACTCGCAGAACCATACACTCAAAATTACATTCCAACGTGGGCAAAACCTTGGGCAACTCTTTTTGCCCGAAGCATCCCCTTTTGAATGTTAATTCCTGTGTAGGTGACCGACAAGTTTAACGGACCAGTGGTTTCAGCAAGCGTGTTATGGGACAGTTAGAGCACACAAAGTTGGTAACTTACTACCGGTTGCTGCAACTACGGTTAATCGGATTTTTAAGCGACTTAGAAATCCGTGGAACTAACAATAAGCGGCGTGTGCTCTGGCAGATGGATGGCGGATATAAGCGAGGTTGTACTTTTAGTCCAGATTGTTAAAACTTGAGAACTGCAAGAGTGACCCCAGTGTCGAATAAGAGAATTTTAAAGTACACAGGATGTTAAATCAGTTGGACTTTTGTTCTGTTATCCTCTAAGCTTATCTTCTGGCGCTCGGAATCCACCGGGATTGGATTCTGGAGCGATTAAGACTTCTGGTTTTCTCCATATTGGTATTGGAATTTCTAGGCTACAATATTGCAATATACATTCTTTTGTTTATTGAGTGTCCGCGACCGGCCAGTGTATTTTGTTAACATCTTTTGAACTATTCTTATTTCTATTAACATGTGTAACTGTCCAAAACGTGACCGTTCACATATAGGAACTCTGTAAATCTGGAAGATTTTGTAGTTCCAGAATTAACTATCCACAATTAATCCTCCGGAATCTCTTCCGACTACCCAGTTAGGGAACGTTTCCTAAAATAGTTCCCGAATATCCAGGGTAACGAGGTTCAAAAACGCTATGAACCTCTTCAATTATCCGGCCAATTGGCCGATACAATTAATTCCGTTAAGGGATACCGGAGTCGCGGTATTATTCAGCCATTAAGGGCGGCGGAATGTGCTAGCATCTGCTGAGGGTGGATGAATTGCGGCGATAACACCGAAGGCAAACGACAAGAGAAGAAATGGCCTAGGACCAAGAGGGATAAATGTGCTCGCTGTATTGCAGGGGCTTTAGGTCCTGGCCACGGCCCAACGTGTGTGTCTTCATAATCTCTCGACTTGTTAGCGGGAAAGAAAGGGAAACGGTGATCGATAAAGGGCTGCATGGAACAAGGGGGACGCTAACTTCTGAACCATTGCGCCCCTATTGACATCTGCGACTAAATAGCGACTCGAGATGTGGAATATCGATCGGTTTGATGGCCAAGAAGCAATTCGCTAGTTTGATGAACTTGCTCGTGTCATTACGAAATGGAAGGCTGGCCGACTTGGAACCCTACAATGGTAAGTTACGAACATTGAAACTGGGAAAGTGTTCGACGATTATTCTGCGAGGTGTTTCGAATGGCTCAGTCAACAGTCAAACTCCAGGGGGAAATGGGTTATTACGGTTAGGCCCGTTGTAATATGGTTAATTCGGTGCGTGCTAAATGCTTGGCCTATCCAAGTATGATATGTGGAGGTTGCATAGGTTTATCGAGTCGTGCTGTGTGCACGTAGTTATGTCTGAACCTACGAAAGTGCTATGACAATATGGGAATGTTCTGTTAAGTGATATAAGCTTCTATTTGTTTTATTGTGTTTTGCGCGATTTTTGATTTCGATGTTTGCTTCGAAGAGATATTGCTGGAAGTGATTGTAATCGGAATCATTACGATTGTAGTATGTTGTACTAAACACAACCGCTTTCAGTGGAGCATTTAATCAGTTGACATTGTCCGTTAGCAAATATCCAATTTCATTTTGTGATACAACAATTGGGAATTGGATATTCAGTGAAGGACAATATTAACAATAAACGTCAAATTGGTCGATTTGCTGTTCATTACAACGAAGGATCAGTGTGTTTGCATTGAGGATATTAATTGAATTCGTATACATTTACTAGATTAAATAGGAAATTCTTAGATTATAGATTTTTTAGATATTTGGGAAATTTGGGATTTGGGGACTTTGGGTTCTGGGGAATTTGGGATTTGGGGAATTTGGGATTTGGGATTTGGGGAATTTGGGGAAATTGGGATTTGGGGAATTTAGGATTTGGGAAATTTGGGATTTGGGATTTGGGATTTGGGGAATTTGGGATTTGGGGAATTTGGGATTTGGAGAATTTGGGATTTGGGGAATTTGAGGAATTTGGGAAATTTGGGACTTGGGATTTGGGATTTGGGGAATTTGGGGAATTTGGGGAATTTGGGGAATTTGGGGAAATTGGGATTTGGGGAATTTAGGATTTGGGAAATTTGGGATTTGGGATTTGGGGAATTTGGGATTTGGGGAATTTGGGATTTGGGGAATTTGGGATTTGGGGAATTTGGGATTTGGAGAATTTGGGATTTGGGGAATTTGGGATTTGGGGAATTTAGGATTTGGGGAATTTGTGGAATTTGGGAAATTTGGGATTTGGGATTTGGGGAATTTGGGGAATTTGGGATTTGGAAAATTTGGGATTTGAGAAATTTGGGATTTAGGAAATTTGGAATTTGAAAAGTTTAGGATTTGGAAAATTAAGGATTTGGGGAATTTGATATTTGAGAAATTTGGGATTTGGGATTGTTGGGACGTGGGAAATTTGGTATTTGGAAAATTTGAGATTTGAGAAATTTGGGATTTGGGAATTTGGGAATTTGGGAATTTTCAAATTTAGGAATTTGGGAATTTTCAAATTTAGTAATTTAGATATTTGAGAATTTTCAAATTTGTGTACTCATTAATCTAGGAAATATAGAAATCCAAAATTTAAAAAACCGAAAATCACAGATTTTCAAAATTTAAAAATATGCAAAATAAAAAGTTTGAAGTCTACACCTCAGATTAATCAATTCTAATTCCAATTTAAAACTTACACACTAATTTATAATGAATAAAGAACTATATAACACTATTTCCATAGTATTTAACAGTACACAATAATTGAAATCCTATGAAGACTATATGTATCAATACAATTTACTTTCAAGTTCCTACAATTTGCATGTGTTTATATGTAATCGTAATTCATTGTTATCAATAAGCAATTGCTGAACAACAATTGTTGAACAACAATTGCTATAGTAATTATCGGTGTATAGTAACTAATATCACATCGTAACCACAATCGACTCAATCTTGCAACCCTGACGACCAGCTAGGTATTTAGTCAGCACATTCTGTGATGGTATTCCATGAATAATTGAATTGTTCGAATCGCTAGCGATCAATTCGGTAAGGATATATAACAGACATTTGTATTTTGTTTTCAACTGTACTGTCTTTCATTATACTAAACACAGGCAATAAAGCATTCGCAAGATGAACTTAATTTAAGCCTATTTTTAGTATGGATACGAATAGGTAAATAGTAGAAACTAATAATTAAATAATTAAAATTTAGAATAATTTTCTTCAAGTCCATTTTATAGTATGAGAAATAAATTAGTGGCAAATTTGCCAAAGTGATAAATTGTATTAGAACTTTTTAGAATTTTAAATAAAGCAATTAACGTTCTGAATTGCAAACAAGTACAACTGTTTATAAAATAATAACAGTAAGATTATGTTTGCAGTATGTGTAGTATTTTACAAACTAGAAAACATAGAAATTTAGAAACATCGAGAAGTAATAATTTCGTATCTTCAAATAAATCGATTTGGAGTATCATAACCTCAAAATTCTTCAATTTGGAAGTCCCAACAAATTTGCACTTCCAATCATAAAATTCCATATCTGAATACAAATTTTGCAGTATTAAAGAATTTTATCATTTCTGTTCCTACAGTCATCATTTCTATGTTCAGATACAAACATTTTGAAACACTAATATACATCCACTTCCAAATCATAAAATTCCATATCTGAATACAAATTTTGCAATATTGTCATTTTATCATTTCTGTCCCTACAGTAATCATTTCTATGTTCAGATACAAACATTTTGAAACACTAATATACAACCACTTCCAATCATAAAATTCCATATGTGAACACAAATTTTGCAATATTGTCATTTTATCATTTCTGTTCAGATGTTCAGATACAAACATTTTGAAATACTAATACCCACAGAATACACCTCGACAAAACGAGAGTTAATTCCGTATATATTTGATTATCCAACCAAGATCCGGTCGAACACGAGCAAAAAGTTCCGCAACACCAATTTACATCCCAACGATGTTTGATGTTCCAAATCAGCGAGTGTTACACTGCTCGCTGGTATAATGAATTAAATCATTTTGTGGCCGTGACGCACGTACATAACAGGTGAACCTTCCTGCATAGCCACAACGGGTTTGGTGGTCTAGTCGATAGTCGGACCATCTGCAAACAATGTTACAGTGACCGCAAACCTGATCGAAAGGGTCGCACTGCCGATGGCCACTCAACCGATGCCACGGTTAGGCTTCATTCCAAGATTAGGCCTATCGAGACATTCACCATACTGTTTACACAAAACAATTCACTGTACTCTCTTCAAACAATTATGTTTCTTCAGTAAACATTTCTAAAACACTTTTTTCGGTATGAAACATTTTTCTGTTCTTTTGGAAATTTATTTTTAATTTTAGGTCCTAGGATTACCTCGAACCAGGTATCAATAGAATAATATAATCCTTCTTCTCTGGACATTTAAGGTTCAGTAGGTAGAAACATCTGTTTGCCATAACTCCTAATAGAGACGTTCATTTCCAGTTTCCCATTCGAGGCATTGCTTAGTTTTACTACTTAGGTTTTTGGGGAAAACACCTCATACGTTACTAGGTTTTTCATTTCCACCCGAATTTGTGTACCTAATGGAAATTAGGAAGTGTTTCCTTCAGCCTTGTTCACCTCGAACCCTAATTTCTGAAGTTGTCAAATTTCCAAATTCTAATTTCTGAAATTCCCAGATTACCAAATTCTAATTTCTGAAATTTCTAAATTACCAAGTCTCAATTTCTGAGATTTCCAAATTACCAAGTCCCAATTTCTCAAATTCCTAAATTACCAAATTCTAATTTCTGAGATTTCCAAATTACCAAATCCCAATATCTCAAATTCTTAAATTACCAAATTCTAGTTTCTCAAATTCCTAAATTACCAAATTCTAATTTCTGAGATTTCCAAATTACCAAATCCCAATATCTCAAATTCCTAAATTACCAAATTCTAGTTTCTCAAATTCCTAAATTACCAAATTCTAATTTCTGAGATTTCCAAATTACCAAATCCCAATTTCCCAAATCCCTAAATCACCAAACCCCAATTTCTCAAATTCCTAAATCACCAAACCCCAATTTCTCAAATTTCTAAATCTTCAAACCCTAATTTCTCAAATTCCCAAATAACCAAACCCTAATTTCTCAAATTCCTAAATCACCACACCCCAATTTTTCAAATTCCTAAATCACCAAACCCCAATTTCTAAAACCCCCAAATTACCAAACCCCAATTTCTGAAATCTCCAAATTACCAAACCCCAATGTCTCAAATTCCTAAATCACCAAACCCCAATTTCCCAAATTTCTAAATCGTCAAACCCCAATTTCTAAAATTCCTAAATCACCAAATCCCAATTTTCCAAATTCCTAAATCACCAAACCCCAATTTCTGAAATCCCCAAATCACCAAACCCTAATTTCTCAAATTCCCAAATCGCCAAACCCCAATTTCTCAAATTCCCAAATCACCAAACCCCAATTTCCCAAATTCCCAAATCACCAAACCCCAATTTCTAAAATTCCTAAACCACGAAACCCGATGACCGGTTCGTAGAACACATCGATGTTATATGATTACTCATTTATGAATATTAGAGCTATACTAGTAATATTCACTATACTACTGATCACTATACCAGTGTCTTGAAGCATCTGAAATTTCAGCGTTTTCGTTTGATCATAATCACCCAGCAGTTATAGAGTCGATAATTAATTTAAGGCTCATCGCTGCACACCTGTCACCATTCCAACTCTTTCTTTTCTTCTCACGACTGTCAATCACGAGTAATTAAATCCTTTTGAAAGCCCGTAACGTTTAATCATTTATTCTCTTTTGTTCCCATCGAACGGAATTTTTTTCGCGACAAAAGATTCTTCTCTGCCAATCGTACGCCGAAACGAACCTCGACACCTTCGAATAGCTTGAGAACTCTCCCATGTAAAATTTAACTGGCGATGTACCGAGTGTTCCGACAATCGGATTTAATCGTGGCCGATTAAAATAAATCCCGACGAGAAACGCGGTAATACGACAAGCAACGCGAACACGATCATGTAAATGGAAATCTTCGCAACAACCTTGTACAGGCTGCACCATAACAAACGCAAACTAATCAGTTCCAAGTGCATACAATCAAACAATTCAATTAGACACTTACTCAGTTATTCCATTAGTCAATTTTCAAGTACATATATTTCATTTAAAAATGCTATTAGTTTTCTATATTTTAATAAATTCAGTATTTTCAAGTATATGGAATTAGGTTTCAATATTTCAGTTCAATATTAGGTTTCAATTTGATATTTTCAAGTACATGTATTAAATAAAAGTGCAGTTAGTTTCAATTTAATAGAAAATGGCAGTTTCAAACGGGTACATTATAACAAAATCTTTTGTGTATGTTTCTTTTGTTAATTTAATCAAATCTGAAGGAAAACTATTATAGTAATGCAATAATAAATAATTACAATAGTGTAATAATGAATGACTACTTTTATACAATATAAACGGTTGCAATAATACAATAATAAATGCTTACAATAATACAATAATAAGTTATTGCAATGATACAATAATACAATAATACAAAACGATAAACAAGTGACCTGCATTTCGTTTGTGATACTTTTGAAATGCCCTGTACTATCAGCTGATATAATTTCCACACGTGTACCGAGCAGTTCCATTCGTTACATTTCCATTTCTTTTTTTGGCCCTGCTTGCAGCAGCTTTCATCATTTGAATGGATTTTAAATATTTACCGCGGCTTCGCCGCTTTTTTGTGGCTTTTCAAATGTCGGCTCGAGTACGTGTGTTGTATATTGGATCATGTATGAAAGAAGATCCACGTAAAATATTATGTTTCCTGGTAAATACGTGCATCCAACGGAAACACGAAATATTTATTATAAAATTTTGTTAGTTCTATATGGAAACTTTGTTGGAAGTTTGTGAGCTGGATCATTGTGACTTTGCCAATTATTATTTTGTTTTTATTGTAATTTAATCGGTGATGAGATGTGCCTAATATTCCAAATTTTCAATTTTCCAATTTTCCGAGTTACTACAATACTAAATTACCATTTTCCCATATTACCAAGTTACCAATTTTCCAATTTTCCACGTTACCAAAATACTAAATTTCCATTTTCCCATATTACCAAGTCCAATTTTCCAATTTTCCATGTTACCAATATACTAAATTTCCACATTCCCATATTACCAAGTTACCAATTTTCCAACTTTCCAAAATACCAAAATAATTAATTACCACATTCCCACATTACCAAGTTATCAAGTTACCAATTTTCCAATTTTCCGTTTTCCCATTTTCCAATTTTCCAACTTTCCAACTTTCCATTTTTCCAATTTTCTAATTTTCCCATTATTCAACTTTCCAATTTTCCAAGTTACCAAAATACTGAATTTCCATTTTCCCATATTACCAAGTTACGAATTTTACAATTTTACAATTTTCCAAGTTACCAAAATACTCAATTACCACGTTACTAATTTACCAAATTATCAAATTATCAAATTACATAATTTTCTAGTTATTAAATTACTCAATTATCCAATTAACTAATTACATACTTATTAAATTACCTAATTACTGAATTTCCCATATACCAAAGTACCAACTCAATAATTTACTAAATTACCAAATTACCAAATCACATTACCAAGCTAGCAAGTCCCCAATTATCCAATTTTCAAATTTCGCAAGTTACCAAATTATTAATTTACTATATTAACGATCAACATCCGAAAATTTGTAACATCTATAATTCTCCGTGTCCAATTATGCACCTAGTGCCCCTGCACCCTTTAATGGGCACTTAATCTTCCCACCCCCGTTTCCCAGCATAAAATCATTGAAGTAATCACCAGAATCAAGTAGAAAACTAGTTGGAACCACGAGGTAAAGACTAAATAACAAGCTTTCATTCAGACTTTAAACGGTCAAATGAGTTCCCAATTATATCTCTATCATACAAGAAATACGTTCGCGTATTTCAATAAAATTTATGTCGAAGTTCATCGAGTTCGCACGTGTTTAATTAACTTTGTAGTGCACGAATTCCATTAGAATCTGCTGTATCGACAGAATAATCCCTTACGGAATTGCTTCGCAAAACTGGGTTAAAATTGCGAAATGAACTTTTACTGTACGGTTCTGGTATTCCCATTCGATTAGGAAAAATCCTTTTTTCCTACGAAAGTAAATTGGAAAATTAAAATGCCTTTTCTGTGTAAGCCACTTTGTAACTGCCTACTGTTTTGAATCTACGGTTCTTTTGTAAATACTGTTCAATGACATCTGTTATTAAACTTAGGTATTTTATTTAATATTAAGTTTTTTGAAAACGGCCGCACTGGGGTATGAAATGATAGCTTCAATTTTAGTCCTGGAAATCTGAATAATTTTGAAATACTTTTACTATTGTGTATATTGCTGAAAGCCGAATGCACATGCTAGTGTGAAGAATTATGTTTTTATTTTACAATTATTTTTTATTTTATTTTGCAATATTATTGTACAAATTTGGAAAATAACTGGGTTACCTGTTATCCATTCATGCTGCAACAATTATCATTTTGACCAAGCATGACATACCATGAAAAACCTAACCTAACTATGAAAAAGTAGAAAAAAATCACCTCTATAGCTAAGAGCCACCCTAATGTGCACACGAGTACGTTTTGAAAATGGAGGAAGATTTCTGGAAAATAAAGGTAGTGACTACAAATGAAACTTAATATGATATTTTTCTCTCTGAATCATATTTTAAGTGTCCTCCAGTAAAAATAATTAAATTCCCTAATATTTGAGCAATGGGTGATTAACTGAATTAAGATGTTTATTTTGAAAGCGGTGCAAGTCCTTAGGGCTGAATGTAAAAATAAAAATTATTTCTAGCTTATACAGTATTTAGTGTTGGTAAATTTTAGTAATACTGACAATACTCTGAAGAATTCAAATTGTATGACATAACCTAAAAATGAGCGAGACTTTGCGTACACCTTGTACACATTTAACATGGTTAAATTTCAAGGGTAAGAATTCAGGTATAATTTTGTGTTACTTCGCTGTTAAAAACGTATAATTATACCACCGAAGTGGTTAAGGGTTAATCAAATCTCGTCAAGGTTTCTCCACTTTTTCACCGGCTTCTCATTAGCATAAATTGCGTTGCTTCTGTTAAAAAGAAGCCGTCTTATCATAATTGGCGTTGCACCGAAAGTGGTACGTGAGGAAAACAGAAGCGTCTTCTAGGGTGGATGTCAAAGGACGAATTTAGAGCATTCGTAAGAACTCGTGGTCGCATGAAGAGGTATGCGTCGCGTTCTTTTTATGCTCGCCCCCGCAAATCTGCTACGTTTCTGCAATTAAAACTCCGAGTTGAGAGATGTACATTCTGATGCAATGTAGATTCACTTTGGATAAGGACAAATGTGCATTCATTATTTTTTTTTATATATAAATTATCAAGTTTTTACATTATCTATGTTTTACTATGCTTAAGTTTACAGGGGTTTGCACTTTTCACGTTTCCGAATTTTTAGTTTGCAATTTTTATGGTTTCAAGTTTATTTTTCGAGTTTTCGAGTTTTCAAGTTTTCAAGTTTTCAAGTTTTCAAGTTTTCAATTTTTCAATTCTTCAATTCTTCAATTCTTCAATTCTTCAATTCTTCAATTCTTCAATTCTTCAATTCTTCAATTCTTCAATTTTTCAATTCTTCAATTCTTCAATTTTTCAATTCTTCAATTCTTCAATTCTTCAATTCTTCAATTCTTCAATTCTTCAATTCTTCAATTCTTCAATTCTTCAATTCTTCAATTCTTCAATTCTTCAATTCTTCAATTCTTCAAATTCTCAAACCATCTTATATTATGAAATTTCTTAATTTTTCAAATTCTTAATATTCAAATTCTCAAATCTCCATATGCCAGTCTCTAAATGACCAAATCGTCAGAATAAAAAATTACTGAAATCATGAATTCCATAAATCTTCCAAATTGTCTAATTCCTAAAACTCGAAATCCTCAATTTTCTACATTTCCAACGTAGAAAACATGGTTGAATCCATCCTACCCATCTCCCAAACTTCTAATCCCCTAATTTTCTCAATCCAGCTACTCCCAAATCCCGAACCCTCAATTTTTCGGATCCTCAAACTTCCAAATTCGTCAATTTTGCGAATGTACCAATTAAAAATTAAAGTAAAAATTAAAAATGCAGTAACGAGAATCCTTTTCCATCTTCGTGGTGATATTCTACTTAGGAAAGTCAAATTTGCTGCTGACTGTACCCATATACGCTGGCTGCGAAGACAAGCATGGCCTCGTAGTCGAATCACCGAGTGTTTCCTGCTGAGACCGTAATTAATACGCAGCAAGAGCACGAGTGGCTGTTTATCTGACTCCTAGATCAGTGTTACATTTTAAAGGAGAAGCTGTAACCGGTTGGGATGATAAACAGCAAGAAAAGCAAGCAATGTTCTTCCTTCGTGTTACGAACCTTCAGCGTAAGATACTCTGAGGGATGATTCCGTGAAACGCTGACGCACTGGCTCTTCTGAAAGCCAATTCTCACTTTGGTCTTCAGTCTCTGCATCGGTTGTAAATGTTTAACTAGCGATATTAACCTGCAGTCCCTTTTCTGATTTTAATGAAACTCGGAGATAGTGAATAGTAGTGTGTACAGCGATATTGAGTACCGAGTGTATATGGTATAAATTAGGGTTTTCAAGTGTAGTTAACAATATTTTGGATTAAATTCAGTAATTCAAATTTTTTGAAATTAACTTGAAACGTCTTTAAACTTTCACGTTCAGCCCAAAATTTTCCTTGTTTTCAAATTTGGAAATTCTAGCTTTGGTGATGTTTCAGATGCAAACACCTTTATGTTCTCAAGTTTAGTATAAAATTTTTGAGATGCAATTCAGAAATTCAAGTGTTCAGGAATTTTTAGACTAACCTTTAAACAAGTTCAGTTTAAAATTGTTCTTTCAAAATTTATGTATGCACATTCTTATAGGTCGAATTATATGGGACATCCTGAATATCTGAAACATAATCTACAAGCACATGATCATGAAGAAGATCGAAACACGAGTCCTTAACTCAGATACAACGAGGTATCTGGTAATGGGTGCAGAGGTTGCGATAGGAAAATGAATTTTGTAGCTGAAGCAGAGGAAAACGGAAGGCGAAGTTATCTTCTTGCAAAGAAAATAACTCGTCGAGTAGTCGCGTAGGGTTACGCTGTAAAAAAGCAAATATTCGTGCTCTATCTTCTCTACTTAGTTTCCTGCATCTCATCAGTTACTTCCAGATTTTCTTTCGGCGTTCTCTTTCTGTCTTTTAACACATTTCTTTCGCTATCTTTCAAAGTGAATTGGGAATTTTCAGATTTGTGGACTTTTGGAGTCTGAACTTTGGGATTTGCATATGGGACCTGGGAATAAGACCTGGAGGTATTGGGATGTGGACATGGGAGTTAGAAACGTTGGGTTTTGGGGATTGTGTGATTAGGAGATTTTCATATTTGAGGACTTTTGGAATCAGGAACTTTGGAATTTGCATATGGGAGTTGGGAATAAGATCTGGAGGAATATGGAGACCTGGAGATATTGTGATTTGGACATAGGAGTTAGGAACGTTGGGTTTTGGGGATTTTGTGATTTGGACATAGGAGTTAGGAACGTTGGGTTTTGGGGATTTTGTGATTTGGACATAGGAGTTAGGAATATGGAGACCTGGAGATATTGTGATTTGGACATAGGAGTTAGGAACGTTGGGTTTTGGGGATTTTGTGATTTGGACATAGGAGTTAGGAATATGGAGACCTGGAGATATTGTGATTTGGACATAGCAGTTAGGAATATGGAGACCTGGAGATATTGTGATTTGGACATAGGAGTTAGGAACGTTGGGTTTTGGGGATTTTGTGATTTGGACATAGGAGTTAGGAATATGGAGACCTGGAGATATTGTGATTTGGACATAGGAGTTAGGAACGTTGGGTTTTGGGGATTTTGTGATTTGGACATAGGAGTTAGGAATATGGAGACCTGGAGATATTGTGATTTGGACATAGCAGTTAGGAATATGGAGACCTGGAGATATTGTGATTTGAACATAGAAGTTAGGAAAGTTGGGTTTTGGGGATTTTGTGATTAGGGCATTTTCAGATTTGAGAACTTTTGGAGTTGGATATGATGGAAGTTGGTAATATGGAGATCTGGAATCATTGTGATTTGGACATAGGAGTTAGGAATATGGAGACCTGGTGATATTGTGATTTGGACATAGAAGTTAGGAACGTTCCTAACTTCTCACATCTCCAAATCCCTAGATCACCGTCTCCACATCTCCAAATTCTTGCATCTCTAAATCTCCACAAGTCCAAATCCCTACATCCCTAAATCCCCACATGCCCAAATACGTCCTCGGGCACCAAAATCCCTAAATTTCCAGAAATACAAAATTCTCCAAATTTCCCCAGTATTCTCAATCCCTACATTCCCAACTTTCCACATCTTCAATTCTTCATTCTCTCAAATGTCCAAGTCAAATTCCTACATTTTTAAACTTGTTAATTAAAATTTCCTAAAAAATGTCTAAACTTGCTAAATGAAATATCCTCAAAAATGTTCAAACTTGATAACTTCAGAAAGTGGTTACTGAGCAATACAAATGGTGCTAATATAACGACAGTCAATCTAATTAACAAGTAAGTTGAACCTACGCACTACCCACACACCCAGCACATGGTACACACGGTACATATGGAGTACTTGCAACCTGATTTATGGGTGTACGAGCAGAGTGATGGTGTAGAGACGCCAGATTATTCGGTAGTTGGAAGCATGTAGCTGTATACCGTGATGTGTAGATGCTCGATTATGCTAGATCTGATTCGTTCAATCTGTTTAATTTATAAGCACTGATATACAGGGTGTTTCATGACATCTTATCGACCTGATGCTGCAAGTCTAATCACACGCATGTTTATTTCACTAGCTTTTATTTCTACTTCATAGACTAGACTAGTTTAGTTTCCACCAGGTTTAGTCTACTTCTGATGTGAATCTTGAAGTCTATATGTTCATTTCTGAAATGAGACACCTGAATCAATGATTTGATATTCTGTGTTCTATCTTAAAGTGAGATACTTGGAGTGTCTCAATAATTTGATATCCTGTGTTCATTTTTGAAGTAAAATACCTGAAGTGTCTCAATGATTTGATATACTATGTTCAATCTCTAAGTGAGATACCTAAAGTGTCTCAATAATTTGATATCATGTGTTCACTCCTGAAGCGAGTCACTTTCGAAGTTTGAAACACTTCAGACTTCTCAACATTGTTAACTACTTTAACTTATGCTGTGTCTATGGTGACTTTAGACTCCGTAAAAGTACACCTGCGTTTTTAGCATGAAAGTTTTTTCTCAGCCAAGGTGAATTTTCTCTGTTGAAGTATGATCCTCTGTTTTGAAGTAGTATGTTCTGTGTACTAAATCAGGTTTATTTTATCGGAGGTCTCAACTAATCTATTAGCAATGTGGATTCCCAGAATGAGGACCTTTTGGTTTATTTTCTGATGGTTCTTGCGGCTGTTCTTTAGGAAGTGGGCGTGAATCTAGTTCGGAAGCGCGAGAATTTGGACCATAACTTTGTCGCTGGCATGTTCGTCGATAAATTGAATTAAAGTCGGACAACGGAACTCACGAACTTGGTGATGTAACCTGCGATGAACGGAGAGGAGCCTTTCTACCTTAATTTCGAACACTCTTTTAGAATTAATTATTTCTTCTTTGTTTTTAACAAATTAATTTGAACAGCAGGAAAGATTTACGTCAATCAAATTTTTGTTAGCTGTAGAATTTTATTTATTTATTCGAATAAGTAGTCTGAGGTTAAAATATATTCCATGTTTTAATATTTACGTTTTGTAAGTTTTTATAAATGTCAAGTTAATGTAAAAGATGTTGAAAGAAATGTGAGGAGTAACTATGTTTAATTTTTATAAATTAGAAAGTAAAGGTTTTCGTTGTCGTCAAAGATTGTTGACATTGAAATTTAGATTTTTTCAATCTTATTCAACTTCCAGTAGAAAGTATTTTAATGTATTCGCTGCTTCGTAAAATTATTGATTGAAATAATTGAGCTGAAATATTTGAATTGCAAACACGAACCGCCATATCTAACACTCAATTAGCACTTCGAGGCCACAAAAACATGGTTTGATATTCTCTATAATTACCATTGATTGTATACTTCATAGTTATGTATCAACACATCAAATTAATTTCGTGAAATGCATGTTCTGCGTATGCATAACAAAATCGCAAACGCGCCATGCTAAGAAATTAAATAATTTCGAAAAATATCACCTTCAAAGAAATTGTTAATAAATATATATTTTAGAGTTACATTTTTCTCTATCAGCAGTCATATATCCAGACAATAACCATCACACAAAAGCTATAACAATCAGAATAAAGAAATGACAACCATAACAGAAAACATATAGCTACAAGCATGAAAAGGGAATAACCATGACACAAAAAGTAACAATCATCACAAAAAGCAGTGATGACCATCACATAAAGACAGCTATAACCATCACAAAACAGATGACAAATATCACATAAAATGAACTATAACCTGTAGGGAGATAGTACCGATGTCAATCCACGAGATGGCGCGTGATGAGGCTGACGTGGAGAGCTACTACAATTGGTCAGAATAGAAAAATGGCCTCACACGTATTTTTGGTGGTATATTGGCTCAAGCGGTCGCAATTATCCTTCTCAAGTTCTAACCTTCCAAAGTTCTAATGTTTCGAAGTCCCAACTTTCCAAGGATCCAATCTTCCAAAGTTCTAACCTTCCAAAGTTAACTTCTAATGTTATAATCTTCCAAACTTTCGACCTTCCAAAATTTCAACCTTCTCAAGTTTCATCATTCCCAAGTTCCAACCATTCGAAGTTCCAACCTTGCAAAGTTCCAACCTTGCAAAGTTTTAACCTTCCAAAGTTCTAACTTTCCAAAGTTCCAACATTGCAATATTTTAACATTCCAAAGTTCTAACGTTCCAAAATTCCAACTTTCCAAGGATCCAATCTTCCAAAGTTCCAACCTTGCCAAGTTTTAATCTTCCAAAGTCCCAACATTCCAGTGTCTTAACCTTCCAAAGTCCCAACCTTCCAAAGTTTAAATCATCCAAAGATTTAACCTTCCAAAGTTATTAACTTCTAATGTTATAATCTTCCAAACTTTCGACCTTCCAAAATTTCAACCCTCTCAAATTTCATCTTTCTCAAGTTCCAACCTTCCAAAGTCTTAATCTTCCAAAGTTTCGACCTTCCAAAGTTCTAACATTCCAAAGTCTTAACCTTCCAAAGTTCCAACCCTCCAAAGTACCAATCTTCCAAAGTTCTAACCTTCTAAAGTTCCAACTATAGTCCCAACCTTCCAGGGATCCAACCTTGCAAAGTTCCAACCTTCCAAAGTCCCAACCATGCAATGTTTTAACCTTCCAAAGTACTCATCTTCTAAAGTTTGAATGATCCGAAGGTTCAATCTTTCAAAGTTCCAACCTTCCACTGTTCCAACTTTCCAAAGTCCCAACCTTCCCTATGTTCCAACCTTCAAAAGTCCCAACCTTGCAAAATTCTAACCTTCCAAAGTCCCCACTTTTCAAAGTTTGAATCACCCAAAGTTTCAACTTTCCAATGTCCCAACTGCATTCCAATTTTTGAAAGTGCTAACCTTTGCATATTGCGTTCTGCAGTTGTTATTCTTATGGACCTAGGTTTAGAGTCGACCTTTCGTATATTGACAGTTGGGTTAAATATGTTTATTAGGCGATGTGATTCTAACAGCAACTAACTGCATTGTCCTGAACTGTTTTCTAAAAGGGAAAGCTCCTCAGTTGAGGACGTACGTGAGGTTAGGGTCCGTCACTCACGTATCCATAAGATTGTCAGACTTGGACCTCTCAAGCTATAGTATCAGCATAAAGGTCTCACCATTATAATAGTCGAGTGACAATTATTATATAAAACATAACCATGACAAAACACAAGTAATAATCATTCCAGAGAATGAGTAATAACTACCACATAAAATAAAGTGACAAGCATCATAACCTAGCTGAACTCAACGCATCTATATCGCCATCTTCCCCGTATCTACCCCAAATGAAATTCTGACGTCTATCGAAAATCGTACACGTCTCAAACGATCTCAATTTACGATCATGAATCTCAGCTACCGATGTGGCACACTTCGGCAGCCAGTAAAAAGCTCCGAGCCCATAGAAACCAGAGCTCGAAACAAAAACGTAGGAGATTCACCACCCTAATTCGTAAACGTAGCGACATTTGGTGGCGGCAGTTCGGTCTCGAAAAATATAATACTTCTCGCCACGTTTCACAGATTGGATCTTCGAGCATTGTCTCGTTCTTCATCGACGGCTGTGTAAAGGATGTAGCGAATATCGCGCATAAAGTTTCGAACCAGGGTGAAAAGTAGCTCTCTCAGCGTCGAGCACATAGGCCAACGTGATTCCTTTATGTCCCCAGAGTGTTCGTAGCAGCGGGGCATCATTTACGATTATCTTTTGTGCCGTACATTTCTCTGTCCCGTTTCTCTTTCCTTTTAGGCTTCGATAAAACCGTAATCCTTTCTCGTGGATGGTCAACGATGGAATTATTAATAGCTGCATCGAACACGTTTGTATCAACACTTGTGAAACTGGAATATTACTTGAAATATTGATGATATTGGTGATATTCTCTCGGTGAAAACTGGTACAAATTGAATTTTTATTCGAAAATATTTCGATAAAACTGGAAGGTTCTATTTTTTGGAATTTTTTTCTCTGTTATTAATTGTTTCTACTGTTTATACACGTGTATGAATGTATGTACATTTAGTTAGATACCTTTTTTCGAATTATGTTAAAATTTAGTTCAAAGCAGTTAATAACTTTTGACAGATACATGATAAAATTGTTTATTAGATTTGTTGAAAGATTGCAAGGTAGAAGAGTTCTTCCTGATTCTGCTGTCCAAGCTTTCTCTTGAGGATCCACTCTCAGCATTCATTATATTTGATGTAAAACTTTTGCATAATATTTATGTAAAAAATAGCAGCTACTAAAAAAATACCATACACGACTCAAGAGATAGCAAAATTACACTCAGCAACAAACATTGAATTATTTAACAGCAAAATTTGAATTTTATTATATTTAAGATGCTTCGTTACATTTGATAAAAAATGTAAAATTTTCGTAAAATATAAAGCTATTTTACCTTGCAAATATTATGGAAATAATAAATGATCGAAATATGATCAACCAAAATATGGGTTAATCCTCCAACCCTATCTGGAGCATTCCCTTCTTGTTTTTTAATTGATCAGCTGATCAATGATCCGGAACATGAACACGAGTGGTTTATGAAGAGTATAGAGTGTGTGGTACATGTATTCTTCGTGAACGTACGACCTTTGATGAAGCTAACTGCAATTATGTAAAACGTTGAAACCATTTTCCCTCGGGGCGAGAGTTATTAAACCCTTAAGCTACGATTTTTTCGGTAGCTGCGTCCGTCGGAGGTAACTAATTACTGCAATATTGAGACAAATACGGAAAGTTGAAATATTAAGTATATTTTGGATTTAGGGATTCTGCAAATAGTTAATATTAAATTACAAATTCAATCACTGTGAAAATACGATTTGTTGTATTTGAACTGTAATGTGCGTCACGAGTGTGTCATGTTATACGTCAAATGGTTAATTTAAGGGTTTGGGAATTTTAGAAATTCAAAAGTTTCAGAATTTGGGAATTTTGGAGGTTTAAATGTTTCGAAATTTTTGAATTTTAGGAGTTTCAAAATTCTAGAACTGTAAAGTGCGTCACGAGTGTGTCATGTTGTCAGAAGTCAAATAGCTAAATTAAGGGTTTGGGAATTTTAGAAATTCAAGTTTCAGAATTTGGGAATTTTAGGAGTTTAAAAATGTCAAGGTTTAGGAACTTTAAAAGTTTCAAAATTCTAGAACTGTAAAGTGCGTCACGAGTGTGTCATGTTGTCACAAGTCAAATAGCTAAATTAAGGGTTTGGGAATTTTAGAAGTTTAAATGTTTCGGAATTTGGGAATTTTAGGAGTTTAAAAATGTCAAGGTTTAGGAACTTTAAAAGTTTCAAAATTCCAGAACTGTAAAGTGCGTCACGAGTGCGTCATGTTGTCACAAGTCAAATAACTAAATTAAGGATTTGGGAATTTTAGAAGTTTAATAATTTCAGTATTCGAGAATTTATGTCATTTGAAAATTCCAAATCTCGTAAATTTAACAATTTGTAAACTTAAAAATTCAGAAATCCGTGAATGCAAGAATTTAAAGCTTGAAAGACTAAAACCTAGAAATTAGAACTTGAAAATGTAAAAATCCAGAAAGGTGAGAATTTTAAACATTCAAACACATGAAAATCTGCTTATTTGAAAAACCTTAAAATAAAATCTGCTTATGAAAGTTTTGAATATAAATCGGCTTATTTGAAAGTTTGAAATGTTGAAAATCTGCTTATTAAAAAGTTAAAAATATAAATAATCTGCTCGTTAAAAATTTTGCAAATCTAAGTTAGAAATGTTCAATCTAATAACCTGACTGCTTAAAAATTTGAAACATTTAGCAATCAGAATTTCCAATTTGCGAATCTGAATTTTCATCACGTTCCCAGTGAACCCATAAATATCACATAAGAAGAAGCAAACGCCCATAAATCCGACTAATTGCCGTTACAGTGTGTCTCATTACACGACCATACAGCGCCATCCTTATTCGCGTTGCTATGAAACCGTTTTGTCGTCTTTAAAACGAGTTACGAGTACAAACATACTGCAAGCCATAAACGGAAAAAATATTTCGTTCATATCATAATCTCCGTTTGATGCTGCAACTGGTTTGTTTTACGATTTCCGATGCATCAGGCTTTAGTATTGCGCGGATTACTATGGCGTTCGATCCTCGAATGGTAACAGAACCATTGATGTAAACGCGGGATCGTGTAATTTTACGTTCTACCCTGAATGCTTGTTTACGCGAGATGAACGTTTCTATCTTCAGCTTCGTTGCATCTCGTCGAGATTACTGTGCATTTCGCTTTGCATTCGGATCAGCGATGCAGCAACGATCGTTAACTCTTAGATTTTCGATGCACCAGCATGTGAATCCAGATTATGGTTTCATTTTCGGTTCATGAGAAAAATTTTGCTCCTGATTAACCCTTATAATATCGTCACACTCGTGACGCACATTAAAATACAACTAATCAAAATTATATTCGGTGCACGATCGAGTCTGAAGTTTAATACCAATTACAATATAATCAAGGATTTCTAAATTCAAAATATAGAATGTGTACATGTGTATAATGTATTTGTATGTGACCATGTGTATAATGTATGTGCATGTGTACATGTGTATAATGTATGTGTATAATATAGTGTATGTGTACATGTATATAACGTATGTGTATAATACATGTGCATGTGTACGTGTGTATAATGTATTTGTATGTGACCATGTGTATAATGTATGTGCATGTGTACATGTGTATAACGTATGTGCATAATATAGTGTATGTGTACATGTGTATAACGTATGTGTATAATGTATGTGTATAATATATGTGCATGTGTACATGTGTATAATGTATGTGTATGTGTATATGTGTATATACATCACATTTTTATAAAATTTCTACGCGATATAATTACAAACCATTTCATATAATCTCAGAACATAGAAATTCATGAAGAAGTTCCTTAAACTATGGAAAAGAAAAGCAAGTTTGAAAGAGTTAATCTGCCGTGATTAATCAAATTTAAGCCAGACGCTCATGCATCCACTATATCCACGTATCCTATTCACTTTCACCCATCCATAGAAATCTTGCACAATTAGGAACTCTCAATGGAGCTAAGAATGGCTTTCTGAAAAGAGTTAACGATTCTGGGAAGCCCCGGTTATTTCATCAACGATCCCGTGACAACGCGGCGAAGTGATAAATGTAATAGGGCGATAAAAGAAACAGAACAGCTGGTACCGGCTGAAAAATTAATCAAAGTACACTCGAGTGAAAGGTGGACTTCATATACGGGGATATGTGTGATATCAAAACTTGAATCTGCACATTTTTGTACTTCTACAGTTCGAAATTTTTATATTTTTGAGTTACAAATTTTCAAATTTTTGGGATATGCAAATTATCTTGTTTCTAAATATACAGACTTGCAAAATTTTACAATGTGGAAATTTTTAGATTCCCAAATTTCTAAATTCCCAGATTCTTAGATTCCTAGGTTCTCACACTCCTAGATTGCCATATTCCTAGATCCTCAAAATTCTAGATGCTCAAATTCCTAGATTTCTAAATTCCCATACCTTCAACTCCTATATTTCTAAATCTCTATATCTCCAAACTCGTATATCCTCAAATCGCTATATTTCCAAGTCCCTATAATTACAAATCCGTATATCCTCAAGTCCTATGTTCCCAAGTCACTGTATCCTTAGATCTCTATATCTTCAAAGCCATATATCCTCCAAATCTTTATATCTCCAAATCCCTTTATCCCCAAATCTTTGTATCTCCACATTTCTTGATCCACAAACCTCGATAACCTAAATTCTTAGACCCAGAAATCCTCAGATCTCTACATTCCAAAATCCCCAGATTAGAAGTCAAATTGCAAGATCCTCCAATCCTCAAATTTTTAGGCCCTCGAGTTTCCAGACTTTCCTAGACCAAAATAATGAAATCTTGAAATGTTCCTAAGATTGTAAATATCCCTAACGAACATTGCTCCATCCACAAACCTCTACAACCTAAATTCTTGGACCCAGAAATCCCCAGATCCCCACATTCCAAAATCCCCAGACTAGTAGTTAAATTGCAGCATCCCCAAATTCTCCAACTTTTAAGTCCTCGAGTTTGCAGACTTTTCTAGAGGTAAATAGTAAAATCTTGAAATATTTCTAAGAATGTAAATATCCCTAACGAACATTGCTCCATCCACAAACCTCTACAACCTAAATTCTTGGACCCAGAAATCCCCACATCCCCACGTTCCAAAATTCCCAGACTAGAAGTTAAATTGCAACATCCCCAATCCCGAAATCCTCCAACTTTAAGTCCTCGAGTTTGCAGACTTTTCTAGAGGTAAATAGTAAAATCTTGAAATATTCCTAAGAATGTAAATATCCCTAACGTGCTGTCAGTTCATTTGAGATAGACTTGTCCACCTTTGGCGACGACATTTTTCCTAAAGAAGTTAAATTTGCTGTTGACTGTACAAACGGTGGAACAGGGAGGCTGGGGAGCACCCGGTATATGTGGCCGGTCTGCGAATTCAACCCCGATAGTCCGCAATGCGGAATTTCTGGTTCGAACGTGCACGCGCGAAAGTACCAGGAGAAGTTACGCGAAAATTCACTCGGTGTCCTTCGTATCGTGTTAAATCTTTTCTGTCGAAATGTTCGGTCGACTTGCCAATTGAACCGAATTAACACGTGGCTAATAGAAAGCACTTTTCTGCCGCTGAGTTGCACGCCGCGTCGACAGCCGCGTGAAAAGCGCTTTCGAATGGTTTTTAGTTTGAACGATACGAGATTTGTAACTGGACGATACTATTTAGGAGACTTCGTTGCGTGATTGCAGTTGCAACGCTATTTAGGAGTCTTCGTTGCGTGATTGCAGTTGCAGTATTGCGTCGTTTTAAATTATGGCGGGAAATCTTGATGATTGAGGAAGTTGGGAATTATTTTAAATATCGTATTTTGAATTAAACTGGTATTTATGAATGGAGAATTTTTAGTTGGTATTGGAATTTATTTAGAAATCTTAAATCTATTTTTGGATGAATAGTTGTAATTTTTTTTCAAGTGAAATTTGTTTACAGATCTTGAAACACAAATTTTCAATAAAATACAGATAGTCGTGAATAATTTTTGTTTCTGATGCAAAATTTATTTATGAATTCTGAAATGCAATTTTCTAATAAAATAGAAATAGTTGTAGACCAAGAATAATTTTTACTTCGAATGAAAATTTGTTTGTAGACCGTGACATAAAAATTTCGTAGATAAATTTTTTGTTACGAAAGTAAACAGTGAGGTTGTATTAAAGTGTTGAAATTATGTAAAAATTGTCAAAACGAGTAAATATAATTTTTAAATGTAAATGTAATACGAAACTAATTATTTTTTCTCTTTCTGTTTCAGGTGAGTGTACAATTGAGTGTGTCCATTTTACTATCTCCAAAAATCAGGTAACAATATATAAAATATTGACCATTTCAAATTTCCGTCACTTTGTATGCAATGCATATGAATTCTGACATTTCGTTTATAATTTCATAATAACTGTTTCAAACTTTAGTACAATTTTTTGAAATAAAAAAGAGCAGTATTAACTCGTGTTGATTAAATGAATATATTTTTAAATAAGCTGTACATTGAATTGAAATTGATTTGCTTCCAAACAAAGGTCACATGTCAGTATTTCATAATTATATTTTTAAATGAAATTAAAGCGAAAAATTTCTCTTTTGAAATAATATTTATTCGTGTAGAAATGAACATTTACAGGTTGATATATTTTAAAAGAACTTTATCCTGTTGAATAAACAAACTTCAGAAATATTCAAATATTTACGACGGTTCATTACGTACTGCGTTACATATTAAATTGATATTATTTATGTTCCGTAAATAAATACTGTTGTACACGTTTCAAATAATATGAAATTTCTTGAAATATTAAAATGAAAATTTTTAATAATTTTTTTATGGATATAAAGCCATATTTGAACACATAAACTGGACTATCGATTCACAGTATTTCCGTGGTGTAATTCTATTATATTTTTTCTCAAAAAATAGTATTCGTAATTGTAATTTTCTGATACTTCTTTGTTTCTCTATTTATAATCAGATATTTTTCTGCAAAGTAAAAACTTTCGTTGTGTCGAAAATTGAGATTTGAAGAATTTTGAGATTTCAACGAATCACATTCAATCAAGCAGGAAATTCTACCTGGATAACACGATACGAAATGTAATTAGACGGTTATTAAATACACCTTAATACCTGCGTGTTGCATATATAAATCCCGAGCGACCCAATCACTCATTGTGTGTAAACTCGAATGCAACGTGCTAAATTACCACATCAAACGAAATTGCCCCAATGTCTACGTGCCTAACGTAAGCAGAATTACTTAACCTAGAATGCAATATATGCAGAGTTGACCATTTAACGCCTCAGATAAGTTTACTTCACGGTATGAGTACCACGTCATTAAAGACTTCGTCACTTTTACACTGTATCTCCCTAAATGACTCATTTTCCACATTTTATATTTTGTATCACACAATTTGGTTAATAATTACAATCATAAGTGGAAGTGCACTCGCTACAAAATCTTGTAATCTTAGTAAATTATTATAGAGTGAATTATTTTGATGGATGAATCAATATAATTTATATTTGATTAATAATTACAGAGTGAATTATTTTGATGAATGAATCAATATAATTTATTCTTGATTAATATTTGATTAATAATTGCAGAATGAATTATGTTGATTTGCTTGACTATTGCAGAGTAATCATTTTGATTATCAATTAATTTAATTAATAATTACAGAATGTCCTTCGATACATTCTCCATTTCATTTTTCAACGATTATTCGCCAAAGAGAGGTGCAAAATAAATAAAAAAAAAGAAATCGTGAAAAACATGAACGTCGTAAAGTGTCGCTCTCGAGTTTCAAGAAGTCAGAGACATTTATTACAGCATAAATTTCGAGTACTTCAGCACGAAACAAATTATACGGTGCGAAAGTAAGTGTAGCTATATAATGGCCGGTGAAAAGCATATTTAACGGTTTATATCGCCAGTGATATAGTTTTGTTTAAATGGTGTTTTACGGAACGCATTGAAACGCGATTCAATTTACATTAATCCGATTTAAACCGTTCAAGCCACCCTAAATTAAGGATGGGAACCCTCTTAATCGCGTAACATATTTCGCACGGGAAACCATGCGCGTAGTTGGCTATATAACTGGAGGAATGATACACGCGAGACCAGGGTAGATCCGACACGTCGAATCACCCAACGTATTTAACCAGTCGACAGATCCAACGTAACGTGTCATCAAATATAGCTGGCCATTCGGCGTTATGCACTGCTAGGCGTATTCAACATTCTGGAACACTTTACGAATTTCGCTGGGTTAGGTTGGACTAATCGATGGGGAAGATCTTTCGTCATTTAGCTTGTTAGAGGATGCCTTTCAATGGCGCCGTGATATTAGGTTCAACAAAGGGAATAGGGGAATAGGGGAATATGGGCGATTTGGGAAATTGGGGATTTCGGAATTAGTGTGGATATTCTTAAATTTATTTGGGAATTTGTAAATTTGGGAACTTTGGAGTTTTGGAACTTGTTAATTTGGGAAATAGGGAATTTGGAATTTAGGAATTCGGCAGATTGGGAATCCAGGCATTTGGGGATTTGGGGACTTAGTAATTTAGAAATTTGTGAATTTATTAATTTGGGAAATAAGAAATTTGGAAATTTTAAAATTTAGAAGTTTCTAATTCATCATATGTATTATATGTGTCATATGCGTCATATGTGTCATATGTGTCATATATGTATCATATGTATTATATGTATTATATGTATCATATGTGTCATATGTGTCATATGTGTCATATGTATTATATGTATCATATGTGTCATATGTGTCATATGTATCATATGTATCATATGTATTATATGTATCATATGTATCATATGCGTCATATGTGTCATATGTGTCATATGTATTATATGTATCATATGTGTCATATGTGTAAAAAACATATCTAATTGAATATAAGCTACATTGAAATTAACACCAATAACAAATAAAACAAACGTATGCAACTCTCAAAAACGAGGACAATAACGAAAGATAACATATGCGAATTTATTTACCTAAAAAAACACCACATGAGGTGAACGTGTTACGAAAACAGGAAATGGAAAAGTTTTCAAATAATATTATTACAAAAATCAATGTTTACAGTGATAACATACGTTATGCGTGTAACAGGGATGCAAGAAGTAATGGTTTATGGATTTTCATGAAAAATTTGATGGAAGGCATCTAGGTAATTGTTGCTCTCCGTTCGCTTTTCATTTGCACAATGCACTCAGTCGATTGCCTCGTTGATGGATACTTTAGCAACCTGTATCGAAGCCTCAGTGTCCTTGTTACTTGCCACCTTTGATGCTTCATCAAGGATTCATTAAAACCCCTTCTGTTTTAATCCGACTTGCTGTCGTTCATGGATTTACTTGGAAATTTCCTATCCTAATACTGTTCCTCTCATTTCGATTAAAGTTCGTCCTTTGTAATCAACAATGGTGTAACGAGCTGTGGATAAGAACCGGTTAAAACATGCACAGATGCTCTTTTTGTTATAAAAATTATATTCGTTAACTTTATTCTGTCTTCTTGAGAATTAAATACGTTTCACAGATTTCTCCGAGACAATCAGTGCTTAAAAAGTGTCGTAACCCTATTTTTTATGCGATAGAAAATTTTGTCCGAAATTCTGGTTATCTGTTTCATAACTTTACTCTTTATGCGATAGAAAATGTACAATACATTTTCTCTGAAATTATATGTTCATTTCGTCTAAAGTTTCATAACCTTTTCACATGATAGAAAATGTAGTACATTTTCTCTGAAATTATATGTTCATTTTGTCTAAAGTTTCATAACCTCACTTTTCACGTGATAGAATATGTAGTTAACTTTGTCCAAAATTCATTTTGTATAAAATCATGTTTATTTTGGTCAATACGTTTTGTACTAAAATTATAAATTAATTTTATCTGAAATAAAAATTACCAATATTTTTACAGTGTATTCTAAGATCAAATTTATTGGAGATATTTCATAGAAAATTGATCATTTTTATTCTCAAATATTTTACAACTGTATTACACATTATTGCACATATTTTTAGTCTAAAAATATCTGAGGAAGTATTATCACATTAAGAAGATTGAAACAGATTCCTAAATAAATAAAAATATGCTTAAACAATTATTCTCTTTAACAATTACTCTTAAACAATTTTGGAATTTTTTTTATTCAAAATACAACTACAAATACTCTGTCCTATTTTGTGCTGTCAATAATAACGTTTTCAGTGTTGTTAACAATGTGACAAGTTTAACCTAGTTACATCACAAAAATCAATAATTTTAATTTTGAAACAAAAAATTTGACATCTTTGTTCACAGCATACTATTGAAAATAACTAATGTTTAATTGAAAATTTTAATTGCAACGGAATTGGATATAACGTTAATCAATTTTCTTCAAGCATACTCCATTAACCATTCAAACAACTATCTCAGGTAATTTTCATATTAATTATCTGTCAGTCGTTGTAACATACTTTATTCAAAATTTAATTTAAACTTGAGATCATTGCGAAACGTTCTCGCTTCAGTTGTCATTCATTATTAAGATTTACGATGTGAAGTGAGTTCGCGTCATGTAACTTAAATTCTTCACCGCTGTTTCTTCAATTATGCTGCCTTTAAATGAGGAAACTTCAAATTTTAATTAACTCCGTGTTAAAATGACTCTTCACGTTTTTAGGAGTGGAAGACATTTTCTGTAGGAAATAAAATTATTTATCGTCAGTTTAAATGTGGAAGAGTCCATTTTGTATAATATTAATTTTTATACATTTTCAATTCCTTATATTTTATAATTTTTCCTTATATTTTATCAATTTTATTATCTCTAAAAAATCACCCTGTTTGTGAAATGTGTTTTAAAACAGTAGAAATTGAGGGAGTTAAACATTGCAACGAAAATGGAGAATACGTAGCAATTTCTCAAAGATTAATCCTTCGTGTAAAATATGTTTTAGAAACATATTGAAGGTGTTAAAAATTATTATAAAAGTACAGGATACGAGTGAAACAGTAACGGGAGTGTGGTCACTATAATTCAAAGTAGGAGTAAATCAGCGACATTTGCATTTAGTGTGTTTATGGGAGGTGCATTTATTATGTGTGGTTGTTAAATGCGACTTCTGTCATTAGTAAATTATTCAGCGTCATTCCGGAATGCCGCAAACGTTTTCGAATGAAAAATATATAGACGTTCAATATGGTATTCTACAGTTTTAATCTGATTTTACATCATATATGTAATTATCATATGTGACATGATATATATGTACATGTTTTATTATATCTGCATTGTATTATAATACAATATGTACTTTAGCCATCTAATTGCATTATAATATACATGTACATTAATTACTATATTGCATTGTAACACAATTATACTATCATATAGGTACACATATGTACACATATGTGAACTCATATAAATCTATACAAACATACAAATTAATTATACATATTATGTACACAAATATAGATGTCTACAAAAATACATACTATGATGTACAATATATGTATATTAATATGTGTACATGTATTATACATATGTATATGTACATGTACATATATCATAAAATTTCACGTAACAAACTACAAGTTATTTCCAATTACAAAGCAGCTAAAGTACATGTACTTCCTACATATATCATAAAATATGTCATATATGAACACATATGAACACATATCATAAAATTTCACGTAACAAACCAGAAGTTGTTTCCAACTACAAAGCAGCTAAAGTACAAATCTCCAAAAGCAGAATAGAGCAGTTAGAAATTACATTCGACTCTCCACATGAATCATGCACAAGACACTATTTCAAAGTTGAAACACTGCCACGTTTGCAGAGATCGTATGTAAACTTGAGCGAACCACTGAAAAACCCTGCATTGACGTTTGCCGCTTCTCCACGTACCTATGTACATCTTAGAAGAATATTTCATCGAGCAAGAAAAGCAGAACTTCGAATCGCTTTTAAATCAGTGTTTGCTTCGAATTCCTGAAGCTGCTGAACTTCTTGAAGTATAGCACATTCGAACTTTATAATTTCAGAACTGTCGAATTTGTAATACCGTAAATGTCCAAGTTCGATAAATTTATTTTCTGTAATGGAAGTGCTGCTTGAATCTTCGAACTGTCGAAGTTGATTGCATTTCTTAATACAATGTCTGCGTCTATGACTTTTTATTATTTTTTATTTTTGGGTGCAGGTTTAAATTGTTGAATTTAGGAAATTGTAAGGTGGAAGATTTGAATATTGGGAAATTTTAAGGGTTTGGAGGTTTAATTTGCAAAATTGGGATTTGAGAATTTTGGAATTTGGGGAATTAGGAGTTTGGGAAATTAGGGGGTTGGGGAATTAGGGGGCTGGGGAATTAGGGGGTTGGGGAATTAGGGGTTTGAGAAATTAGGGGGTTGGAGAATTAGGGGTTTAAGAGATGAGAGATTTGGAAATTTAGGAATTTGGGGAATTAGGGGTTTGAGAAATTAGGGATTTGGGGAATTAGCAGTTGGGGAATTAGGAATATGGGAATTATAGGGATTTGAGAAATTAGAGATTTGGAAATTTAGGAATTTGGGAAATTAAGGATTTGGGGAATTAGGGGTTTGAGAAATTAGGGATTTGGGAAATTAGAGGTTGGGGAATTAGGAATATGGGAATTTTGGGGGTAGCGGAATTAGGGGTTCGGGAAATTAGAAATTTGGGAAATTAGGAGTTTGGGGAATTAGGGGTTTGAGAAATTAGTGATTTGGGAAATTAGTGATTTGAGAATTTAGAGATTTGGAAATTTAGGAATTTGGAAAATTAAGAATTTGGGGAATTAGGGATTTGGAAAATTAGTACTCAATACCTCTAAAAGCGATCAATCTTATAAAACTCAATAATTACGTGTCCGTCTGGACACCAGCTATCGTTGAGTCTGAACTGGTTTCTGGATACTGTCACACGTTCTTTTTAGCACTGAGATCAGTATAAATCCCAGTCATAAATCTATCGAAGTCAGACAGCGTTCTAGCTATCTTGGTTTCGACCCCACTTAAAAATACGTTACCGTTTAGATACAGATATTTATTGCTAAGTATAAGTTCTGTGATGCTTTTATATCCTGCTCTGTTGAAATATTTACTGCTTCTAAAAGTTGCAGACAGTTCGTGTTTGAACATTCTTGCAACACATATTTCGGTCTCCACATATGGGTGGATATTTTCTGCACACAAATCACATGTACATATATCACAGACTGATATGGTCACTTTTAAAATTCGATATGAATATTACATTAACACGTAATATTACCTAGTTTAATACTAGGGTTTACTGGTGAACATTTTTCACTGTAAATTTTGGAGTTTATAGTTTATTGTGTAAACTGTTATGAACTGGTTTATAAAATTATCGAATATTTTATTTTTTTGCTTTTTTAATTTCAGTATTTGAACAGTAAGAGCTATTTTGTAATTTAATAATCTAATAATTTAACAGTAATTTTCATATTTTTATTTAAACAATTTTCGTCATGAATAATTCAATTTTTTTCGTTATTTTAATAATTTGGTGTACAGTTTTATCAATTAATTTTCATGAATTTATGAAACATAACACAAGAATAACAATAGCTTTAAAAATTAATTTTCATGAATTTATAAAACATCATACAATAATAACAACAGCTTTATAAATTAATTTTTATACATTTATAAAACATACAACAATAGCAATAGCCTTAAAAATTAATTTTCATAAATTTACAAAACAATTACAAAATAATACAACAACAATTTCACAAAATAATTCACTTGTGGCAGCCATTGTCACACGCATCAATTTGTCACTATGACAACGCGTTAAAAATTAATTTGCGATGAAAGAAGTTATTTGAAAGAAATTGTGAAAGTAGCTATTTTTGGTATCTGGGTCTAAGCATCATATTGTATAGAACATAGTTGTTTATTGCGTGACGAGTAGGTTGCTTAGAAGAGAACATGTCACTTCGGTAAGTTCATTAGTGAGCTATTCTATGAAGAGGACACGGTATCTTGAGTGATCTTTTCATCAGACACTTCATTACAACGAACGATCTAACGAAGAGTCATGAGGATATCATTCTCGAGCGATCCTTAACGATTCGAGCCCCTTTTTTGACACAATGGCAATTTAGCTACCTCATCCCGAATCTTATCTTGATAATGATCCTTCACATTTCTTCTTCATTTACAATTTTTTTACGAATGTATGTCACACCTCGTAACTATATCATTAGTGAGTAGTGTAAAATGCATTTTTGAGAAATGCACATTTCTAAATGCAATTTTGGATAGTTAGATGTTTTTAGATTTTTAGGGCTGCAGGTTGAAGTTAGTAATTTGTTGATTTAGGGAAATTCAGAAATTTTCAAGGTTTCTACATTTCTGGTTTAAATTTTTTGGTTAATTTATAGAAATTAATTTACATTCATTAATTATTTAATTTGGATTCATTAATTTTGGTTAGAAATTTGTTAATTTATAGATTAAGATAATATAAAATTTTCAAATTTTGTAGGCAAAGACGTGTCAGATAGTCTATTTATTAAAATTCGTGATTTTTAATTTTGATAATCTTATACGCAAAAAAAACAAATATTAACTATAAAAATAAATAAATAATCAATCAGCAATGTAAGTTCATTGAACAACTATTTTATCCTCTATATTTTTGACCCAGAGTTTTCCTCTGTTAAAAATAACATAAATTGTTACAATATTTAGCACAACTCCACAACATTCGTAAACATAAAGAACCCCTCAAAGTCGTTCCTTGGAAGCTTTCGGACATTCCTTAACTAACCGCAATCTTACGAATTCAGAACAGTGGGCAAAGACTTATAACCGCTTGAGACTCAAAGGGAACGTTAAAAAGGTTAAAAATGTTGCTTCACAATCCACAAGTAAGCTTCGAAGGTTCTCAAAGGGGTAAAATGCAGAAAATTATATTAAGTGGACACCTTAAACCAAAATAACTTTGTTAATCCTTACACAAGCGAGACATTTTATTATAATAATTTTACATGGAGTAGCAACGTTGTTTAGGTTATATTAGGGAAGGTTGAGTTAGATAGGTTAGGTTACATTAGACAAAGTAGACATTTTACTAAAATAATTTTACATGCAGTAGCAACACTGTTTAGGTTATATTAGGCTGAGTTAGATTATAGGTTAGGTTACATTAGACAAAGGAGACATTTTACTATAATAATTTTACATGCAGTAGCAACACTGTTTAGGTTATACTAGGCTGAGTTAGATTATAGATTAGGTTACATTAGACAAAGTAGACATTTTACTATAATAATTTTACATGGAGTAGCAACACTGTTTAGGTTATACTAGGCTGAGTTAGATTATAGATTAGGTTACATTAGACAAAGGAGACATTTTACTATAATAATTTTACATGGAGTAGCAACACTGTTTAGGTTATACTAGGCTGGGTTAGATTAGGTTATGTTAAGTTAGGTTACATTAAGTTAGCAATTAAAATAAAAACTTACACTTTGTAGCAGCACACATCTGCAATGAAAAATTGTCACATCGATAAATTAGAGTAAATGATAAATGGCTTATACTAAATGGTACATGATAAATTATGGACAACGAACAATGAACAGTAAACAATGCATAATGAATAATGAATAACAGAGAATAAGCAATAAACAATGAATAATAAATAACAAATAGCAAATAAATAAATAGTAATTATGTATAGTATACAATGTGTAATGAATAACAAATGAAGATAAACAAATAATAAATAAGAAGTAAAAAGTAATAGGTAAAATAGATAATAAAGAACAATCGCCATCTTACAGGAATCTAACGTAACCTTACACCGTTTCTTCTGTGCAACAGATCTGAACGTTTCCTTCTTCACTGTGTCTCACATGATGTCTTACGAGTTCCGTATACATCCGTTAAATACTCGTGTTGCATTATCGATTCCCACTCGCGTATCCCCGGAAGTGTGCAAATAGAAATAAGAGAGGTATCGAATGGAAGGCACTTAAAGCAAGGTTCTCGTATTGCCCCAGGAGATATTGTGATTGCTCGGCGATAAGGAAAAACTCCCGACTGCTGCAGTGTAGGTATTGTAAAAGTAGGGTAAATGCAGCGGCAGACTATCGAAAGTCTATAAGAAATTGAACTTTACGATGGAAACGTCGATAATCGTTTTTAATTTACACATTGCGTTCACGGTGGTTGAAATTCTTCGATTCGCGCTTTTGTATTGGATAGAGCTGGCTGGGGTGTATCGAGTCGATTTTGTTACTAGAAAGTCAGGTACGGGTTGACAATTTAGAGATAATAGATAGTTGGGGTTTTGGAAATTTGGGGAATTTTAGTTGGGAAGTTTGGACAGTTAGGAAAATTCGAAATTTAAATTTGGAATTTGGGAAGGGGGGAATATTTGATATTTGGAAATTTGGGAGATTTGGAAACTTTAGAAAATTTGGAAATTTAGGGATTTGGAAAATTAGAGATTTAGGAAATTAGGGATTTGGGAAATTAGGTGGTTGGGGAATTAGGGGTTTGAGAAATTAGAGATTTGGAAACTTAGGGATTTGGGAAATTAGGGGTTTGAGCAATTAGAGATTTGGAAACTTAGGGATTTGGGAAATTAGTAATTTGGAAAATTAAGGATTTGGGAAATTAGGGATTTAAAAATTTAGGGATTTGGGAAATTAGAGATTTGGGAAATTAGGGGGTTGGGGAATTAGGGGGTTGGGGAATAAGAGGGTTGGGGAATTAGGGGGTTGGGGAATTGGGAGTTTGAGAAATTAGAGATTTGGAAATTTAGGAATTTGAGAAATTAGAAATTTGGAAAATTAAGGATTTGAAAATTTAGAGATTCGGAAATTTAGGGATTTGGGAAATTAGAGATTTGGAAATTTAGCAATTTAAATTTGGATTTTGGGAGGGTTGGGAAATTTGAAATTTGGAAATTTGGGAGGTTTGGAAACTGGAAAATTTAGAAAATTTAGAAAGTTTAGAAAATATGGAAATTTGAAAATTTGGGTGATTTGGACAATATAGGAAATTTAGAAAATTTAGAAAATTTAGAAAATTTAGAAAATTTGGACAATATAGGAAATTTAGAAAATTTCGAAAATTTAGAAAATTTGTAAATTTGGAAAATTTAGAAAATTTAGAAAGTTTAAACATTCCTAACAATGTTCTCGGTATGTCATTGGTAAATAACCTCACTACACTTTGTATCTAATAACCCGTCCTGCGTTGACTAATTTACACAAATCACCCACTTCACGATAGAGACATCTAAGAAAACTTAACTTAATAGTATTCAGCAAACTTTAAGCTTTGAATTGATGCATCATAAGTCCGATTTTACGACACTTTTATGTGATAAAATTTTCTCCGACGTATTCTTACCGTAACTAAAATTGCAAACGACACCGTGTATGTCTGCTGAGGCAGCTAGCCGTCCATAATTGTTAGAGTTAGAACTTTAAAGATAGTCATTTACCGGATCGAGCCTGTTCTTCTCGCGATCCATTAAAGTTCGTAATTAGTTCTCGAGCTTCTTTCCCCAACATTGGCGAGACTTCTAGCGAGCCATTAAGGGGTCGTTCAGTACCCGATGTGTGTATTGTCTGATCTACAGTGGCACGTGCCACATTCGCTTCAAAAAAATACTTTGAATTAAAATTAAGTTTATTAAAACTATTCTATGGACTTTGATATTCATTTAAGGGTCTAGTGATAGACTCCGTTGACTTTCTCCAGCAATTGCCCAAAAATCCCCAAAACCCAAATTTCCCTAAAAAATCCCATTTAATTTATTAAAAATACAATACAAGGAAATATTCTAGTAACGCAGTAATTAAATGAAATTACAGCAAAATTAAAATTTGTTACAACTTACTGAAGGAAATAAAAGCACTGTAACAGTTTCTGATCGAATCTCTATCATATAATAGCAATCCTAAATTCTCAAATGACACACACACACGTGGTTGAATCCCAGTAGCAGGGTCAACAAGATAATAATTTATCTGCTTTAGGGGGATACATGTATCATCCTGTCTCTAGGGGACACACGTCCCATTATCACAAAGCTCTAACACAAATACTCCGAACTTTTTGATCTGATACATTCGAGATATACTATAATTAAAAATTCAAATCATCTCTTTGCAAGAGGTCATAGAATTATTTAAAAATTCGTGGCAAAAAGGGATCATCATCAGAAAGCTCTAGTATACCACTGCTGTATTTAACAGAATACTATAATTAAAAATTTGATCTATCTTCTCATTGCAAGAGGAGGTCCTACATGTCAAAATTCTAATTCAAACTTCTCTCCAAAATTCCAAATTTCACGTAGTTAAGACTTTGATGGAACCAAGATAAACCGTGTGGAAATAGAATGAAGTGTTCCGTGACTTTCGCCATAGCCCGCAATTTTACTCTGCCAATACCCTAAGGAGATATTTTATAGCTTTGCTGAAATGTCTAAGTGTTCTTAGGATCACAACCCTCGTTACATTACCGTCTTTTTTTTCTCTCTCGGCCTCTTCATCCCCTTTACCCGTCATTTCTCTTCTCAATGAATTGTGACCCTGTCTCGGTAACAAATGGTTCACTTAAGGGATATTTCTCCTCCGGCGCTTTATGTCGTGAAATTTTCTTCGGTAATCGTGATCGAGGGTTGGCGTCTGACACAACAAAGGATACCATTCAATAGTAACAAAAGCGATACGCTTGTAACAACGTGGAAACCCGGGTTTAGGTGTTACAATTTTATGAGTATAATTAATGGCATCCTCTTTGGGAAGCACTTTTGGAACGGGACATGGCATTGCTTTTAACCTTTCGCTAAGGATTTATGATGGAGTGGACAAACAATTTTATTGGAAAGTTCGACAGAAAAATCAATTCCACCTTATGTGATCATAACTTGTGGAGGAGCTAGAGGGAACCCTTAAAATGAAGTTAACTGTTAATGATCGTTTATTTCATATGTATATGCAAATGTGACGATGTAAGATCAAAAGAAGAAACTGGAAGTCCTCTTGGCACTAAATCAGTAAGACATTATTCCAATTATCTGCATGTTAGCAAGCTCATTATTTATCTCATAAGTACAAAAGTAAGGGCAATTTCAGAAAAGAAGGAAAGGAAGTAATGTTCAGTGTCACCTAATTTGCAATGTAAGATAGAAAGATTAAGCACCATTTTCATCTGTTTGACAGTTAATCAGACTAACCTACATATTATATCAACTACCTACATGGAGTTGAATGGACAATAATAATCGGGAGTAAGGAGTGCAATTTAAAAAGAGAAAAGTAAGTGTCAGATTAGTGTCAACTCTTGAGTCACATCAGTGTTAACTCTTGAGTCACATCTGTGTCAACTCATGATGTCACTTCAGTGTCAATTCTTGAATCAGATCAGTGTCAATTCTTAAGTCATATCAGTGTCAATTTTTGAGTCACATCAGTATCAATTCTTGATGTCACATCAGTATCTACTCTTGAGTCACATCAGTGTCAACTTATGATGTCACTTCAGTGTCAATTCTTGATGTCACATCAGTATTTACTCTTGAGTCACATTAGTGTCAACTCATGATGTCAGATCAGTGTCAATTCTTGAATCAGATCAGTGTCAATTCTTGAGTCACATCAGTATCCACTCTTGAGTCACATCAGTGTCAACTCATGATGTCACATCAGTATCCACTCTTGAGTCACATCAGTGTCAACTCATGATGTCACATCAGTATTTACTCTTGAGTCACATTAGTGTCAACTCATGATGTCAGATCAGTGTCAATTCTTGAATCAGATCAGTGTCAATTCTTGAGTCACATCAGTATCCACTCTTGAGTCACATCAGTGTCAACTCATGATGTCACATCAGTATCCACTCTTGAGTCACATCAGTGTCAACTTATGATGTCACATTAGTGTCAACTCATGATGTCACATCAGTATCCACTCTTGAGTCACATCAGTGTCAACTCATGATGTCATATCAGTATCCACACTTGAGTCACATCAGTGTCAACTCATGATGTCACATCAGTGTCAACTCCAGATGTCATATCAGTATCCACTCTTGAGTAACATCAGTGTCAACTCATGATGTCACATCAATATCCACTCTTGAGTCACATCAGTGTCAATTCTTGATGTCACATCAGTATCTACTCTTGAGTCACATCAGAATCCACACTTGAGTCAAATCAGTGTCAACTCTCGAGTCACATCAGTGTCAACTCATGATGTCACATCAGTGTCACCTCCTAATGTGATCCTAATGTGTTCCATACGTAGTAAGAGTTATACTTATTAAAAACTGTGATATTAAAGGAAAGTTGCACCTAGAAATAGATCTAAGTTGTGGACAGTTCAGGGCGATTCATTAGGTCGGGTATGTATCCCGGTTTTTTCCGTCGGAGTAAAGTAACGAGTAAAGTTGCTGGCCTCTGCCTACTTCCATTTCCGGTGATATAGCAGATATCTTTCTGGTTCCGTACTTTCTTCATCCTTCTTCGTTCATCTATACGTGGTATCGTTGTTCCTCGGGACTTCGAGATATGCGTCCGTGGACAGGATAGCGTAGTTGGCCACGATCCAAGCAACTCCGACCAATTGGCTCTAGCAGGCGTTGCAGTATGTTTGAGCTTCTCTGGAATGTTGGTCCGCAAGCCCACAAGCATCGAATTTCTATCCCTTCCCGAACCACCCACGACCCTACATAGCTCCTTCGTTCTGTGGATTAATTACTTTCGTATAAATCGAAACGATCGATCGGGTTGCAGAGAACGTGTGGCCATAGGCCAGCTATGTCGATACAAATGACTATGGTGGCAAAGGTGACGACAAACACGAGCGGTGCTTGGTTGCAGGCCATTACACCGAACTGGGTCTCGTTCTTAGCAATCCTTTCTACTCTTTCACGGTGTACCCTGACCCCGTGTCGTATCGAATGTCGATAGGACACTACAATAGCTGTCCATTATCAGAAGGTCGGTATTTAAGTGGACCAATGTATTTTGATATCGCCAGACTCGTATTTTCGAAGGAATCGGAACAGGAAATGAAGTTTTAGGTGCCGTGTTGGATTTCAGGTTTACAATGACACGTATTTTTCACTGAAAACTGGGTGCACTTGGGATTTGTGTAGAATCCCATTTTAGATATATTTTCTTTTTGGGGAGACTATTATAGGGAACTTAGTTACGTGACGAGATTTAATTAAGTGCTTGTTCCAATTATCTTGTTCCAATTACATTTGCCATTTTACAATTTTGCCGTATTTTTACCGCATCCAGAACAGAGCAATAGTCCACGTTAACTGAACAGTCCACCATTTTTCAAGTGCTATCAAGAAAAATGAGAACAGCGCTAAAGTTCGTGTTGCTCCATTACCTTGCGTGCTATCACGTAGCAACACTCATTTCTCCTCAATTTTTGAATTTTATCTCCTTTGCTTTCTAGCTCGTCGAAATCTTATTATCTTCTCATTCTTCGTGGGAAATTGCATTTTTGATGAAGAGTTATCGTTCGCCCTTATTGGCCTTAGTATCACCCGTTTATGTAACAAAAACATATAATATTAATTCATAAAGGAACTAAAGTGACAAAAGTTGGTGAAATGTTCAGTATTGAAAGAATGAATTCTTTAAGCACATAGCAAAAGTAGTTTGCTATTATGTTGCTTTAGAATTTACTTTTTGTATCACGGGTTTGATGTTACGAACATTCGGTTGGGTATTTCATAAACATTGCAAGAAGATTAATAATCTGATTAATGATTATTTGGGATTTCTCTAAATTCCAAAGTTATAGAATTCCAAGTCCCCAAATCTTATTGTCTTCTAATTCAAATTTCTCCAAATTCCAAAGTCCCCAAATTTCATCGCCTTCTAATTCAAATTTCTCCAAATTCCAAAATCCCCAAATCTCATCGCCTTCTAATTCAAATTTCCCCAAATTCCAAAGTCCCCAAATCTCAATGTCCCCACATCTCAATTTTCCCAAATTCCAAAATCCCTAAATCTCATCGCCTTCTAATTCAAATTTCCCCAAATTCCAAAGTCCCCAAATTTCAATGTCCCCAAATTCCAAAATCCCCAAATCTCATCGCCTTCTAATTCAAATTTCCCCAAATTCCAAAGTCCCCAAATCTCAATGTCCCCACATCTCAATTTTCCCAAATTACAAAATCCCCAAATTTCATCGCCTTCTAATTCAAATTTCCCCAAATTCCAAAGTCCCCAAATTTCAATGTCCCCAAATTCCAAAATCCCCAAATCCCATCGCCTTCTAATTCAAATTTCCCCAAATTCCAAAGTCCCCAAATCCGAATTTTCCCAAATTCCAAAGTCCCCAAATCTCATCGCCTTCTACTTCAAATTTCCCCAAATTCGAAAGTCCCCAAATCGTAATTTCCCCAAATCCCAAAGCTATCGAATTCCAAGTCCCCAAATCTCATCGTCTAATTCAAATTTCCCGAAATTCCAAATTTTATCAAATCTCATAACCTCGAAATCCTAATTCCCAAAATTTTAAAGATCCCAAATCTAACGATTCTCGTGTCCTCCTCCACTGAAACCTTCAAATTCCAAAAATCTCTAGAAACCTCTTGTCCTTGGTTACAATATTTTCTCTCGAGCAGCCTGATTTGCTGTCGACTGTACGTGGGTGGAAAAGTCGAAGGAGCATGGCAGAAGATGTAATCTCATGCATTTTACACGAAGTATATCAATCGTGGCTCCCTCGAAGTCATAGAAAGCAATCTCGCGGTGACTCGAGCAGCTGACCTCAGCAACGTCTTTAACTCATTTCTGGCTATAGCGCGTTTCACATTTGATGTTACTCCTAATAAATCTTCACAAGGTTATTCTGATTAAATGTATACATATATCAATATATGGACGACATTATTTTTTTTTATTTTATGAGTGATGACCTTTTTCACTGTCTCGTATTTATCACATTAACAGTAGAACATCCCTTAAATATCACGAATATCTGGCTAGGTTTTAGGTTAGGGTAGTTTGGATCATAGTATCATAATTATCACATTAACTGTAGGACATCCCTTAAATATCACAAATAATTGGTTAGGTTGGGTTAGGTTAGGCTATTTCAGATCACAGTCTCCTTATAATTATCACATTAACTGTAGAACATCCCTTAAATATCACGAATAATTGGTTAGGTTAGGTTAGGTTTTAGGTTAGGCTATTTTGCATCACAGTCTCCTTACTATAATTATCACATTAACAATAGAACCCTTGAATATCACGAACAATTGGTTAATAATAATTCGACTCCATGTTTTTCCTGTAACCAGCTACTTTTCTACTCAATTCACTTATATGTACATACAGGACGTCTCTAAAGTTCGCTCACTTTAAATATACAAATGTTTCAGACAAAAGTTGTAGGAAATCAAAGGGTGGCAACAATTTGACCTTGGATTGGTCATCTTCAGTTTCTTAAATGGAACCCCCCATTTTTTATTACACATTCTTATAGTGGGAACGTTTTCAAAATACCCATGTTTATTTGTTAAGTGAGTCATTTCCAAAATATAAATAAATAATATACAGTTACATAGTTTTGAATCGTAAATAATCCACCAATGCAACGGAGATGTATAAAAATAAATATTTCCGGTATTTTAAAAAGAATGAATACTAAAATGTTGCATCAAGTGTGAAAGACAAAGTAGGTTCATCGTCAGATTAAGAATGTGCAGTGTTGTGCAGGTTTGAGTATTCGCAAGTTTAAGTCGAGCAGCAAGAGGTTAGGTTCGAGAAGATGTTAATGAACGATTGAACAATCTCACATGACCTTTTCCTACTTAACCAGCATATAATTGAGTGTATCCTTTTCTGATGACCTTTCACTTTCCTCTTCATGCTCAATCGATCGTGTGATCGTAGCTATATCGCTATTTATTTCATATATGATACGTTGCGCAGAATTTTTCATGATTATACAAATATCTATTAACGTCATCAAACTTCATCGGACTATTTTTGACAACCTTTTAAAATCTTTCGTCTTAGCGGTAATCGCAGTGGTGCAGAATGGAAAAGATAAGAAGTGAAGTTTTGAATTTATGACAGAAATGTTATGTATGTTTGAAAGTTGCTGGGATATATGGAAGGTTAATCCTTGTGTCAATAACCACAATGTTCGCAGTTGTATAACTGAGGTACCCGGATATCCCGACCATTCTGTTTGACATGAACATAACGTGCACGTCAAAACGTACAAATATAGGGATTTACAGCAATTTGGGATTTATTGCTAAATTCTTTTACGTTGTATATCAATTTTATGAAAACAAAGTAACTTATGTTAAATATATTACAAACTCAAAGTTCTAGATTGATCTCTGTATTCTTGAGTACCTAGATCTGATCTCTAGATTTCTAGATAAATTAATCCCTAGATAACTGGATATATTGCATCAAAGAATTCTAGATTTTGAAATGTCTAGGTCCTTACAATCTTAAATCTTCAAATAGGTAACTAAATTTTCAAATACATTTGTAGATCTCTGAATACCTAGATTCCTAGTTTACTAGATTTTTATATATATGGGTTGGAAGATTCATAGGTCTCGAAATTCCTAGATTCTTAGATTCCTAGATTTCTAAATATCTAAATATCTAGATCCCTCGATTTCCAAATATCTAAATTTAACAAAATTTAACGAATTTAACCAATCAAATTTTTAATTTAACAAATTTAGATTTCCAAATATCGAAATCCCTAGATTCCTAGATTTCTAAATATACAGATCCCTAGATTCCTAGATTTCTTAATATGTAGTTCCCTAGATCCCTAGATTCCTAGATTCCTAGATTTCCAAATATCTAAATTTAACAAATTTAACAAATCAAATTTTTAATTTAACAAATTTAGATTTCTAAATATCGAAATCCCTAGATTCCTAGATTTCTAAATATACAGATCCCTAGATTCCTAGATTTTAATATCTAGATCCCTAGATTCCTAGATTTCCAAATATCTAAATTTACCAAATTTACCAAATTTACAAATCAAATTTTTAATTTAACAAATTTGGATTTCAAAATATCGAAATCCCTAGATGCCTAGATTTCTAAATATACAGATCCCTAGATTCCTAGATTTTAATATCTAGATCCCTAGATTCCTAGATTTTAATATCTAAATCCCTAGATTCCTAGATTTCCAAATATCTAAATTTAACAAATTTAGATTTCTAAATATCGAAATCCCTAGATTCCTGGATTTCTAAATATACAGGTCCCTAGATTCCTAGATTTCTTAATATCTAAATCCCTAGATTCCTAGATTTCCAAATATCTAAATTTAACAAATTTACCAAATTTAACAAATCAAATGTTTAACTTAACAAATTTACCAAATTAAACAAATCAAATTTTTAATTTAACAAATTAAATTTACCAAATCCAACAATGTAATTTCACTTAAAGAAAATCGAAGAAAAATAATAAAATTTCGAAAAATATTTAGTTAATTCCTCTCATAAAAGAGTCTATACGAACACACAATACCTTAACACAAAAACTGATCTAATTTTATGATCGTATCCTGCAATACAAGGTGTGTAAAGATAAGTGACAGTAAACCATACCATCAACGCGATGACAACGCGTAAACCCGTAAATACTGAAAACACCGTCTATTAAATTCTATCAAACCCCATAAAACATTTATACAGCTCCCAGAAACGACATAGGAAAGCACGATTTATTTATTTGACGCGCTACGGTATTAACTTCCAGACGTATAATTCACGGCCAACCATAAAACACCATTTGGCACACAATTTCTACCCCATTCGGAATTGATACATCCGTAATAACGTAACCGTGGATTTATAAAGTACAAGCTTCGATCAACACAATTTATATCATTTCATCGAAATCGTGCAAATAGACAAAGTAACAACGAGTCCGTAGAAATTTCAGGATAATTTTATTTACCCGGACATTTGAAACGCGTTGGTGAACTTGGAAAACCGTTTTATATGTCCTGGAAATAAACTGCGTTTCCGGTGAATTTTACGTAATTTAAAGTTTACCAATTACATCAGCGTGTAAGCAAATTGAAAATTTGAATTTGGGTGGAACGAGGTTTTCAGCACGAATTCACGTGGTATAATTCTACTAAATTATTTGAAATATAGGTCTGCTCGTTCGAATGTCGAATAAATTACGCAGGATTCGGTTTCGTAAATGTTTGCAAGTCTGTTCTAATTATTTTAAATTTGTAGATAGAAAAGATTTTTAACGAAATGAAGAAGAAGAGATTATGACCTGTTAAAAATAAAATTGACGAAAATTTTTTATTCGGAACTTGTGAAATTTTCAATATTTCAGGTTTTCAATCTCTTTAAAATGGTCACCTATCATTAATTTCTAACACATTCACAAACATAACCTAACCTCAGATTCATAACAGTTAATACTCATATTACAATTATAAACATTAACATATCTGAACGTGTCTAGCTGTGTTAACATAAAAACATGAATATATCTTTCGTATACCATAATTTTCATTCGTTTCTACAAATTTATACAATAATCGATCATTTTCAGCACCACAGAGCACCAACATTTCAAACTTAACATAAATTACTGAAGTCAAAAAGATTGCAATTTAATTCAATTTAAAAGACCTCGTAAAAGTCCCAAAACATAACATTGCAAAAATGTGCAACATAATTCAGCCGATCATCCAAATAATAGAATTCATATCGACTTAATCCGGTTCTTCGTCAGCAGCAAAAAGAGAGTCCTAAAAGTAAAGAAAGCGACAGAGTAAAATCACAGGGCATTAGTAGAAAAATCTGGCACGTAATCTCGAAAAAAAAGGAGTACATAGGTCTTTCAGGCTATGTACGAAGCGAGAGGCATAGGTGGATCGCAAGAAAGTAGAAAATGAAGGCGGTACATGGGACAGCCATTTTCGAAACTCCCTATGGAAACGTGCCACTAAATCTCGGCAAGTGCGTTTCCCTTTCGTCTCTTTTCGCCCAGATATCCCCGAAACGAGATATCGCCTGAAGCTATTTCATATATGAAGAAAGAAACGCTAGACCCATTGTGCGGAAGAGGGTCGGAGCTGATAGTAGAGAACGTTCGATGATTGTCCATAAAGGTGTACTAGGGAAATAGTCGTGGCTCGGAGAAGAAAGAAGACAAAAACCCGAAGCAAATTGCTCGTCGTACGGTAAAGAGCAAATCTGCCTTCCCTTACAAAAATATGGCAACCGAGGAACACTGATATTCTGCTGGCTGACTTTTAGGAATTTTAGGAGATTGAAATTTGGGGGTGAAAAATTTGAGAAAGTATTCGAGGAGCTAGGAGATCTTGATATTTAGGGAATTAATAGTTAGAATTATAATTGATAGGGAGTAATTTGGGGACAGAGAAATTTCTTAATTTAGGAACTTGGGGAGCGTTATTGGGACTTTGAAATTTCGGTGTTTATGGGAATCTGGATTTTAAGAGATGCAGGTGTGAACTAGGGACATGAAAATTATTTAGAGACGTAGGAATTTAGGGATGTGGTAGGATCATAGGAATTTGGGAATAGGTTTATGGGATATAGGGATTTCAGGATGTGGACACTTGTGATCAGGTCTAGGGATTTGGAGATATAGGAATTGTATGTGCTAGGGATTTTGGGACTTTGGGTTGTGGGAAATAGCGATTATTTTGACGGATTATTTATAGGGATTAATGGACGAACTGTGGAATTTTGATCTGTGGAGATTTGGGAAAAATAGAGTTGGGAGGTTATGAGATTTGGGGACTTTGGAATTTGGGGAAATTTGAATTAGGAGACGATGAGATTTGGGGACTTGGAATTCGATAGCTTTGGGATTTAAGGAAATTAAGATTTGGGAACGTTGGAATTTGAGAAAATTGGGATTTAGGGTCTTTGGAATTTGGGGAAATTTGAATTAGAAGACGATGAGATTTGGGGACTTTGGAATTTCGGGAAATTTGAATTAGAAGACGATGAGATTTGGGGACTTGGAATTCGATAGCTTTGGGGTTTGGGAAAATTAGATTTGGGAACGTTGGAATTTGGGAAAATTGGGATTTGGGAAAATTGAGATTTGGGGACTTTGGAATTTCGGGAAATTTGAATTAGAAGACGATGAGATTTGGGGACTTTGGAATTTGGGGAAATTTGAATTAGAAGACGATGAGATTTGGGGACTTGGAATTCGATAGCTTTGGGATTTGGGGAAATTAGATTTGGGAACGTTGGAATTTGGGTAAACTGGGATTTGGGGATATTGAGATTTGGGGACTTCGGAATTTAGGGAAATTTGAATTAGAAGACAATGAAATTTGGGGACTTGGAATTTGAAATAAGAAATATATAAATTTGCAAATTTGAGGAACTTGAAAATTTCCAAATCTACAAATGTGAATTGAGAATCTGTAAATTGAAGTGTACAAATTTAAAAAATTTCGGGATTTATAAATTTGAAAGAAGAAATTAGATAACTTGAACATCTACACATTTTGACACTTACATATATGTTTTGTATATGAACTGCATGTATGTAGGGAAGTATGTAAACTATAAAAGTTGCATGTGTCCTTTTCCAAAAGAAGTCTACACCCGAGTGTACATACACACACCACACGTTAATCGATTTTTCTAGAGACGTACACAGGCCGGTGATATATGGGGGCGAACTGAAATGTTTTATCCTCTTTTGATTCCGTTACCTAACCCTCTATAATCCGAGATGTCTATGTTAGCGAAAACAAATGATAAGGTACCATAGAGCTGTCTCTACTTTAGAATCACTATGAGGGATTAGGGAGATACTATCGTATGGAGATAACTGAATCTGGATCATTGATTCCATTGGAAAGTAATAACTAGTGTTAAAAATATATCCTTCTATTTAAACAAATTTTTAGTGTTGTGCAATATATGTAGATACTGTGTGGTAGATACTATTTGATAGATACTATCAGAGATAATTGAATTTGGATCATTGATTCAGTTGAAAAATAACAACTAGTGTTAAAAATATCCTTCTATTTAAAAAAATGTATAGTGTTGTACTTGTTTATTTAAATTTAGATAATTAACAATACTCTGCCACATTTTCAGTGCATAGGTGTTGAGAATATACTTTCTTATTGTAGTTTAAATAGTGTTGAAATTGTAAAATTATAATTGTATTTATTGTAACTATATTTAGAATATTATTAAAATGAAGGTGAAACGATAAATATTGAAGACTTCAGAAAATTAGAAAATTTCAAAGTTTTGAATTAATTGTATTATTTTAGTTTATTAAAAATAACATTTTAGCGTAGAATAATGGTACTGTGTAACAGGAGATTCCAAGTTTTCGGTCGAAACTGTGTGTATCGCATTTTCGAATGTAATTATATGAGAGCTCGCCAAAACGAAGTTGTAGGAATTAATTACCTTAATTACCGCGGTAGTTAAGTTACCTGAATTCAAGCAACTAAGTTACCCTAATTTGCATAAATTTAGCTTCTTTCTGCGTTTTGTTGCTGGTGGTATTATAAAGTAAGATATAAAGTGGAAAATTCATCAGTTGGTTGAGCAGTTTTCAATTTTGATAATTTGGTAATTTAGTTATTAAATAATTTCATAATTTTATAATTTGTTAATTTAGTAATTTGATGAATTGATGAATTAATGAATTGATGAATTGATGAATTGATGAATTGATAAATTGATAAATTGATACATTGATAAATTTAATAAATTGATAAACTGATAATTTCATAACTTCATAATTTCATAATTTCCTAATTTCCTAATTTCCTAATTTCATAATCTTTAATTTAGTAATTTGGTAATTGATAATTTGGTAATTCAATAACTTGATAATTTGACAATCTGTCAATTAATCACCTTAAAAATGACAAAATGAACGAATTTGGAAAAATTACAAAACGCATATATTTATGAGAATTTCAAAATAAATCAATTTAACAAAATTGCAAAATTAATCTAGGAATGTGTACAAGAATTTTTCGCAATACTCTGCGACGAAGAGACAATAACAATTATTCCTATTAATCTGCAGGCCTCTCAATACTGCTTAACTTTGGAGAATAAACTTTGTCGTATAACTAAAAATAAAGACGATAACTAAGGCAATCAAGTTATTTGACTATGGTAACGAAAGAAAACTAAAAGAGGGCTCCAGTGCTTGTTACCAATTTCAGAAGAGTTTAGAAATGAGTGGAGTTTCGTGGAGGAGGACGTTAATATTATACTTCCGTCCAGAAAAAAGACTGTCGAAGTTTTGCAAAGTACGCGTTTTCCAATAAAACTACCAAAGAACACGAACCCAAGTCCTTGCCTTCAGGATTTAATCCTCCGCCTTTAAAATGGGACACGAAGTACGTGCGTAGAAGAAAAATTTTAGCCAAACAGTGACTGCAAACTTTTGCAATTTGTATTTTATTATATCTTGTTATTTTGCCAACAACGTGAATTGTTGAGAACTTATTTACTCTTTCATTAGTGAAATATTAAATTACGGAATTAATGAGAATGTTGAATTAATCAAATTACGGAATTTATTAAATTATTTAGTTTGCAATTACTAAGTTGTCGAGAAAGGCCGGAAAAACATGTTATTAAATTACCTAATTATCAAATTACCAAATTATCGAATTATTGCATTAGTAAATTTCCAGATTATCAAGTTTCATAATTTATAAATGTTCAAATTACGTAATTATCACGTTTCTAAATTTCTAAATTTCCAATTAATAAATTAGTCAATTTCTAAATTTCCAATTAATAAATTAGTAGATTTCTAAATTTCCAATTAATAAATTAGTAAATTTCTAAATTTCCGATTAATAAATTAGTAAATTTCTAAATTTCCAATTAATAAATTAGTAAATTTCTAAATTTCCAATTACTAAATTAGTAAATTTGCAAAGTTACAAATTATCGAATTATGCAATTACAAAATCTTTTAATTCCCAAAAAATTGCTATATTACCATGTCACTATACTGCAAATATACAATACTAGTTACCAAATTTTTAAATTTGCATTTCAAATCCCGAAATGACAAAACTTACATAACATAAGATCTCAGAAGTACAATATTTTGTCTGAACATTTCTAGCACGATTCTCTAATATCTTATTTCCTGCAGCAGCCATAAATCCCAGCACGTTCTGCTACTCTCGATTCAAGCGATATACAAATTTTTACATTTATGGTTCCTTCGCGAACACGTCAGACCCACGCTCGATTTCTACGAACGTTGCAACGTTTTATCCGCGCGCAACGATGCGTACAACCAGAGACATTGTTTTTGACACAAATCAAGTGAATGTTTATGCCATGAATGCGAATGGTGAATGGTCGATCGTTCATGCCGTTGGAACGAATCAACCGTTGCGTAATTATAACGCAGAAACGACTGAACCCGGCCATACTTCCTACCGAAATGGATCCAGGTCAGCCATTAATTCGATTAAAATCAGCGCGACTCCGTTTCTTTTTTCCCTTTCCACGGAAATAAATCAGCTTAATGTTGGCTATTACAAACACGATCGTCTAAGCTCTGCACATTCTGTGAATCAAGTGAATTCTATCCCGGACTCGAACGTTTTATTTACCGGCAGTCAATGACTTCTCTTCTCCTTTTTGTCCTGCTTCCTCAGTTTTAATTTAGTTTTCAATTTTTTCAGTTTTTAATTCTTTGTCATTATAAATTTTTATATGTGACATAGGAAGCATAGGATATTTAGGGTTGCTTAATTTGGTTAGGTTTTGTTGAAAAATATCTTTTAGTAATTTGATTACGGATTTGAGAATTTAGAAATTTTAGACAAAAGTTTGGAAATTTCAATTAGAAATTTTGTGGATGTGAATAACAGAGTTGAATATTAGAAAATATGGGAAATTTGTAACTTGAGGTGAGGTTTGCTTTGTATAATTATATGGTAATGTAAAATAACGATAAAAATACTGTAGGAACGTGCATCTGTAATAACTCTAACCTAATTTAACTTAACAGCGACATCTGGCCATGCGGTGGGCCTCCTACTAAAAAGAATGTCTGGGGTTACATTTTTCTCTTTTGCACTCTAATTATAAATTTACATTACTGTTTTAACAACGAATAAAGTCTATAACTCTAACAAATATAACATGTAATATATTATCTATTATGACTTTAATTCACGATGTTTAAGATGAAGCTTTTATATCGCAACGTTCAAATTAAATGAAAAGATCAAACACAGGATATTGGACTAGAATTGTTCACGAAATAAATTAAAACGGATTTGTAGCAGCAAGTTAATTGCATTTCGAAGAACGTAATTAATTGCTTCCTTCACGTACACTCGTTCAGCTGCGAACTTTTTTTTCGGATACAAATTGATCGAAAACCATTGCAGGTAAACATCAATCAAATATTTTTTGTAGCAGGATTCGATTAATTAAATATTTTGTTGTCATGATGAATATTAAATTATATTTCCAAATGTGACTGATTGCAATTTAAAATTTTGAATATTTCTGAATTTCTAAACTTGAAAACTTGAAAATTTATAAATACGAGTCTCCAAAATTTAATATTTATATTCGAAAATTTCCCAACATCTAAACTTGACAATATAAAAATTAGTAAATCTGAAACTCTAATTTTTAATATCTAAACTTAAAAATTTCTCAAATTGTAAACGCGAAAATCCAAAAATTTTAATATTTGCAAAAAGATGACAAACCTTGAAAATATATCGTTCCAAAAAGTAGACAGTTCACTTATTTATTAAAAAAGATATAGAAAAGTTTGAATAATACAAAAACAAAAATATTTGCAATTTAAACAAATATATTTATAATAATTTCCTACAAGCACCATATGTTATGTATCGGCTCGAAAACCATCTTAAAGAAAAAGAAAAATTTGTAGCGTTCGTATGACAAATGTTTTATGTACCATGTGTAGTTTTTTAAGGGCCATTCATTCTAATTTCAACATCTGCAGCTGTGCATGAGTTACGACGAAAAGAAAGCGAGATTATTGCCAAAGGTTTCGAGACGATACAGAAAATTGTACAAACACAGTATATTTTCTGAAGTATCAAAAATACACTGCCCTAAAAATTCTGTTACATCCGATATTTTCACCTTAATTGAAGTTTCTGAACAACTCTCAGCATGAAATTTGTAACAGCAAACAAAAAATGATTTCATTCCATTTTCTCGATCCATTTAATTTTCGATATTTTATTTTTATACGCAATCAAATAAATTGAGGCGTTCGCGCAGATTACTCTATGTTTTTCAATTCACTGAAACGAACAAATACATATCGAGTCAGTGAAGTAAAATTCTTTTCCGATCGATCATTGGTAAATTGGCGGTGTTTTAAAACAGGCCTGATAGAACTTTTTAAATATACATTTTTTTCTTTTATAAACATGTATTTTATATATTTTTGAAGTAACAGTCATTGTAAGTGCTAAATTCATAGAAAGTGAGGTTAGGTTCTTAAATTTATAAATTAAGTAAACGTTTAAGAAATTAATTTTCAATAAACTTTTATCGTACTTTAGTACGAGTCTTTCACAAAATTATCCGCAGTTTGACGAGTGTAATATTTCAGTAAAATGATTTTATCTTAATGAATCATTGAATTGAAATAAAAACAGAATTTACCGAAATGGCTGGATGCAGTGAAATCTATAGATTGATGCAGTGTAGGAGATATATGATGGCGGCGAGAAGAATTTCAATCGAGAACGATCCATTTTGTTCTCAAACAACACGACGTATTAGTTTATATAGGTAGATTGACTTGGCATTACTTTCAGGAAGAATGATGAACGCGTGCTCCATCATCCTGTTGATATATTGGTAAAATGAGTCCCAGGGGAAATATTTGTTAGAAGAGAAAAGTATCAAAAGTGTTTCGATTAAAGTACGCATAAATTACGTATACTGCTGTTACAAGCTCCATTAAATTCCTATATTTTTATCATTTCGTTATTTCCGCGTTAACAAGTTATCGAATTCTCACATTACTAAACTTTTTTTCAAATATTCAATATTTGAATTTGGAAATCATTTTCGAGTCTGCTGAAGGTGGAAATTTAAAAATTTGTTAATTTTTCAGTTATGAAATGTTTAAATTATAGAGTTTGTGAATATTCAAATTTCTAAATTTTTCAGTTACGAAATTTTGAAGTCATAGTGTTTGTTAATTTTCAAATTTCTAAATTATAAAATTATTCACTTATCAAGTTACCACGTTACCAAATTAGGAGATTTCTAAATTTCTAAATTATACAATTTCTAATTTCCCAAATGATCTATCAAGTTTCTCAGTTTCCAAATTTCTGCATCACTAAATTACTTGACTTAATTTTAGGTTATGATTTACGAATTTATTAAATTACTATATCACCTTGAAACGAAATTACTAAATTATCAAATTATTATAGAATTACCAAATGACCAATTTACCCAAGAATTTAAATGACCGAATTTCCAAACAGTCAAATTTCTAAGTTTCCAAATTACTCTTCTTAACAAACCAATTATCAAACATTCACCCTGATGAGTCAATCTTAGCACATTAACATTTTCACAAAAATTTTGTCATTATAAATAAGAGATCCATTTTGTGTTCCGTAAATGTAGTGTTAAACATAGATCCCTATTCAAAGTTGCGTACCGAACAGAACAAAATGGCCCAACCGAAAGCAGTCGACATTTTCTGTCGAACCCTACTAAATATTCACCGATCTGAAATTCTAGTCTGCACCTTTCTGAAAAATCAGTATTATTCGATCCAGCTGCACGGTGTAAGCACCGGGTGCTCACGATGTGCTGGAAAGTCAGGATAACAATCGGGCAAATTGCAGGGGATCATCGAGCACAGAGACGCGTCAATAGGGCGGAAGTGGATTCCTAACGTTGCGGAAACATCGACATCGGTTGGATTCGTGCTGTGAGAAATATTCGGGCCATCGCGTAGCGAACCGACGCTCGTTTTCGATAAAGGGTAATTCAATTCAGTGGCTCAGCCCTGAGCCTAACTCGCCGTGAATTCTGCGACCAGTCACAGAGTCACGATGGCCGACGAAGAGTCAACGGTCACGATTCAACGTCATCCCCCATTTTTTTTTTTTACTCTTTCGTCCCGATTTCGGGGCTTATCGTCAGCACGTGACGAGCGGACGTTTGGCCAACGCGTTTATCGATTCGTTTATCGCTTTAATTTTACGTCCGAGATTCTGGCGAACGTGGAACGCTTTTCAGCAAAACTGAAAACAAGTGGAAGAAAGCAAGGGTGATTTCACAGTGAGATAAAATCCTGACCCAAAAATTATCTAGTTCTTTGATAATCTAGGTAAAGCTCTTAGATAAAGAAATGTCTAGGTTCATTCAGCAGTTAGAATAATCTTAAAAATCAGAAGCAAAGAATTTAGCCATCTTTGATAGACTAAACAGTTTGAATGCCTTACCTGCACGTGACTGTCACGGGATACACAATGGGTTAGAATACAGGGTAAGCATAAATTCATTCGTTTTGTACAGGTACACACATGAAAGATATATGAAAAGACAAACTCATCAAGACACCCTCTACAAATGTGTGCTCCTTTGGTGACACGTCAGATAATCGAGCTCATTTTGTAGAGGATCAAACTTTCTTGAAATTGGTTGAAACCCATTGGAAAAATGATTAAAGGTGTACAAGATGGCTAACGAGGGGTCTAGGGGAAGGAAGCCCCCTAGCGAGCGAAAGTGGGTTGTTTTTGTTTCCTTTTGTGAGGTTATGCACTATGTGAGAAAGGTTTATGGAATGGTTTCTCTGAAAAATGTGACAGTCGGTGATTAATAATTTTCTTATATGGTATAAGTGATGTAATTGTAGCAGTAACTGAGTAGAATAATCGATTAGAACTTTTAAAAATAAAATTACTGTTCAGTAGAATTTTTAACAAGTTTTGACAAGTTTTTGCTTGGAATGTTAATTTTAAAGTTTTTGAATTTATATTTTTTTATTGTAAAATGAAATTTTAAGGTAGTTCCATTACACAAAGGTTTTTAGTGTACGAGATTAAATCTCTGTTGTTAAAATTTAATTTTTTTTAAATCAATTTTTGTTTTTATAAAAATATTCTCTTAATATGTAGTGCTTTGTGATATTTTTGTATGTTTTGTACACAAGAAAAATATTAATTTTAAATATCTTTTTGTGTTAAATACTTTATTGATAAATTCAAACTTGGTACTACGGTATTTTAATATTAAAATTGAGGTAGGTAACTTGAGTCTGTTGTGAAGAAGAAAAAAGAGTTTACTGGATGACATGCTTTTGTCGTTTTGTAAAATCCAATTTTCTTTTCCACTTTTCTACAGATGTAGTCAAGAGTAGTCATAAACTTTGACAACTCTTTCGTATTAAGATGGTTGGTAGTAACACGTAAATGGCCAGAAGCTTCCTTGGAAAAGCAGTTTCAGATATGAACCTGTATCATATATTTAATATATGTCCTCTGAACCATTGGTGGTACTTGACTTGAAATATGTGAATCTGTAGCCAAGAAGTTCCATATGTAGAAATAATCTGATTTTAGTAATACTCGGTATTTTCTTGAACATTTAGATTCTTCTGAAAACAGAGGTATTGTTGCAAATCAATATTTAATGTATTTTGAAATTAATCTATCTTGAAATTACTATATTTAAAAACTAATTAACCTTAATGTTAATCATGCTGATGTACCTCAAAATTAATCAACCTTAAAATTAATTCAGTGTACTTAATTTAATGTACTTTAAAGTTAATCAATTTTAAAATTAATTATCGTAATGTACTTCAAAATTAATCAACCTTAAAATTAATTCAATGTATATAATTTCATGTACTTCAAAGTTAATGAATTTCAAAATTAACTATCTTAATGAAAAATTATTCATTATTAAAATTAATCAACTTAATGCATTTTAAAATTACTCAATCGTAAAGTTAATCTTGATGCATTTTAAAATAATCTTATGATATTTAGAAATTTATGCACTAAAATTATTAAAGATCTTCGAAAAAGATATCTCTTTAAATATTAGTGCTTTTGTGTATCGCACACTGACACTCTTTTATGCAAAATATTCTGACGAATTGCCGGGAGTGTAAAAAATATGCTGCCCATTTATAAGAAAAATGCATTTGCATTTTTCTGATGCATCGTTGCACTTACACAGAAAATCTCTTGGAAGATATGTAGACATAAAGTACCATTCATTTTTGTCCTGTACTGTATTTTTTATTTTCTATCAAATTCAAGATGCAACATGTCCCAGTTATATCATAGACCCTGTACAATTTCGAATTATCATTTTATTTAATATTCATGTATTAAAAATCCAGTTATCTTTTAAATATTAACACATAAATATAAAGTTAATAAATATTAACTACATGTAACCATTATTGTAAAACGTTAAAGATATAAAATTTTGTAGCACAGTGTTCAAATAATGTTTATGAAATTTTCAATTCTTGTTTTTTACATTGTTAATTGAAAGCTACCTTTCTGACTGTTCTACTTTTTACAGAATTCATATTTCCGATTGTGGTGGAGCTAATTATAATCCTGAATTAAAGCGCATATTCTCCGTTCGTAATGTGCGGAAAATGTTGCAATTAAATGCGAAAAGAAGAATCCTTCGCTCGCAACTTCTTTGAATTTCGTTTTAAAATCTCCTTCTCGAGTTTCGTAAGCTGAGAATTTGGCTCGGATTAAGACGTGCTGTAAGAAAACCGATTTCAAAGTTTCTCGTAGAACGCTGCAAAGTAGTTCTCGATGAATGTCAGAAATTCCAAGTTTCTTGCCCAGGTACTTCTGCTACCTATTCTTACGAATCGACGTTATAATCGCGTTTGGTTTTATTAAAAATCATTCATTTGACTAACTATTTTGAACAGCACAAAATTATTTCTATTTTTATTAAATTTTGGTATAAGAGAAAAATGAATCGTTAATTTTGTGATGGATGTTACACATTTTTAGAGAATTTCATAAATTAGTGGTCATCACAGAGTTTAGTATTAATATTATTAATGTTAAACATTTAATACTAATTTTTACATTATTTTACAATTTTTAATTTTCGTAACTATTTATGTATGTATATTTTATGCATGGAAATAAATATGACTTCAATCATAAATATTAAAATTTAAAAAGGAAGTTTTTAAGAAAATATATTAGCTGTTGTTATTAAATTAAAAATTCTACAGAAGCTTGTATTTATATGAAAAATGATGAGTAATTGTAATAATACCTCCATCCATATTTAACCTTACTCTTGAAATAGAAATACATTTTTCAAAAGAGTAATTTTTTAAAATTCTTTTGACATTTTAGTTACTTGTGAATATTACAATTTGCTAAGCGCAATTCTGTGTAAATAATATATAATTTATATAATTATTTCAGTTCTAAAATTGTAAAATTCGTGGTCTTTCATAAAAGACGAGATACCTCGTGTTAACGTGGTTTACTGTTAACATTATTTACACACCTCCACGTATTACATGCTCGAACGACACAACATTGACGTCAAATATGAATGAAGCACTTTTACCAGCAAGGAGTGTATTAAAAATATATGACCGAACACATGAATGAAGCATGGAAACTAAAATTAACTTACCATGTGCTCGCTACAAAATGCTCTAGAGGGTAAATCCTTCTTCTGCTCGTTCATCCTGCACGCATTTTTTGCGATCTACGTGTCGTGTATTTGTGGATAAAAGATAGTAACAGATTGAGTTTATAGCTACATAAATTATTAATCATAGGTAGAAGTTTTAAAACCTTGAAAATATTTAGGCTAATAGTGCGATTTATAAATGCATTGTAATTAGTATTTTTTAATTGACACAAAATATAATACAGTCTTAATATAATTTACAAAATATAATAAAAATGATGTTACTTCAATTTTAAAAATTAAGACAAACTATGGAACACAAAATATATGACAATTTTAAATATATAATAAAATACAATAAAATATAGTACGACGTATGTAACAAAATATAATGAAATGTAATGCAATAATTTTTCTGTGAGATTCCAAAATATGATTTAAAACTCAATTTAAAGGAATTGCATGTTTTTTTAATGCAAAAATATCAAATATTTACTAATTATACTTGTGCTATCATAATTCTATTATATAACTTGTACATCTACAAAGTAACATATTCATAATATTTTTATAATATTCTGTTATATTTCCAATGTTTTACAGTATTTTACAGTATCTTATATTTCACACTATTTTGCAATATCCTATAATATTCCACACTATTTTACAATATTTTGAAATATAGTATACGTTGTCAATATTTCACAATATTTTCCAATATTTCAAAGTTTCACAATATTTCTCAATATCTTCAATTTATTCCCAACATTTCGCAATATTTTGCGGTACTTTCCAATATTTCACAATACAATATTTCCAAATATTGTACAATTCATAGTTTCATTTCTAACAACCTATTTCAATTTTCCAAAAGGACTGCTTAAAATAGAACGAAATACTGTACAATAAATAATAATTTCAGTGTGAAGCACTCGATACCGTTTTCCAAAGCTCATCTGTCAAAAAATGTTTAGAGAACGCTATCGATTACCAGGTCACCACGTGGAGGTGGCTACGAGAGTGACCCACCCGATCTCCGAATCCAACCACCCGCCATTATCTCGTTTATCAGGTTGTTGCCAACCAGATAAACGAGATTTCACTCTACTTAGCACGTTGGCTCCAACGAAGACAGACACAGGATTGTATCTCTCCACACAAGTTCTTCCACAGAGTTTAGCAGAGACACCATAAGAGTATCGCACTCACATCATAAGAATTTAACTCTCACACCATATTCAATTTGAATTTCCCGCGCTAAAGGAGTGTCTAGAGGGCGACACATATTAAGGAAGTATAAAAGTCCAAAAAACTATAAATCAGGTTTTCTGAATGTCCATTCGTTATAATAACATAAAAGTACCTCTTTTTGCACTAATAAACAGTTAAATATATATTTTCTGCATTTCTTGTGTACCATAACCCAATATAACCAAACCGAGGAACCATAACCTAATACACAGTTTGATTTATTTGATTTACGAATCTATTTTTACCATTCTCCTCGCAACAATGCTGTTTGATTTTCACGAGTGACAGAATATTAAACGGACATCCTGAACAAACGAGAAATTGAAAAAAGAATGTAAAAACCGAAGAGAGCTCCGTACGATAACACTAGTTCTATTGATTCGTTCAAGAAGAAAATATTTTCCTTTCGACGAGTGTTTCTGTTATCAATTGAATTTTCGTCGAGTGTTGTACATCTGTACAATCAGTCCTTCGTAACATGTTCTGTATTGGAAGCATCTCGACCAGTGGTTCTGGTTGATAAAAACTCAACGATAATAACTGGTTTCGACGATACGAAGGAAATTGATTCGTTTCGTGTCCGCGGAACGTGTATTGACAATAGCATCAAATTTTTACTTGGGTTTGTTCAAACTCTTTCACTCCTGTAAAAACATTCTTACATTTGTTTGAAGAATGTTCTGTTTTACACGAGTGTTTTTCATTAGTTTTACTTTGGAGTTTTTAGTGCTTAGTTTTATTTGATTGTAAGTCTTCATAATTTCGCGTAAGGAGCTTTGAATGATTATTGTTGCTTTTTAATTTTGCAGATTTCTAAATTTAGATTCCTAAATTACTTAATTCGCAAGTTTTCAAATTTTTGTGCTGTCGAACTTTCCAAATTTTTAGATTACAGTTTTCAAATTTTTATGTATTTAATTTGAAAGTTATAGAATTATCAATTTTTGAAATTACAAAATTGCTAAGATATCAAATTTCTAAAGTTTCAAGTTATTAAGATTACTAGAATTACTAAAATGACTAAAATTACTAAAATTACTAAAATTATTAATTAACTTTGCACTGCATTTTGTAGGAAATTATTATAATATGAAATAATCAAATATTTACCTTCATAGCTAAAAATTAATGGTAATTAACGCTGAAAACAGTCAATGGTAATTAGTGTTAATAATAATTAATGATAATTATTGCTAATAATAGTTAATGACAATTAATGATAATTATACTTAATGGTTATTAATGGTAATTGACAGTAAACTGTAATTAATGATAGTAGCAGTTAATTTATTTATAATGACAATATTTCAAAATTAATAAAATGAAATTTTGTGTACTATGAAATTCCTGAAATTACTCGAAACGTTTCACTACTGATTTCTTTATCGCACCTTTTGAAAATTTACAAATATTTAATATTATAATGCTGATTACTGAATATATGTATTTTTTCTCAAATTAAAAGAAATATCCAAGGAAAGCTGAAAACATATTCAAGTTGAGTAAGGATTATATCAGAATCTTTGTTTATTTTACTGAAAAATTCTACCATTTTACTATCATTTTACGTAATCTGAGAATGGCAGGTGCCGTAATTCGTTTTTCTTAACGTTTAATTTTTCCATCTGTTTCAAGCTCTTCATTTGCCGTGTAAATACAATTCCAACGTTGCTGAAGAAAGAGCTTTATAGAACAGTAAAATTTAAAATTACAGTTTCTTCAGATTCGTTAACAGTTTTATATTTGCAGTGGACTGTGAAATTCTTGATCCTGGATCTCCGCCATTTTCTTTACGAGCATAACTATTAATATTATTTGTCCTCCGCTGCTCAAATCGTAATTTTATATTTCCATGAAGATTTTGTTCATTTATTATATTATTCATTGATACAAATAATTTTAAATTAGAGAAGTAGAGAAAACTTTAAATTTTAAATTAGAGAAAATTTGAAGGTTTTGTGAATTTGGAAATTTAGAGATTCAGTTTATTTGCAAAATTCGAAAGTTTGAGGATTTGGGTTTTTAGAAATTTCGATATTGAGATTTGGAAATTTTAGAATTAAAAAATTTGAGAATTTGGACATTTAGAGATTTGTAAACTTGTGCTATTGCAATCTTGAAAATTTGGCACTGAGAGATTTGGAAATTTGGAGATTTGGTCATTCAGAGATTTAGAAACTTGAGAATTTGGAAATTTGGAGATTCGCTTTATTCACAAAATTCGAAAGTTTGAGGATTTGGGTTTTTAGAAATTTCGATATTGAGATTTGGAAATTTTAGAATTAAAAAATTCGAGAATTTGGACATTCAGAGATTTAGAAACTTGAGAATTTGGAATCTGGAAATTTCAACATTTGCATATTTGGAGGTTAGAAATTTGACCATTTAGAAACATAAAAATTTAGAAATTTTAAAAGTTGGAAATATTTATACTCACGACACGATATTTATAAGAATGATATTTATAATCATGCCAGCCACTTGAAATCACTATAATACTACCTCAACATCACCAAAGTAGCAAATTATCAATATTATTCCAATACGATCGACATTTATCAATAACGCCATCACTAATCCCTAACAATGTGCTGATCACAAACTCAATTCATAATCAACGACCAAGTTCCCCAACAACCTCAACGATGTAATATGAATAATTAATGAGCTCTCATGATCACTCATGTTTCAGAAGACAATGATAGAAGCACGTTCAAATAAACTGTAACAAGCGACGCGACGTTGACCTAATTAAAACAAAACCACATCGAGTTAGAATGTACTGTAGTTTCCAGTTTCTACCCAGTTTCCATTTCCATATACTGTTAGAAAGACCACACGTAAAGCATAATGATATCCGGGGTGACTTGAGATTGAAGTAGCATGATCACGGCAAAATTAAGCTCTGAGTAAACGAACGATGGCTGCGCTGAAAAAACCATACACCCCGAGCGAAAACTTTCGGACCGCCATTTCTCGAACATGTAATTTAATACAAGAGAACGTTGTAAAACAGTTGTTACGAAAGGTGCCGTTCGTTACAGGTGTTGTACATGTTTCCTCGGTTTTATGGTTGTTTGCTGGACGTCCATTCGTTCGCATAAATTTTCTTCGAATTTACATACGTTATGAGCTACACACAACTCCTGCTAATGTTTTTGGTATATGCTGTATTTTTTTTCGGTACACATGTATGTTTCAAATTTAATGTACTTTCAAATGTTATTGTATATTGTAATTATGTACTTTCAAGTATGATGTAGTTTTTAAAATATTGAACTGTGTTGTACTTTTACTGATGTTTATATACATTTTTAATGATATTTATTTTAGAGATAATAATATACTTCTTTACTGATGTTTAGATTTTTAGTGAAATTTATGTATACTTCCTTACAGATATTTACATACATTTTTACTATTATTTCAATATTTTTATTACTTCAATATTTTTTAAATATTTTTTACTGACTTTTACATGCATTTTTACTATTATTTCAATATTTTTTAAATATATTTTGCTGATTTTTACATACATTCTTATTAGTACTTATATACTTCCTTACTGATATTTACATACATACTATTATTTGCATATATATATTTTTACAGATAATATTCTTTACCAGTATTTATATACGTATTTGTTTATATTTATTTTTACTAATATTTATGTACTTTCATGCTGATATTTACGAAACATTTTTTCGAATATTTATATTCCTCCACTATTATTAACCGATATTCCGTTTATGAAAAGAAAGCAGTAAATTTTTGATAAAAAATTTTTATTACCGACTAGGGAGTTGTTTACAATTTCCGGTTTGAAAATATAGTTGTTTAGCGTGGAAAAATCAAAGGAATTAATTGGTAGTCGGATATATTAAAAGTAAACAGGCTGGTAAAACGAGACCTAGTTCTTAAGTCAGTTTAAGTCAAGTTAAATAACGTTGCAGTTAAAATTACCTGACAGCGGTCGATTAAGAATGGATGTGAAATTGAATCAGGTCAGTCTATAAGTAATGTAAAGGGATGCACGGAAGTGCAAGTGGAGTAAGCTTATGGCAATTGTGGTATAGTCTGTTTTACTGTGGAAATGTGGGTACAGGAGGTTTATACAGTTTTTCATTTCTTGGATTGTAAATATTTGATGTTTGTAAGATTTCGGATTTAGAGATTTATAGGTTCTCCGAGTTTTGGGGTTTTAGGGTTTTGGATTTTTGGGTTGTCTGAAGTTTACATTTTTAGTATTTTGATTTTTAGATTTTTGGATTTTTAGTAGTTTGATTTTTAGACTTTTAGATTTGTAGATTTGTAGATTTTTAGATTGTTAGATTTGTAGATTTGTAGATTTGTAGATTTCTAAATTTATGGATATTTAGGTTTTTGGATTTCTGGATTTCTGGACTTCTGGATTTTTAAATTTCTAGATTTCTATATTTTTACATTCCTATGTTTCTAAATTTTTAATTTCCCAAATTCCTGGATTTACACATTTACAAGTTTCTAAATAAAAAACTTTCCAAAAAATCATATTAAATTTCCAAATTATTTGTCTAATTACCAATTTCTGAAACGTTAAAATGTATATGATAAAATCGCCATTAAACTGAACAACGTTAACTCTTTCCCCAAGCACATATTACAAATTCCAACAAAGTAGTACAAATTATAGTAGACAATTCTGTGAAATCACACTCTGAACATTTTTTCCTTCACCATCCTATGAAGGTGAAGAAATTGTAGTTACTCATGGTTCAGTTAATAATGCCGAGTAAGAACTCTTCGCCGGTAATTTGACCCTTGAAACTTGTCTCATATCACCAGCTCTTTATCTGCCAAGGGATGAAGCTAGTTACACAAATCTCCGTTTTCCGTTCCTGGTATCCGGAGACCTTCTTCTTTTTTCTGCTTTATTTACTGGTCGCGTATAATGTCAAATTTCAGCCATTCAATCTTGAAAAAGTGTCGACGGTCTAATAAACGGTCGAATTTACCGTTTTAATCAACGCGTGAATTCTTTGTTCTAATAAACACTCGAGTCGCTCTAATAAATATTCGAACTCGTGTAGTAAATATTCGAACTCGTTATAATTAACGTTCGAACTCTTTGTTTTAGTAAATATTCGGATTCATGGTTTTAATCGACGTTCAGATTCATCGTTTTAATCAGAGTTTCTTGTTCTAATAAATATTCACTCTTTTAATAAATATTCGAACTCTTCGTTCTAGTAAATATTCGAACTCTAATGCTTCAATTCTTTGATTTAAAATTCTAACCTAAAAACCTCACCTAACAATTTTTTGTTAAACAATTGCGTTTTTTAAAACTTAGAACAGCATTGATCGTTATTTTATTAAAAAAACTGCATTTTTCTTTAAATTTTGAACGATTTTTAAAAAAATCCTAACCTAACAATTTCTTGTTAAACAAAATTGCAGTTAAAAGTTAAGACAACTGATAGTTATTTCATAAAAAAATTGCATATTTTCCTTAAATTTAACTTTAAAATTGTTAAACGACTACGTTAAATTTTTGCACGTTCAAATATTACTTCAAAAATCATTTGTATGTCCATGAATTATGTTAATAAAATAGAATAACTAAATGATGGACAAATAATGAGAAAGTTTCAAATTCCTCAACATCACAGTAGATATTTCGATCGTGTCCGATTATTTCGAAGTATTAAACGAATTTAATAAATCATCCAGTCGAACGGATCGGGCCAAGTGAAACTGCTGGAAAAGTACTTAGGCGAAAATCGAGAAGCAGTCAGACACGAATTTATTAAACGGTTGAGAGAATGAACAGTTATTGCTTCGCTATCTGGAAAATTGATTCCCAGTTTCTTTGGCCGAACGTAATTTCTTCGGCTGTTGCAAAAATCGAAGGTTACGAGCGGACGAGAACGTTGAACAATGAATCGTTGCAGAAGATGGAGGCGACACTTCAAGGACAGCCATCCTCGACAATGGCGATTATGTTCATTAAGCGTGAACAATTATCGCGTTAACGAGTGTCACGTGATCGGAAGGATAACCCTGCGAAGATAGATGATATTAATGCTTTATGATATTCCAAACATTAAACTAAAATTAGGATTTTGAAATTTGATTATAGGAATCTGCTAGTTTTCAGGTTTGTTTCTGATTGACAGATTTTCGAATTTGAACATTTACAAATTTTGGAATTCAATTTTCGAAGTTGGAAACATCTGATTTTACAAATCCCTAAATTTCTAGATTACAGTTCTATATTTTCAGATTCTCAAATCCTAAATTTCCTGATTAGAATTCTATATTTTTAGATTCTCAATTCCCCAAATTTTTGTATTTTCAAATTCCTAAATTTTCCAAATTCTGAAACATGTGATTTTACAAATCCCCAAATTTCTAGATTACAATTCTATATTTTCAGATTCTCAAATCCTAAATTTCCAGATTAGAATTCTATATTTTTACATTCTCAATTCTCCAAATTTTTGAATTCTTAAATTTCTAAATTTTCCAAATTCTGAAACATGTGATTTTACAAATCCCCAAATTTCTAGATTACAGTTCTATATTTTCAGATTCTCAAATCCTAAATTTCCTGATTAGAATTCTATATTTTTACATTCTCAAATCCCCCAATTTTTGAATTCTTAAAATCCTAAATTTTCCAAATTCTGAAACATGTGATTTTACAAATCCCCAAATTTCTAGATTACAATTCTATATTTTCAGATTCTCAAATCCTAAATTTCCAGATTAGAATTCTATATTTTTAGATTCTCAATTCCCCAAATTTTTGAATTCTTAAATTTCTAAATTTTCCAAATTCTATACGGAGGAAAGTTAAAAATATATTTTATTAATCAATTAGAGGAAAAATTATGAAACATGTTAGCCTGTCTCTCATATATTTTAATGAAATTTTTCGCTAAGTTAATTAGTTCAAGGAACAGTTTTATCGAAATAATGTAATATTGGATTTCGCTGCAAACAGGTCAAATATGCACTCGAAGAATGTCAATATTAATAAAATCTATGTCATTTTTTTTTATAATATTTATAGTTTATCTACCGTGATTTTAACCTACTGTTCCAAGTTTCTTTTATGTAAATGTAGGTATATAATCATAAGAATATTAAAACTGAACGGGTAATAAAGTTCCAGCTTTTAATGGGCGATATAATTTGATGGGTGTTAAACCTGCAACTTTTTCAAAGCTGTTTGACCTTTTTAGAGGTTAGCTTTCCAAAGTAAAATAAACTGTCAGCCGTTTTAAATTTGGTACAAATGTCATATCGTGAAAACGTATTTAGAAAGTAATACTGAATGTGCACTTAAAAATAATTTGTTTTGTGTCCCCTGATTTTTAAGTCCTTTTCGTAGCTGCTCAGACTCTCAAGTTCCTACATTTTCAAACACTTCGCAAATTTAAAATGACTCCTGTTAAAAATTTTTACATTGTCAAGTTTCAAATTTTTCAATAATATCCTAAATTCATTTTCCTTAATTTTCTCAAAATTTGAAATTCACAAATTCTCAACTTATCAAACACTCAAAATGCTCAAATTCTCAGATTTCTATACTCTTCAATTTTTAAATCTTCAAATCACAATATTTTTAGTCTTCAATCTTCCTCAACTTCCAGATCCCCAAATCATCAAATTTTCAAACATTACAATCCACAAATTACCAAATCCCCCATTTTCAAATTATACAACAAAATTCCACAAATATTCAACTCCACATACTTCAAACTTCAAACTTCTCAACTTTCTGACCTTGAAAATTTGTCAAAATTGTGAAAACTGACCACATTAATAAATTCAGAGACTTCCATCCCCAAAAATCTATAAACCTCAAAATATCCTAATTTCTCAACAAATATTCCCTTTCCTTATATCCAGTTAATAAATGCTCTTAATAAATCCTACAAGTCATACCATCAAATACGTCCCTTTTTCTTATAATACTACCCTAATAAACCCTACCAACTTTGTCTCTGTCTTCGTGTCTCTGTCCCTGTGTCTTTGGCTCTGTGTCTCTGTCTCACTGTATCTGTCTCCGTGTCTCTGTCTAGTCTATCCCTAACCAAGTACCATCAAATACTTTTCTCTATATCGCCACTCACCGCAAGAAACCTCCATATCCCTCGGCTCCTAAATTTCCCCGTATTAATCTCTACCTACCAATATATCCAATCGTATCCTATATCGTCACCGCAAGGAACCTTACGTTCTCCGCCGTACATCTTCCAATTTCTCCGTAATTCACGAGAGCATATCGTTCACGCTGCAAAGAGCGATGTGCTAAAATCCTCTTACGTTCGAACAGATTCGGGCACATTTTCCTAAGTGGCGTTTAGTATGGAAAACCACGAGCTCCTTGGATGGTGAAATATACGAAAAGTTGAGAGCCGATTTGACGTTGAAGCAGGATCGAGGGTAGAGGTCAAAGAGGGAACAGCCGTGGGGGAAAGGGGTGAAAACCCGCATTCAAGTTTTCGCCAGCAACTAACGCTTCCCTGAACATTTTCTGGCACAAAGCCGAACTTGCCGGAGATCAGGTCGCGTTCACGCCGCTTTTAACAGATTAATTTTACGACTGAATTCCGTGTCGGTTCTTGGACCGAAAGTTTTTCGGTTTCCTTCGATTGTGTCCCACTTTCCACGCTGTCATCAATTATCAATCTGTCAGCGTGCTGCTTAAGTGAATTGCGAATGTAGTTACGACGCGATCTTGAGAAGAACGATGTCCGAGAAGCAGCTAAGAAGCTTTTAACCCTTTCACTGCTGAAAGCCGCCATGGACACCCGAAAAATTCGCACCAACCGAAACACGGAGTGCCCTGTAATTGATGGTACGAGAGAATAAGGTTACTCATCGTACATTTTCTTCGAAACTTACTATAGTTAATCGACGTATTTATTATCAAATTTTTATTTTAAGTTTACTGCGTGGAGTGTACATTTATATGTGAAATACTTTTATCAGTTAGTATACTGCTGAATAATGTATAGAGTTTTACATAAATAATGTATACATTGTTACATAGTTTAGTTTATACAGAGTCATACAGAGTTATATACTGTAATTTACACAGAGTTATATAGACTTATTTAGTTTAGTTTATTCAGAGCTACATGGAGTCATATAGTTCAGTTTGTGTAGAGTTATATGGAGTCATATGGTCTAGCTTGTGTAGTATTACACATAGTCATACAATTCAGGCAGAGTTATATAGGGTTATATGTCTACTGTGGTTTATACAAAATTATACAGAGTTATATAGAGGCATACGGTCTAACTTGTGTAGTATTACACGGAGTCATACAGTGTAGTTCCCGTAGAGTTAACAGAGTTATAAAGTTCGGTGTGCATATAGCAATATAGAGTTCCACACTGTGATTTATGTAGAGTTATACGGAGTTATACGGTTTAGTTTGTGCGGAGTCATATGGAGTTATATAGTTATGTATACTGAGTTATATAGAGTTATACACTGTAAATTACACAGAGTTATATAGAGTCATATGGTTCAACTTGTGTAGTATTACACGGAGTCATACAGTGTAGTTCCCGTAGAGTTAACAGAGTTATAAAGTTCGGTGTGCATATAGCAATATAGAGTTCCACACTGTGATTTATGTAGAGTTATACGGAGTTATACGGTTTAGTTTGTGCGGAGTCATATGGAGTTATATAGGTATGTATACTGAGTTATATAGAGTTATACACTGTAAATTACACAGAGTTATATAGAGTCATATGGTTCAACTTGTGTAGTATTACACAGAGTCATACAGTGTAGTTCCCGTAGAGTTAACAGAGTTATAAAGTTCGGTGTGCATATAGCAATATAGAGTTCCACACTGTGATTTATGTAGAGTTATACGGAGTTATACGGTTTAGTTTGTGGAGAGTCATATGGAGTTATATAGGTATGTATACTGAGTTATATAGAGTTATACACTGTAAATTACACGGAGTTATATAGAGGCATACGGTCTAACTTGTGTAGTATTACACAGAGTCATACAGTGTAGTTCCCGTAGAGTTAACAGAGTTATAAAGTTCGATATGCATATAGCAATATAGAGTTCCACACTGTGACTTATGTAGAGTTATACGGAGTTATACGGTTTAGTTTGTGCGGAGTCATATGGAGTTATATAGGTATGTATACTGAGTTATATAGAGTTATACACTGTAAATTACACGGAGTTATATAGAGTCATATGGTTCAACTTGTGTAGTGTTACACACAGTCATACAGGGTAGTTCCCGTAGAGTTAACAGAGATATAAGGTTCGGTGTGCATATAGCAATATAGAGTTCCACACTGTGATTTATGTAGAGTTATACGGAGTTATACGGTTTAGTTTGTGGAGAGTCATATGGAGTTATATAGGTATGTATACTGAGTTATATAGAGTTATACACTGTAAATTACACGGAGTTATATAGAGGCATACGGTCTAACTTGTGTAGTATTACACAGAGTCAGTGTACTTCCTGCAGAGTTATAAAGTTCGGTATAGTAATATGGAGTTGTGATTTATGTAGAGTTATATGAAGTCGCGGTTTAGTTTGTGCAGAGTTATACGGAGTTATGTTTAGTTGGTATAAAGGTACATCTAGGCAACAAAGAAAACGGAAACGATGGGATTCTGGAGCATTCGTGTCGGTAACACGACATTAACGGACACGAAATATTTAATTGGTCCTTTCGAGGTTGCAGAACCGAAACGGGCTACCAGCTGAACTCATAGCCTCTTTGATATTGCAATACAATGAAATAGGTCAGCCGGTACAGGTCCTGCCTGGCTAACAAAGGCAAACTTCTATAGTGGTCAACGTGATTTCTGTCATTCTGCAGTGGCAGCTCTTGTGTAAACGTTTACGAACGCATTCTCGTTAACCAATTCTCTCTGTCTTCTCTTTTTTTCCCCTCGTAAATATGTTTTCTATTTTCATCCGGCTACACGCGTCTCGTTAGTGCCCGCTCGATAAATAGGTTTATGACACTGTCGTGAAACGCTGTTTTTGACAACCGTCTCAAGGTTTATTGTCAGCGTGTGTTTCACTGTGGGATCTGAACGGAGGATGTTAAATTTACTGTGCTGAAACTTTACTGCTTTACTATTTTTAACAATACCTGATAGTTTATTGCTTGGACACGTTCGGGAACGATTGTGGAATTTAATTTGGCGGAAGGAAAGCAATCTGTCTGGTCATTTTGATTGTATTTATATATTTCGCATCTGTTGATACATTTAGAAATGTTCTGTTTATTCACAGAAGTTAGTTTTGTGAAATAATTCATGGGACAAAATATTTAGGGTTCGATTTCTAGGAGCAAATTATTTGACACAAATTCGGTATGTTACCATAAGTGTTTTGAAGGGTGGCTATAATTTTCAGTGGGTTTTTAAAATTGAATTTTGTTATAATACATTATTATTATCATACAAATTATTCTGTGTATGTTACCATAAGTGTTTTGAAGGGTGGCTATTTTCAGTGGGTTCCTAAAATTGTTGCAATTTTATTATAATACATTTTTGAAAGGGTAAATAATTGTGAGGGTACTGAATAAAAAATTGAAATAAGGTGATTAAGATGGAATGTGTAAAAATAATTGTAATCTATGTAATGTAGGTTTATGTTAGCAGAAAAAATATTGTTTATAAAATTAAGACTTGCAAATAATAAATTCACTATATTGTAAATATTTCGTTAAATTATTAATATTGTTTTAGAGTTAGTATCAAATTATAATAATGAATTTGATAAAATGACATGATGGTGAATCTTGCATCAATTATGTTCGTACAACGATGCAACATCATTCATGAATTATGTTGATAAAACCACATAAATACATCATTCGTGAATTAAGTTCGCGAAACCACATGATGTAACATCGTTCATAAAAGACAGTTTTAATTACTGAAATAGTGACTGATTAAATATTTTAAGTTAATTATAAAAATTTACTAATTTATACTACACAAAAAAAATAATAAATAATAATAATAATAAAATAATAAACAATAAAAATATACTAAAAGCTGCTGGTAGTAAAAATGTCGTTAAATCATAAAAATTTTGAAGAAAAATCAAGTTTCTCTGAATTTCGAATTAATCGCTCAAAATTGAGAATTTGTAAAAAATGTAAAAAAGTTACATACTGTAAAAGAATTCAAGGCAGCCTTTTTCTTAAATATATTCAACTGTTCAATTGCATAATACTCGAACCAGAAACAGTCTTCTGAACCTTGACCCATAAATACGTGAACTAGTTCATTTGGTCTCGTGTCGTGCATTTACAATTTTTAAACGAGAAATAAGAACCAGTTTTCGGTAAGTTATATAAAAAAATGAGTTAGTAGAAATTGTGTAATAAGACACACTTAATTTTCATTGCTAAACGAGTGAATGTTTCCTTTTTCTAATATTTTTATTTCTTGTTTTATTACCAAAATTAATAATACTGTTTTTGATAATTTTACCACTTTATTTATTATAGTGCATTTATAATTAATTAAGTTAATGTCAGTATGATGTCATGAATTATTTATCTTAAAGTTTGATAAATTATTTAAATATTCATTATTATATATTTATAATTTTGTAAATTCTTTAAATATTTATTACATGATTAAAATTCAAATATTTATTATTGTACATTTATAATTTGATATATTTAATAAATTCTTTAAATATTCATTACTACGTAACAATTTAAAAAATAATTGAAATCTTTATTAGATATCCAATAAATGATACACAATAAGAAAAGTATCAATATTTCGTTCTTACGAGTATTTAATTGTATTAGATTCACGACTGCGGTCATCGGTGACCTCAACAACAGTCAAGATGCCAAATATTTTATCTTTCAACAAACAAGATCGTTACTTTCTTCTTTAGTGAGCCATAAATATCAAGGATTAGGTTGTCAAGATGCCCGAGTGCACAAGTTCGTTCGATGAGCTGTGACAACTGGGATAGAAAAGCACAAGAACCACGAAAAGTTTCATTTTTCTTTCACCCACCATTGTTCCGCTGAATCAGGTCATACCAGTGTTCCACACTATTTCACTTGTTCAAGACAAATATTTATTTACAACTATTACCTAAATAAACTCTTCTTATTCGACAAAATTTATTATAATAAACATTCATTATTTTACAGATTTTAAATGTGTAACTAAATATTTTAATAAATTTATATATGTAGGTAATAAAAATGTATGTAGGTAATTACAAAATTGATGTATGCAAATATACATTTTTTAATAAATTTATATATCTAGGTAATTAAAATGTATGTAGGCTATTATAAAATTGATGTATGTAACATATTTTAAATATATTTAAAAATATTTGAAAGAAATTGTTCGATTAAATACTTCATCCGAACAAAGCTTCATTCGATGCAATTATTCACTGTTTGTTATTTAAATAAAAATCTTCTCGACCCATAAAGTTGAAAATAATTGTGACACACATTCTTCAAGGTATTTTACAACGGTATTATACTGGTCTCAAAATTAGAGTCACGTTTCGAAAGTCTAACTATATTGACAAAGTAAATGGTAGCATTAGTACAATACACAATGGCGGGAAAGGGTTAGTGGTAGAGTTAAGCCGACTTTATTGGTGTAGTAAATGGATTAGTTACTTGCAAATACTAGTAACTTTCGGGACAACTACTAGAGCAATGTAAACCGAATGGGAAATTACAATTTACGTTAACAGTGAGGGTAGAAGTGTACCTTAGAAGGCTATTTACCTACTAATTATCCTTCGCTACATAAATTTCTCACTTTCTGAACCACTAATCTTTCAATTAACCGAGTGTAAACGCTTTCAGGGAGTGCTCTACGAAAATGGTGATATTCTGATTTAAATTTTAATTCAAAATTTTTTTAGGGATGTAACTTACTTTTCTGTGCTATAAATAATTATTTAATTAATTATAACTGTTTTAGTTGATCATTTTTTTCAGTAATTATTTGTTACTTATATATTACTTGTAATTATAATTAGGAGCATTTATAAGTTTTTATAGTAATATAATTAGTATGTAATGTAAAATATAAATACTTGTATAATTACCTATAGTTAATAAATAATTATAGTAATTATGTTAAGTAATTGTAATAGTAATTATAGCTAATTATAAAGTCATAAGTAGTTACTTATAATTAACAGTAATTATTTACAAGTTAATAAGAAAATAATTACAATAAATTAATAAGTAATTATTTATGATATTACAAGGAGTATACCTGACACGAAATTAATTTCGAAAAAAAAATTAAGTTAAGTAAAAAATTTCATACTTATCAAGTTTAATTGATGTACTTTACATTTCAATATAAAATCAATTTCAGCATGAAAACTTTCTTAACTCCCTTAAAAGCAAATTGTTGTTGGTTTACGTGCATTGTTAAGCACAAACAGACTAATAGCACTCTAAAATGGATACTAAGAGTTTGTTAAACAATAGCAAGGTTTATTACTGAACAACAGAAGTACCGGGATTTACTCGTTTACTTGCTTTTGTCCCACTTTCTCTTATTGTTGATTTTATCCAGTTATTATTGACAGATATAGTTTGTTCAAATTTGCATGAAATGCTTCCACTGTTTTCATTTTGTACATACTTTATTTATTACCAGATACGGTGGTAAAGATTAATTAACAAGATGGAGTAATTCATTAACAAGATGGAACAATTCAGTTGCAAGATGTAACAATTCATTAATTCGATGTTGATCCAATTAATTCACATGTTCTGCTAAATTTACGTTTTCCAAATTTAAGTTTTATGTTTAATAGAAATTTGTTAAGACATGTTTGCTAATTTTATTGTCATGTTGAATGTTGCTGTAAAATATTTTGAAAAAATTGGAAAGGGAAGAATAATATTGTGTAATTTTTAATTTTTTGTTACAATTTTGTGTAAGCAAGTGTTACTGCAAGCTAAATGACTTAATTGAAATTAAGTGACAAGTTGAATAAATTAATTGAAATTAAGTGACAAATTGAATGAGTTAATTTAAATTCATTGACAAGTTAAATAAGTTAATTTGAATCAAGTAATAAGTTAAATAAGTTAATTGAAATTAAGTAACAAGTTAAATGAGTTAATTTAAACCAAGTAACAAGTCAAATAAGTTAATTGAAATTAAGTAAGAAGTTACACGAGTTAATTTAAGTGAAATGAAAAATCCAATAACTTGAAATATCAACAAAATGTCAAGCAACAAACAAAAACGTGAACGATCATCGTACATGTAAAACAAGATGTGAGATCATTATGTTTTACACGTTGACGAGGCATTTTTGCAATCTTTCATGGCACTAAAATGATTAGGGTGAAAGCATGAGGACGACGGCGCCATAATTGTATTTTGAACATAATTTTAACGCAGTCCTCGACGTTTACACGAAGGAAATTGGTATATCGTGAAACTGGTTCACTGTTACGTGGTAATTAGCGTGTGTAATGTAGTGTATAACCAAGGGTGCAATTATTTCTTCATTATGTCTGCAACATATATTATTATGGTGTTGCTGTTCGACTACTTTCAACCCCCTAACGCATTGATTTATTCGACTTCAAATGGTTACTCTGCTTTCTTTTGCGAAACTTTCCTTCGAGTTTCAAGAAAGTACAGAGAATAAAAAGGAAAACAGATCACTTATCTTCATTAAGGTTTTATGAAAAAAATGGTGGGAAGAATTCAATGTAGGTTAATTAAAATCGTTGTGTTATGCTCAATTAAATAATGTAATATAATACATTTAAATAATGCAGCATGTAATATATGTAATATATGTTGCTAATAACAATTCGTTTAGACACCCTGTTATGAAGATAAAAATATTTCAGTTTTCATCAGATACTTACAAATATTTTAAATTACTCATATTGAGTTATAATATTATTTGACATTCTTCAGAATTAACATGCTCGAAATCATTCAGTATATAAAATTTTATATAAAATAACAACCTGTATATAAAGCCACGTGTTTAGCATTTGAAGACCATATTCTTCGAACGCGTGTAGAAAGTGTAATTAGCGAAAAGAATTAATAGGCGTTTTAAACCGTGATTGCTTGTCAGAGCAGTCAACAAACAACCTGCACGTGATAGATTACCCTCCACATGCAAACTACGATTAAGCTAGAAATTTGCTATAGTATCGTGCGTATCGTATCTATTAGGTTGCTGACTTTTGGCCAAACCGTGGTTAATGAAACGATAGACATTCCTCGCTATGTCTGACAGTTCCGCACACTTGTGCCAACTCAAATACGCCTGTTTGTCGTTTCTGCGCAATTACATCACAACGCCGCTAAAATCCCTAATGAAAATTCGATAATTAATCGCACCCGTGTCGTGCGATCAGCTAATCCGTTATCTGGAATTCTGGATCACCGTCGGACCAATGCGTGTCATTTCCTTCTTCGCACAAACAAATCTATCAAATTCGAAACGTACTCACTGTCAAAATATTAATTATTGACCATATTTGTAAATTGAAATGAAAACTAATTGAGATAGGTGTTTTATACAAATTTCAGAATTATAAGTTACATATCACGTGATCAATTTTGACGTGATCAGGTTTGACATACAATCTATCAAATGTTTATTGTCAAAATGTTGACAAATGTCCTGGTTTGAAAATTGAATTGATTAAAATGAAAATTAATTGAGGATACAATAGGTGTTCCATAAAAATTTCAGTCAATTTTGAACTGTACAGTTTCACACAAGGTCTATCAAATTCACAATATATTTATTCACAAAATGTTGAGAAATGTTCATATTTGAAAATTGAACCGATTAAAATAGAAATTAATTAAGGCTATTATAAGTGACTTACAAAAATGTCAACATTGCAGGTTGCATATCAGATGACTGATTTTGAACTGTACAAAATTTACATGTACATTTATTGTTAAAATGTTGAACGTCCATATTTATGAATTGAGTGAAATAAAAATTAATAGAATTATAAGTGGGTAAATTGTATTCAAACACAATTTATTATATACAATTCATGAATTATTTATGAATAAACATTTACATTTTTAAGTTATATTTCTTATGACAGAATGGTGTACAGTTAGAAATATGAGAAAGTTAAATTCGAGAGTTACCTAACCTCAAAGTTGGGTGCACTTGCAAAATGTAAGTGCATAAAGGATTAAAAAGGAACGAATAATACGGACATTCAGATGTGTAACTTCTCTTATTTAAGAATTTGTCTATTTCGAAACGTCTTATCTAACCCTTTGGTGAGGTTCTTCAAAAGTAGAAACTACGTCAATGCGGGTAATTTTGCCAGGAAGTTTCTTGAACACATTTCCTTCAAAGCAGACTCAGGAACGTCGCAATCAGAACTGCTTCAAGTTAAATATTAAAGTAATGTGTACACAAAGGTGAAAAGGTTAATTTAATTAATCCACGCGGACGTGGATCTAAATGGCAAATAAATGACTGCTCCCATGAGAACTATCCGTTGAAAAGCATATTTCCAGGTAGTCACCGAATTTACAACACTAATTATTATTAAGTAATTCTCTCATTTTTATTCACATAACTGTTATTGAACAATTAAAAAATATTGATTTGTTAGAAATTGTCACATGCCTTCTTATATTGTTACGAACTATAAATTACTTTATTAAGTAATATTATTTGGCAAATCTAATATTATTCAATTTTACAGATTTATAATCGTGTTTGATTGAAATTCAAATTAAGCAAATTTTTATAAAAAGTGTAAATGTTTAAAATATTTTCAAATATAACATGAATATAGTGTAATATATTTTAGTAAACATAGTAATATTTTAAACATCCTACAGGTCGTTCCAAAAAGGCTACAAACTTTTACAGTCGACTCTGCATATAAACTTAAATAATATGAATAATGTGTGTAAACATGTAACATTAATAATCATAACAAAAACTTGTATCTATTAATTTTACGATAGATAATTTATTTAAACAATATTAAAAATGCGTGCAAAATTATATTTCACAATGCACATTACAATTTACGTAATTACATACGTATAATTATTCAAAACATCTCCGTATAATTACACCGAATGTTTCAGCTGTAAACTTGTAACCTTCTCATTAAACAGTCCTGTAAATTCTTCAGAATTAATTAACGGGACTAATTAAACTTCGCGGATGATAATTGAAGCAATGAAACTTTATCGCCCGTAATTATTCCCATAATAATTGTACAATTTCCAATGAATTATATCGCATGATACCTAATACGAAATATTAGTACGAACATAAGTTTTCCAACGAGACCCCCATGATTTATCATCGTTTCGCCATCCGACACGAATGAAAACTGACGAATAAATAGAATATCCGTTTGTGTGGCCGCGTTTAATAACAATGCTCGGTGTAATTAATTTTCGTCGTGCAGTGCGGGCTAACAAGTTCCGAGCGTGGTAAGGAATGTCACGAGTCGCCGACATGGCACTTATCTTCGCAGGCACATAATTTTATTCGAAGAGATACCTGCTCTGAAGATACGAGATTTTAGAGAAATGAAGAACTCGGAATTACGTGCACGATCACGTGCACCTAGAAAAATGTGGTTGACCTTTTTTCTCTTCTAACTTTTTTAATTACAACGTAGATATACGTCACTCAAGGCTTTCGTGTCTCTCATCGCTCCGCCATTTTGTGAACGCGAAATATTGTTGACATATCAAGTCTTGTCTTCACAATACTTGATATACATCAATATATTTGTATTACGCCATCATATTAGGTTAATATTTATATGTTAGGTTAGGTTGATATATTTACTTGATAAATACAAGTGTAATCTAAATATACTCTCTTCTATATTTTTATCTAACCTAAATACCCTCTGCTATATTTCTACCCAACCTAATTACCCTCTGCTATATTTGTTACCTAATCTAAATACCCACTGCTATATTTTTTATCTAGCTCAAATTTCCCTCTATATTTTTATTTAACCCAAATACCCTCTGCTATATTTTCTACCTAACCTAAATACCCTCTGCTATATTTTATATCTAGCTCAAATTTCCCTCTATATTTTTATCTAACCCAAATACCCTCTGCTATATTTTCTACCTAACCTAAATACCCTCTGTTATTTTTCATCTAGCTCAAATTTCCCTCTATATTTTTATCTAACCCAAATACCCTTTGCTATATTTTCTACCTAACGTAAATTTTTCTGCTATACATTTTATCTAGCTCAAATTTCCCTCTACATCTCGAATACTCTCCCCTTTCTATCTTAAGAAAAGTAATGTTTCCTGTATTTATAGTTGTGACGATGAGCTTATTACGTTATAATTAATCAGAGCCGCATTCCTTCCGCTAGCCAGCTTCTCATCTCTGGCCAGTATTTCTACGATACGGAAGCAACGTGTTAGTTTCCTGCCACCCTCTCTGAACTCTCCACATCGAAACACGAATATAGTTAGATGGAGGGAGAATTGTTCCTCGACTGTTCCCTTTAACTGAGGGTAGCCCACTATACACGCGTACATAGTACGTATACGTTTAAATTTGAGTGGATATCTTCCGCATTCGAGATCGTGTCAAGGTTTCACTTACAACGAGGTCTGGCTCGAGCGATGGTGACACACTAGGAAAGCCGAATTGGGTCACATTGTGTCACAGAATCTCGCTCTGTCTCCTCTGTAATTTCGTATATTTAGAAAACTGTTAAACTGCGCGCTGTTCGAGATTACGGAATTATTAGGGCCTTGAAACAGGGACGCGTTCACATTTTTTGGAACCCGCGAATTTCAGTCTTTTGACTGGAATAATATAAAAGAATATAAATTTATTTGGTATAACGTGTGAGAGCATTTATTTGTTTAGGTTGTGAATAAAATTTAATAACTCCTGATACTGATAAAAAATAATTATTTGGAAATGTGTAACACTTGAAGATAAATCTTCAATTTTATGTACTGATATATTATATCGTAACACGTTAATTTTATATTCGAACGATATCATGATTACAGTACAATGGAAATCTTTAAAATCGAAATTTACGATTAATAAAACAATTTAATTAAAATGAATAATAAATACATACTGCTCGGAATAATTAATCGATATCCGTACATCAATATTTAGCAAACAAAGGATACTTCATTATGGAACATATCAAATTATTAATATATTCCTTGTATTGCACAATGAAATTTAAATTAAATTCAAAATAAATTTGAAGAGAACAAAAGGTCTAAAAATATATTCTATTAATGATTTTATTTAAAATCTCAGATTCTGAACGAAGAGTTGTTCTTTATTAACATACGTTATTAAAATTACATATGTTAAAATGACATTATGTGCCATAATCAGAAATATTGTTCGAGCACCAAGAAATTATTTAATAAATTACTTTTCTGTTTCGATGAATTTCCATTAAAGTAATATCAAAATAAAGGAGTGAGTGGTTGAAGATATACCGGAGGCAAAATTACCCGAGGAGAAGCGATTTTAATTCGAGATGAAATGTTGAGAAACTGTACACGAAGCAGCATGTACTTTGAACGTTATCGAATGCATTTTATATATTCAGTGAAATATGTTGATTAAAATCAGTTCGCACGGCAATACGAAAGTGCCATTAATTGAAGCTTTTGTAATTTCCTCGATAATTTTTAGTCGGAATTACAAGTATAAATTTGATACGTAGATACGGGAATCATTCGTCGATTAATTTTCCGCAAACGAAACGATTATATACAGGCGAATAAAATATTGAAATTAATTCGAGCGTCCGTTTAATCGTAATTGTGAGAATGGGTCTGTAATTTGTGGGTGCGGCACTTTTTGTTTAAGATTTTGGGAATTTTGGGATTTTCGGGTTTTGGAATTTGGGGAATTTGGGATTTGGGGAATTTGGGATTTGGGGATGAAGGGATTTGGGGAATTTGGGGAATTTGGGGAATTTGGGATTTGGGGAATTTGGGATTTGGGGAATTTGGGATTTGGGGAATTTGGGATTTGGGGAATTTAGGATTTGGGGAATTTGGGATCTGGGGAATTTGGGATTTGGGGAATTTGGGATTTGGGGAATTTGGGATTTGGGGAATTTGAAGAATTTAGGATTTGGGGAATTTGGGATCTGGGGAATTTGGGATTTAGGGAATTTGGGGAATTTGGGGAATTTGGTATTTGGGGAATTTGGGGAATTTGGGATTTGGGGAATTTGGGGAATTTGGTATTTGGGGAATTTGGGGGATTTGGGCAATTTGGTATTTGGGGGAATTTGGGACGTGCGGAATTTGGGATTTGGGAATGTTGGGATGAGGGAAATTTTGTTTTTGGAAAATTTCAGATATGGAAAATTTGGAATTTGAGAATTTGTATCTTTAGAACGTCAAGATTTTAGAATTTTGAGATTTTAATAATGTTGGAACTATCAAGATTTTAGGACTTCACACTTTCGGTATTTAAGAACTTGGAAATTTTCGAATTTTAAGATATTAAATCTTTAGAGTTTTAGAATTTTGTGACTGTAGATCTTTGAGAATTTTAGAATTTTTTAGCATTAGAACTTTGGAGTTTTACAATTTTTGAATTTTGAGATTCTCAATCATTGAAATTTTCGAATTTTGAGATTCTGAATCATGAAATTTTCGAATTTTAGTCCATTGAGACGTTACAACATTATGAGATTCCATGAACTTTTTACTGCTAGAGCTTTGATATTTTGGTACGTTGAAATTTCAGAGCCCTGACATTTTAATTTTCCCTCTTTCAATCAATAAATTGGCAGCTTCAAATTGACGTGGCCAAGATTTTAGAATTAAATTAACAAAATTATAGATTTCATATTTAACAAGAAATGTGTATTCTGAAAAATTTTAATATGAAACTGAAATTCATTAAATTAAATACAGATTCACTGTTTAATATTTAATATAATGCAGCAAATGTCTATTCACTTCTCTCTGTACTTTGATGAATCTACCTTGTCACTCACTCACAGTTCAAATATCACAAATCGAACTCAAACTTTTAGTACGCGATTTGAAATTTAAGTCCAGTTATAATTATAACCAATAATCGCTGAATAAAAAATATAAATAACTTTTAGTGACGCATCCAACAAAGTCATATGACAACAAATAAAAAAAATATAAAACTTTACAAAGGTTCCAAGAAACATTCAAACACTGAGTATAATATACACAGCAATAAGATACGGTTGTTAACGACAGCGTGGTTCATGGAGCGTTACACAATAAAACACGAAAAAGTATATAACGTCCATTAAAATTGTCTCGCGGTATTTTGTAACCGCATCTCACAGCAAATTTCATTACAGCACACATTTTTTTTTAATCTGTCATTGCAGCTTTTCGTAAGACTGCATGATTAATAGTCACATTTTTCTGCCGGCGGGTTTCAAAGGATGCTGCACCGCACTCTGAATATCATCGCCATTGAACGAACAGTCAGTCGTTAATCACAGCTTCCCATGAAGCAAAATAATTTTCTTCCGTTGAAAACAAGATTCCGGGTTGAATCGAGTCGGATTTCATTACGCAGCTTGCTACGAACGAGTTTGAACCGCATAGGCATGAATATTCGACGTGTGATCTTAACGAGTTTCATATTGCCAAATATGAAGAGGAACTCGGATTGCTGCCGGCGTGCAGCATCCATCGCTGAAACTTTGCTTATTACAGTCGAAGTCTGGTAACATAGATAGAGAAGTTTGTTCGGCGATGTTATCTGTGTTACGGTTACTTTTGGCAATCGGAAAATGTTGTCGAGAACGTGGGCTAACTGTATCTGATACAAAATGGCGACTAATATGAAACGTTCTCGCGGAATTAGTAAAGTCTCTGATCACGTAGTCAGATGCAATAAAGATAAATACTGGAAGTATCGTTTTAAAATGGTGGCTGGGAAACATGTGAATACTTCATTGTCACTAAATAACATCTGTGATCAAATGAAATTAAAGTAGGTTGAAATGAAGATAAATAATAGAAATATTTTATACAAAATGGCTCCTAATAGGAAACACTCGAATACTTCATTGTCACTAAATAAAATCTGTGATCAAATGAAATTAAAGTAGGTTGAAATGAAGATAAATAATAGAAATATTTTACACAAAATGGCTCTTAATAGGAAACACTCGAATGCTTCATTGTCACTAAATAAAATCTGTGATCAAATGAAATTAAAGTAGGTTGAAATGAAGATAAATACTAGAAATATTATTTTACACAAAATGGCGTCTAATAGGAAACACTCGATTATTTCATTGTCACTAAATTAGTGAAATCTGTGATTAAATCAAGTAAATAAATTAAATTGGAATAAAGACAAATAATGCAAATATGAATTTTGTATACAAAATGACGTCTAATATGAAACTGATCATTCTTTCATTATGTAGATGCAATTAAATCGAAATTCATAAAATTTTAATGAATAGAAAGCCCTCACTCTTGTCTGAAATGTTTACAATAAAATAAAAGACAAGAGAAATCTACCAAAATGAAATGTAAGAAATCTTCACGAAAATGAAATGCAAGAAATCTTCAGGAAAATGAATTGTAAGAAATCTTTACTTGAAAGAAATGCTTGAAGAATTTTAACCTTCAAGGCGTTTTCTATAAAAAAAGTGTTCAAGTACCATCAACGCCGTAGGGTTTATTCATACGTATCGTCCCTCGTAACCTGAGCTCACTTTCATCAAAAACCGTTTGTCCCTTTTAAGTACATCCCTGCCCACACAATATTCAATATCGATTTTCCCTTAAAAAAGTTTAACATGTAAAGTATCTACATTGTATTAGGTTGCTGCGAAAATGGTTTCGGATTTTGTTATTTTAAATTCAGATTATTATTATTTCATGTAGTTCAAAAGAATATTTTTTAAAATAGTTGGTATTGTGCATAGGTATTAGCATCTATAGGAATTTTATATATTTAAGTGTAGTTTGAAGTTTAAAGAAGACCCATTATCCGTGTTTAATTATAAAATAACATTAGGGTTCTATGCAGAACTTAAAAGGGGACATCACTTTATTGATACAAATGACCTGGTAAGGTCATTTATGAGGATATATAAGGTTATTTACAACAAGGATAACAAATTTGCTTGTACTTATATTAACTTATGAACAGTGATTATTATATCAATTTGTAAATTATACGTATTATATGTATAATATTAATTTTCGAATTGTCCTTATTAATTTGTGAAGTCCATATATTACATCAATTTGTGAACTCCGTCGACTATATCAATTTATGAATCACAGCTAATATATCAATTTTTATACTGCACTTATTATATTAATTTGTGAATTGCATTTATTATATCAATTTATGAACTGCACTTACTATATTAATTTGTAAACTGCACTTACTACATTCATGAGTGAACTGCACTTATTATATTAATTTGTGAACTGCATTTATTATATCAATTTGTGAACTGCACCTATTATATCAATTTGTGAACTGCAGTTATTATATTGATTTATGAACTGCACATACTACATTGATCAGTGAACTGCACTTATTACATTGATTTATGAACTGCATTTGATATATTGATTTGTGAACTGCACTTATTATATCAATTTGTGAACTGCACCTATTACATCAATTTGTTAACTGCATTTATTATATCAATTTGTGAACTGCAGTTACTATATTAATTTGTGAACTGCACATACTACATTGATCAGTGAACTGCACTTCTTACATTGATTTATGAACTGCATTTGATATGTATTGATTTGTGAACTGCATTTATTATATCAATTTGTGAACTGCACTTAGTATATTCATCAGTGAACTGCACTTACTATATTAATTTATGAACTGCATTTAATATATTGATTTGTGAACTGCATTTATTATTTTGATTTATAAACTACACTTACTACGTTCATGTTATTATATTGATTTGTAAATAGTATGTAATATATTAATTCATGAACTATCTGCATTTAAGCATAAAAATCATAATCGTTACATAAAATGTTAGGTTAGGAGTCCTCGATTCAAGATAATACAAGGGCGATTACGTGGAACAGTGAGAACCGGACGAGGAGGTTTGAAGCGAAATAAAAAGTACGCCCGAGAGAGATGAAAACGCAATTCTTTGGGTTTTATAAGGCGACGCTTATTATCATTCTGCGCCAGGAACGAAACGAGGTTGACGATGCACAATTTCTCAGACGATGTTTACCTTTGTCAGCGCAGCATTCAGCTGACTTTATTCCTTACACGAAATCGCGAGAACGAATTAAAATGCCAACTGCTTGTTAGTAGCTGCCCCTGACGTGTTGGTTCAAACAGAATACGGCTTAGACAAAGGTGGCATAATTCAAAGGCAAAGCCGGACCGGTTGAACTACGAGTGTATTAAAAACGAGCCTGGCCAAATTTTATTTTGAATCAACAGAAAAATTTGCTGTTTGAAATTATATTTTCTTACCCTATTTTTAACATCGTTATTCGGAGAACTTGAATTTCAAGTAATTTTAAGGAACTTATTTTGACAATATAAATAATAATACGATGGAAAGGTTTCAAGAAATTTTTGCAGTACTTTGTTTTAAGTAATCTGTAAAATTTTTAGTGGGAAAAAGTTTTTGTCTGGAAATCATATGATTGGAAAAAGTAGTTCTGTTATATAAAGTCATAGAACTTTATGTAAAGTATGGAAATCTGGTCTCTTTTTTTAGGGAAATATTTTTGTTGTTATTAGATAAGTCAATGCTTTATCTTGAACAAATTATATTTACACTATTTTATTTACAAATTCAAGATAGCTTCTATTTATCAATTATTGTATAGCTTAAAATTAATAATATTAACTGAATGTTATGTCTTAGTGAAATGCAATATTTAAATTAGTATTGTTTTTCAGCAAAGTTAATATTCCAACATTTTCATAATTATTTGATGAAATTCAGGAAAATAATCAACACACGAAATGCGTCAGTTTAATAAAGTACTTCATTTCATTCTTTTACACACAAAGGCATAATGTCTTTTGAACTGAAGTAAAACAATTGTATTCTGAAATAAAATGATGTGCAATATTATACAATGAGGTCTCATTAAAAATGTTTTCATAAATAATAAACTTTAATTAAGTTTTAACAATGAAAATTTGATATTTATTCTGAACGTAATTTAATTACTAATTAAATCGTTTTATTATGAAATCTGTAAATGTGACTTTTATAAAAAATAGAAATTATAAAAGTACTCTAACGACGTGTCTGACAAGCTTAAAATTTTTATCCAAAAATGTTACTTTTTCATTTTGAACAATTTTTAATAAGCAGTAATTTCAATTCCATAATTTAATATTAAGGAAGAGTTCACAGAAATTCAATCTCCATTTCAATTTGAAAAATTTAAATAAAAATTCAATTTTTTATTCATCTCAAAGTTACAAATTCAATTTAAAGTGTTTTCGAAATTTCTATTATCGGAAAAGAAAAAAGCGTACACGAGAAACTACGTAAAAATGTTTAATGAAATTGTTTGCGTGAAATTCTGAAAATTACCTACGCGGAATTCGCTCGGTTTTGATTAAAAGACGATTAAATGGAATTCGATATAGCTGTTCGCTGCGTTTGCGTTCAGCCCGCATCAATAACAGTATGTCTGATAATATTTAAACCTTATCACGAGGACAGGAATGAAATACCGAAAAATTTGAACGTCAACAAATTTTTAATACGTGCAGCGCGTTCCATTTCTCGTAGCGTTTTTTAATAATCTGATAATTAAAAACATGACAACACGAAAGCTAAATTACGTTTGATATTTAAATGTTTTCGTCTGCATGGATGCGTGAGGGGCTTCTGAAAATGATGATTAAAATGAAAATTTCACGAAACGCTTATGTACTTTTAAACTTGACTTTCGTGTGAAAGAAATCTTGGAAAAAATTAAATTCCTTCCTGTGCGCTAATGAAAACCGTGGCTCGCTTCGAAATTGTGTTTAATTAATAAGTTACATAAATCGTGGAAAAATAAAATAATTATGTTGATTGTGGGATACAATAATTCAAGTTATAAGACAGATAAAATAATTGTGGCATAAAATTCAAGTTACAAGACAGGATTTTGAAAAAATTATAAAACAAGATCTATCTTGTAAAAATTACACAATTTTTGAAGTACGAAATAATGTTAAGAAATGTGCATCAATAATAGTTTGTTAAAAATGAATTTCTTGATAGAAAAGGAAGAAAAATATTTCCACTTACACTTTTTAAACAATGTTTATTTGTAACTATTGAAAGTATTAATTTTTTCAAAATTGTTATATTTTATTTTATGTAAGTGACTTTTCCTTACAACTACAAACTTAAATAAATTTGTAGTGAAACTAGCTTAAAAAATAATTTCTTTTCTTCTAAATAGTTAGAAAAAGGAAATAATTTCTTTAAATACACACACTGATAAAAATCCCTATGTAGTTTCAAGAAATTTTGTCAAGTCTTGACAATATAAAAATACAATATACAAATAGAAAAATATTATGGAATATTTTTAAGGCTTGCTAAGCTTGCAGTTTAACAACATTTGAACTGAAAGTGACTCAAGCATGCTGGAATTACTAAAACTTACAATTAAAAGTTTCGAATTTCAGTCAATAAATGAAGTTGTATAGTTGCGAAGGTGGTAGATTTTGGTGCGATCTGATGGTAAAGAAGTTCTAGGGAATTTCAGAAGATCCGTGCGCCATCGGACGGCGAGGAGCGAAAGCTTTCAAAGCTCTGCTACGAAAAGGAACACTTTGGAAGAATCCGCAGCTTGCATTACCCCTTTGGTACAGGGTTGTAGATTTACCGACCAGACAATTGCATCGACTTATAAACATTCAAAAATTTCGAAGTTTAATTTTGTTGAAAATATTTAGCTTGAATTTTATAACCCTTTTCTGATAATCGATACTTGTTTGACAATTTAATATTGATTGCTTTAATGTTTGATTTAATTTAAATTAAATGTTTGTATATCATAAGGCGGTATGTTAAGTGAAATTATATAAAATGAAATAATAAATGAAATTTAATGGTGTAGTTGGAATAAAATGACCATTGATATTGATTTTGTCAGATTTTAAAAATGTGTTTTAAACAAGTTAAATTTTTCAAATATGAAGATGTTTCAGATAAAACCGTTGTGTATTTATAAAATTAACTTATATTTTTCTTGAATAGAAATTAATCTATTATTAGTGATTATTAAAGTGAAATTAGTATGAAGATTTTAATTATCCAATTTGAATTTAAATTTTAACTAATTTGAATTAAATTTAAAAAATGCAATTAATTTATCCCTCGTTTTATTGGGTTAATGACATATTCTGTTTGATATTCCAATTCAAGAGCTTTATGCATATTTAAAATTGAATATTAAATTAATAAGAGGTGAAATTGGTTAATTTTCGAGGGGAATCCACTTGATTTCTCATTGCGGAAGCAACTTGTAAACGTGTGCAGGTGACGTTTCATTAAATATTGAACTTCAAACTTAAATGTAATTCACGTAGAAACTTGAACGATGTTCCTTTAGATACTGTGAAAAATGAAACAAGTAGAATTGCAGTGAAACAACCTTAACGAAAGCTAGTTGCTTCGAATTATATTTAAATGTTTATTTTTACCACTAATTTAATATTCTCTATTTATTTTTATTTTTAATATTGTTAAAAATATTTCATTATTTAATATTTTTTTGCCACTAATTTAATAATATAATATATCATAAATATAATACAGTGCATTTTCAAGCCTCCAAACCCTTTTTTTTCAAGTCCTACATTTTCAAAATGTACATTACCAAATTTATAAATTCCTAAATTAAAGAATACATCGCCAGTTTTCGTTTCGACGACAATACTCATCACTGTACCTATGCGTACATACATGCGCATTCATATATAAACATCATTCTATATCGGGATTTGATTATAAATCGAATTGATTTTCATATTTCTGGCTTTGAGTTGCATAGGAAAATAGCAACCATCAGTTTTAAATGCAAATATCTGACAGTGCAATAAAATAGCGCTGCTGCTATTATTTTTTGACTGACACACTTTGTATAAATACAGAAATAAAATGACAGTTTCTTTAAATCACTAAATCAATTAGTCTTTCAATTTGTAAGTGTCATTTATAGTACAGTAAGAGTTACAAATAATTCATCTATAAATTACAATATTAATTATATTACAAAAATTATTGTATCAGTATGTTATAATAATAAATTTAGTATTTTATATAATTAGTATGTTTCGACACAATATTCAATATTTAGTGTGATTAGTGTATTAAAATACTAAAATTCGTATTTAATATAATTAGTATATTCCAACACTATATGTAATATCTAATTTAATTGGTATATATAAAATACTAAATTTAATATTTAATATAATTAGTATTATAATATTTTATATAATTTGATACGCTATAAAAAATTAAAAACATGAACATCATTATAGGTTCATCTTACAAAAAATTTGCACAAAATTAAATTGCAACAATTATACGCAGTAGCTTGTACAACTTAATTAGTTCTCGTGCTAATTAACATTTTAAAGGTCACACGTGTGTAGAGTATAATTCAGTCGTGATGAAAGTAAAAAATTAGTTTCTTTCAAGGTTTTTTTTGTGCGTTCATTTGGCTCCCATTTTATTTCGTATTATTAGAATTCACGGTTTGTCGAGAAAATATTTTTTGGAGTTACAGAGTTAGACGCTGGGAAAGGTTTTTTCAAGGAAATTCTAACGAGCACTTGACCTTATAAGACATGCTACAGTTACCGGAGACATTTTTAATATTTTACCGAAAGAAATTAAGGACAAAAATTGTAAGCTGTGTTTTTATGAAAATTTTGTTAAAAGCATGTTCGCATATAATTTATGTAAATTGCCAACGATAATTAATATCGTGTTCGTGTAATATTTTTGAAAATTTTATTCGCAATTTTTGTAAATCGTAAAATTACAGATTTATAAATGCAGGAGAAATTTCTTCGAAAATAAATTTAGTTATACTGAAATATCAGATATTCAAATTTGAGAATTTACAAAATTTCAAACTTCTTGATTGACAAATTTACAAATTTTAAAAAGTGTCAAATTTTTAACTTTGCAAATTTAGAGATTTTTATAACTGCACATTCCCAAATTTGTTAGTTACCAAATTTACGTATTTCAAAATTAATCTAAGTTTTTAAATTTGGGGATATTTAAAGTTGCACATTCAATTATCAAGTCATCTGTACTTCAAATTCTAAAATTAACAAATCTCCCTCTAAAAAGATTGATAAATAATCAATGTACCAATTCTGCAAATTTTTAAAAATTAAAGTACCTCTATCTACCATTTACATTCCCCATTCGTGCAATATACTGAGAGTCTAAGCCGCTAATCAAACACGTCGCACGATACATCCAAAATAATGTAAATACTTCGCTTACCTTTTTCCGCAAACTTTAGCCGCGGGTCTGCTTTTAATGCTAAGTTTTATAAAGAGACATTTCATCCGTAAAATCTAAGCAACGTAAAAGTCCATTCTGGTCTCCTGTGTCCTCGTATATCCGGTTGTTTTACGAGCACAAGTTTTACCTTTCGCAGAATACGAGGCGATCTTCAGCGCCGGTCGCAGGCGGTTAGAGCGTAGCATAAGTGGAAAAACTCGTTATAGTCAGCCGTCGCTGGACGGTCAAGTAGTAACGATGCGTAAAAAAGGCAAACTCGTGGCGAGTGGCTCTTTTCGGTAAAACATATTTGATTCATGACCGATTAACTTCCGCACTCACGAATTAAGGGTACGCCAATAGAACGGACACAGGGCTGAATTTATCGAGGGTGCAACACACTTGCGTGACGTAAATTTTTGCATATCGTAAAAATTAGTATTTTTTATTGCACTTTGACGTTTATAGGACATTCGAACATTTGGAAATTCAAGGATTCGACGACTTAAAGAGGCAGATATTGGAAAATTTGAATATTTGGAAATTCGAGAATTCAAAGATTTAAAGATTCAGAAATTAGAAAATTCCAATATTACAAAATTCCAAAATTCAAGTATTCAATTATTAGAAAATTCTAAAGTTTCAGAAGTCCAAAAATTCCAAAATTTCAGTATTCAATTATTCAATTGTTCAATTTGTCAGTTGTTCAATTTGTCAATTTGTCAATTGTTCAATTTGTCAGTTGTTCAATTTGTCAGTTGTTCAATTTGTCAGTTGTTCAATTTGTCAGTTGTTCAATTTGTCAGTTGTTCAATTTGTCAGTTGTTCAATTTGTCAGTTGTTCAATTTGTCAATTTGTCAATTGTTCAATTTGTCAATTGTTCAATTTGTCAATTGTTCAATTTGTCAATTTTTCAATTTGTCAATTGTTCAATTTGTCAATTGTTCAATTTGTCAATTGTTCAATTTGTCAATTGTTCAATTTGTCAGTTGTTCAATTTGTCAATTTGTCAATTGTTCAATTTGTCAATGGTTCAATTTGCCAATTGTTCAATTTGTCAATTGTTCAATTTGTCAATTGCTCAATTTGTCAATTGTTCAATTTGTCAATTGTTCAATTGGTTAATTGTTCAATTGCTCAATGATTCAATCATTTAATTTCTTAATCGTTCAATTACTCAATCGTACAATTACTCAACCTTTCAATTGCTCAATCGTTCAATTATTCAATGGCTCAATCATTCAATTACTCAATTATTCAATTATTCAAACGTTCAAAAATAAAAAAATTCTGAAAGTCCACAATACCAAGTTCAAAAATTCAAAACTTCAATTATTCAATTATTCAATTATCCAACCATTCAACTATTCAACTATTCAACTATTCAACTATTCAACTATTCAACTACTCAACTACTCAATTCTTCAATTCTTCAATTCTTCAATTCTTCAATTCTTCAATTCTTCAACTATTCAATTCTTCAATTCTTCAATTCTTCAATTTTTCAAATATGCTAAAAAATTAAATGTTCAAAATAGTAAAAGTCCAAATTCGAGTATTCACAAATTTGAAAGTACGAAAAAGCTTTGGATCTTCACGTAAAGCAGCAAATAAGTAGAATATAAGTAATCAAACGCGTATGCGTATTTCCTCGTGCGAATTGAGCCCGCGTCGCATCCGATTGCGCACAAAAGCAGCGCGTGTGTTGCGTGCTGTCGGGCTACAAAATAGCGTGGTGAATTTACCGCGACGAACGAGAAATCCCGGACGAAAAAAGGGGACAACTGGCACAACGGTGAAAAATTGAAGGGGCCAATTACGTTCTTATGTTGAAAAAACACGATTGTTGAAACGCGCCGCTGTCCGTTAACGAGTTTCCCCACCTACGATACAATGAATATATTCCTTTCCTCAGAACAGAAAAATTGTTCTGTTTTATACGTTTCCTGTTTCTTTTTCCATTGCGTTCTGATGGGGTCGTTTGCATGGCAACCATTTGCAAATTATTGAGTACGCGATAATGAAAAATGCGTTCCTGTTACAAACGAGCGTGTGGCTTGAAAAGTTTCGGATTGCTTCGAATTCGTAATGGGGACTGTTTGAAACGAGGCTGTTTTTGTTGGGATTTAACTTTGTGCATTTATGGTCCGTATATAAATTATTGTATGAATTATATGTGAGTAGTTATGCAACGTTTTTAATGAGTAATTCATTTGTTACCTTAGTCAAATCGATAACTTAAATAATGTTTTTAATTAATTAATTATTTAATATCTTTAATGTATACCTTTCATTAATATTCTTTGTTAGCATTGTCAGATAATATTTTTAATTAATATCTGTATTTAATATCTTCAATGTATACCTTTAATTAATATTCTTTTTGATAATTTCTATAATATGATAATATCTTTGGTTAATATCTTCAACAAATATCTTTCATTAATTTCTGTAGTAATTCATAACCATAATACCTTGCTTTTTAATTTAATATTTTAAATTGCTTGAATTGTGATCATAATTTTAGTGATATTCTGTTGTGTGATTGTTAGCCATGCGAGTGTTTACGCATAATAAATATACGAGGAATATATTATGATAGCATTGTGTACGAAATATGCTAATATGCAGCAAAAATAAGTAAACTATAATATGGATATAACTAATGCACAGTATAATAAGTAATATATTAATATGATATAAGAGAGTAACGAACAACTACGCACCAGACTATGCAAATTTTCAAATTTCCACAAATTTTTCTTATTAGAAACCCAATGTATCAACAAACAAACGAAATACATTTCTCGTCAATTTTTATCAACAAATATTTCGCTTACCATTAATAACAAATTGTCAAATTAATGACAAATTGTCAAAATAATAATAAACCGATATCAAATAATATTTTCAAGCCAAAGCACTCTACTATTAACTTTCAAATTGCAACGCACACCAACAGGTGTCAAATTACGCATAAACGAACGAACCATCAAATAAATAACTCAAACCGAGCAATATTTACAGCCCTAACCTTACTTATCAGGTCATGAGCCGCAATATTCACCGACATCGTCTGCCTGGGACAAAATATTCTAACAAAGATTAATAACACGCAATGCTATATTAAGCTAAAGCGGGAAGACAAGTATAAAGTCGTTGTTTCGTGCAATCCACCTTTCCTACGAGAAATATTTAATCTCAAGCCGCTCGAATACACGCAAATGCCTGCACGAATAGTTCACTGTTTTATTTTCTGTTCGTCGCTGTTTAAATGCATATGTGTACATTCGTATGTGTATGGAGACCGTATAAAAGGGAAGGAGCTGGAAATATATGAGTGTACACTCCCGACCATAAATATTAAAACACTTACCGATGTCAACCCACGAGTTGGTGCATGACCCAAAGTAAAAGGTTTTGAAATTTGGAGCTTTAGTTTTAGAAATTTTGAATATTCGTTGGAATTTGGAAGATTGAAAGTTAAGAAGGTTGATCGAATTTAGAATGATCGAAATGTGCAAAGGTCTTTCAAAAATTGGAATGCAGTTGGGACATTGGAAAGTTGAAACTTTGGGTGATTCAAACTTTGGAAAGTGGGGACTTTGGAAGGTTAGAATTTTGCAAGGTTGGGACTTTTGAAGGTTGGAACATAGGAAAGGTTGGGACTTTGGAAAGTTGGAACAGTGGAAGGTTAGAACTTTGAAAGATTGAACCTTCGGATGATTCAAACTTTAGAAGATGAGTACTTTGGAGGGTTAAATCATTGCATGGTTGGGACTTTGGAAGGTTGGAACTTTGGAAGGTTGGATCCTTGGAAGGTTGGGACTATAGTTGGAACTTTAGAAGGTTAGAACTTTGGAAGGTTGGAACTTTGGAGGGTTGGAACTTTGGAAGGTTAAGACTTTGGAACGTTAGAACTTTGGAAGGTCGAATCTTTGGAAGGTTAAGACTTTGGAAGGTTGGAACTTGAGAAAGATGAAATTTGAGAAGGTTGAAATTTTGGAAGGTCGAAAGTTTGGAAAATTATAACATTAGAAGTTAATAACTTAGGAAGGTTAAATCTTTGGATTATTTAAACTTTGGAAGGTTGGAACTTGAGAAGGATAATTGGTGTGTGACCGCTCGAGTCAATACTACCGCCAAAAATACGTGTGAGGCGTCCATTTCTATTCTGACCAATTATAGCTCTTTGAGACACGTGAACCTCTTCACGCGCCAACTCATGGGTTGACATCGATACGTCACATGTGAACTGTGTGCGTCACGAGTGCGTCATATTGCAGAGCAAAGGTTTAGTACAACAATTTAAAATAAATATTTTCTAACGAAATCCATGGTGTTATTCGTATGATTTATGAATATAAAAATAGACAATAAACATTTGGGTTAGCCTCTTCTCGCGATAACTCATGGGTTGACATCGATACGTCACATGTGAACTGTGTGCGTCATGAGTGCGTCATATTGCAGAGCAAAGGCTTAATACAACAATTTGAAGTAAATATTTTTTAACGAAATCTATGGTGTTATTCGTATGATTTATGAATATAAAAATAGACAATAAACATTTGGGTTAGCCTCTTCTCGCGCCAACTCATGGGTTGACATCGGTACTTGTGAACGTAGGTGTACATGAACATACGTGAACCAGGGAATAATATAACAAATTTCACGGTAGCACGAAAGGTAAATTATTATTATTATTTCATTCGAACGAGCAGGGAGAAGGAAAGGGACAGGGTGTTTCAGCCATCGGTCGCAGAAATAAAACCTTAATCTTCGTGGGGAAATTTGATATTTCTCTTTGTAATGGAATTTAATCGTCCTATTTATGCGGGAGCTTGATATTTCTTTGATCCTTGTGGTAAAATATGATTTACTTTTGTAGAATTGCGTTGGGTATGGATGGACAGATGTAGGGCACAATGAAGAGTTCATGGTTTGTATGGGGTGTGCAGAAATAATTGATAGTAAAAGCATGTATTCATTTTTGGAAATTTGTAAAATGTAGAATTTAAATATTTAGAGCTATGGTAAAGGAATCTAAAAACTTGGAAATTTAGTAGTTTAATAGAAGTTTAATTTTAAAAAAGAACTCGAAAATTTGAAACATTAGAAATCAAATGACAGAAATTTAGAATTTTCCAAATGTATTAAAAACTAAACAATACTTGATATTTTAAGCTAAAATTTCATTTCACAAACTTCAGTAATTGAATCTGTATTTCATAATAAAGAAATGTGATTACTATTTGATGAAGGTAATACAAGAAAGACAGTTTATAATTAAAAATGTTTAATTATAAAACATATATATTATAAAATCGACGAAAAATGGTGGAACAATATAATCACTGAGACACTTGAAATGGTAATTAAAATTGCATGCCCCAGTTATGAACACAATAATTGTCCCCTAATTAGTTAAACAAGATATCTTCTATAAACGTCAGAAAACTTGCATTGGATTTTTGTTTGTATTACTAACTGAACGAATAAATTCTTAAATCCTCGCAACAAATTATTATAATTACACTGTGTTATTACAATTAAATTTTTTTCTTTCACTAAAAGAAATGAAGAGTCTCTAACGATAAGTAACAAGATTTAAAAAAACTGAATTATAACCATGTTATTAACATAATTTACTCTACAGAAAATTTCACCTCCTCAAATTGAAATTATTTCCTCAAATTGATGCTGCAATTATTACCATATCATTACCATAGTTTATTCTACATATATCTTTGCTTTCTCAAACTGAAAGTAAACGTGTTCGGTACCGAAGTATCAGCAAAAATGTGGAAAACATTTTGAAATTTACACAAATTACAAAAAAAAAAATAAAATATGTTACAAAAATTTGTGCAGTCCTAAATATACAGGGTGTAACTCACTTTCGTCTATTTTTACATATCAACATTTTTACAATCTTAATATCGATTTAATCTGTCGAAGCGCACGAGCTTCCGCGATAAAATATCTTCTCCCACCTGACACGCGAGAAGCAGAATTTTTTAAGTATTGTATTTCAATTTCTTGCTTCAAATTAGTAACTTAATATTCGCGATATTTAAGACACTTTTCTTACCACGGTCTCGAATTATTTAGAAAGCGATATTTAATACCACGCAATGTTCCCCGCGAGTTTTCTTCTAGAAAAACCGTGTAGAAAGGAATTTATTAAAAAGTTTCGTAATAGAGTATCAAAAGGGTACGGTGTCGAAGTTGAAAAAGTCGTTCCTGTGGCCGAAGTACATTCGATCCAAGTTTCCGTTTGGCTGCTTAGGGAAATGAAACGAGGGGCAATAAGGTAAGAATTGCATAACATACATAATTCCTAGTGGAATTACTCGTTGATAAAGCTGGCTGAGGGGTTTGAGAAATTGCGCTGGGTAGAACTCAGGATAGGCCAAATCGATTTTCCACTTTGTAATTGCTGCGATATTTCCTCGATTTATTCTCAACTTCTCTCAGCAAATCGTGCGAAAATTATGCTTTCTTCAACAGCTGCAATTATAATTTTAGGAATACTCTCTTGTAAATCACTGTGCGAATTTATTGAAAGAGACATTGGTTCAGAGTGAATTGGCTGGGTTAGGTTACGTATTCGTGTGTGATATATGAATATATGAATTCGTATGTGATGTATGTATGTGACAGTTTGTTTGTTTGTTGGAGGATTTTATTGTAAACATTTTTGCATTATTTCTTTCTTTTTTTAACTAAAGTCTTTTTGTTATAGAAGTTCATTATACTATCATAAATCTGTCATTACAAAATTTGTAATTTATAATTTTTAATTCATAACTGTAATTTATAATTTTTAATTCATAATTGTAATTTATAATTCATAATGTGTAATTTATAATTTGATTTGCAACAGAACTTTGAATACAATTTATTTGCAATTATTTTTAAATTGCAGAGCTTGCATATTATGTTCTTTGAAATGTTCCTATTTTTGTTTATAAATTATTCAGAAATCTAGTAGGTAAAATTTATTGCAGCAATTAAATTTGTTGAACAGAAAATATTTATTAGACATATTTTCAATATTGAAAAATTTCAAAAAATCATGAAAGTTTTAAAACAACTAGAAAGAAAAATTGTAAATTGTTCAAAGGGAATTTACAATTAAATCTTCCTGTCGAAATGACATATGTGTACAATATGGAATACGTGATATGTTCCATAGGCATATGTTACTTGTTAATGTTATTATAAATTATATTCATACCATTCCTAGTACATCATAGTGATAATAATGAAGAAAAATGGACCCAATTCTTTCTCATATGACAGTGTACTCAACACGCAGAGAAATGCGTCCGAAACGCAGTCGAATAATGCCATACGAAATAAATGAAGAGAAGTGGGAGACATGTGTTTACCTGTCTCTTCTCTAAATAAATATTAATTTTGCATAATAAAAATGAAGTTTTCACTGTTTTCTTGACAAACCGACATCTTATCATTTATCAACCATCACTTCTACGAATAACATTTTTGATATATTTATATTTGTATTTTTTTTAAATATTTTTAACAATTTTCAGTCAATTCAATATGTACGATTGCATATAAAGTATAAAAAAGCAAGGTTTTAAAATCTGACGTGCCATTTGCTGTATTTTATATATAAAATATTTCTTTTGTGAAATGAAAAATTCTTGTCGATAATCAGAATAGCTCAGGGCGAAATTATAGCATGTTTATCTTCGACATCGTCCAGATTCTAGTAAATATCGTGAAAAACATGCTCATGATGCGCTACGAGGGGAAGGTTGAGTATTGGACTTAAAAAGTGCTTCGTCGACTCAATGGAAATTCGTTACTCCTCACTTAGTTAGCGGACTACTAAAACGCTTAAAGGGACTACATCCCTGTAAATTACGTACAAAGTCGTGTTTCAGTTCAGTCTTAAAGAATTTTCAACAATACTCTTAATTGTACTTGTTAATAATTGCCGCGAATCACATTATTGAAAGTTGCCTTTGAACACTTGCGGTAGCCATTTTGTAGAACATATAGCTTCTCACGAATACACGTTTTTTAATGAATTTGTGTTATTTTAAAGAAGTAATGCTTTGAAAATAGTTATTTTTGTGAAGTGTATGATAATAAAGTAATTTGTGTTGTATAATATGATGAAGCAATTTTTATTATACATACTATGATAATAGAGCAATTTTTATTGTATGATATGATGATAAAGGAAGTTGTGTTATATAATATTATAATAATAAAGCAATTTTGTATTATATAATACTAAGGCAACTAGAATTTTGTGACAATACAATAACTTGTATTACACGATAAAGTGCAATAATTAAAATATTAAATACTGTGCTTTTGAGTAGTATAAAATGTAATATATGAAGTTTTACGCTTTCATAAAGTATAAAATGTAGTACATAAAGTTTTACACTCTCACAAAGTAATATTTGAAGTAATATTTATATAATATTTTTATAAAATACTAATACTGTACTCGTACTTTATACTACAAAATATAACGTTAATAAATATTTTTAAAAATAGTACTTTTCTTAATTATTCTACCAAATATTAAAAATTATATTTTAAAATAAATGTTTTATTTAGTATGCTGTAGCGTCTGGTACAATTTAATGATCACCTCACGAATATTTAGTAAAAGTTTCTAAATACCTCACTGAAATTCTTTTCAAGAAACGCGCAGGAAAATTAAGAAAAGAACATAATTAAAAATGAGTATAATCTGAATATAATTACTAGCATTTAAACATTTTCAAAATCCTGAATTTTATTTTATACTCGTATTTTTAGATGTTTTTTCTTAAGTCTTAATTTTCAACATAACCTTAATTAAGAGAGTACATAATTTTAGTCGTACTTCGTAATACGCTCACGTACACGTGCTCTTAAGTAATAAACTGTACTTATCTTTTATTTACTGTAATTTATTTCAATTCTTTTTTTCACAACGACGATGATATTCATTAAGAAGGTGTTTATTTAGGAGAGCATGAAACAAGAGTATTTCGTTCAAAGTAAATATTTCTCAATATTTTCTCCTCTTTCAATAGTAAACCAGTATTATTCAAAAAATGTTTTATTGTTCGTTTATGAATATTTTATTCTTTTCAATATTAAAGCGGTGTTTCTATAAAAATTGGTATTCTTCGCAGACTTTTGTTCTGGAATATACAATGACTTGTATGCTACACGTTTATTCGTGTCAAAATTAATTTCCTTTCGTTAAAATTAAAAGTTAGCTAATGAAATTTAACGTTTTATACTGAAATGTGTGTTTAAATTTTTTATCTTAAACTTGTTAATATTATAATAAAATGAGTATTCAAATTTTTCATCTTAAAATAAATCTTGTTAAAACTATAATAAAAAGATTCCTCAAATTTTCAATAATAAAATAAGTTTTGTAAAATTACAATAAAACAAGTATCACAATTTTGTAAATTTATTTTACTACAATTAAAACATTTTATTATACAAAGCAAAGTTTATGCAGTAAATCGTTTAAAACTTGAATTTCCATATCACAGAACGCAAAGCTGAATAAAACCTCCATCCAAAATTTTCTTTTTTTTTTCCAATTTACAGAAATTGATGTGAATCAGTTTTTGTTCTCGAATACTTTTATTTTTCACAGGTTTTATATACATTTTTACCTTTAACTAACATACGAAATAAAAACGTTTCATACGTTTTTTGCAATTGTCGAACTTTGACAAACCTATGCATTCTTCTTCGCGAACGTCTGTTTGATTAACACAAATCTGATAAATTTCAATCTGAAAAATTCTAGGAAAAGAATTACGAACTCGTGTAGAGGTTTCCAAGTATTTTAAAACCCCAGAAAAGTATTTTCGTAGACAACTGATATTTCGAAGCATTTTTGCAAACGGGAGATTTAATTAAAGAGAGCGGCTGTAAATGAATGAAAAATATAATACAGCAGCTTCAAAAAATAGAAGGCTGCATTTTTCCTAGAAAATAAAACATTGGAAATTTTCGTATCATTAAAACAACGTCGGATAACTTTTATGGAGGGATGTTATCGAATCTTTGAAATACAAATTTTGTGATTAAGGATATTGTTTTTATTTTTCATTGAAAGTGTTTGGATTAACTCATATTACTCTTCGTGTTTCAATAATTTACCTTGACGAGGTTTAGTGTAAATAATCATTCTTCAGGAATGGAATTTTAGATGAAAGTACATATGAACTCAATGAATCTCATCTTTGAGTTGAGCACACAATCATGTTACAAAGCTTAATGTATGTACACTACGAAGTAATGTAGGGTTTCTTTGGACAGGAACTAGTTGAGGTGTAGTTTCCTCACAACTTCCTCGAGAACTTCATATGTGGAGTTGAATTTTCCACATTTTTTAGTGAAGCAGTTGCGAAATTTTGATGTTTACTAATTTGTAGACGTTAAGTTTGGACATTCACAAATTTTAGAGTGTACAATTTTTCATTTTCTTATCTTGTGAATTCGGAAATTTCCAAATGTTCAGTTTTCAATTTTCAATTTTGCAATTTTGTAATTTTCCAAGTTTCCAAGTTTCCAAATTTCCAATCTTCCAAGTTTCCAAATTTCCAAATTGTCAATTTTCCAATTTTCCAAATTTTTTTTTAAAAATGTTATTTAAAATAATTGTATGAAAACATTTTGTGTGTCACTGCCATTTAAAGACGTTTAAAAAATACTAATATTAAAGAATTAAAAATAATCTTGTTCTTAATATAATTAATAATCAAAACAAAGTAGCAACAAACTGATTAATAAATCGTGACTTTCTCTTGATACAATTGTTTCTTTGGAACACTTTCATACAACAAGCAGTTCGCAAATTTATATGGCACAGTTATGTAAATCTCCCTATATACAACCCTTTGTATTCAAAAGATTAAACACAACACAGTCATACGTTCATTGTCTAAATAAAAGTAGCGTTTATGCTCGTGTATGTATGAATAACGTTTCAGAGGCGTTCATAATACGAAATTATATGGCAAGGAATTATCGAATTACTGCGGTATTATACCACAGTGTTTCGTGAGAAGATTTTGAGTATTTACTAAATGTGTCCTATTGTTCCTATATTGATTTTCTTTAATGTACGTGAATAATTTTATTAGGCGAAGATAAACGGAAGAGTAAGGGGAATTATATGGCAAGGAATTATCGAATTAGTATTGTATTATATCACAGAGTTTTTTGAAAAGAGTGTTGAGTGTTTCATGAATATTTTCGATTGTTGCTATACTCATTTTCTTTATTGTATTTTAATTATTTTATTACTGAGAAGTAAAAGAGAAGAGTAAGGGGAATTACATGGCAAGAAATTATCAAATTACTACTGTATTACACCACAGTGTTTCGTTATAAAATTCTGAGTACTTGCTAAACGTGTGCAATCGTTACTCTACTGATCTTCTTTAACGTATCTCAATTATTTTATTACTGTAGATAAAACAGAAGAGTAAGGGGAATTACATGGCAAGGAATTATCAAATTACTACTATATTACACCACAGTGTTTCGTTATAAAATTCTGAGTACTTGCTAAACGTGTCCAATCGTTACTCTACTGATTTTCTTTAACGTATCTTAATTATTTTATCACTGTAGATAAAATAGAAGAGTAAGGGGTATTACATGGCAAGGAATTATCAAATTACTACTATATTCCACCACAGTGTTTCGCCACAAAATTCTAAGTACTTGCTAAACGTGTCCGATTGTTGTTTTATTCGTTTTCTTTAATGTATCTCAGTTATTTTATTAGTGAAAGATAAAACAGGGTAGTTAGAGGGGTTTAAGTGATTTATGGTCCTTTAACTATGACACAAAACAAACTCAAGACTTGGGTCACGATTCAGCGACGGTGTGTTAATCATGTTTTATGAAGGCATAATGGCGACTGGTTTACCGCTGCGGTGATTGCACGAGTCACGTGTTCGTCGTTCGCATGTGATTGTTAAATGGTGATTGCTGCTTGCTTATATTGTCACACCACGTTATTCGTACTGTAAACTTCAATGAGACGAATGAACTCAATTTCTATGAACGATTTGGATGGGCTATTAGAAAATATGGTTTTACGCGTTATTAATGGAATAGAAACATCTTTCTGTTGGTTTACTTTAGTGATTTTATGATAGCAGTGCTTTATTTAGTTTGCAATTTTAATGTTGTGTTATTTTATGGGACTCTTGGTTTAGTATTTTAATAGTTTACTGTTTTTTTGTTTTATGGTGTTACCATATTATTATTTTACTTTTTTAGTATTTTACTGCTTTTGTGTTTTAATATTTTACTATTTTACTAGTTTATTATTTTACTTTTTTAGTATTTTACTGTTTTTCTGTTTTAGTGTTCCACTATTTTACTATTTTACTATTTTACTATTTTACTATTTTACTATTTTATTATTTTATTATTTTACTATTTCACTATTTTACTGTTCTGCTATTCCACTATTTTGCTACTTTACAGTTTCATCATTATACTTTTATCATTCTTGCCATTTTTCCAATTTTTTTTATCATTTTACTGTTCCACTTTCCTCTTACATTCTCTTACTTTCATCCTCATTATTTCAACATTGCTACAGTGCGCTGGAGATATAAAATCCTTACCTTTCATAAAACGTACACAAACAGCAAATTTTATACAGCGACATTCAAAACTACATATCTCTCATAATTACAATTTTCCCATGTCTTCATAATACTGTAGTAAATACTACACATACTAATCATAATACTATACATATATTATTGTTTATTCTATATATTTATTATTCTTCTCTTACTATCTTTCGCAATAATTATAAAATGCATTCCTCTTCAAAACTTCATACAACAAAGACATAATTAAACTTCAGTCTTTAATTTTCACTAAAAACGCAAATGAAGAAAATTATAAATAATCCGAATTTTGACCACGGACTATATCGACTTTTCTCTCTCCGTCAATGACAAATCACGTATTCACCATTCGACGAATTGAACAACGGTATTGAACGAATTTGCATTTTTGCGATATCAGGATTGTTCATTGATTCATTCAGATCTGTCTGACAATCAGGCTTATCGAATATTTCGGATAGCTTGATTGGAATTTATTATTCATTTCAAACGTCCCTGTAATCTCGAGCGAAATATAATTTTTAATTATTAATTATCGATCGGTGCTTTGACGCTTTGTCTATGGCACGTTTTAGGAGAAGATGAAAGGAAGTACGTGTTTTATATCGGTTCGATTATTAAATATTTTTATGCAATTTCTAGGAACACTGGGGAAATATTGTGTATCAAATATTTTCGTATACCTTGCTCTTAGGTGTTATTGCAAATTGATTCTGTTGCGACGGGGCTTAAAAAGTTAAGTCTGTATAGGAGCGTCTTAAGAATTCTGACAATTACCATAAATTAGGTTCTTCGTGGAAATTGCGTAATACAATACTTAGGTAGTCTTGCTAAACTTTTCATTAAATGGAATGCGATATAACATTGGAGGCGAGGTTCTTACAAATTCTGAGAGTAAAATAGGAGTAAGATGATTTTGAAATTTTAATAGGCATCAGTGTTACCGAGAAACAGCTTCTGGTACACGATTTGTTTCATAAAGAAGTACTTCGAGGAAAAGTAATGCTCAGTGTTTATTTAGTGGACGGGGAATTTTGCAGGTTGAAAATTTTAGAAATTCATTTGCTGATTTGGAAATTTGTATGTACGAGGGGAAGTTGAAAAATAAAGGGACATTTGAGAAAAGGGGCATTTATTCTAATGATAGAAATGTGAAATATATCCAATTTTTCTGCATAACCCTTCAATGCACTTTTCCCAATGTTTCACAAGTTTTTTGGTTACATCAGAAAAAAAGTGGTTCGGTGGCATCTGCAAGTAATTAAATCCCTTTAATTTTTTACATCCCCTCGTATACTTATTTGGGAATTGCAAGTTAGGGAAATTTGAAAACTGAAGATTAGGAAAAATTAGGAATTGGGAAAATTCGTAAACATTAATAACATTAGGAAATTGGGAAATTGCAACATAAGAAAATGAGAAAATGGAAAAGGGAAACTTGGAAAATAAGGATGTTGGAAAATGAGAAAATGGAAAAATTGAGAAATTGAAAATTGGAAAATTGCGAAGTGGGGAAATTAGAAATTGGGAAATTGGAAAACTGGGAAATGGAGATATTGAAAAATAGGGAAATTGGAAAATTGAAAGTCGGGAAATTGGAAAATGTGAACATAGGAAAAATGAGAAATTGGAAAATGGGAAATTAGAAAATGGAAAAATTGAAAAATAGGGGAATTGGAATATAGGGAAATTAGAAAATAGAGAAATTGGAGAATAGGGAAATTGGAAAATAGGGAAATTGGAATATAGGAAAATTGGAAAATTGGAAAATAGGGGAATTGCAAAATGTGGGAATTGGAAAATAGGGAAATTGGAATATAGGGAAATTGGAAAATAGAGAAATTGGAGAATAGGGAAACTGGAAAATAGGGAAATTGGAATATAGGAAAATTGGAAAATAGAGAAATTGGAAAATAGGGGAATTGCAAAATGTGGGAATTGGAAAATAGGGAAATTGAAATATAGGGAAATTGGAAAATAGGGAAATTGGAAAATAGGAAAGTTATAGAAATATTAAACAATTGAAAGACTAGAAAATTAGGAAACTTGCAGATTAAAAAAGTGGAAAACTTGAAAGTTTCCAAATTTCCAAATTTTTCCATTTCCCAATACCCAAATTTTTAAATTTCTATATTCCTAAATTTCTGAATTTCTAAATTTCCACAATTTCAAATCTTTACACTTCCAAATTTCTACATTTTCAGATCAGCAAATTTCTAACTTTCCCCAATTCCAAATTTCCTAATATTTCAAGCTTTCCCAATTTTCCAAATTGCTCTATAAATATGAGATTTTATTAAACTGCAAATGTGTATAAAAATATTGAAAATTGAATTGATTAATAAATTTTAGAAAATAAGTATAACATTTTAAAGAGTCGTGCAGCACGTGTGAGCCAGTGGATTGGCAGCATTTGCGGAAGGTACAGAAATTTTTTATTTCATTAGGTTTCCGCGACGTCACGTTTTTCTTTTGTCACTTCCGCTTCTTCTTCTCGTTGCGTTGCCTGTACGTACGTGATACGCCGTGCTTGCGATTCAGACATTTATTCATTATGTAACTTTACTTTATAATACATATATGTATATAAATTTAGAATTTTAGAAACATGAAAATATGTTATGGTTTGATGTCAGTGAATATACATTTCTTTGTTTAATTAATAATTACATGTTTGTATTTTTCACATATTTCAAACCTTAAGATATATTTCTGAAATCTTAAATTTGAAAATTTGAAATTTATCAAGTTACGATATTACGAAGTTCATGAACTTTCATATCTAAAAATGTAATCCTAAAAACAATTAAATTTAGTTACGAAAACTTTTATAGAAATACCATTTTAACTGAACTAAGAGGCAAAAATATTTATGGTCTTACTTCTTTGGATTAAACGTTATGTTAATACTTCTTGAGCCATACTTTTGCCTTTCAAACAATTTTTAAGCTTCTTAGTAAAAAAAATGTACCAACTTTGCAGTAAAATTTGATAGAATTTTTCGCCATCGTCCTTTAAAAGCACTTTTAAGGACTTCTTTATGCATCATACTAAACGTGATCTACAGCGGTGATGCGCTGTCAGTTTCTTAAGTATTCCTACTTTTCAATCATTCAATTCATATATTCGAAAAGTTAAATATTTTTTTGTTTTTGTATACAGAAATTTTTATGGTCTCGAATTTATGAACTATTTTAAGTATTCAGATTTTTAGTTTTCTGAGTTTTTAAATATTCTACTCTTTCAATTTTATTTCATGATTTTCTCATTTTTAATTTTTTAGTTCCCTTATTTCCTAATTTTCTTATTTCCTTATTTCCTAATTTCCTAATTTTCCAGTTTCCTAATTTTCTTATTTCCTTATTTCCTAATTTCCTGATTTTCTAATTTCCTAATTTTCTAGTTTCCTAATTTCCTAGTTTCCTAGTTTCCTAATTTCCTAATTTCATAATTTCATAATTTCATAATTTCCTAATTTCCTAGTTTACTAATTTCCTAGATTCCTAATTTCCTAATTTCCTAATTTTCTAGTTTCCTAATTTCCTAATTTCCTAATTTCCTAATTTACTAATTTACTAATTTCTCAAATTCCCAAATTCCCAAATTTCCAAATATTCAAATCTTCAAATCTCCTTATTCAAAAATTTCCCTTCCCAAATTTCCAAACACTCAAATCCCCAAACTTTCCAAATACTCTTCCAAACGAAACTAAAAATTCCCCAAATTCCCAAATACCTAAATCTTCCAAATGAAACTAAAAATCCCCCAAATTCCCAAATACCTAAATCTTCCAAATGAAACTAAAAATCCCCCAAATTCCCAAATACCTAAATCTTCCAAATGAAACTAAAAATCCCCCAAATTCCCAAATACCTAAATCTTCCAAATGAAACTAAAAATCCCCCAAATTCCCAAATACCTAAATCTTCCAAATGAAACTAAAAATTCCCCAAATTCCCAAATACCTAAATCTTCCAAATGAAACTAAAAATCCCCCAAATTCCCAAGTACGTAAATCTTCCAACCGAAACAAAAAATCCCCCAAATTCCCAAATACCTAAATCCTCTCCCAAACGAAATCCTCCCCAAATTCTCAAATACCTAACTTCCAAAAAGCCCAAATTCCCAAATACCTTAGCTCCAAATTCCAAGTCTAAAATTCTCCACCTATAAAATTCCAAGGCGTCTAATCCCCGAAGAAAAATTCCCTGCAGCATTATTACGAAATGATCTAATACAAACGCTCCGTCCCATTTACCCGATCAGTTCCCGATGTAACTAGCTAATCGTGGTCAGCATAATCCCATCGTATCAAGGTTGCTTCCCGTGGAATCGCGGAGGAACGCGTTTGATCCCGAGGAAAGGTCGAAGCAGTAACCGGGGGATTGGCGGGAAGTCGAACTCCAAAGCGTCGACAGCAGAGCGCGCAGAGTCAGTGTTCGGCCAGCCGTCTTCACGTACACTGCTGCTGTCGGCATCGACACTCTCCTTCTTTTGCATTCACGTTTCCCGTTTTCCGTGGAAAACCGCGTTCCGAATCGAACGGTGCTAAGTGGTGTTTTGTTCGCTGTCCACGATGCTGTGCTACGTGAGTTCACTTTACTCCTCGGTGTTACATGGGGGTTTAACCTATAGGGGTTTATGTTATGGTACTTTCGTTATATAGCCTTTGACAAGATTTGCAAATATGAGAATGTGTGGGAGTGACTTCGAGTCTAGACTTCGAGTTCATATTTTTATATGAACATGTGTGCGTCATGTGTGCTGCCCGAACGTTTCCCATAGGCCTCAAAATTGTACCGAATAATTAATGAATGAATATATAAAAGGTGAATGATTATATTGAAGAGTATACAAGTATACAAAAATACAAGTATACAAGAATTTCCATTGGTTCCGGATCGTGATCTCTTTAACTCTTTGCAACGTGTTCTTTGCGTTCTTTTATGGAGGCAAGGCTGTGTTTCGGGAAACAATTTAGGCTCTTCTATTTTTAGTTTTTCATTTATTTTTGCTTTCGCTTTCGCTATTTTACGGACCTGCAGAGTTTAGTTCTTTGGTGACTAGTTGGTTATATGACCGTATCCACATATGTTAATAACTGAACTTTTTTTATTTTGTACTTGAAGTCTGTACCTCTTAAATCTATTCCGGAAACACTCTTATATTAAACTATTTGCCGGATACATTTTTTAGTTCTTGGTTTCATATATTAAGTTGATGTTTGAGGTGATTGTGTGCATATAGGTACATATGTGTTCGTGTGCATTTGAACCTTATATCGCGTGAAGTTTTTATCAAGTACTACTTGAAGTAGTCTGTACTGTCATTTCTTAAATCTACTCCTGAAACACTCTGTATATTTTAATAATTAAACTATGTTTATTTGCTGGATATATTTTTTAGTTCTTGGTTTGATATACTTGAGGTGATTATATAGGTACATGTGTGTTCGTATGCATTTGAACCTCATATTGAGTGAAGTTTTTATCAAGTACATTTTACATAATTGCATCAAATTTTGTCATTATTTGATAGTAAAATTTTATTCTTAGTGCGCGATGAAAATTTGATTTTGCGAAGGTAAAATTCTAAACTGCTCCAGTTTTGTAATTTAAAAATGATGTCAAAGTAATCGAATTAAGTTTTGTGCTTGTTCTCGCCTAAAATTTCAAGTTTAATACACTCTAAATGGTTTTTCTCGTCAAAAATTGACCCAAATCGAGTCGTCTTAAGTATCGACAATAGGTAATTAAAAAGTGGGAGTAGAAGACAGAACTTTTTGGGGAACTATCTCTTCGTTTAATAAAAGGTAACTAATGAATTAACATTTATGTAAAATGTAGTATTGTACTAACACTTCTATCTATACTTACATTCATGTACATACTTTTCACAAATAATTTATAATAGTCTTTCATATGTTTATCAATTTCTGCTATCCTTGGAATTTTAACATATTATCAGCCTTAAATAAATGAAATTTTATATAAAAATTCGTAATTTCAAAAATTTCAAAGAAACTAATATTTCATGTAACCATTCGAACACAAAATGTCTCACTTTTGCATCACTGTTACAAAAAATTGCATACATAAATGAAAAGTGTTTCAAATTGAATCTCACGTTCGAAGAATTCGCAAAAAGGGAGAAATATCAAGTAACACATGAAAAAAGGAAAATTTGTTTTTTCATACATTGTCACTCTTTCTCATATATCAAAATGAAATTTTATTTTCCGCCATTTTCAGCTTTAAGTAATAATTTACATTCCTCGTTCAAGCTTTTCATTGCTTTTTGAATTGTCCCTTTTGTTTATTGCAGCTTTACGTTCTTTCTGTTTGGCATCATCAATTGTTCGATGTACACATCAATTTTTTATTGCTGTCGATGGAATTTAATTTACATTTTGAAAGTTCTAAAGAATGTAGAAATTTCGTTAAAATACGCTTTTTCTTGTAGATTTCATTTCTAAGCGATGATTCATAGCAATTTCAGTTGAATAGTTTCAAATAACGCAACACGAGTATTATGGAACGCGTTCCAGTCCTGCGATCCGTTGTCTAATCGAGAAAGTACATGTTTAGGTGTTATTATGATATGTGTTCACTATAGGAACCATATTATTCGAAATTGTATTTTCCAATGTTGATAATTTACAACGGATAATTTCAAGAATTGATTTACGATAGTATCTTGCTCCTGTTTTATTAGTATAATACGATTGTACACTTTTTTTGGTAGTATAAGATGACTACATACTCATATGTAATCATATGTGTCAAAATGTATTACATTTTGTTACTATTATTATATACTTTTTCTTGTTAATGCATAAAAATAACATACTCCTTTTTGTTAAGACAAAGCAATTACATACCCCTTTTATTTCATATGTGAAATTTCATATGTGAAATTTCAGCACTTCATTTACACCTGAAATTCACTTTATATCCAGAATTTCAACACTGAAATATTTATATTTGCAATTAAAAATTTTAAATATAAAAGATGTGCCATCAATTCGATTTAATTGAATTAATATCAAATATTGATTTGACTATATTAAATTACCTCTCTCATTTACAGAAATATTTTTTAAGCTATACAGTATTAATTTCTCTTGCAAAGGAACTATATTCGATTGAAAAGAAAAGTTTATTTTCAAATAATTTATTGTTTAAAGAATTTTATTTTGTGTCTATCGATGTAGGTGATCCACCATTTTGTTTCCATTAATATGCAGGTCTCGTGAGATGTCGAATCCTAATGTGCTAATCCTATTAGATTACATGTCAACTTGTGGGACGTACGAAATACAAATTAGTTTTCAAAATAGTAATTGGTGTATATAATCTTTTCAAAAAGTTGTAATGAAGAATATGAAAATTAAACTAAAATTCTGAGGTTCATAAATATTTTTCAGTCTCTTTACGACACAGTCGTAACATTTTTAATAAATATTAAAACTTTATTAATGAACATTTACCAAAAAATTCATTTTAATTTTATATACTATCATTTTGTCTCATTTTTATATAAATGATTGCAGACTATAGTTTGAATAAATTATACGAACGTAAATGTTTGACAACACCTGAAAATTGACAAATTATTTAGAAGAATTGAAGGGAGAACCGTGCTAGAACACGTGTTCTAAAAAATTATAACAAATATAGTAAATAGTACATATTAAAATGTACCTTCTTATGAAGTCCTCTATTAACAATTTAGTTGTATAAATACAGTGAATGTACATAACTACAAGTAATTACAGAAATCCAACCAGTGTTCCTATTAGCTTGCACATTTTATGAAGGTAAATATGCTGTTCTTTAGAGAAATATTACAGTGTATATACAAAGTGTATCTTATTTCCAGCAATATTTGCCAACGTGCAGATGTTTAAGTTAATTGGAGAACCTTGCGAACGTGCATGTAGTTGCGCATGTCCGCCATTTTGAAATTGACGAACTTATAAAATGGAACACATACATTTTTACAAATTAGATGTTAAGCTATGTACTAATGCAATCGACATTCATATACTAATGTGAATAAATTAGCTACTAATTTTTTGGATCATAGGTTTATACGTTAGGTTAGGTTAGGTTCATATATTAATTCATGTATCGACATATAAAAAATTAGATACATTTACTAATATTCATATACTACTTCATGTACTAATTTTAATAAATTGGGTACTGACAGATACTTACAAATATTCATATACTACTTCATATATTAATTTTACTAAATTAGGTACTGACATATGTAGATGCTTACTAATATTCATATACTACTTCATATACTAATTTTAACAAATTAGGTACTGACATAGATGCTTACAAATATTCATATACTACTTCATGTACTAATTTTACTAAATTAGGTACTGACATATGTAGATGCTTACTAATATTCATATACTACTTCATATACTAATTTTTATAAGCTTGATACTCATACAGATACCTACTAATATTCGTACCAATAATCCCTATATTAATTGTTGTAAATTAAATATTGACTTAAATATTTCTTCATATGTATACTAATTCATATATTAATTCACATATTGATTTTAATATTTCCATATTTTTGTACATATATTATATTTATAATTATATGCATATATTATTACAATATATAATTACAATACATTATACATATTATTACACACACACACATGTGTGTGTATGTGTAAAATTTTATTTTGTATATTTTCATACTTCAGATACTGAAATATGCATTGACTAATATTCACACAGCACTTTACAAACAAATTTTTTTAAATTAAAAACAGTAATTGTTTTCCCAACAAAATAAACAAAACAGTATTCAACCGGTCCATGGATTGAAACGTTGGTTACCTCAAACCGTTTCGAGTAGCAGAATTTTTCTTTCGTTTTAATTAATACAGTAATCTCGCGAAAGTTCAAGTGGCAAGTTACTCTTTGTCCGAACTTCAAACTGCCTTTGTGCTTTATAAAAATTCGTTTGCGAGTATAATAGTGCGCCAAATTTTTTCAGAACTGAATTAAAACGAACTTCGTCTGCCGGCATGTTTTTGCGGAGCGCAGAACACTCGTATGTTGACGCACGTTAAATACTCTCTACAGCAAAAGAGAGTATAATGCGAAGTTTTAATCGAATTTGAAAAAGTAAATACCGTCAGAGTATTCTAATGCGTTGTTACTACGCTTTTAGTCCGGCAGATGCACGGTATTGAAATATTGATTTAGTAAGTTTGGTAGGTGAATCGTTGCTACTTTGCTGATTATCGATTTTTAGAAATTATCACTCTTTGCAAGTTGTAAATTTTGCGTTACGAATCGTTGCATGTTTTGAAAGAAAAAACCTTCACACTGTAATAGAAAATAAATAATAATATAATTTGGTTTTTTATTTGAAGAAATTGAAGAGCAAATTTTCTATATTTTGAGAGCACATTTTCTATATTTTTGTATAATGAAAAATTGTAATTATGAAAGGCAAATAATTTTGTTAATTATGTAATTTGCTAGTGTTCGACGAAATATATGTTTTACGGTATATTTGAAAATATTTGCAAATTGAAAATTTGAGAATTGAAACCTTGTAATTTTAGAAATTTGCCAGCTTCGAAATTTTGGAATTTGTGAGATGGAAAATTTTTCACTTGAAACCTTGAAAATTTGGGAATTTGTAAGCTTTGAAATTTCAAATTTGTGAGATTGAAAATTTTTAAATTGAAACTTCGAAAATTTAGAAATTTGCAATCTTGGAAATTTTTGAATTTGTGAGTTTGAGAATTTGAAAATTGACGACATATGAAACTTTAGGAATCCTCGACTTTGAAATATAGAAATTTGAAAATTTTATAATTTGTAACTTCGAACATTTAAAATTCAAAAATTCGATGAACTGAAATTAAAACCGAAAGAAAATATGAAAATTTTGTGAAGTTTGAAAAGTGGAAATTTACTGAATCCAGATACCCCGACTTCCATAAATTTGAAAATTACCTAATTTAAACTTCGGAAAACTAGTGAATTACCTACATAAAATTTAATGAATTTCGAAACTCGAAAATTGGGAACTTAGATCTCGAAATTTCTAGTATGAAATGTGATATCCTACGTTCTTCACATTATATGGATTCGAAAAATCCATATTTATAGACGAAGGGCTTATCCCGGTCGCCACACAGTTACGCCAATGAATAAAACACTGTAATTTTTTCCCAAATAATCGTTTAACAAATGGAATGGAAATTATTCGGATGCGCATTCACGTCGAGGATGAGCACGAAAAACGGTGAACGAATTTCAGATCCTTTTTGCGATATTTTCATGCTATTTCGATTTCAAGTGACACTTTTTGTACAAGTTATTCCATTTTTTAGTTGTCATCTAAATTTTGGCCCTCAAGAGTACTTTAATTAAATTTTTAAATGAACATCTCTTTTTGCAACTTTTTATAAATGCAGAAATAACAATTTATATTTACATCGTTTTAAGGTAAAAAGTATATTCTATTGTTATTAATAATAACACACGTGTCTATTTCTGCAGCTACATAATTTATGCAGATAGCGAAGACATTTTATGATGGAAGTAATTAATTAATTCATTACGACTGCGTATTTCAATTCATTTCATACATTATTACTACAAACTTTAATTAATTTAATACATTGTTTCTGTGAATTTTAATACGATTAATATATTATTAAATTTTAAGTCGTTTAATACAGTATTACAATGATCTTTAATTAATTTCATACATTACGATGAACTTTAATTTATTTAATACTTTATTCTTATGAATTTCTATTCATTTATTCGTATTACTAATACGGATTCATTTCATGTGTATTATTAATATGAATTTAGTTCATTCAATATAGTACTGAGACGAATTTTAATTTATTTAATGTATTACTAATATGAATTTTAATATTATATTATAAATACGAGTTTTAATTTATTTCACGCATTACCAAATCTTAATTTATTTAATACATTATTACTGTAAAGTTCAAACACACGTTTGACATACATAACATACATGACATACATAACATACGTAACATACATGACATACGTAACATACATGACATACATAACATACATGACATACATAACATACATAACATATTTAACATACGTAATGTACGTAACATACATAACATACATAACATACATAACATACATAACATAAATAACATACATAACATAAATAACATACATAACATACATAACATATTTAACATACGTAACATGCATGACATACATGACATACATAACATGCATAGCATACATAACATACATTCGAAGCAATAATTTAATAAAGGACATTTTTAATAATAGTGTGTTAAATGTGTTTGAACATATATAACATACTTTAAACGCATTTAACACACTATTACTAAAAATTCCCTTTATTAAATTAACTTCGAGTATAATTTCATATAATACATTTTCACTAAAAATTTTCATTTATACCCCCTTGTTAATATCAATTTTAATTCATTTACTACTATTCCAATTTATTAAATTTTGAAGAAATATAATTTATTCGATGAATAATACAATTTAATAAAAACTTGATTCATTCTTCGACAGAAAATAAATAATTCCACAAGATATGTATTGAAAATGTTTTAATCAAGCTTGATCTTATTTACATATTTAATTACTATCACACCGTTAATGAACCTTCACATAAATTTTTTTAACAATCGTAAAGTGAAGCAGACATTAATTCATGAAATGTTCTACCATTGATGTCAAAAGAGATGAGTCAATTTAAATACCTGAAAGAAAAAGAAGCTTCTGTTTATTTTCCATTTCATCGTAACGCGAAATGTTCTGAGAGTCGATTCGAAATCTCCCAATTTTGTTGAAGGTTTCTTCGTGTACTCCGAATCCGTTAAATTATTAACTACACACTGGTACATTAAACTTTTCATGTACCTTCTCGAATGAAACTTTCGGCTTCAACGAAACGAACTCCCTTGTTCGACCTGGTTATAGAATCTTATTTAAACATTATTCAGTACTTAACAAACTTCCATAAAGCGAATCTGTATGAGACCATTATTTTTCACTTATTCGAATTTCAAATGTAAACTCTCTGATTTAACGTATATTGTTCGTATAAATTATCGTGGGGTTAGGTTTTAACTGTTTGGATATTGTAGAACCTCCGTAACTGGATTCAATGATCGAAGTTATCGGTTCATTGGATATGATGTGGAAGAAAGAGGTTGATTTGTTGGTTTTTCGTTGGCAAAATTTTTCATTTGGAAAATTTTATATTTTTCGATTCGAATGGCTTTGAAATAGAAAATTTGAGCATTTGGGAGATCAGAAGTTGGGGAGTTTGGAGGTTAAGTTTGGGATGCTGGGGATTTGAAATGGAAAATTTTGAAATTTCGGAATTATCTAATTTTCTATCATATTTGTCTAATTTTTTAATTTACTATTTTCCCAATTTTCCTAATTTTGCAATTTCCCAATTTCCCAGTTCCTTATTTGTCAATTTCCCAATTTCCCAATTGCCCAATTTCTCAATTTCCCAATTTCCCAATTTCCCAATTTCTCAATTTTCCAATTTCCCAATTTCACTATTTTCCAATTTCCCTACTTTCCAATTTCCCTATTTTCCAATTTCCCAATTTCCCACTTTCCCATTTTCCCAATTTTACAGTTTCCCAATTTCCCAATCTTGCACATTTTCGAGTCTTTTAACCTCCCAAATTTTCAAGTCTTCAAATCCTTAAATTCTCAAATATCCAAAAACCACATATTTCTAAGTTTTCAAGTTTTCAAATTCTGTAATTCTCAAATTTATGAATTTTCAAACGTCTACAAAATTAGTTCTGGATACATATGTGTAGATACAAAATCAACCTGTATATATTGTATAGTGTATATTCTATTTACTATATTGTATATAGTACTGTATTGTATGTGTAGTGCATATAGTGTTTTATGTATTTACTGTATTCTATTTATTAATTATATACATGTGGTTACTATACACTACAAGCACCATACGACACTTACGTATGCACATGTGTAGTATAATATCACAGCATACAGTGTATTGTGTAATACATGTAGTGTACAGCAAAGATAGTATATGTAGTGTAGTATGTGTAGTATATTTACCATATTCCATTTATTAATCACATACTGTGTGTACTATATGTACACATACACCATACGACACATATGTAGATGTATAGTACATATGGTTGTCTCACAGTTTTTGCTTAACAATTCAAAAACGAAGCTACATTTCTGCAAGGGGTTGTTAAAAATTACGTCCATTACAACCTCTTTGCAGTACTTACACTATTTGGAGACACCCTGTATAATAAATTGCATGGTGCACAATACCTCATATTTAGCATACTCGTACACAACACATCTCCGAATATACACATAAAAGAAAAATGCATTCCTAACCCTAACATCCTATAATCAGGATATTACTATTATGGCGGTAACCGCCTCTACGTTCTTTCTAATTTATCTTTTCTTCTAAACTTTTCTAGCTTTCTCTTTTGCCTCTTTCTAAGCACTCCCTATTCTGCAATCTTCAATCTTCCCAGGGTCTCGTGCAAGTCTGTTCAATGTCAGATTGCACATTTGGCAGCCAGACTTGTGCGGGCCTAAGTTTCTCTATCACCCCTTCAACTTTCCACTCTGTACTCTTTCTTTTCTTTTCCTATTTCCATCTCTACTCAGAAAGCACATAAAAACTCTGGTCATCGAGACATTCGTTATTTTGGCACCGTCACGTTTACATCCGAATCACTGACACTCTCGTTATCTTATTATCTGATCTTTGTTAAAAATATATTTGTTGTGTGACTTAAGTAACTGACTTTCTTCATCACCCACTAATAATTAGGATATTACAATGTTAGCACATGTTCCTATGTTAGCTCATTAACCTATTCCTGAAGAATATAACACGTGGAACTCGTGACCTGATTTTTGAGTGTTCGGTATTCGTCCAAGCTGAAAACTCGAGGTCCTATCGGTTCAAGGTTATCGAATCGATTTCGGCAAGTAACTCGATGTAACGTCGTGCACCATTGAACTTGCAACTGGCAGGGAAGCCGCTCGTTCCAGAAGAGGGAGAACCTAATTTAAAAGATAAGAGTCCGTCATGTAGCCCGTATACCGGGAACGGTTTAGCGCACACTTATCGGAATATCTGCTCCGGATACAGATGCCGAATAATCGTGGCTTTTCAGCCGCATGTAACAACGGTTAAATGGAAATGAAGCCACCAGATCCAATTCGAATAAAGTTGTTAAGACGATCGCGCGCGGTTTTCGTCATCGAATTTACGGAGCTCGTGTTCGCTTGAGATAACTTTGTAGAGAACTATATCGACGCCATAACATCCGGAAGCCATTTTGAACGTAGCGTTTCTCATTTCGACGCTTTGCTCCGTGGAACTTGTAATTTTACACGTTGTTTAACAATTAACGGCGGTTCTTTGACAGGGTATTTGTTTACGGTGTAACCAATTTTGTCGATTGGGAAATTGTATTATTGATTTAACTTTGGGGAACGTTTTGGTCATGGCCTCTTTTGGGGTGGAGGATATTGTGTGGCGGATGTTGGGTTAGGCTTTGTTAGGCAATCATTTTATATTAAATATATTATATTATACTCTTTTAAATATTATATTCTCTTAAATATTATGTTATATATTATATTAAATATTTGTGAAGTAATAAGAGACATGAGAGCTGCAAGAGGAAACCTATTGGTGGATAGGGAGTGTGCTGTTTCTGGAGGTGGGAGGAGACGTCGAAATTTTGGAACTTTTCAAGTTTGAGAAATTAGAGAATTATTATATAGTCTAGGAAGTTTGGAATTTTGAACATTTGGGAATTTGAACAATTTTAACAATTTTAGAATTTTAGAATTTTGAGAAGTTGGCAAGTTTGAATGTTGAAGTCTTTTGACACTGGAAAGTTGGATTCCTGAAAATTTTTAGATTTTGTGGTTTTGACGTATTGGAATTTTCGATTTTTTGAATTTTTGACTCGTGAGAAATTACGAAGTAATAATCTGGGAAGTTTGGAATTTTGAGCATTTAAAAATTTGGAATTTTAGAATTTTGAGAAGCTGGCAAGTTTGAATTTTGAAGTCTTTTGACACTGGTTGGGTTCTTGAAAATTTTTAGATTTTGTGGTTTTGATGCATTGAAACTTTTTATTTTTTGTTTTTGATATGTGAGAAATTAGGAAGTTCTAACCTGGGAAGTTTGGAATTTTGAGAAATTAGAAAGTTATAATCTGGGAAGTTTGTCATTATTAAACTTTGCAACTTTAGAATGACTCCATAAATTGTTAAATTTTAATCTTTGAAATTTTGGAGTATCGGATATTGAAAATTTGACAGGTTTGTAGTTTTAGTGTAAACTTCAGGATGCTACGTAACCGAAGTTAACTTATCTAACCTAGACCGAACCTTCTAAAGTTATAACATATCTAATCTAACTTAGATGATTGAAGCTAACTCATATAACCGAGTGAGCACAGATCTGATCGCATGAATGAAGTATCGAGATATCTATAACCAATAATGATATTAGGGTAGTATCAATGAAAGAGTAGTATTACTGCAGGAATTCTTTTATCTTTAAATGAAGAAACTTTCAACTTTTGGAAATCACAAAAATATTTTTAAGTATTTAATTTTTATATTTATAAATAGTTTGGTAAATTTGAATATCTGATTCTCCTCTTCTTTTAAATTTTTTAATTTTCAAATTTTAATCACTTTTTGAAAATTCCCAAATTATTAAGTACTTAATATTCAGGTACCTATAATTCCTAAATTTAGAAATTTAGAAATTCTCAAATTTCCAAATTTTCAAATTCTCAAATACACAAATTCCACATTTCCCAAGTCTCAAATTTTTCAAATACCAAATTTCCCAAATCCCAAGTTTCTCAAATCCTAATTCCCCCAAATCCCAATTTCCCCAGATACCAAATTCCCCAAATCCCAAATTTCTCAAATACCAAATTTCTCAAATACCAAATTTCTCAAATCCCAAATTCCCCAAATCCCAAATTTCCCAAATCCCAATTTCCCCAAATCCCAACTTCCCCAGATACCAAATTCCCCAAATCCCAAATTTCTCAAATACCAAATTTCTCAAATCCCAAATTTCCCAAATACCAAATTCCCCAAATCCTAATTCCCCCAAATTCCAATATCCCAAATCCTAAATTCCCAAAATCCCAATTTCCCCAAATCCCAATTTCCCCAAATCCCAATTTCCCCAAATCCCAATATCCCAAATCCTAAATTCCGCAAATCCCAAATATCAAAATTCTGAAACTCCCAAATTCCCAAATTCCCTCATACATAAATCCCCTACATCCTACATCAAAAATTCTAAATTTCCCAATCCCAAAATATTAACCCTCCCAAACCTCGAAATCTCAAGACCTGCAATCGCTGAAAATTCCCCACTGCCTCCAACCCCATTCACCTAAACCCCATAAAAACCATACAGGCTCTCCGCTAAATCAACATCCGTACCTAAACGTTTTTCACCACCCGTTACCGAGTGGTCCAAAAAGAAAATAATGGCTACATTCACGAAGACATGAATAGCGCGACACTTTAAAAAAAAGAGAACATTGAATAACGTTCACAGAGTTGATTCGCCATGAAAGAACAGGAAGTTCCGGCACGGTTGAAAATTCAGCGATTACAAAGAAAACTCGGAAAGATTTTAATGATCCTCCACGTTACACTTTGCATGTCGGTGTTCTTCTTTCGCGAGCACGCCAAGAGCCTCTAGACTTGTTATTAACAGCTGAAAGAGATTCAGCGAGTACGTGAAGGGGCCAGTTTGATGCTGTGTTGCCGTTAAAGCAGCTACGAGTCTTTCATTTTTCCATTTCACCAGCCACGTGAATCGTATCTCGTATATCGCGCACCGAGCCTGCCATTTTCGACAAAGCGAAATGGCTATTTATCGAAGCGAAATACAACTTTCGACGCCGTTGTTGCTCGCCGGCCTTCCACGTCCAGTTGACCTGTTCGATCGTTTATCTGCATCTAATCGGCACCGTACGATCGCGCCCACATTAAAATCAATTTCAAATTTTAGTGTTTATCTTTCACCGGCGAATGTAAATTCAGCGACAACGATCGGCCGCTACATGATAATCCGTTGCGACGCGATCAATCATCACCGACGTGGCAACGTTCTGATTAAACGATCGACGATTGCTGTGTTGACAGAGTAATAGTGATTTTGGAAGATGAAATAGATATTTTCGTGTGAGAGGTGTTGATTTTGGATGTTCGTGGAGTTGCGACTGGGAGAGGATTTTGGGGAATTTTTGAAGGATTCGGGGATTTGAAGGTTTAGCAATTTTTGGATTTGGAGGATTGAGGATTTGGAAGTTTCAGAGTTTTAAGAGGTTAGGAATTTTGGGATATGGGGATTTAGAGATTTTTGGGTTTAGGAATTTTGGGATTTTGTGATTTGGGATTTGGGATTTGGCGAATTTGCGATTTGAGGAATTTGGGATTTGGGGAATTTAGGATTTGGGAAATTTGGGATTTGAAAAATATGGGACTTGGAGAATTTGGGATTTGGGGAATTTGGGATTTGGGAAATTTGGAATTTGGGAAACTTAGAATTTGGGAAATTTGGAATTTGGCAAATTGCAAATCTGGGAAATTAGAATTGGGCAATAATGGCAACACGTCCAAATTCGCCAAAGGGCCAAATATGGCCAATTGGCCCCAAAGCCAACGGGACCACAAAGGCCAATATGTCCCCAATGCCCCACAGTTCCCATACGGCCAAAGAGTCCAATATGCAATGTTGTCCCAAATGCCAAAGGTCCACCAAAGTGTCAAATTCCCCAAACTCCAAATGTCCCCAAAGGTGCCAAATGTGCCCCAATGCCCCACATGTGTCCCAACTGCCAAATTGTCCCTAAGTTCCACATTTCCCAACTCCAAATCTCCCAACTCACCAAAAGTTTCCAAATCATCCAAATCATCGTAAAAAACCCCAAATCCCCAAACCCCCAAATCACCATGATACCCCCCACATCCCCCATCACACCCCCACCCACAATCCCACACCCCCCCAAAACCCCCCACCGAGCCCCCTCCCACAAAACCCCACCCCCACACAAACCCCCCCACCCCACACCCATCTCCCCCCCCACGCACCCCACCAAAATACACTATACTCGTACACCTAAAATAGATACGTGAAAGATTAGGATTAGCTTACCCAGGGCCTGCAGTATACAACCCTGATTGATTTAGAAGACAGGGATTTATTCGTGTCAAGGAACGAAGAATAATAGGATCAAGAATGTATCGAGCTTCACGCACTGAGCCGTTTTACTTTGAAGAGCTAAACAGTAGCATAAAGGCAAACATCGCAGACTGAGAATGCTAGAAACATCGATAAAACGTAAAACGGCACAAAAGCTATGAAACTGGAGCAGAGAGCTCGCGTAACGGCACCATTTTAGTGGAATTAATTGAAATTTACCTTTTCCCCGTTGCTCGACGATTGATCATCGAATGTTAACAATTCTCGTGGCCCATAAGTGCGATTTCATGATGCGAAACCACAGGAAGCGTATGTGATGCCGTTTGCAATGCGGATAATGCATTAACATATCAAAAACGGAAGCATGATATACAATCCCTGGTCATAGGATTACCACTATTAATTTTCAGCATTTTTCGCGTTTTTAAAATTAAGAGGTACAAATGATATAATTTATTAGCTACTAACATACTACTGTACGTAACATTAACACATGTTAATGTCTTGTATTTGCTTTAGTCACAGCGACATGCTCCGTATTGATCATATGCTTTATATCTTCATTATTTTCCCAAATATCTGTAATTCTTTTCAACTCGGATGTGGTTGGAGAGTTGTAAACTAGTCTTTTGAGTAGGCAGACATTTTCTATGGCATTCAAATTTCACCTCCAGCGTTATCGATACTCGGCCTAACGTAAACGGCCCTTAACCCCTTGCACTATGACCTATTTGTCAGGTGCGTCAGTCAGAACTAACTAAACACAGCTACAATATTAAAACAGACAAAGAATGTTGAAATGTTATGACAACATGGTATTATGCAATCGTTGACTATGCAAATTATAATTGGACTTGAACTCCAAATTGAAGCATATTCAAAATTCGAGTAAAATTGATCCCAACTGAAGTACCAGTGCGTCACGAGTCGGACTCGTCAAAATAGTGCAAGGGGTTAATCACTCACACAATTTATTATCACGATAGGAACAAATTGCTATGTATCAACGTATTCGGTAATAATTTTGCATGACCCAAGACAATTTTCTTTATGTGACATAATATAGCCACAAAAGTTTCGTACGCGGTTCTAATTCGATCAGGGACTAATGATATTCCAAAATGAACGACTACATGTCCATACAATGATGTTCCCGAACAGACAACCTTGCGTCTATGTATCCGATGTTCCGAAGTGAACATGTCAACGAAGTGAACCCCCGAACAACCTCGTGTCCACTTCGTGTCTATCTTTTCGATTGCTTATTCCACAAAATGGAGATGTGGTACAATTTTACGTATGGTTCTTAATCGAATTTGAGGAACTGAGTAGTCATTTGGAAATTTGAACAATACGGGTTTGGTGATTGGGAATTGGAGGAGGCGGGGGTTGGTCATTTGGGAATTTGAGAAATTGGGGTTTGGTGGTTTTGGAATTTGAGAAATTGGGGTTTGGTGATTTGGGAATTTAAGAAATTAGGGTTTAGTAATTTGGGGAGTTGAGAAATTAGGGTTTGGTGATTTAGGAATTTGAGAAATTAGGGTTTGGTGATTTAGGAATTTGAGAAATTAGGGTTTGGTGATTTATGAATTTGAGAAATTGGGGTTTGAAAATTTAGGAATTTGAGAAATTGGGGTTTGGTGATTTGGAAATCTCAAAAATTAGAAATTGGTAATTTGGGAATTTGAGAAACTGGAGTTTGGACATTTGGAAATTTGAGAAATTAGGGTTTGTTAATTTAGGAATTTGAAAAATTAGAATTTGAAAATTTATAACCTAGAAAATTTGTAGCCCAGAAAATTGACAAACCTAAAAATATTCACTTTACAAATTCCAAAAATTTGTGTCTTAACAGAAGTTCAAAGTGCACCAGTAACTGTAAAAACGAAGAAAATAAATGAAGTGAAAGAAGAAAAATAAAAGAATATGAAAAAAAGGAGTTGTCTATAGACGTATATATTTCTTCATTATTTCCTGACGTTTGAAAAGAAAGCTGCTGAACAACCACTAAAAACATGGTTTACCACAAACGAGGAAGAACAAACATTTTTTTTCATACAATATGAGAATGCTGAAACGAACGCGAAGAAATATGTTATCAACCGCAGTGTATCGGTTTCCTTATTGCGCCGTTACGCTGTTACCACAGCAAAATGTGGGTAAACATTATTACACCATGCAAATTTGCTGATTTCTCTTTAAATTATTCATATCTACAAATAACGGGCGGGAAGCATTAAATGATGTAGCCGATACTCATTTATTAAAAAGACAAATTAAAAATTTGTACTTTTTAAATTTGGAAACAAGTTAATGGCAAGATTGGAATAATCATAAATTAGAAATGGGAAAATTGAGAAATTGTACAAATGGAACAGTGGGAATTAGAAAATTAAGAAATCTGTATTTGGAAAATTTTAAGGGTGGAGGAATTAAGAAATCATATAAATGAGAAATTGAGGATTTGAGATGTAAAGAAATTGAACAATTGTAGAAAGTAAGAAAGTGAAAAGTTGGGAAATTGGGAAATTAAAAATTGGAAAATTGGGAGACTGGAAAATTGGGAAATAGGGAAATTGGAAAATTGGAGAATGGGGTAATTCAGAAATGAAGAAATTGGAAAACTTAGAAATTGATATATTTAGAAATTAAGAAATTGAGAAATTGGGAAATTAAGAAATTGGAAAATTAGGAAATTGGGAAAATTGGAAAAGTGGGAAAATGGGAAATTAAGAAATTGGCAAATTGGGAGAGTGGAAAATTAGGAAATTGGAAGATTGGGAAATTGGGAAATTGGAAAATTGGAGAATGGAGTAATTCAGAAATGAAGAAATTGAAAAATTGAGAAATTGGGAAACTTAGAAATTGAAATATTTAGAAATTAAAAAATTGAGAATTTTAGAAATTGACAAATTTACAAATCTACAAATCGTCAAGCCATGAAATGATGAAACTAAAAAATTGAAAAATTAACAAATTCGTAGTCTGAAATATTTCCAAATTATAAAACTACAAAAAACAATAAAGCTCCAAGTTACTTTTCAATCTTCCAAATTCAAAACGTCAGACCATCGATCACCCATTTTCCACCACATACCCCTTTCCCAACATACCCCACTTCGCACCACAAAAGCGAATCCAATTGCAGTATCGGATGAAAATGATCAAACACGCGGGCAAAACTCACGCGAAAAACAACTCCGAAATTTGAACCGTGCATTAGCGAAATCTTAACGAAAGCCTTTTTAATTGTCATCAAGCCAGTTTTCTCGCGTGCTGTCGTACGAAGACAATGCGTATTCAACCGCGATCCATCTTTCTTCCCCTTTGTTTCCCGCTGCTTCCTGCTCCGTCCATTCTTTCTCTGCAACTCCATTTATAATTGTTCGCCATTAAGTAAGCTCATAGTTACCGGTTGGCAAGCTCGCTTGCAAGCGACGAGGATCACCTCTCGTAACTTCGTCCGTTCTGGTACACTCTTCTCCAACCCTATCTCGTCTTCCGCTTTTCCTTGGTTATCATCTGCATAATTTTGCGACTGCTTTTACCCTCTCGTGCATCGGAAGTTGCGGAGGAAGGGTTGCAAAGTTCTCTCGTCGAAAACTAAAGGGCTGAATATCGCGCGGGATCGGTGATACGGAAAATTGATTCAATATTTATAAAGAACAGGTTCGGATCCATTCTGATAACTTTCTCGCGAGATCTTGAATGATTAATTATTTTCAAGAAGGATTTTTATATTTCATTAGTTGTTTCAATTTGGATATTGTGGGTTTGGTTAGTTCTGAAGATTTATAAATTGGAATTTGGGATTTGGGGAATTTCGGATTTGGGGAATATGGGATTTAGGGAATTTGGGATTTGAGGAATTTGGGATTTGGGGAATTTGGGATTTGGGGAATATGGGATTTGGGGAATTTGGGATTTGAGGAATATGGGATTTGGGGAATATGGGATTTGGGGAATTTGGGATTTGGGGAATATGGGATTTGGGGAATATGGGATTTGCGGAATTTGGGATTTGGGGAATTTGGGATTTGGAGATTTGGAGATTTGGAAATTTGGGAGTTTGGGATTTGGGAATTTGGGATTTGAAAGATTTAACATTTGGTAAATTTGAGATTTGGGAATTTGGGATTTGGAAATTTGGGATTTGGGGAATTTGGGATTTGAAAGATTTGACATTTGGTAAATTTGGGATTTGGGGAATTTAATATTTGAAAGATTTAACATTTGGTAAATTTGGGATTACGGAATTTGAGATTTGGGAGTTTGGGATTTGGGAATTTGGGATTTGAAAGATTTAACATTTGGTAAATTTGAGATTTGGGAATTTGGGATTTGGAAATTTGGGATTTGAAAGATTTGACATTTGGTAAATTTGGTATGTGGGGAATTTGGTATTTGGGGAATTTAATATTTGAAAGATTTAACATTTGGTAAATTTGGGATTTGGGGAATTTGGGATTTGGAAATTTGGGATTTGGGGAATTTGGGATTTGAAAGATTTAACATTTGATAAATTTGGGATTTGAAAAATTTGGAATTGGGGAATTTGGGATTTAGGGAATTAAGATTTGGCGAATTGTGAGTTTGTCTAATTTTGAAGATTTGTGATTTGCAAGCTTGCCTAACTTTAAAGATTTTTTAATACCAAACTTGTCTACTTGTGAAGACCTGTAAATTACAAGCTTATACAATTTTGAAGATTTATAAATTGCAAGCTTCTGTAATTTTCAAATTTCCATTCGTTCCTAAATTCCAAACTTATAAAATCCGACAGCAGATATTCAAGAAATAACAATACTAAAAATAAGACATAATTACAAAAAATAATTTGGGGTAGCTAAATATTAATTTTCATGAATGATTTATTTTATTTACTGATAATAATCGAGTTCTATTAATTTTTAACATTCAGTATGAGTTCACATAAATTATACCAACTCATATAATAACATATATAATATGTTATAATAACATACACAATAAAGTTTACAAATAACATAATTAAAATAAAATATATTTTCGTTTAACTGAAAGAAAGTAATTCATTAAAAATACAATATTTTACAGTTATTTAAATAATTTGAATAAAGAGTAAAAATGAGATTATCTAAAAAGTGATTCTTGGGAACCAAGTACTAATTTTTAAACCCTGATTAAATTATTTCGTTCAGTTTTCCGACCATCAGATTCGTTAATTTTTAAAAATCAGCTCGGTAGTACCTCCGCTCAAAAAATATCTGTAGAAAAAGCACTCTGTGCAAACGGAACACAATTACACGGTTAGAAAGATCCCTTTGATACCTTATTCCCGGCTTCACTTTACGTTACATTAATCATTCCGTTTCGAGTTAAAGCGAAAAAATTGCTATCGCTCGACCGATACGCCTTTGCCGTTCAGATCGGTTAATATAACGACGTTTTACCCGAACTTCCTTGCCCATAATTTCACTTTTTTTTAAATCTTCCTTGTTTTCCCTGCGACTAATATGTCGTTCTTCAGAAAATCATAACTCTCGATTATGAACACTTTTATTAAAATTCGATTTCATTAGTAACTTCTCTTATTATTTAAAATGAGGTACTTCTTTTATTTTCTATAGAGAAGATAATTTATTCTTTCATGATAGAATAAAAATGAAAATTATGTAAATGCACTGGTAAAAATATGGGTTAAAACTATTTGTTCTTGAAATTTGTTTTCATCAAATTTTAATCTGAAATTTATTTTTCATATATTTTTTCATAAATTCTTCACAATTATATTTTGTGTGGGCCTACCAATAACAACTTCACTCTTAAGTTCATAAAATTGACCTAATCTCAAAGACGTCTACGTCCACTTATGTGTCTACGTCCACATATGTGTTTACGTCCACACATCTTTCTCAACACACCAAAGATCACATATGTAAAACCATTGATTTCATTCCTTAAAAAATTCTTTCAAAGTCTATTTACAAAACTGTCGGATATAAAACTAGCAAGGTACACTAAAAAATAAAATCATTTAACCTCAAAAAGTCATTCCTGAGCAGACTTCAAAATGGACGAAACAAGTAACAGTTTCAAATGTTCAGCAACGTGTGAGGATCACATCCTAAGCAAATAAGAATTCCGTGTACGTTGGAGCTAGTTTCGTTTGCTCGTGAATCGTGTTCGAGTGTTCCGTTTGAAAAGAAAAATTAGCACGAAGAAAATGCAATTACGTCCGCGACTTTAAAGCTCGCCAATGAGCAATCCCGAACGCTGACTGGGAACAATTGTTTCGAGCAGCTTGCGAGGGCAAAGAGCGCTTGAAAAGGCGTTCAACTCCTGCCGCGGGGTGAATAGAAAAGTTTTGCAACCTTTGTGGATGCGGCAACTTTCTTTATAATTGATTCAGTAGTTAGAAGCAAGCGCCACCACTCCGGATGAAATTTGTTGACACAACTCGACGCAAAATATGTGATTATGTAGAGTGAACTGGGTCGTATAAGGATTTCATGCTAATTGGGTGACGCATTAATTCCGATGGCTGCAGAGAACGATCCTTCGTGTCTGAAGTGAGGGTGTAATATTTTATTAAGCTTGTTTTGCTTGCGATGTCAGTTCTAATGTAATTTTATGGAATAATTATACCAAGTATTTTTGCATCTCACAAAATTTGTAACAAATTTTATTAGGGTGAATTATTATCAAGTTCATTGTTGATGTTAGGAATTTTTGATATGGAAAAATATAACTAATACGAAATCAAATACCAAGTGTATATTAATAAAATGTTGATAGATTTAATAACATACTCAAATGTGTATAATTAGCACTGTACTTTTATTAGAAATAACTAATGAATTATTTTGTTTATCTATCGTGTTTTATTAGGTTTTTATTATTTATAAGCTTCCAACATGTTTAATTTCATAATGGAACTTGACTGACAAAAAATAATAAAATTTCATAGTAAAATTTAAACAGTGAAATTGCTTAATTTTATAATATAGAAAGTCTACTTCCAATCGCCATTTTGTTTTATAATTTATCTTTACATATATCCTTAAGTCTTCCGGATTTTTCAGTGTTATACGATAAAAAATTTTACAAATATGCAGTAAATTGCATATCGAATAAGCTAGGTAATTTTATTTAATTAAAAAAAAATTAGACTGAATATTTGTAATGATATTGAAAAGTACGGTTGTAATACCATTTGTGAATCACCCTGTACAAATACAATTGCATATCTGACTGTATAAATTAATTTTTAACGAATCACATTGAACGCATTCGGCAAATGTACAATTAATGAGAAAATTATCGTCAGCTTTGATACGACGATAACAAGAGATAATGAATCCTCGAAAATGCAATACGTTATCTATTGTTTGTGATAATACGTAAATGAAATTAACGAGAACACGGATTATCGCTTTTATGCAATTATTTTTACAAAAGTGAATAAATTGTTTCTTTTATTAAAGAAGAAAGATTCTTTCGAAAAGAAATGTTTACTTTTATTACTAATTACTTTTTGAATGTTGTATTGGACACTTTATGGTACAATAAAAATCATGTTAGCAATTACAAATTTTTGTTAAAGAATCGTTTTACATATTATTCGATTTACTTTGGTAAATTATTGTAATAAAGCGCTTAATTGTGAGTTAGAAGAAAACTTTGGAAAACGTTAGAAGAGTATTAGCTCTTATCAACAAGAATAAAATTAACGTCTGTAAAAGTAACAACAGATGAAAGGAACCGATAATAGCGAACTCGAAGAAGAAAGAAAAGTCTCCCTTTGTTTTCAGCTCTTCAAATTGTTTCAAGCAAATGGTTCTTGCTGCAAAGAATTTCTTGTTGCTCCCAGAACTTCCCGGTGCTTCTTTCCGTCCAAAGTAGTTGAACAATTTTAATTTTCCGGGGTTAAAGTGTGTCTTCCATCGTATTATGATGGATGATTGTTATGTGCTGTGGAGGATGCATCGATATGGAGGATAAGAGTTAGTATAAGTTCTGCGTTTGGTTCCACTTCAATAAACTGTGCGACGAAGTTAGAGAAAACCGGAAGTCATAGACCACCGTTTCATCTTTCAGTCTTTTCTTCGCGGTTTTCTGTAAAGTTTCGATACCGGAACAAATTTTAATTGAGATTGCGAATTTTTATTTGGGAAACCATGTGATGACAGTTGATTAAAGAATAATTATTTCATTATCGAGGTGAATTGAAAGAATTAATTTTGGAATTAATGGATAGTTCATTAATTTTATCCTTAAAAATTTATAAAAGATAATTCATTTTATTGTAAGGGCAATTAATTTATTTTTTCTTCAGAATTTAGTCAAAATCGATATGGTTATAGGTGTGCGATGCAGAAATTTTTATTTGGGAATAATTTAATTAATTACCTTATTTTTCGTTTATAAGTGCATATTAAATGTCAATTTTATTACTCAAAAAATAATCCAATCAATATAATTTCATTAATACATCAATCAATATTCTGTATTCAATACATAACAAAAATGGAACAATTGTTTATAAGTTGTCTAAAAGCATTCCTATTTGTATAAATTTTCAAATAATTTTTATTAAAATTTAGAAAGTTCATTTCACTTACTTCTTTAAGAAGTTAACAATGTCTCTTCCGATCCATTAAAAGAAATTTTGCTACTTCCTCAAATTCAATATAAAATGTTCAAGATATTCCGTTCAAACAAAACTTTGCAATCTTGAAGATTAATTAACCTGTTTTTTTTTTAGTTAAACTTCATAAAGCAGTTACCTTTTCTAAGTTATTAAAGTAATCTCGAAAGCGATTAATTAAGGCGTTCCATCCAGAAAACGGTTGCAGGCAAATTCCAAGTAATAATCATGCTGTACCCAACAGGGCACCATAAAGTTCTGTTTATGTTTATGGTAACAGCTTCTCACTGTGCAAAAATTTTATTTCTTATTTTTCTCCAATTTCATCCACCTTTGTTTATAACTAAAGGTGTTGTTTAATACTTGTTTGTATTGCATACATTTTATTATAGCATTAAATTTGTAGAATTTGTAAAACTTGTTATTACATCAAAAAAATTTAACTAAATATATTTGAAACTTTGATCATTATACTTAAATTAACTACTGTAACTTCCTTCAACTTTTGTCATCTGTTGAACTTCGCCCCATAAAATTACCCCTACAATTTTGTGTAATTATCACAAATTTTCCAGACTTCTAACTTCACTATCTTGCAATATAATTAAAACTGTGCATAACATTGATTTTATTACTTTATCACTAAAGAAACTTCGCATAACAAATCTGATATGTACATATAAGATACGCACAGCAGTAACATATGACTAATGCAAAATATGCAAAATTAAAATTACATATGTAAACCTTTCAGTAAAATAGAACAGTCTATTCAGGTCTTTTTTAAATATCATTCTTCTTTAAAACTATGCATTTGTATGAGCATGCATATGTAACGAATATATTTTGCATAATTGCTTTAACAAATATCCGTTGCATATCTTTTGTAATAAATATTTAACGAAATTTGTAGTGCAGTTTGTCCTGAAAATTTGTAGACTATGATTATAAAATATCTCTTGCATATTTAATTAAATATCTGAAAAAATTCTTGTTACACTATATCCTAAAAATTAGGAGCTTATAATTATAAAATATCTCTTGCATATTTACTGTAAGAAATATTTAAAGAAATTTGTAGTGCACTTTGTCCTGAAAATTAGTAAACTATGATTATAAAATATCCCTTGCATATTTACTGTAAGAAATATTTAAAGAAATTCTCACTTTGTCCTAAAAATTAAGAGATCACTATTATAAAATTTGTTTGACTTTTGAACCACCCTGTAGCTGCACAGTTATGTTGTAAATATCGCTAAAGCTGTGAATGCTGAAGACAGTGAAGCTGTAATTTCATTATCTGTGGCTCGATTGTTATAAAACTTCATTCTACAAGTCACCAGATCACGGTTCTAAAATTTGACAGACTTTTGAACCGCCCTGTAGCGGCACAGTTAAGTAAATATGAAATATCGCGAAAGCTGTGAATTCTAGAGACAGTGAATTTAGTTATCACTGGCTCGATTCTTATAAAATTTCATCCAACAATCACGGTTCTAAAATTTGTTTGACTTTTGAACCGCCCTGTAGCTGCACAGTTAAGTAAATATGAAATATCGTAATAGCTGTGAATATTAAAAACAGTGAAGCTGTAATTTCATTATCAGTGGCTCGATTGTTATAAAATTTCATTCTACAAGTCACCAGATCACGGTTCTAAAATTTGACAGACTTTTGAACCACCCTGTAGCTGCACAGTTAAGTTGTAAATATGAAATATCGCGAAAGCTGTGAATTCTAGAGACAGTGAATTTAGTTATCACTGGCTCGATTCTTATAAAATTTCATCCAACAATCACGGTTCTAAAATTTGTTTGACTTTTGAACCGCCCTGTAGCTGCACAGTTAAGTAAATATGAAATATCGTAATAGCTGTGAATATTAAAAACAGTGAAGCTGTAATTTCATTATCAGTGGCTCGATTGTTATAAAATTTCATTCTACAAGTCACCAGATCACGGTTCTAAAATTTGACAGACTTTTGAACCGCCCTGTAGCTGCACAGTTAAGTAAATATGAAATATCGTAATAGCTGTGAATATTAAAAACAGTGAAGCTGTAATTTCATTATCAGTGGCTCGATTGTTATAAAATTTCATTCTACAAGTCACCAGATCACGGTTCTAAAATTTGACAGACTTTTGAACCGCCCTGTAGCGGCACAGTTAAGTAAATATGAAATATCGCGAAAGCTGTGAATTCTAGAGACAGTGAATTTAGTTATCACTGGCTCGATTCTTATAAAATTTCATCCAACAATCACGGTTCTAAAATTTGTTTGACTTTTGAACCGCCCTGTAGCTGCACAGTTAAGTAAATATGAAATATCGTAATAGCTGTGAATATTAAAAACAGTGAAGCTGTAATTTCATTATCAGTGGCTCGATTGTTATAAAATTTCATTCTACAAGTCACCAGATCACGGTTCTAAAATTTGACAGACTTTTGAACCGCCCTGTAGCTGCACAGTTAAGTAAATATGAAATATCGTAATAGCTGTGAATATTAAAAACAGTGAAGCTGTAATTTCATTATCAGTGGCTCGATTGTTATAAAATTTCATTCTACAAGTCACCAGATCACGGTTCTAAAATTTGACAGACTTTTGAACCGCCCTGTAGCTGCACAGTTAAGTAAATATGAAATATCGTAATAGCTGTGAATATTAAAAACAGTGAAGCTGTAATGTCATTATCAGTGGCTCGATTGTTATAAAACTTCATTCTACAAGTCACCAGATCACGGTTCTAAAATTTGACAGACTTTTGAACCGCCCTGTAGCTCCCAGTTAAGTTGTAAATATGAAATATAGCGAAAGCTGTGAATGCTGAAGGCAGTGAAGCTGTAATTTCGTTAGCAGTGGCTCGACTCGAATAAATCAAGGAAACTAATGACCCATGGGTAAGGCGAATCACATCCATTTGTCACGCAGAACATGGCCACCATTTTTCCGTATATATCGAAGTCTTCTCACTTTGTTGCCGTCTCGGTGTTTCCGTCACGGTTCTCGAAGCAATATTCTTCGGCATCTACCGCTTCGTTCATCACCCATGGCATGTTCCTGTTTTCGTCAATTCCAAACATTTCCCTTAATCTCATTGTTTATTAACACTTGCGTTCATTAACGTTGCTCACGAGATTTGTATGTACAAAATTTTAGACAAAAGATGTGTGTTTATTCTTCTCTTTCGTACAAGAAAATTTGTTCATAAATTTCTTTATGTTAAATTATAATAATATATACTGAATATTCGTAAATGAAATATTAACACGCAATTAAATAGTAATGTAGCAATAAAATTTGAATGCACAATATTTAAACACATTTCACCGAGTATATTGCAGTATTAAAGCACTGAAACAGTCGGAGCGAAAATCGATGTAATTCGCGAGATTCGATTCTCATTAGCGATATAATTGCAGCTTACATCGAGGCTTGCTTAAAACCGTTTGCACGAAATAATAGAACACGTGGTGTGAAGCAATTTAACGCTCGACTGTTTTCAATGAAGGTCCCAAGAACGGTTGAAACAATAAATAAAAGTCTCCAGACTATCTTTTCAGTTGCATAAAAATAGAAGGAAAAGGTGAGACAATAACGAAAGGTTTGATAATTTCAATTAATGTGAAAAATCAACGGCACGAGCGCCATTGTCCGCCATTTTTATTCGAATTGTCTTTGTTCTTGATCAGTTTAAAAGAAACGAACGTCTTTTGCAGGATGTAAAATGCATATTGCAGCGAGGTTAGGAACAAAGTTATCGTACACGAAAGCTTTAACTTCGTGTTAGAGTTAGAGGTTATCCTGCATGGAACGTTCAGCCAATGAATTGACTTCCGGTTGCGACCCGATACCAACGCCATAGATATACTATGCCGAAATTTGCATGGAACAATATTATTTTACTCCCCCGAAACCGTTAACTGGTTCATTGACGTGCAAACGCGCGGTTGCGATCGTTTGCGGTTTGCCTGTTCGTAACACCTTTAAACGATATTCAGAGCTAACAAAGATAATTTACTGTGAGATACGAAAAGATTCGTTCACTCGTTTTTATTTGTACTTCTACGGAATGGTATTGGGCTCATTTAGGATATTTTTAATTATGGTGTATAACCTAACATTTGCACATATATTTTGAAGAAAGTGTGTTAATACAAAATGGTGCAATTTTTGGGAGACATTTTTAAGACAGAATAGTTGATATTAACCTAACAAATTGAATTAACCTGACAAAAGGTTGATTGTGCAAATCTTTTAAGGGAACTGTATAAATATAAATACAAAATGGACACTGTATAACTTTTGGGAGACATTTTTATAAATATGTGGTTAGCAGTTACCTAACCTAACATATAGACTTGAATGAGTGCACAAATATTTTGAAGAAAGAATATAAACACTAATTGAGAATATAAATAATGATTTGGAGATTTGGAGATTTGAGGATTTGGAGATTTAGAGATTCAGAGATTTGAGATTTTGAAGATTTGTAGATTTCAAACGTCCAAATTTCCAAATACCAAATTCAAAACTTATCAAATTCCAAAGTTCCCAATTCTAAATTTCCCAAATTCTAAGTTTCCCAAATTTCAAATTTTCCAAATTCTAAGTTTCCCAAATTCCAAAGATCCCAATTCTAAATTTCCCAAATTCTAAGTTTCCCAAATCCCAAATTTGTCAAATTCCAAATTTCCCAAATTCCAAATATCACAAATTCCAAATTTGCCAAATTCCAAATTTCCCAAATCCCAAATTTGCCAAATTCCAAATTTGCCAAATCCTAAATTTGCCAAATTCCAAATTTCCCAAATTCCAAATATCCCAAATCCCAAATGTCCCAAATTCCAAATTTCTCAAATTCCAAATTTCCCAAATCCCAAATTTGCCAAATTCCAAATTTCCCAAATCCCAAATTTGCCAAATTCCAAATTTCTCAGATTCCAAATTTGCCAAATTCCAAATTTCCCAAATCCCAAATATCCCAAATTCCAAATTTCCCAAATCCCAAATATCCCAAATTCCAAATTTTCCATTCCCAAATTTCCCAAATCCCAAATATCCCAAATTCCAAATTTCCCAAATCCCAAATATCCCAAATCCCAAATATCCCAAATTCCAAATTTCCCAAATTCCAAATTTCCCAAATTCCAAATATCCAAAATTCCAAATTGGAAAATTTGGAAATTTGGAGATTCAGAAATTTGTAAATTCACATATTCAGAGATCTTGAGATAAAATTTAGAAATGAAAGAATTCGCAAATATAAAAATATGGTTTACAAAAATCTCTAAATTTGCAACCAAAAGTTCTAAAATTCATTGATTCAAATTTCCCGGAACATTTAAGAATTTACAAATTTCCCTATTAAAAATTTTCAAAATACTCCCAACATTCAAATCCAAAAAGAATCCCATATAACCTGTAACTCCGACAAAGAGTCTACACATAATTTTCTTTCATAAGTCTTAACACATATTCACTAGTGGGGTATTTTATTCATTCACGAAGATTTCGCCAGCTTGACCGGCAGTCGAAAGTGGAATTCAAACGATGGCTTTTACATGAGCGGCGCTCTTCAGACACTGGCACCGTTCCAGGGAATTATTCTGACACTTTGAAACGTAACATTTCCCACGACATGCCGTATCGTACGTCGCAGAACAAGCTGTCTCCACTTTTCCCCTATTTCTTCTTTTTTCCACCACTTTCGAGCCGACCGACGTGACTCTTCTCTCGTTACGGATCGTGAAAAGGGTCTGGAAATCCACTGTACGTGTCGATGCCTTAGAAATGGAAATCGATTACGAGATGTCTTTTCTATGCTTTCTGATTTGATGTAGTCACTCGAAGACTACCTTTCCCAAAATTATTAACTTTTCACGTTTTTCATATTCATAGACACATTTGACGTTTGCATGTTATTGAAAAAGAGGTATGTAAAAGAGACATGTAAAGAGATATAATGTAAAAATAAAATTTGTCAACTCATGAGTTGGCCGACATCTCCATTGTCTCACTTTCAGTAAAATTTTTCATGGAGATTTAAATAATATACAGGTGGACATATTCTGATGTTAGTCTTCGTAAGTGAAGGATCAGGGTCAACTTTTTTTAAATAGGTTAAATTATACATCTAGACATATTTTGATGTTAGTCTTCGTAAGTGAAGGATCAAGGTCAACTTTTTTAAATGGGTTAAAGTATACATCCAGAAATTAGATAAATGAACGTTCAGGATAATTGAAATCAGCTGAAATTGTGGAATGGATGAAATCTTCAGTCTGTTATTTCACCGTCAACGATAGTTCAAACATTGAATAGTAATCGTTTCCGGAGAATTCCAAATTTTAACTAGTTAGTTCGCCAATTAGTCAACTTCCAGCAACGGCTTTGGATATTTCCAACTACTGGCCCTCTGGTAATTTACCGTTTTCCCGACAAACTCCACGCGTGTGATACATTGAATGCAACTATGTGGATATTGGACAGATTAAAATGTTGGTATTAAACTAATTCGTATAATGTAACTTATTAGACAAGTTCAGGTTTGTGCTACATGATTGATTAGTCTAATTAATTAGCTACGTTGAAATACATACTGTATTCTCCTGTAAAACTTGATAATTCTTATATTATTTTGAAAGGTAGTTTGAAGTGTACAAATATGTACCAAATATATGATGTATCTAATATGTAAAGTCATGTGGATATCTAACACTGAAATTATAAACAAATTATGATCGGGTAAAATTATAACCTACAGTTAATATTCTGAAGAATAACCTAACCTGAAATGAAAACAATTATCTATATTATAAAATTATAAAATAATCTACCACTGAAATTGTAAATCGAATAACTGTACGTCTCAATCTACCACTAAAATTATACAAAAATTTTCTACTACTAAAACTGTAACCTAGTGTTAATATTCTGAAGAATAACCTAACCTAAAATTATAAAATAATTATCTACCACTGAAATTGTAAATCGAATAACTGTACGTCCCAATCTACCAGTAAAAAAATGACATGGTAGTAAAGAAATGATGAAAAGAAAAAATTATTTAACCACAAGAAAAAATACGTCAGAATTTATAGAAGTATAAATAGAAATACAAGATTATATTCTGCATCCACAAAATGGTAGCCAGCGTTTACAAACGATATACTTTTAGTGACGTTAAGGAAATTAACTTTGGAACAAATTAACGTCATAGAATTTCCAATGGATCACGGCAGTTTGAAACGTGCTCGGGTAAGAGTAGAAACTTGGAATTGCAGAGCCATGATTGAACCACAAATTCAAGCATTCGATGCAGATAACTTGTTGCAAGTAATTGGTAGCTACCTATGTGTCGCGATCAGCTGTGCAGTTTATAGAGACTATGTCACCGTCGATGTTTGATTTCTGAGCTCTTTGATGTTTCAGGAAACATGTTTCATGCTTCTCTTACTGGAAATAATTAGTAGTTAGACGATGTAAGTTTTCTTGTTTATGGAGAATTCAGACTGGCAGGTTCAAATGTATCTCCATTTTTAGAAATGAGTATTTAGGTTAATGGAGTTCATACGAAATTGAGTTGTAGAGGTTATGTTTCTTGTGTGATGCAGAGAAGTAATTAAGGGTGAGGAAGGATAATTTCTTTTGATGGATTATATCTTTGTAATACATGTGTGATAGTAAAAGACGCAAAAGGGAGAGAAATTATAAAATGTTGAATGAAAATGGTGGAAATATAGAAAACAAAATAGTGGTGAGGACGATTAATAAAACTGATTTTATAAGAGAAGGGATAAAAAGAATCATAATTTCAAAAGTTTAAATTTCAATATATCAAAGTCACAAATACTTCAATGATTAAATGTTAAATTCCAAACTCTGAAAATTCAATTTCAATATATCGCAAAATTCTATAGTTTCATATTCCAAAATATTTCAATTCCAAATCTTAAAATTCCAGTATCCCAAAGTGTAACAAGCTCTGGAAGATCAAAAATTCAAAAATTCAAAAGTTTTATGATTCCAAAATTCAAAAACCCCAAAATTCTAAATTTTCAAAATTCCACTGTCCAAAAATCCCAAAATTCCAAAATCTTAAAGTTCCGAACAGTATAAAAATTCCAAATCCCCAAAATTCTAAAATCCTAATATTCCAAATCCCCAAAATTTTTAAATTTTAAAATTGCAAAACCCCAAGATTCTAAAGTTCTAAAGGTTGAAAATTCGTAAAACCCCAAAATCTTAAAATTCCAAAATTCCAAAACTAAAACGCCCCAACATTACTAAAATTCAAAAATTCTAAATTTTCAACCCCCGCAATTTCAAAGCAGAAGAAAATTTGTTTCAGTTCGACGCTATCCATGCTCCCACAAATTCTGTACATTTATTTTTATAAAATGCAGTTCTATTTGTCCTTACTAAATGAACATATTCCGAAGCTATGACTACTGAATCAATACGTAGCTCCAATAGTTTACAGTTTACGCGATATTCGCATGTTTGTGCATTAATTTAAATATGACGTCCTCCGAAATTAGTGTTTACCATCCCTTAAACTAACAAGTTGCTATGTACACTTACGTCTGTACTGTTTATCTGCACTCATTCTAACTGCTAATTTAAAATATATAACAAACCAAAATATTCACGTATCGTAAATTTTAAGTTACTAGAAATTGATGGAAACAATTGATTGTTACTACAAATTTTATCAGGTTTTAACAATTATTGTAACACATTACAATTTTACTTTTCAAAAGCACAAAGTTTCATTGTTATATCAATAGATGTAGCATTATTGTATTATATTGAGGGGTGAATATGACCCCATAAATCTTTGTCAAATTTTATCTACTGCAGGATTTTTCCAAAAACACTTCTACCAACTTTTCAGTTCAGAGAAATTTATTTTTCACAAAATTTCTAAAAATCAAACACCGTATTGTTTACTACTATCACCTTACTTGTTCATCTCTTATATTAAATAAATAAAATACGGAAATATTAAAAAAAAATATAGCGAGAATACTATGAAAGAAGAGCAAGCAACTATTGCCCGGTATCAAAAAAATTGGAACTATTTCAAAAAAATGCTTTTAGTTAATACTTTTTCACGCGCTGAAAATAGTTTATTGTGTCTCGATGCTTGTAAATATTGTTTCGATACCGGTTTTCCACGCAACACTTTCCATTTGCAATAAATAATCGATCAAACACGCTCTCACGCTTATTCCCTGTGAACAAACGAAAAAAGAAAATAGAAGCGGAGGACGCAATATCCCGAACCTCTGCCGATGAAACACACGACCACTCGTGTGTGTTTACGATGAGGACAGACGCATTTCAAGCGACACGCGATATTGCATCCGAAACAGTAGGGGACGATCAATTTTTTTTTCTTTTATATCAATCGCCGCGATGTTAACTATTTGCGCTAAAAAGGATAAGTTTCTACTTGTACGAGTAGAAACTTTCGAAATATCGACGACCATAACTCGATAGTCATTCTGTTATAGCAATGGAACGGTCCAATGAACACATTTATTGTCGCATATGATTAACAATTTTTCCAAGTGTTTTTATTGTTTAAGACCTTTTTCATTTTTCGTTGAATTTTATTACGAACATCTGTGCAAGTTCTTTTATCAAACATAAATAAATAATGACGTTGTTTTATACTTTAATGGCCGTCCACACGTGTGATTGATGAACGTATGTGCTTTAATAATTATCACACAAATATTAGTTGTATTAAATGTGTCGCAATTGTTTTCGTTTGTTTTATGCTGCACTTGAATTGTTTCGTGAATTTATATAAAGTTTTTTGAAATTAATTCTTCAAAAATATTTCCCCTGGCGACACTTGACTGCGTAGGCAGCCATTAAAGTGTTTGAGAAAATTATTAAAAATTTTTCTTTGTAATTGCAAATTTTTGTTCTGTTTTCTCAAAATATATTTTGTGAAGTTACATATATATTTTCAAAGTTTTGTAAAGTTATTTTATGATTATGTTGTTACAAGGAGCAAAACAGTTTAATTAAAAGAAAGTAATAAATAAGAAAATAAGTGCTTTAAATTCAGTAAACTGTTTGAAGTAATATTTACCCAACTAATTACTAGAGTAAGTTAATTGCGGGCAAGTTATTAAATTTTCTAATTTGCAATACCGTTATCTTGTTACAGGCGCTTTTGCAAGCACATGACGTAGCTGGACACGAAGTTTACGGTGAAGAAGCAACCAGAGTAACTCCACCGCCTCTACTTCCATACCTAAACGGAGGCGATGATCTCGAGGGCCAAAATGGCGACTTGGATCTCGAGAATGTAACACGCGTCAGGCTGGTCCAGTTCCAGAAGAATACTGATGAGCCAATGGTGAGAAACAATTCTGTAAATAATAAATAAACACCATCAACAATATCCAACAATGATCAGCAATATTTAACAGTGCAATATTTAATAGTAGAAGAAACTTATCGATTTTAGTTAACCACCATTACAGTTATGTCTTGCTATATCATCTGCATTGTGTTAGTAATTAAATTATGAATACCTTAATAATTTATCAAATTATCAAACCTTAATGTGTAGAAATAGTTAAATTTGTAACGTGATAAATTTTGAATGCTAATAAATGTTGAATGTTAAATTTCAAACTAAGAGGTGAAATTAAGTATTGATTCTAAATCGAAGCTTCCAAATCTAAAATATGGATTTTCGAGTTAAATTAAATATTTTAAAATGCTTCAACTGAAGATTTTCTAGGGAAAAATATATCTCGATACTTTTACATAGGTATGCCAGATTTTGAAGATATTAAAATTCTGCATTCAGTCTAACAATGTAATAATATAATTAGGACTTTCATAAAAAGAAATTATTTTGAGAACTGTAAAAAATATGTTATTTAAACTGAAAACTGAAATATGTTATTTATATTCGTGTTGTGTAACGTCGCGAAATTACTTGTTTACTTGCAGGGAATCACTTTAAAAATGAACGAGGATGGGAAGTGCGTGGTGGCAAGAATTATGCACGGTGGAATGATACACAGACAAGCGACACTTCATGTCGGCGATGAAATCAGAGAAATTAACGGAATACCGGTGGCCAATCAATCTGTCAATGCCTTGCAAAAGATACTCGTGAGTACAACCTATCAAATTAAATCATGAATAATAAACATAATTACGTCATGATTTAATATAGCTATCTTAGAATTTTCATTAATATACATAATTAATCTAATACTTTCAGTGCACATATAATCAATGTTGTAGGAGTTTCATTATTACACATTATTTATAAGACATTTCCATTTCACGTATAATCAATATTTGAAGCTTTTCATGATTAATATACTTCCTTCATTTTCATTTTATAACTAAAATACACTAGATTATAGGTTAGAAACAATTAAACTAGTACACCATTTTAGTTTGAAAATTTGTTTCGTTTCAAAAAGAATGTCGATATAAAATTAAGGTTCAACATTACATATTAAGTATACTACTTTGTTATCGTAATTTTTAAGAATATAGAAAACAGATTTAAAAATATAGAAATTATCGTGACAGAAGAACTGTATACAGGGTGAAGCACTTTAAACAGACCAAATATATGGAACATATATTACTAAACTTGCTTGATATCAAACGATAATTTTACGTAAATAATTTATTTATACGATCTTAGAATGCCTTACTTGACCATTTCCCAGAACACTTCCTTGCAAAAGTATAATTCTATTAAAGGAAGTGCAATTAATCTTCATGTATAGGTTCCCTTAAGTAAATGCTATTAACATTATGTCAATATGTCTATATCATGTAGATGTATATATCATGTAGATGTGTTGTATGTATGATGCATATATTGATACACGCATGAGACAAATACTGACAATGTTAACAGTTTTTATTCATTAGTATGTGTCAACATGTGTCTCTGATATATGCATCGTATAAATGTATTGTCTAATGAGCATATATTGATACACACATGACACGTACTGACACAATGTTAATGTTAATAGCTTTTATTCGTCAATATATCTGATATATGCATCATATAGATGTATTGTACGTATAAAGAGCATATATGGATACCCACATGAGACACATATTCACATAATGTTAATAGTTTTTATTCATCGATATATCTGATATATGCATCATATAGATGTATTGTATGTATAAAGAGCATATATGGATACCCACATGAGACACATACTGACACAATCATTGCCTTATAGCATTATAGTATAGAATGCTATATTATCTGTATTATTATATTCTATACACATATGTACATATAGACATACATCCCCTACTTAATAATCCTACATACAGCAAGTTTCTGTACTTCCACGATATCAAGCAAGTTAGCTACACGTTTCTTATCACCAGTGACAAATTTAACGGAGCTGTCGCAAGTGCCTCATCCCGTATCAGAATGGTAGCTAAACTTGTGTCCATCATGATACATCACCTCGCGATATAACGAGAAGCAGAGTTCATCAGATTAAATCACGTAGCATTGGACCGAGCATTGTCAACATAAACTTCGATCGTTCAGAAGAGTTGTTAACAACTTTGCTTTCTGTTACAGCGAGAAGCACGAGGTTCGGTGACCTTCAAAATCGTGCCGTCTTACAGGAGCGCACCGCCCCCCTGTGAGGTACAAGTAAGCCCTAAAACCCAAACCCAATCCCAGAACCCTGTTACACAACACAAACCCACAGCCACGGCAGTGTCCACGAGCACAAGCTCGTCCACTGCCACAAGCAAATCCGGGAAATCGGTGAAAACCTCCTCGGCCACCACGAGCAAAGAGAAGAGCAAGTCTAAGCCTTCTAAAAACAAAAGTGGCTCCTCGTCGACCGAGAGCACACCCAGACGACGGCTCAATCCGTTATCAGCTCTCAGATCACGAAAATCGTAAATTTGGCAGATCGTTAAAACCTTGCAATTATACAAAACCGGATGACCTTGAGATATCGTCAGGGTTACTATTGTCTGAGTAATTCTTTTTAACGACTCTTTCAGTTTTTGATGTTTGCAAAAAGATGCTTTACGACTTCATTTTATCTCGATTACTGAAAGAGTTAAGTCGTGACCTTGAAAGTGTCATGACCTTGAAAGATTCTCAGCATGCTAAAGTGATCAGTGACATATTTTAGGGTCGTTAATTGCAAGTGGCTCTGAATTTTCCGATTAGTCGAAAAGTTGAGGTTCTAAACGGATCTTACTGACCCACTTTGAATAGCTCCAATATTTGCAGTTAGGTAAATAGCTATCGTTGTGACCTTGTAACGCTGTTTTAATACTCTTTTAGTGATTTTAGTTGCAGCTTGGTAGGTTTTTGTTTTGCATTCAGGAATTTATGCGTTAAGGATATAAACGCTTTAAATGTGGTCTGTTAGTTAAGTTGATAAATTACATTTAATGTGTAGTTTTAGATCTGAGAATATTATTCGAATGAAAATAGAGATTCGAAAATTTTCTTAGCAACAAATTATTTAGTTTGCATGTCATTATTTTTTAATCACTGAAACCTATTGCATAGGTGACACGGTGCCAATTAATTATTATGACTTTAAATAATTTCAAGCAGGAAAACTGTTGTACAACAAAGAAGAGACTTTGAGCTTGTTAAAGAATCTCAAAGAATGTAGAATCTCTTTTAAATTTTAATTCATTTGTAATTGTATCGACATATTTTATGAATTTTGTTAATACTTGCATCTCACGTTACTGTGATTCTAGAATTTATCTATTAATTATAATTTTCAGTAATTATTGATTATGGTTTAGAATATTAGTGAAATTGACAAGTTTCCAATTAAACATTATGACAGATAAATCTTAATGGAAGTATATTAGTGCGTTCTATAATTTTGACGTCATATTTGTTTTAGTATAAATTACGTATTTTAACAAACGTTCTTCCATTGAATTTTATATGTTATTTATATAACTTCTTTTTATTTATCCCTGTGACTGTAGCGTGGAACCGCCATTTTATGGCGGGAAATTAATACTCATTAACCTAGTCACTTGTAGCTTTAATTTTATTTCTTTTTTGTTCATTAATGGAATTGCTTATAGTTTCGCTAGTACACCTGCAAGTTCTGATTTAAACATTAAATATACATAAAAAGACTAATCTTGTGATTTTCTTTTTTAAGCAACTATTATACAAACTTAATTTTTTTAATCAATATACACAGTTCAAACTATGATTTAATGTGGAAAGTAGTTTGCTACATAATTTACGTACTGAATTTATATGATATAATGTTTAAACAATTAGTTACCCTAATACATTGAAACTTGGCAATAAACCAGTTTCATGCTTCAAATCTAAGACCTAAGTTGCAGCAGTAATTTTTGATAACTGAACTTGAATGTCCCATCTATTTATATTTGTATGAAAATTTTAGTAAATATTAACAAACATTTTTGTTTTTTCTTTTCCTAATAATCGTATTAATGATCTAGTCAAATATATACTTTCTGTTTGCGTGAAAAAAATAGTGAATTAATTAAAAAAAAAAGATAATATTTAACCTTGCTAGTATTATTAATTAAAGTTATGGTATATTCATATTTTTTATTAACAAGATTGCATTGTGATTAATAGTTGTGATAAACGTAGGATTTCCATTAATTTTAATGTTGTATCGTGACAGTTCTGTCTTTATGGATTGCAAATTTCTTCCAAATATATTTCTTATATTTTCTTCCATTTTCATTTTTTTGTACTATTACATTTTTTTCAATTTGTAGCTAGAATTTTAGATGTGGTTATGAGCACCATGGGATTTCATAGAGAAAGTGGCGATGTCAGGGCAGAAATTACTGAACAGGGTAAATTTGGGTAAGGAAAATTATATGGAGAGGTGACCATTCGTCCAAGATTAGAATACAGAAATTTGGTTAAAAGTTTTTTGATTTTTAAACTTTTCAATGTGGACAGTTTTACATTTTCAAGTTTGCAAATTTTTTAGTTTTCAAACTTTGAAAATTCCGAAATCCCTTGAGCTTCTAATTTCCTCATTTTCTAGTTCTCTAATTTTCTAATTTTCTAATTTTCTAATTCTCAAATATTCAAATTCCAAAATTTCCAAATTCCTAAAGTCCTAAATTCTCAAATACCTAAATTCTCACACATCCAAATTCCCAAATTTCCAAATTCCAAATTTCCCAAATTCCAAATTTCCCAAATTCCAAATTTCCCAAATTCTAAATTTCCCAAATTCCAAATTTCCCAAATTCCAAATTTCCCAAATTCCAAATTTCCCAAATTCTAAATTTCCCAAATTCTCACACATCCAAATTCCAAAATTTCCAAATTCTAAATTTTCCAAATTCCAAATTTCCCAAATTCTAAATTTCCCAAATTCCAAATTTCCCAAATTCCAAATTTCCCAAATTCCAAATTTCCCAAATTCTAAATTTCCCAAATTCTCACACATCCAAATTCCAAAATTTCCAAATTCTAAATTTTCCAAATTCCAAATTTCCCAAATTCCAAATTTCCCAAATTCCAAATTTCCCAAATTCTAAATTTCCCAAATTCTCACACATCCAAATTCCAAAATTTCCAAATTTCAAATTTCCCAAATTTCAAATTTCCCAAATTTTAAATTTCCCAAATTCTCAAATACCTAAATTCCCAAATTTCCCAACTTCCTATATTCCTAAAATTTGTATATCCCCCAAATCCTCAAACTTTCAATTTCTCAAATTCCCATAACCCCAAGTTCTCATATTCCTCAAAACTTTCCTTAATTCTCAAGTCTCTAAATTTGAATACTTGATCCTTACAAAATTTGAAATTCCTGCCCAAAATTTATCATTTTCTAAATTTCCAAATTTCTTACAATTTGTATATCCTTTATCCCACCTATAAATTTATAACTTACAATTTAGAAATTACTTTTGTACAGTTAGAAGACTAAAAAATTTTACACCTGCAAAAATGAAAAAATGTCAAGTTATGAAATTTCCATATTCTAAACTTCCAAACTCGTCAATTTCCCTAGAAAACCCGTAGATGCTCACGGTAGTTGATACTTGAAAATAAAATTCAATGTCCAAAAATGATTGGGATATATTTTGCATATTTTTTCTCACTAGACAATATTTCTATAAACGTTTACAACCATTACACCTTTACAACTCGAAACGGAGTGTTTTATTATGTTCAATAGTACGCAACGATTAACACAAAAGGAGGTACAATCGAAAATTGGTTGCAATTCAGACTCGAATCGAATGCTGAGGGATAGATTGAATAAATGTGAATTTCATGAACTGGTTGCTATTACGAGTGAAGAAATTTCATCGAATTTCAATATGTTCGAAATTGAATTGTCGAAAGAAAGAAAATTGGGTCAGGTGCGGAGGATTTATGCAAAATATCGCTGCTTAGTTTTGATGTTTTAATAATTCTTCGATTTTAATCATCCATGCAAATTTACTTAAATTTTTAATAAATTTATTACGAATTACATTTACGTTCATAAATTACACATTTAATGCAATTTTTAGGTTTAACATAATTAAATGTAATTTCTAATAAATTTATTTTCATGAACTATTTAATAGATATATTATTATTTATTAAATTACAGGTGTTCTCATTTTTGATTAGTGGTACTAAATAATTAATATGAAGTTCGTTTCATTTTTCTAAATAATTGTAAACTAACTGTGAATTGATGGTAACGGTACTAACTTTTATTACTTATTCAATTGTGCAAGTTTTAGTAAAATGTTTGCAAATATTTCTTGGATTTTTTAATCAACTTTTTGAACCTTATGGATGAATTTATATTATGTTAAATTAAATTGTGTTTCACTTATGTTGAATTTAAATTGTATTCTAATTACGTCGAATTTAAATTGTATTTAAATTGTGCTTCACTTATATCGAATTACGATTTTTCTCTAATTATGTCGAATTTAAATTGTGTATTAATTATTTAAAATATAATCTGTGCTCCACTTATGCTGAATATAAATTGTGTTCTAATTATGTTGAATATAAATTGTGTTTCACTTATATCGAATTAAAATTGTATTCTAATTCTGTCGAATTTAAATTGTGTATTAATTATTTAAAATATAATCTGTGCTCCACTTATGCTGAATATAAATTGTGTTCTAATTATGCTGAATATAAATTGTGTTCTAATTATGTTGAATATAAATTGTGTTTCACTTATATCGAATTTAAGTTATGTTCTAATTATATTAAATTGAAATTATATTTAAATCCAGGTAAAATTAAACTGATTTTATAAAACAAAGTCAATTGTTCATTATTTTCTAACATTATAACTAATTTATTGACTCACATATGGAATGTTACATATGTTACGCAATACGTTACATCCACATACTTTAAAATAGCAATTTAAAAAAATAGAAAAAGCACCATGACAAAATAATGTCTCTGTATTATACTATACCGAATTGCTATTTCCGTCAAATCAATTATATACCCATTTACCTGTATCTTTAAACGTGTATTCGAAAAAAACTTGCTTCATAAACGAATTAAAAATGAAAGTGGTCGTAGAAAGCAGGGAAAAATATAAAAACGAACGGTAAATTAAGGAAGCGCGGGGTAAAATCAACAATTCATGTAACGAGTGCAGCGAATTAAATTCTGAAGTGGAACATGAGGTAACGTTATAAATTTGTTAAACGACATACTGTGTACATCCAGCGTGGGGAGTATGATGTATATTTTTCAAGTTAAACTAATCAGAATTTTGCTAACAGATTCTAGCGGAGATTCTAGTTGATTGCACACGATATGTATCCGTGTTAAATAATACGTTTAGTAGAATACAACGAAGTTGGAAATTAGTTTGACGTGGGTTTTAGGTATGTGAATTAGTGATGGGCAAATTGAGTGTCCGATTGAGTTTGTGGGCAGTGCGCAAATTGGGCTGTGATGAGATTTCAGATTCATTGGGTGAAGTATTTAGAAATTTGGACATTTGAAGATTTGGAAGTTTGAATATTTGAAAATTTCGGAATTGGGGAATTTGGAGAATCTAGGGATTTTAGGGAATTTGGAGAATGTAGGGATTTTAGGGAATTTGGGGAATTTGAGGATTTTAGGGAATTTGGGGAATTTGGGGATTTTGGGGGGTTTTAGGGAATTTGGGGATTTTAGGGAATTTGGGGATTTTGGGGGGTTTTAGGGAATTTTGGGATTTTAGGGAAATTGGGGAATTTGAGGATTTTAGGGAAATTGGGGAATTTGGGGATTTTGGGGGATTTTGGGGGATTTTGGGGGGTTTTAGGGAATTTGGGGATTTTAGGGAAATTGGGGAATTTGAGAAATTTGGGGAATTTGGGGAATTTGGGGAATTCGGGGAATTGGGGAAATTTCAGTATTTGAGTATTTAGGAATTTGGGAAGCTTAGAATTTGGAAAATTTGGAATTTGGGAGATTTGGAATTTGAAAAATTTAGAATTTGGGAAATTTGGAATTAGGAAAACATTGAATTTGGGAAATTTAGAATTGGGAACTTTGGAATTTGATAAGTTGGGAATTTGGGTATTTGGAAATTTGGACGTTTGGAATTTACAAATCCCCAAATCCTCAAATCCCCAAATCCCCAAATCTCTAAATCTCTAAATCTCCAAATATCCAAATCTTCAAATCGTCATATTCACAAATCCCCAAATTTCCAAATCTCCAAATCCCCAAATCCCCAAATCCCCAAATCCCCAAGTCTCCAAGTCCCCAAATCTTCAAATTTATAAATCTCCAAATCTTCAAATGTCCAAACGACGATTTGAAAAATTGAGAAATTGCGACATTGTCTAGCCATCAATACCATGCACTGTATCGCAGTAGCCCATCGCTGTTCTAAATCGCGTCGTACGATCGACAGAGCTGATAAACGGAGGTTTTCATTTATTTCCTGGCCTACACACACACGTACACCAACATATACACGTGTTTACAATAAGAGACACTCGAATCGAACCGATTTTTCTGAAACAAACTTGTGGACTGTGATTTACTGTGTCATATATTGGAGAGAGGAATATTCAAAAAGGATCGTACGATCTCTTTCGGATCATATATGACATATGTGTCATATATCAGTTTATTGATCTCTTCGTCCCATGACTTTCTCCATATACGAAAACAGTAACACATGCGATACTCAGATTATATTCATTTTTCAGCCTAATACACGTAGATGTTATTTCAGAGTAATATATTTGCATTATACGAAGAACTTTCGTAAACAGAGATTTATTTTCACGGTTACGCCGAAGATTTTATTTTCGTTGACCCAGTTTAGAATTACGGTGCAAAAAATTTTGCAATATGCATACGCGTGCCGTGCTGGTTTTGTTCCGAGTTGAGCCGTTTATTCCTTCGCGAAATGTTGGCTTGTTGCGCATCGTGTAACTGATTTTCAAACGTGGTCCGACATAGTTTATTCAAACGTTACTGTTAAATCTACAGTAATATGTCACGTACCAGTTTGAAGCTTAAAATTTAACCTTCATTTGCTTGCAAGTTCTCAAATTTTGATGTTTTGTCAGAGCTTTTGATTCGTGGAATACATGTAGAAATTTATGATTTTGCAAGGTGTCGAATTTATGGATTGGGAAGATTTCATGTACAAAGAGTGGGATTTTCGAGTTTCGATATTTTCAAATTTACGAGTGGGAATTTAGAATTTTTTGAATTACTGAATTATCGTATTTGGAAATTTTCAAATTTCAAAAATTTAGAATTTAGGATTTTTTAAATTACTGAATTATAAACTTATAAACTTAAATGATTCTTTATTTCAAAACGAACAAAGAAACACTTTACATAAACATTTGGACAAACCTTAAGCTTCAAACTGACGCCCGAAGACCGCCATTTTGTGCTACTCTGACGTTCCCAAAATGATGGTCAGACCTCCACTGTTCCTAAATCATCAATTTGATATGCAACAAGCTAATAAACTATTAAAAAAAATTTATTTTATTATTGTTATCTGACATACAATTTCTCTACACGCCATATAGTTTGGAAAAATGTTCCGAACGAATATTCGTACACGAAAATGTTCGACATCGGTTTCGCAATGTTTTAATGGCATACCTTGTTCGCAAACTCGTGTTTTTCGACACGACGTAGACGTACATATGTATTATATAATTTGATGGATAGTATACATTTTGTAGAAGTTGAAACACACACTTACTTCACACATAGACACATTTAAGCAGTAACACAATATATCTCCCTCCCTGTATCCGCTTCACGTGTACACACATATACTCATGTATGTATACCCAAGTATACGTAGAGTATACTTCGTTCAATCCTGGATTTACGGACGTTTAGTCGCTAACTTAAATTAGTCTAACCTACATTTTATTCAAATTAATCAAATTTCAATTTAATTTGAATTAGTCTAATTTCAATCTAATTCAAATTAGTCGAATTTCAATCTAATTTAAATATAATTTGAATTGAAACTAAAACTGAACAAATAATTGATAAATAATTATAAATAATAATTGATTGATAGAAGGTATAACCTAGTTTACTAGTAGTTTAGTAGTTTACTAGTAACTTACTAGTAAACTATACTTACTAGTAACTTACTAGTAAACTATTAGTAAACTAGTAGTAAAGTTACTAGTAATTACTAGTAAACTATGTTATACATTATATCAATTTACTAGCTATTCATTACATCAGTTTACTAGTAGTTTACTAGTGAATTACTAATAGTCACCAAGTTATATATTTGGAATATGGCAAACTTAGAATTTGGGAAATTTGGAATTTGGGAAATTTAGAATTTGGGAAATTTGGAATTTGGCAAATTGCAGATTTGGGAAATTAGGAATTTGGGAAATTTGGAATCTGGGAAATTTAGAATTTGGGAAATTTCTAATTTGGGAAATTTAGAATTTGGGAAATTTGGAATTCGGGTAATTTAGAATTTGGGAAGTTTGGAATTTGGCAAATTGCAAATTTGGGAAATTAGGAATTTGGGAAATTTGGAATCTGGGAAATTTAGAATTTGGGAAATTTGGAATTTGGGAAATTTAGAATTTGGGAAATTTGGAATTTGGGAAATTTGGAATTCGGGAAATTTAGAATTTGGGAAATTTGGAATTTGGCAAACTGCAAATTTGAGAAATTAGGAATTTGGGAAATTTAGAATTTGGGAAATTAGTAATTTGGCAAATTACAAATCTGGGAAATTAAGAATTTGGATAATTTCGAATATGGGAAATTTGTAATTTGGAAAACTTAGAATTTGGGAAATTTGGAATTTGAGAAATTATTAATAAACCAAGTTATACATTACGTCAATCAATTGTTATTTATCAATTGTTATTACCAATAATTGACTTGTAAACTTCTAGTAGTAAACTAGGTGAGACAATTCTATATCTCAAATGTAATTTGAACAAATATTTCGTGAATGAAAAGATTCAAAGATCCGCCATTTTGAAAACGTCCGTAAATCTAGCGTTATAGTGTTCATTCGGAATAGTACGTGAAAAAGATGAGCTTGCGATGCCAACGTGTGTACAGAAAAGACGATCTTTCATCTTCTTCCGAGAAGTTTGTCGCGATTCTGGGTAAATTATTTCTAGATAAGCATTGAAGCGAGACGTTACATATTTTCAAAGTTATTTAACACGTTTTGTGCCGTGTGAAATTTAATATTAACGTTCGGAATTGTGTCTTGGTGAATTATTTGACGCGTCGGAAATTGCTCCAAACAGACGCGTCGTACTTGTTCAACAACATTACGCGATGCAGTATGTAAATGTATTGAAAATTGTGCAGAATTGTGATATTTGCTGAATACATTGCTCGACAAAATTCAAATCGTAGCATTTGGAGGTAAAAGTGCTACAAATTTGATATCGTGTTCTCTTGGTAATCAAAAGTTACAGTGTTAATATAAATAATACATTTCCGAATGAAATATTTATTTATTATATTCACTGGTAATATCTTCGTTAAGAGACTTTAATGAAATCAATTATTTTGTAATAATATTCATATGAAATTTTAATTTATTATTAAAAACTAATGGTATAAAAATGTTTTCAAATTTGTAGTTTCTTCATATCTAAGTGCTTGAATTATTTTTTGCCGATCAATGTAGGATTTCAAATATTTGTTTACTGAAATGATCGTCTTGAGAAACAATTCAATATTTCATGGAGTTTTATAATTGTGGGAGTATTTATATTGATGGGTGCAGTATTATGGCAACTTATACCCGGCATCGCATAAAACACTTGTTAATTGGCCATATTAATTACCTATTCCACGTTGAATCATGTACATAATATAGTTTCTCCTTTGGAATCGAATTGACAATTTCAAAAATATCTTGCACAATTTTATTTTTGCGTGATTCAATTTTAAACGCAAAAATTGAAAATTAACAAATTTCAAATCATGAAATGAAATTAATTTTATTATAATTGAAATTAATTTTGTTATAAGAATTGCAATGTAATTTTTCATTGTGAAATGTTTCTTTAAAACAGAAATATTATAATTTGGACATTAATAATTTCAGTACTGCTGTGTTTGAATTTAATGTCTATATTTATGGATTTAAAAAAATTGGAAAATTGTAAATCTAACTTAAAAATTTGTTTAATATTTTTAAAATGATTTGTAAAATTGTTGTATAATAAATATTGCAATTCGATAACAAGAAAAAGCTATTATAAATCTATAAAATGCTTCAACGTGGAATAGTTCTAATAAAGGTACTATGTAATTGAGTGTACAATTGTGAAAGAAGTGGTTCTTTCGTTGAAAATAAGTTGAAAATTGAATATTTTTCTTCTGTGACATTTTCGTTTTGGGAAAGGTGATTCAATAGTACAAATAAAGTGTTAACATACTACCAATCTAGATCGGAAATTTTTATAAACTTTAATTATAATACAAAGTTAATTGCAAATTTTTGTAACTGAAAATTCAATCAGATAATTATCTAAACTAGATATGCATTTTCGAATTTTTAAATATGGAAATTCAAATTTTCCGAATCCTCTTTAAATAAACTACAAAATTTCTTGACATAGAAATTTCGAATTTATAAATTCATAAATGTTCAAAGGTACAATATTGTAGTATTCAAAGGTACAAATTTACAAATTTTCGAATATTCTTATTTAGAAGTTCCTAAAGTTACAAATTTTCATATTTTACTTAGAAATTAGAATTGCAAGTTTTCAAACTCTTTGATTAAGGATCTCTCTTTATATTGTCAATAGCAACCGTCCGTAACAATATACAGTAACAAAAGTCGACTGCATATATCGTTAACTTTTAATATTACATTTTATAAAATATTATTTTATAATATGAATCATAGAATTTTTCACTGTCCCAGTATGTCAAAAATCAACCTTCGATTCCGACAAAATATTCTTATTTTTAACGTTCCTCTTTCAAATTATCATAAAAGTTGCTAGCTCTCTTCAAAATTATACTGCTGTCAATTTCATAAAAAATTACACCGTTATATTATCAAATTCACTTGAAAATTTCAACAATCAGAAATTAGTGTCCTCATTCTTCAATCAGATATATACTATACAGCTATAGTATGTGCAGCTATAGAGCTGCAAAGAATGCAGATGAATCTAATTGGTTGCAATTGCTACACCAACAAAAGCACACAAACTTTGCAAATTATCAGAGGAAACAATCACTCATATTACACAAAAGAGAAATATTACAGATAAGGATAAGAAGATTCACATTCCGTGAGACTTCTTTCCAGCTCCGAAGGTCCCTTCAAAAATCCCCTCTTCCAAAACAGATTACTCGCAACAGAAAATGTAATTTTCAACTTACTTTCGAGAACCACCACTCGCATTGTGGCACAAATTACGGTACCAATCGAAAAATAGAACGAAAGTACGAGGAAGCAGAACGAACGGTGATGTGGACAGACTCGCCTCGCTCGGCTATTAATCGAGCGTGATCGGGCATTTAGCAGAAATCACAGATCGAGACAGTCGATATCGACATTTCGAGCAGACGCGAGTTCTGAAACCATGGGCCAATAAATATCGTCTTGCGTCCCGTTTCGTTGTGCAAATGAACGGGGACGGGTTGGTTGCCAGAGGATAATTAAGTGCGATTTCCGTGAGATTCGACGAGAAAAAAAAGATGGAGAATAAAACGCATACCGACGTTAATCCACCAGTTGGCGTGTTAGGCTGACTTTAGGAGAGCTACTTCAATTGGTCTGAACAGAAAAATGACCTCACATGTATTTTCGGTGGTAGCGACTGCAGTAACTAATTATTGTCCTTCTCAAGTTTCAACCTTCCAAAGTTCCAATCTTCCAAAGTTCTAACCTTCCAAAGTTCCAACTATAGTCCCAACCTTCCAAGGATCCAACCTTGCAAAGTTCCAACCTTCCAAAGTCCCAACCATGCAATGTTTTAACCTTCCAAAGTACTCATCTTCTAAAGTTTGAATCATCCGAAGGTTCAATCTTTCAAAGTTCCAACCTTCCACTGTTCCAACTTTCCAAAGTCCCAACCTTCCCTATGTTCCAACCTTCAAAAGTCCCAACCTTGCAAAATTCTAACCTTCCAAAGTCCCCACTTTCCAAAGTTTGAATCACCCAAAGTTTCAACTTTCCAATGTCCCAACTGCATTTCAATTTTTGAAAGACCTTTGCACATTTCGATCATTCTAAATTCGATCAACTTTCTTAACTTTCAATCTTCCAAATTCCAACGAATATTCAAAATTTCTAAAACTAAAGCTCCAAAGTTCAAAACCTTTTACTTTGGGTCACGCGCCAACTCGTGGGTTGACATCTGTAGTTGAGTAGTCGAGCGGTGTAACAAAACGCTTTGGTCGGCGCTTTCGAGTCCACGGCGCGTTTGCATGTGTCTCTATTTCTTCCGCTGTCTATATTTCTCTCGGTCTCTCTGTTTCAATCTCCCTACGTATACACAGTGTCCCATTTCGCTTGACCATTGTAAATACCTTCGTTGCTATCAATGTTGAGAATGCGTTCAACGAACGGGTATTCATGCCGGCGCAGAATGTTGCAAGTTGTACGGGGGAAGCAAAAGCGAGAGGTATTAGGTTGTTGCGTAAGGTTTCGCGTGTGCTGAAACGAACTTAGGCTCCAAAAACATGGGATATTCGAAAATAGTTACAGGTAAAAGGGGTGCACTGGGAATATGTCGTGATCAAAGGTCGATACTTTTTTTTTGCAGTGAAATGAGAAATAGTTGAAACCATTTATTATTTCTATTTGAACGCGTTCCACGAACGGACACGTCGACGGGGAATGTTGGGATTTGTAAAAGGAAAAATGGTTTTAGGTTTTTTGCAAAAGGTTTCACGTTCAAATCCGTAGATTCTATATCATAGGATATTATTTTAGGAGGCACAAAATATTTGAATAATTTTCTTTGATTCGAAATTGCAGGTAAAATATATATCAGTGATCAAAGTTAAATATATTTTATTTGCAATAAAGTACGAAATAGTTATTACAAGATATTTATTATTTTTGTTTTGAAAATAAACGTAGAAGATTTTGAGCAAAATTTAAATAGTTGTTGTAATTGAACCAGATTGTTTTAAATAGTTTCCTTGGAGTGCCATGGCGGCATTTGATTTATGGTTCTAGGAGACTAGTTTAAAAGTTTTGACATGGAAGTATAATAAAAGAGGATTCAATATTATAGATATATGTTTACTGAATTTATTGAAAATATGTTTACTAACTGATCCTTCATAACTTTAGAAAAGCGATTAAAATTTGTTCGATAAAAAGGGTTACATTTTATAAATATTTACAAGGTTTATAGAGAACGAACTATTAACTGCAGCTGACCTTTAGAATTTTTAAAGTGACATTAAAAACTTGTCCACTTCGATTTATTGCAATCAAGATTATTTACATATATTTCGATTAATTAAGAACATAATTGCTAATTCAATGTTCCATAATTTTTGAATGATACAAAAATTATCCAATAAATAGCAGGCAAAAATTCCCCAAAGCTTCAAACTATAAATCAACTCTGAATTTTCCAAGAAAAATATTTGTAACTTCGTACAACTCATCTACGAAATGTAGTACCTAAAATATTCTGCATTTTCTCTTTACCGAATATGCAAATAAGTCAAGCTAAGTGGGACAAAACCTGTCGTACATCCTTTTCATTCCACATTTTCTTCGATTATTTCTTATCCTCTTCTCCGTCTCTCTCTCTCTCTGTTTCTCTCGCTCTTATCGTTTATTTTTATTATTTCATAACGTCGGGTTGGTCACGTCGTACTGGTAGACAATAATACTACGAACAACTTGCGTAAGGAATGCACCTTTCGTTACAACATGTGTTGGAATGTTGTTTGTTGTTTTTTTTTGTCGTAAGAGAAGCTTTTGTTACACCCCTCATTATACCCTCACCTGCATGAAGGATATCTTTGCAAACGTTGAAGCTTTCCTTTTCTGACCAGTACATACACATACTAGTTTTTTTGCATCGTGGTTTTGGTCAGTGCATATTGCGCGATTTTTCTCGATCTTGGTCGATCTATCGCTCGATCGATCGATCACGGTTCGTTTTCGACTTTCTGGTTATACTCATCTCCTGCACGATGCGATGTATACCCGAATCGGTGATTTTCTTTTCGAAATTCACGTATATTCATGTTCAAGCATATTCCGATTTAACTATACCATTTATCATTCGATACATAACGCTTTCCTACATACGAATGCAGAGAACCTCAATTTATCGTTTTGCTTCAAATACATTCTCATGTTTAATATCAATATCTGTTTATGAACATCTAGTGTAATTATTTGTGTATCTGTTAGGTTATGATGTATTAAATGGCCGCTGTTTGATAACATATAGGTACAAGTATAATATGTCAGTTCGAAAAAGGTTTCATCACGAGGACAGTTTTATCGATAGTCAATTTTAATTTTTTCTTATAATGTAACGATACAATTTTCATGTAACTATATTTTTGTGGTAGTGGTATTTTTATGAAGATATTGAGGAAATTTTTATAATTTTTAAATATGTTATAATGGTAATATTAATTATACAATGTTTACACAATTATGCAATCATATAATGACACAATTTTTACATAATTATGTAAATACATTCATAAATTAATGTAGGTGAAGAGGTTTGTAACATAACCTGCATGACTGTGTTTTCGTGGATATAATTTACGAACAAGTTAAATCCATTAGTAAATACCTAGTTTGAAATCTCTTATATTGCAAAATTATATGGGAATATTAGAATAAGGGTGATAACTTCAACCATTTTGTTTTCTCCTGTCAACCATTTTCTTGTGTCAACCATTTTATTTTCTGTGCTGGTTTTATCAAGAATTTCGTTGCACCAACTGTTTGTGTCAACCATTTTATTTTCTATACAATTTGCGTCAGCCATTTTGTAATAACAGTCTTGATGAACCATTTACACAGTCACATCAAACTATATTTTTTAAAATTGTGTTTAAATGCAAGTATACTTCAAGACACTTCAAGTATCTTTATCTTATCAAATCAAGATTAAAAAATCGGCCATCTAATACGCAATAACCGGTGCATAACTGTTCACCAATCCTAACCTGCAATATTCTTCCGGCAATTTTTAGCAAAGCTATTAAAAGTAATATTAATCACCGATTCGATACCGTGAGCCTAAGTAGCGCAATTTAATTTTCTGTCGCTGAAAACGATCGATTAGGAGTTATATCCATTTAATCCAAAACCATGCGTGTGGTCATGGTTGTCATCCTTCACGCGATTTGCGGATTCTCCATAAATTCGACAAACGTCGATCTGCAAACATTTCTAAACATGCAGCTGAGGGTAACATAACGAATCTTCTATTCTTTGTTCGCACTGATTAATCGAAAAGTTCGATGATTTTGAAAAAGCACGTCCCTCGTACCTGAAGAAATGTGAATTCTTGAAAACCGTCGGCTTTTGCGACCAGAATTTGTCTTTTCTCTTCTGTTCGATTTTCGAGACAAAAATGGTTGTAACGCGGGAGATTATGACGCTGCGAAAGAATTTCAGTAATCTAAATTCCTAACGTTTTTCAAGTTTTATCGATTTTCAGGAAGGAATTCGACGCGAATATCGGGCAATTTTTATTTTTGATTTTTCTCTTTGGGTATGCGCCGTATAGGACGAATTGTTGAGGAACAATTTATACCGATATAAAAGGTATCAAAGGGATCGTGTGAAATATGTAGACACGGAAAAAGTGGCGCGTGTTTTAAAAGGTCAGCAGGTACGTATGAGAAGCTGATTTAAAATCTGAATATTTTAATTAAGGGGATGTTCACTTGAATGATTTTAAGTATTGTGCAATTTGTGGCTGTTATAGGTTTTAACTGTACATGAGTAATTGAAAACATATTGATTTTTTTGACGCAGCGAGGGGTGGAAGTTCGTACCAAACTCATGGGCAAAACGTTTATAGAGAGAAACTGTGTAAAAATTCCAAATTTTTTTATTTTTAGATGTTGGTTTAGGGAGTTGGATGTTTAGAAATGTCATATTTGTAAATTTACAGATTTATACATTTATAAATTTATAAATTTACAAATTGATGAATTTATAAATTTACAAATTGATGAATTTATAAATTTACAAATTTACATGTTTACAAATTTACAAATTTACAAATTCAAAGATATTAAAAGATTCAAAAGATATTAATCAAATTTTGAACAATTTAAAAGTTTGAAAATTTGAAAATTTGGAAACTGAGAAATTTAAGATGTTCCAAGATTGAAAATTTGGAAATTGAGAAATTTAAGAGCTTGCAAGTTTGACAATTTGGAAATTGAGAAATTTAAAAGCTTGCAAGTTTGGAAATTAAGAAATTGAGAAATTTAAGAGCTTGCAAGTTTGAAAGTTTGGAAATTGAGAAGTGTAAGAGCTTGCAAGTTCAAAAATACGGAAATTGAGAAATTTAGGAGCTTGCAAGTTTGAAAGTTTGGAAATTGAGAAGTGTAAGAGCTTGCAAGTTTGAAAATTTGGAAATTGAGAAATTTAAGAGCTTGCAAGTTTGAAAGTTTGGAAATTGAGAAGTGTAAGAGCTTGCACGTTTGAAAATTTGGAAATTGAGAAATTTAAGAGCTTGCAAGTTTGAAAGTTTGGAAATTGAGAAGTGTAAGAGCTTGCACGTTTGAAAATTTGGAAATTGAGAAGTGTAAGAGCTTGCACGTTTGAAAATTTGGAAATTGAGAAATTTAAGAGCTTGCAAGTTTAAAAATTTGAAATTGAGACATTTAAGAGCTTGCAAATTTAAAAATTTGGAAATTGAGAACTTTAAGAGCTTGCAAGTTTAAAAATATGGAAATTGAAAAATTTAAGAGCTTGCAAGTTTGAAAACTAAGAAATTGAGAAATTTAAGAGCTTGCAAGTTTGAAAAGTCGGAAATTGAGAAATTTAAGAGCTTGCAAGTTTGAAAATTTGGAAATTGAGAAATTTAAAAGCTTGCAAGTTTGAAAATTTGGAAATTGATTAATTTAAGAGCTTGCAAGTTTGAAAGTTTGGAAATTGAGAAATTTAAGAGCTTTCAAGATTTAAAATTTGGAAATTGAGAAAATTAAGGGCTTGCATGTTTAAAAATATTGAATTTGAGAAATTTAAGAGCTTGCAAGTTTGAAAATTTGGAAATTGAGAAATTTAAAAGCTTGCAAGTTTGAAAATTTGGAAATTGATTAATTTAAGAGCTTGCAAGTTTGTAAGTTTGGAAATTGAGAAGCGTAAGAGCTTGAAGGTTGATAATTTGGAAATTGATTAATTTAAGAGCTTGCAAATTTGATAATTTAGATATTCAGCAATTACCAAATTTGCAAGTTCAAAAATTTAGAATCTTGGTAATTTAAAAATTCACAAATTTGAAATTTCGGAAATTAAAAAATTTAAAACTTGATAACCCTCACAATTTCAAAATTGAAAGATCTGAAATAGAAAAGTTTCCAAATTAAGTACATCTCATTGCCCATGAGTTGCCCTGACAGTTGCCCGTCACTGCCACAAAAATGTTTAAATAATTCTATTTCAATTAACACTAAAATTCTAACAGACTTTAACTTTGTAAACATTTCCAATTTCAGTATAACCTTCAATACAAATAATACATGTTTCCGAAAAATACAAAGAATCAGCAGCTAAAAATTGACTGAAAACCTTCTTCAAATTTACACAAAACTCTATAAAAAAGAAAACTTGTATTTTAACTTTCCCAATTATAGTTTAACAATAATCAAAATAATAATTGCCCGATGTTTGCAAAAAGCAGCTCAACAAGCTAGCACCAAAATTCAGCTCATTACATTTTAATTTACCAAAGTTCCTTCGTACAATTTGAATTTATTTATATCTCAGTCTGTACATAAGTACATAATCTGTACATGGATAGCCTATATAATTTCGATGTTTCATTCAGCCGTCCTGTTTCATTGCGCAATCGCGGCCATATAAGGTGCGTGATACCCACGTGTGTGCAGACGGCTTGGTTGACGTAGATTTTGTAAAGCGTTGTAAAATGTACCAGAAATATACCGATGTCAACCCACGAGTTGGCGTGTGAGGTTGACGTGTTTAGAAGAGAATTGGTCAGAATAGAAAAATAACGTATTTTCGGTAGTATTGACTCGAGTCACACTCCAATTAGGCCAAATGACAGGTAAACGTCTCAAAAGTGAGATATAATTGCCTTCAGCAGTTGTCATTATTATTCTTATTTAAATGTGAGTGTTTATTTAAGTGTTTACGAGCTTTTACTTTGGATCACTCGCCAACTCGTGGATTGACACCTGTATACATATACGTGTACATATATATATGTATATATACATATATGAATGTTGCCCGATGTTCCAGAGTTTATCGATTATTATATACATATGTAAGTAGAATTGCTGTAATATACATAATGGATTCTGTTATATGCGATTGAACCCTAACACCACTCACAATTATACTGTTAAGCCGATATTAAGGTAACAGCACAAAACAGGTATACGTCGACCGAAGGACTTATCTAAGCTTCATAGAACATTAGGTGAAATTGAATCGTAATAGTATAAGGGTCGATCAAATTTAAACGAGACTGCAAAAATATTGAATCTGAAGTTTGCCTTTTAAGAACTTTTATTTGTTATCACGTATTTTTACAAAAATCTAATTTTTGACTTCCATTCGTTAATATTTCTTTCGAATTGTCTTACAAATCTTTTTTGAAATTACTCGAATTGTCTTTCTCTAGATTAAACTGTGGAATATTCTAATTTGATCATATGGATTATTTTAATTTAATCACATGATAAATTGTTGTAACAAGTTCGTTATTTGAGTGAACAGAATTCGTCGATTAATTAAAGTGATCCTGTAGCAGAACTTTTGTCATTATTATAATCCAGGGAAAAATGGAGGGATTATGGATGCAGATGAGGTAGACATTTTACTTCGAGTGGCGGTAAAATTCAAATCTAGTTGTATGAAGTATGAATCTCATTATTTTAATATGGAATAATAAAATTGAATCTGTTATAATATTCTTTACGTTAGAATTGCTGGTTGGAATATCTTAACAAAAATTTGTTTTGTTCTTTGTTATAATGTTTCGTTATAACTTTAATACATTAGGCTTCTTTAATAGTTTCTTAACTTTAACTTATGTTTAAATGTTGATTATTTAAATAACGCCATAATGGATTCGAAATTCAATATATGGAATATAAATAGTACCAACAATAAAGTGATGTAATTTAATAAAAATATAAATTTTAACGTTAAAGTACCACTATTACATTTATATTGTGTAAAATAGCATTTTCTATGATTTGAGACAGTTTTTGAAAATTAGAGTGGAAATTTCAAAATTTAGGAGCTTGAGAATTTAGAAAGTTAGAAATTTAAAAATGTAGATATTTAGAAATATAGAAACATCAAATTTTCAAATATTAGCATTTAGTAGCTTGAAAATTTAACAATTAGAAATATAGAAATATTGAATTTTCAAGGTTATTAACGTAGCAATTTGAAAATTTGACCAGTTACAAATTTGGAAATATCAAATTTTCAAATTTAATAATTTAGTAATTGGAAAGTTAAGCAATTAGAAATTTGCAAATATCAAATTTTTAAATTTAATAATTTAGTAATTTGAAAGTTAAGCAATTAGAAATTTAGAAATATCAAATCTTCAAATTTAATAATTTCATAAGTTGAAAATTTGAGCAACTAAAAATTAAAAAATATCAAATTTCCAAATTTAATAATATTCCAATTTGAAAATTTATAATTCTACACACTTGTAACTTAAAAATTGAGCAATTTAAACAAATTAACTACTCATTAATTTTTGAACTACACTCCATCACTGCTCTATACAAACAGCACTCACATAACCTATAACCATACAAAAAGTCTCCTTTACATCTGATCGACTCCAGAACAAAACATAACACCGATACTCATACTATTACAATAATCAACAAAATAAGCTTCCTGTTTTGTGCAATGCTATACTGCTCATACCAGATCGTACTTTTGACCCCATACGTTGCTACTTAACCAACAAAACTGCATACTTATTACAAATAATCTCCAAATACATTATCGAATAACTCTTATAACTTAATCTTTAACCTTCATAATACCATACGATATCCAAATATTTTTATTATAACTTTTCATTTATTTACAATAAATGTTCAATGTTTTATCTGAAGGAATACATTAATCTATTATTTTATCTTATAGTATTATAGAATGATATATTTTATCTCATGATATACTGATTTCAAGTGATAATATTTACTCTTTGCATATATATATGTAATATCTATTATTTTACTTAATGACGTACTTCGTATTTTCTATATAGATCTATTATTTTATCTAATGATGTATTACACATCTAATAATGTATATCTATACTTTAAAATTATTCTTTTATCCAGTAAGTTATACGTCAATTCTTTCATTTAGTAATGTAACGTATGTATATCAATTTTATCTAATATAGTACACATCTATTTTATCTTATTAATATGTTTATTAATCTACTCGTGTAGTACATATTTATTCTTTCATCCACTTTATAACCATATTTAACAACAATTACCAGCAATCTCCCCAAAGAGGGATATTTGGTATCTACCGATGGTGTTATGAAGGTTAAAGTAAAACTTCGCTAAAAATTACATGAAACGTCCTATGAAATACTGCGTCCGGGGTCAAGAACGTCTACTCTATATATTTTTATGAATTCCATGCACATTCGTTCGAAACACGGCAAAGTCGTGTTGTCAAACGGACACCGGTGGAATCCTTGGATGTTATGGCGCGTCCCTGGATGTTCGAATCCATGTGGACATGTCGCACGTGTAACGATAAGAAGCGAATTGTACCATGTTGTATCTGGGATGCGATCTGTCTCTGTTACGTTGATTGTTGCACGCGGACACCTCATGGACGGCGACTAAACGTGCGGCGTTATTATTGCGGCGGTCCATTGTACGAAAATGCAATAAAGCACGAACTGCTGGAACATCATGATTCGTCGCACGTCACCCCCAACGTGATTCTCTCTTCTGCCCGTCGTAAAAACGGGATGCAAACGTTGTCGATCGTTGTACGGACTTCGATTTCGACGCACTTACGTGCACGCCATTTTGTACTTTACGTACGATTACTCGTGTTGCTGTTCCTCTGCACTGATTGATGTGATTTTAATAGTTTACGGCAGCTGCTGAAGTTCGTTCACGTGGGTGGAGTAAGTAGTACGTTACCGCAGGTAATTTGCCTGGGCACGCGGGCTGCTTCGCGTAAATAACGCAAGATATCTTTGGGGGGAGAAAAATGGGGATACAATTTTGGGTTTATGGTAGTTTACGATTCTGTGTATTGGAATTGTGGGAAATGCAAATTATGTGTTTGTCGTGTTAATAGGGATTATTTTGGAATTATTGTCGTGTATATTGCCGCATTGGGAAACTGGAGTAATGGTTTGTAAGGACACTGTACTCTCTTGCAATTGTTAGTATAGTTTTAGATTTTCGTATTATTTGAGGTGAGGGATGTGGGAGTTTGAGAATTTGAGAATTTAGGATTTGGGATTTGGGATTTGGGATTTGGGGAATTTGGGATTTGAGAAATTTGGAAATTGAGAAATTTGGAACTTGAAATTTAGGATTTGGGGAATTTGGGATTTGAGAAATTTTGGATTTGGGGAATTTGGTATTTGAAAAATTTGGGATTTGGGAATTTGGGATTTGGGAAATTTGGGATTTGGGGAATTTGGGATTTGGGGAATTTGGGATTTGGGGAATTTGGGATTTGGGGAATTTGGGATTTGGGGAATTTGGGATTTGGGGAATTTGGGATTTGGGGAATTTGGGATTTGGGGAATTTGGGATTTGGGGAATTTGGGATTTGGGGAATTTGGGATTTGTCAAATTAGGGATTTGGGGAATTTGAGATTTGGGGAATTTGGGATTTGGGGAATTTGGAATTTGAGAAATTTTGGATTTGGGGAATTTGGTATTTGAAAAATTTGGGATTTGGGGAATTTGGTATTTGAAAAATTTGGGATTTGGGGAATTTGGGATTTGAGAAATTAGGGATTTGGGGAATTTGGGATTTGGGGAATTTGGGATTTGGGGAATTTGGGATTTGGGGAATTTGGGATTTGGGGAATTTGGGATTTGTGAAATTAGGGATTTGGGGAATTTGGAATTTGGGGAATTTGGGATTTGGGATTTGACAAAATTTGGGATTTGAGAAATTAGGGATTTGGGGAATTTGACAATTTGTGAATTGGCGAAAGTAATATTGAAAGTTCTATGAAATTGAAAATTTGCGTATTTCAAATTCTCAAAATTGAAAATTGGGGAATGTAAAATTAGTGAAACAGAAAATTTAGGATTTTAAAATTCAAAAATCGGAAAATTTGGGAATCTGTAGTTTATAAAATTGAAAATCTGAAAATTTAATAATTTTCAAATTTAAAATTTTACAAATTCTACAATTCTCAAATCGGAGAATTCAACCATTTAGAAATTCGAGAAGTGTTATACTTACAAATTTTTAATTGACATACGTGTAAATTAAGATAATTTCAAATTTAAAAAACTGAATAATTTTTAAGATGAAAATTTGAAAATTCAAAAGTCTGAGAACTTAACAATTTTTATAGGTATAAGTACATTGTGTAGTTTAATTGTGCTTACTCTATCAACGTGAACTAATTTTATAATTAAGCGGAACTTGCAATTAGCTAAGACAACCTTGTCTTGTTTTAAAAGAAAACTGAAATAAGTCAATTAAATTATTAACCCTTTCGCTACAACAAAGTTGGTCACATAATTTTGTCAGACGTCTAACAATTATGTAACAAAAACGTAATTTTTAATTATTGTACTAAAATTTTTAATTAGTGTAGTTGCTAATACTTTATAACCTTAATCGAACTAAAAATATAACCGTTCTACAATTCAACAAAATATACAGTAATTTACAGAATTTTCATAATTTACATAAATTTCATCATTCTTATACCCACATATTTCACATAGACAATAATATTTTCGAATAATAATTCTAATTTATATCAAGACATGTCGACACCGACTATAGCGAAAGGGTCACAAGCTATGAAACAGCCAATACAAAACAAATCACAGCTTATCTTATTTTTACCGTTTTCAATACGATTTATTAATATTATTACATTTTCCAACGAAAGTTTTGATATTTATGATTCACCTGCCGTAAACTGTTTGTACATTACTTGTTGTACCCGACACACCAATCCCACATATACGAACACACATGTACCATTTCAGTATGCGTGGACCAATTAGGTAACTTTTACGTCTCTGTGTCTTTGACCCGTTCTCCTCGATCATAAACGTCGACATCGGCATCTGGTCATCGTATGTATGCAGCTTTAATCCTTGTATGATAATTGACTTCGATGGGACGTACCGCATAAAAGTAAACGAAACTGTAAAAGCTTTTTTTATCTTAACTTGAAATGGGTAATTTAATTCTTTCTGCAATTTCAGTTATATTATAACAGCTGTCACAAAATTGGTAAAATTGCAATGATTTTTTATGGTATACAGGGCGGTTCAAAAGAGATGTACATTGTGGGAATTGATTTTTGTAAGAGGACTATCAAAGCTTCAAGTTCCTTTTCTAGGTTGTCGAGTTTCTGATTTTTTAATTTTCAGATTTTCTACAGGTTCAAATTTTGTTATTTACAAATTTACTACTTCTTCAATTTGCAATTTTTTTAGTTTAGGAATCAAGTTTCTAAATAAATCTTCAACTCCTAAAATTTCGAATTTACAGATTGTTAAAGTTCCAAGTGTTCAAGTTTATAAATTTTCAAATATTAAGGTTTCAAATTTCTATACTTTCAAATCTCTAAATTTCTGAATTCTCAAGTTTCCCAAATTTCTATATTGCCAAATCTCTAAACCAAAATCTCAAGTTTCAAAAATTTCCAATCCTCAAAATTCCCCTCAAAAACCCCTAAGTTCCCAAACTCCAAAGTTTCCACCCCTCTAAATTATAATATTAAATACTGTTCTATTTTTGCACTAAAAATTCGTGTACATCTCTTTTGAACCCTGTACATCCACCTTCGTAGCGGGAAGGTTAATTCACGCAACGAGGTCATCGACCTTAAACATAGAACTTTGATGTAACCTCGAAAAGAAGAAATTGTCACTTTCCCGAAATCAATATACTGGCTAGTCCAAAAAGTTTCGTCGTATTCCAAATTTGAATTGCAAATCTTAACTGGAATTCAATATATTCACAGAAAATTCATCTTCATTTAATCATCTCTTTTAAAGCATGGGTCAAAACTTGATGCTTGCTATCGTTTAGTGCAACTGTATACCATGTCTTTTTCTGAAAATGTACATCGTCTTTGCATCTTTCATTTCTATCAACAAACAAAAGACTCCACACGTTTTCTTAAATACTTCAAATGCTAACTATGCTGACCTAAGCTTCTCGCCACTAAAAAATTGCGGCTGCGATGCACAATATTTCTTGCTTGCAGTAGCAAACCTAGAAAAAACTAGGAAAGTAGATCTTGTGGCGAGCCAACAAATACTCCCAGTATTTGACACTGGATTAGTTTCATAAATACTGGGAGTATTCGTGTAAAAGAAAGTGCGCGAACAAGAAGCGACGTAACTTTTTGGCCAACCCGATAGTTACCGGTTGAATTCGGGAATGTTTCGCGATTTCTCAGCACAATTCGAATGTTTGCTTTACGGTACGCGTCCCGTTTGAGATGCGTCGCCAGAACGGTGTTACCTTCACCGTCTGTTCGACGCTGGGCGTCGTAGAGTGCAGATCCAATGGAAATCGAGCGGAGAATTCAGCAGCGTCAGCAGCAGTCAGTCCACCAGACGAGTTGTCGATAGTACCTGCTATGTCACTGTGTAGAAATTGTCGCATCTCTTTCCTCATCCTCGACTCCCATTATTTACTCACCATTGTCGGGCCGTCCCTTTCTCCTCCACTTTTTTTAGCTCTCTTTCAAAAGTAGAACGTAGCTTCCAATGCACGCCCGAAGCCATTCGACCATCGTCCTCCGTGCACTGTCCTTCAAGATGTTGTTAAAAGACCGAGCGATGCCACTCACGATGACTTTTCTGGAACAGTGCGGCTTGAAATCCGGAGGGAGCCCTTCAATGGCTGTCCATGTGGACCAGTTTCATAAATATCCACACGTCCAATGGATCCACGTATGAAACTGGTCCTCGAGTTTGCCTCAATGTTTCGCCTCTACGCTTGCGTCTGTCCACTTAATGACACCTGAACGGCATAAACATTCGTATTGTGTACAATTACATAATCAAATACATAGTCGGGTTTGATCTCGTGCCACTTGGGTGCCGTTAAATGTGCGACGGGGTCATGTACATACACAGACCAGCCACTCAGTGTTTCCTCACCCTTTTAGAATATATGTGGACAGTAGAGATTGTGTTCTTAAGATGTCTATATGTACAATTGGAATCGCGTGTCTGCGAGTGATCGCAGTACCACAGGCCGCATTGTAACCGTAAAGTCGTTGCGAACAATGAGCCGAAAAGCGTCGTTTATCGCCAGACGTCCGTGGCTTCGAACGTGAGTAAACCGTGACGTTGCTCGACGCTTGTGAACACGGATATCGCTCGATCGTTTCCGGAAAATCGGTTGCGTTATACTTAGAGACGTTATGAAGAACTGTTTCGTCCGCGAGTTGAGCGGCAATCGATTTTCCTCGAAACGGCGTGAAGTATCTCGCATCTTCTCCAGCTCGCATCTTGGCGACGATTTTGTCGTCGCGATGATACGAGCTCGGTCGCTTCCAGGGTGCGAAAAAGATAATCATAGTTTTCAGAGGTAGATCTGTTGAAAAAGTCTGCCACAAGGTTTTTGACACATTTTTCAAGGTCAATTTTTTCTCTCGTGTAGCAGGGATGAAGAGTCTGAAACTATATGCTAAAAACTAACCGTTCGTTGCCATGAACTTCCCCATGAGGGTTCAAGGTCCTCATGAGATTGCATGATTGATTGTGGTTTATGGGAGATCGGTTGATTTTGAACACGTAGTTTCATGAATATTTCATCCTAACCAGGCAATTTAAAAGTACTTCAACCTTGAGAAGTTTTTCCCCAGATCTAAATTAACGTCTGAAAGTTGTGATTTTTTTTACGCCCTGTACAATCGACCAGAGTCGAGGGTACGAACTGTCGCTTGTTCGACAGTGTTTCGAGAGGAGAGCTAGAAAGGAGGCTGCATGTGTCACAGCAATGCGCACCGTGAATCTCGGAAGCGTTGACGCGCGCGACATCCCAATGTAGGTGTTTCTTTTATTTTTTTTTGGTTAAATATGTCGGAATGAAAGAGAAGAAAGACGAGTGAAAGGGGAGAGCGTGCGAGAGTGAGAGAATTCGAACATTCGTCTGAGATCAAGTATTGATGAACATGTTAATTAATCGATCTTCCTTTTTTCTGTTTCTTCAACGCTCTAGTTGTTCAGGATTAAGCCTCTGCCAGTGTTAGTAAGTACCGCCACTTGATCTGGTGTGATTGGACTGCTGTAGTTAGAAGGCTATGCGTTTATCATACATACATATCCATTCAACACACGCATATTGTATACCGTGTGTGCGGTGTGAGTCTGAGTAAATAGGTGTTTAATATTAACCGGTGTTCGGTACCGAACTTTTGAAACCTCTTGTTAATCCGTAACCAGTTTCCAGCGTCTTTTTGAACTAATCGCTCGTGTTTTTGGTGGTAAATTTGCAACCGCTAACACATTAAGTTGAGAATTGTGGACTGATTAGAGTGTTTAACAATTGTACGTAAATATCCGGGCGGAAAGTCTGAGATTTACCCAGACCCAAGCTGCACGATCGACCACCATGGCACACATCACCATTTGCAAAGAATGTAGGCCTTCGCTCGATCATTCTTCCATTTTCTGCGTTTTTTCAGTTCCTCGTCATGTAAGCTCGACACCGTTTCAGATTACCGGACATCACTCGAGCGAGAAACATGACAACACGCGCCATTATATACGCGAAAGATTATGCCTTCTTTCTTTCGTACCCTCTCCGTCCACGTGTCCTTCTCTACTTACATTTCTATTTCTCTCTCGCATAGAATGCCAACATCACGAAAATCCTTACTTTACTGCTGATGCAACAAGTAGTCACTGGAAGACGTAGATGATTGCGCGACCATTGAATTGTCACGTTAGATTTTAATATAGAGATTAGGCCTGTACGAATATACTAATCTTCTGACTTCATTCCTAATTTTGGTGCACATCGGTGGCGGATGAAGTTAATGACATAAATGTACAGAAACGTACCTAGCATGTTAATTATCTTGCTTATTATTTATTTCAGGATCATAAGAATATTTATGTAATTATTGTTTCTAAGTTGACATGCCACAAGTGCCATTTTGTACTTTTATGTCATCCGATCAATTCTATGTTCCGTAATCCGCCATTTGATGTGCAACCTAACCTCGAATTTATATGTTCTTACAATTTATTTTATAGAACTAAAATTGTCAATTGCCAAATTGTTTAAATTCTTGTTTAATGTATGACAGAAGTCTTTTCAGTTTCTGGCAAAGAAATTGAGATTAACATAAACTGAAGGACCATTTTTGTTCCACTATTTTATGATATTTCAATTGTTATAACGAGATTTTTATTATACTGTTATATTATTAGACGTAAATAAACATAAACCCGAAGTATAATTGATATTGTATTTATCACGAGGGAACTTACTCTTTGTATTCAGATAAATTGCTTTCAGATAGATTGTGTATTCATTACTGTACAAGGTATGACATTGTCTCCATGACAAATAAATATTTTACGATTGAATAAGCTTGGCCTTTCAGCATGTAATGCTTCATTGAAACGGTGTAACTTGGCATTAACTGCTTTTACCATTTGTCATTTCATATGAAATTCAACATTATATTTTGCTTTGTAATATGGAGATGTACAGACGAAAATTTTTCAAATTTGTTCTCATTTGTGGGACTTTGAGGTTATGTATCTTTTTTTATTCATTTTGAATTTATAGTTCGTTTGATTACCAAAGTAAATTATTTAACATTGTTAGTATATTTAATAATTTGACAATTATTTTATTAGAATATTTATTAATTATAAAACATAGTAATAAAGGACTTGTATTAAATTATTCAATAGTAATAAAATATTTAATACTAAATGTAATTACCTCTCAAAAATATATAATAAATTCTGATTAAAAATATTCTTGGAACTTCTTGTGATTTCTTGTAACTACAGTTTCTATGCAATATAAAATTCATGCAATACATTTGAAGGATTTAATGAACCTTCAAAATTATCAAATTAATTAATGTAACAGAAATATTTTATGTACACGTTTAAATACAAACATACATACTTTTATGTACAAATATTTACATACATGTGTCGTTAATTAATTCATTCACACTTAAAATTGTCGATAAAAACTGAAAAGATTTTCTAACCCTTCAATAAAATTTTCGTTTACATCTTTCAAACAAGTTTTAAATAAAAAGAGAAGGTTTAATATCTTCAAAATATATTACAGAAAATTCGAACAAAAAATGAAAAATGATTTTAAAAACATAACCTCTTCAAGACAGTTATGTTCACTCTGAATAGAAAAGGATTTTACATAATAAATTATTATTTCTAATTATTACAATTTAAAACTTTACAGTGATTACAAGTTTAAAACCTAACCTAACCAAAATTTAAAATGGAGGAAACTTTTTCGTTTCAAGTCTTGTTAACTGCTATTCACATCACAGAGTAAAAGATGTCATTTAAGAAGTAAAAATTCTGGAAAGGAGAACATGAATTTAAAAAGGAATATTCGTGCAAGGCCGACTCTCTTAGAACACGAACTTCATTTACCACACCACGTGTCCCTGAATTCATTACGAGAATCATTGTTCGACTCGTTTCGATTGCGAATGTTACGCGCGCAAATCAGACGGCATTATGTATTGTCACTCTGCATTTATTATTCTATTCCTTCGTATGCCGTATTTTCTTCTTCGCACATTTACGTAGAGCCCGAATGCATACTCTGCATATCGCGCATTTTTTTCAACGTATATACGTGTGCGTATGTTGCGAACGTGTGGCAGTGCGCTGTGTATACGTACATACTGTGCAGCATCTATAGTGCTTCAGCTTGTTGTCGGAATAATGATAATTACGGGGAAAAAAACAGGAAGTTGCTCGTGTGTATGTATTAGGTGTATGCACAAGTTTTAGCCTCCTTTTTTAATCCTCGGAATCGCTGTAAACTCTATTATTTTTCAGCCTTTTTTATTTTATACGTCTTTCAGACACCGAATTCATATTGGACTTTTTTAATTAACGTTGTTGAATTATGCGAAAAGTATATTTGTTGTTTGAAATAAATGAAATTCTTTGAAAATAAATGAAGTTCTGTCATTTTATGATTGAAAATTTACGATCATTTTTTTGATATACAATTTTTGGTAATGTGACGATTTTTTGTTTTATCATTTTATGATAATTTATGATTTTTTATAATTTGTGATAATTTCTGGTTTTATAACGTCTTTCTGATGACATAATTTATGACGATTTTTGATTTTATAATGCAAAATTTCTTGTAATATAACTTATGTTAATTTCTGATTTTATGACATCAAATTGCTGATAATATAATTTATGGTGATTCTTAATTTTAAGACATCAAATTTCTGATAATATAGTTTGTCCTAATTTCTGGTTATAACTAAAATTTTCTGATAACATAATTTATGATAATTTTTAATTTTATGACATAAATGTATTCTAAAATAGAATTTAGAATTTAATTTTTGATAAAAATAAGTGTATAAGCTGATATAAGTTAATATAAGTTAATTTCAATTCATATAAGTTTTCATAAATTGGCAGTGAGAATTAATGAATTTTAAGAGATTTAAAATTACACACAATTTGATAATGTAAAAATGTAGCAAAATAGAATTAATTTCAATATGAACCAATTTAACAGACTTTATCAAAATAATTAATGAACTTTACTTATTAAATTATATAGCATGTATATGAAATGAAATGATAAAACTTTTGCATACCCATGCATCATTAAATTGCACTTTATGATGACAACGAGCTCGCATAATTTTCGTTTTAGTGACGTCAAAATGTATTTGTGTGCAACTCTTGTTTGTGATCATAGAAACTTAAGACTTTACGAATCATGAAACATCGTTAATTATAAATCAACTATGAACATTATAAATAATTCTATGTATTTTTAAAAACATACACTAAAGTACTTTGAATATTCAGCCATGCTTAACAGAATGTAATAGCTAAAATGTGTTTTAGACATTGCAACCTCGTTTGCAAAAATAACCCCTTCTCCATTTTTCACTTTATAGATATTATAAAATGGGTTTTGATACCTACACTGTGTGATGAATTCTTGTTACGTCGATCGCGTAAATAAAGGTCCATTCATATCTGCAAACATTGAGCATGGCAAACGTGCAGTATGGCAGACACGATATTCTCGATAATATCCTGACGGACACTTAACATGGCACACGTCACATTCTCGATGATATAAAATCGGAAAAGCTGCTAGGTTGGCTGTATAGAGATAAAACGCTCGAAATATTTTTCGCAATGTCGCAGTTCTCGAACTTAGGACTTTTTTATACATTAGCTACCCATAAAACAGGTAGTCGCCAATTATCGTAATAATATGACTACATGTAATGCAATAAATAGAATACGTTTGCAATGTCTATTTCATTAGTTTTATTTTTGTAATACAAATTTTGTACTTTTACTACTGTAATTTCTATATTACACTTAGAGGAGCATTAGAGATGTGGTATAGGATGAGAGTCTCGATATATGGCCATGACATTTTATCATCGAAATTGCAATATAAGTTTTCGACTGCCAAATTTTATTGAGCTACACAGAACATTTTTAAAAAGGATTTGAAAGTGACTATGTTAGAAATTGGAAACTGATAAATTGGATGATTTGGGAATTTCTTAAACTTAGAAACAAAACGATGAACTAATACGCCATTATGTCCATTTGAAAGTCCTGTTCAAAGATCAAACGACCATATAGCGAGACTATTAAGTCCAGAAACTGTCATATGTCCAATATCTTTTGCCACGTTCAATTTATGTGGATAAAAATGGGCCCTAATAAATTACATGACGTAATATAACCAGTATAAAGCTATAATAGCTAATATATAAAACCACAAAATATGTAAAATTTATATTGAAACACCACACTGTTCATAAATACAAAAGCGAAAACCCCAGAAACAAAAAGGGAATAAATCCACCGTTATCAGAGATTTCAGCCTTTCCCTCTTTTTCGCGAGACAAGTTCTCTGCAAGATTAATCGCCATCGCTTCGCGTATGTCGCATTTTCCGCTTATTTCGCAGCGATTCGATTCAGTAGCAACAGAGCAGCCTGGCTTCAGCCAACGTTAAGTAGCATCAACAGCGATCGATATTATCGTAGAACGAATGTTTCATCCGACGAGCGTTTTAGGCCAGCGTGTAATCACCATCCGTGTGATACATTAACCTAAATGGTTTCGGTGATCTGAGTGCGAAATTGTGCGAAACTATTTCGAGAAATTGTGAGCGTAATTGTGACGAGCACCATTATTAATCTTACTCCCCATTGCCCTTCGCCCCAATATTTTTGTGCGCGTCCGACAAGTTGGCGGCCGGGCGCGATTGGTCCTCGCGATACGCCGACTCTCCGGACGCGTGCACGACGTTAACGGTTCGGTTTCATTTCACCGATTTCATGTTAGGATCACATAGTCTCGATTTATGGCACGTTGCTAATAATTTGGTCTTTTTGCACTGACAGATTTTCGTTCGAGCTCAATTCGACTACGATCCGTTAGAGGACGAGTTGATACCGTGCGCGCAAGCTGGGATCGCGTTCAAAACCGGCGATATCCTGCAAATCATCAGCAAGGACGATCATTATTGGTGGCAGGCGCAGAAGGACAACGCGGCCGGTTCCGCGGGATTAATCCCTTCGCCTGAACTTCAGGAACGTCGGATCGCGTACATGGCTATGGAAAAGAACAAGCAGGAACAAGGTAAAATTAGTTACGAATTTCTTTCTCTTTGATCTTGTGTGAAGGGAACGAAAAACAAGGTAAAATTTACTGTGTGGTTACCTACATATGTCTTTTCCCTTGGACATTTTCTGTTCTTACGGAGAGAACAGAGTAGATAAAATTCAGTGGGTAAATACTTTTTGAGTACTTATGAAAAGAAGTATCATTTTGTAGTTTTTAGCGAAACATCACATTCGCTGATTATTTACCTGATCATATTTGGTAATTCGGTACATTCAGAAGAGAATAAAGAACAAGGTAAAAATTAAGGTGGTGAAACTATGTTCTTTCAGTACTTTTTGCTCTTATGTGAAAAGTAGATGAAATTCAGTTGGTAAAAATATCTTAATATGTTACTTTCGCGGAAGCACCTAAATAATTCACTTTTGTCTTTGGTTTCTTTTATGTGAAAAGAACAAGGTAAAATTTATTATCTAGGTAATGAAGACACTTATGTTAGTTTTGTTTTGTATGCTATATTTTGAAGTGGTAGAAAAGAGAGTTCAATACGTTCACCGTCACATCAAATTTATTTATAATATTGATTTAATTCGATTGAAGTGGTAATGGGCAGGTGGTCTGCCCGCCGATGAGGTTAGGGGCATCAGAGTGTACGTGCAGTGGTGGGGTAGAGGATTAATTTCCAAGTTTACAGTCTTAAAAGTTCAGAAATTTCTAAAAATTTATAAATGTAGAAATTTAGGAATTTAGAAGTGTAACAAATTGTTAACACAGTTATTAATATAATTATTAGGTACCCGAAATTAACGTCAAACCTAATCTCAAACATCTCTTAATCTCTTAACCTAACCTCAAACAATTAGTAACTGTAAAGAGCAATTTGAGAAGATTAGTAACTGTAAAAAATAATTTGAGAAGATTAGTATAAACTAGTTAGAAAAGATAAGTAATTTCGAAAAATGTGACTCATCGATGAAAGAGGGTGCGTATTAACGTTTTAACCGAGGGCGCAGAATGAGTTAGCGCCGGCACTGCCTATGGCATAACATCGACGAATTCAGGGTAATTATAGGTTCCAGCAGATCGCATTCTGTCTGATATTCAGATCGGAAGATGAAATTTCCGTCGCGTTTTGCCATCGCCTTACCGATCCATTATCAACCCTGTCACGTTTGATACTCCGATTAATTTCCACTACTCTCGCTGCTGCCATCAAACGAATGTGCTGGTGAACGTGATGTGATGTGTGCGTTGTGTTAGATGTGAACAGGTTTTCAATGGAGCATGTATCGTTTGATGTGAATCATTTTTACCAGGTGATGCAGGTCCACAACGTACCTTTTCTTTTTTCGAAAAGGAATGAATGACCGGGGGATTATGGTCCGATGATCGATCGTACAGATAACGACATTGCCATTCTCGATTCAATCAGTCGCGACTAAAAATGATTAATGTACTCTACGTTTTTGTTTCTACTTTTAGTTATAGAAGTTTTCAGCGTGTACGAATTGTACGTAGAGATTTTTACGTGTTCTCATTGGGATAATTTTGATTCTGTTTAGGAAACGGATAACCCATTTGTTCCCAAGAGCATTTTTTGGGGGAAAAAGGGGCAACTTGTACTGATGATTCAGTACAACTTTATTGAGGAAATCAAAACTTTTGTTATAATAAACATCTCTTCATATTATGAACTTTAGTATTGTACTCATATGTAGTCAATGTACTGTACTCAAATGTACACTGGGAACACATGTGTACATTCCATGTTTTATGAAAGTCAATGAGTGACGTACTTATGTTCTTGAAAATTATTGTAATTAGAATAATTATAGGGTTGGAAATTATTTTGTAATTTTCGTCGCTGTATTTGGATCAAAAAATCCAAAATTCCAAAGAAATTAAAAAATCCTAAAACTCCAAAGTTCAGACATTCAAAAACCTTAAAGTTGTAGTTTGAAAGCACTGGAATTTAAGATTCATAAATTTCCAAATTTCCAAAGTTTCAAAGTTCTAAAATTAAAAATTCCAGAATTGCACATTTCAAAATTTTATGGTCCAAAATTATGAAGTCCCAAATTTCAGAAATTAAAAACTCCCTAAAACCGTTTTTTTTTATGAATAACTAATCTGTATACAAAAATTTCTACTTCTTCCATTACTCAACTGAATATCCCTAAAATATTTATTCACAAAAAAATGATAAAAATCGTCACATTTAGTTAATAAATGATACTAGATGTGTTAAATGTGCTCAGCATCAATTAAAAATTAACTTATTAAACAAATACAATTTTTAGTTGCCCCTGTAGATACAAATAATTATTCATTAATACATTAATCGCAATTTCCCACATCGCAATTAAGAATTTAGATAAATTAAATGAACAATGTCAACTGTAATGTAGATAAAAGTATTAACAAAGATAGTATTTACCTTTGCATCAGTTTGGTTCAAATTTGATAATTACGAGTAACGTAAATAATTTTTTAAAATGGTAGCCTGTATTTATCTACAATTCAACACATTTCATAATTTCTAAATTTTTATTTACTTGTTGAGTAATTAGACTAGTTCGAATTATATTAATACACGACCCACTATAATAATTTACAAACAATTTAGTAAATTTGCAATTTAGCTTGTAAATAACTTAGTGGAATGTGTATTACTTTTATTAAATCAAATATTGAATCTCTCATTCCTTTTTGCAACCTACTTATGCAAACATGAAAAACTATTTAAATAAACTATTTTTAATAGTTGCACGTATAACAAATTTTGCAAGATTCACATTTGTGCTAACTTCTGGTATTTCTACGTTTGTTAACTTTGAACCAAAACGTTCCAAAGGTTAAACTTAACCCTCCAATGGCGGACGTTGGAACCTAACCTAAAAACGCGATACTCTCTCAAAAGGTGGACTCGGAAACCTGAAAATAAAATTAAACCTTGATTAAAATTAAACTTGCCTTAAACTTGAACCTAATAAAACTTGCACCAAATGAAACTTGAACGTAATGAAACTTGCACCGAAACTTGAACGTAATAAAACTTGAACCTAAAGAAGAGGACCAAAAGAGTACCAGCAATCCGCCACTCGTGGGTTAAACAAAATAAAAAATGACGTAGAAGAGAAAATTGGCGATTAGCAAGACAGAGGACGGTAGTTTGAAGAATAAATTGTTAGCTTCAGTCATACAGCTGTTGTTGTGTGTTGTGCGGGGCTAGATGCTGAAGGAGAAGGAGGATGTTCTTCTCACACCGAAGGCTGCGACGGTTCGACAGGTATGACTCTGCCTTCAGGTAGAAAACGCGTAGAGTCACGTAGAACCGTGTAGTCCGCATGAAATACAAGATATGTACTCGTTCAGTGCTTCAAATACACGCATCAGTTTTACGGGATCGAAAATATCGACACTCGTGGAGATCCACTCAGAAAACAGTTTGAAGTTACAACATTCGAGGACTTCCACTGCCGTAGCTCGGGATGGAAAATATTAGGGACATTTCATCTTTCATAAATAAAATACAATCATATAGTACCATTCGTTTTCAGTCTTATTGGATTTATTGTTTCCAGTTTTATGGTTTCTCATATTTTAAGTACCTTTTTATTGGTTTCTCATATTTTTATTAGTTTCTCATTGAGTACAAGGTTATTTAATATTTTACTGAATTATTGTATTTTTTCAAAGTATAGTAATTAATGTTTGAAGTATAATATTGAAGTACTTAATATTTTAATAGTTTTGTTGTATTCAATATTTTAACTACTGTTTTAAATTTAATGTTTGAAGTACAATTTTGGAAATACTTAATAATTTATGTACAGTTTTAAATTTAATGTTTGAAGTACAATTTTGAAAGTACTTAATATTTGAAGTACAGTTTTGCTGTATTTGACATTTTAAGTACAGTTTTATTGTATTCTAAGTACAATCTTGTTTTTAACGTGCAATCTACAATTTTATTGACGCTTTAACGTGATTTTGTGTTAAATTCTTCACAACGAAAATTTTGAGAGTTTCGATTAAAATTTAGTTTGAATGATTATACAAAATGTAGTACCTAGTAAAGAATTCATTTTGAAATGAACTTTGTAGAGGAGCTCAATTTTAAGAAGAAAATTTAATATTCAATTTTATTTGAACTTTTGATAGAAGTTACTAAGGGATATTAATGCAAGATCTTTTGGAGCAAGAGAACTTGGTTTTGAACTCTTCTTTGCATGATTTTTCAATTCTGTGAAACAGTACATTTTTCGACTCTCTGAAGTAGTTAAAAAATAACAAGAAATTTAATTTTTGCCAAAGTGATAATATTGAAAATTTGCAAAATTACATCAAGTTTATACAATTGTTAAATATTTTTTAATTGTATTGAAAAATACGGAAATATGCAATTTAGATACTTAAATATTATTTTACATTTTGTATGAAAATAGAATATTATTTGTTACAATGTACCCCGAATTTCTGTAGAATACATCTCATTTTTGAATATAAAATATTCCACGGACTGTTGATTTTTTTATATTGCCTCTGCAATTTTTTTACGTCGGATGTCCAAAGAATTATCCATACATATTTTACGTGCACGTCAAAAATATATGGAGCTCCGTTAAAAAAGAGTTACAAATGTATTCTGTTTCAATATGGAACTTGTTCACTTTATAAATTGATTTTTATGAACATTCTAATTAAAGAAGCACACCGGTGGATACATTGTTACATTCCACAAAATTTTATGAAAAATTTCAAATTTTTAATTCAAACATCTCATTTTTCTATTTAAAATCACCTGGGTATTTTTTAAATATTTTTATCAATTTTCTGGGTAATGTTAAAAAATTACAATTATAATGGTTATGGCTTCTATAAAATTTCTAAGTAAATTTAAGGAAATCACTCTCTTAAAATTTTTATTTTACTAGAGTTTCTTTATTATTTAGGCTAAATTTTCTTTACAATATTTCGATAAGTAAGAAAATATCTAGGAATAATAGTTGTTTAACACTCTATACGGTGTTACAAAGAAATTATGTAAATATAGTGTTTTTAATATTCCACATGTGGATAACATCTTTCAAATAACATTTTATTACATATTATAATAGTTGTATATAACATATTCGTTCAAATAACATTTTCTATATTATAATTTTAATAACAATTTATATGATATTGCAATTTAGACGATGTTTTCTGCAACAAATTGAGTTAATATTTTGTGCATCATATAGTTCAGATATTTTGTGCATCACATAACAACTCAAATAACATTTTATACATTATAATTCAAACAAAATTGTATATAGCCTATTCAAGTAAAATTTCATGTAGCATTGAACCATTGTTTATCATAACCTGTTACTAACATTCAGCATTATTAATTCAAATATCATTTAGTCACATGTAACATGTCACATTCAGCATCATCAACTCAAACATTTTGTACAACATATTCAACTAAAATTCTTACAGCATATTAAATACATATGTACACATAATCTGCAAGTACTTTTTGTACAGAACCATTTTTATCAAGAATATTGAAAGTAACATATGAATTAATATGAAAGTAACACATGAATCAGCCATTTTGAAGGTTAAGTCTGTTACAGTAAAATGACATCTATTCATGTTTCTATACGGATGAAATCATTACGTAGGGTAATTAGAACACTTCTTTACGCGAAGTTTGATGACACGGTAGATCTTCATTGTTTTAGCATTGTATCATGAACAATTACTCTACATGATATATAGAACATGCTTTCACGCGGCGTGCTTCGATGCATGCTTTCGCTAAACGTTTCACGCACTCACGCTTGTTTCGCACGATTCCACACGCAAGCACACCGTTTTAGGCATCATTATGTTGAGATCTTGAACGAGAAATTTTATAGTCATTTACTAATTTCATTTGCAGAAGATTGTGGATGTTCTTGTATTTCAAGAGAAAACAGTTCATCAGAATACATTTAACTTTCTTCGAAATTCATTTATCTAAAAGTTCGATTTCTTATGATTTTTCATGATAAATTTTAATATTTAGTCAATAGCAATTTTTATTGATTTTCAGTTTTATTTGTATATTGTACGTTTTTAGTTATTCTAGATCTTTTTCTTTAAAGATAGAATTTTTTTTGCACAAGTCCAAATTTCTACTTTCTCAATGTAGTAAATTGTTGTATTCAAATTTCCAAATTTTTATATTCAGATTTACAAATTTAAAAAATTTCAAATTTACATATTTTTAAGTTCCTAAATTTTTAAAATGTGATATTCCCACTTGACAAGTTTCTAAATTTTCATATTTCTGAATTTTTTTATTCAAATTTCCATATTTTCACATTTCTTTAATTTACATATTCAAATTTCTTAATTTTCAAGTTTCCAAATATCCAAAATCCTAAATTTCCATATTCGATAATTCATGTCTATATTTCCCAAACGATATTTCAAAGTAAGACAAAAAAAGAGCAAAGGTAATTAATAAATACTTCATAATTCTTTGTGACATCTTACAAACCACAAATATATAATTCTACATTCAATTCAAGGCTCATACATTTATGTTCATATAAAAATTATGAATTGTATGTAAATTATGTATAAATCATCGATAAATAGAGTTTGCAAATAATTCATTAAAAATGACCATTGCAATCGTTCAAACTCGCCATAATCATGCTTCCAACACAAAAAGATGACTCCACACACGAAAATCAGCCAACGACCCCAATTTTCATCTTGTGACCTGCTGGAACACCCATCTCACAAGTGGGACTCCCACGCTCTCCTTATGGTTATGGCTTCTATGTAAACTGGCTGAATGAATGAAATTTCTTCACCATTTAGAAAAAAATACGCTTACACAGTGATCGACATTTATATACGAAGTAGTTCTTCACTTCTATTGCGCGTTCAAACGCTGATTGTTCGAACGTCCAAAGAGGATGCTGGTTTGCATATAGACAGCTGTATTTCGGTTGCTGCCTATCACACGATTACACTTTGAGCGAATCGAAGGAACGTGCGTTATTGAATGACGTAGCAGTTGATATCAATTAATTTTATTAATTCATGTTTGAAAGCGTTTCGATGATTTCGAACTGTTGCGTGTACAATGGCCGGCCATTTTGGGACGCGTGGAGCGCGACGCCATTTTGTGGTGCAAATGTAACGCTAAGTGGCGCTTATGGCAATTTGAAAATTCAGGTTTGAGGACAATTTGGGTGCACAGATGTTTGTTGATAGTTTTGGAAATTGGTTCTTTGTTGAAGTAAATGAATTTATAGATTTTTAGATTCTTAAAAGGATTGTATAAATAATTTGATCAAAGATTGACCAAGTTTGTCGATTTTTTAATTTGTAAATTGTCAAGTTTTTAAATTTACAGGCCTTGATGTTTCCAACGTCTAGAAATTTTCAAGTTGATCCCTCCAATTTGGGATGTTTGCAAATTAGCTAATTTCTGAATCTGAAGATTTTCAAGTTTATGGCACTTAAATTTTTTTCAGTTACATTGAAATTTTCAAATTTGCAGAGTTAAAAATGAAAAAATTTGCCATCTCCCAATTTGAAGATCTCCAGATATAAAAATTCAGAGACATTAGAGATTAGAAATTGCAAATTGCAAAATAGAAAATCTAAAAATTCTCAAATAGCAAACGATTTTGAAATAATAACTTTAAATGTCTTCTAAAAATTTAAACGTTTATATCATTGTTTTTCTAAGACTTGAATATTTAGATTGACCTGCCTTCCATTTTGCGATATGTATGTCATCAAATTGTGTCAGACACCACATGTTCCAAAATCCGCCATTTAATATGTAACAGAATATTTATTGTCAATAATAGTCTCTTGAGACTTTCGATTATATGCAGGCTGTTTTTTAATAAATGATGAAAGGTACATTCATTTTGATGTATTACTCAAAAAAGAATGTATACAGTAATGGAAGTATATGATCAATACAATCAATATGATCAATATAATAAACTCACTTGTGCAACAATTGAACACCCTGTACTAGAAATCTTACTAGTAAATAATTTGAAATAGTAAACTGTATTGATACTGATTTAGTACTGTTAATTCTACAGTAAAATATGGTAGTTAATTAATAATTAGTAAACTATACTGTGTAAATGATAATTAGTAAATTCATGGTATTGTATTACAACTACATTATTATAGTATGATATAAAATATTGTGTAAATTACATGTATATCACATTGAATACTATGAAGAAGTATCATATAAAATATGTAATATAAAATATAAACTATGTAATATTTAAAAATTAAGTTTACTATTTCGCTAGTACAATTTGACATTTCAATTCTCCAGGATATCAATTAAGCTTATTGCAAATATATAATTACACCTTTTTCGTCATAATTACCTATTATGTTGAATGTAGAAAAGTATTAAAATAAAAATGTACATATTATAGCGTGCATTGCAAAGTTATTTTGTAAATATAGACAGTATTATAGTACATAGAATGTGTCGATCGGACAATATGTGTACTTATAGTTTCAAGAACGTGACTTCGAGTTTCCCATAATCGTATTAGAAACGGTATTTGGATTACAGGGAAGCTGGTTAAAGGATTAACTTCTGGACAGGTTCAGTTAATGTAGATGTCTGGTAATCCTCGCCATTTTGCTTGAAATAAAAAAATTTCGAACGGAAACAAAATAAATCCTGCTGCAAACGAGGTGGTAGGAAAATAGGTAACTTTGGTAAAAGTGACCGGATATAAAATTACGTCAAATATGAAATTTAACAGTTCTACTTTATTTAGAAAAATAGATAAACATACATAGGTACAAATTCCTTCACAAAATGTACCAAAACATGTTATTTAAATATTTCACGATATGTATATATGAGTAGAATCTGTAACAGGAACTCCGTTATCGTTTTTTCATGCTAGAAGTCCAATAATGTTGCAAACAAAGTTTCAGCGATTTTTAAAAGTCCATTTTAAACATTACAATATTTCATCGTGCAAACTATGGAAAAGTATAAAAAGTGTTTATCTCAGAAAGGATGCGTTTCTGGACGTTTACATGAACTTTTTCGCTGCACTACCAAAATGGCCGCCTATTTTCCTGATGCTTCGTAACTAATGGTACAACTGTCAAAAGTACAATAATTTATAAAAAAAAATAAAATTACAATTTTTCGCATTAGTTAAAAAAGAACTGATATGATGAATGTATGTAGATAATTTGAGCTACGAGAAAGTTATAATTTAAAGGATACGTTTCACAGATTTTCTGTATTAGAATACCAATTTCGATATTATAAAACAACCTGCATATACAGTTCTCTCTAGAGTTAAATAAAATGCGTATAAACTGTCTGATGATTGAGTTTCAGTATTAAACAATGTCTAGGTATGTAAATTAATATTGCAAGCGTTCTGATATGATAGGTTAAGTAACTCGTTAACATTGTACGTAAAGTACAATCCTTTGTAAATTTGTTGTATAGTAAAATTTTGTTAGGTTTTTTGGAATACAGTGGTTCTCAAACTTTGTAGATTTACTGTATTTTTAATGCAAATATCAAATCAAAAAGGTATAAAGTTTTGAAACGTTAAAACGCTTCAGAGTTCAAAGATTTCTAAATTCTAAAATTTTAGTGTTCAAAAGCTCAAAAATTCCATGATTTCAGAGTTCCGAACTTGCAGAGTCCAAAAGTTCTAAATTTTCCAAGTCCAAAAATTAATTCCCCAAGTCTCAAAGACTTGAAATCCCGAAGTTCCAAAATTCTGACATTCCAAAATAAAAAATTCCAAATTTCGAAGGTTCGAAAATTCTAAAAAAGAATAACTCAAAAATTCAAAATTCTAAAAGTTCCAAATTCTCAGCATTCTAAAACGTCAAACATGAAAAATTCCGAAATTTCACTCTTACTCATAGTTTGAGAACCACTGGCCCAGTATTTCATAACACATTAGCTGACAATAATGCAACAAATGCTGTTTCAAATCGCAGATATTACTTTTCAAGGTGAAATGCCTATACTACGGATATTAATCTTTCAAGACCAGCGTTATTGATTAAAATAAATCTAATTGTCTATATTGCAGTCATAAGGAAACGTAAGTCAGAACTCTACAGGGAATTTAATTGAAAGGGATCAGGAATTGTTTGTTTACAGGACTACGAACGATAGCAGATTAGTCCTTACACTTGCAGATTATTGAAATACTTAACTAGTTTTTTTGCGTTTCCAGTGAATTGCTCAATATTTGGCCGGAAGAAGAAGCAGTACAAGGATAAGTATCTCGCGAAACACAACGCAGTCTTTGACCAGCTGGATCTGGTCACCTACGAAGAGGTCGTTAAGCTTCCTTGTAAGTAAAACATTTGTTAAACAAACTAAATATTACAGATGTCAACCCACGAGTTGGCACGTGACCCAAAGTAAAAGAAGCTCCCCACCGTGAACACTTCCAGTTACATTTCGGCAAATAAGAATAATGACAATAACAATTGCTGAACGCATGTAGCGCTATTTCACTCTCGAGACGTTTACCTGTCATTTGGCCTAATTGGTGTGTGAACGCTCGAGTCAATACTACCGAAAATACGTGTGAGGTATTTTTCTATTCCGACCAATTGGAGCTCTTCTAAACATAGCCTCTTCACGCGCCAATTCGTGGATTGACATCGGTATTATTTATTTGTTACTTTTGTCCGCGATATTACAGCGATATATTACAGCGTTTAAAATGTTATAATTAAAATTTTGTCCAAATATTGATACGTTACTGTTGACGCTTGACGTTCTTTTAGTATATCGCCGTTCATATTTAGATGTCACGGTATTTTAAGAAGAGATATTACCCAACAGTTATATATCACTTTTTGACGCTCAAAAGATTGAAGATAAACGAATGGGACTTTGAAAAATGGTTGCCTATAAAATTCGTGTTATGCATTTATGACGTTACTGGAACAAGTGAAGCTTCTAGCTGTTGTGAAATTTGTGAAATTCTTTATTCTGTTAAATCTGTTCAATTATTTCTTCTATAAGTTTAAAATATTACATATATAATTACCTCAAAAATTGTCAATTTATATAAGAAATATTGTAGAGGTTAGGTTAAATAAAATGGAGTTCGAGTACACGTAATCTAAAAGCAAATAGTTTTTAAAGAATTAAGGAGATATTTCTTGATACATTATTTTAACTGAACATTTGCAGATACTGTTATTATGCTATTTTTGTTACAGATCCCGCATTTCAGCGGAAAACATTAGTGTTACTTGGAGCACATGGTGTTGGTCGTCGTCACATAAAGAATACAATTATTGCGAAGCATCCTGACAAATATGCCTATCCTATTCCACGTAAGTGTAAATACTTGTGTTCTCTTTAATTTTTCCTTTACAAGACACATATTCATTCTCGCGATATTATTATTAGAATTTAAATATAAATACATGCAGCAGTTTTCGCAAGTTTATATATTGATCAAAATTCGTGGCTATTTTTAATGCATTCATATTTTGCAATTATTATTGCAGTTTTTAAATATTTTATAAATAGAGAATTCTATAAAATTACAAAATTATACTTGAATACTTTAAATTAATATAATACATTATAAATTACGAAATTATTTACCAATAAAAATCGATATACATAGAAATATTATTCAAGTAATATTATTATTTATATTAATTTTTTTAATCCTTATTTGAAACAAGAACGTTCAAAAGTGATAAATATTTCAATCTATTAGTCAAACCAGAAATTATTGCAATTATAAATACTAAGTTTGAATTATAGATATTTCCGAAAGAATTGATTGTTCAAATATTTCTGGACGTGTCATATCTATTATCTGAAGAAGCATAATTTTGCTTTTTGGTATAAGACGCTTCTAAATCAAATATCTGGTTCATAAAACATACTTCGTCTCCTTTTCTTCGGTACGCTTTATGATGTCAGCTAGATGGATCTTCATCGTTTGTAAAGCAAAGGATCCTTTGTGCTTCTATCTTGAAACCCATAAATTTAATATTTTTAGATACACTTCTCCACGTTCATTGAATTGGAGCACAACAATGCATGCAACAATACATCAAACATGATAACTACAACTAAAATTCTTGAAATATTTGTACACGTGTAGAACGTATCTATAATTTTATTTGAAACACTGAAACAATATCACTCAAAATTTAATACATTCTTAAAATTACTGTAAGATAACTATATTTATTTAGCGAATTTTGTTGTGTACTACTTTCGAGTTAAAAATATTGAAATTAATCTTTCAGATACAACGAGGCCTCCGCGGAACGACGAAGAAAACGGACGCAATTATTATTTCGTATCGCATGACGAAATGATGGCTGATATAGCTGCTAATGAATACCTCGAATATGGTAAGTAACAAATAATTCAATGTCAGAAACATTTCTTCATTAAATTTATGCAAATACAAATTTTAAATAACATTATCAAGGCAAATATTATAATTCTTGCAAATTTTTTAAAAATTATATTACATACACATATGGTAAAATATTTATTACAATATGTAATCATAGATTGAAATTAAATTCCATTATAAAAATTCACAGAACATACAATTGTATATGTCAAACACGTGTTTGACACATGTCGAATTACAATTTTATGAAATAATTTAATAATTTCAAATAGAACTGGGTTAAAAACTATATTAAGAACTAGGTCTCAGAATAAGTAACTTTAATAATTTTCTTGATAATCATAAAGCATCAAATAATATAAAACTTCCCCACAACTTCGAATACTGGAACATAAGGAACGTTTCAAAATGGCGGTGCAGAGACCTGCACATGTAACCGTCTGCAGATCATAAAAGTTATCATATAAAACCAAAGAATTTCAAATTTTCCATACTCGCGTTAAATTTTATAACAAAGTCACTGTAGATTTTACGATAATCTACTTCTTGCTTTTATACGTTTACTCGGAATTTTATAACCGAAGATGTTTCTTCTTTCCTCATCACATTCAGTATCATTTTATGGAATCCCCAATTTTAGTTTGATAAAAACCTGTTTCTTTTTGTATGTAGGTACACACGAAGATGCCATGTACGGAACGAAACTCGAAACGATTCGCAAAATACACGAAGAAGGCAGGGTGGCGATATTGGACGTGGAGCCACAAGCTTTGAAGGTGTTACGCACAGCAGAATTTGCACCTTATGTTGTTTTCATCGCCGCTCCCGTGTTCCAGAATATTACCGATGTAAGCATCGAACGTTTCAAACACTCATAAATATTTAAAAGAGAAAGAAACACGGTGCATTGAAATTTAAAGATAAGTTTTTCTCTAAACAAGATGAATGTCAAGACAACCCTTTTGTAAATCTATGCACACCCAATTAAGATGTAAAGCATTACAGCTGTCAAGTTACTAGGATGAAATAACAAATAGTAGACTAAAATAATTAACAATTGCAAAATAATTTTAGAAATAATAGTGACCATATGCTGTCATACCTTGACAAACTTGAATGATATAAGTTTTGAGCTTTAAAAGTTCCAAGATTATACCACTGTGAACTACAGTATTTTTTGTGGAGATTTTATTGGAATACCATAATCTTTTGTATTCGTGATACCATCCTCCATGAGCACAGATCGTTAACCTGCTGAAGGAAGGTGGAGCTAACTATGGTTCAGTTAACTGATTAGCCGACTAATCGGTCATTGATGAAATTACGGAACTCTGACACTTTCGTTTAACTAAATTTGCTGTTATAAATAAGTTACGTAATTGAAATCGCTTGGAGAGTTCAATCTCAGGTAGCAGCAACATCGCGTAGGCGACGTCGTTTCTAGACTGTCTAAAGTTTTTGTCGAAGTTACTGAAGATATTAGGTGTAGAATTTATTTTAATTAGTGCACATTTACAGCTCACTCTGTCAAAATATGTAACTTACTTTTTTAAGAACAAATAATCCAACACTCCACAGTCCCAAAGTTCTAAGACTAGAAACGAGATAAATTCAGTTCCTTCTCGTTGCTAAAATGAGGTAATTGACTTTTTCAGTGTGATGGAAGCCTGGAAAGACTAGCGAAGGAGTCAGACTCGTTGAAGCAAGCGTACGGCCACTTTTTCGACTTAACCATCGTAAACAACGACATCGAGGAGACGATCGCGCAGCTGGAGGCGGCCATCGAGCGGGTTCACACGACACCTCAGTGGGTGCCAGTGTCGTGGGTCTACTGACAGCGAACCTCTCCAATTCGTCAAATCACCCACTGCAACGGCTCGTCGAATGTGAAACAGTGATCATCGAATCGCGATCCACCGAACGACCGGTCCATTTACGATCGCTTAACTGCGACCACGATAGACTGTTACAACGTACCTAAGTTAGGCACATGGGGGTCGCAGTCGTAGCCGATTCGGGACAGACAGGCACGTATAAACGCGTCGGACCAATCGAACGAACGAATTCGTCGGGAATCCTTCGATCGATGTATACAGCATAATATCGACTCGAATGCGTGACTTTGGCCGTGTGTTCATGCACAGTTTTTTTATCACTACTGAATTGTTACTACTACTGGTTAATTACACTTATCGGTACCCGTTATTGTCAATCGCGTTGGGAAGAGTTAAAGAGACGAAAACTGATCCGGTTCTCATACGACGAAGAACACGACAATCAAAAAGAAAGCCGCATAGGATACAAGCCTCGGTACTTATTGTTTCTTCGGTGAATTTAGAAGCAAGCATTCGAATCTCTTACTCGGTTGAACATTAAGGAGCTATAGTTTTCCATGCAGTTTTCTCTCTTTCCCTCTTCGCATCTGCTCTTCTTACTTTCCATCTATCTGTCTGTCTCTATATTTTCCGCTGTCTTCTTTGCATTTCTCGAGACATTCCTCGTGCCACGCGCGTACACGAATCTAACGCTGATCTCGTCAGTCTGTGCGGTCTGTACGTAGCCACGAAGTGGTAACGAAATAAATAGATAAAATAAGCACAGTTGGTGAACGATTAGGGGTGAGAATCAAACCGAAGCGGATTAAAAGGAGGGAACGGTCGTTCGAACTGTTCGTGAATGTTGACCGAGTGGACACGCTTGTACCGTTATTGCGAAATCTGTCAATCGACTCTATCCGTAACCTATAATTGCCTCCTATCGTACTCTCTTATAACTATTGTATACAGAGCGAAGAAAAATGCTAGGACCTCGCTGCCCTCGCCGTAACCGTTCGATCTCTTCGTTCCGATCTAGGGAGAATCGGGCTAACGTGGGCAGCTAGTCGTTTACCAGTAACTTTAAGCAGTAGAGAAACTTCGCCGATTTCGTCTAGTAATTTCGAACATCTGACGAACGTTCGAGATGAAACCTTCGTACGTGTATATTGCGCGAGCGCTATTCTTCCTCCTTAGCAGCGCCATTTTTCTTTTTCCGGTTCGAGCGTATCACCACATACTTCCGGAGCTATCCTATTCCGACCTCCCGCCGGAACTGGGACGTCTCGCTCGGGTTTCATCCTCGAATCTCTCGTATAATCTTGATTCTCAATCTCGAGAGCTTAACGCGAACGTCTTGGAGATGGCGCTTTCATCGAACCGTTCTCCTACGGGTTTTACGTTTCACATATACGACATACATGGTACGTCACCGTAAATATCACTCGGTTCGCATTGCATCCTCGTACAAAAGCGCATTATCGAATGACGAAGTAACAGAACGCGCGGTTTACTACACGAATATTTATAACACGTAAACTCAAGTAAATAGATAGTCTACCAACTATATGAAATAATACTAAACACCGTCTTGCATTAAAGAACAGAAGCAGTCTAGAACATATACACGCTGACACGCGCACATTAATTACACCTTGTAGAAACGCTTACACGATCGTACGCGTGACACAACACACCATTTACACAATACACGTGTGTAATCCTCTTATAACAACGCTAAGCAGAGCAAAATCAATACTGCAAAATAATATGTACGTTCAAAATTTATAAAATTAATGGTATACATACGTTCGCTTGAAATACATTTAAAAGATGTAAAAGTATCATAAAAGTATTGTATTCGGGAGATATACAGGAAATATTAAATACATACATGAGAATGATATGAAAGAATTATAAAAGTAATATTATGAACAATGAAATGATATAAAAGTAGCATAAAAATAATATGAACATCCGAATAATACAAAAGTCATATAAAGGTAATATTTATATTTAAATAATTCCAAAGTAACATAAAAGTAATATGTAAATTCAAACAATACAAAAATAATATAAAGGTAATAGTAACATTGAAATGTTACAAAAGTAATATAAAAGTAATATGTAAATTCAAATAATAGAAAAATAACATAAAACTAATAGGAGCAAAATGACAAAAGTAACATGAAAATAATATGAACATTCAAATAATATACCTACATTAAAATGTTACAAGATTAACATAAAAGCAATACGTACATACAAATAATACAAAAGTAGCATACATACAAAATTTGACATTATGTTGAAAAAAATTTGATAAATTTTTAATAATTTAAGAACCTTGTGACAACCTGATATAAATCAAAATTTTGTTGTATGCATTTATTTCACTTCGAAATTTAGAAAAAATTGTTTTTCTGCAATAACAAAAATGTTTTGATCTTTTTGAAAACAGTGTATTATGTGAATATTCAGTAAAAAAAAAATAATAAGTGTTATAGGAGGATTACCAGTACACATAAAGCAGAAAACAGAGACACGACAAGTAACGTGGATTCAAGAGAAACAGATTTAACGTCTAGGTAATTAATTACAAACGATTAAATGAATTAATTGTGTAACTAATTAACACTAAATTATTAGGTGACTAGGACATTTGCATATGCAGCCCGTAGAAGCGAAGGAGTGAATGGGTGTACGTACGGTTATTGGTGTGAGTCTGTTGTATTTCGCGATCAACGTTGTGACCTTCACGTGGCTTTGTTCAGAAAAATAAAAAAAATGTTTAATTACAGCTCAATTACTTATATATTAAGATCTCGAGAAACATATACATACAAGGCACAGTTTTCACACACACACGTACACGTACACACGCGTACACGCAGATTCAACTATGTTCTTCCTACTCGACACAACAGAACAGAACAGACGATGTTTATAATAGTGATCGATCGGGTAATTGCCCTGTTAAATTAAACGGTATATTTTGATGGTTACGAAAATGGAGGATAGAAATCTGTTGTGTACGTAATTTACGAACAGGTACCACTTTCTCGCACGGAAACAAGTATATAAAATTTGTTAGGTGACAAGGATCGTCGCATCAAAATCGAAGGAAAGCTCGTGTCGGTATGATCGTTTAGTATGAATGAGAAAACAATTGAGATGTAAGAAGAACGAAAACTTCAGTGATTTTGTAATATTTCTTATAAGTTGTAGCTGCCATATCCAGTAATGTTAAGTAACTAGGTGCACTGAGTGATTATCTGACGACGACTGTTAGAATTCTAATGGTGATGATTAATAATAATGATCAATGATTGATCCTACATGCTCCTGCAAGTGTGTGTCCGCGACTTTGGATGAGTTACGCTAAGATGTTGAAAGACGACGGGTCTAAAGAAAACAATAACAGTTCATTACAATTATGTAATTATAAATAAGAGAAAGAGACGAAGAATATTATAACACGTTGTTAATTGAATTAATAAAACTAGCCCAAAGTGTCGAACGTGATTTCATTTATACCCGTTCATTTTATAATCGTGCGATTATAATGGACTCTGACGTCAACAATTTATTTCTAATGGCACTCACAAATATTTACATAAATATCAAAAACATATGCTCTAATAAATTATTACAAATTTACATTTGTTTTTGAGGAATTTGGGAATTGATCACGTGGAAACTTATTGTTCTGAAAATTTAAGAATTTGAGAATTCTTTCATTTTTTAATTTTTATAGCTAAAAATTTGAAAACGTGCAAATTTGAAAATTTGAAAATTTTAAAGTTTGAAAACATAAAAACTAAAGAACTAGAAGATTTAAAAATTTAAATTAAAGATATATTTTAATTTATAATAAAGGTTGACAAGAGAACAATAAACAGGTGACTTTTATCATATTTAATTCACGATTACAAAAATGTTAAATCATTGATTAACATTATAATACAAAATAATATGTACAATTGTTACTCCTATAATTTGATCACTAAGTACATTATGAATCATATCTTAGTCATAAACTTCAGTGTACTTCACACAATTCGATCACAAATATATTTATTTAATCTTGCATTCATTCATAATAAGTTTTAAATAATAATAGAATATGTTTTAATAGACTAGTATATAATTATGCTAACTGAATCATGCTAATTTGATAACTTGACAATCTGCTAATTTAATTTCATAATTCAAAAATTTGATAATGGCAATTTTTCCTAGGAAATCATACTTCCTAGTGTACAAGTAAAAAAATTCATAAGCTCATTTAAATATATTAAACTTAATTACAGAAAAAACTATAAAATTATAAAATAATTAGGAAACACATTTTACAACAGACATTTCAATCCTCCACAAATTAAGACAGTTTGCTGACAACACATGGTAAGTTCTATCTTAAATAGTAAACAAAACGATCACAGTTAAAAAATGTTAGAACTTGCAATTCATTAATTCGTCGAAAGAAATGCTACATATAAATCAAAGAACAATTATTTGGACTAAATAAACATACATACATGAAGAATATTATATGTACAATATCTGAAAATATAAATATATACTATACATGTCTAGTAAGTTGGCAGTCAGAAACAATGCAGACTCTATCGACTCACAACTTATCAGACAGTACTCTAGATAAATAAGTTACCATTATTGCACTGTGTGTTAAATTTTCTACATAAACCTCATGTCATAAAATTGTGAAATGCAAAAATTAATACAAATTTATAGATCACAAACTTACACTTTGATTTGATTGTTATGGTATTTATTTCAGTGCCAAACGGTGATATATCGAAAGAACATATATAATTATCTTTTGTATCTGTGCCAGAAGTTGTCAATTTTTGTTCAATCTTGTTAATTTTTCACTGGTAAACAGAAGGTTATAAAATTATAAGAAATAAGAAACTTCATCGAGTTCACAAGAAAATGTACAGAATATACAAATCGTCGAAACTTACAATTAATAACGATACTTCAAACGATAAATAATTTTTTATAGAATCATAAGAATTGAAAATTGAAACTTATAATTTTTCAAGAATTTTGTAACCAAACTTTGCGTTATTCTGAAAAAATATTTAATAGATTATTCGAATATTGAATATCTGATGAATTAAACATGTCGATGCTTCCTCTTTAAAGGATGTTTCCGCACAGAATTATTTTTGCGAGCCAACACCGATGGTGGTATCAGCATATCCATTTCTGAAGTATCCGTTTGATTGCATTGGTTCTGGTCCATGGGGAACATGTACTCCAGGTCGATATCGTACCTTCGAACCAATGAAATAACGTTAAATACATTCTCGTTAATTAAATTCTCACGTAGGTGCAGCAGATGTTCTATACAGAAAACGAAATGAGATTACGGTTGTTACTCACCTGGGTAATTTCTCGCGAAGATACGAAATAACGTTAACTCCGAGACTTGGCTCTCGACTCATAATAAAACTTGACAAATATCTGGGACTTTTGCTCTGCTCGGCGCAGTGCATCAGCAATGCCCATGATTTGTAATCTGAGTCTAGGACGTATGTGTTGTATACACCCTCGTCTGTAAAAATACTATATTCGATTAATTTGTTCTTTGTAAATCTTCTTTGGTCATTTAAGTATTTTGGACTTTTATCCTTTTATGTTAACGTCTGAGAAACGTTTTCGAAAACACCATAAGAAATCGCAGGGTATCAAGTTTCCGTCAGAGCTCCCAAAAATTATACTCCAAGATGTCAACCCACGAGTTAGCGCGTGATCCAAAGTAAAAGGTTTTGAAATTTGGGGCTTCAGTTTTAGAAATTTTGAATATTCGGAGCATTGAAATTTGGAAGATTGAAAGTTAAGAAGGTTGATCGAATTTAGAATGATCGAAATGTGCAAAGGTCTTTCAAAAATTGGAATGCAGTTGGGACATTGGAAAGTTGAAACTTTGGGTGATTCAAACTTTGGAAAGTGGGGACTTTGGAAGGTTAGAATTTTGCAAGGTTAGGACTTTTGAAGGTTGGAACATAGGGAAGGTTGGGACTTTGGAAAGTTGGAACAGTGGAAGGTTGGAACTTTGAAAGATTGAACCTTCGGATGATTCAAACTTTAGAAGATGAGTACTTTGGAAGGTTAAAACATTGCACGGTTGGGACTTTGGAGGGTTGGAACTTTGGAAGGTTGAATCCTTGGAAGGTTGGGACTATAGTTGGAACTTTAGAAGGTTAGAACTTTGGAAGATTGGAACTTTGGAGGGTTGGAACTTTGGATGGTTCAGACTTTGGAACGTTAGAACTTTGGAAGGTTAAGAGTTTGGAAGGTTGGAACTTGAAAAAGATGAAATTTGAGAGGGTTGAAATTTTGGAAGATCGAAAGTTTGGAAGATTATAACGTTGCAAGGTTGGAACTTTGGAAGATTGAAACTTGAGAAGGATGATTGGTGTGTGACCGCTCGAGTCAATAATACCACCAAAAATACGTGCGAGGCGTCCATTTCTATTCTGACCAATTGTAGCTCTTTTAGACACGTGAACCTCTTTACGCGCCAACTCATGGGTTGACATCGACACGTCACATGTGAACTGTGTGCGTCATGAGTGCGTCATGAGTGCGTCATATTGCAAAACAAAGGTACAACAATTTGAAATAAATATTTTCTAACGAAAGCTATGGTGTTATTCGTATGGCGCATAAATATAAAAATAGAGAATAAACATCTGGGTTAGCCTCTTCACGCGCCAACTCGTAGGTTGACAACGGTAATTAATGCTTGATCTTGACCCTTAAGAAAAGTGAAATGTTTGCGATACTCACAAGAATACTCAGCGTGTACCCAATGAGCAGGTAATTCTGTTGATGGTATCTTCCAAGTAATATTACCAACTAGCTGTTCGTTGATCGGATCGTCGGTGAAACTGTAAGTGAAATTCATGGTAACTTCCGTGCTGTCGGACGAAAGTGATAATTCAGCACGCATGCATCTGTAAGCGAGGGCTTCTTCTGAACTTGCATAATACTGCACTATATACCACGATCCGAGGAACTGCAAGAAATACAAGCAATTTATTACCCTGGCACAGAGCGTACCTTCATTGCTAATCCGTGTAACTGTTCGCGATTGGTATTCTTGTTGTTCGCGTTGAAACGTTAATCGAAGTGTCCGTTCTATATGTGCTTTACGATCCTCAGATTAACAAGCTTACATTTCAGCAGACATTCGGTGTTAGACTATATTTTTACTCTTAATTAATTGAAAAATTGAATTATGTCCTGTTACGTAAATTCTGAGAATACAATTTAATTGGCAGGAAATAAATGAAGTAATCGAATAAAACGACCGTATGCATGTAGGATGTTTATGAATTATAAATATCAGTTCTGAGAGTATGATTTAATTGGGAGAAATTGAGTAGAGTAATCGGAGGAAGCAATGATAAGCGTCGAGGATGTTTGTAAGTTACAGATATTAACTCCAATAATTTAATTTAACTAGAAAAAATTAGGCGAAGTAATTCGACATGACGTTCGTACAGTCATAAAATATAATAATGCAATTTAATTAGAAGAAATTAGGTTATATAATAGTTGAACTTAACTAAAAAAAGTTAGGTTCTATAATAAATAAATTTAATAAAAAAAAATTAAGTTACTTAATCAAACATGATCATAATCACATAAAACATACGCAAATTTTAAATACCTATATTCTCAGAACATAATTTACCAATGTAATCGAACGAAACGTTAATAAACTATAGAATACTCACAAATTACAGTTCTAAGAATGCAATTAAATTGGGGGACATTGAATGAGGCAGTGAAATCTTTACGAGCATACAAAATGTTACAAATTGTACGTACATATTCTACGAATCTAATTTAACTGAAAGAAATTAAATCGAGCAATCAAGTCGAACCTTCATAAGCGTATGTTTGTAAGTTGAACAATACATCACAATAACAAAAACATAAATACAGAATTTAAATATATTGTTCATAAATCATAAATTAACATAATGTTTACAAATTACATCTGTACAAAATAAAATACAACATAACAATATGAATTATCAGAACATATAATACAATGTATACCTATTTGGTGAATTAGTGAATTAATTATAGATCGATTGATTAATTTTTCGTTAGGTCCTCGATTGATCATTGGCAATTATACTGGCAGTCAACATACTGAATATAACAGTACGTACATAACTATAGGAAGCAGATGGATGATTCAATGTGATGAATGAATTAGTGACATCATTATCGGAAGACAATAAATCACGAAGGTCAATAGGATAACAATATCAAAATGCAACACGCGAATAAAGAGCGAAGAACATATTCGATAGAAGCAACTAGTTTTATATGCATGCAAGGTACAAGTCCGAAATAGCTTTCCCTTAAACACGCATAAAGACCTAAAAATAAATCGCTTGCAGGCCTTCTTTGAAAGAAGACTCGCGATATTTTATGCGACCCGTTGTCCCACACGCTGGAACCATAACCTCAAACTACATTGAGTACATCTTTTAAATTACTGTGAAATTATCTACGAAATGAATACTTCATCATTGCTGAAATACTTCATCAATGTTCACTTACGAAATCTCTAATAATAAATTTCATTGCCAATTAGTAAATAAACACACGTTCAGAAAATTAGGGAAAAGAGATGTTTCAAATTTGAGTCTTTCAAAAATTTTATTTTGCAATATTTATCAGAATGTACTAGTACTTGAGTTAACATCAATTACTATAAAGAAATGCTTTAAGGTTCCTGTTTTTCTTGGAAAAATAAAATATTTCCAGTAATTTTAAATTACTGTACCAACTTGTATATTTAAATAATTTATACTTGAGTGAAAATTGACTTCTGTTAGACATTTTGTGTTGAGATTAAAATGGATGTATGTAGGGTTCCAAAGGGTGCTAATACGGCACTGTATTTCATAATTGCACCTGTGAAACTGTCATATGGACACGTTATGTACACACAATGCATCTTTCACGATGTTATAACGAAAATTGTGTCGCAAAGCGAGGAAATTGTAATTTCTGTTATCGTGTTAGTACACAACCTAGGCGTGTTCAACAAACGCGCTCCGATTGCGCTACACCGAATTATTATTATATATTCAGCGTGCATATTGATCGGAAATCCATCGTGATCGTCTATTTGTGAAATCGGAATATCAACGAGAGATACGTAACTAGATGTCGAACGATTTTGACCCGGCAATTAAGGCAGATTCAGGTACTGATTGCAAATATGCGACCTAATACAGAGTGTTTAATATTGTTATAAACTATTATTTAAATCGTGTTCAGTTCAGACTTTTTTGGCTTTGTCAATTATTTGTTAATATATGTGTTTACTTTAATATTAACGATATTTCATATCAATTTTGGGTGCATTTTACTTGGAATACAATATAATGTAGTTAATTGCTTTTACTGGTTTATTTTACGAAGAAACAAAATTAGTAATTTGGGAATTGGGGGCGTTGAGAGTTAGCGAATTGAATTTCTAAATTTCTCAAATTTCTCCTCATAAATTTTATTATTTATTTCTATATTTCTAAATTGACAAGTTAGCAAATTACCAAATATCTTAGCTGGAATAATCTCAAGAACTAGAAGGATTCTTTGTCCACATGTCATTCGCTGCACGCACCGTGCACGCAGGTGCCCTTGAGCTCTTCATCGGGCATACTTCCCATTACTAAACAATAATCGAACGTCCCACACACGTATCCCCAATATATCAAAGTTTCGTCTTCCCTTCATCTTGAAACACTTGGTTCTGTATCTCAAATCTTCTTCCATTATAATTATAACACTGTCAATGAACTTCACCTGCCATCTTAAGTCTATTAATCCCTCCTCAAACGTTCTCTACATTTACATATCTCAAAATTTACACCCTTCAAACACTCGTACCTCCATCTCTTTCTGATAATATAATTATCGCCCTGTCAATTGGATATTTTATATCCACGTCATATTTGAATTCCTAATGGAAATTTACAGTTAAATCTCTTCTAACGTGAGATCTTATCTCCGAACTTTTAAATCTCAAGGTTCTACTCAAGGTTTTATCTCAGTTGATTTATTTCGTAATGCGTGTTTCATCCACGCGTCGAGTTTGAAATCGATTAAAAATTTGGACGAAACACATGTGTAAAATACGTGGTAAAAGTTCCATCAAATTGCAAAAATTGAACGATGCTGAATATAACTTTTATACATACTGTATAAATAAGGTGCAAGACAAAAATTACAAAAATTCCTGAAGCTATTTAATATTATTTTGTCAAGATATATCTGAAAATAAATCGCTGAAACTTCCTATATTTGTTCGCGAATCGAGTACATCTGTTTCTTCAGCATCTTCGTGGACCGATAGTTTACACTTAACGGTGAAGTTAACTTTGTATGTTGAACACGGAGTGTATCATTCATAGGTAAATAAGTGCATACTGTTTTAGGTAAAAATATACTGTATACTGTTACACATGGGTACAATATGATACACATAGGTAAGTGTACAATGTGATCCATAAGTATAGCAATTCGTGTTATACATAGGTGAATATATCGTGTTATACATAGGTGAATATATCGTGTTATACATCGGTACATAATGCACAGTGTAATTCATAGTCAAATATGTAGATCATAGTATGATCCATAGATAAATAATGTTGTCCATAACAGTCCACTGCGGAATGGAAACTAGAATAGCAAATAACTAGATCTCACATCAATTTACGAATAAGTAAAGCAACCTCTGGACCTCATATTAAAATAGCTAAATATTAATTCTATATTTAAAGTATGTTTTACTTGTATATTCTACGAACTTGGTGGAACTTTCTAGTACGTAAAGTCCCAGTTCCAAAAAGTGTATCCAAAGTGTCGTTCGCGCAGAAAGCATGCCCTAAATGTTCGAGTACTTTTGCGTTCATGCAGCGAACAATAATCGAACCGTCGTATACAGCCACGTACCTCGGATATGTCAAAATTCCGTATGCCCTTTACTTTGGGACACTTGGTCTTGTCCTCCCGCCTCTTCCAAGTACCGGCAGTATCATCAATCAAACAGGCCAGCAGCAGTAGCGGCACTATCAGCGAACAGAATCTCGAACAGCTCGTTCCGGGCTGCATTCTCTCGGTCGCATTCAAGCTTCTAGCCACTTGGCACACGCGGAACTTCTTACTTCTTCGCTTAGGCCTGGCCGACTAAAGGCCACCGAGACCGGACAGAATGAACAGAGGACGCGCTCGTGACTACTACTATCTACACAAACGAAGAGGGGGTGGTCACTATCACGTTCCTCCCTTTGCATTCTTGCTGCTCTTTCGTTTTCAATCGGCAACTTGTTCCGCGGGACGCACATACGGATCCTCGTGGCAGGCGCCAGCTTTGCCCAGGATCGTAGGCGTGATCGTCGCCGCAGCTAAAGAAGGGCATCGACTGTTATAAACCGCTCCTATCCTGCTCTTGCACGTTCCACTCGCATCTTCGCGGATTTTTATAGTCCCGTGTATGTACCATGACGGTGTACGCGCCTCTCCTTCAAGGTAAATATGAACGAACGCGAACTGGCTTGTTCTCTTCCTTACGGTGATCCAGAAACGCGAGAGATGAAACCTAGGGATGTGGACTGACGTGGGTTTATCAACTGCATTGAGATTTATCTTTTTAGGAATGATTTTTGTACGGTTAGAAATTTAATTTTATATTGAGAATTTGTACAGAAACAAAGGTAATGTCATATAGTCCGCAATTATTACATTGTACGTATCACATGTGTGATAGAATCATTTAGTAAATGCCACGTATGTAGTAATATCTCAAATTAAATGTTGCATATGTGATAATGTCACATAGTAAATATCACATGTGTAACAGCATCACATTTTTAATAGTATCACGTAGGAAATATCACACATGTGTTAGTGTCACATACAAAATATCGCATATGTAATAGTGTCACATATGAAATACCACATAATGAATATTACATACGTGATAGTACCACATGTTAAATATCACATATGTGATAGTGTCATATAGAAAACTTCACACATGTAGTGTCACATACGAAATATCAAATAATAAATATTACATATGTGACAGCATCACTTAGAATATATCACGTGATGTATCTCATAGAACATATGTGATAATATCACATAGAATACATGTAGAATTCGAAAAATAGCGGTGACAAAATAAATTTCAAAATCAATGGCTGCCATAAAATTCGAAGTAACAGATAAACAATATAAAGTTCAAAATTGTTAGACAAATATCTACTTATCTACTTCATTTAATGAAACTAGCAAGATTATCAACGCGAATAAATGATTTATCATGTTATAATACGTATCTGTTACAGAATATATCTAACGAAGAATACATTTGTATTTCTGTTATGGGTTAGTTAATGGATGGTCTGGAACTGGACTAGATTGAAGCTGATCCTTTGCGAAATTGTAGAAACTGTGGGAGAGATTCGGAAACAGATTCTGTTTATTTTAGTAAAACCATTTGTGAGTTGTACTTTAATCTCCGTTTTTATAGAACGTCAGCTGTTTCAACATGTGTTGAATTTCGATTAAATTTGAAAGATCGGTGTAGAATACTTACATCGTTCTAACAAAAACTTACAGATTTTAGTGGAAATTGAGATGAACAAAAGATTGAGTATACATGCGATAAATGTTACATATTCTTCTAATTTATAAGTTAACTAATATTTAGAAAATTAAAATTTGGGTAAGTTATTAATTAATTATAGTTTCTTTGTAATTTGACAAGAACTTATTATTGTAAATATAATTGTTTAAGTTTCGAAATATAATTCTACTAAGAATACCGACTATAATACTATAATCTATAATAGATTTAACGCTATGAGATATTTATTAAAAAATTTGTAATTAAAATAAAAATTTAGTAATTAAATATCTCAAGTTTTAATTGGAACGATCCAATATTGATCTGATAGAATATTTGGGTTATAAGTAATTTACTGATGGAATTATTTTACTAAAATAACCAAAACCAAAGCATTAATTTTGAATAAATTACTACAACTTCATTTGTTTCAATTATGTACAAAATACAGATTTTGCAAATAACTTGATCGACTTTAAATATTTTGTTAATTATTTTCAAAATATATATTAAATACCACAAGAAGATATCAGGATGTTTGCATGCATTGAACGTATAAATAATGGTAACACTTTTAATTTTATCTTGATATACGTGGTGTAATTAACATACACATTGACAATTAATATGCACGTTTAAACTCCAGTACGTCATGTTCTACTCCCCCCGCAATTACTATTCAAGAAACGTCGATAAACAATTCAGTAACAGTTCTGTGAATATCTTCGACATACCCTCTCGTCCAACCGGAAACGTGTCCGAAATGAGTGATTTGGTCATCTTCGTGATTCACGGTACATGATACAGTACCTACTATAAATGTCCCCTCACACACAACTTGTACCACGTTTACAGCGAAAACTTCCAGAACCGTGTCTGTGCGTGAAACAAGATTTGTTTCCAACTAGGGAAAGTAATGAGACATAGTACACAATGTAACAATAAACGTCTTACTCATTTCTAGATAATCCTTCAAGCTTTCGCATGCTCCTGACGTGATGACTAATGGTTTTGAATTCAGATTCGATGACTATCTTTGAGATTACTAAAACTAACTTATGTAGCCATATTTGAAACAAATATTCCAATGTTCCAGAGTTTCGAAATTTCTAACCTTATAGTCCCAAAATTGTAAAATTCCAGTCTCCAAGTTCTAGTAGGTCAATCAAAATGGACGAATTAAATTTTTTTAAGTTATTTTACTATCGTGTTATAATGTTCTTATAGGAAATCGAATTTTTTAGAAGAGTATGCTTATCGCACAGAACTGAAAATAATAGCGTCGTTCGAACCAATTCCAAGCAAATGTACATAAATTAACACTAATCTGAAGAAACAGATACGCACATTATCTATTACTCTGCTTCTTTATCAAACATCCTTTTCCTCTATGCGATAACAGCGGAGTAAACTAACGATAATGAAGTTAGAGAAAGGAGAAAAAGTTATCGCGCATAATTTTTTATTCACACAAAATAGAACGAAAGAATAATAATCTTAATTGTATTGTATAAAATTTATTTTATTAAAAGTAGAAAATATTTGTTGCATATGTTTTAATTATGGCTAGCTAAATACATTGGTTGGACGCAATCAACTTCATCGATACCAATATCGTTCATAAAATTACTGATAACCCGTCATTTCCATGGCGGTTTAACTTTTTGTTGATCCCCTTTGTTAAACAGTTTTTGAGGGATTGGTATATATTCACTAGTGTCATGAGTAGCCTGAAATCAAACAGAATTCAAATGATATCACAATACTTAATTAAGATTAAAATATAAGTTTGATGACAAATTTACATCTGATACAGGCTGCCATGTAATACTGTCTTCATCCTTTATACTTGACTCCTGTTTTAAATAATGTTTTCGCGGAACTTCTCTACAAACTATAGGCGGACTTGAAATATTTTCTCTGATTTTTGAAAATTCTTCCTTTGATTGCTGTAACTCGGCGATCTACAAAATATTTATTCAAAGAAATATTTACATAACCAAGAAATATGACCGTCAAGTTACCATTAAATATGTATTATAAAAGTAAATTACCATTTTTATATATTTTCTGAGATCATCTTTCGATTCTTTTCTGCTAGTTAAGGGAGTATCATCGATTGGCGTCATGCTACTCATACTTCCGTTATAATCATGAAAATTTTTTACATCTGACATTTGCGTCGTCAATCTTATTGGTTCTTGAGAAAGTTTTGTACAACAATTTGGCATTGATTCAGACTTTTTTGGACCTTTATACTCGAACAATCGTTCAGCGTGAATTTTTTGTAGCGGTGTCAAATTTTCCATATTACCGCCTATAAATTATTAAAGGTTAGGTATACCACAAAGAGCAATTTTAGGTATACATCAAGTAGTCATTTTACCCGATATAATTTGTAAAGCCTTTTGCCATTGCTTTTGCATCACAGAATGAAGCTGTTCTGCAAGTTGAGACTTAGTAGCACGTTGACAATTCAATTGTGTTTCTAACATACTTGATTTCTGTAAAGCTTCAGCTAATTGAAGCTCACATAATCGTTTCTCTTCTTTGTGTTTCTCCTCTAATAAATTGATTTCTAATTGATGCCTGAATACATTTTTATTTCTCATATACATATTTGCCTCAAGTTGATAAAATAATATATGTTTAAAAGAACCTCAACATACTTATCTATGATATCTTTAATTTTCCTAGCTGCACATTCAGCAATAACTTGCTGTCTAGTTTTTAATTCCTCAAGAAATTCCGATTCAGCTGTATCAAGTTGGGTTTGGAATTCCTGTAACTTTACTTTTACAACTTCATCAACTTGCTTCTGATAGATTTCTTGTAATTCTGACCTAAGTTTTTCTTGCTCTACCTCGAGCGTTTTCGTTTCATCCTTAGCTAATTTCTGAAATCAAGAATATCAACCGCTAACAAATCAATGTTCGAAATTTAAAGACAATGCTAATCAATATATTACCTCTGCCTTCTTAGCATCATCAAGCAATGAAAGCAGTGATATATTTTTTTGTTCTAGAATGGCATTTCGATTATTTTCTTCTTTTAACTTCAACTGTAAATTCTCTTTTTCTTGTCTTAGAACCATTAGTTCAGCTTCACAAGTATCCAATGCTTTATGGATAACATCCATTTCATTTCTAACTTCTCCACCCTTTAGTCTCTCTTTACCTAACTCTTGCTGAAGATTCTTTAACATTTCTTCAGTCTGTTGACTTCTATCTAATAATTTATTATATTCTACTTTTAGCTGTTCATATCTGTTTTCTGCTTCTTGCACAAATGACTTGTATGTCTCTAATTCATCAGCATGACTTTTTAATAAATCTATCCTTTCTTTCATTGCTGTGTCATTCTTTTCTTTGTAACCTGCAGCTAAATCTAGAGCCTTTGACAATTCACCTTCAGATCGTTTAATTTGTGATTGAAATTCCGAAATTTCTAACTGATGTTTCTCTGTTACATGTTTAAGATTTGTTTGCAAAGCATTGTATTCACTTTCTAACACATAAACGCGCTGTTTTAATTTAGACCAGGCATTGTGAAATTGTGCTATCAATTCATTCTTTTCATTATCTACTCTAAGTGCTACAGCAACCTTTTCCTGCTGTTCTAACAATCGTTTCTGAAGTTCTTGAATTAGGTGTTCACAATGCTATAAAGTATCATAAGTATTCATACTGTTGACTGTATCATTTTATTAACAAAACTAATATAGAAACTAACGCGTTCGCCTAAACTTATACATACCTCCCGACGAAACTTTTCTTCTTCTAATTTAATTCTACGTATTTCTTCTTGTGACTTAGTACCATTATTGTCCCAGAAATCAGATAATGATAAAAGTCGTTGAGATTTCCTACCACAAAAACAAAATGAAATTGGTATCTTTGAAACTATATGGCTAATTTTAAACACTTGACAATTTGATGGAAATACCTTGGGAAAAATTCTGTATTTGTTGAGGCATGGCAAATACTTTTAACAAATGGACCATCACTTGCTTCTTTCACATGTCTCACATTCCCATTCTGTTCAGAATTTTGATATGTTTGTGGTAAATGTGGTAAATTAAATTCTGTATTTGTTGTTGATGTTGCAGTGTTACATTTTGTTAATTCATTATATAATGAGGCATCTGATGTTGTAGCCTGTTCAGTGACTGTTTCTTGCTTTTTCCCAGCAGTTGCTTTTGTAACTGACTTACTAACACTACTTATGTTCTTCAAGTCGCTTGTATTTTCTATATCTCCAGTCTTTGAAAGCGATTTCTGGGTATTCTGTCCCCATGGTTTGAATGCTGAGATCATTTTATCAGTCTCATTCGATTGGAATGAATTATCACATGGTAAGGATATATCGGGAAAAGCTTCAGAATATTTTTTCTGAGGTAAACTTGACAGAAAGTCATGATACTGACTTGAATCTCTTGACTCAAATTCCAACTTCCTACTAATAGGATGTCTACTAATGCTATTAAAGTTACTGCATCTAGAATTATCATCATTTTGATTAGACGATAATACACCGTTTTGTTCCTTAAGACCTTTATGCATTGATACCCTATTGATTCTTTTCAATAACTCTAATTCAGTAGCTTCCATTTCTTGAAGCAGTTCATCAACTTCGAAGAGTTCCATTTCTTGTATGCTACTTTTAGAATATGACGAATGTGGCTGTTCCGTTGCGCTGAACAAAGTTGAGGTAGATGGCATTGAATGCAACTGATTAGAAGGTTTAACGTACATATTATTTGTACTTGTACAATTGTCTGAATAAGAATACGGTTCCCTTCTGGAAAAAGTAACATGCGGGAAACCCACATCGCAAGCAGCAGAAGATACCACCACAGAGGATTGGGACATTACGGGCTCATGCTTATTCTTATTGTGCTCGTTAGTGTTAGTCGCGTTAGTACCAATAGCCATAGGAAAATGACCCTCTGACTTCACATCATTCTGATGGAAATTAATATGATTTGATAATGAATTAGGAGTTGTTGGAACAGATAAGGATTGACAGGGTTTTACAGGTGTATTTTGTAAACTAGAACTCTGGCTGACAGAGAACCTAGTTCTAGGTAATGTCTGCCTGAACTTGGCACCCAAAGTGTTTTGAATTTTCGAATCCAATGAATTGTTTAGCAAAGTAGCATCTAAACTATTATCTTTGGATTCAATAGCAGAGATTCTGTTTTCCAATGACTGCATATGCTCCACAAGTTCTGATATCACTCCAGATCTTTTACTACTATAGTCTGTGTTCACTTGGTCAGAGCTAACGTCAGACTCTGAAGATGATGGTACGAGGAAGAGGTCAGGCGGAATTAGGAGCAAAACATCTGTATCATCAGAATCGCTCATTATCCATTTATGTTTCCCTTCATCAAAGCAAGTTAAATCCGATTACTGCATTCACCAAATATACACCAAAATATTTACACCATATTTACACAGCCCCTTCAAAAAGTGAGTCATGTAAACAAAATTTTACTCACTGTTTTTATCATTTAAAATTACTAAACTGAATATAAGCCTTAAAGATATAAACAGTTTATGAATACTCTTGAACAGCAGTTTCTCATGTTCTCTTTTCCACTTATAAATTACATTATAATAAACAGAATTTAAAAAACTTGTCAACTAACCAAACAAACAAACGTATATACTTTAAAGGGCTGATCGCTACCATACCTAACGGAAAAAAGAAATGCATGGAGAATGTCAGCAGATGGCACCACCATGAACTTTGAAGGTCCATTGATTTGAGGACATTTTGTTTCACATTACAGTACAAATATATTATTGATGTATTAAAAAATGTTAATTAAAGGCAACATTTCAAAGAGGTATGTAAAAGTATATTTATTCTTCTTCGTTGTAATTCAGGTTTTGCTAAATTCCAAAGTTTCGAATAAGTACTTCAAGATGTACAAATAAAAATAATAAAATAAAAGTATGAAAAGGTGAGGCAGTAAAAACTGTTGAAGCATAGAAACATATTCCAGACTGTGTCTTATACCCATGATAACGGCATCAATTTTGTTCACGTTCTAGAACAATGTATCCATCGATGCGGAATACTCGTCGTAAATTTTCAACAAGTTATCATCGATGCCATCTCTTTTTGCAGTTTACGTGTTATAATCCTCCGTATGTACGCAGCGAGGTATACAATATACAAGGTACGTTGTACACTTCTCGAGTCTCTGTCGATGCATGGTATTCGAATTCAAAGCTGCTTCGAATATTTCTGCGATTAAATATCTCGTTTCACGGTGCAATGCGATTCATATCGAGCCAACTGAAACGTTTCATCCTAGAAGGGTGAGACAGCGTTTATTAACCTTACTTGCAAACAAAGTGAAGTAATAATAAAACCTTCCTCTTCCTACTTTTCTTATGGAACAGTGGAAGTCGGAAATTCGAGAAACAATGCTGATTGATTTATATGAATATAGAGTTCGGATCAAGTTTGTTATTGAATGGGGTATATAAAACTTTTTATTGAGCGATGGGGACATGTAATCTCTTTTTATTTGTTCAGGAAATCAGAGCTGAACGAATGCTTCCATTTTGTTGTGATCAATGTAAAATGTATGATTCTGTATTTTATAAAATGAAGAAACAATGAGCAATTTGAGGATTTCAGAATATGAAGAATTAGGAATTGGGAAATTTAGAAATTTGCAATTGGGAATTTGGTGAGTTGAAAATTTGGAGAACTGGAAATTTAGAAATTTGAGAATTTAGTAAGTTGGAGATGTGGAAATTTAGAAATTCGGAATTTGGAAACTTGAAAATTTAGAAATTTAAGAATTCACTAATTTAAAGTATTGGAAATCTAAAAGTTGAGAAAACCAAGAAAGCTAAAAATTCCAAACATTTGATTAGGAATATTGGGACTGTAAATCTTAAAATATGAAAATTTACAAATTGTGAGGTATCCTGTTTATCCAAAAGCCATTGCAAAATATAAGTATGGCAGATCTTTTCTTTTCATTATGTCTGTTACACAATTCATAATGCTAACAAAAACAGGCACCATGAACCTCGTATAATACACGCCAAATGTAGTTTGCGTATGCATATCTACACAGTACAAACAGTTTCACGTTCTCTTCCGCTCCGCTGACATCATTCTTAGTCGTCTGTTAGCGAATCGAACGCGAATAACCGGCAAGTCTTTTCAAGAAGAACGACATGCGGGTCGATCTACTCTGATCAGCTTGCCGAACTTTTGCTACACGTTAACATTTCCAAGTTTCTGAAGTTATTCGTTCCGTCTATTGAATCATTGATTTGTCCGTATATCTGCGAGAAGGGCAACATAGAAACGGTTTCGCATCGAGTTTATACCATAAATGCGTTTTGTGTGTCCAATAGAGTGTGGTCTATCAAAAACAATCACTTTGATAAAAGGACAAAGATGGTTGTATAACAAAGATGTTCGTAAAAACATACGATTCATCAAATAGATTAAAATTTGTTTATCTCTTGTTACTTTATTTCCCCTTTTGAACAAGGGTTTTATTCTTCCTTTTGAAGAAGAGTTTATTGTCTCTCTTTTTTTCTTTTAAACAGTTCATTGTTACATTTTCTTTGAAGATTTATTGTTATCTTATTGTTTCCAGTTTAGGAGTTAATTTCGATACATTACTTATTTTACAGAAAGATTTATTGCAGACTAAAAGCCAACAGCTTTCTGTTATAATTTAGTTGAACTTTTAATTGTTCGCTACTGTGTTCAACAATTTGTCGGGTTGATTTTCCCATGATTGAAGTACCATCACGATTAGGATCCATACAATATCCGGCATTTTCACGTGGGATATGGCGGACAAACAAATTGAAACGAATAAGGGTTGAAACGAGGAGCCCGGAGATCGGTGCGGCGAAATTTGACGAGGATCAGGAGGTTGAAGCACTTTTGATCCGCGTCAGTGTGCATCAGTCAGCAGACACTGTCCGTAGAGGACGAGTTCGAAAATACAATCGATAAGTTCGTTGGCCGATCTTCTTTTCGGGGATAACTACCACTCTGCTTTCTACGGGACGAGTAGTCTACCAGAAGTGACCCCCGGTGCCAGGAATCTTCCGAACGGACGATCAATAACTTGGACTAGGAGAATATTGACAATGCCGTGGAAACTAGCTGATAACTCCGGCCTAACGGGGTGTTAATAGCAAGAGAAGCTAATTGTTCAGTCTAACCGTTTCATCTTGTGTTATCCCTTAAGTTCAGGTGTTTGATCTAGTTTGATCATTGTGATTGTCTTCTTTCTTGAATTATACATTGATGAATTAAGTTATAGGAATTATTTAAGGTTATGGCTTTGCACCCTAAGTGGATTCTAAGGATTATTTGAAGGTTTAAGGCTGTTTTTCAAATTACCAAAGTCCTTGTTCTTTCTGTCATTTTAAATGCAAGGACATCAGCACCAGTAAGTCACATGATTGAATATTAGTAACATTACAATTGAGAAAGGAAACCCAGCTGCTCTAACTTAAAGAAAAAGTTGGTCTTCAAAAAATTTCTGTCTGATAGTATTTTTCTTCAAAGCTGTTAATCTAAGACCAACACCAGTCATCAGTAAATCACATGATTGAATATTAGTAACATTACAATTGAGAAAGGAAACCCAGCTGCTCTAACTTGAAGAAAAAGTTGGTCTCTAAGAAATTTCTGTCTGATAGTATTTTTCTTCAAAGCTGTTATTTTAAGATCAGCACCGTCATCAGTAAATCACATGACTGAATATTAATAACATTGCAATTGAGAAAGGAAACCCAGCTACTCTAACTTGAAGAAAAAGTTGGTTTTCAAGAAATTTCTGTCTGATAGTATTTTTCTTCAAAGCTGTTAATCTAAGACCAACACCAGTCATCAGTAAATCACATGACTGAATATTAGTAACATTACAATTGAGAAAGGAAACCCAGCTGCTCTAACTTGAAGAAAAAGTTGGTCTTCAAGAAATTTCTGTCTGATAGTATTTTTCTTCAAAGCTGTTAATCTAAGATCAGCACCGTCATCAGTAAATCACATGACTGAATATTAATAACATTGCAATTGAAAAAGGAAAGTTAATTCATGAAATGTCTTCCCACTTTCAAGCTTGTATCGCATTATGCACGGTACAAAGTACGTTTTTAGTGGTATGATGGATCGCCTTGTAACTACGCGTAAAGGGTATTATCGAGAGCAGTGTTGGGCAGGGTTCTTGACACCATTGAAAGATAACCAGTAGTCGAATAGCCTGGAGTCTGACGGGCCGCCAACCGGATGAAACTTAGATCACTTTCCTGCCGTTCGCGAAGATAAACTCCCAGAGATAAACTCGAGGGTCTTGGAAAACCGCGGCAAGACCGATGGCTATGCTGTCTCCGCAGTGCATCGAGTCTCGATTCTCCGTTTCGCCCTCTTCCGATTCCCTCTCCTCTGCCTTTTGGCTCTTGCACCAACCCCGTGTCTTCTGTTCTGTTCTCAGACAGCATCCGTATCTCTTCAGATGCATCCACCCGGAGCATTTGCAGTATATCGTTTCGTTCTGCGTCGGCCATACCCAGTCGTGAAAACCCTTAAGGATTTCTTCTCGATTATTTCGTCATATTTAGTGGCGTTGGGTATCGAATTAAGTACTTCGATGCTGTATAGGATTTTTGGTCAAGGTATAGATAAGATGAGTTGGGGGTAGAATAATGTAGGATATAGGATATGGGATATAAGATATAGGGTAGAATATAGGATATAGGATCATTTTTAGGGATTTGAAACTTTCTGCACTTGGAAATTTCGGGAAATATATATTTAAGGATCTGAGATGCAACTAAGAATTTGGGGACGCGTTTAGGGAGCTTGTGTTATCTTAGGGACATATTGGTTTATTTGTAACATCTGATTGTTTACAATTTTTAATTCTAAAATGTGTATCAGGGTTACTGGCACTTTATGGAATAGTTATATCAAACAATTGATACTGTTACATATATAAATCACATACTGTTAAGCGACATACTGCTCAGTCACACACTGTTAAGTCACATACTGTTAAGTCATTTACTGTTAAGCCAAGTACTAAGTCAAATATATAAGTAGTATTAAGTAAAAAATATATAAACAAAAATGAGTAGTATAAATGAAAGATATATCTTAATAGAAAAGTATTAAAATTCCAAAAACTGATTCTAGCAACAGTGCATTTTATGCAGTTTAAAAACTTCTAACAGACGTTGCAACAGTATCTCGTAGAACAGAAATCAAATGAAATTGGTCTTTAAATCGTTCTAATATCGCAAATAGAATCGAAGTCAATCGTTTCGGACGTTCTGTCGACAGTAAAATCGAAATGGGTCCTGTCGCAAAGTACGTTGTAACTTCGATCGATCCGTTTACCGCCTCCTTTTTGCTTCGACTCTGGCGTTTCACCACATTCTTTTAAAATTTATTTCGTTTCGATGACGATTGGGGAATCCACGATTCCACGAAACTACCTTCTGACAATGGGACACGGGTATATCGCTGGAAAATAAAGAATTAGGTTTACGATACGATAGACACAATGAGTTTCGAAACAGTATCGGAAATGAAAAATACAGATTTAGAGGATAATTTTATTTTTCAGGTATAGTTAATTTGTTAAATATTTCATGTTAGGTAGTAAACTAACTAGATGCATATAAAACTTACAGCATGTAGTAACGTTTGATAAACAGCTGACAATTTAATACGTGGATACAACGTGTGGCGATATAACGAGAGTCTACTGTAAATGTTTTCAATACTATCGATTTTTGCCGTGGGCTCTACAAACACTAGCTCCAGCCCTGGTAATATTAAATGAATATTAATGGATAACTGAAAAGAAAGAGTTCAGGATTGTCCCACTTTGATTTTAACCACACTTTACGATACGGTCCATTATTGCAGTATAAAAACACAGATACCGTTTTATGTATTAACGATATACATTCTTTTATCTCCGAGGTTATCTGATAAAAACTATTCCTTCGATAATAATGGTATTACAAATATTCTTTACGGTTACTATCTCCATATTAGGCGGCTACTAAATGGAACGTTTTTAAATATGAAATTATATGCGATAACGGAATAGTATTTTGAAACAGGTAATATCTGTTACACCACATAGATTTAAAGCTTAAAGATGAATGTCATTGTACAAATATTTCGTTGATTTATTTTAGGTTTCTAAAGCTACTTTATTAAAAATTCGTCAAATTTGCACTTGAATCGAGTTTAAATTCAGAACTTCGATTAGAATGAAGACTTCATTCAAAATGAAGAAATAAGAAAATAATAGCTAAGTTCATTCTCGGAAGTAATCTCAAGACAAAAAATAAATATTTGAAAACCAAGATTTTCCTTGCTTTTATTCGTGATATCAAAATCTTGAATGAGATTTCGTCTTTTGAAGTAACGAATTTTTAATTCAGACTTATAGTCTCATAGTTCTATTGGCGAGAACAGATGAAATCTGGAGACATCCAGCATTTTATATGTAGTCTTCAGGAGGCAAACGATAGTGAGGTTCGTCGCGGCAGTAAACGTTAAGCATCGATTACGGTAATTGGCGGGTCGCGTTCGTTGCGGCTATCATGCAAACAGTAACCGCAGCCGCATAAGCGAGCAAATTCATAGCTGTATATACGTTAAATAATCCGTTTAACGATCGACGCGGCCTGCCTAGGGTTTATACACGATATAAAACGATCTTGGTTTTATTAAACCACAACCGCGACACCGGTTGACCGGTTCTTCCTCTTTTTTTCCGACTCTCGAACGTAACTTATTTCCGGCCTTAATTATTCCACGTTGGTAATGGCCCTGCTGCAAAAACGTTACCAGTCAAGTATTCTGATGTATCAGTTACGAGGATTTAGCGGATAACTTTGCAGAAACCAAAAAGAAAGCCTTTAAGACGGATGGTGGAGCAACGGAGATGAATGACGACGGGAATGGATGAGAATCAAAATGAAAAGAACTGTTAGTGATGTACCGATGTCAACCCATGAGTTGGCGCCTGAAGAGGCTGAAGTGTTTAGAAGATCTCCACTTGGTTGGAATAGAAAAATACCTCACACGTTTTTTCGGTAATATTGACTCGAGCGTTCACACACCAATTAGGCCAAATGACAGGTAAACGTCTCGAGAGTGAAATAGCGCTACATGCGTTCAGCAATTGTTATTGTCATTATTCTTATTTGCCGAAATGTAACTGGAAGTGTCCACGGTGGGGAGCTTCTTCTACTTTGGGTCACGCGCCAACTCGTGGGTTGACATCTGTAATATTTAGTTTGTTTAACAAATGTTTTACTTACAAGGAAGCTTAACGACCTCTTCGTAGGTGACCAGATCCAGCTGGTCAAAGACTGCGTTGTGTTTCGCGAGATACTTATCCTTGTACTGCTTCTTCTTCCGGCCAAATATTGAGCAATTCACTGGAAACGCAAAAAAACTAGTTAAGTATTTCAATAATCTGCAAGTGTAAGGACTAATCTGCTATCGTTCGTAGTCCTGTAAACAAACAATTCCTGATCCCTTTCAATTACATTCCCTGTAGAGTTCTGACTTACGTTTCCTTATGACTGCAATATAGACAATTAGATTTATTTTAATCAATAACGCTGGTCTTGAAAGATTAATATCCGTAGTATAGGCATTTCACCTTGAAAAGTAATATCTGTGAATTGAAACAGCTTTTGTTGCATTATTGTCAGCTAATGTGTTATGAAATACTGGGTCAGTGGTTCTCAAACTATGAGTAAGAGTGAAATTTTGTAATTTTTGATGTTTGACATTTTAGAATAAAAAATTTTAATTAAACGCGCCAACTTGTGAAAAAGATCAGTTTTGAATACAAATTGAAAATTAAGTCCTTAGTTAAGATTACTATAACTTGCAAATAAATAAATAAATTGTGGAAAGTATTAAATATAAGCAAATAAAGAGAAATTTAAAATGTGAAGAGTATAAAAGTAAGTACTGTCGTTAGTTTGAAACAGAGCATCGAAAAAAGAAGGATAAGAATGGTCAGGCAAGTTAAACATTTTAGAGTTCCTTTTCTAACAGAAACCTGTTTAATCAAAACTAATACTTCAGGAATTGCGTTCTTTTATAGACTCATACATTTTAAGCTTCATTTTCTTAGTCCTCCCTTTGTCTCGATAAGTAAAATAAACTGGAAAAAAGGACTTTGATGAAAGAAGATAGGACCAAACTTGAAACATTGTTAAAAGTTACCTGTTGAATGAGAAAGAAAAAGAGAAGGTAGAAAAACGTGAGACGACGAACTTGGAATCTTGGAATCGTTTTCAACCTTCGATATTTTGTATTCCTTACGACGTCGTTGAACGTTATTGCAAAAAACCTTTAACATGCTTTAATGAAGGTTTCACGATGAAAAAATTTGATATGCTATTTAGAAGTTCTCAAAATATCAAATATCTAATTTCTTTAAAAACAATTTTAGATTTTTTGGATTTCGTTCTTTGAATTACTCATATTTAAAATTTTGGAGATTTGCAGTTTTGCAGTTTTTACACTTTCAGTTCTTAAGTTTTCGTGTTCTCGAGTTCTTGAGTTTCTAAGTTTTCTACTTTTTAAACATACTGACAATTTTTCTAATGTTCCAGTTTTCAGGTTTTCAAGTTTTCAAGTTTTCAAGTTTTCAAATTTTCAATTTTTCAAATTTTCAAGTTTTCAAGTTTTCAAGTTTTCAAGTTATTAATTTTTTAATATAGCAATTTTTCATTTCTCCATGTTTTAATTTTCCACTTTTTCAATTCTTCAATTCTTCAATTCTTCAATTCTTCAATTCTGCAATTCTTCAATTTTTCAATTTTTCAATTCTTCAATTCTTCAATTCTTCAATTCTTCAATTCTTCAATTCTTCAATTCTTCAATTCTTCAATTCCTCAATTTAATTCTTCAAATAAAAGTCGCCATTAAAAATTCAAGAAATTTGTATTAAGTACCTAAATTCCAGTACTTGAAAATTAAAAACTGCGTTCAAAAATAAATGAACAAACGGTTAAATCTGAATTAACATACACATTAATTTTGTATGAAAATTAACAAATCCTTGACAAGAATCAACACCTGAAAAATCCACCTCAACAAGTTTCATAACTTAAAAGATCTGTAAAACGGTCATTCCACTTCGGCAGTGTTAAAAGTTGCTACACCAATCAGTGACGAGCGAACAATAAAATAAAAAAAAAATATTCGGCGTAAAAAAGAAGAAATGAAGGTGCCGAGAGTGAGTAACGTTTGTTAAGCGTGAAAAAACCATTTTGTGTTAACCGAGCCGTGTCGAAGAAAGATCGATCGTTCTTAAGGTATCGCGATTCGGAAATTTAATTCATGTGGCTCGGGAACACGCGAAGCTTCATGGACGAATGGTACGTGAAACGAATTACGCGCAGCGAGTACATGACGCTGGCAAACAGAACTGAATTCCAATATTGCGCCGGGGAGTGGGCTATATAGTAGGAGAAAATCGCGTGGGATTCAACGGCAAACCGAACGTACCATCGGGTTTCGCGACGATGCACAGGAATTTCTGCGGCACGACAAACGTGGCTTTATTCGGGAATTTTTTCGCCGAATGTATCGAGATCTTGTCGTCTTCACAAAGCTTTAGACACGCGTCGGATATGGGCTTACAATATATTCACACAATCCAACGTTATCCCCGTACAATGGAACAGTTGAGTTATGTCTACCAGTTTAGTAGCTATTAAAGCGGTTGAAATAGGGAGACTTCTCGTTCGGATATTTAAGGTTCTCGAAAGATATACGGGGTGTTCCACTACTTTTTATACAAAATATTAACGTTCTTAATGTTAACATTCTTTCACTCTTTCGTTTCTTTTATAATCTTACAAATAGACCAGTTCCTAATAGACCAAGTTCTCAATAAAATATAATGCAACAGTATATGACAAATATTTATAAGTACAATGCATAACGATACCTTGATAAAAGTGGCAATATAACGAGAGCAGTATTATTTCTCAGTGGACCTAAAGCTTAAATTATTAAGAAGTTACTAAGCTGATATAAGAGAAGCAATTTCTATAAAATTTGATCTTTTTATCAATTTACATTATGCAATTATACATGACCTATTCCTGTTACACGAAGTCGATAAATCAGTTTTAAAATTATCATAAGTACTTTATTATTATATTCATTCAGAGATTGGTTCGCAGGCATTTATATTAATATATTCACAGCTCGTAACAAAACATTTTCAACAATTCCATTGTACTTCTTCCTTTATTCACATTTCCATACAATTTAAATGAACTTCCCGTCAGATTCATGGTGTCGCATTGAAGAATTTGCTTTTCAAATATATCTCCAAAGAAAAAACTCGCATGCAAGAAGATTGAACGATACAACTGGCCATTGGCCATGGGACGTCGCCATGTCTAAAGAACGTGCATTTCACAGACGAGCTCTCTAAAACGTTTACGAATGCTTTTCGCCGTATCACGGATCCATTTTGTTGACAAAACATTACACTTAGGGACCGGTAAGCAACTACTGCGAGGAAAAACTTTTGCCACATGTAAATGCAACGTTTTCGTTGTTACGGCCATTTCTCTCCCGTCCTCAACAAAATGGATGTTGTGTACCGGTGAACGACTACATTGCAACTAAAATGTTCTCGGTGGATTGCAACGTAATTGCAGTTGCATACACTTTCACTGAACGAGTTTACGAATGCAATGTTGCAAAATCCGATTTACTCGTACGTATTTTCATATATCTTTTTTGATGATTTTTTAAGTTACATGCTGTCGAGATTATCTGTAAAGGCTTGACAACATTAATTTTGTTTTATTCTTTTACCGAATTTTTATTGGGTTGTTGGGGTTATCTGTAAGATACGTTAAATATTCTTTTGTTAATTTTTCTATTGGATTTATATTGGATAATATTGTCATTGAGGTTATAAGTAAAGTATGTTAAATATCTTCATTAGAAATATTATTTGTCAATTTTTCTATTGAATTCACATTGGATAACATTGTTGAGGTTATTTGTAAAGGCTCCTGTTGACAATATTAATTTAAACAATTTTTTTACTGAATTTTTATTGAGCAACGTTGTCGTTGAGGTTATGTAAGGTATGTACTTTAAACATATTTTTATTAATTTTTCTATTGAATTTATATTGGATAACATTGTTGAGGTTGCCTGCAAAGTATTTAAATAGCAAATAAAAGTGTAGCTAATTTTTTTAAGTGATCACTTTATCATTTTCTAATAACCTATACTTGATTATGGTTTGAGGTTATGGTACAAAAACTCCACATCAATAGCTACAGGTTATGTACATATGCAAATGTTTGAGAAAATATGCATCTATATAATTATAATTTTTCTAAAACCTCACTCAGATATCCTGATTACCGAAATCAGAGATCTCCACATTAAAATCGGCAGAAATGAACGGTTAAAGAAGTTGATTTTGAAAAGTCAATAAGCGAGGAAAGGAGTGAATTTATCTGGAAAGTAGTCAGCAGAAATGTATAGAACCGAGAGTCGTTTATTTTCATTGAATAAAAATCCGGCAGAAATTTCATTTCATATCCATCAATCTGGTGTTATCATTGCTTTTCAAAGTATTCAAGCATATCCCATCAGGTTTCGATACTGTTCTCGATAAGCTTAATCCTGCCACTACCCTTTACGTTATCCGCACGTACAAACAGCGGTGCGATCGAATATTCTAACGACGACAGAATCGTTATTCATCCGCTGGATTGTTTATGCTTAAAATGCAACCTGCTACCGTCGCTTTTATACGCTGTATTTAAGCTTTAAAGTCAGCAGACCAACATCGAAACGATCCACTCGAAATATCGATTAACAGAGCACCTGTTTCGATCATCAAATACTATACCACGTTCTGTACATTCAATACTCGAAACTGTTTTCCATTTTTTAATATACATATGCATTCTGATATTTGTCGATGATTAACGGAACTAATAATTATTTCTAAAAATAGGAGATATTTTCTCAATATTTAATTCTCCGACAGGGTTCCAACTTATCCAACTCATTTAAAATCCTCACCCAAAAGTGTCCATGTTTGAACGTGATAAAGTTAATTAGCAGATGCCTTAGGCACCGTGCAGTCTTTTCTAGATAAACTCCCATGATGAACTAAAATAAAAAAGATGTCACGTGAAAGTTTTTACTTTCTTATTCTCCGAAACGGACACCGTTCATTAGGGGTAAGTGAGTGCCGGAAAGTTACACACGAAAATTTTGAAAAAGCCGAGAACAAAGGAAGCAGATAATTAGAGCGAGGTTAGAGAGTATACATATAGCGGACGGTTAAGTGAGAACTTGCGAGAAAGTTGTTGCGGATATCCCTCTGGTGGCGAGCGAGGAATCGCCACAAAGTGACCGAAAGAGATAGTAGTTCCACAGGGCAACATCTGGCGACTGTAACACTTCTAAATTTAGTTTAGTTGATTGTTTCACTGTGACTTTTGCTGTATGTGGTTGGCTGTTGTGCTGTGGTCTTTACCGATGACGACTGAATGTTGGTACATTCAGTGATTGTTTTGTAATTTAATCATTTGCGTTAAGGTTCATCACTTTTTAGGCGATACTCGATTAAACATTTTTGGGGAGACTGGAATTTTTCTGGGAAAAGGAATTTTAATAGTTTTATTAGGATTTGAAGTGTTAGACTTTGGGAGAATTTCGAGATTTTGTAGCTTTGCAAGTTTGGGACTTCAAACTTTAAAAATTTTGGGATTTTACTTTATATTTGGGTTTAGGGAATTTGGAACTTTGAGCCTCGGAATTGTGGAATTTTCGAAATTTTGAGAGTTTTGGGCTTTAATGGGAATTAACTTTTTTGGGATTTCTGGATTTCTTAATGAACGTTTGGAACATCTGACCTTTAGAAACTTGAATATTTAAACGTTAAGAAATTTGAATTTTGGCTTCAAAGAGAATTTCGAGAGATGGAAAAATAAAAATTTATGGAATTTGGAACTCAATTTTTAATTTTGGAACTCTTTCAATATTTGAACTTTAGTAGAAAATAGACTTTACACAGTGACTTTTGAAATATAAAATTTGAGGCTTTGAAATTTCAAAATGTTTGAATTTCTTTCTAATTCCAGAAATCTTTCGAAATTAATTTTGCGATTTTCAAAAGTGGTGCAAATAGTTTTTCGAAAGTCCCTAAATTTCCATAGAAATACGAGCACTGTAAAAAATACAAGATTATTCCAGTGTCGTGTCATTTGTATCTTTGTCAGGACTAGGTCAGCTTTTCATTTGTGCCTGTAACACGATGTCCTGGCTTTTTCCACATATTCGTTACGCCTGCTTTTTTATCAGCGCAAACTGGTTGAAAGCTGCAGCTAACTCTTTTATTCGGCAAACCTGCTGGGTAGATACAATCCACTTTTACAATGCTTTGAACGCTACTGGCTACGAAATCATGTTATCGTGTCAATTTTTGCATCGTTGAAAGGGAGTCTACTCCCTTTTTTTGGTACTCTGTTATAACGCAATGAATCAAAAATGATTTACTAGTTTCAGGACGATCTACTGTCAATAGAAATTATTTACTTTCTTCGGCTTTTTTAAATCCTATTTTTTATTACAAATTCTTGTAACAGTTTTTCGATTTCAAAGCATTTCAATGTACAGACCAGTAAATTTTAACATAGGTCAATTAATGAAATAAGAATTGACTGTATTTTAAGGGAATTTAAAAACAGAAAGTGTAATGAAGTATCTTACAATTGTATCTTTTTAGAATTGAAAAATTAATGTAAAAATACTTGCCAAAATTACGAAAACAATTATTTGTCACAATGTTTATTAACAAAGTGTAAATCTGTTTATAAACAGACACTATAAATAAATAATTAATATAACATCTACCTGACAATAACATTTGCATCTACACTTGCTAACTTTAGACTTTCACATAAATTTTTACAAACAAAACTGAATTTTATGGAAGGATGTAACAGTCTATTCCAACTCGACAATTAAAGTTAGGTAGCAAATAAATTGAATCAGACTTCGATTATTGAAGGTCTATCATAGATCTCGCTTGACATATTAGGAAAGTTGGATAAATTGTAAGGAAGCAAAATTGAATAAGTTATGTAAGCTAAGTTATTGGATGTAGAGCACGAAAATTAGAACGTTAAATTTTAATTAAGTAGATTAGAATATTATCTTTGGCGGAGGCACCTCTGGATGACAGGGTTAAGCTGGGTACACAGTGTTGAATTACCTGCTTTCCATATTATGACTAGATTAGAATGTTCGATGTAGGTGTTCCTGGTATCTCAAGAACTAAAAGACGCCGTCAAAAAATTACAGCAGCTTATACAGGATGGAGTTTCTCCAGTTATTGATTGCCTGAAAGAATGTTCTACTTTGGAAAGTAGCGAAGGAATAACTCGAAAGAATTATTACAGAAATAATATTGGATCACAATTAGATCCAATTATAGATCACCTGCACTCATGATTGTCCTAACCAATACAAAAGTCCCTATCATACAAAGAAATGGCTGACAGTATCCAAAACAAATCAGTTAAATGAAGAATACTTGATTTCCACAATCCTAAATTCATAACTATCGTTACCTGCGAATGTACCTATGCATTAAACAGCAATTGACATAAATCATTGATTTACATAGCAGTTATTCACCCGTGTAATTCATCGTCCCAAAAATTTCTATGGCGAACTTACAACCCCTTTGGAAGCAGAAACGCGTGCACGCTGTTAAAATGACGGCATGTCAACGCTTTGGAATAGGTTCCATCGCCTTTTTCCAGCACGCTCCATTAGGAGCTGTTCCTTTCGCAACGAGCGAGGGCATCGAATGCCCGAAGGAAGGAAGAGACGATTCGGGAACGCTGTGGCGGCGAACATCAGTCAGCATCGCTTGTCATCGTTTGAGCGATGAGGAATGCCACTCTCTCGGTTTACGCGTTCACATCCGAGAGATATTATGCGAAACGAAGCGAGGCATCTCTTAACTCTCTCCAGTCTGTGATCGTCTTCGTCTGGCCGGGTGTTTGCGCCGCTATAAATTCAAACTTCAACCCCGGCAGAAAGATAAGCGTGGAAACAGTGAACAGCGTGAAAAGAAGAGAGCTGGAGACGTTTGGGATGAGCGACGGAACTCGCTGAGTAATTTGCCGCATTAATAATAACCGGGAGCAGGATCTCTCTCGTAGACGCAGCACTTAATTCAGAAGAGGAGCAACACGAGTATACTTGTCGTTGCTAATTTCTTTTGGTGACACGCGCGCCCGATGCTTTCGATCAAGACATTTTAAGTGTCACCTTTCAATTATTCAATCGTAGACCTTTCGTCAATCACGCTGCAAACAATATTAACATTACATGTAATATATTATATTCTACATAATATCAACTATATAATATTCCATTGCACATAATTACAATTATATAATACCACATTCCACATAATATCAGCTATATAATATTATATTGTACGAATTATCGACTATACAATATTATATTATATTTATCAGCTACGCATTTGTATAATATTAATTGTTTACATGTAAAATATCGAATTTCATTATGTAGACTGACGATTTTCAGTGACAAGAATATTACAAAATAACTCCTATGGTTATTCAACTTGAAGATAAACGTTGCTTTTATGGTATGTGTAAACATGTTAAATTTCCAAAAACCTCACACTTGGTTCAGTTGAAATTTCATAAATAGATTTTGCGTAGAAATGTTTGTGAGAATGATTTTTAATGATTCAACATTTTTATTATTGAAGTGTAATTTCCTACTTTACCGGCAGACTGCGCAGTTTCAGTACTGCGCATGCGCTCAGCGACCTGCGCAGTGCAACCATTTGTGGTTGCGCATACGTATCTGAACTGACCGATCAACTTTTGTGATCTGACTTACAATTCTTTTAACCTTTTCTTTCTTTTGAACTTGTTAAGTTTAAAATTATTACAATTCTAAATTCTTTCACTGCTAAATTCTTCTAATCTTAAATTAATTTGTGCTTCCGGATAATAAAGTCTTTCTACATACTGTTATCTAAGTAATATTTCAAAAGAATTTTATCCTCTCCACCTGCAAGTATCATAACAAAGTAGAAAATTCTGTAAATTTTATTTGAATAGCAGTATATTACAATGGTAAAACGTTGCGAAAATGTGCAAGTATTACAAGTGTATCTAAAATTGAAACCGTTAGTGTATACGATTAAGTAAAACGATGCACGACAATATAACCAAAACCGTATTTTAAGATTTATTCCACGATGGCTTTAACTGGTTAATTGATTCCAGGCAAACTGCAGCAAATACAGATACGTTCAACTAATTACTATATATCAGTTGCACCCCGTGTTTGCGTTTCAAATAACGAAAATTACAGCGCAGCTGTCACGACACCGACCGAATGAAATATTCTTTCCGCTGAACGTATCAATAGCAACGACCTTTTAAACACCGTGGTTTCCTATAGAAAATATTTATCTTTCACTCACCTAATGGAATACGCTGAGTAATTTGCCACATTGGTAATAACCGAGCGAGTGATGGGCAAGTGGGGCAGACAAACGACACGTGCAAACTGCTATAGCCATTTTGGAATTCAGAAATATAAAAATTAGGAAATTAGAAAATTTGCAAATGGGTGTAGTTATTTAGAAATTTATCGGCTTGGTGGTTCAAATGGAGTGTTTAAAAAATTTGTTAGTTTGGATATAAAAAATATAATTTGCGGACTAAAACTTGATAAAATCGAAAAATTTACAAATTCAGCAAACATGAAGACATAGTTAAATAAAACTTACACTATTGTTTACTAGACGTTGATATAATACTTGATGTTTGTTTAAACAAAGTTATGATGTAACAAAGTAAAAATCTCACGGTGTCTAAATATTAAGGTACACAGTTAAGGTAGAGGTTAGAGAATTGGAAAATCTGCAAACACAGAAATACGAAAATACATAGGAGTTAAAGAATTGTGAAAAACTTTGATGTTTTCATGCAGAAGATTATATTAGTCGACCAGAGGAATGACTAACGTCTTAAATATTTTACCGCGAGATAATTCGTCTGAGAATCGGAGATATTAATTTCGTGGACGATTCCGGTGAAATGCGTCACCGAGGGTAACCAAAAGTCGCTTGTATAATCTATGACGAATGACGCTGCAAAATAAAATCTCGCTGGTATTTTCGTATCCCTATCATCCCGGCCGTACACCCGCTTATTCGGCGTTCCATTATCCTCCCCGATGGCGGAAGGGTATATATTGTTGACCTGGATGCTACAATGTGATTCTGCAGCGACGTACCACGATCCCCCTTCTTTTTCTTCGTCTCCTTCTTCGCCAGTCCTTCCCGCTGGTTCATATTCGAGAACCAGGGCGAAAAGAGGCAGAGATTCAGCTATTATTCCCGGGGAATCACTTTATTCCGATTATTTCCAATCTGCCGACGATAGGTGGCGTTTTATGCGACCGCACAAGCCAGCTGACTCGGTTGCTATAATGGCTGCCGGTTGATCGTTGCTCGACGAAGGGAAATGCAAGGGAACCTATATAACCTGGCCCACAGGGCTATGGAATTATTGGAAGCAAAACTTTTTTAATACTAGCTTTCGGTGACGAATCACCGGCGAAATGGAAACTATTTACGCGGAGAAATCTTGGGGAAAAAGGGAATGGCGGGAACACTGAGCAATGAGGGAGATACTTTTTCCTTCGCTCTGTTTCTTATTGTTTGGAATCATTCTAGATGTCGTTGTTGGATTATTCTTATTATTTTACCGGTTCTCTGCGTCTTCTAAATTTTCGTGTATTCTTAAATCTGTGTCGCTATATTTGCAAGTTTATTTCTAATATTTTACTTTCCATATTGTAGAAATTGTGGTCTGAAATATACGTGTACATTGCACGTTTAATTTATACATTCACAAATTATTGTATTTTTACAGATCAGCATTCTTAGTAAAATAAGTTAATTATAAATTATGTAATATTTCTAAGTAAAACATTCTGTAGAAAATGCAAAAATTTTTTCAGAAAAATCAAGTTTGTTCATAAAAGTATGAGATCATAATTTGTAAATAAAATGATTTGTGTAACTTGGAAGTAAACTTTCTTACAATTTTTAAAAATTTCACAAGTGAAATGACAAAAATTATTTAAAGCAGTAATCGTGTTTACAGAAGGAGAAGCATACAAACATAAAGAATATTAAACAGTAAGCCATTAGTTAATTACAATTTGAAGAGTAATAATAAAGATGAAAATTTTGGATCTTGTTACTTCAAGAGCTCTCGAAATTCATATTCTATACTCGTAAATTGTGCAACGCTGAGTTTCAGAACAACAAATGTTTCGTTTTTAGCAATGAGCGCAGTTCCACTTGGAATTAAATTAGTTCAAATCGCTTTGCTTAATTATTTTTGTTAAAAGCATTTCGTAATACAATTACTCTTAGCGTACCTTAAATTGGTAGGTGTACATATTTGCTTGATACAATATTTTATGCAACTTTTACCTGAAAAAATAGCAAGTTTCTTTCTAAATTTTTAAAAATACATTAGATTTTTTTGTACGAAAGATTTGGAGAATAATTTATTGAATGAGAACCTTAATAAATAACCACATATTGAATATTTTAGTTATTCAATTTTGTAAGTAGAAAGAAAATATTTTTTGTTTCCTTTCAAATTACATCAGTCATGAAATTTTCTACTATTTTGTGGTGAATGATAGAAGATAAAATTTGTTTCATTTTAAAGAAGGTTTTATTGTAAAGGTGTGTATCTATGGACGTGTAAATGTATTTAGGTATAAAAATAGATCCTTTTATTTATTGCAAGAGAAAAATATTTTGATATATAGAGGCATCATAAATGTGTTCCGATAGAACATTTTTATTGCAAAATGTATTGTAACGCATAGTAAAAAAGAATATAACACAATAATACTAGAATAAAACAGCTACACGTAATATTTTTTTATAAACTAAAAAATTTACACAAAAGTTTACGTGAAATTCAAAAATTGAAAATATGATAAAATGTTTAAATAGAAAATCCAGTTTAAACTATGGACATCTAACAGCCAAATCGCTATTAGCATAATGCGTGCATCAATATCGATTTTACAATTTAATCCTTTTGATATAACCTCGAAAATTTCGAACAGAATTTTAACCTGCATTCAAAGAGTAATAGACTTTAATCACTTAAATCTCATTACGTCTAAATAATATAAAATTATACAGAATTATTTACAGTCATTGTTTTATCACCCTTTCAGAACCAAATTTATTTGGACAGTTAATTTTCATTAACGAGCCTAAATGAGATTCAAATTTATGTACTTTACAAAATAAATTTCAGCTACTTCAAAATCAAATTTATTTGAACAGTAACAATTTTTATTTATAAATTAACGAGTGTAAATTCGAGGGTTTATGAATTTTATGTAATATTTTATTTTATTTCCACTTAAACTTTTTGATCAGTTTGCATTTTATTATTATTCATTAAAATTTTTATGAAATTTTATTATTACGTACATTCAAAATTTTAATGATATTAAAGAATACGAAATTAATGATATTAAAGAATATTGAAGAATGAAAATTTTATGTAAAGAATAACTTTTTATTAGCTAGTATAACATTTGAACGTTTCAATGTTATCTGAGAGGAGAAATAAGACTCACCATTGTTTCCAGCAACATTCGTTTATGGGACACGTTGCGATTGTTGTATCGCTGTATGTTGGTACCAACACAATCGATTGTACCGTAGTGGGTACAAGAAGCGTGTTCGAACGGTGATATAAAGCGGCCGCGTAAATATCCTCACAATTCGCGGTGCTCTCGAAATCGATGCTTTTTTTTCGTTCAACTATCGGGATACTGAATTTAATGTACACAATCTCCAAGCTCCCAAATCTCTCAATTACAAAATCTCACAGCTTCCAAATCCCCAATTCCCAAATTCCCTAACTCCAAAACTCTTCAATTATAAAATCCCCCAGCTTTCAAATCTGTAATTTCTAAATTACCTAACTCCAAAATCTCCAAGCTCCCAAATCACCCAATTACAAAATTTCTCAGCTTCCAAATTTCCAATTTCCAAATTCCCTAATTCCAAAATTCCCCAGCTTTCAAATCTACACCCACTAAATTCCCCAACTCCAAAATCTCCAAGCTCCCAAATCTCCCAATTACAAAATCTCACAGCTTCCAAATCCCCAATTTCCAAATTCCCTAACTCCAAAATCCCTTAATTACAGAATTTCCCCAGCTTTCAATTCTCTAACTTCTAAAGTAACCAACTCCAAAATACACCAATTACAAAATCCCCCAATTCTCAAATCCCCAGCTTCAAAATCTACACCTTCCAAATTCCCCTAGCTCTCAAATCTCCCAATTCTCAAATCCCCAGCTTCCAAATCTACACCTTCCAAATTCCCCTAGCTCTCAAATCTCCCAATTCCTAAATCCCTAGCTTCCAAATCTACACCTTCCAAATTCCCCTAGCTGCCAAATCTCCCAATTCCCAAATCCCTAGCTTCCAAATCTACACCTTCCAAATTCCCCTAGCTCTCAAATCTCCCAATTACAAAATTCCCCAACTTCCAAATCTACACCTTCCAAATTCCCCTAGCTCCCAAATCTCCCAATTACAAAATTCCCCAACTTCCAAATCTACACCTTCCAAATTCCCCTAGCTCCCAAATCTCCCAATTCTCAAATCCCCAGCTTCCAAATCTACACCTTCCAAATTCCCCTAGCTCCCAAATCTCCCAATTCTCAAATCCCCAGCTTCCAAATCTACACCTTCCAAATTCCCCTAGCTCCCAAATCTCCCAATTACAAAATTCCCCAACTTCCAAATCTACACCTTCCAAATTCCCCTAACTCCCAAATCTCCCAATTACAAAATCCCCAAGCTTCCAAATCTCCAATTCCCAAATTCCCTAACTCCAAAATTCCCCTGCTTTCGAATCTCTAACTCCTAAATTACCCAACTCCAAAATCCCCCAGCACTCAAATCCCCTAACTCTCAAATTCCCAAATTCTACAAATCTGAAATTTTCTGAATTCTCAAATTTTGAAATCTTTAAATTCCTAAATTTCCAGATTCCAAAGTTCCCAAGCTACCAAACTGCCAAGTGCAAAAGTTAGCAAATTCCCAAACTTCCAAATTTCAAAACTTCAAATTTTCAAAATTTGAAAATTTAAAAATTCCAAAATTCCCTAAATTTCAAAGTCCCAAATCCCCACTCCCAAGTACTCCACATTCCTAAATCTTGCACGACTCACAAGTGCCTCAGAGAATTGTCCTAAGTGCCTCAGTGCCTAAGAGAAAGGTCCTCATCCTAGCCGTCGCCATATTTATCCTAGGGAGTGCATATTTGCTGGTGACTGTACTTTATCCGAACGGTGGAACACACTACTGCGAAATTTCGCCGGGTATCAACGATTCTATGCCCGAACATTGAGCGTCTTCCGGGGCGAGGGCTGATTCAGTGGTAAAGTTCGAACCTGAAGTCGTGAAAGAAGCGCCGCGAGTAACGAATATCCTCCCTTCCCATCCAAGGAGCCGACCAGTCTGATCCCTGAAAAGGACCAACCCGTTGAAACGGCTTCTTACGAACTCCTGTTATGTCCCTCCACCTCCTTACTCCTCCCCTCCGCCACCCTTTTCACGATTCGTTTTTACGACCAGTGAAAAACAATTCGTCTCGAATTGAACGACCGGCGATTTCGGAAGTAGCTACACGGTTTCTACCCGAAATGGAAACATCCTCTGATGTATTGCCGCGTTAACCGCGACATTGACTGCTTGCTTGTCGATTTATACAACTTGTCTGCGGAATAATTCAACCTCGTTCGTTGGATCTTTTTAGGTTAAGCACGGTTTATGAACTCTGCGCGCGTCGCGAGATGTGGCCTAGGAATTTAGAGAGGTTTGACTACCTTTCTTGGCTTTTATTTCATTTTTAAGCAGTTGCTGAGACACAAAATGCAAAATATGTGATGAGTTAGTATGGGTAAATGTTTGTGGAGATGGTTTCTTTAAACAATTTTAGGTGTATTTTATTTATTGGAATTGGGGAATTTTGAAGACTTGGAATCTGGGGGATTTTGGAGTTGGAGAATTTCGAAGCTGGGGGATTTTGTAATTGGGAGATTAGGGAGCTAGGAGATTTTGGAGTTGGGGAATTTTTGAATTGAAGACTTGGAAGCTGGGGGATTTTGTAATTGGGAGATTAGAGAGCTAGGGGATTTATGAGTTGGGGAATTTGGGAATTGGGGATTTGGAAGCTGGGGGATTTTGTAATTGGGACATTTGGCAGCTAGGGGAATTTGAAAGGTTAAGATTTGGAAGCTGGGGGATTTTGTAATTGGGAGATTTGGCAGCTAGGGGAATTTGAAAGGTTAAGATTTGGAAGCTGGGGGATTTTGTAATTAGGGGATTAGGGAGCTAGGGGATTTTGGAGTTGGGGAATTTTTTAATTGAAGACTTGGAAGCTGTGCGATTTTGTAATTGGGAGATTAGAGAGCTAGGGGATTTTTGAGTTGGGGAATTTGGGAGTTGAAGATTTGGAAGTTGGGGGATTAGAGTGCTAGGGGATTTTGGAGTTGAGGAATTTGGGAGGTTGAAGATGTTGAAATTTTTTACTTTGGTAATTTAAAAATTTGGAAACTTAGGGGTTTGAGAATTGAGTAATTACGAAATTTGGAAGATCAGAAATTAAAAAATTTGAGGATTAGAGAATGTGGGAATTCGGAATCTTAAGAATTGAGAAATTTGAAAGTTTGAACATTTTTGAACCTAAGAAAGGAAATTAAAAAATTTAGAACATAAAAATGTATAAATATCACTTTGAACAATTCAAATATGAAGTAATTTATAAAATTACTCGATCTGAAAGTACTTCCATTAGAATATTCAACTGTTATTCAGAAATGAAATACTGAATCTAAGTACATAAAAAGATTTCGAAAGTAAACCGTAATTCACTAAATCACTAACCTTCTAATTACATCGTAACCCACATACTCGGTTGAAATTTGATTACCGCATCCAGGAATTTATTTTCAATCCCTAATTAAATATCCCGTAATAGATCAACGTAGCATCTTTCTATGGTTGGATTAAGGTACAAATAGAAATGAAGAGGGACGAGAGCGACGAAGAAGGAAATAAGATAAGAGAGAAAGGGGGAGAGAGAAGGAAGGAGAGAGGTTGCTGCGTGCGAGCACTTCTCAAGCTTTAATTAGACACGGATCAAAGGTATGCTTAATGGAAGCCAACGATGCTGACCTATAATGGGCGTACTTTGAGAAAAAGAATCAAAAGCTGTGGCATGGATCCAGAGGGAAGCTTGCCGTTTGAAAATTCTAGGCCAATGTACGTGGTCAGACGATTTCTCGAATCACCGATTCGTTCATCGATGAATTCCGATAAGTGGCGGGAAAATAGATTACGCTAAGCGAAATGTTTGTCGTGGATGTTGCAAACATGAGAACTGGAAACGGCATTTCGATAAAATTAAATCACCGAGAAAAGTACACGCTGCAGTCAAAATTTATAATATTCGTAGCTTTGGAATTTGGAAGATTGAAAGTTGAGAAGGTTGATCGAATTTAGAATGATCGAAATGTGCAAAGGTCTTTCAAAAATTGGAATGCAGTTGGGACATTGGAAAGTTGAAACTTTGGGTGATTCAAACTTTGGAAAGTGGGGACTTTGGAAGGTTAGAATTTTGCAAGGTTGCGACTTTTGAAGGTTGGAACATAGGGAAGGTTGGGACTTTGGAAAGTTGGAACAGTGGAAGGTTGGAACTTTGAAAGATTGAACCTTCGGATGATTCAAACTTTAGAAGATGAGTACTTTGGAAGGTTAAAACATTGCATGGTTGGGACTTAGGAGGGTTGGAACTTTGGAAGGTTGGATCCTTGGAAGGTTTGGGACTATAGTTGGAACTTTAGAAGGTTAGAACTTTGGAAGATTGGAACTTTGGAGGGTTGGAACTTTGGAAGGTTAAGACTTTGAAACGTTAGAACTCTGGCAGGTCGAAAGTTTGGAAGGTTAAGACTTTGGAAGGTTGGAACTTGAGAAACATGAAATTTGAGAAGGTTGAAATTTTGGTAGGTCGAAAGTTTGGAAGATTATAACATCAGAAGTTAATGACTTTGGAAGGTTAAAACATTGCAATGTTGGGACTTTGCAAGGTTAAAACGTTGCAGGGTTAAAACTTTGGAAGGTTGGATTGAAACGAAACTTTAAAAGTACATAACCTCAAAGTTACAGTGCAGCACAAAACATCATTAATATACTGTGGACTCAATTTTCAATTCGTGTTTAAAACTGATCTTTTCAGACATTATACAGATGTCCCACGTGTTAGCTTATTAGATGTTCGTTATTAAGCACTCTTCACATGTGATTGTCTAAAAATCTCGCACATGTGTCATCTGAACTTTCATCAAAAAGGCATAACTTATCATAACTTTTATGTACTCTAAAAACTGGTGAACTACTGGTACCTTGAATGTATTTAGGACAATAATAAAAATTTTGAAAGTTTTTGAAAAATCGCCATTGACGTTATTGAAGCTTAACAGCATAGAACAGTGACAAAAATTAACCTCAGTAAAAGCACATAAAATTATGAAACCTCGAGTTCCAGAACTAGTAAACTGATATAACAGTAAGTAAAGAAAAACGAGTATAATAAATTTCATTAGAAAAATAGTGAAAGTTTTTGGAGGTATAAAATAGTAACGGGTCGAGAGAGCAGGGTGAAATTCGTAGCTCTCACATTTACCTCGGGTTTTCTCGTGTACCCAGTGTACAACATCCGTTCGATTAGTGTGAGAAATTTTAAGGGGTTAGGATCACCGTGCAGAGGTGTATCGTGAGCTGGGAACGTGACGATTTATACGATGGCTTGACGGGAAAGCGTGACGTCGGTCGGGGGCCATTCAGGAAAGCTTCCTTGGTGATTGAAGTTCGTTGTAGCGGCTATATATCCTAGCCCGTTCGATGCCTTTTCTATTTCTTCCTCGCAACAGAAATCGTCGAAATACTGGCGCTGAGATCCAAAATCAAGACTGAAAACGGACTTCCTAGAATTTAGACCTTCCGATGTACAGTCGACGCCAAATTTCGCTTATACAGTCTACATGTAGCAAGGGGAATGAGGTTCGCATGTTCGCATCTAGGGACTTTTGGGGGGTTGACAATTTTTAGGGCGAGGAATTTGGGAGTGTAGGATATTGGGAAATTTGTCACTTTCAGATTTTAGGATTTAGGGATTTTAGAATTTAGAGATTTTAGGATTTAGGAATTTAGGGATTTTAGGATTTAGGGAAATTGGAAAATTGGAAAATTGGGAAATTGGGAAATTGAGAAATTAGGAAACTTGGAAATTTGGAAATTGCCAAATTTAAAAAACAGCATATTCATAATCGACATAAACACAGTAATTAACAATAACATTTAGTAAGGCTTGCATTTAACATTTTGTGAAACATAAATTATAAAATCTGTAATTTAAAATACATGAATTATAAATTCTGCAAATTCTCATATACAAATTATAAAATTCTGTTCTATAATTAAGACTTCTTGATTGATGTCGCTATAAAAATCAAGGTTTCGTATCAGTGAAAAAGACGCGATACAAAAAAGTGCACACCGCTTGAGGATCTCGCTCTACCTCCTCACCCATTTTCTTCGCATAGCTTCGTTGATCTTGCACCAGGGAACACTAGAATTCCCCGGCACAATCCGGAGAAAATAGCAGTGAGTTGTAGTAATTTAAAATCGTCCATAATTCGAAACCGATTCAGCCGAGAGTGTACGCTTACCGTAAGACTTTTTCGATACAATATGTGATTGGGTTAGGGATATTTCATGTAAGAACAGCATATGAGAACGTGTGCACGCGTTAAGATTATCGAGGTACCTGGATGAAAAGATACTTTTCTCGTGTTACGTGATTTCATGAAACTGATTATGGTTGAAGCGATTGCTACCGAAAGATACAAGCGTGTAGAAAATAAAATCGATTTGACCGCACGAAGACACGCGCTGACTCGACCGCCATAATTTACGTCCTGCACGGTTAACCGGAAGTTAAAGGCTGACTCGTGAACGGCGACGACCTTCAGTCGCATCGAATCGGTTTCGAACGTGCCATAAAGCTCTCGATTTCCTTCGAATGTTCAGAAGCTCCGGAGAAATATCCCATGAGACGAATTATAGGAAATGGATTATAAAGAAAATGTAGAACATGAGGGGCTTAAGAAGTAAAGATCGGAGTTCAATTTTTAACCCGAATGACATATTGAAGCGGGTGTAAATTTGATTAATACGTTCACTGTGACGTTGAAGTAGTTACGAATTTGTGGTAGTTTATTATTTTTATTTTTTATACATCTTATCGAATATTTTTGTAATATTTTGTTGTATTTATTTTCTACAGTAACTAGTGCGAATATTTTTAGTTGGCAATTTGGGAATTTAGGGATTTGGGTATTTGAGAATTTGAGGATTTAGGGATTTCGGGATTTCGGGAATTGGGGACTTGGCAATTTGGGAATTTAGGGATTTGGGGATTTAGGGATTTGGGTATTTGAGAATCTGAGAATTTGAGGATTTAGGGATTTCGGGATCTGGGGATTTCGGGAATTGAGGACTGGGGAATTTTGGGAATTTGGAGATTTGGGGACTTAAGGATTTTGGGATTTGGAAATTTAGAGACTTGGAAATTTAGAGACTTGGAGATTTGGGGATTTGGAGATTTGGAGATTTGAGGATGTGGTGATTTGGAAATTTGGAAATTTGGAGACTTGGAGATTTGGGAATTTGAGTATTTGGAGACTTGGGAATTTGGGGATTTGTGGATTTGGGGATTTGGAGATTTGGGGACTTAAGCATTTTGGGATTTGAGGATTTAGACATTTGGAAATTTAGTAATTTAGGAATTTGGAAATTTGTAGACTGGGTAATTTAGCAATTTGGAAATTTGGAGATTTGGAGATTTATATATTTATTTTCTACAGCTCCGAGTAACTAATGCGAATATTTTCGGTTAGAAAATTGAATAATATAGATGTTAGATCTGTATGGAAATTTAAGTGTCACACATACTTTCTTAGTAGAAATAATTAAAAGAATCTTTTGATCTTTATACAAGTTCAAATAAATTATTAAATTGCTAAAATATTAAATAATTCTATAATTAGATAACCATACAGTTAGCAATTGCTATTTAATTCGTGATTAAAGGAAATTTAATAAAACGTTAATTGTAACATTAACAACGCTTTTTAATTTGCCAAATTTTCAAACGTATAAAATATAAAACATTTGTTAAGATCGAAAAACTGCAGTAATTAAATATTTCGACAGTTCTTAAAATATAAAATCAGAACACGTGGAACGTAATAATTGAGTTATATAATAAACATCATATTGTTTCGCATTTTTCAAAGAGAATGTAAATTTACCGAAAAAGAGTTCATCGAAAATCTGTTAAAAGCACTACACACTGAAATCGAAACCTTTAAAAATTTTCCAGGAAAATGATATTGAAATTTCAACAAATTACATTTATTTCATTTGCGATTTAATCTATAGCATACGCAAATACAGTTCTCATGTTACTCGTAAACAATTCATGGTTGCGAATTAAAAAAACAAATCTATCAAAATAATAAGTTTTTGTTAAAAAGATTTATAGGATCAAATGAACGAATTCGTATGTATGAAATATTTTATTTTAAAAGTATTATACGCTTATATCCGACGGAAATAAATAAATGGTATGAAAAAAAGGATAAATCAGGATTATTCGTTCCAAATTCTTTTTACACTCTTAACACCCAGATTAATGCAATATCAATATTGTATTATGCATTGTGTATTGTAGCTTCACGGAATAATTGAAATATTGTAAATTATTACCAATTATAAAATTATTATAAATTATTATCAGTTAGAAAATTATTATAAATTATTACTAATTGAACAATTACTCTAAATTATTACCAATCAGACAATTATTCTAAATTACTGTTATAAAATATTACAATTATTATAATTATTATCAGCCAGAAAATTATTATAAATTATTATCAATGAATATCAATTACATAATAATTTTAAATTATCAAATTGTTACCAATCAGAAAATGATAAAATTGTAATAAATTATCGACTGAAATATAATTGTAAATTATTATGAATCAGAAAATGACCATAAATTATTACAAAATACTATAAATTAAATTCACTACCATTCATTTCACATAACAATAAAATATTGCAAGATAGTATTTGTGGAATATCGATATGAAACTGAAGCTTAAGGTTAACGTAAAAGTTTCATCGATATTTCGAAAAGTTGGCAAAACAGCTGGTCTGTTGGAGCAAACTATAAATCAATCAATTTGCAGCGTATTGTTTTTTAACGTACACCCAATTTTCTGGCGTTTATATTTCAAAATAAAGGAATTCATCGATTTATTTTGCCATAGTAAATTTATAGCCTTTCTATAGAGAAATCTTTTTCTTTTTTCCGAAGTAATCAACGCATGACAAAAATTAATTTTGTACAATATTTTATACTTTTCTTTCATATACAGGTTGTTTCAAAAGATGCATAACCTCAAAACATTGCAAACTTTTCCTGCAATCAATTGAAAATATCGCGAAATATAAAATTTATTGTAATATACAAACTTAATAAATAAATAATTACTATTTTTATATGAAGGATAAATCTGTTATTAAAAATTACTTCGTTATTAACCTTGCAGTTACATACTTACCTCGAAGATAAAGTAAAATTATAAATAAATAACAAAATAAAAATTAATATACGAGTCCTTCGTTTCAAATTACAGAATTCAACCATCTTAACACTGTACAAAATAAATAACTTTCAAATTGTCTATTTAACCAGTTTAGTACTGTCAATTTTGTTAAAAATTGAAAAACGCTTATTCGAAGATCATCCGTGAAATGTCCGTAAAGTAAAAGAGATCTCGAGTCGAACTCGCAACGACGAAAATGTCCATCGCAAAATTCTAGAAAAGGTGGATGCACAGAACCGGGTTCTTACAAGTACAACGTGTTTCACGCTTGATGTCACTCGAGATGACAGTCCGGCATGAAATAATCGCTAGCTCTATCTCCACCGTCGTCGCTATAGGACTCTGGTAATGTAATGTACGATTTCCAGTGATGAAATTGTGGCCAGTTTAGTCGGAGAATCGTTTGAAAGTTTCTTGGAGATGACGTGAAGTGTGAAAGACACTGTAGACAGATGTGTAGACCGTCGCTGGGTAACCGCGAGCATGTGCAAATTTACACAGAGGAGCCACAGGAAGACCTATTACGTTCCTTTCCGCTTGGCATGGACATTCGTGTAGTGCCACCTGTATACAGGCTGCTTAAAAAAGCTTGTACTAAGCTTTGGGTGATTGTACCTCTAGCCTGTACAAACAGAAGGTTATTTTCGAACGATCATGGTTCTTAGGTACTTTAGCAATATTTTAAATCAGATACATATTTTACAAATAAAATACGTTTTATGAAATTATCTTACTTCTTAGAAGATTGAAATTTACATTATAATAAATGATAAATACTACCAGTTACATACAAAATACTAAAAAAAATTTTATCTGTATCCCAGATATTTAAAAATATTTAAAAACCCGATGATATATCGCCCAGTGAATATGAATATTCACACCACATTTTTCTACGTGTCATTAATTATTAATGGTCTACATCATGAACGAATAAGGTATAATTTTTTAACGCAAATAAATGTTCATCTCACGTGAAAATATGTGGAAATCTCATCTGAGCTTCATTATACTGAATTCATATATTCATCACATCCATCAATCATATCTGTTACCACCCCTCCTATTACCACCATTAAAATTTTTTCGACTCATTTTTAAATCACCTTCCATTCTCCCAGTACATATAACATTTTAATAGCGTTAAAATAAAAGAGGGAACATAAACGCGGTAGTAATACGATATGAAGGTGTTTGACTCATTTTTAGTCACACTTCTTTTTTGCTATGAATATAAACACGAATATAATATTTTAATAACTTAAAAAAAGGTATGTGATTGTAGTCACGAGGTATCAAGGTTTTTGACTCATGTTTAGTCAACCTTCTTTTTAGGAACAGAAACTTAATAGTATGTGCAGATGTCAACACACAAGATGGCGCGTGACCCAAAGTAAAAGAAGGTTTTGAAATTTGAAGCTTTAGTTTTAGAAATTTTGAATATTCGGAGCTTTGGAATTTGGAAGATTGAAAGTTAAGATGGTTGATCGAATTTAGAATGATCGAAATGTGCAAAGGTCTTTCAAAAATTGGAATGCAGTTGGGACTTTGGAAAGTTGAAACTTTGGGTGATTCAAACTTTGGAAAGTGGAGACTTTGGAAGGTTAGAATTTTGCAAGGTTGGGACTTTTGAAGGTTGGAACATCGGGAAGGTTGGGACTTTGGAAAGTTGGAACAGTGGAAGGTTGGAACTTTGAAAGATTGAACCTTCGGATGATTCAAACTTTAGAAGATGAGTACTTTGGAAGGTTAAAACATTGCATGGTTGGGACTTTGGAAGGTTGGAACTTTGGAAGGTTGGATCCTTGGAAGGTTGGGACTATAGTTGGAACTTTAGAAGGTTAGAACTTTGGAAGATTGGAACTTTGCAGGGTTGGAACTTTGGAAGGTTAAGACTTTGGAACGTTAGAACTTTGGAAGGTTAAGACTTTGGAAGGTTGGAACTTGAGAAAGGTGAAATTTGAGAAGGTTGAAATTTTGGAAGGTCGAAAGTTTGGAAGATTATAACATTAGAAGTTAATAACTTTGGAAGGTTACATCTTTGGATGATTTAAACTTTGGAAGGTTGGAACTTTGGAATATTAAAACTTTGCAAGGTTGGAACTTTGGAAGGTTGGAACTTTGGAATATTAAAACTTTGCAAGGTTGGAACTTTGGAAGTTTGGAACTTTAGAAGACAGGATCCTTGAAAAGTTGAAACTTTGGAAGGTTAGAACTTTGGAAGGTTGGAACTTGAGAAGGATAATTGGTGTGTGACCGCTCGAGTCAATACTACCGCCGAAAATAAATGTGAGACGTCCATTTCTATTTTGACCAATTATAGCTCTTTAAGACACGTGAACCTCTTCACGCGCCAACTCATGGGTTGACATCGATACGTCACATGTGAACTGTGTGCGTCATGAGTGCGTCATATTGAAGAGCAAAGATTTAATACAACAATTTGAAACAAATATTTTTTAACGAAATTTATGGTGTTATTCGTATGATTAATATAAAAATAGACAGTGGCTAAGAAATAGACAACAAACATCTGGGTTGACATGAGTAAGCGTAACAATATTTTCAAAATTTCAATCCGTTGGAGTTTCCAAACGAACAGAAGCATTTGTCAGTAGACAAACGATATTCGAAGTGATTGGAACACCTTTGTGCGATTAAATCGTTCGAAAGTTTTCGAAATTGAACTCCTGGATCACACGCGAGTTAAGGGCGATAGAAAGATTTAGAGAAGCGAAGAGAAAATGGCGGTGGAGTGTTATACGTAACCGGGATAAATTCATTCTATTACACGGCTGTCTGTAACACGCGGCGGCTCGATGAATTACAAATGTAACACGTCGGGAAAGTGTGGCGTTAAATTTCCATAGGCAGCCACTTAACCTTTTAACGGTTTAATGCGTCCAGAAAATGATTACGGCGGTTTCACTCTGACTGTTCAACTGTAATGAAATAGAGGAAGCCGCGTAAGTATTCATACTTTCTCAATTAAGTGGATGTGAATAATATCTTTTAACACTGAAGCTACCGGTTTTTACCATTAAGCTTCTAATTTCAAAACCTAATGCAATGCTTCCTCTGGAGAAATTTGGAACTTTGGAATTTTTTAAACTTGCAAATTTGAAAATTTCATAATTCGATCTCTTAGAAATTTAGAAATTTAGGTATTTATCCCTGAAAATTGACAAAAATTACAAATTCATCCTTTCACAGAAAATTGTGCAAACTCAAAAATGTCTTCATGTTTTCTACATTAAAAAAATGTTGAGATCCTTATTTGTCAAGTCTTGTATTTTCCATCACGAAACTGAAGTAAACTAAAATTGCTCCGAAAGGTTGTTCGAAATCCTCGAATTAATTAATGAATTTACCATAAAAGTTTCTGCTTGCATTTAATTAAGCGGCGCTGTTCTCACCATACTTATAAATGCTTAATGAGAATATTCATCTCGTGCATTAAATTTAAAGCTATGCTATAAATAATATTCAAGGAATTAGCTATATGTATATACAGTGCTTCATCATATCGCTGCGATTTTTGCTTGAAATTTACGCGAAAAGATTAACGACTAAGCTTCTTACCGATGCTTATTATTCCTCCGCTTTTAAATTGTATGATCTTTCAAAGAAGATAATGCAACTGTGATTGATGGCATTTTCACGAATCGATATTCATTTTGTAATTATATGTGCTTTGTGCGTTTCGGAAAAGGATTACCGAGCTTATTTATTTGAACAATATAATAGCACGAACGGCATTCCCTTGGAATTTCTATTATATTTCATTCTGAAATGTACAAAAAATGGGGATTTATAATGGCAACTCGTATGACTTGTATGGGGATCTTGTATGATTCAAGCTTAGGTAATTTATAAAATGTGAACACTTTGAACGACCATAGTTCATAGTAACGAAAGGAATAACAGTATGTATATATTTTACATGCGATAATGAAGGTAATAATAATTCATATAAACACTTAATAGAGTGGATAAAATTTATTAGCATATGAACTTAATGTACAAAGTTTATTACAATACAGTTTGGATTTTATTAGCAGCTTTGGAATTCTTTCGAAATTTTAAAAGAGTTGTTTAAAGAATTTTAAAGAATTTTAAAAGAATTTTATTATATCTGTATTTTATGTATATGTACCTATAACAATTTTTCCAACATTTTTCTTTTTGAAGACGATTTCTAGATACACAATTCTAGATCACAAACTTATAACCATAAATCCCTAGAATTACGTCTATAAATTCCCAAATCCCAAGATTTCTAAATCTCAAACCCCCTAATTCACAACATCTAAAAATTCCTAACTTCATCTCCAACTCTTCAAATCCTTAAAACTTCCTAAAAATACCTAGATCGTCAAATCCCCAGAATTACTTTCATAAATCCCCAAATCCCAAGATTTCCAAATCCCAAACTCTCAACATTTCCAAATTCTAACCTCACTTGCAGCTCCAATCCTTAAAACTCCCCAAAAATCAATGACCTAAATCTCCCCCCTACTTTTCTCTGTTTTCCACACGAAAGTCTACACAAATATTATATTTGACCTAAAAGAAAACTCATGCAAACGTTACAAGAAATTGTCCATCAAGTAATCGTGCAATATAACCAAATCTCTTCTCAAAGTCTCTCACGGAAGCAGTTAAAGTTTTCGGTATCTGATGGCATCAATTCGTGGCGATTTAGCCGCTGCGTTCGGGGCGGAAGTGGAAGTCCTTGAAGCCATTTTCGTGTGGATCGCCCGTTTCAAAATGGGGCATAAAGTAGCCGGAGTCCATTACTCTGTCTAACTAAATCGGCATTCACGGGACAAAGATCGTGCACGACCTAATTCCGATCGTCTTTCTTCCGGGCTAATGCGGTGCTTTGCTGAAAATAATGTCCACGACAACGCGGCCTTGAACACCGAAAACAATTCCGAACGCCGTATAAAACTTTCTTCCCGATGGGTTTCAGATGCTTTCGCCGGGGAAGATGCAGTCTCGGATACATTCTCGGCGCTCGAGTTTTTAAACTGCCCGGAAAGTTTTGTTTTAATCGAAACTCGTTGCATCGCTGTAACTTCGAGAATCGTTTGCTGTTGCCCAGTTCACAGCAACGATTTCTTATTTCAATTATGCAGGTCGGTCCTGGGCGCTGGAATGGAGATGGAGAAAATTTGCAAGGGAAAAATTGCATGATTAAGGAAGGAGGAAGATTATTTTCATGAGGTTGTGTTCCTTTTTAGGGGTGTTGATAGGGCATTGCAGTTTTCAGTTTTGAAAAGGAAATGTTAATAGGGAATTTGGAGATTTATTTGGGAATTTAGGGATTTGTAGACTTGGAAATTTGCGGATTTGGAGATTCAGGGATTTAGGGATTTGGGAATTTGGAGATTTAGGGATTCGGGGATTTGGAGATTTGGGGATTTGAGAATTTGGGATTTTGGGAATTGGACTTTGAGAATTTGGGATTTTGGGAATTGGAATTTGGGAGTTTGGGAATTCGGGAATTTACGAATTTGAGAATTTGAGAATTTGGGGATTTGGGGACTTAGGCATTTTAGGATTTGGGGATTTGGGGATTTGGAAATTTGGTAATTTACGAATTTTAATATTTTGGGATTTGGGGATTTGGGGATTTGGACATTTGGAGATTTGGGGATTTGGAGATTTATAGCGATTTGGATACTTAGGTAATTGGGGATTTGAAGATTTGGTAATTTAGGGTTTTGGAGATTTGGAGATTTGGGGAATAGGAAATTTGGAGATTTGGGAATCTGGAAATTTGGAGATTTGTGGACTTAGAGGATTGGTAATTTAGGGATTTGGAGATTTGAAGATTTGGAGAATTGGGGATTTGGAGATTTGGACATTTGGAGATTTGGGGATTTGGAGATTTATAGCGATTTGGATATTTAGGTAATTGGGGATTTGAAGATTTGGTAATTTAGGGTTTTGAAGATTTGGAGATTTGAAGATTTGGGGACTTAGAGGTTTGGTAATTTAGGGATTTGGAGACTTGAAGATTTTGGATATTTAAGTATTTGGGGATTTGAACATTTGGAGATTTGATCATTTAGGAATTTCGAGATTTGGAAGTTTGGAGTTTTGGAGATTTGTGAATTTGGAGATTTAAGAATTTAGGGATTCAAGGATTTGGAAATTTACAAGTTTGAAAATTTGGTAATTTTAAAGTTGTGATCTTGAGAATTTGGAGCTTTAGTAATTTTTGAACTCCATAAATTAATAATTGGGAAATTTTGAAATTTTTTTATCTTGGTATTTGAGGATTTAAGGATTTTGACATTTGGGAATTGTACCATCCTACTAAAAGTTTGAGTATGCTATTATTTATCTAACGATACACAATTTCTAAATTTGAAAACGTAAAGAAATGTTCAAATTTATCTATTCTTTGAAATTTCTAGAGACTACTAAAGTTAAGAACACTAATCTGAAATTTCGAAGTTCAAAAATTAAAAGGTTTGCTCACGCAAACATGAATTATCAGTATTCGCTACATACACCCTTATTCCAAAAGATCAGATCACAAAAGGTAATCCTAAAAGGTCCCCACATCTCTCCCGCTTTTCCGCTTCGTAATTGAACACAAAAGAGAGCTTCAACCGAATTTACACGACACGCGATTCCGAATCGAGTCGAATCCATCTCGAAACGGAGAACAAAAATGTAGCGCTCTCGAAGCGCGAAAGAGTCTGAAACCAACGGTTGTTTCCCAGCGGGAAGTTTCCGAGCCAGTGATGCAAACATGCGGAGAGTATCCAAATTCAGAGCGCGCAAACTAAACGTATCAACCGATGTCATTGAAGATGTTCATAACGAGACCAAAACGTGGATGAAGTTACTAGACGTCGCGGTTTACCTCTCCGCGAAGTGTCGGACAAAGAAGAGAATCCGTGGGAACGTGTATATACGTCGGGCACGTAACCGTATTTGATGGCTGGAGGGATATTAAGCGGAGCCCGAAACAAAGTTTATTTTGCACCAGTCACCCCGGCAGGCAAAGTCTCTTCACGCCGTCAACTGGCATAGTGGCTCCACAGTGGTGCCACCTGTGTTGCTCTCCGCAGCTGCGGAGGAGACAAACAGAAAGACACGACGGATAAAGTAACAAAAAGGAACAGGGAATCAGAGAAACGGAAGCCGGGAAGACAGATGGATAAACAGAAAGGGACAACCGTGGCGGTAAAGAGGATGAAGGGTGGAAATGGCGGAAGAGACGAGAGGACACACAGAGAGGCACCACTGGTAATTGTTACGGCGACGACATTTCAGGTAACTGAAAGGTCGTTTCCTTTATCGCGTCTGTGTGAGCAGGCAGCCATTCTAACGGTTAGATACACACGAACGTACACGGTGACGACTAATGGTAGTATACGTGCGACTGCGGATACACAATCATCCCAGGCAACTCAGACGGTACACAATATTCCGAAGGTGATGTACAGTCGGGAGCAAATCTGGTTTCCTTCGAGAAAATGGCCGAGGATAGTCTTTTAGGGATTTTTGGGGACCGGTTGAGAACTTGAAATCGTTTGGGTAGAATTTCGGGGTTTTTGGGGACCTATGGAGTTTATGGAGTTAGGGATTTGAGGGAGTACAGATTTGGGTATTCAGGAACCTTGAGGTTTGAGTATGTTACAATTTGGGGACTTTGGACATTGGGGATCTACAGATATGGAAATTTAGGGACTTGGTGTAGGAGATTGTGGTCAGAGTTTATGGATTTAGGGATTTGGGGGAGTAGGGACTCAGGAACCTTGAGATTTGAGTACATAACAATTTGGGGACTCTGGAAATTGGGAATCTACACATGTAGAAGTTTGGAATTTGGTGGTTTAGGAGATTATGGATAGAGGAGTTTATGGATTTAGGGATTCGGGGGAGTAAGGAGTCAGGAACCTTGAGATTTGAGTATATAACAATTTGGGGACTTTGAAAATTGGGGACGCGTGGATATAGAAATTTAAGGATTTGGTATCCTTACTTTGGATATCTAGGACTTTGGGTACATTTGAGATTAGGTTACATATAAATTTGGGGACTTTGGAAATTGGGGACCTATGGCTATGAAAATTTAGGGATTTGGTGGATTAGGGGATTGTGGATAGAGTTTATGGATTTAGGGATTTGATGGAGTAAGGATTTGGGTATTCAGGAACCTTGAGGTTTCACTAGCAATTTGGGGACTTTGGAAATTGAGGACCTATGAATATAGAAATCTAGGGATTTGGTGGGGTAGGAGTTTAGAGTCAGAGAAATTGATAGATTCAGAGATTTTAGTACATAGGAATTTGGGGTCATCTAGGGACCCTAGAATTTGAGAATACAAGTATCTGGGTACCTAGGTATGTGGAGACCTTAGGATTTGGGGAGCTATGGATAAGAAACTCTAGGGATTCAGCAGTTTAGGTGTGAACATAAGAATTTGTGGATTTAGGGGTTTTGGAGCACTAGGATTCTGTTAATGTAAATTCCAAAAACTAAAAATTTGATAATTTGAAAATTTCAAAAAAGTTTTATAATTCCAGAATTCCATTCAACAGAAAATTGAATAACACGAAAATTTCCAAAGACCTAAAACTTGATAATTCCAAAATTTCCAAAATCAAGTTTGACAATTCCAAATTTCGAAAGTTGCAAAACCGTAACATTCAGAAGTGTCGAAAAACAAAAATTTTGACAATTCCAAAATTCGAAAGTTTTGAAACTGTAAAATTCAGAAGTGTCGAAAAACAAAAATTTTGACAATTCCAAAATTCGAAAGTTGCAAAACCGTAACATTCAGAAGTGTCGAAAAACAAAAATTTGGACAATTCCAAGACAATTTGAACAATTCCAATTTGTTGACAATTCCTTTGAAAGTAGAAAAACTACAAGAATTGAGAAAGAGACAAATTCGCCAATTTCAAAGTGATCCATCTAACATGTATACCCTTATCCAAAGAAAGTTTGTACTGCACCCGAGTGTACCAGCACAGTATTCGAGCAAAGTTTGGTCTTGCAGGCGTCGAGTTTCCTTCCGCGACTTTGGCAGCTTCGACATGTCTAGAGAGTACAGGGATCTTGACTAGAGTTAATTGTGGCCTTTGCCTGTACGAAGGCTTTCAGGGTATCAACTTTATACCGGGTGTTCCGTGAACCGTATAACTCCCATAACTCGTATCGCGTTGATACCGCTTGATCAGACAAGTGAAAAAGGATTCAGTCGAATTTAGAAGCTGTTGCAAATACGATTATTCTCCGAGACACTGTAGTTCAACTTTTAAGCTGTATATTGAAAGTTTTTCATCAGGCTCAAAATTAAAACATTTGTCTGTTCGTTTGTCTTCACTCTGTAGACCGCAATTTTGAGTCTTTTGACTTGAAATTTTGAGGGTAGACTCGTGAGACATTCTAGATTTGCTGTATTAATTTTGGTAGCGATCGGACGACAGGAACTTGTCGATCAACACATATGTTTGTCAGTAATATTCAATTCCTTGTAATTAAATGCACAATTTTGAAGAAACACTGAGTTTTCTTAGTTTTTAAATCACAATAAATACTAATAAAATATTTGATAAAAACGAATTAATATTTCATATTATATTTCAGTGTTATAGACGAAATATTCAAGATGGCGTATAAAAATTCTTTCTAAAATTTGAAAATCCTTCAAAAATTCTGTTCAAAGTGATGAGACCTCCAATTTACAATCAATAATTAATAGCAAGAATTGTAATTTGTCAATAAGCAGTTTGAGAACCTAACCTATAAATTAGCTAAATTTCAATATCGAGTGCGACGATAAAAAACGTGATGAAAATATATAAAAATTTCGTATCGAAAACATAGTTCTTTCGTTGAAAATGCTGTGCATATAGACAGTGTAATAAAAGTCACAGTATTTTCATATTTAAAGCATTCGCACATGAAAATTGTGCTCATAGAAGTTTATACTGGACATTTTTCTTACTCCGTTTCTTTGGCTGTGGAAACATTTATTAACAAGTTAGCACTGGGATCTACCGAAAACATTACGGAGTTGTGTGTAACTTTAATCCCCGCGGAAACAGGGACGTGGTGGTAGATGAAAGATACAATTGTACAAACGAGAGCAGAATTTACGAAATGGCGTGTGGTGCTAACACAGCTCCGCTCTGCTGGTTAATATAACAAAAAGAGCAATTATCTTATGCATCTCATGCTCAAGCTATTTCAGCTAAAACTACTCCTCTCTTTAACGAAATAAATGGTTTCTCATAATTTGCTGGCGAAACAAAAACACTCCGGGAACGAATGACAAAATACCGGTGTCGCTTCAAGATGTGCAAAGGTATCTGACTAACGGAGAGGAAGGAAAATGAAATGTCAAGTGGAAAATTTATTGCGCTTTCAAAGTATGCGGAATAATAGATAAATTTACTGACTAACTATTATTTGTGGATTATTCGAATTGCGCGGAATAAATATTGCCGGATTAAATAATAAAATCCGATTTGTTAAAGAGGAAAGTATTACTTGAATAAATTGCTGGTGAAAAATTCATTTTAGGTTGTTTACATATATTTTAGAAATAGGAAAATATGTAACAGAATTTGGGGATCTGATCATTTAATGGAGTTTCAGGAAATTTAGAGAATTTGGAGAATTTTGGGAATTCAAGGAATTTAGGGAATTGGGGGTATTCGAGAAGTTCATCTAGGGAATTGGTAATTGGGGATTGTAATGAATTTCCGAATACTGGAGAATTTTAGGATTTTAAGAAGTTTAGAAAATTTGAGGAATTTTAGGATTTTAAGAAATTTAGAGAATTTTAGGAATTTGGGAATTTCTGGATTACGAAATCTAGGGAATCTAGGGAATTGAGATAATTCGGAGTATTTAGAGAGGTTAGGAAATCTAGGGAATTGGAAATTGGGGAATGTAATGAATTTGGGAATATTGGAAATGGAGAATTTTAGGAATTTAAGAAATTTAGAGAATTTGAGGAATTTGAGAATTTGGGAATTTAGAAACTTCTGGATTACGGAATCTAGGGAATCTAGGGAATTCAGAGAATTTAGAGGGGTTATAAAATCTAGGGAATTGGTCATTAGAGATTGCAATTAATTTGGAAATATTGGGAATGGAGAATTTTAGGAATTTAAGAAATTTAGAGAATTTTAGGAATTTGGGAATTTAGAAACTACTGGATTACGGAATCTAGGGAATCTAGGGAATCTAGGGAATCTAGGGAATTCCGAGAATTTAGAGGGGTTAGAAAATCTAGGGAATTGGTCATTAGAGATTGTAATTAATTTGGGAATATTGGAAATGGAGAATTTTAGGAATTTAAGAAATTTAGAGAATTTTAGGAATTTGGGAATTTAGAAACTACTGGATTACGGAATCTAGGGAATCTAGGGAATTTGGGGAATTTAGGTAATTTAAGAAATTTAGAAATCTGAAAATTTGAGAGTTTGGGAATTAGGAAACTTCAGAAGTAAGGAATTTAGGAAATTTAGAAAAATTACGAAATTCAAAGAGTTTTAGACGTTTAAGATTTAAGCTGAAAAATACGTGAGTGGAGAAATTTTAGCAGTTTGCTATTAAAAAATTTATGTACTTGAAGAAAAGTTAAAATCAGTTATCTTATCGAAAAAAAATAGCGAAGGCTACTACGTACAATAAACTATACACCCACAAATATACTTGTAAGAACTAGAAAAACGATATAAAAATGGCGTCCTAAATATTCCCGTTTACAGGTTAAAATCAGTTAACCTTACCGAAAAAAAAATAGCAGAAGTTATTATGTACAGTAAATCCTACACCCAAAAATATACTTGTAAGAGCTAAAAAAACAAAATCAAAATAGCGTTCTAAGTATTCCCAGTGAAAGGTTAAACCAGTAAATCTCTTCTGACAGTAGACACGCGTCGTTTGATCCATCTCAGCTGTTGCTATTACAGGCCTCTCGTAGTAAAGACCCGTTCACATGTCGGCCATCAGCTCAAAATGGCGTAAACGCTCTTCTCCGGTGAAAATAAGTCCCTGCAGCATGACGGAACACTGGCAAGGATTTTTGCAGCGGCAATTCGGCGGAAAACGCGGGGCACGTGGCCGGTTTATAGACACAGGAAATCCTTCAGGAGAGTCGCTTTAATAAAAACGGGAACATGGCGGAAAAACGTGGCGTCTGGGCGTGCATTTCAACCTCGATTTTCCTGCTCCATCGATGCATCGATCTCGGATTCTGCGACGTTCACCGCAAACATTCGTATTCTGTAAAACGTTTTCAGCGAAAGAGAAGCCCGATTGTTGACACAATTTATCCGCCGGCGAGCAGGGAAATATTCGTGAGAACGGGAGGAGATGGGACGAGGAATATATACGCAAAAAGAAGCAGCTCGTTTCTGAAAGACACATTTCAAGGCTTGTTGGGTCTTATGCAATAATTCATCCATCTGTATCGTCCGTACGCGATATTTAATACAAACTTCAACGTAACTTAAAATTACACTTATTACTTTGATTCGTTCTCGCTATACCTATGTCTAAGGTTATACAGGGTGTTTTACGTTTACGTCATCGTTCGGTATATCATCATACTCGCTTCTTCTCATTTCCAAACGAAACCTGCGAGATTGCACGACGTTCATTAAAAATATTTTGTTTTTATTCGCAATGGATGCAGACTGATTAAAAAATGCGTTCTCGAACTCTCGAAACTTAATAAATACACACTATGAACTTTACAGTTTCTTTTTACGAGGGTAGTTTCAACGTTTTCACCTCTCTCTCTTCACCTCTTGCACTATTTTGACAAGTTTGACTCGTGACGCACTTCAGTTGGGATCAATTTTACTCGAATTTTGAACATGCTTCAATTTGCATAGTCAACGATTGCATACCATGTTGTCATCACAAATGTGATGAAATCACAGTTGTCATCCATGTTGTCATCACAAATGTGAAAAGTTGAAACAACTTTGTCTGTTTTAATATTGGAGCTGTGACTGACGCACCCAAGTCATAGTGCAAGGGGTTAAAACTTTCGGCTATGTTTCAGTAATTCATCTTATAGAGATGGGGAAAGTAGAGACAACCCTCGTATGATGGATCTCGTCAACTCTTCGAGGACGAGAATCCATGTACGCGTTTCATAAAGTCATCACTATGACTTTAAACTTTATATACACTCGGTAGATACCTTATAATCTTGGCACAAATTAAAATTGAACATTAGGCGTTGTAAACATGTATGCTTTTAAGCAAGGAGTGAATGAAATGGTGTACCGAATTTACACGGGGGTTGAAACATTAGTTCGAAATTTTGTACAATTGTAGAGAGACTCGATAGTTTTGAGAAATTATGGGGTGCAATTTTTTTGGAATGAAGAAAAATTGTGTAAGGTAATATTGGTATGACGTAGTAATTTAAGTATGTTAAAATAAATGTTTGTGGATTTATGAAACATAACAATATACTACTACTAGGGAAATTGAAAATTTGAATTTATAAATTTGAAGGTTCGAAAATTTAGAAATTTGAAAATGTAGACTTTCGGAAATTTATATTTCCAAAAATCGTGAACGTAAAAATGAAAAATTTGTAAAATATGAAGAACTGAAAACTTGAAAATTGTAGAAATTTGGGGGTAAAAAAATGTAGAGTCTCGATTAGTACTAAGAATTCTTCAAGTTTCTTTACAATTGTAAAATTTCGAGCAAACCCCTAAGGAGGCCATCTTAGCGCACTACAAGATCTTCGTCCATAAACTGTTTACACACCCCTTTAAACCGAACAACAAGAACATAATTAAAAACAAATACAATAAACCATTTGAGTTAAAACTAATTTTTGGCAATTAGAGATCATACTCAGAAATAACCTTACGTACCAGGTAATTTCCTGTTAATTCACGACAATCCATTGCTCTTTTCAAGGTAAGTACAAGACTCGTCAATATCAGACAATAATAGAGCAATTAAAAATCGTAAAATAACATCTGAAATCCACAACATTCGAAAGATTTGTTTCGTTCTCTAACTAGACGCATTTTTTAATCATTCTGTTAAACAATAAAGATTACGCTTTACTCCCGTAGAAATAAATCGAGTTACAGCTAAACCTTGTTCGTCAAGCTCGTATCGATCATTACGCGTTTCTCAAGCAAATTCTCTTCGTCGGCGACAAACGTTTCGTGCGGATCGCAGTGCCGTATTAATTCGTTCGAGGGCCCCACCCCTTTATAATATTCACCATCTCTTCAAATTTCATCTAACAGAACGTTCTAACGACATTCTAACAACAGAATGTTTTAAAACTTGTACCATTGAAAATAATAAAATGAAGAATTTGAAAAATTTCGGTGGTGTATTTTATGGTTAATCCAGCACCGGTCCGCACGGGAATATCCTTACGAGGAAACTGCATTTTCGCTGCCACGTAAAACACGAAGAGAAGAAGAAGAAAAGTTAAGAGTCGAGAGAACGGAATTTCTTCGTATAAAAATTGCAGGATCGATCTGCAGTTGTTCAGATGATCCGCGAATAATGGCTGAACAAGATACATGGTGGAATGACATAGTTCATGTCATATAGCGTGTAGCACGGTATGACAGGTATCTTCAGCCTTTGCTGATCGAATGGCGCGGATATTTGATCACGTATTTCCGTTGTAGGAAATACGCAAGTGCTCTCATTGGCGTAACTGGGGTGTCTGGTTTAAAATGTAGATCGAAATTAAATATATAGGGAAAGGATCATATGTCAAAATTTGGATATTCATAGTCAAAATTTGGACACTTTTGCAAATATAAAGTATCAAATTTTTAATTGACACGAATTGAGTCTGAGAAATTCGAAATTTCTAAATTCATAAAGACTGCAAGTTTCAAATGGAAGTTTTTCCAGATTTCGAAGTTTGCAAACTGTATATTTCTAAATTTTTTATTTCAGCTCACATTTTCCAAATTCTTGAGTTCTTAAATCTTCAAATTGTCAAATTTATAAATTCTCAAATTCAGGGGTTCTGAAATTTTGGAATTCTCAAATTAAGGGGTTCTCAAATCTTGGAATTCTCAAATTTAGGAGTTCTCAAATTTACAAATTCTCAAATTTTGGAATTCTCAAATTTACAAATTCTCAAATTTACAAATTCTCAAATTTAGGAATTCTCAAATTTACAAATTCTCAAATTTAGGAATTCTCACATTTACAATTTCTCAAATTTAGGAATTCGCACATTTACAAATTCTCAAATTTAGGAATTCTCAAATTTAGGAATTCTCAAATTTAGGAATTCTCACATTTACAAATTCTCAAATTTACAAATTCTCAAATTTTGGAATTCTCAAATTTAGGAATTCTTAAATTTAGGAATTTTCAAATTTAGGAATTCTCAAATTTAGGAATTCTCAAATTTACAAATTCTCAAATTTACAAATTTTCAAATTTAGGAATTCTCAAATTTACAAATTCTCAAATTTAGGAATTCTCAAATTTCCAAATTCTCAAATTTACAAGCCCTCAAATTTCCAAATTATCAAATTTTCAAATTCTTAAATTTGCAAATTCTCAAATTCCCAAAATTCGTAAATTCCCGAATTCCCAAAATCCCAAAATCCCAAATTCCCAAATCCTCAAATCTCCAAATCCCCAAATCTTCAAATCTCCAAATCCCCAAATCCTCAACTCCCCAAATTCCTAAATCTCTAAATCCCTAAATCCCCAAATCCCCAAACTCCCAAATTCCCCAACTCCCCATACTCCCCAAATTCACAAATTTCTTTATACCCCGCACCTTTCAAACCTCCAAATTATCAAATACCCAAACTCTCAAATTCAAATTTTCAATATTCTCAAGTTTCCAAATGTACCTCTCGGTCCTCCCTAACCACAAACCTTTCCACTGTCACAAAATCTGGAGGATTCTACCCCAGAAAAAACCCTAGATACGCCAATGCGCATACTGAACGTTCATCGTTGTCTGGAACTTAACGTTTCTGGATCGACTCCCTGTGACACCAATTATGTACTAACCAACGTTCGTCAATGTGTCCGGAAGAGAATGTGTGACAGGAAACGCTGATCCTTCGAGGCATAAACGTGTGTGTAACATAGTCCGTCGGAAAAGATCGTACACTATTGAAGCAATTATGTCATTGCATACCAAATATCAAATTTTCAAATAAACAGTCTAACACCATTTAATCACATAAAAGTACCATCATTTACCTACGTCATACATATATCGAAGCTCTTTTAATAAAAATAACTGAATGAACTTTTCATTAACACAAATTAATTGATATATCTTGTTATTGTATACAATACATACAAGTATTATATAATATATTATAATATATTACATATGTTTATAAGAATTGTGTAGCATATTATATTATATTATACGGGGTGTCTCACAACGTATTTATAAGTATTAAATACATTATATAATATATTACACAATAATATGTATTAAAAGAAGCATATTTCTTTCAGAAATATAATTTCTCAACATTTTGACTACTGTTTAAAAATCGGATGATTTCTTTGCTCGAGGTCAGCCATTTTGTTGCCTTCGAGCTTCGAACTAAAATGGCGTCAGTGTTGTACTTTCGATGTCACCTAATGACTGTCCACATTTCGAAATTTGCGATTTGATACGCAACAACGTAACAATGTAGCGTTGTATAATTTCAACATAGAAATATTAAGTAACGTTACGTTATTTTACTTAGAAGTATCACATCTATTGATGGAGCGATCACAGACAATTTAAATCGATACAGAACGAGGAAAATTTATAATTTCTGATCCAAGAAGTTGGAGAATTTGCAATTCAAGGAAATAGTGAACATCTAAAGCTAGATGGTGTAAAAGAGGTTAACACGCTGTCATGGTCTTCGATTTAAGGCCGTTAAAATAATGTCAAAAGCGTTTTTCGAAAGTATGAACCTTCGAGTACTTTGGCAGCAAACCTCGAATTAACTGCTATAGATGATTAGATTTAGTCTAGCTACTTATTCTGCGGTTTAATTTACACATTTGCAAGTTCTTAGAGAGAGGTTATGATCATTCAATCTTTCTGGGGCAACATGGAGGTCTAACGGTTCCCAGGTACCCACTTTCACATTTAAAACTGATTTCAGTTTCATTTTGAGGACGTTGACTCAAAATTATCTAAAGAAAACGGTTTTGTGATTTAAGGGAATGGATACCGAGGTACCATTACCTCCACAAAGATCAAAATGCCGATATTTCTTTTGAATAACCCTGTATTTATTCTTTACTCTTTTGTGTACAAATTACAGTCTGCATCACATGAGTGTACCCACGATATTTAATTGTGTGAAACAAATAATATTTCTATGTGTATTTACGAACAATTTAATCACACTCACAGGTAACTATACTTCAAGAAAATAATGTCTGAATGCAGAATTCTTCAAACACGAGTAGAATATGTGTATAATGAAGCAAATGATTTCAGGAAAATGTTTTTCCAAATTAAAATTGAATCTGGAGGCAGACACAACATAGACTTAGGATGAACATCTAGATAGAATCTGTATTAACAAGAATTTAAACCTAGGGAAACACATCTTGGAAAAGTTGGACCTAGAATAAATTAGGCCTAGGGAGAACTGAAGTCGAGGGAAACATAGATTTGAGTACTTAGGCCTAGAGAAATTTGGACCTCAAGAAATTTGATGCTAAGAAGATCTAATTCTAAGACTCTTAGATCTAGACGTAAGAGCTAGATCTAAGGGAAATCTGGACCTAGGGTAAACTAGACCTAGGGTAAAGTAGACCTAGTCGATACCTGAACATAGGGTAAACTAGAGCTAGTGAACGTCTGGACCTAGGGTAAATTAGATCTAGTCAACGTCTGGACCTAGGGTAAATTAGAGCTAGTGAACGTCTGGACCTAGGGTAAGGTAGACCTAGTCAACATCTGGACCTAGGGTACACTAGAGCTAGTCAACACTTGGACCTAGGGTAAACTAGACCTAGTCACCACTTGGACCTAGAGTAAAGTAGAGCTAATCAAAATCTAGACCTAGAGTAAACCAGAGCTAGTTAGAACGTATACCTAAGGTAAGCTAGACCCAATCAAAACCAAAACCTAGTCAAAACCTAGACTTAGGGTAAACTAGACCTAGTGAAAACCTAGATCTAAAGGAAACCTAGACCTAGAGTAAATTAGACCTGAAAACTTAGATATAAGCAGAACGTTCACATAGGAAAAAGACCTAAGGAAAGACTTATATTTAGAGTAAACGATATTCACATACAGGTTTCTAGGTCCAACATGCACTACCTGTTTCCCCAGATTTGAAAACTAAAAGTAAATTTTAGTAAACATCTCTTTAACTCCTTGAGTTCTTAATGCTTCACACATATTCCACATATGACATTGAAATCAAGGTTTGGCTATACATCCTGAGTACGCTCTTGTAAGACAGACCACACAACTCTGACCAAGGTGTACGTAAATTTTCCCGACAATGATTAAGCACGGTACACACGTTGACTTCTGAATGAAGCTTCGACATGTCCTCGAACGATCAGCCGTTTGTTCGCTACTTACCAGACGCGACATCGTTTGAGCATTCTGACACGTTGATCGAGAACGCGGCTAAACGCATTTGGGCTGAGAGATACACACATGTGTCGAGTCGGAAAGCGTATCTCGCGTCATGTTCCTTAGCCACGGCGTACATTTATCCGATAGTCCAGACAAGCGTATCGGTGAACCATGTGTTGTTGCGTCTCGATCTCGGCGAACGATCGGCAATCGGGGACGTACGACGAGGATAACATTGAAGCGACGGCATACGCGATCGTTCCACCGAACAAAACCGAACCACGCTGAAAAACACGTAATTATCCACGTCGTGTCGATTCAACAATAATCGCGACTCGTTTCTGCCCTGGCGGCACGAACGTCCCTTAAACTGCCCTTCATCCACTTCATCCTGCCCCTTCGTTTGACTAGTGCGTTGTTTATCGTGCGACGCCCATGAGCTCCCTTTCCGTTGCCTCAAGCGTGTCGCGACTATCTCAGAAGCAGCTGGAGCGTACACAGCGTCAGAATCATCAAACAGGCGGCCGTCGGTGCTTCGCTTCCTTTATCCGAGGTCACTGTAACACACATTGCACACAACGTTATTACGCTCTTTGCTTGCCACGTTTTGATATTCACACGCGACCACACTCTTTTGGACAGTTTAGCAATTTATAAAGCAGACGATGAATTAAATACATTATAGAGAATATTGTGAACTTCATATTCATATAATCACATGATCTTAGTTTTTGAGATATACTAGTATAAGGGCGTGTCTCTTCTAGGAAAAATATAACTAGGTACTGCGACTGGATCGCAGGTAATCTTCTGACATGGTTTACAAGGATTTCTGGGATTTGAATACTTGTGGATGTGTTAATTTGAGGATTGAAGGATACAGAGAGAACTTGGTGATCCAGGAAATTTTGGAAATTTGGTCATTTGTGGTTAGGTTGAGAATGGGAGGATATGGGAATCTTGATCTAGGAATTTGTGGACGTAGCTGGGGATCTGGGTGTTAGAGGTCCTAAACAGTTGCAAGTTGTGATTTAGGTATCTGATCTGGAACTTTAAGAATTTGACGATATTTAGTAATTTGGGACATGTGGATTTGGGGACCTAGTTTGGGAATATTTGCGGATCTATAGATATAGTTTTAAATTCCCAAATCCAAAAATCCTCAAATTTCCAAATCCTCAAATCTTTCCAATCTTCAAGTTCTCAAATCCTCAGATCCTCAAATCCTCAAATCCCCAAATTGCTCAAATCCTCCAACCCTTAAACCCCCAAATCTTCAAATCCCCAAATCCTCAAATCTCCGAAACACAAAATCCAAACATCCAAAGTTCCAACTTCAAAAAACTCAGATCCCTAAGTCTCCAAATTGCAAGAATTCAAAGTTTCAAAATTTCAGAGCACCAAAATTTCAATTACGCAAGTTAAATCTGAAAGTTGACATACAATATACATTCAGCAATAACGTATCTTCGTTAACAATAGCAAGGACACAATAATGATGACCACTAATAATTATCATGCAGCTATGTCTCTGTCTGACTACATGTAATTATACGATTTACACGTATAAGAGGATTCGTTAGGCAGAATTCTGTATCCGATTTAGCAAACGCTGGAACTGATAGTACGAGAATAATGCGCGTCTGTTGCGAAATTCGGGTGAAATTTAATGAATAGATATCACGTTCGTCGATACACGTATCAGTGGTAATTGGTGGATTTTCATTTGGACAGCACAGCTGTGTTATTGACTGCAAATTCGATGCATACAGAAACTAAATGCGTATCCAGCATTCTAGTGGTAACAACAGATGTTGCAATGAATACAGAGAATAGAGGCTTAAAGTATCGTTATGTCAAGATACACGGTGGGATGACGTTTCAAAGTTACCGTATCTAATCCTTTCCCGATAATACAAATGGTTCCCAGATCCGGTTCACTGATCCCCATATCTCTAGCCCTAAACTCCTGATGGCTAACGGAAAATGTTATTGCAATTTCACTCAACTTTATTAATGTCTTTAGTTAAACAACCTTTTATAATGATACTTTTGAACGAGAATACAACTTATGTACGATTTTTCATTAATATATCATTAACGCATGATTTTCTAGTTGCGTCATTCATAACTACTACGATCTTAAGACAAATAACGTAGGTTAATACACACTTTTCGTCACAGCCTGATTTGCCAAATCAAAGTCTGCTTTGTCATGATCGAACAGTGCGTCACGAGTGTGATATATTATAGGGCAAGAAATAGGAACGACTAATAGTAAAAGTAATAAAAAATAGTAAAAAGGAAGAATTTTATCTAAATATAACGTCTTTCAACGACTTGCGACTTTCAACGTACTTTTTCGACGTTTTCCGACTTTAACGAAGTCGCGCTGACTGATCGTTAAAATCCCTCCGTAAATGAACGCAAACTACCCCCACCGATTCGTGAAATTCATTTCGCGTAGCATACCGTCAACAGCCGTTAAAACATCGCAGTTATAATTATTTTATCTGCTATTTTAAAGATTATTCTCTCACCAAGTTAACACATATAATTACAGATCTTCATAAGGTACTGAATACATATTTCTAAAGCTGTCAATTTCATAAAGAAAATGTATCCACATAATTTGTTAAAATTAACAAGAAACGTGAAATTGACAGTATGAACACACAATATACATATAATAATTAATTTTCGTTCATATAATTATGAAATATCGTATGAAGCGAGGTCGAATTTTTATCAATTTTTGCGAATACTGCAACTTCCCATAGAAACGTAGAAACATTGAAAATTCTGCATATTCAAGTAAAAAGTGCCTTTGAACGGTCACGTTCTTAAGTGTGCAGTTATGGGATCATTTGCCTTAGAATTAGCTGAAAAATTGATATGTCGGGACCTTTCTCTAATTTGAAAACCGTCGAGCTGGTTGATTTTTGTTCCTTTTTCCATCAAAAGCCGGGTATCGACGTTACAAGAATTCGTTCGGTTCTGCACCCGTGGTAATTTCATTTCGTTCACGCCAGGTCTTTTGCAGGCTGCTACGAGGTCCGTTGATTCGTACATATTACTCCCTGGCCCGTGGTCGACAGAATTGTTTTTACGAAATTGACTTTTCCCTCGGCCGAAGGAGCACGGCACAAAGGAGTAAAATCTATTGGCGTCCCATTTAATGCTGTCCCTTGCGAAACTTTCCGCTCCAGTAAGGAATTTTATTACATTTCAATATTTGGACGGAGGCCGATCTCATTATCGAAATGGGCGACGTAAAGAGCGACGATTTGTAGAAATGGGTGAAATTGAACAATTTGTTACGATCGTTAGTACAACTCTAAAATATGGCAAAGTTGCCTCAAGGGTAGGGGATCATTGAAAACGTATGATGAATGTCTGTCCTACGTTTTAACTCGATTTAACATACTATCTTATACATTCTATATTAAGTATACACATTGTATAGCACATTGTGCTATAGTAATTTGAGGTGTTCAGCCATTTTATATTTTGTGGGATTATAGGGTTTTACGCGTAGAAAGGAAATTCAATGTTTCTTAGTTTATAATTGATTGTAGATGTCTGACGTTTAAAGGAGTTTGATAGAATTATTGTATTTTAGAGGGATGAACATTTTGGAATATTGTAATTTCGTTTGCACTTTCAAATTTTTATTCAAATTATAAATAATGATTAATCAGGCAAAATTCAAACATTGTATTACAGTTACTCTTTCCTTGTCAAATTTATAATAAAGTTTGTTAGCTCTTGCATGATATTCACGAATAAAGCACATGAACAGCGTGAACTAGAACAAATTTGAAATAATATTACATACGACCAATGTAATTATTGTTATTAAGAATAATTAATATTGAAATTGCTTGGTGTGACCGATGCAGAAGCACGCGAATTACATGAACATTGTGGTAAATTTCTGTGGTAATTTTCACACATTGGTAAATAACTAACTTGTGTAGGTCCATTACTCACACAACATAATTATTTTAGGAATGTTTCAGTGAAAATAATTTATATTATTAAACACACAAATGTATCGCGAATAACTTAAACATATTGCACTTAAGTTTCAAGTATAATTAAATTAATTAAACAGTCATGTGCATACAATTCAATAATTCCTAAAATTCCTTGGAAACTTTTTTAGTGAATATAATTTTAAGATAATAATTGACATACATGGATTAAAAATGAGAGATCCTGAAAATAAATGTAAAATATTTATTTTAACTTAAATTTTAAATATTTACGAAATGATTAGAGGTCCACTAAAAATTTTGATTAAAACTTTTCCACTGACTATAATTTTAGAACAGTAATTTACAAAAATATGTAAGAAGATATAATAAAATATTCTGCAAATAATGAGGCAAAAATGCAATTTAAACTAGGACTGCATTAATTAAATTTTAAATTCTAAATAATTATCTAGAATTCCTGAAATTAGAAAACCTGGATTAAAACCTGATAGAAATATGTACCAACTAAAGTATAATTTTGTCGAATACAAATTCATATTTTTGTCAAATATTTCACAAAGTCATTGATTAAATATTTTATTCTCTATTTAGATATCCCAGAGATACGTAAAGCATAAATATAATTTCAGGGGAAAGAAATTCAGCCGAGTTTCTCGCAGCTGAAATATAAAAATTTCAGGGAATAAACGTTAAATTAATGTTGCAGCATCGAAAGAGCTAAAACGTCGAACATTTAAAATTCATCGACAAGTTCGCCGCAACTTCGCAGTCAATTTTTGATCGGAAAGCGTGCAAAGTATATTTGCAATTAGACGTGCATTTCGGCCGAGATTTCGAAATTAAATCATTTTCAAATTCTGGTATAAAATTCAACGGCAAAGGATCATAAATTTTTCCGTGGAATCCATTCGAACTCAATTTTCCCGGGAGACGCGTTTTTCAGCCGAGCGGAGAAAAAAAGAGAAAGAAATTCGCACATTCTTCTCGGAAAGTTGCGGGAAAATATGACAAAGCGGAAATTTTCAGGCGACACTGAATAAAATTTCCAAGACCGGTCGAGTGAATTGTTGCCGCAACGTATAAAAATACGATATACATGCAAAGGCGGCTTGTAACATTGGTGTATGGGTTTCCGGTAAGAGGGTTTCTAGTGGAATTCAAGTGACCATGCTTTCTGAGAAGTGTACGAGGCTTAAGCTGCAGGGAAATCCGGAGAGTTCTTGATATAAAAACTCTCCAGTGAACTTCATGAGCCGGCATTCTAAAGTTCGTGACACGAGTACTCGAAAGTTTCACAGAAACGATTTACATAGAATATAGGGTAAAAGACGCTGTTGTCATTGCGCGTGTTGCCCTTCGGGGCCCTCGAAATTTTGCGGGACATGAAAATTACGGAAAAAAAGCACGAACAAAAGACGACGTTAGTCGACGCTGTTGGACGTAAAACTTTGCAAATTACACGGGATTAAGCCTGAAACGAGATTCACGAAATGAAACCAGCTTACAATTTCTGTCGCAGCATAATGCAACGCGAAACGGCCATTGTCTTTTTTCTGTTTTCTCTGCTTTTTTTTTCGTTTTCACTTTTTGATGTTGCTTTTCGTTGCGATTCGGGTCTATAACGACCGAGCTGCGTCTGCATTTCGATTATGTTTGCGAGGTTAGGTCAGTGGTTCTCAAATGCTGTTTCAGTGCTTACATGATTCAAAAGTTTCATTATTTGTTTAATAATTTATAGATATACAAGTGTAACATTTCCTTTATTTTTAACGTACTTGCTTTTATTATTTTAGGTTATATAGGTTTATTCATACTTTTATTATTAATTTTGTGATTTAGTGCTTTGAAAACAATTTTAGGTTAGGAACAATTTTCTTGAAGTTGAGAATTTTTTTGAACAAAGTATGAGCATTATTGTAATATCGATCTTGAAACCTTAAAATTAAAAAATTTCGAAATTTCGAAGCCTATTTCAAAATTTCTAAATCTCAAAGTTCAGGACTTCAAAATTTGAAAATTTTACACTTCCAAAATTCCAAGCACTCCAAATCTAAATTTCCCAAATTCCAGAATTCCTAAAATTTTCCAAATTCCAGAATTCCCAAAATTCCCCAATCTCCTAGATTCCAGAATTCCCAAAAATTTTCCAAATTCCAGAATTCCCAAATTTCCCTAACTTCCCCAAAATCTCCCAAATTCCAGAATTCCAAAAATTCCCCAAATTCCCCAATCTCCTAAATTCCAGAATTCCCAAAATTTCTCAAATTCCCCAAAATTTTCCAAATTCCAGAATTCCCAAATTTCCCCAACTTTCCCAAAATCTCCCAAATTCCAGAATTCTCAAAATTCCCCAAATTTCAGAATTCCCAAAAATCTCCCAAAATATTTAAACCTCAAAATCACAACTTTAATTGCAAACACCATAAATTAAAATCTCTCAAATTCCAAAATTGCATTATTCTAAAATACCCAAAGTCACTATTATTCAAGAAAAAGTAATTTCAATTTTCCTAAGACGTAATTTGCAATTTTAAACTTTCCACAAAAACCGATAACTTAACGCAAACAAAAACAGTATACGAGGAGAAATAACTCAGCAGTCTTTTACGAGGTAAAATTCTTAGTAAAATCTTATAATAAATAAAAAATGATGTTATGATATCACAAAGTTATTGTTAACTTCTTTACTTTAATCTTAAGAGCTTCGACCGTTAAGCTTCTAAAGTTTAAGTCTTAAAGCTTTGAAAGCTTGAATTTCATATGATGTTAGCCTTAAAAACTCAGCTTTTAAGGTTCGAGTTTAAAGCTTCGAATATTCAACACAAGGGAGCTTCGAGATAATGGCTAATAAGAACGGGTATAATATTTGCAACTAATCGTCCATTTCCGAGTGCAATTTTTGTTAGATGCGGAAATTTAAGAGAAAAACCTGTGTGTATTATTCTCACAAAAATTTGTTAATTCACATTGTTAATTATTTCGAAAAATGATCAATTAAAATTGTTAATAATTCAAGCAAAAATAGTTTACTAATTGAAATGGTAAATTATTACAAATTGCTAACTATTAAGAAATGTGTTAATTCAAATTGTTGTTAATTAATCTATATTCAACAATATTCAGAATAATCTAATTATTCAAAATAATTTGTGAATATTATTCGTCCAAAAATTTGTCTTCGTTTATTAATCCTAAATGAATCTAACATGTCCAATGATTAGCCCTTCATTTCCGCGAAAGTGATGAAAAAAGTCGATCAATCACGAATTCATCGCGGTAATGAAAGATTGAATTGGTCGAAGAGAAGATACGTTTCGATACGATCGAACGAGAAAATTCTTATATAGATTTTCCTTCAAGTTGACCGCGTCGGGGATTCCTTCACGGTCGAGCAGCTCGTAAAAGTGATTCCTTCGATATCCGCGGACTCATCGGTCAAAATAATCGACGTGAAGACACTTCTGATAATCACGACGCTAAGCATCGTCGATCAATCACGCGATAACGTTCTTGGGCGTGCAGCTGAAGCTGCTAGAACACCGACACGCATTCCTACAAGCCGTAAACCAGGATATTTTCCTGTCTGGCTTCACGTGATTGCATCTGAATGGCTGTATTCGGATCTGACATAAAGCGACGCGACACCTGCTGGCCAATCCACGAAACGGGGGAAGGTTGCATTTCTATTGATGTCCTTGTTCGCAAGGCAAATGATCCTTTTATTGAAATACGATCGTTTAATACTGGAACTATCAACCAGATAAAATGACCGTCTTCAACTTTCATTTTACTTCAATTTTACATTACAAAATTTTATGGACGTATTTTGGTCCGGATAGCTTAAGTTATGGTCTTTCAAATCTTGTCAACATGAAGTTACCATTTGTTACTACCGAACTTATTTACATATCTCTTTCACTTTATTTTCAATTTGAAAGTGTACATTTAACACCGGCGATAAAAGCAGCCATTCTTAACTTATATGCAAAATTTCCAATGTTCCTACGTTTCTATGGGAAGTTGCAGTATTCGCAAAAATTGATAAAAATTCGACCTCGCTTCATACGATATTTCATAATTATATGAACGAAAATTAATTATTATATGTATATTGTGTGTTCATACTGTCAATTTCACGTTTTTTGTTAATTTTAACAAATTATGTGCATACATTTTCTTTATGAAATTGACAGCTTTAGAAATATGTATTCAGTACCTTATGAAGATCTGTAATTATATGTGTTAACTTGGTGAGAGAATAATCTTTAAAATAGCAGATAAAATAATTATAACTGCGATGTTTTAACGACTGTTGACGGTATGCTACGCGAAATGAATTTCACAAATCGGTGGGGGTAGTTTGCGTTCATTTACGGAGGGATTTTAACGATCAGTCAGCGCGACTTCGTTAAAGTCGGAAAACGTCGAAAAACTACGTTGAAAGTCGCAAGCCGTTGAAAGACGTTATATTTAGATAAAATTCTTCCTTTTTACTATTTTTTATTACTTTTACTATTAGTCGTTCCTATTTCTTGCCCTATAATATATCACACTCGTGACGCACTGTTCGATCATGACAAAGCAGACTTTGATTGGGCAAATCAGGCTTTGACGACAAGTGTGTATTAACCTACGTTATTTGTCTTAAGATTGTAGTTATGAATGACGCAACTAGAAAATCATACGTTATTGGTATATTAATGAAAAATCGTACATAAATTGGGTACTTGTTCAAAAGTACTACTGTACAAGATTTGAAGACGTTAATAAAGTTCTTTGATATTCCAATCACAAGCAAGGCTAGGAATTTAGGGCTTGAGTTTTAGATGTGTACAATTTCATCAACTAGTGAGCGTTCGCTTACGGAGGGATTTTCATCAGTTAACGCGACCTATATGTTAAAATTTATCATTCTGAAACTCATCAAATTCGTATGTATCACAAGGTTATGACAAAGTAATATTATACTCTCATAATATTAATTTATTAATCCGTTAATATTATGAGAAGGTAACGATAAATTTTAGCACATAACCTCTTCAATCTAAAATTATTATTATACTTCCTGTGATACGATTAACCCCTTCCTATGCTTTGACGAGTTTCACTTATAGCTCAAATGTGACAAACCTTACTCAAATTTTGAATACTCTTCAACTTGAAATTTAGGTCCAACTATAAGCTGCATTATCAGGGATCCCTGAATATAAAATACATTTTAATTTTCTTTGTTCGTTTTAATATAGCCCTAAATAGTTAGTCTTGACTGACGCAGCTGATAAATAAATGGCACGGGAAAGGGTTAACAAGTGTAAATAAAATCTACCTTTCACGCTAAAAAGAATCTTCCTTGACTTCACCAAAGAGAATTCTCCCAGTAAGAAAATGGTGTCTGAAGACGTACTGTATCAACCGCAAGTGAAAGATTTTACAATGCCTGCAGTTACACACGAAATAAGCACGTAGTTACGCAAGTAACAGTCGATCCAGAAACCATTAGCGATTTATCGTACGACTCTGAAGACTCGTAAAAGGAGATTGAAAGACGTTTAAACTCTTTCCTTCCCTTTTAGTTGCTCGTCCAATATGAGATCGTCCTACGTGAGATCAGCGTCCGGGGATTCCGGAAGAGATTCGCGAAGCCACTGGAATGAAGGCTCGTTGGAGGGTTAGGGTTGCCGAGAAGGATAGTAAACGAGCGAAAGAGGAGGAACAGTGTCTTTAAAGGGGTCAAGAGAGAAAAGGGCTAGACGAACTTTCGAAACGGCGACGAGAACCCCAACAGTCGGCATCTTCGGAGCAAGTTTCTCGACGAGACCGAATCTTATGTGTCCCCGTTCCCCTTGCCCCCTCAGCCATACCACGATTCCATTGGAAAAGAGGATGGAGGATCTAAAGAGACTTCTACTGTTGCTTGTCGCCGAACTTCTGCGTGCAAGTCGGATTTTTGCACGAGAGGTAAACTGAACACGGAAGATTCTGTAATATGCTGGCTCGTTGAGATCTTTCTCGAGGAATGACTTCATCATTTCCTTCCTAGGTGATCTAATTTCGATTCACTCTACTTCATCGCGAAAGTTTTAGTTGCCATGCTATTCAGACTTTTGCCGGAGCAGGATGAGTTGACATACGAAAGTAGGGTTTCTATCGTGCTTGTAACAAATAACTGATTTAGTTGCTTGTAAGGCGATGATCTTGTTAAGAAACTTGTACTCGGGTCTGTTGTGATCTTGAAGAGTTATGAGCAGGTTTGGAAGTTGGGACAATGGTGCTGTTTCGGAGTGTACGTTGTGTTGGTGAAATAAATTTTCAAGTTTTGCTTGTAAACCTTTAGATTCATCTCGATTTATGGAATTGAGAAATTTGGACGTTTTCAAGGAGTTTGATAATTTAAGGGTTATCGAATTTTGAAGTTTGATAATTTCGAAATTTTTAATGTTATAAATTTACAAAATCTGGAGACTACACATGTTCTGTAATATGTTTTACAGTAAAATAGATACCCAAACAGTGAATAATTAAAATGTTAGTAATTTATTTATTAGCTGTTTTATGATGTCGAATATGTCACTTCAGATACCATTTTCTTTCATTTATTATTTTTTACCATAGTTTCATGATACTTAACTTTTTGCGTATACAACAATTAACATACATATCTAGTTTTGACACATTTCAAAAGACATTTACATGTTTAACTAGCTTGTAATATGAGGTACGGTAATTCTATAGAAAGAAATTTGTAGAAATTTACATATTTATAGGAAGAAAATAGTGTGTATAATTTGTCTTAAATTTTAGGTGTAAAAGCAGTTACGGTTTCCAAGAATATACAATCACAATAACGTTGTAACCATCTACGGTGACCCACATACGTACTTTCCCTTCGTATCACGTGAGATATCTCGGTTTACCACTGCATAGTTGATTGCCTATCCCAAATAACTCTGGTTTACCGCTGCATAGCTGAATGTCTATCCCGAAACAACATGATTGTGCGCTAGTCGATGGATTAAAGCTGCACGTACATGATACTTCGTATCCCACATATAAAGATAGCAGCTTAATCAGCAATATTTATCATAACCCAAATTTAATTCAAATTTGAAGAATCGGTTGTTCCATTTTATAATTTGTAAAATGTAAATTTCAGATAGAATACAAAATAAATTATTCTTGACTTTTTAATATATTTCACATATTTTCAACAGTAGCCTCTATAAGTGAATTACACTTGATCCAAATTTGCCTTATTTATTCCTTAATCATCAAACTTAACTTCACCAAATTTTTGTCGTTAATGAAGTCTTTAAATGAAATCATTTTTATTTAAAATTGTTCAATTTTGCAGGAGTGCAAACGCTGGGATTAGTATGATAAAAAATTAAATATCGTCCACGTTCGAATTAGACTACTGCGGAAAACTGAATCATGCAGACACTGCAGGTTAGGTTGTATATTGTGCACTGTGCACACATACGTGGAAATCAATTTCGAGGTCACATTTGCTAACATACAATTACAGCAATTTTTTTTAAACAATTTATAATGTATTTCTGATAAAGCGAATCAATTTTGAGTAAATAAACATAGTGAATTTATGTAAAGAATTAAATCAATGGATTGTAAACAAGCAATCAAGTCAACAGATTTTTAACAAATAAATTTAGTGTATTTTTGATGAACAATCAAATCGATGGATTTTGACAATTGAATCAGTTTTTAAATAAACGATCAAACCAACAGATTTTCAATAAATAAATTCAGTGTATTTTTGACGAATAATCAAATGATGAAATCAATGGATTTTGACAATCAAATCAGTATATTTTGAATAAACAATCAAATGAGTGGATGTTTGATAAACAATAAAATCAACAAATTTTTAATAAACAATAAAATTAATGTATTCTAAAAACTGCAACGAAGTGGATTAAATGATTCTTGAGAAGTTTTTGGAATTAGCTCAGAGTGGCGAAAATTATCCACATACGTATTCCATTAAAATTTAATTGACCAGAACATCGTGAAGATTGCATTTGGTAGAAACAGAATGAAATTCATCTAATTCTGTTGGGTGTGTACTACGTTGTAAATATTCTACGATTAAATGTATCTCATTATCTTTCGCTAAGAGAGTAACATCGTTTCTTGTTTCCATGGTGCCAGACTGATTCGCACTTCTCGTCCAGGTTTGAAAGAGCCACGTAATGTCGTGCTAAAGAGAATTCTCGTGTAACAAGATGAAAGTGAATTCAATTCAAATTAGCGATACAACAGGCCATCGTACGGTTTAATGAGAGAATGATTTTATTAGTTCTTGCAAGAATCTTCGTTAAATTGATAACATTTATTGTTGAATTAATAGTTGTACATTAATGTGTGGAATTTTACGAAGTATTCTGAGTTTCCATATAGGATGTACTGTTATGGTCAAATGATTATCGATCGGACGATCACATTATCTTGATCAAATGATTATCTTGACTAGATGATCAAATAATTATCATGGTCAAATGGTTATCATCGCCACACGATCAAATGATCTTCATCAAATAATTATCGTGGTCAAACGATCAAATTATCATGATCAAACGATTATCAGTTGATTATTTTCAGGACATTATCATGATTAGACCATCAGACTATCATGATGAAAAGATCAAATAATTATCATGATCAGATTATAACAATTATTCATTACATGATTATGATTAGATCAAGTGACTATCATGATTAGAAGATCAAATGATTATCATGATCAGATCAAATTATGACAGAGTTAAAATATTAAAAATATTTCTTGCGTTTGTAGCAGATCCACTTAGTAAATTTTTCAGAACTGTAAAAGTTAAATTTGATAATTTAAAAAATTCTGAAGGGCCCAATTTTCCAAAATAAATTTCTGAAGTTTAATGACAAAATTTGATGATCTCACAATATTCATCAGACGAACTCACAAGATTCAGGTGTAAATAAAATATATGAACAAAATGGTCCATTATGTAAATTTTGTATTTCTAAGGAATTTCTATTTAAAATATTGTAACCATAATATTGCAATCCTAACAATCCTATTTAATATGATTCGCATAACCTTGACACATAAACGATGTATGCAATATAGCACACTGTAAATATGTCTACAGCACAAAATTTCCTGCCACAGCATTTTGTCCACAATATCATTTATAACATATTAAATCGTCGACACCTATTTCAACCAGCGTTATTCACGATCGGATTGAGTGAGTGCGAATAATTTTACCACTGTACGTATAAAGCTGACGAGTCCTTCCTGCATTAATTATCAAGTCACAGTTCGCGCAATGCGGATATCACGGGTTATCCGTGGAAGGAAAATGGCTTCATCTAATACTGGTCCCATTCAAGTAATTCAAATACGCAGTCGTTCCCGGTGCCATGCATATTTCTCGATCCTGGAATTCTCTGCGATGTCGAGCAACTTCTCCGACGAAGACACCGATGCTCACGCGTATTATTAATTATGGGACACGCAATCTTGCGGACGAAAACGTGTGCCGGCACGCCATTGTTGCATGGAAAACAGCCATGTATCGTCATGTCAAAGTTGCGACGGAAATTGCTGTAAGATATTGTTCGAAAGTATTTAACGATTTGTAACTTTTCACCGTATGCGTTTCTGTGATTTGTGGTTAGAATGTTTAGGTTATGTGGACGTTTGGGTCATGTGGACGTTTAGGTCATGTGGACGTTTAGGTTATGTAGACGATTATGTGCTTGATTAGGTTACTTTCATTTTTGTTGTCCACATCTTTTGATAAATACAAACCTGTAATAGTAGCAGAGCAATAGACAATTTTTTAAAATGATACTCTGAATGATTTAAAGTTACATATATGCATAACTTTTTAATAATTTCCGGTAATTCGCTAGTATATAGCAAGGCTACAGTAGCTAAACCAAACCCCAATTGTTACACTAGTCAATTAAATCTTAATCAAACCGTAATGAAAGCTTAACCCAACCTCAACCAGACTTTAACCAAACGCCTAATCCTAGCCTAATCCTAACGTGGAGTATTAGCCATGCAATCAGTATCGTATACCTCGTGAAATACACTATAATACAGTTCCTCTACGTCACTAGATAGTGATATTATCACTATACAACAGCTGTATTTTTCACACTATATCTTGAAATAAAAATAGAAACATACCTCACAACACTCGTACAATAGTTTTCAATACGTTCACTTCTGTGCATTCAAGGATGGACTTTTGAACGATAGTACCGAATAATTTACAAGGGGAACAGGATGAATGAGAGGACAAAGGGGCGGGTAAGGGGATGGTAATAGGGGTTGAGGTTTCTATCCGTGGCTGGTCAATTAAATCTCGTCGACGTCGCGTGCAGGAAGCGAGCGCAGCGTGCACCGGAGGCTTCCTTTCCGATTTCGAATGGGTGGACCCTAACTCTCGAAATTTATTATCCTATGCGATCGACCGGTTAATCCCCCAGCCAGGGAGCTCGAGCGTGCAACTATTACCCCGCAGCGTACGTCAACTGGCCGCAAGCGGGTTTGTCGAGAGACAGGTGTGTCGGCCACCGTGTCGAAGCGGAACCGAAAAAAAAGACGAGCCTTTTTGGGCTTTCTGGAAAATTTCATCGCTAACCATTAATCTTTCTTCTGCGAGCGATGTATACATACGTCCTTCAAAACCGATTGCCGGGTGTCAAAAATTCGATATCTGTGGCTACGGATGCTAAATTGTAATTTAATAGTTTCAATAGGAGATTCGAAATAAAAATTTCTATATTAATATTTTTTTTAAGGTACATTTTATATGAACACAAAGATTTTTTTATATTTACCAAAGTTTTTGTTTTTATTCTGTTTGCATTTAAGGTTGTTAGATTAACTATGCTGATTCAGTGATTCTCAGCAGTTAATTTCAAATTTCGATATTTTATGTTTGTTCAGTTCGCTCAGTATCGCTCCATACGCTATTACACCATTAATTAACCGTTCGCTAACTGACCGTTCGATAACTGACCGTTCACTAACTAACCGTTCTCTAACCGTCCACTTATTAATGGCTCAAATTAGATTAATGCCCGATTTATCTATGCAAGAATGCAAATTTTGCAGTAATTACATTTCTAAAACCATCAATTAAAATATTCCTAATTTCTTAAGTTTCCAAAATTCCATCATCATATTCCTAGATTTCAAAGTCCTTAAAACTCTGAATCAAAATCACGAATCTGATCACGAATACTGTGTCCTTAGTTTTCTGAATTCCCTACAAGGTGGCGATTTCCTAGATTCCTATGGTCACAACTAAATCACCAAATAAATGATCCAATCCTTAGATTTCTGTGTAATCCAAGTCCACAAATTCCTCAGATTACCAGTTCCAAAAACCCTAAATCCATGGATCTCCAAATTGCTACGTTTTCAATTTCCGAAATCTTCAAATTTCTAAACTAATCCCTAGATTCCTATATTTACGAACTCCGAAATCCCAAGACTCTCAGAACTTTAATCCTTCCACACATTTTCACATCTTCAAAAATCCCTAAAAATCAACAAGTGGTATCTTCGCTCTTGGTTGTTGCACTTGCCCTAATTGACTGCAAAGTTACGTAGAATATTAATCTTGAGAACGTGTTTGAAGATCAGCAACCTTGATGAAATACTCTGTAAATATTACATCAAAGATGTTTGTACAGATACCTCCAAAACTAAGACCAGATGTGGAGGAAAAAGTTGCTCAAAATCATTACCTTAACATATTTTTGCATCTATTAACTAGGATTAAACGACGAGTACAGGAAAAAATTGTTCAAATCACAAACTATTTGAAGGCCATCGATGCAGTCCATAAATGTCACATTAACGATATTTTTGCGTATGTTTCTAAAATTAAGACTAAACGATTACCTGAAGAGGAGAGAACTGATCAGGATGGTCTTCACAAAATATGTAAAGTTCAAAATAATTGATCTAAACTAAATAATGATTACATGCACAGAGATGCAGAATGATCTTGAAAATTTGAGGAAGGTAGAAACGGGTGAAGAGAGGAAGCTTCTAAAGGATTACCTAGGATTCCCGACATATTTTTTCCAGGTCGAAGGTAGACCATTATCATATTCAACCGTGGTGATTTATAAGTTAGCAGAAAATTCGTGTTACCTCTCTCCGGCACAGGTTCGCGCAATCCACCGCCGAGCTGCACCTCGCTTATCGCCGAATATATGCCAGGAATCTGGGCACTGCATCGTAAATTCAGCTGGCCATTCGAGTAATGGAACGGTTGAAGGTTCACTCGTATCTCGATCCACTGTAGATTCTCCATCTGATCGGCATGGGGCGATACAGCGTCGTTACGTTCCCCCTTCTGTTGCGGGAACTGCTGCGGCTGGTGTTTTGTGTACGAATCCACCTGCGAGAAATCAAGCGTAAATTCATCGTACAATTTCAGAAACTAGAAGAAACGCGGATTCAGTCGCGAAACTACATGGAAGAGAGTGGCCGAGGAAATGTAAATCTGCTTTTAACGAAATCCGTTCATCTGGAATCGGGAACCCTTCTCCCCATACCGCATGCTGGTACCCTCCGTTAAACACAAAGACGACTCCTTCCAGTTCGATGAAAAGTCGAAAGACTTCGCCGTTTCTCCCGCCATCTTTCCCTCTCCCCGATTAACGTTTCTCCATTTTTCTCTTGTTCCCCTCCCAACCCGTGAGAAAGCGTCCCGACAGCTAACCCAGAGTATTCACAGAAACGGCCGAGTTCCGAGTTTCTTAATGGATCATTATCGTCCTAAGAACTGGTGATGGCGTCGGCAGTAAGTTATACGCTTGAGCGGCCTACGCCGAGCTGAATCGCAAGCGGATCCGAGATTTACTTAAAAGTTTCGAACGACGAAAAATATAGACCCTCGCACGGGGCGCGCGTGCGCGTCGTAACTTTCGCATTTTTTAGATACAGTTCGCGATTTATGGAGCTGCGATTGAAAGGGCTCTGACGGTTTTATGACCTGCTTTAGGAGTGCGGTTATTAATGTTCATATAAATTTATCGATAATGTCGGAAATACACAGATTACTCACTTACGCAAATATTAAGTCACATTTCAGTCTTAATTTCAAGTCACCGCAGTAACACCAAGTTCTTTTTAAGTCACCCCTTGCCCATTTATCAGATGCGTCAAAATTAAGTCAAGGCTATAACATTAAAACGAACAAAGAAAATGTGAGTATTTTATATTCAGGTTGATTATGCAAATAGTTGGACCTTTTCGAGTATTCAAAATTAAGGTTTGTCACACTTGAGGTGTAAGTCTCATCAAAGCACGGGGAGTTTCAGCAACTCCATTGAGTTAATCTCATTAACCTCAAATATTAGCACATCGATAGTAATCGATCTTCTCCACATTCCCACATTTCCACTGAATTTTTCTGGAGCAAGGTTATGGATAAATAATATTTATATTCGTAATCGGTGTTTACTGGAGGTTCGAACATATTTGTTCTTACAGAGGAGTGTGTGAATCAGTTTCCGGAGCCATTTCGAAGCAATCAGCTTTATGTGAGTTAGAAAGCAATGAGGGAAGTGGTTGATAAGCGGAACTGGGGTGGAGGGTATTATGAGAATAGTGCCGGGAAATGGATTCATCAGCAAAGTTATGCAGCCCATCCCTTCTTTGGGTACAAGGACACTCGGCAAGAGGGGTATGACCATATATTTGAATAGATCAATGATCCGGGTCGGAAATTTGTGGGAAATAGGGATTTTGTTGGTCCTGTGGAAACTAATGGCTGATATAGGGTGTCAATGTACTCTGTCCAAAGTATCAGGGTAAAGTAAACCGATGTCTTTCACTACTTTAAGTACTTTATATTGAATATTTGTGATCTGAGCTCAATTGTGAAATATGTATTATAACTAGTTAGTGAGGTTATTAGACTGTGACTGAACAAAATATATTATATTATAGTTAATAATAGTCATTTTGCTCCTGACGCAACAAAATATTTGTTGAGTAATAAATGAAGGATATTCCTGTTTGTAGAACTTTGCGTACAAGTTGCACAAGTCAGCTTTTCATAATCAGATTATATTTGTAGAAAGTTGCAAGCTCTGATCCGATATACCTAAATTATGTGACTTAACTTTGGAAGCGTGTGCCGGTTCCGGCGATGATAAGCAGATTTGTGAATTATTGTAACGCGTATCCGGGAAACAACGTTATTACATCCCGATTAGAAGCATTATCTTGACGAATACGATTGGACGCAAATCGATCGGAATTGCAGACACATCCTTTTACCGAAGAACGTTTAAAAACCGATTCGAGATATAAATCAATGTTGCGCAACAACATCGAGTAATGTATGATGTTGCGAGCATGGTGAATATAAAAACAAATACACGGATGTTTCTGTCATGTCGGCGACCGATGAGTAACGGGTTTTTAAATATAACAAACGTTCCCGTCTCACAGGATTTATTATTATTTCGAAGAACGTGCTTCATAAATTCGAGTGGGAATGAGAACTTGGATTGCGTGAAAACATGAAAGTGCACGAATGCTATGAAACAAACGTTTGTAGGGTTAGTCTTATTTACTCACTATTGCCGGACGGTGTGAGGGGTGTATTAGGTTCAGAAATTGCGGCAGAATTTCATCGGAATGCGGGGAAGCTTGGATTGAAGTTGTAAATAAAAAATGGGAGAAAATTCTGTTTTCTCCGATGATGCACTTTCCAAATTCGCGAGAGTTTGAGGACTAAAGTTGGAAATTTTAATGGTGGGAAGCTTGGGAATTTGTGAGTTTTTAAGCAAATTATCAAATTCCCCACTAAACTGCTTAAAATTTTGTCCAGAGTTATGAAACAAATAATTTGATATATCCATATCCGATTTTTGACGAGACATTTCTGTAAAAGAAACTTGCAATCCAAATGCAGTTACTTTACAAATGGAGACATCGAGGTACAAGAGCATGAGTACCTACAAGTGTAACGAAGCCTAAAGTAATTACTCGACAAAGTTTTGTCATCGATGTTGTTCCCCGAGCGAGGAATCAGGTTAGCCGTCGTGAAATTACATCTGCGGGAGTTTTGATCATAGACAATCGAAAGAAGCCATTTTCCTGAAACCCTTGAAAAGAACGTTCGTGGCTGGTCGAAGAGAAATGTCATCCTCGACTTTGTCAATACGATTCGTGTCGAATTCCATTGTATTGGAAACTTAGCTGGAACTTTCTTTAGGTTTCCATCGCGATACGTTGAGAATTTGATCGATATCGTAAGAACCTTGAGCTACGAAAATTTATTTCCACACCGGCTACAGAGGTTTCTTGTTACCGTTTTCATTTAACGATTTGTCAAATTCGCGTCAATCGGAATGGATGTGCACGCGTGAATACGTTGCAGACTTGAAAAATTGTACAATTCGCACCCTTGGTGGTTTCTATCAAACAAAAAACTAGCAATTTCAATGATTAATGACTTGCGGAAGGCTCATCCCTTTGCCCGTAGGGGAGATCCTGTCCATCAGATATAATGCCGCTCCTTAAGAAGTCATTCTCGAAATTTAATCCAGAAAGAGGGTGGATGCGATTAAGATCAAACACGAATTACGGAAAGGTTGTATCGTGTTTCGGTTCTGTTACGGTTTTTTACAAGGTTCAAAAATTATTACTATCCAAAAGTTCCATAATCTTCCTAACGTCCCAAAATTGAAAATTCCCCAAATCTCAAACTATTCAATAATAGCTTCCCTCGATTTATCGGTGAATCACTCACATTCCTATTTTATAATTCCCCAAATTACACCACCAAACCTCCAAAGTGTTCTAACCTCAAAACAAGAATTCCTAACCTAAATCCTAAATATTAAAAGATTTGAGAACAAATTTCCTCAAACGCACCTAATTTCCCTAAATTCTATATACACAATAAACACCTCAATTATTAATTCTTCCACACCGTCAACTATAACAGAGTTGAAGAAAATTCGCGGGTGCTACCGGTGCCACGATATGTCCCGAAAACTTGTTTCCCGCGTACACAGCCTTTGTGCCCGTGATAAAATGATTTTCGACGGTCGGGGTGTTCATTAACTCGTATTGTTAATTTGCGCAAGGTTGGGGTTACGAGCAATTTCCTCGACGGCACAAAGTTGAACGCGGCAGAGGTCATAGGCTCGAGGGCAAATAAGTGAAGCCGCGCAGGTTAAATTCACTGGCGGGCGTGCTAGGCGCTTCGTTCAATTAGAGAAAGCCAAGAAAACGACGTTTTGGTCGGTGTACATGCGACGCCGCTTTCTGTATTCGTCGAAGAACGATGGAACTTGAAAACAAGAATGGAGAAACCACGGGGACGGGGGAGGAGGCGAAGGGGTTGTGTGAGGAGGGTCGTTGAAAACCAACAGCGAGATTACCAGGTTGCGACAAGGACGACACCAGAGCGCCACGTTTCTCCACCGTGGACGACGATTGTCGGCGAACGATGCAGTTTACGATGCAGCACCGCATACGACAAACTACGCCAGTGTATATGTAAACACACGTGTATGTACAGTCGAGAGCAAATCTAGCTACCTTAGGGTAAGTATGACAATCGAGGAGATGGACCCATCAGACTCTTCGGGATTTTAGGGATTCGCAAATTTGGAAACTGGGAAGTTGGGGAGATTGAAATTCTGGGGATTAGAAAGTTGGAAAGATTGAAATTTTGAGGATTAGAAAGTTGGGAAAATTGGAATTTGGGGATTTGTAAATATGGTAGTCTAGAAATTCGACATGTTGGAGTTCGAGAACCTAGAAATTTGTGGATGCAGAGATTTCAGGGCGTTGAGGAAGTTGGGGAGATTGAAATTCTGGGGATTAGAAAGTTGGAAAGATTGGAAATTGGGTATTTGTAAATATGGTAGTCTAGGGATTCGACATGTTGGAGTTCGAGAACCTAGAAATTTGTGGATGTAGAGATTTCAGGACGTTGAGGAAGTTGGGGATTAGAAAATTGGGAAAATTGGAATTTGGATATTTGTAAATATGGTAGTCTAGGGATTCGACATGTTGGAGTTCGAGAACCTAGAAATTTGTGGATGTAGAGATTTCAGGACGTTGAGGAAGTTGGGGATTAGAAAATTGGGAAAATTGGAATTTGGGGATTTGTAAATATGGTAGTCTAGAAATTCGACATGTTGGAGTTTGAGGACCCAGAAATTTGTGGATGCAGAGATTTGAGGATGTGGACAATTAGAGACATTGGAATTTGGGGATTCATAGATACATCAATTTAGGGATTTGGCATCTAAAAATTTGAGGACTTACAAATTTGTGAAGATAGAAATTGGGAACCTAGGAATTTAGAGATAAAATTTCGAATTTCTAGATATGGTACTCTAGGAACTTGGTATCTAAGAATTTGTGGACCTAGACATTTGTGAATTCAAATTGGGGATTTCAAAATATAGAAATCTAGAGATTTGAGGGTCTAGAAATGTGACATAGCGAATTAGAAATATAGGTACTTGAGGATTTCGGGTTTTGTGGGTTGGGAATAATAAAATCTAGAGATTTGAAGACTCACCTATTTAGAGATCTAGGGACTTGGAAATTTAGTAAATTGGAAACTAGAGAATTTACAAATTTGTAATTTTGAAAACTTAGGAATGTAGAAATATAAAAACTAGATATTCAAAAATGTAGAGACGAAATTCAGAAATTAGTAAAATCATGTAATTTAACAATTTCGAAATAAAGATTTGAACTTGTAGAAATTAGAAAGTTCAAAAGTGTCAGGTTTACACGTGTGTTTTTATATGAAGGAGATTTGCCCTCGAGTGTACGTACAGCTGCGCCCGCTATACGGTCTCATACACCTGTATATCTACTACTCGTATGTGTACGCGTGTATGAAGTGCACTAGCTGGTCCGCCAGGTAGACTTATACCCGACACATCAGTTATACAGGGTGTTCCGCAATTTTGTTGGTGAAATTTATCCCGCCGTGTACTTTATGACGCGGTGGAAAAAGGTCTATGGAAACACTGCTGCAAATTGTTGAACCAAAAATAACGTTCAGCTAAATTATTATATAACATATCGGATTTTTTGTGAATACTTTGCTGTTACTGTTCGAATCCTTATTCGGGTATTCCTAAAAAAAGGTTAATTACATTTTTTTAAGAATTTTATCAAATTTCTGGATTTTATAACTTTGATTCTCTAATTCTCCAAATTTTAAGTCGAAATTTTCAATTTTTCAATAATCAAAATTTTCAGTGCTCCAATACTCCAAATTCTCAAATTTCTGGATTCGAAACTCAATATTTTAAATTTCTAAATTCTCAAAATTTTAATTTTCGATCCGAATCCCTAAATTTTTCAGTTCAAAATTTTCAGTGTCCCAATTATACAAGCCTCCAAATCTGTAAATCCTCAAATTTTTGGATTCCAAATTAATATTCCATCTCCAACCGAATTCCCAAAATTTTCAACGTTCCACCCCAAAACTCCACCCCCAAATTTCCACACACTTTCCCAACCATTAAATTGGTAAATTCTCAAATTCCAATATCCCAAAATTCCTGAACTCTATATTGCAGAAAAATTTTCTCTGGCGACCCCGAACGAGTTTATACCTCGAAATGTACCGCAGTCGCGGTTATGCATTGCACCTAAGGGCGTAGCCATGCGAAACCCCTGCAATGGCAGTTTGTTCCACGAATTTATGCACACGGTTGCTGGCACCGAAAACGGGATACTTTTGACCGTTGTTCCGCGAACGTCAAGCCTTTTTGACACCTTTGAAGTGTCTCTCGGTGGTTTCCGGGTTAACCACAGCTATGAAACACGGCAGCTCGCCGTTGCACAGTGCACGACACTCTCGTGATATTGTTTTAACGTTATTTGACACGTTATTACTCGACGATTGCAGTAACTGCTATTGGCTAGACGGTGGCCATTTTTCGCCGTTTAAGGTGTCTCACCGACAGAAATATCCAAGATTTTATTTTCTCCTTGCGGACATTTGTATTGGCATTCGATAACCGAATTTTATCGTTCTATGTACAATATGCTTCTGCAGTATGGACTATTATAGTATTATAGTGTGATAATATTTTAGGGTATTAGTGCAACTATATAGCAGTATACCACTAGTGTTGTAAGATACAATCCTTTGAATTACTACTATTTTTCAAGTTTAGAAAATTAAGAGGTACAAATACCTATGTATTGCAGTAAATACTTATCTGCTTTACACGTTATATACTTTTCTTCCTGATTGATAACTGAAGTATTTAGTATTATGAAGTATGCTATATATGTAGATGTCTGAAAAAGGAGACGCCATTTGGAGAACAGAATATTGCAGTGTTCAGATATCGATCCGATATCAGTAGGTGTTTTATTAATTTTACAGTGCCCTCATTCAGAAAGTCTTTCGCATCCGTGCTCATCCAAAGCTTGCATTATTAAGGGTCGTTGAATATCTCTTGCTGAGCATGAAGTTGCATAAATGATATATAGCATTTTTCAACAAGGCCTTTACGAGGAATTTTCTTTTGTAATAAAGCTTCATATATTTTAGAACAGTCCTTTTATTTTAAACGGATACTCTTTGATGGATTATGCAACTATGCATATGTGCAATGTATAGTGGGCAATTGGTCACTGCAGTCTTACTTCGAAATTGATTCTCAAAATATTACCGATCAGATTCATACACATAAACACTGCACTCAAAAGAGACATCCTAACATTTTCAATAGAAAATCATTTTCTATTCTACTAGACTTTTCAATTCTACCCCGTCGAATTAAAATCCACCCATAGGGCGTAGGCTTAATAAAGTAGCCTCCCTAGTCAAGAACCCTAACCTATAATGAAGGTGATCGAACAGCGTGACGACAGTGTGACGGTGCCTTAAAGCAGCATGTCATGTCCCTGGTTTATTTGGGTTACAATGGATCATGTTACTCCGAGGGATAGGCCCCGTGTTCACCCTTATAGGTACACACTTAAAATTCTTTATGTACACCATATACCCCTATGTACGTTTAACAATCCCTTTCCTAGTTTCCAAAGTGAAACGACCTATCCTCTTATCGCAGGATAAAAAATAGTAAAAATCGAGTAAGTCTCAGCTAGCATACTTATACTGAGCGAGTACCACATCTATGATTCCTTTTGCAAGCTCCTTCGAGTCGCAAGCTTATGCGAGGTGTAGTTGGTAAATATCCAGACTTGTACCGTCATTTCATTTTAAAGAAGGCACCTTTCAAACCTTTTCTTCGATATATGAATATGTACATGTGAACACATGTGTATATCCTTGAACATCATGTGTGTAAGTTTGGAGATAATCATATGTGAACTGGTTTTGGTTTTCGAATTCAATTTTGTGGAAGAACTAGATGATTTGGTAGCGAAAGGTTCAATTTGGATTGGGTTTTAAAGTGCCTTCGTATGTGTAGAAAGTAATACACATATGAATGATTAGGTAATACACATATGAATAACATATGCATATTACACATACATATACAAATACATATATTATGTACACATGTATGTGTGTACACATATGTACCTACATCTATATTATTATATACATACACATGCATCTATACATGTATACATATACATAGTATATAATAACATATGTGATATGGTACCTAACGAAGTTTAGTAGTGAGATGAGGAGATAACTAACCTTGACAAGTCAATTTCAAGGTCAAGGTCATTGTAGGTCAATTTGCTAAACCTTGCATTTAAATAGTAACATTCGATAAATGTTCCATTCTGATGGACTTTCATCACTGAATTATCTAAGTTATTTTTCACCAGTCATTATCGAATTTATCTAAACTACTTACGGGTGAAATAAGAAGTGTTTGATTATCTGAATTGTATAATCAAAAATATTAAAATGTTTGTATGCAAAATTTATGCAGATATTTTGTTAATTAAGTGGACCAATATAGGGAACTTTCATAGAATAGTGCTATTCAAGAGTTTGCCCACGTGGCAGTGGTCTTCTCACTCGTTCCTCCTACATCTGCACATCACTGCATTCTGGTTTCGTACTGATGAGAACGGTGCTGCAAATTGTCCTCTGTCAATTGCTTTAGAAGCACTATTGTTCTCTTCTTTGTCTTAGTAACTGACGCGAAACGAGTTCTCTTGAAAGCAGATTCGACTTTGGACGAAAGAAAGAAGTTACACGGAACTGGCTCTGATGAGTAACTGGGACGTTAAGATTGTCGTTTTGTACAGTTTCGCTGCAAACTTTAAATTCGTAGGTGGCTAAATCTTGTAGTCATCTTTTGATCAGTGAAACATCCCTTATTTCCGGTGGATGTTTCACAGTAAGTGATTATGTAATATATTAAAATACCATACAATTTACTGTACAATAGAATATTAAAATGCATAGATAGAATAAAATAGGTAGACAAATAGAATATCAAATTTATAAGTTGTCAAATTATCAAAGTATTAAATTGTCAAATCGTTAGTTTGTCAAACTGTCAAGTTGTCAAATAATATTGTCAAATTGTTAAATTCCTAAATTTTCATGTAGTCAGATTCTCAAATGATGAATGTATCTTGCAAGTATTTTCATTATATGTGTATATGCATCTTCATTACACAATGTACTCTGAATACATCTTTACAGTTTCTAACAATATCTTGAATTTATCTTGAATTTATCTGGAATTTATCTGGAATTGATCTTGAATTCATCTTGAATTCATCTTGAATTTATCTTGAATTTATCTTGAATATATTTTGAATTTATCTTGAATAGATCTTGGATACATCTTGAATATATCTTGAATATATCTTGAACCTATCTTTCACATATTCCAAACATATCTCCAGCACATACGTATACCTCACACATACATCATGAATAGCCAATTCATCACTTTTCTCATGCGATTATCTAGCCCACAATATTCCTCATTACGTTTGAAACGAAAGTAAATAACCGTACACCATTTTCGTGCTAACAAAAACTCACTTATTCGAAAGCATACCTTATTACAAACCGTATAAACCACTAAAAAGATCGGTATACAGCCCGGAACGAAGCGTAGCGTATTCTTGTCATAACAGGACGCGTATTCGCAGCAGAGATCCACGGGGATTCGTTGATTGCCGGCAATCTAATTTTTCGAACAATGAGGCTGATATACCCGACGAAAGGGAGCTACGTACACACGTAGATCGTCCAAATTTCCCGGAAGGAGATCGCGCGCAACGCGCATGCAAATTCTGACCGCAATTGAGTTGTATGTATGCAGGTGTGTATGTGTGTGCTCCGGCTTGCGTTACCTGTATCAACGTTCAAAAGCATTTGCTATTGTTAAACATTATTTTCCGGTTAAAATAGTTCGTAATATCGCGTGTGGTGATATTCGAAAAAGAATGTGCGAACTGTTACTGTCGATATGTTTGCACAGGTATTTGTGAAAAATACACGAGTGACACTTATATAATATTTAAGATAGTGAAATTTATTTTAAAGGGCAAGTATTTATGCATAAAGGTTAATAAATATTCAAGAACACGATTTGTTGATCAAAATCAGTTATACATTTCCAGAAATGTATCCTTAATTTTGAAGATTGGGAAGATATTACGAAGGTGATATGTAATCGCTTGATAATTCCCTGCTTTCGGGGCTTTAGAGGTACAAGCTACAATTTTGGGTCTTTCGACTTGAAATTTTGAGGGTGGGCACTTGAGACGCCCTAAATTTGCTGTATGGATTTGTACGGCAATCTGATGACAGGAACCTGTCATTCAACGTCGATAAAAACCGTGTTTTGGTATCTCGGTCATTTTTAGAATCGACCGGAATGAAAGTTCTACTCATCGTTGACAATGGTCGTGATTTGACTACTTTAAAATCTGTACATCTCATTTTTGTTGTACCTATAGTATTCTTAAATTTTGAATACACCTGGAGAGTTATCTGATTAAAGAACCCTGATATACGTGAAATACTTTTTCATCGATGTACACGTGTACAGGTAGCTGCGGTATCTCGCGCAGTTACCTTCCAGTTGTTCCTTTTTTCAGTGACTCCTCTCGTCCGTGATTTCCTGGCCTCGTCGAGATTCAGCAGGTATTTAAGCGCTTACGCCCGTTGAAAGAAGCCAGGGTATAGGGTGGTATCGAGTGAGCCAAAGGGTGGAAAGGGATTGAGAACTGGAAAGTTGGGTGAGATTGTCTAGGTGGTACGGGGAGGGAAACGAGCTGTACGAGAAGAAAGAAACTGAACGTCGATGCTCGAACACCAAATCGATCCTATAAGATTCCTCCATTCTACGTTTTACAGGGTTAGCCAGCTGCTTGCAGCGGGGAATCGACCGACGTGTCCGGACTTCACTTTGTTCGCCAGCATCGAAATTCGCGGCCATTGCAATTTGTCGGACGATTTCGGCAACGAAATCTCAATTAAACCGTCCTAAGAGCCAAAAGCCAGGCTACGTGTACGGCTAACGCTGGATAAGGTGCTGAACAACTCAATTTTCCTTCCGACTTTCTTTCCTACTTTCCTTGATAAGCTTCCTTCCTATTTAGAAATGGAGTACTTGGAAAATTTTTAGCTAGGTATTTCGTAAATTAATTTGGCTGATAATTTGGGTAAATTAATTTTCAGTTGGAACTTCGAGGGGATCTGTGAACAACTCAATTTTGTTTTTAATCTTCTTTGCTACTGGAGGTAGACATCTAAATGCTTCGTACTTCAAAAATAAAATTATGATTATAATTTAGTTATTTGACATATTAACATCACTAATTGTAAAAATAACTAAATAACATTTTACCTAATTTTAACCTAACCTAACCTACAAAAACGAGTAAATAGCACGCAATTATTCTCTCCTAAATTTTATACTAAAACTTTGAAATAATTAATACAAACCAATTTAACCAAATTAAACTAAAACACGTAGAGTAATCAAACATTAAATTTCACCCACGATACGCGAGCAACTTTTCATTCGCACAGCCTAAATTCGCCTACTTAACCTTAAAACTATACATCCGAAATGTGGAACGGTTCAGCATTTTTTTTTCGCTGTCCAACGTATCTCTTTGGAGCAGGTCAGTTGTACATGAATTGAGCCAACTGTAAATAGCATTTCGATTATTTATTATTCAGTATCTGAACGTGACAGCAGTCAAATCGTTGGAGTAGAGAGCGGACGTTTGAAACGTTCGTTTAAATCTGTAATTTTTAAATTCTGATACGCATGCTGGTTCACTCGATGGCAAGTGCTTTGATAGCATCGTATGCACGTAAAATCAATTTGCGAGATGAGACGTTTAACATTTTTTTTTTCGCGTTATATTATTCCACGTTTAAAATTGCGAGGAAGAAATTTAAATGGAAAATTATTTATCTTTCGTTTATGTTCCATTAATTTCTCTGCCGGGCTGTTATCTCACGCAATATGTATGATAATACATAGATTGATTGATGTTAAGTGGTGTATGTTTTTACTTGATTCTAGGAAAATTTTACTGCATGTGATCGAACATTGAAACGTTTAAAAAGTGAACCAATGCTTTTTGTGATAGAATGTTTCATTTAAAAAAAAGAGTTATTTGCAACAATTTCTTGGATTATCCTTTTATTTTAGTATCCTTTTTATGTAGTTAAATGCCCAAATTGTTCCATGTATTAAGTACATCTAATTGTGTTCACATATGTACATATGCAGGTATGTATAATACTACATATGTAAATACCTATAAATATGCATATGTGTGAACCTATTATACTATATTATATGTAAACTTATTTTACATACGTACGTATGTAATTACATGGCTATAAATCTACATATGCACATATACATGTATAGGTGTGACCTACAAATCTATAGTACATATGTGTCATTGTATATATGGATTTACACACGTACATGTGTATGTGCATAGCTATCTACCTACATACAGATATATACTAATAACTCCACATACGTATATGTTAGCATATATTATATATAAACCTACATACGTACACATATGTATACGTACAATCCTACATATGTACATATGTCATATCCAGGAACCTACACACGTATAATGAAACTTATTCAAATATCTTCTACCACAAACACCACATTACGTTTCCCCCTACATCAAGTACTAAGAAAATATCTTATTCCCTTTGAGAAAAAATTGTAAAAATAATTTTAAAAATTCAGTACTGGTTTTAAAAAGAGACAGATCACCCTGTAACTTTAATCTAGAAGTTTACAATAAAATAATTGAATTCTTCGGTAAAATCAAAACTGTATGACGTCGTTAAAGCGTTTACAGTCCCATGGGTCACTCGTACGCGTTTAACATCATTTCCTCCATTACTGGCCTTCGCTTAACCTCTCAACTAGCAGTATGAATTTTTGAAAGAGCTGACATAAATTCCGCCGACATACGAGTTTACTCTGGAGATACCTTTGATATTGACGGAGAGAGAAAATATTTTCTCAGACGTTGAAAAACTGTTCAAAGAGACTGCACGGGTCTCTTGCCAGAAATCAAAGGTACCTAACCGTTCAATCGATTCGACATTCTCGTTCCTATGCCATCGATGAAAGGATACCTGAAGGAACCATTAGATATCCGAACGATTAAAAATATTGATATGCTAATCACATTTTGATAATATTGAAAAGATCGATTGCTATTTGGAGTCAGGTGACTTATTGACGATCGTGTGCACATTAGTTAATTTATTTCCATTTACTATGAATGGAAAAGATGGAAGAGATGATAATTTTAGAATAGAGAAGTTCACAAAATTTAATTCGGGGTTTTGAAGATTGTGTTTTGGGGATTTAAGGATTTGAGGAGGTTAGAATCTGCAATTTAGGGATTTGGAAATATTAGAATTTTGGAATTTAGGGAATTTGGGAAATTGGGATTTTGGGACATAGGGATTTGGAAATAGAATTTTGGAATTTAGGGAATTTGGGAAATTGGGATTTTGGGACATAGGGATTTGGAAATAGAATTTTGGAATTTAGGGAATTTGGAAAATTAGAATTTTGGGACATAGGGATTTTGAAATATTGGAATTTAGAATTTAGGGAATTTGGGAAATTAGAATTGGGGGACATAGGGATTTGGAAATATTAGAATTTTAGAATTTAGGGATTTGGAAACAGAATTAAAAAATTGAGGAATTTGAAATTTGAGATTTTGGGAATTTAGGAATTTGAGACAGGGATTTGGTAATTTTGGGAATTCAGAAATTTGGAATTCTAGAATTGCAGTAGTTGAAAATTAAATTAAATTAAAGTATGTGTATCTGATATAAAATAATTAATTATCTATTAATTATTAAGTTCTAAAGAAAATTATATTTATATTGTATTTGGTTTCAGTTTTAACTAAAATGTTTTATTTCAATTCCACTTTTAATTACAATATTTTGAATTTTAATTATAACAATTATAATATTCCATATCAATTTTGTCTATAGAAATAATATTGTATATTTACATAAATTACACACATGTGTGTACCTTCATATTTAAACTCGTATACCCAATCGGATTTTCCCGACAAGCAATAAACAAATAAATCAGATCAATTTGTATGTTCCGAAATCCGTCATTTGATACATAACAATGTAATACAAGCTAACAATAAGACCTGTTCCGGTAGCAGAGCTGTCTGACACGAGTACATCTGATCGCGTACGCGAATGCAATAAATCACGAGGAATATGAGGTTGAAATGCGTGGGTCGCCATTCGAAACAGATCGAACGTCCATGGCAAACGTTTGCAGTTTCCCTCGGATGCGTCCCTCTTGTGTGTGATTCTGATCGATGATCCCGCAGCGACAGCCTCTGTTGCTTTACGCTGTGAGTACGCTGACCTGTGACACTTGGAAAATTAAGAACGCCTCTCATAAAACTAGTACCACTCCACTTGCTATTCCCCTCGACTCTGCTTCATTCTGCTCGAACGGATGAGCAGAAGCCGCGCGGAAGATTAAACTTCGGCCCATTGTTGTCGATCGGTTTTCCTGACGTATGAGAATGCGGAATATTCCGGAGCTAACGATCTGGCTATTAGACCAGCGTAAATAAAACTGAATCTTTCATTCGGAGAAGTGCAATATACAGGCTGTTTCCGATACGGCGGTACAAACGAATCTATACGAAAAAATAGAGAACAAAAAGCCGACTCTGCGTTGGCCAGCAAAAAAAACAATAAACAAAATGACTTTTTCGTAATTTTCAATGTTATTAAATAAGTCAGTAATATAGAATTTATTATTTGTCACTTTTCGTAACGTATAGTGTAATGAGTTTAGTAAAACCTAAGAACTATGGAAAGTCGAGTCCTTTTTCGAAAGAATACAATGTTAAATACCACAATTCAAAGATTATTCGTAATAAGCAGGTTGTATTCGTAATAAGACAGTTTAGTTTATAAAGTCACTGCCAATTTCATTATAAAGTAATTTTTAGTCATTGCTGTGAATGCATAAAGTTTGTTAATAATCTTGACTGCAACTTGACACATTAAATGCATGCGCAGTTGATAAGAGGAAGCGATAAACATGCGCAGTGAAGTTCATACAATAAATTCACTGGAACAAATAGTTAAAAACTTTACTGCGCATAATTGTAATGTACAGTTGATAACTGCGCATTTGTTTAACATTCGAGGTGAGCATTTAGTAAAAAGGTCTCATGCGTTCCGCCATATTGTTATGACTCTAACTGTGACTTTTTCTTGCACAAAACTTATTTCAGTGTGGTATTAAACATATTTTAATACTGTATTTTGTTACTACATATTTTAATACTGTATTTTTGAATTACAATCTGTGTTATAATGAAGATTAACAGAAAACACTTTCGTTTTCTTATTAGTATTACTTGCACGAGTAAACATGCACTTTTCTCTAAACAGTGAGTATAATTTGAATAATTTTAATTGAGTTATTAAAGCATATAAACATTGAAACATACATATCATTAGATTGCCCAGCAATTAAAATTTGAAAAATACATTAGTCCTCGAAGCAAATTACAGAAATAAAATGTAATGCGACGATTTTTCAGCTTACCGAGTCGCGGTCATAAAGTGACCGGTGCATTTATTGAACATACAAACTAAATTGCAGCTATAAGTTAAACATAAAAACGAAATTGCTTACGTTAACGTGCAATCAACGACTCTCAACTCCCTCGTTTTTGCAACAGCCACGGTCGAAAAAAAAGGAATGTAAATTTCATCCAGTTTTTATTTGAATATCCCAATTTCGAGCGTTATCGGAAAATCGCAGGCGATATAAAGTCAATCTCAATTTTAATCCAGCAATTTCCAAGCTTATCAAATGTTGAAATATATCATACGATATAAATACGCGGGGTGAAGGCCGACTTTGGATGATTAAAATTTTAAATAAATGCTCCGCTCGAGTAAAATAAACCGCACTGTTCAAATTTACCGTGCGAACGAAATAAAGCGTATAATGGAACGTCAATAAACGCATAACGCGTACGGAGCGTGATCACCAAATAAATTCCATGCTGGAGCCCAGACGTTTTAATAATTGCGTTTGCTTTGTATTTCAATTCTATCGGGTATAAACATCTTCGAACAACGATCGATATCGATTAATCCTTATCGTTTTGCAATTTCGAATTAAAATACGCGCTCGTGATAATTCTGATACTTATCATAATCACGATTCGAATTTAACTCTATAACGAAGTATCAGAAATATACGTGATGTATTTTATTTTGGGATTTCATGTACAGATAAAATTGTTTTATTACCCTTATTTTTACATGTTCAGGACGACTGTGTTAAAGAACAATAAATGTTTGAGTAAAAATACACTATCACATACTATCATATACTATAATAAAAATATACTATAATACTTGAGGGTTTATGTAGAAACTGATATACTGATGTCGACAGAATAGTTCATTATAGCCTTACAATCGAATTATCTTCTTCATAGTTGGAACAGCGAAAGAATATAAAAATATTCATCAAGCATACATATTTCAATAAAAATTCACAAAATTTGACCAAATTCAAAAATAAATGTTAAACAAAGTCTTTCTCCATGAAAGTTAAGGCTTCAAATAAAAGTTCGCTATCCGAAGAATTACGTTTACAAATTTAACTCCCCATCGTCTCCCAGATTAAAAATCAGCTCTCTCCTTTATCTTGGAACTTTACAACCTGATTACGGATGGGCAGGGGAATTTCGAATTCTAATTAAAACTTTCCGAACTTGAAGCTTCTTCTTGCTTCTCAATAACGATTAACGTATCATAAATCCACAAGGGCGTCGATAGTTGGATTATAAGTTGGGATCACTGCTCGATTGGATAGAGAAATTAGGATTTATTACGCTCAACCTTCATTCGTTTAATGATGTAATATGTAACGTCCGCCTTATACACTCTCTATTATACGCGGAGATTAATAAACTGAATAATATCGATGGAAACTGATTTATCGAAGACGTATTTCTTGGTAGTCTCGCTGGAAAATTACTGGGGAGAATTATTGCTGGAAGGTCTGAACTGATTTGTTGCTAAGAAAGTACCACAAGGTAATATTTATGTCAGGTTCATTTTAAGTTCAAGGTTTTATGGAAATCGCTACGTAATATTCTCATGAAAATGTTTCATATGAAATTAGTGAATATTCGTTTTAGCATACATGGTAGGTTTCAAAGTAGACACATATTTTATATTCTTACATATATTTTCCTTGTTAAGAAATTGGTAAATTTGTAGCTTAGAACTTTGGTAACTTCGTGAATCTGTAATTTGTTAATTTCCTACCTCAATGATTTGGTAAAAAATGAACTTGAAAATTTAGGAAAGTGGATTTGAGAAAATGTAGAAATTGTATCTTGATATTTTCAACTGCGATAATTTACTGATCTAAAAATTCAGAAGCACAGCAGCAAATCATCAAATTTTCAAACTCACCCAACTATCATAATTTATCAACTGTATCTCGCTACATTAAGATTCCCGAAGAACACAGTGAAATATTCACAACACGATGGAATATAGGAATTTAGTAATTGGGGAATGTGGGAATTGGGGAATGTGGGAATTGGGGAATGTGGGAATTGGGGAATGTGGGAATTGGGGAATGTGGGAATTGGGGAATGTAGCAATTGGGGAATGTAGCAATTGGGGAATGTAGGAATTGGGGAATGTAGGAATTGGGGAATGTGGGAATTGGGGAATGTGGGAATTGGGGAATGTGGGAATTGGGGAATGTGGGAATTGGGGAATGTGGGAATTGGGGAATGTGGGAATTGGGGAATGTAGAAATGGGGAATGTAGGAATTGGGCAATGTAGGAATTGAGGAATGTAGGAATTGGGGAGTGTAGGAATTGGGGAATGTGGGAATTGGGGAATGTGGGAATTGGGGAATGTGGGAATTGGGGAATATAGGAATTGGGGAATGTAGAAATGGGGAATGTAGGAATTGGGCAATGTAGGAATTGAGGAATGTAGGAATTGGGGAGTGTAGGAATTGGGGAATGTGGGAATTGGGAAATGTAGCAATTGGGGAATGTAGGAATTGAGGAATGTAGCAATTGGGGAATGTAGGAATTGGGGAATGTAGGAATTGGGGAATGTAGGAATTGGGGAATGTGGGAATTGTGGAATGTAGGAATTGGGGAATGTGGGAATTGGGAAATGCAGGAATTGGAGAATATAGAAATTACGGAATGTAAGAATTGGGGAATGTAGGAATTGGGCAATGTAGAAATTGAGAAATGTAGGAATTGAAGGAATTGAACACAGTGAAATATTCAACCAAAATTTCTTAATTTTACATAACCTTTATATTTCACAAAAAGATTCGCGACAACTAATCATCCATTTCTTCCACATCGAAAGTATCACGTAGCGAAAGCTATCAGTAAAGAAACGTCGCGTTAACCTCTAATATGTTGATCAGCGCACCCCTAACGAGTGCCGGCCAAAGCAGACAAAACCGCATAAGAGGTTTTATATCCGAGGGTTGCGCAATGCGTCACTGCAAAAATGCAAAAAAAAAAAAGAAAATCCGATATTCTTTCTCCTACCATTCCACGGCGGGATATCTCGAAATCGATGAACGCCGGCAACCGATGAAATTAATTCTCGCATTTTGCGGAACGAACGCGCACCAATCAAGGCATCATTCACGGGGGTATCGAGCGCGTTATTCGCGGGCAAAGAACGTGACACGTTGCTGAATCACGATCGGTCCACGGTTTTTTCCAGCTGTAACGAAAACCGAAGGGATAACAAAAACTGGAATAATGCGTGAATCCGTAGGAAGAGCGTCTCGAAGTTCGTAGCGCGAAGGTGGCTGAAAAAGCAGAGACATGGAAGAACGCTCTCCGGGCTCTCGAATCGCGGGCACGATCGTTTTTCCCCTTTTTGTTCTTTGCGCGAACGCGTCGTAAGAACGGGAGCCACGCGGAAGATTAAGGGATTTAAATAAGTATCGTTTGGACGGATACATCGCATCAGGGGTAGTTTATAACGCCCCGTACGCCAACTTTCTTTCGCCACCACCGACGCTGCCGCCGCACCGCCCAGACATTTGCATTGGAAATGGAGCACGGAACAAACAGACTGCGACGACGAACGGCGAAGTTCGATGCAGAGTATCGTTGGACCGACGTGCACCGTATAGAAACTACGTATCAACGATACGGACACGAAATTTTAAACTCTTTATTAATCCTTCCTCTCTGTTGTATCCTTTTTGCGTGGCACTGCCGATACCGGAAGGATACAAATTGTATAGGATGTCACAAAACAGGTGTATGCAACAATTTGAGACACGTAGTTCTGCATGAGAGCTACCACGAATCGAAGAGGTACAATGATAGAGTGATACGAAAGGGATGCAAAATTGATTCTGTCTTAGAAGCAATCTTGTACCTGAGAGTCTAAACGTTCACCTTTCGAAAAATGCAAGATATACTGTGGTATAAAAGCGAAAATTAACAAATGTCTGTGAGACAAGCAGTTCTGTATCCGAGAACCATGACAAATCAAGTCTACTTTTGAAAAGTACAAGGTTTGCGGTTCACCTTTGGAAAAATGCAAGATATATTGCACAGGGTCACGTAAAAGAGATGTATGAGACGAAAATGTGAGGATTCTCTGTACGAGGAAGAATTATGTATCTAAGAGCCAGACTGAGTCAAGTGCACTCTCGAAAAGATGAAGGATATTGTACAAAGTAATAGAAAAGTGATGTATGCAGAGAAAATCGACAATCTTTTGTACGAGAGATAATTTAAGAGACCAAATACAGATACACTACTTCAAACTTCGTATTACAATATAAAATAGCACAGTTTGTTCAAGGATTATTCGTAATAAGCAGTTTGTTATATACATAAAGTTTCTTAATAATCTCGACTGCAACTTGGCACAATAAACGCATGCGCAGTTGATAAGAGCAAGCGATAAACATGCGCAGTGAAGTGCATACAATAAATTCACTAGAATAAACAATTAAAAACTTTACTGCGCATAATTGTAATGTAAAATTAACAACTGCGCATATGTTTAATATTCGAGGTGAACAGTCACCGCCATATTGTTATGATCTCTAAAATACCTTCTTCTGATTCTTTCGTATACAGACCTCATTTTAATGTACTGTATTAAAAATACTTTTGTTGTAATATTTTAATGAAACTCTATTTTATAATAATTTAGCATATTAGATCCTTCTCAAAGGCAGTTAATTTGCAACCAAACTTACGTCGAATCTCCGTATACAATAGAAGGGTATTATATGGGTCACGTTGATTACTTATTCGATGGCAAAGTTATCGACGTTGAAACCAATACCGAATGTCCTCAGTTGGGAAGTTCAAAGACTCGAAGTATAGAGTCCTGGTACCGTTCGTGAAGATTTAACTTGCGGTTACAAGCAATCCCTACACGTATATGCGATTTGAGCAGATGCAGTCAATCGCTTCAGTGAAGTTACGTCTAATTCCTGCATACTCGTTTCGACCAAGTCTGTTAACCGACCAAGGAAATACGCTTACGAAGGATTTATCACAACTAGACGGACACCATTCCACGTCTACGATGTTTAGACTATATTCTATATTATCATCGTGAACAGTAATTTCACGCAAATGCTAACTAAACAGCTCAACCCTTCATTTGATTGATTTATTTTACACTGGGCAGCTGTTAATAAATCCATTTTCCTGATTTAGAAGTTATACATTTTCAAAAATGGAAATTTTGAAACTTGGTGATATAAAAATGTAGTCGTTTAAAGATCAATTTGGAAATTTGATAACTTAAAAATTTTGTAATTTACAAACTAGAATATGTAGCAATTTGGTGATTTGGTAATATGAAAAACACAGAACTTAGAAGTTTGAAAACTGGGAAATTTATAATTATAAAAACATAGTATTGGAAATGAAAAAATTTGGAAACGTAAAAATACACAAACTTTTTAATTTTAAAATCGAGTAATTTTATTCATAAATGTAATCAAAACGAACACCTGATCTAAATATTAGACTTGACATATTTCCCTCGAGGTCTTTACCTAGTTTGTATGGAAAGCGAAGAAACTTAGAACTCGCAGTAGTACAAGAAAATCTAATTTAACTTATGACAACGTGATTATATTAATTCTTTAACCATTCAAAATACAGACGAAACTGCATAAAATAAAAACGAGTTTAATATTTCCATTAAACTCTAAAGATCAATTCCCAAAATCAATTCCCTCGTCACAATATGTACCATGTCATTTAAAATACAAAGCTTTCCCATCGAGACCCGTATAAAAGTAGAAATGGTAAAAGAACAGAAAATAACACTCTAATAGGATGAAAGTCCAGGAATAAAAGGAGAGACGAATGAGAAGAATAGCAATAGGAGGAAGCTTCATGGTTATGCTGCATACGCGACAGGAGCCAGGACACGTGACGTGATCATAAAAGAGGAAAACGTTGAATGTGATTCATGATCGAGGAAAATCATCTTTTGGGAACAGAAATGTACGGCCATGATTGTGCGGGTTGATTGCATTTGAATATGACTGATTAGATGTAAAAATAAATGTGGAAATTTGGAATGTTAGATACTGTGAAATTTGGGTGTTTGAAAATCTTTAGGTTAGGGAACTTGCGAATGTGGAGGATCACTAATAGGAATTTTCGGAATTATAGAATTTGGGAATTTTGGGAATTTTAGGAATTTGAGAATTTAAGATTTTGGAAATTTGGGAATTTTGGGAATTATGGAATTTGCAAATTTGGAAATTTAAGAATGTAGGAATTGGGGAAAATAGGAATTGGGGCATGTAGAAATTGGGGAATGTAGGAATTGGGGAATGTACGAATGGGGGAATGAAGGAATTGGGGAATATAAGAATTGGAGAATGTTGGATTGGGGAATGTAGGAATTTGGGAATTTAGTAATTGGGGAATATAGGAATTGGGGAATGTAAGGATTGAGGAATGTAGGAATTGGGGAATTTGGGAATTGGGGAATTTAGGAATTGGGGAATGTACGAATGGGGGAGTGAAGGAATTGGGGAATGTAGGAATTGGGGAATGTAAGGATTGGGGAATGTAGGAATTGGGGAATGTAAGGATTGAGGAATGTAGGAATTGGGGAATTTGGGAATTGGGGAATTTAGGAATTGGGGAATGTACGAATGGGGGAGTGAAGGAATTGGGGAATGTAGGAATTGGGGAATGTAAGGATTGGGGAATGTAGGAATTGGGGAATGTTGGAATTGGGGAATGTTGGAATTGGGGAATGTAGGAATTGGGGAATGTAGAAATTGGGGAATGTAGAAATGGGGGAATGTAGTAATTGGGGAATGTAGAAATGGGGGAATGTAGGAATTGGGGAATGCAAGGATTGGGGAATGTAGGAATTCGGGAATTTGGGAATTTGCGTAGTTCTGAATTTTGGAATTTGGGAATTTCGAAACTTGGGAATTTGTTGATTCGGTAACTTAATTTACATGCCTACTTCATTGACCACATACATATATGTATCTACTACTCACCCTAACTTTTGTTCAAGTTACCTAAAGAGCACCGTTTATTTCTAACCTAACCTATCTTAAATTAATGCAACCTGCTCTAATCTGAGCTAGTCCAACCTAACTTATTCTATGGTGTGAACCTAACCTAATCTATTCTTGATGAATCTATCCTATCTGAACAGGTTACAGGACCAACAGGGACTGACCACATACAGGTACCATTGCTTTGCCTAACTTTTCATCAAATTATCCTTAGAAATATCGTTTCTTTCTCACATTTCTTCGTCGCCATGTTCCAACGAAAGAGCTACTACATCGTTTCAAGCTTGTAAGCACATATTCCAGCTTGATCCGACTGCGATAAAACATCGTTTTCGGCGAATTTCGAGCAGCGGGGCCCGCTTTAGATCGCAAAGTTATAAAGCGAACGGCCGGATGTAGGTGGGCGCGTAATTACGTTATCCGTACCTGAGATCCGGGCTTGTTTTGAATTCATGGGCGACGTTGGGATATACTGCGTATCTAGACCCGCTGTAAAGCTTTTCCCATTACGTGTGTACTTGTCACGAAAAGACCTCTTCTCCCGCGTTCGCAGAATCCTCGAGTTACAGGAGATTTATTCGAATCAAGATACTAGCTCCCGCGTGATTGCGAAGCTTACCCGTTGGAAGATATATTTCAGCGGCGAAGAAAAACCATGCCTGAATTTCGACAGACAGAAAAGAATCCTTCTGCTGAAGTTTCAAAACGAAGTCACAATCGTTACATTTCTCCTTCCGATAATTCGGTTATATATCAACGGGTTAGATTTTATCTCCTAAGAGTATTCATTGCGGACGTCAGGCTTCTTCTTTCAGATACTTCGAATTCGCGATAGTAATCGTTCTAAATTGATTTTTCGATTATCTGGAATCTTTTAGCACTCACTTTTTATTTCATTATTGGTTTCATTATTTCTGGTGTGACTGTACATAACCTCTACGACAATTGTCTTATATAAACTGTTATTAATACCATAATTTTGATAAGAAACTTCATTTTTAATTACATTTCCAGTTGCAGTTTAGTTGCAGTTAGTCATATTTGTCTTCGGATCAGAACGGTACTGTAACTTGTCTTCTGTCAATTGTCCCTGAAGGTGTATTGTTCTTTTCTTTATCCGCTGCAGCTGACTTGAAATGAGTTCCCTCAGGAGCAGACTTGACTTCAAGGAAAATAAGAGAAGTCACGAGTTGGATCTGGCGAGCAGATAGGGGATTTCGATCAAAATGGTGCCGTTTTGTGCAGCCTCGTTAGAAACTTTAAAATGAAGTTTAAATCAATCAATTTTTAAACACACGAATGAAATACGATTATTTGAAGTCAACACGAAGACAATGTGATGAGTTGTGATCATTTAACAATAGGTTATTTTCGTGATCCGATTACGAAGCGTTACTGCTCAGTTAAGGCGATACTGTCGCTCAGTTAAGGCGATACTTCAAGGCGTTTGAGATACTATCGTTTAAGGAGACACTACTATTTAAAAGTTTATACGTAAAAGAATTGTACTCTTTGTCTAACTGTTTTCGCAAACAATGTTTGTTTATATATATGTATAAAAGTAGTGAAAAAATTTTGGAGAATTTATGAGTGTATTAAGTGTTGTATGCTCAGAGTGCATTATAGGTTTACTGTAGATACACAAATTAAAGTTTTAATTTTTAAGTCTTAAATTTTTCCAAGCTTCCAAACTTGTGACTTTCACATCCTCCAAACTTTCAACTTGTAAATTTCACATTTTCCAAATTTCTACATTGCACGATTCCTATATTCCCAAATTATCTAGATTCTACATTTCCAAATGACTAAACTTTCTAATTCTTAAATTTCTGAAATTCTGGAACGTTCAAATCTCCAAATGATCAAATCGATTCTCCAAATCCCCAAATTCTCAATTCACAAATTTCAAAATTTCTGAAATTCCAAATTCACAATTCCAGAAATCCTAAAAATCAATAATTGACTCCCCCAGATTTTCATTATTCCTCCTAGGAAAGTTTTCTTATACAAGTACACGCAGAACTCGTGTTTTACGTGGACCACCTCACAACTGCGCAGAAATAAGGTGTCGTACGATATCTTTGAGGATAACGTTTCCAGAATTGTATTCACCGAACGCAAAGGTTAGAAATCGTACGGTTCACATTTTATCGTGACACCGCAAATATATCGAAGATATCGAACGAAACTACCGTCGTAATAGAAATATAATATTTCACGGTAACAGACCCTCCCACGTGCATCGCGTTTAAACATTTGTAAGGCTGACTTTATGTACACGCAGCACGGTCTTCTACCGGGAGTTGTCGAGTAAATAGTCTGAATGGGATCTACCTTGGTAAATATGTTTCCCGATACGTCACAGAGCTTTCACGTTATACATATAGCATCGTTTATAACGCAGGCAGGACGGTTATGGCACCGAGCATTTATAATAAATAATACACGGTCTAAGGAATCTCGTTGAGGTCTCTAGTTGGCAAGTAAAAACGACCTTCTCTGCATCGACTTTTGAGATGTCCACATATTTTGACTGTTGGCAATCCTTTATTTTACATTATATACATTTTCAGAAGATTCACTTTTTACTTTTAATATAACAATTTGAAATATGTAACTAAATCTATAGCTAACTAAATCTACATAGCTATGTTTTCTTACCTATAGCCACACATGTGATGTGACATGTGTACATTTTACTTACTTTGCATTATTCAGAACAAAATTGTTTGACTGTCCATTTGTGTCATTGACCTAACCTATGTATTTGATTTTGGTATTACTGAGTAACTATATAGCTATATATTTTCTAGCTAAATCTATAGCTACACATGTGATGTGACATGTGTACATTTTATTTACTTTGCATTATTCAGAACAAAATTGCTTGACTGTCCATTTGTGTCATTGACCTAACCTATGTATTTGATTTTGGTATTACTGAGTAACTATATAGCTATATATTTTCTAGCTAAATCTATAGCTACACATGTGATGTGACATGTGCACATTTTACTTACTTTGCATTATTTAGAACAAAATTGCTTGACTGTGCATTTTTGTAAATGTCCTAACCTATGTATTTGATTTTGGTATTACTGAGTAACTACATAGCTATATATTTTCTAGCTAAATCTATAGCTACACATGTGATGTGACGTGTGTACATTTTACTTCGCATTATTAAGAACAGGTAATGTGTAGCTAACTGTTAAATAATGTACAAATAATGTTATCTACTAGTTTAAGTACGCATTGTATATTTTATCGAGAATTTTATAAATATCTATAGGATGTTCTGTAGATCGTCAGTCCCTGGGGTATTTACTTCTTAACCTAAATTTCTCGCACATAACCTCATTGCTCATCTATTATCTCTGAACGTTGGTACGAAGAGTTTAAAGTCCTGAATTTTTCAACGCTATGAGAGATATAATCAACCCATTTATCAGAAAGCATTGTCACATATTGTATTGCAGTATCAACAAGCTATCTGCAAGAGGTATTGACAGAGGTATATCAATCTATCTATCAAGATATTGTGGCGTCAACGAGCTGTCTATAAATATTGATAACTGTCATTATAATGTCGACTATTGAAGGTTATACATATGCAAGCACTTTGTCATGGTCCTGCAGCTTCAATATGCTATTTGCAATGGATTAGTGTACGTAGTATTGATAATCAATCGGTTCTGGTATGTTAAATTAACTTCTATAATTATTATTAAAAAGATTATAATGTTAGATAATAATTGTAATTTACTGTTGAGGATCTTGATACTGTTTTAGAAATTTCAGTAGAAAAATTGTTAAATAATTCAGAGTTTTGTGCAATTTCTATTCAAATCGTTTACAGGATAATTTAACTTATACCTACTGGTTGAAGTTTGAAAAAGAAAATTAAATTTTGTAAATTTTTAAAATTGCAAGTTGCAAAATTACCAAATTCTTCTCAAGTATTTTTGTTTAATTTGATGAATTCCTGAATCCTTTAATTTTTAGATTGACAGCTTCTAAATTTTTTTATTGATTTAATTATCTCTAACTCTTTAGTTATCAAAAATATTCATTTCTAAATATCGACTTCTTCAAACACGTAGATTTGTAAATATGAAATTACAAGATTCTTTTGTAGAAACGTATAACTCTCCATACGAAAAATACTTCTCATCTCCGAATTTGTTTAATATTACAGTTATTATTAATGTAGAAATAACGAGCCCGTTAAAAAAGAATGGAAAAGAGCAACAAACATTTTACGCGTCACGCGTCTTTTCCTTCAAGCGTGGCCCGAACGATTCGATTATTCTCCCGAAAAATGAATAAATCACCGTCCAGAAAACAATTGTCGAGTATTTTTTCCGACCATCCGGACGGTCTCGCGCGAACGGCCATTAAACGTATAAAATTACAACAAAAAACGCGGACACGTCACGTCGCGGAACAAACGATCGCATCCATTATCGTCGCTTCGTCGTAAACCCAGCAGCCATTGCGTCCCAGAACTGTTCCCGTCGTCGTCCCCGTATTAAATGTATCCTGTCCGCTATATCCACGATCCATTCCCACCGGGATGCGTTTACTTTCAATTCTCAGGTGCCCGATTAATTTTCGTATCGACGCTGCCTCCTCGGGCGTCTATGAGAAATTTTCATCCCTCATTTTGAGCAGTTCTGCCCGCGGCCCTCAACAATCTCTCCTTCTTAGCTAAAGTTAGACACCTGAACGGCACAGTCGATATTACAAGCGATATTACAACGTCGAGGGGAAATACCATCGGTCTACGGGGCGTGAAACAGCCAATGAGCTAGGAAACTGTTCTTCCTCGGCCAACCAAACTTTCCGACACAGCTTACAGGAAGTACCCTAAATACAGCCTAACTGTTTTGTCTCGCCACCTATTGCTAAACGTGTTCAAGGTTTTCAACGTGTGACTTTTATGTCGTCACGAACATGTGATGCCTGACGTAGTCAGAAACGTGTGACGTCTTGTTTGACATAGTTAGCAACATGTGATATCTGATTTGACATGGTCACAAACATATGGTGCCTGATTTGACGTAGTCATGTGACGTCTTGTTCGACATAGTTAGGAACATGTGATGTCTGATTTGACATAGTCATAAGCATGTGATGTCTGATTTGACGTAGTCATAAACATGTGATGTCTTGTTCGACATAGTTAGGAACATGTGATGTCTGATTTGACATAGTCATAAGCATGTGATGTCTTATTTGACATAGTTAGGAACATGTGATGTCTTATTTGACATAGTTAGCAACATGTGATATCTGATTTGACATAGTCATAAGCATGTGATGTCTGATTTGACGTAGTCATAAACATGTGATGTCTTATTTGACATAGGTAGGAACATGTGATGTCTGATTTGACATAGTCATAAGCATGTGATGTCTTATTTGACATAGGTACGAACATGTGATGTCTGATTTGACATAGTCACAAACATGTGATGTCTGATTTGACATAGTTACGTGCATATGATAACTGAGTTGACGTAGTCATATGGCACATGACTAACCATCTCAAATTCTTCTAACGCTTTGTGGTATTTCTTCGAGGAAAGCTTTAAAATGTACCTTAGTCCATAGTTGAGGACAACTGGTCTAATAAACATGTCGTTTATTGAGTGGCCAAAGAAATAATTTCAGCAGGTCAATTCAACATGGTCGATGGGTGTTTCAGACATGGACGAAAGAAACGGTTTATCGACTATGGAATTCGAGCTGTGGAGTGGCCAACAAGAAGTCCTGACCCGAATTTTGGTCGACAATCTATGGGCCATTATCGCGAGAGGAGTTTACACGGCAAGGAACTAGCAGAAGTTCGAAACAAAAAGATACCGATGCAAGGGGCTATAAATTGATGGTGAAATGAGAGAATGTGGAGTAAATTACCAAACAGCGTATCGAGTAAATCGTTGGGACATGTGGAAATGTTGATAAAATCGAGCTGTTTTATTAATTGATGATGAAGGTGATGAACATTTAGTATTCCAACAAATATAAAATATAATGAAGAGTGAAAATATTCAGTAACCATAAAATTTGCAACAAAACAATGCTGAACAAATTAATCAAATGTGACGATGTTCCACTAGTTTATGGTCCAAATGGCATCATGGTTGAAATACAATTACCGCATACGCCTGTATGTGTGCAATGTGCACAGAGCAAATGTCTGCCACCCATCTAGAATCGACAATCCACGAAATTATCCAATATCCCATCATGTGTATTCATCGATTTAGATGTCACTTCAGAGTGACATATAGCTTCTGTCATTGTCATCATTATTTCGCTATGAACACACATCGTGTGACTTATTGCCAGCGTAACCGAAAAACCAGATTGTTCACTGGTACATAAATAGTAACAGCAAAAATTTCTTTTTTACATTAAGTTTCATTCATTTTTAATATTCGTGTTGCATTTCTATGTTAGTTATATTTCTTTTTTATATGTTCTCACTGTGTATTGATGTTGGCAATAAAGGACATTTTTTATTGTAAATTAATAATATTAGTTTCTCAAGGAATTTATACATATTTGTTTCTTTTTTATCGTATCATATGTCATATATCACATGTCATATGTCATATGTCATATGTCATATGTCATATGTCATATATCATATGTCATATATCATATGTCATTTATCACATGTCATATATCATATGTCATATGTTATATGTTATATGTTATATGTTATATGTTATATGTTATATGTCATATGTTATATATCACATGTCACATGTCATATGTCATATGTCATGTGTCATATAACATATGTCATATTGCATATGTTATGTATCATATGTCATATGTCATATGTCATATGTAGATCAATAAGATCCATACAATTTTCAACTAAAATGTTGGTACCCTAACCAAACTTATACTTTGTGACACAATTATAAAATTTTCATTACAATTTTTCTTTTAATATACGTCTGTTACAAAGTCTGAAATTTCTTTTCTTTGACTGATGTTATTCAGAACCATTGACCTTGCACAAAAATAAAATGCACCAAATACCCAAAGCACTTAATACGCGTCATGACTCCACATCCAGCGTCCCAAATTCATAGAACAGCTCGCAGAACCCTAGACTTTTTGAATTTTCCCCGAAAATTTGAAGCGTCCTTAAATTATCGCGTAACGACGCAAGAAGGCATTCCGGTTGGGACGGCGACGTCATCGGTTGATCCTGAGGGGACTCACGAGAGGGAAGCTCGCGATAATGGCGGCTCGGTTATTCAATCGAGGGGAAGGAAGAAATACGTTATCCAGGCAACAGCGTGATTTCACCCTGGACGAAAAATTACGAATACGTGTAACTCGACATCGACGTAACGCGCCGTTTGGCCCCGATACCGGAAAAGGCATTCCGGGCCATTGGCCATCACAACGCTTAAGCGACATTCTATCTCTCCCTTGCTCTGCTGTGTTTCATTGTAACGCTTTATGCTACCAGGCGAACAAACTTCGCAGACCATGCCTTTCGTCTCCTTCGAGTTTCCTGCGACTGCCTTCTCTCTCGTCGCATTCGTACTTCTCTTATATCCGCCAACTTCAAAGATCGTAATAAGACATCGTCTGTTTGCAGTAGATACCTCTAGATAAAGGTTCTTTGCCTTCTTCGTTGTTCCTTCCTTCGACCTTCTTTCTGATCGTTTTGTTAATCGCGAAAGAAATTAAGCAGAAGGAAAACGTCAGGGGTGAATACGGAGGTTCCTGGATTTTTCTTTGAAACGACATATGGTGCAATTAAATTTGAACATTCTTTTCATTCTACTTTTGAAATGTTTTTATGTGACTTATTCAGCTGTGAAGTAAAAATAAGACCAGCCAGAGAAAATAGCGATTAGATGACTTTTAATTGCTTCACCAACTTCTGCCATAAATGTTTACATTCTGGTATTAATTAATGAACGAATATTTAACTTATCGTTTATGTAAATGTGAATCCATTTAAGACTACTTAAAATCTAATCAGTTAAATATGAAGTACTAGAATGCATCAAATAGAAACCTAACCTATGAAAGTTCACATTGTCCTTCAAACAGAAAGCATAATTCATATTCCCATAATCTTTGCAAATGTACAAATAAATTTTGTTATGTAATAACCACTGTTGTCAACAAATGTTCTGAATAATTTATAGTGAGTAGATTAATGGAATACATTAGCTGCTTAAGATCGTTATTAATCATTTGAGATACATGTAACAGCGAAATAATGGTTAAGTGCTAATAACAATAGTTTTGTTAATAAATTAGTGTGACACGATTATTTTTAAATAACAAGAATTCTATTAATATACGAGTGCCATTGTAGGTTATAGTCGTCACGGCAGCTGTATTATCGATATGGATGTCACTAAAGTTGCATGATACATATAGATATCAGTATAGATACACATGTCACGAGACACATGTCTCTTTGATGTATAATTATAGTGATATTAACTGTTTGTCGTACACCCCTAAAATAGTCACAGAACATTAATATTCCACGTAACGAGAATAAGCGAATGCTCTTCCGAGAAGCATGTAATCTTTATTAATTAACAAACGTACTTCTATCCAAAGCTTTGCTCCGTGTAATTAATTTCTCCTATTGTACTTAGTATGGTGAATTGTTATATAGAGAAGCAAATTTACTAACACGAAGTTAAATGGTCACCTTCATTCTGTTCAATTAGACTCTGTCTAATTAGACTCTGTTCAATTAGATTTTGTTAAAAAAATAGGAAATATGATACGTTTCGAAAAAGTACTTGACTTAATATAGATATGTGTATTTGACAAAAATATTTAAATATTTCATATGTGTCGTATGTTCTAAATATTTGTATATGTATTGGACATGTGTTACATATGGTAGATATTTGTAAGTGTTATATGTTCAATATATGCCAAATATTAATATGTGTTACATATTTCACATGTGTTACAAATTTGACATATGTTAAATATTCATGGATGTTACATATTTCACATATGTTAAATATTCATATATGTTACACACTTCACATATGTTAAATATTCATATGTGTTATATATTTCACATATGTTACGTATTTAACAAGACCAATAATGATAGTGTTTACAGTGAAAAAAAATGACAGAAACAAATATAATTTCAGATTTCTTTTGTGGTCACTGAATATACATTCTAAACCACATAAGCTTTCATTAAATGCCTCAGTCCATTTTTAATAGCAATAGATGTTCAATTTTGTATCACACTCAGTACATGTTAGCATATTTCTTATCATGATACATAATTTTTATTATGAAAGTAACTACGCTCATTTCTTTTTTAAATTTTCCATATTGCCAGGCAGTTATCCTCGTACCTTTGTTGTGTAAGTATAGAAAATCATACAACTTTTCTATTTGAAGTATACTTTTACCGTAATAGTTTCTGAGATAGCCTCAGGGGTATCAATCTTCAGAGGGTAATTTCGTCCTTTAAACTTAAGTTTCCAGCGATAAAAAGGTGTTTTTTATTCCCGTCTATTTCATAGGCTTATAAAATCTCATGCAAATCGAAAGATTGTTATCCTTGTTACATGTTATCAACGATTTTAAATAAATTTAAAATAAATGTGTTTGGGAATTACGTTCTATACTGTGATTCTCATTTGCAGTTTAATTAAACCAGAAATGGTATTCTTTTGTTGAATATCAAAATTAAATGAGACAAAATAAAATGGGACCAAACAAAAGTTTAATGAATACGGTTTAATTGCGATTCGGTATAATTAAGCATTACAATTTTGCGTTCTGTTCATATTTGCCGTAAATTTGAAATTTCAGGTGATACGAAACATTTTAATGAGATCCCAGTAATCGTTTTTATCGAGTCTTATCAGATTTTAAATCATCAAGCTTTAAATTAACATATTGTAGCCAATGACCAATGTTTGTGAAATTTTGTCGAATTAATTAAATTTAAATCATCGAATTTTGTCAAATTATAAATGATGAAATTTGAATAAACTGTAAATGAAATTTTATGAAAGCGTAAATGTTTTATTAAATTTTAGCTGCTCACATTTTTTAACATTTTATTGTTGTTTATCGAGTTTTATTCAATTTGTACAAATTCTATTGAATTTCATCAGCTTTTGTCAGATTTTATTGAATTCCATGTGAAGTTTTGGAAGTTTTACCAAGTTTATTAAATTTCATTCAATTTTTGGAAATTTCATTAAATGTTATTGCATTTCAGTGAGTTTTATCAACTTCTATGAAATTTTATTAAACTCCACTGAATTTTTTCAAATTTTATTAAACTGAAAATAATTAATCTCTGTCAAACTTTTAATAATCAAATCCTATGTCATTTTTATGAACTTTGTCAAATTTGGCCAATATTTGTATTTCATCCGATTTCATCGAATTTTGTTTTATCATATTTTAACAAATTTTAACAAATCTCAAGTGATCACGTTATCAGATTGTAAACGACCCAGTTGTATCGAATTTTATCAAATTTTACATCGTCACATTTTATTAAAGTTGATCAGATATTGTATGGTCACATTTTATAAAATTTTATCGAATCATATTTTATCAAACTTTATCACGTTTTAACAAATTTCAAATGGTCACATTTTATCAAATTTTAAATGGCTACATTTTGTCAGATTTCAAATTACTATCTTTTATCAAATTTTATTTAATCACATTTGATCAAATTTAGTTAAATTTTGTCTAATCACATTTTATCAAATTCGATCAAACTTTATACAATCACATTTGATCAAATTTTACAAAATTTTAATCAATTTCAAGTGATGACATTTTATCAAATTTTACAGAATTTTACTAAATTCCAAATTATGACATTTTATCAAATTTTACAGAATTTTACTAAATTTTAAATGATGACATTTTATCAAATTTTACAAAATTTTAATAAATTTCAAATTTTGACATTTTATCAAGTTTTACAGGATTTTAATAAATTTCAAATAATGACATTTTATCAAATTTGACAAAATTTTAATAAATTTCAAGTGATGACATTTTATCAAATTTTACAAAATTTAAATAATCTTCAAATTATGACATTTTATCAAATTTTACGAAATTTTAATAAATTTCAAGCGATGACATTTTATCAAATTTTACAAAATTTTAATAAATTTCAAACGATGACATTTTGTTAAATTTTACCAAATTGTATGCTCCCATTTTATCAAATTTTGTATGGTCATTTTTAAAGAAATTTCTTACAATACATTGTGTCTATGTTCATGATATAAATGGAGGTAAAAAGTGTTACGCTTCAAGAGAGCTACCATTTGATATACAACAACCTAATCGCGAGACGAGCATTAGATTCCTTAAGGTGGCTCGATTAGAACAGTTCTGCAACATGATCTGAAACACTGCACGGTCTTTCGCGCAATTAATCGCGCTGCCGTGCATTAACGTCAAGATTTATGGAAGCAATTAATGCGCTTCTGCATGAATTATAGTCGCCCATTTGACGTCTGATTACCTGCGTGGCAGCGTTTCAACGACATCCAAAACACGAACCAACGCGCAGATTGCTATTAAAAGTTCTGCGTTAGATAAGTTAACTAGAGCTGTTCGATTAAGCAAACAATATACATCAAAATGTACGTTTAATCTAACCTTCTGAAACACCGTTGTACAGTTATAATTGAAACGATACGGTTGTGCAGTAAATATCACTGCTATTAGGTTAGGTGATATGCTGAAACAATTTGATCACACATATTTACCAAATTTCACTTATATCAATTTCATGTTTTTAGTTTAATAAATATAACTTTGTATCAAGGACTTTTAATTTAGATTGCTTATTGTCAAATTTACATATGTGATTTATAAATGTTAACAGTACTAAATTGTGTCTCACAATTTTTGAACGAAGGTGTACGTAAACCATTTAGCAGAAGTTAATTAAGGTTCCTGTTAGTGGATGATGTACATAATTATATTCTATCAAAATTCTGAATGCAACTGTCGTTAGTACATGCTACACATTACAACGCTTCCCTCACTACATACAAATGGGATGGCGATGTTCATGGTGGCATAATCGTAGAGTTTCGACATAATCATTATTTTCGTTACAATTTCCTTACACACGGTGCTTCGAAACTTTGGTGCTTCAACTAATAGTTACGACCGTTAGAAACACTCCTAACTGCTCTGTTCCTTTTTCTTCAACTTTTGAGAGAATTTATTATTTAGTAGGAATTTATTTGAAGATATATGTACAATGTGAAATAATAGAAAACTGCGAAAATGGAGAGGAAGAGCTGTTGCATATTCGTGACCAATTTTTAAATAATTTATATACACTTATTTTGAAATTTAAGGTTTATTGAAAATGGTCTTCGATTAATATTTGAAATTTGCTAAAGAGAAATCATAAGTTAATATATCAAGCATAAAATTCAAGTAATATTTTAAGTACATTATATTTAACAAAATATATTTAACAATATATTTAACAAAATCCCTAAATACAAAAAACAATTTTTATATTATTAAATAATTAAAAGCTATCAATCATAAGACCTACGTTTTCCGAAAACAACCTTTTTAATTTGAATGAAAATATAACAAACCAGAAAACAATGAATTATCCAAGTGAGTGCTTTTTAGAAAAATGTATAATTTCACTTTTTTAACAAACAAAAATATTTCATCGTTTAAAATAAACATTGTATAGATTCAACGTATTTGAAGAATAAAATTTTGTACGTTCTGCACTAATTTGACAGTTAATGGAAAATAGCAATTAAAAAACAGGAAATGTAATTTGCTGATTTAAAAACGGTTCCACTACAAAGCATAAACTATTAAGAACAATTATACAGGTTAAGCTAATTAGATACTATCTAGTCACGTTCTACTTTAAAGTGGCGCAAGCTTAAGTCGTTTAAGGAAAAAGTCCCTTTGGAGCTTTCTAATTAATTGGCTTCAGCAACACGCTTTCCACCGCATTAGGCTAAATGACTTGCTTATCTAAAATTATTGTTACGATTAAATGGTACTTGGACCATGTATTTTTTTTAAATCCTCTTTGGATAAAATCTAGTTCTGTTTTTTTACTGAAAACTTAACTGAATTTTTATTTGGTGTTTTGGATTTGAAAATTTGGAATTTGACAATTTTTTTTCGTTTTTGGGAATTTAGGTATTTTTATTGCGGGAGATTGCGAATTTGGACATTTTCAAATTTGCAAATTTGACAATATTTGGAAGATAGCCAATCTGAAAAATTGTAAAAAATGGCAAATTTGAAAAGTTGTAAAAAATGGCAAATTTGAAAATTTGTAAAAAATGGCCAATCTGAAATTTTTAATTGTGAAAGTTTGCAAATTTGAAAATTGTAAAAAATGGCAAATCTGAAATTTTTTATTCTGAGAGTGTAAATTTGAAAATTTGTGAAAGATGATAAATTTGAAAATTTGTGAAAAATGGCAAATCTGAAAATTTGTAAAAAACGGCAAATCTAAAAATTTGTAAAAAATGACAAATCTGAAAATTTGTAAAAAATGGCAAATTTGAAAATTTGTAAGAAATGGCAAACCTGAAATTTTTAATTATGAAAGTTTGCAAATTTGAAAATTGTAAAAAGTGGCAAATCTGAAATTTTTTATTCTGAGAGTGTAAATTTGAAAATTTGTGAAAAATGGCAAATCTGAAAAATTGTAAAAAATGACAAATCTGAAAGTTTGTAAAAAATGGCAAATTTGAAAATTTGTAAGAAATGACAAATCTGAAATTTTTAATTGTGAGAGTTTGCACACTTGAAAATTTGTGGAAGATAGCAAAATTGAAAATTAGTAAAAAATGGCAAATTTGAAATTTTTAATTGTGAGAGTTTGCAAGCTAAAAAATTTCTAATTGTCAGTGTCTGAAAAATTAGAAAAATTCTAGTAGAAATTAGCAAGTTTGAAAGTTTCTAATAGTGGAAGTTTGAAAATTTAAATATTTTCGATTCTGAAGGATTGCAAATTTGGAATTTTTAACTGAGAGAGTTTGAAAATATCTAATTATTGAAGTTTACCATTTGTCTATAATTTAGATAATAAAAACACTCTAAGATAATAACAATACCCTAAAATTGTTAGCTATCTTTATTATACTAAAGACAAGAAACGTCGAAATAATTTGAACCCAAATTTTGCATCAGCATAGTGACACAGGGAGTCACAAGACTGCAGCTTTAATAGATTATGCAAGTTAGGGTAGGAAATTAATGAAGATCGAGCCACGACAAATTTTGCGAACATGAGACGCCAGCTGTGCAGTTTCTTGGTGACAGAATACACCGAGTGGATTACGTTTCGTCCAAGACGATAGACTGGCATTAGCCTGCCATCCGTAACTCGCAATAAATTCAACCGCGTTTCTGCTGAGTTAGGGAAAACTTGAGGAATCGCGATTTTACGATTACTCATGGAAAAATGTGCGAGTCTACTTTAAATTTATCTTCAGGACGTTTGAATACCGTTGACTGGCACAGTAATAAAATTACCATTATTCGATTTGACTTTAGCATCTTTTAAAAGCTCACAATGACTGCATGTCTTTAGAAACGACTTTCATTTGTGTTGGTTGGTTTCGACAGAGGTGAAGCTTCTATCGTTTATACTACTTTTTCTACATTCTTAAATTCTCAGATATTCCATTCTTCAAATTTCCACAAAATTTTAATAATAAAACCAGATCTGGTTTACCCTGGAAAAGTCTCAATTTCACCAATAATCCCCGTAGATAGTTATTAAAAATCGTGTCGACGCAAATGTATTAAACAAACATAAAATAATGAAAAAAAAATGGAATCAGCAGAATGTTCGCGTATATCAAATGAAAAATTCATCAAATAAATCTTCCTAAAATACTGGCAGGAAATTGCATCAAATAATATTGTCAGGATATTGAATATTTTATAGTGATAAATTTCAGTTTATTTATTAAACCGAATACCGCCGAAAGCATTTATGCATATTTCTTTCATAGAATCATGGGAACGAAATAAACGCTTGAATTTGTCCATAAAAAAAAGAGTGAGGACCCTGTTAAATTCATTGCTTTCATTTTCCGCTCACAGGTATATTAATTTGCTAACGAACCGAAAAAGCATACACGATCATTTGCGAATTTCATTTTTAGACGGCAACGATGATGTTCTAGGGGCGGAGTTTATTTGAAAAATTTTTTTATCGATATGAAACGAAATTATATGATTTATATAACGTTCTGGGAAAACGTATCTACTAGCGATTCTAAAGTATTTTTTTTGTTTCAATTTCAAAACGTACATTTCTTCTTTTTAAAAGTGTTTAGGAAATGTATGAAATTAATTATCGATGTCAACCTACGTGAAGAGTCTGATGTAGATGTTCAAACGAACTCTAACTGGTTAGAATAGAAAAAATGGATGCCTCAGACGTATTTTCGGCGGTAGTATTGACTTGAGAGGTCACACACCAATTATCCTCCTCAAGTTCCAACCTTCCAAAGTTTCAACCTTCCACAGTTCCAACCTTCCAAAGTTTCAACTTTCCACAGTTCCAACCTTCCAAAGTTTCAACTTTCCAGAGTTCCAATCTTCCAAGGTTCCAACCTTCCAAGGTTCCAACCTTCCAAAGTTTCAACCTTCCAAAGTTCCAACCTTCCAAAGTTCCAACCTTCCAAAGTTTCAACTTTCCACAGTTCCAACCTTCCAAAGTTTCAACCTTCCAGAGTTCTAACCTTCCAGAGTTCCAACCTTCCAAGGTTCCAACCTTCCAATGTTTCAACCTTCCACAGTTCCAACCTTCCAAAGTTTCAACTTTCCACAGTTCCAATCTTCCAAAGTTGTAACCTTCTAAAGTTCCAACTTTTGATAGTCCCAACCTTCCAAGGATCCAACCTTCCAAAGTTCCAACCCTCCAAAGTCCAAACATGCAATGTTTCAACCTTCCAAAGTACTCATCTTCTAAAGTTTGAATCATCCGAAGGTTCAATCTTTCAAAGTTCCAACCCTCCACAGTTCCAACTTTCCAAAGTTCCAACCTTGCCTATGTTCCAACCTTCAAAAGTCGCAACCTTGCAAAATTCTAACCTTCCAAAGTCCCCACTTTCCAAAGTTTGAATCACCCAAAGTTTCAACTTTCCAATGTCCCATCTGCATTCCAATTTTTGAAAGTGCTAACCTTTGCACATTTCGATCATTCTAAACTCGATCAACCTTCTTAACTTTCAATCTTTCAAATTCCAAAGCTCCGAATATTCAAAATTTCTAAAACTAAAGCTCCGAATTAGAAAGAACTCTTCATGGTCTCAAGTACCATTTTACATCATGGTCCACAAGTTGAGAACTACTGTTGCGAATAAGGAGCAATTTGGACCACATACAAATCTATTATATTAACTCCAAATTATGACCGTAATAACATTACAGGACATTTCATGACCTTGAGAATCATTCAGTACAATTTTACTTGATGGCACAAGTTGAGTATCGTTACGATTAAAAAGCAATACAGACTATGTACAAATCAACTTTCTCACACCAACTGATTAATAACCCTAGAGGTTCATAACCTCCAGAATGCTTCACAACCTCCAGAATGATTATTTCGATCCACAAAACTGAGAATCACTGTCGCGATTAAAACGCAACACGGAGCAAAGCACGGAACGTCGAGAAAAATCGTAGCAACGACCGGTAAGGAAGAAGAAACATAAAGCTCGAGCGTGACGAAAGAAGAAAACAAAGACGGAACGAGGAAATCAGGGAAAGAGAGATCTCCAACGGTCTCGAAAGAGAAGCAGATAATGCACGAGATGAGAAAAAAGTCCGGATACGTGTTCCTCTCTCGCCTGGAGGACCTTGCCGGAGAAACAATAGGATCCATCTGCATCCATGGACGTCCATTCCATCATGTGCCGCGAGTCCGTGGTAATTTGACGCTGAGTGAACGCGCTTGTCTATCGCCAATTTAGTAAGTGGTGGCCATCCCTCGATTTCCCTAACGTTCCATCTCTTTCTTTCGACGTGATTCGCGTGTTTCGTTCGCATTTTCGCCGATAGATCCGCCTATAATGGCAGTCGTCGACCGCCACTGTAAAGCCCGGCAACCGGAACGAGAGGTAGACCGTTGATTGCAGGTGCACGCCGATTTTCCTCCACATTATTGGCCGATAACCCCGCGGTATCGATACAGAGCCGAATATACGTGGCCGAAACTTCTACACGACTTACGACCAGCGCCGGATTAAGCTCTTCACGGACCCCGACTCTTTAATACTTTCCACTCAACGGCATTTCTTGTTGGATAACTCTAGAATTTGTAGTTGGGAAGTTTGGTGCATTCTATTGAAATTATTGTTCTTTTGTGATAGACGAGTAGCACACTGGTCATCTTGTTAAAAACTGTTTGAGCACATTTGCTTATAAGCAAATTATATGGGTTATATCGATTGTATTCATTATAGTGGAGTGATGGCAAGTAAATTTAGTTGTTATAAAAAATTATTGTTCTGTTATTAATTATAACTGCTTCGCTATGCTTAGTATGTACACTTTCCTGAAATCTTAAAACTGGTCCGATAACGTTTGAAATTTTTGCACCGACTTCTGAGTGCACGGGTTAAAAGTATGAGATTTCCACGCGAAACGTGGATACCGTGTAACGGTATTCCATTCAAAGATTTCCTGTTCACATAAACCTGGTAACGTGAGAAAGGTGTTGGGGTACACACCCACTTACATTGAAAGGAACCGTGAATCGACACCGACGGTAAATTGATCCCGATACCGTACATTCAATTCAAACGGTTGATGAGTTTATCGGTTGGCTTAGCTGGTGCTAGGTATTCTCTATCCCGACTGAAATACTAGATTTACAAGGGGTTAAGAACCAAGAACTTGTATCACGTTCGTTGCTTCGGGTTTAACATCCAATAGAATCGTCCTGTGACAAAGAAAAGGCCCTCTGGTTATTCCTGATCAGAGGTACGCTACTGTTGTGTGGAAATTTTTCTTTATAGAGATTTGGACATGTGGTAACTTTGGGATTTGAAAACATGCCATTTTGTGACTTTGGGAACTTGGGAGTATTTGGAAACCTGAGAATTTTTGCATTTTAGAATTTGACAATGTGAGAATTTGACAATGTGAAAATTGGACAATGTGAGAATTGGACAATGTGAGAATTGGACAATGTGAGAATTTGACAATGTGACAATTTGAAAATGTGAAAATTTGACAATGTGACAATGTGACAATTTGACAATTTGAATATTTAAAAATTTTCAAGCTTGAGGACATAAAACCTTCAAAATTTTAAGTACAAAGCCAAATTCTATCATTCTACCTTGTGAGGTCCCAAAAATTCAAAAATGTCGAAAGACGAAAATGTAAAAATGAATAAATATATAACTTTAATAATTTTCAATAATTTAACACTGATAGCATTGAACTTGAATCCTCCTCAACGTCTATCCCCGTAACTCTCATTAGCGATAGTATCTAAACGATATCATCGAAGTACCATTAAATATCGATAAGGTATGTATCGATGGGGTATGGATAATCGATAGTGGCATGTCTAGTACATAAAATGGTGCGCGGGCGACAACGATAAGAGCAACGGCAGGGATGGAAGCTCACGTCAAATGAAACGCTCTTTCCTTTCCGCAATTCTCTCTGTCTCTCTTGCGCACGGATTAAAACCGAGCCCGCACGTTGGCGCAAATTAAACTTAACCACAATTAGCAGGCAGGCTGCTTCGTTTAGCTACATATAACCGCGTGTAAATTGTAATAGCTACCCAACACCGGTAACCAACACGCTCTCAGGCCGTTCTGAACGCCAGTACACTCGGGCGCAACTTTCGATAAAAATAAATATGCAAACTTAACAAAATTCCCTAGTTTCTACATCTTTATATTTACGAATTTTGCTACTTTCAAATTGTTTTAATTCATAAATGCATAAATTCTCAAATCTTCAGAATTTTGATTTTACAAACTTTGTATCTGTGGGTTAGTAGATCTCTGTACTCGCAAATTTAGAAATCCAGAATCCTCAGATTCAGAAATAACTTTATTGTTAACATTCTAAAATCCCTCGACTAAAAGGTTCCTAAATCGCCAAAGTAAAGGAATGTCTAAAAATTCCATCCAATAATCTCCGGATACTGAATCCCTAGGCCAAAAGTTCCGACATCTTAGAGTTCCCTAGTTAAAAAATTCCTGAATTCAAAAGTGAATATTTAAAATCCATCAACTCAAATTCCCTACTTCCCAAAATTTTGGGATCCAAAACTACTCAGATCGCCAAAAGTCCCTATATCCTACAATCGCAGGTCTCCGAATGCCTTTACATCTCAAATCTTCGTAAGATCTCATAGTTCGAAAATTGCCATGATCCAAAATTCTGAACCCACTTTGAAACATTCGAGTATCTAAAATCCCCTATACGATAGTCCGTCATAATTCCACTAGAAGATCCAGATTTGCTGGTGACTGTACGAGATAGGTGCGCAGGCTATGCACAGGTCGTGGCTGATGCACGTGTGTCGGATCACGAACGTTGAATACCAGATCAGGTGATTGCGATACCATCGATCCAGATATTCACCGGAGCTTAATCAGCGGGGAAAGCTGAGCCGTGAAGCTGCCGTATGGTAACCTAAAGGGTTCCATCAGACAGGTTACGCAAACGGTAAATAGTTTTCAACGAGACAGGAATTTCGGACCCGTTCTTTCTCCGTTTAATTGCCGGACATTGTCTTTGGCGAGCGTTTCGTTTGTTCTCTGTCGAAACGATCAACGATCGCCGGCTTTTTGATCAGAGCTTGCGAAGGGTGCTGATTCCATGGGATTGTGCAAGGGGTAGAACGGTAGGGTGATTTTGGTGATAGATGCGTTTTACAGAGGAAAATATTATTTTCGAATGTACGGAGTCTTTTGGGATTATGACTTCAAGGCTTCAAGGTCATTTGGACATTGTTTTAAGAGAGTTGGAGGAAATTTGGGTTAGATTAGGTTAACTTAATTTTGATGAGAAACGAATTTGGGAATTTGGAGATCTGAGAATTTGGAGATTTGGACATTTGGAGATTTTGGCATTTGGAGATTTATGAATTTGGGGATTTAGGCATTTGGAGATTTATGAATTTGGGGATTTAGGCATTTGGAGATTTGGGTATTTGGAGATTTAGACATTTGGAGATTTAAGAGTTTGGAGATTTAGGCATGTGGAGATTTGGGAATTTGGAGATTTGGGAATTTGGAGATCTGAGAATTTGGAGATTTGGACATTTGGAGATTTTGGCATTTGGAGATTTATGAATTTGGGGATTTAGGCATTTGGAGATTTGGGTATTTGGAGATTTGGGAATTTGGAGATTTAAGAGTTTGGAGATTTAGGCATGTGGAGATTTGGGAATTTGGAGATTTGGGCATTTGGAGATTTGGGTATTTGGAGATTTAGACATTTGGAGATTTAAGAGTTTGGAGATTTAGGCATGTGGAGATTTGGGAATTTGGAGATTTGGGAATTTGGAGATCTGAGAATTTGGAGATTTGGACATTTGGAGATTTTGGCATTTGGAGATTTATGAATTTGGGGATTTAGGCATTTGGAGATTTGGGTATTTGGAGATTTGGGAATTTGGAGATTTAAGAGTTTGGAGATTTAGGCATGTGGAGATTTGGGAATTTGGAGATTTGGGCATTTGGAGATTTGGGAATTTGGAGATCTGAGAATTTGGAGATTTGGACATTTGGAGATTTTGGCATTTAGAGATTTAAGAATGTGGAGATTTAGACATTTGGAGATTTAAGAGTTTGGAGATTTAGGCATGTGGAGATTTGGGAATTTAGAGATTTGGGAATTTGGAGATTTGGGAATTTGGAGATCTGAGAATTTGGAGATTTGGACATTTGGAGATTTTGGCATTTAGAGATTTAAGAATTTGGAGATTTAGGCATTTGGAGATTTAAGAATTTGGAGATTTAGGCATGTGGAGATTTCGACATTTGGGGATTTGGAAATCTGGGGATATGTAGATTTGAACATTTAGAGATTTAAACATTTGGAGATTTAAGAATTTGGAGATTTAGGCATGTGGAGATTTTGGAATTTGGAGATTTTGGCATGTGGAGATTTGGAAATCTGGAGATATGGAGATTTGAACATTTAGAGATTTAAACATTTGGAGATTTGAGAATTTGGAGATTTGGGCATTTAGAGATTTGGGAATTTGGAAATTTTGGCATTTGGAGTTTTGGAAATTTGTGAATTTGGAGATTTGAACATTTAAAGATTTGAGAATTGCAGGATTTATAGATAAATAATTGACTAATTTGAAAATCTGAAAACTTGGGTATTTCAGCACGTGCATTTATCGTACACATCAGATTCGTAATTTGTCAATTTTTTCTTCACCGAAGATAAAATTGGCACTGAAAGGGATTCGGTACGAAGATATGCAGAGAATTCAACGAGTTGTGATGAAGCATTTAAATGTGATTTCCCAGGAGGTTTTCAGCACTTTCCAACGACTTTACGAACATTCTACTAGCAATGAGTGGTAGAAAGAGATATATGTATATATATGTAGATTTATGTAGATATTAAAAGCTAAGTAATCAAATATTACTTAACTGAATATATTTGACAAAATAAGCGCAAAGTTGTATGTCTCAGTTAATGTTAATGCTCTTATCAATTATTAACATCAAATTGCTGTTATTACTATATTAACACGTTGCATGCGGCGATGATTATACATATTTAACTCACGTTGCGTTTATTCAAGAGTTATGGTCCATGTTTATTAATTGTTTAATACCAAAATTTATCATTTTATACGTTCCTGCATTTAGAAGTTTACGGATTAAAAGATATTGGAATTATTACTTTGATACGTTTACTTATAATAAATAAATACTTGAATATAATTGTATAGAAAAATTCATTAATGGACAAAATTGTCTTGTTGCTTGAAATAATTATTTAAAATTCCAATTAATTTGAAAAAATTGTAGAATCGTTTAAAATTCGAATATTATTATATAAATTAGTTGTTTGTAAAATTTATTTAAAATAATTGATAACTTTTGAAAATTGAGTAACCTTGTACTACTGTATAAAATGAAATAACTATTTGAACATAATTATATAAATATAACTATATGAAATAATTATTGAAATACTCAATAATTAATTACTTGAACAAATATATAGTTGGTTATAAATGTATATATTTAATAAAATAGTTAATTGTTGGGAAGAAAATTTGTAACTCGATAAAATAATGGTTATAAAATATCTGAAACCATTTAGAATTCGAGGAAGGGTTAATGGAAGCATCGTTTAAACTGGCGAATGTTAAATATTCGTTTACAAAGACACGCTCAGTTGATATTTATTGGACATCATTTGTTTCCTGCGGATGTAGTTTTTCCTCTGTTGGAGTGATTGATCGGGCCGAGAGCTAACGTGTTACGTTTAGGGAATAATAGTGCATCGTATTAGACAGGGCTGGCTCGATTCGCTGCGACACCAAATTTATGACTCTTCGTTAGAAGACTAAACGCAGCCATGCGTCGGTCACGTAATTAATCCGGAAGAAACGTATCGACGAATAAAACACTTGAGAAATTCGACAATTCGATTGTTTTTTATAGTATTTTTGCAAGAGGAGAAGAGAAAATTTCAGACTTTGCAGATTTGGGAATCTCGGTATTTGGAAATTAGGAATTTTGGCGATTTTGGGATTTCGAGAAGTTGAAATTTGCAGTTTGAGAATTTTGGAACTTTGGGATTTAGAAATTCTGTAACTAGGGAATTTCCCAAAATCCCCTAGTTGCCAAATGCCCAAACCGCCAAATTCCCGAATCCCTAAATCCCTAAATCCAAAAATCCCCAAATCTCCAAACGCCAAAATTTCCAAATTTCTAGATCTCCAAATTCTCAAATGTCCAAATCACCTAATGCAAAAATTTCCAAATTTCCAAATGTTTAAATCTCCAAATCTCCAAATTCATAAATCTCCAAATCTGCAAACCCCTAAATCTTCAAGTCCCCAAACTCCAAAATCTCCAAATTCCCAAATTCCCAAATCCCCAAATTTCCAAATCTCCAAATCTCCAAATGCCAAAATTTCCAAATTCCCAAATCTCCAAATCCCCAAATTCCCAAATTTCCAAAACTCCAAATCTGCAAATCCCTAAATCTTCAAGTCCCCAAATTCCAAAATCTCCAAATTCCCAAATTCCCAAATTCACAAATTTCCAAATCTCCAAATCTCCAAATGGCAAAATTTCCAAATTTCCAAATGTTTAAATCTCCAAATCTCCAAATTTCCAAATCGCCAAATCTGCAAACCCCTAAATCTTCAAGTCCCCAAATTCCGAAATCTCCAAATTCCCAAATTCCCAAATTCCCAAATTCTCAAATTCCCAAATTTCCAAATTCCCAAATCTCCAAATTCTCAAATCCCCAAATTCCCAAATCTCCAAATCTGCAAACCCCTAAATCTTCAAGTCTCCAAATTTCAAAATCTCCAAATTCCCAAATTCCCAAATTCTCAAATTCCCAAATTCCCAAATTCCCAAATCTCCAAATTCCCAAATTCCCAAATTCTCAAATTCCCAAATTTCCAAATTCCCAAATTCCCAAATCTCCAAAATCCCAAGTCCTCAAAACCCCAAATTCCTAAATTTGCCAATATAAAAAGTCTTGAATCTCCCACGTGTTCAAATCTGGAAAACCGTAAACGTCACTTTAATTCCCATTTTTCAACAAATTTTCCGGTGCGCAATATTTACATTAAGTACCCCGCGGAACGTAACTGAACATACGTACACATCGGCTATCTAATTTCCGGCCAACGTCCACATGTAGTAATAATTTTCGCTAGATATCCACCCCGAATGTTCACAGAGATTTGCGGAACAACAGTTACATAGCCGTGCGTGTACACCGTAGATATCCGTGTGCGAGATGTACGTAAATATTCGATGTTAATTATGGCCATACATTATTAAACACTGAAATATTGTATACATTTGTTGCGGCACGGATTCAGATTTATACGCCAATTAAACTACTGGGCGTAACACGGTGTTCGAACGGCAGCGATCGAAATATGGGTTGTCAGCATCTGATACTGTTGGCCGAAATAATCGGAAATCAATGGAAAAAGGATCAAACCGGCGCGGTGGATACTCGCATATGGTGTTAGAATACCCACGATGTGTATACACACCCTGATGTTTACACCTATCCACTATGTGTACACATATCCCCGATGTATACACAAATGCCTGCCCACATTCAACGACTTTACATGTTACACTGAAACGTTTTTGGTTTGAATGCGTCGAGATTCCCAGGATAAACTTCGACTGCACGGTAAATTTACCTAATACGAAAATGCGATGACTATTGATTAATAATTGCTCCATTTCGTACGATGGTTGATATGATCTTCGTAATTCGTTTCATTTATGAAGTTGGAATTTTCGTATCTGATTTTTGGCGTTGAAAAAATTTTGATTGATTATGTGATTGTTATGAATTTGATTGATTGTATTTATTATATATAATTGGACCTTCTATTTGATCAGAAAATGTATTTAAATTTCGATGAAATACCTGTATTGTGTAAAATTACATGTGTGTAGAATTACATATATGTCATATGTGAAATGTTTATATGTATACATATGTATTACATATGCAAGATTTATATCGTATGTATATGTCACATATAAAACTATTAATTGTACATGACATTTTCCATATGTTACACATATGTGAAATTGTACATGTGTCCAAATTATTCATACTAATTTTGCAATTTATATTTGAATCGAGCTTTCATTAACACGTATGAATTAAAATGATATAGGAATTGTTTGCAACAAAGTTGACGTTGTATACGATGTTTGTGACTCTGCATTTCATTCAACAAAGATAATGGTCTGATGCTCTAATGGCCGTTCTATGTACTTTCGTTCAAGTACACTTTTTGTTATGATCAACTCCCTTTTTCGAAGGTGTACTTTTAGAAGATTGATTAGGACTTACTTTCTTTATCGAGGATTTATGGAAAATACCATCTCATTTTCATTGTGGTTTAGTGCATTTTTGTGGACGTGACTGCAGGGTTATTAATCAATATTTAATAATACTATGAGAAAATATGCTAAATGTAGATAGTTACATTTTTTGGTGAATTATAAATTATAATTAAGTAGATCACTTCAAGAAAATATTATAGGTTGTATTACTTCAAAGTACGTCAGTACACATATTTTCAACCATTCTTTATTAAATAATTATTATTATAATTTGTTAATAATTTATCATTCTTGAATCTACACATGTGTGCACTACAGTATAAAAATTGGGTGCAATACAGCACTATAATAATTCTTTTGCATTTTCAGTCATCTCAAGCACATTTTTTCTTTCAAAGACCAAACTAATTACACAATGATAAAAAATAATACAATAAAGCAGTTATACAAATCACACTAATTAGACTTCTCTACAAGACTAATTGGTACTATAACTAAGATACTAGATAAATCCACATAACGTCAAGTGCATATCTGAATCTGATTTATGTTTTTACGTTTGTTAACAATATTAATAATCCACGTCAAGGACTTAGGAATATTTTACTCTAATTAGTGCAAAGAGCTCAGTCAGTATACAAGCCCTGCTTGGAAACTTCGAGGTACACTTGGAGAACTCTTCTCATAAGCACAGTGTATACAAGAGCTTGTGCCTTTAAGGATATTTGTCTAAAGCATCAGTTACTAAACTTCGTGGCAGTGAAATTTATCTAAGTGTTTTTGTGAAACATTAGATTAGTTGCCATTATGTTTTCCACGCCTTTAGCATCATATTTCAACATGAAGTTTCTTGGTTTACTGCATAAAATGCATTCTGTCACATTCAGTTACTTTTAGAAGCTTCCAAATTTAATTACATAGGTCTCTCCTATAATGTGGATTATAAGGTATGTCCTATATTTGTGTTCTCACACAAATGCGACACATGATATTGTGCAGTATATAATAATTATACGAGTAGCATCCTGAAGATTATACGAGTACCATAACCCGAAGACATGCAACTAAAGGTATGAACAAAAACCATCAATCCCAAAAATCATAAAAATGTCAAGGTTAAAAATTGAAAACTCAAGTTCCATCAAACTGACAATCTAAATAAACCAACAATATGTAAAAAATACATAATAAAATACAGCTAAAAGAACTAGAACTCAAAGTCCTGTGCAGAACTTTCACGAAATTCAAAGAACACCCACTCTTCAAACAGACTCATCAAGGTTAAGCAACAGAGAGCTGCAAACACAGCACCGCAGCCAGCGGTACATCACGCGGTTGGCCAAAAGCACGTAAACCGTGAAAACCCGAAGAAAATGTTCGGTAGCGGTTGGAAGAACATCGTCAAAGGAGTTCGAGTCTTGATTGTAGCCGCGAATCCGCCCACCTTCCGTGTCCAAATGACAGGAACGGGGTAGCAAACAATGTGATTACATTGTCGGTGCCCAGCCACGTTGAAATTCGATGTTCGACGTGTGTACGCGTACACGCGTGACGGATACAGAGAACCATACACAGAGAGAGGCTACACATACATACATATATATAGAGAGAGGGTAACGTACACCGGTTGCCGTTTGTCCCGGAGGATCGATATCCGTTCGTGCCTCGCGACAAAACCGACCCGTTGATGTTCAATGGACGGGTCAAGGGCCGTGATCCTCCTTCGTGGTCGTAGGTCACGGGTGTAAGCTTTCATTATCTCGAGACGAAGACTTTATTACGTCATCCGCACGGACGATGTTCAGAAGCAGCGCGGGGCAACGTTATAGCCCGGGCGCATTTGTGTGAACGGTGCCAGCGTGTTATCCGAGGAGGACATCTCGAGTTTCAGAGCAGAACAAACGGCACGTCGTGTACACGTCTACCGACGACCCTATAGAGATTGCGAGACCGTTCTTGAGACTTAATGAATGAGGCCCTTGGAGTAAGGAAAGACGAAGAGAGAGGAGAGAGAGAGAGAGAGAGTAAAGTCGATGGGTTAGTTGGGTTGGTGGCTAAGGTCGTTACTCGATTTCTCTTCCTCTCGTACTACAAACTTTCCCGTGGATTCGATGACACCGCAAAGAGGCGTACGTAACTGGCTGCATTCTTGGGAAGGAAAGAAGAGATGGCGAGAGAGATGCAGATTTTTGATACTGATAGAGGAGGGTGGTGAGCGGTTTCGACGATTGGATGTGCGGGAGATAGGTTCGTGGAGGTGCGAAGGAGTTGGGATTTTGGGGAGTTGAGGATTTGGGGATTTTGGGAACTTGGGATGAAAATTTAGAGATTTGGGGATTTGGGGATTTGGAGATTTGAGAATTTGGAGATTTAAGAATTTGGAGATTTAGAAATTTTAGTATTTGAAGATTTGAGAATTTAGAGATTTGGGAATTTGGAGATTTCGAAATTGGGGGACTTGGGAATTTGGTGATTTGGTGATTTGGGGATTTGGGGATTTGGAGATTTGGAAATTTGGGGATTTGGGAATTTGGTGAGATGAGAATTTAGAGATTTGGGGATTTGGCAATTTGGAGATTTGGGGATTTGGGGATTTGTGGATTTGGAGATTTGGGTATTTCGAGATTTAGGCATTTGGAAATTTTAGTATTTGAAGATTTGAGAATTTAGAGATTTGGGAATTTGGAGATTTCGAAATTGGGGGACTTGGGAATTTGGTGATTTGGTGATTTGGGGATTTGGGGATTTGGAGATTTGGAAATTTGGGGATTTGGGAATTTGGTGAGATGAGAATTTAGAGATTTGGGGATTTGGCAATTTGGAGATTTGGGGATTTGGGGATTTGTGGATTTGGAGATTTGGGTATTTCGAGATTTAGGCATTTGGAAATTTTAGTATTTGAAGATTTGGGAATTTGGGGATTTGGAGATTTGGAGATTTGGGTATTTGGAGATTTAGGCATTTGGAAATTTTAGTATTTGAAGATTTGGAAATTTGGAGATTTGGAAATTTGGAGATTTAAGAATTTGCAGATTTAGGCATTTGGAGATTTGAGAATTTGCAGATTTGGGAGTTTGGAGATTTGGGAATTTGCAAATTTGGGTATTTAGAGATTTGAAAATTTGGAGATTTTGGCATTTGAAGATTTGGAGGTTGAAAGATTTGGAAATTTGGAGATTTAAGAATTTGCAGATTTAGGCATTTGGAGATTTGAGAATTTGCAGATTTGGGAGTTTGGAGATTTGGGAATTTGCAAATTTGGGTATTTAGAGATTTGAAAATTTGGAGATTTTGGCATTTGAAGATTTGGAGGTTGAAAGATTTGGAAAGTTGGAGATTTGGAAATTTGAACATTTAGAGATTTGAACATTTAGAGATTTGGACATTTGGAGATTTGGGTATTGGAAGATTTAAGAATTTGGAGATCTGGGAATTTGGAAATCTGAAAAATTGAGAATTTATAGATTAGGGAATCTAGAGATTGGGGAATGTGGAGATTTGCAAACTTGGAATTTGGGAATTTGGAGGTTTGGAAATCCATAAATTTGGTAACTTAGGTATTTTAATCTGGGACCTTGAGAATTTAGAGATTCTGACTTGGGATTTGGAAATTAAAAAATCTTGGAATACTGGAATTTGCAAATACAGACATTTAGAGATTTGAAAATTTGGAATTTTGTTAATGTTAATAATGAAGGTTATCCATCAAAACTTGAACAGTTTACAAATTTCTTACAAATTTGATGTCGCATATCACATATCAATTTAGATGATACATGACACATAACATATCATATAAAACCTGCAGTCTAAGCTTAATAAGTCATACAAATTAAAAAGAATACAAAGAAATTGTTTCACCATAAAAATCAGAAAACCATAAAATTAGGGAATTTGAGAAAATTGAAATTTACTTAAAAACTAAAAGTTTGATGGATCTGTAAAATTTTAACAAATATAACAGCACGCAGAAAATCACATATTCCGAGCATAAGAAGAATCGACACAAAATGTGAGAAGTGAAAATAATGAAATTCTAAACAAATGAATAAAATATGAAATTTCCTTATAAAATAATGTTCATTCGAAAATTCGCTTAAACAAATGAATTTTCGAAATGTCTAGATTCACTTGAGGAGAAAGAAAGTCACATATTCCGAGCATAAAAAGAATCGACACAAAATGTGGGAAGTGAAAATAATGAAATTCTGAACAAATGAATAAAATATGAAATTTCCTTATAAAATAATGTTCATTCGAAAATTCGTTTAAACAAATGAATTGATTAAAATTCATTGAAACAAATGAATGTTCGAAATGTCTAGATTCACTTGAAGAGCGAGCGTTGATGTATCTGCAAATTTCTTGCAAATACGACACACGACACGCAGAGAGTCATACATAACAGTTCGCATTCTGAGCATAAAAAGAAGCGATGCAAAATGCGAAGAGAAAACGAAGAAACTGTTTCATCGTCGACCTCGATTTTTCCTGCTAAGGATGCCTTAGCTCTCGAGCGAGTGATCTCGGCCATAAAGTCGTGACGAGCTCCGCGGCGGATTAGCCTCGACACCCTTTTCTCTTCAGCATCCGTTGCTTCGCAATTTGTATCGCGAAGGCGGTGAAACACCGGGATGGTCGAGGTTTTAATCTGCATTGGATTATACCCTCAAAGGATGATGCATTTTATAAACCAAGTACGTTGTTTGTGTACGTTTCTGATGACTGGTCAGAAAGTCCAGCGAAATTCTGTTTGCGTTATCATTTTGCCCTATGAAGGATTGAAAGTAGTGTCGGAATACCATAATCTTTTCCATTCGTCTGCACACGGCCGGGTCGTAAATCACAGGAATTCATTTCGACGATCACCGGGTCACATCATCATTCTTCCCGGCGATAAAAAGCGCAGGAACTTCCTGATTCGCCCTCGATCGACAAGCAAAAAATTGAAAGGCAAATCAGCCGTTAGCTTGCCGTGTAAACTTGACTGGCACACGATAATGAAATAGTCACGCCAGCAGCATGTTTAAATGAGAAAAACACCCCTGATCGAATATATTATGCAGGCGACTTTTTCTACTCGCCGATTTTATCAGGTCGGATATTACGTATTATTTACTGATAGGATGTTAGAATGTTATATTTTTGGAATTCTGTAATTGGATTCAAATTCGACTGAATGTGCAGATTATTCTTAATATTAAACCTAGTCATATAGGGTGTTCAGAGATTTACTAGTCCGCCTTTTTCTCGTAAATGACTGTATGAGAAAAAATGAACGAGGAAAATGTGCAGGGTTCTTTACAATCAATGTAACGATGTATATAAATTTACACTATTTTTGGAGAAATGAAGGTTACCTTATTACGTTGATTATAAAAAACACTGTTTATCACAAAAATTTGTGTTTTATCACAAAATTAAACATGAAGTTGAAAAATAAACAAACGATAAGACGTACATCATGAGCAGCTTGACTTTATAGTGCAAGAAGTCGATATTTAAATTGATGTTTGAAATATTAAATTTACATTTTCTTTGTTGTATTACTTGATACTTCACTGATATTTTATTTGATATTTTGTTTGATATTTTAGAAGACATTTATTTGATATTTTCTTTGATAATTAACATGATGTTTAATTCATATTTTCATTGACATTCTACAAGATATTTAATTGATTTCTTTGATATTTTAGACACATACGAAATTGACGTTCTTACATGTACCTTGCACTCCATTCAACGACGTTCGTTTAACAATATAATATAAATCAGACAGTCAAAAATAATTTCATAACAAACTACGTCCCCAGTTTATTAAAACGCGAATAAAATTTTAAATGATACCAAACGAATTCTGTATAATACGATAAAAACGAGCTACCTCCAATTGCAGTTCTCTTCGAACGGAATTAACTTTAGAATTTTACAATAAAAATACAGTAAAAAAGTAAAGTAACTTGTAGAATTAATTTATACCCGGTTACATTCGCGAGAAAAGCAACGTTAATTAACAATTTCCATTTAAATTTAACCGAAAAATTACGTTCTTTTCGGATGCACAGCCTTTTACGAATTTACATTGTGTGTACCTCGAACAATTCACCCCCTCTGGAATGAATTGTGTACCGATCACGGTCAAGCGTGTTTTTCGCATTTAAACAGGCTGCTGGCGTGACTATTTCATTATCGCGTGCCAGTCAAGTTTACACGGCAAGCTAACTGATTTACCTTTTAATTTTTTTTTTACGTGGCGATCGTGAATCAGGATGTTCTGTAATTCCATAGCTTCACCAATTTTTAAATCTCCACAATTGTATATACTTAAATTGTTAAATGTTCTAATTTGCTAGGCTTACTTTGTGAAGCTTCAAAATTTCGAATTTTCAGATTCCTGAGATTACAAAATTACAGCATCTTCAAAACTTGAAATTTTTAGATTCTGACTTCGAAATTTGATATTGGGGAATGAGATAATTTGTAAATACAGAGATTAAAAATAGGAGAATTCGTAAATGGAAAATCTGTGAATTGCAAACTTCGTAAATTGGGAAATTTGTATATTTGCAAATTAGAAAATTGGAAAATTGGGAAACGTGGAAACGTGGAAAGTGGAAAATTTAGAAATTGGAAAATGTGGAAATCGGACAATGTGTATATTTAAAAATTGGAAAATTTGCATATTTGAAAATTTGGAAACTGGAAAATTTGGAAATTGGAAAATTTAGAAATTGAAAAACTCGTATTCGGAAAATTTTTATATTAGAAAATTAGAAAATTGGAAAATTAGGAAATTGGGAAACGTGGAAAGTGGAAAATTTGGAAATTGGGAAATTTAGAAATTGGGAAACGTGGAAATCGGACAATGTGTATATTTAAAAATTAGAAAATTGGAAAATTTGCATATTTGAAAATTTGGAAACTGGAAAATTTGGAAATTGGAAAATTTAGAAATTGGAAAACTTGGAAATCGGAAAATTTGTATATTTAAAAATTAGAAAATTGAAACTGAATACTTGAAAATTTCCTATAATCCTCTTCCCCAAAAAGCACCGCATAACAAAATAACTTATTTTAGTCAATATTTAACTACTTTCCACATTTTACATTCATTTATAATAAACGAATTTTGCTTTCAACGTTTAATGCTCTATTGTACACCGAGACATTTGGTCACAGCAACTATTTATCAGAATCACATATATTATATTTTCGAGTTGCAGAACTAAATTCATTTTTCAAGTCAGTACAGCAATTTAATTTCTCGCTCGTTGTAGTACAATTACATTTTATCTATAGCTCCAGTTTAATCCGCTCGGCCCTTTGACAAATGGTTCCATGATTTCATTGTTGCTTTCCTCCGACAGTAATTCATCTCGTGGTGGATCAATAATTTGTTTTCATCTGAACGCACTCGGAAAGTTACATTTACAACGACAAACGCAATAATCTATTTCGCATTCTCTGTCGAAACTTGTCGGAGTTACATATTTAATCCTGAATAATGTTTTCGCTGTCCGTTTCAGAATTTTGCTATTTCCTCTGTATTTTTCGTCATACTTGCAGAAAGCGGGGCGAAAAACAGAAAAATTAATGAATACGATGGAAAAATTCATTCTTTGTGATTAGTTTTGATAGGGTGTTGATATTTTTTTATTTATTCAATTTGTGAGTTTGGGAATTTTGAGATTTGGATACCTGAAGATTTTGAGATTTGACGAATTGAAAAATTTATTAGTTAGAATATAACAACTATAAAAATTAGCAAACAAGAAATCTAAGAATCTGAAAATTTACTAATGCGGATTTCTACAAATTAATAATGTGAATATTTGTGTAACTAAATTTGAGATGTTCCAAGTCTAATTATTTAAAGATGCTCAAAATTTAAGAGTTTAAAAATTCGCACCTTTCGAATGTTCTACATTTGAACCAAATAATAGAACTTAATCGTGTACATCTTCAAAAATGTTAAAACTTGATCTACGAAAGCATCATCTGAAATTCAACTCCTAATAATTCTTCACCATGGTTCTTCATGCTTATTCAAGCAGACATTATGTTCGAACCATTTGTATACATTGTCTTCAAACGTTCTACATTCTGTATAGAGACAGTCTATGTTCTACTCACCCACATACACATTTACTGACAATTGTCTGTAAGTATGGACGATCCCAAAGACAAAAGACAGATCGAGATTTACAAACGGTCTTCAGATTTATGACTCTCGCTGTCTACATATTCTACGCTGGCAATGTGAATATGTAGACCATCTGTGTCTACAGATTGTTCGTAGACCATTGTCCGTATGTCTGGACAAGACTTTAGAATAGGTGGTCGAAAGGTGTGTTTACACTAAATGAACAAATTCTCTTTCTCTTCTGACCTGAAATTTAATGGAGGGATTTCGTTTGAGAGAAAATGGAGGGAGATTGAATTTTACGAGAAACGAGGAGAAATGACTTCCTCATACTTATATTAAAATATTTTATGTTATGTGAAAGGTTTAACAAAATCTAAAATAGAGACCTTAATAGTAAAACTATTTTAAAACATTGTTGTATTAGTGTTGGTGAACAATGTGTTAGTGAATGAAATGGTCTGCAAGTCTAAACAAAATTGAACCTCCCACATAGTGGAGAAACCATATAATTATCTTTTTTAACATAAATGTACCTTGCCTAATCACATAATTAGCTCTGTATGAATCAGTGTTAGAAATGTTTTTGAAAGATTTTTGGTGTTGTAAAATTGATCGATGTGAGGCATTATGCAAAGTTAGTTCTTGCAAAAGATGGATTCAGACCTCGTTCACAATCACAGACACGAAACTATCATTCTTCAAGATGATAATAGTGTTTCATGCAGAAAGAATATAATGATAGAATAAATACTTTTGGAAGATTTATCCATAATATATTAAAAATAATTTGTATAGTCAATGAGGAGTTTAATTCTTTCAAAAGTTTGATTTAGACCTCGTTCACAATCACAGACACAAAACTATCACTCTTCAAGACGATAATAGTGTCTTAGGCAAAGAGAAAATAATGATAGAATAAATACTTTTGGAAGGTTTATCCATAATATATTAAAAATAATTCATACAGTCAATGAGGAGTTTAACTCTGTCAGAAGTTTGATTTAGACCTCGTTCACAATCACAGACACAAAACTATCACTCTTCAAGACGATAATAGTGTCTTAGGCAAAGAGAAAATAATGATAGAATAAATACTTTTGGAAGATTTATCCATAATATATTAAAAATAATTCGTATAGTCAATGAGTAGTTTAATTCTTTCAAAAGTTTGATTTAGACCACGTTCTCCAACGTAAAATTCTGATTCTTGAAGATAATAGTATCTGAAGTAAAGAGGAAATAATGATGGTCCACATATCATAGCTCTGTACGATTAATTGAAACAGAATTCGATCAATACAAGAAGCACAGCGGTGATGCAGCAATCGATTGGCGAGTATGCAATAGTATGGACCGCTGTTATGCCTGCAGGTGATAAACACGTGCTTGCGGGCTCATTCAATTTGACGTGTTCGAATCAGATCATTATCGGTACACGTGCGATCGCCTGCATTTTCCTCAGATGTTCATTTTCCACATTATTCCCCTGATCTCCATCATGCTCACCTTTGCAATACTACGTTTTTAGAACCTCTACAACTTACTGAACAAGTTTGAAAAATTTTTTTAATCATCTATTGTTTTTATCTTTGGATGCAATAGTAGTTCCAATCGTAAAAGACAGCAATTCGAATGATAATTTTAAGAATGCATCATTATTCCATGTTCTTGAAAGTAACCTCAAAATGACGTACACATGGTGTATATTCATAACTTTTAAATATCTTAATAACTAAAATTTATTTGATAACGAAATGTTGCTGGAATTAATATAAGCTTTGTGAGTGAAAAACAAGCAATTCAAATAATAATTTTAACAAACTACATTTTATTAAAATTGTTTTCGAATGATGTCCACATGAACGTGACTATCAAGTTTCATCTGTCTATCTTATATATTTTCTATAAATATAAAGAGACAAATTCAGAAATCGAAGGAATTCCAAAAATTGATGCTCAGATAAATCCTCAGTAACAAGAGGAAGTTTATTTAAAAATCATACTTCAATTGTCCCTACTCGTATTCGATGGAACATCATACAAAAGTGCACAACGTAACAGCAATTATTAATTTTCTGTTCGTAACAACCTAACAATATCAACATGTCCGCTAATTTAAAGCTATCTTATACTTCAGAATCCCATAACTTTTCCACTCGACGAGTTCCAACCGATCATCCAGCCATCTACGCTATTCTCGATGCGGCACAAAAAGCAACGGAGCTTGTTACTTCGACCGATAACCAATAAAAAGTTGGAAAATCTAAGTACAAACTACTAATATGAGTTTTTATTGCGAGTTCTCGAGGATATTGCCGTTTCGATTATCAAGTAACTGGCCCATTTCACCAGTTCGTAAGAACAATACGAACGATTCGTTCAAATACGAGTGCTGTTTGTGGACCACTGATTCGACGATGCAAAAGGAAAATGAATTTTTCTGAAGTTTCTTCGATCTGCAGAAAGTTCGGATAAGTATGTAGATTGGGATGCAGATATTCTATGCTCTCATTTCTAGCAATACTTGACTTTCAAACAATTTTTAGTTCATGTAATGTCTTTTAACAATTTTTTAGCGATATCAAATTATTTACCAGATATTTTAACAATATCTGATTTTATAGTAATTTTGTTATATTCAGTAATTATGCATATTTGCAGAAATTTTTCAGATTTTTATGTAGAAACATTTATTTTATAGCGTCTCTTAAATACTTGATGTATCGTTTGTAATAATTTTTCAGAAATATTTAATTTTATACCAATTTTCGTATTATCATGTTGTATAATAATTTTTGCACAATATTTATAATTATTAATTATAAGTCATTATAAATAAAATCGTTTAGTATGATATAGTAATTATGACTGTCATGAATTATCACATGGTGACTGTAATTGCAGTTACAACTATATGTTAATTACAATTACATTAAGTATGACATGATAATTACCATCATTAAGTATGCCATGGTAATAACAATCATCAAGTACGATATAGTACTTATACAATTAATTATCACATAGCAATTATAATTAGAACCATGATAAATGTAATTACAATTATTATGAATAATATAGTAATTATAATTAAAATAGTTAACGATCGTACGATAAGAAAAATCATGATTATCGTATAAGTACAATTAAAATAAAAAGAAGGCTTCTAAAGTTAAATAATTTCTCGAATTACGTTTCTTCCGTCGGGTATCAGAAAAAAACTGGTGCGGTTATTTCTCCAGGAATTCCCAGGACCGTCGCTTTTGTGCTTTATAACGTCTGCCTGTACTTCACGAGACAGCAAGAACAACAAAAGGTCCGCGAGTCCAGCCGTGAATAAGAGAAAGAAAATACAGGAGCCTGAGCTCCCTAGGAAGCAGTGAGTGCACGGACATCGGTCGCTACTACCTTCAGGTGGCAACTTACGATCCAATAAAGTTTCCGTCTTTCCTCACCCTACAAACCGGCTGCGACCCCGATCTTTCTTCCGGCAGGGTGTGCATTTGATTGGTAAAAGTTACCGTACTTTTTAAGCCAATTAAATCGTACGGCCCGATCAAGACCAACTTCTTGTAACGTATTGTTCGTTACAAAGCTTTCGTTTCACGAACAGTCGTACTTTATTTATCACGGCGCAATTTGTCTTACGTCAAGTTGTCATTAAAGACATTTACAGTTTTCTTACGTTGAAATTGTTAATAATTTATAATATTAAAACTTGTGTTAACACCTTAAGAGTCATTGATATAGTAAATAATTTTAGCTTCAACATTTAGTTGCAACAATTAAGTACAGTCAACAATTTATACTTTTAGCTTCTACATTTTAATTATCCAACCCTTCGTCATTTTTAATAAACAGCTAATTACAAATTACAAATGATGATGTGACAAAATGGATACTGAGTATTTATCCTAATCGTTAAAAATTCTTATTTAACGTTTCAGTACGAATTTTATTTTTTAAAATAGATAATGGTTATTTAAAAGTGTAAATAATATTGAGTTGGTTGATTTAAAATAGTAAAAGTTGTACTTTTTGTTATAGAGGGTGCAAGTGCCCCACAGTGACCCTTTTATGCCTACGTCCCTGCAAGTAGCAGCAATAAGTACCGTAACGCGAGAGTTCTGTTTATTTGCTCTCTGTTTGAACAAAACGAACGTGTTAACGCCCAATTTGAAATATGTGTACGAAACCATAACGGAACTCCCATGTAGGTCAATCAAATACAAACTGAAATTGTTTTGTAGCAACGACACGTACCGACGTGCGTTATTGTAACTGTTTGGGAAAATTAACGACCGTGTTTATACTCTCTCCGTATAATTCGTTTTATTCGTGTGATTATCCTGTTAACACGTTCAATGCCATGGGGACCCTAGGCGGATGGCGCCGCAAATTTCATGTAATTTAATGACCGACGAAAAAGTATCGATTAATTGTTTTATTCTGGTAATTAATAAACACTTCTGGGGAAAATTGAATGTATGCATAAATAATTACATTTTTTTTTTCGATTCTTTTTTATGTTTGAGTCTTTAATAAATATGTACACTTTATTTAAACTTGTGTTTTTGATGTAAATGCAGCGAGAAATTATATAAAATTTTGAATTTTTTAAATTGACAAGGTAAGACTGATTTATTAATATGTTAGTATAACTCGATACTATTTTATTTTCGGCACGTAAAATAACCAAAAGGATAACATTATTATAATTAATATGTGATATGTTAATTATTATTATGATGGTAATATTATTATAATTAAACAAATTCATCATTTATAGTTTCCCTCTAAAGTAAATCATAAGATATTAAAATTATACAATTTGTCATATGATTGGATAGAAATCAACAAATTTAACAGTTTTGAAATATTTACATCAAATCTTCCAAATACCAAATTCCCTAATTCTCAAATTCCCAAATTTTCAATTCACCAAATTCTCAAATCCTCAAATTTTCTAATTCTTAAATTCTCAAATTCCCAAATTCTCAAATCCCCAAATTTTCAATTCACGAAATTCTCAAATCCCCAAATTCTCAATTCACCAAATTCTCAAATCCCCAAATTTTCAATTCACCAAATTCTCAAATCCCCAAATTCTCAAATTCCCAAATTTTCAATTCACCAAATTCTCAAATCCCCAAATTCTCAAATTCCCAAATTTTCAATTCACCAAATTCTCAAATCCCCAAATTCTCAAATTCCCAAATTTTCAATTCACCAAATTCTCAAATCCCCAAATTCTCAAATTCCCAAATTTTCAATTCACCAAATTCTCAAATCCCCAAATTTTCAAACCCCCAAATTCTCAAATTCCGAAATTCTCCAACCCCCAAATTACAAAGTCTTTAAATCCTTATATATCCAAACTCTCAAATCTCCAAATACCAAATTCCCAAATTTCCAAGTCCCCAAGTTCTCAAATTCCTAAATTTCCAATATTCCAAATCTCCAAATCCCCAAATTTCTAAATCTCCACCTTCCCAAGTTAAACTCAACAACTATGAAAAACCCCCAAATAATCCCAACCTCCCACCGTCGCCATTTTCCCTAGAGAAATCCTCAGTCCTCGTACACAAAACATCGCCCATCCATTTCTACCCACTATTACCGACAACAATGATTAAATTATAATTTTAAATCGCATACTCTTGAACTCCAACCTTTTTGCAACAAAATGAACAAGGTTTCTACAATAAATGCAAGCGTAAACGCTTAAAAGTTCGTCGAAACAAGCGTCCGAAACAAAAAGCCGACGATATCCATCGGACAGGAGCAATAAATCTGAGCAACGAAGCACGCTTTCGTTGTCGACTTCGCTAAGTTGCAGAAAATATTCACGAATGGTTGTCCATGTTGCGTCCAACAACGCGTCAGACGTAATCTACTTAACGAGAAAGTCAGCAAAACGTTACAGCCTCGGCAATTTATCACGCGGATGTTCGACAACGTCACATACGAATCTAAAAGCAGAAATAAATCTCGCTCGAATGAAAATATCCTATCCGGTTTATTGAGAAATATACGCATCAGCGTGAAACGAGGATCGGAGACAACGGTAAAAATGTTCGCTGAAAGACCGTCGATGGTGATAAAGGAAGAGGTAAAAGAAGGGAAATTGGAACGCTAAGCGGAACAGAAGTATCACCTGGCTCGATGAATCGAAATTTCATGATTCTCGGATAAAGAGACGGGGCTTTGTGATCGGCTGCTGCTGCTGAAGAGAAATTATTTAACCGGGACATCGTATTCATCATTAAACACAAAAGGAATCTTTTTCACGGTCCAGAAATGTGTTAACGAGTGTGATATAGGAGCGATCGTATAAAAATAGAGATTCTGTGCCTTCAGCATTTTATTCTTATGGTGTCCGCGACGAGCACTTTCAACTCGTATCAACAATTTTAGGTTATGTGATTGTCAGAATTATAGATTTTTACATTATGTGTCTGTCCTTGTATAAAAATATACATTTTTCATGTCTCAAGGATTTAATTGTTCTTATGTCCATGAGATTTTTGATGGACGCCATTTGAACACCAGGGGATCATATCAACAATTTTAGGTTATGTGATTGTCAGAAAATATAGAATTTTAGGTTACGTGCCTCTCACTGTATAAAAATATAGATTTTTTATGTCTCGAGGATTTTATTACTTTTATAGTGCACCTCAGATTTTCGCGCCATTTGGGGACCATTTTTTCAGCCATTTTAAGTTATGTGCGAGTGATGAAAATTTTCTGTGTATCCAGGATTTTATTGTTTTTATGGTGACCTGATGGGCACTTGATCTAAATACAGGATTATATAAATCATTTTAGATTATGTGATTGTCAGAATATATAGATTTTGTCTTGGGAGATTTATCTCACGAAGAATCAGCTGCGCGTTCATAGTTGCGCGGGAGATTTAAAATAAGTTTTAAGCAGTTCACACATTTACAGTCATTAAGTTAAATTTTGAAGCAAATTTACGAATTTTACAAAACGAATAAAATGAGCATTATGCAATTTCTGCCTTTCCAACAAGGTTAATTAAATTGAACTTTCGAAGTTTTTATAATTGAGAGATAAAATTCCGAAAACTAAAAAGAAGGCGATGCATTTTTAAATTTCTGAAGAAACTATTTTACAAATTTTGTCTAACAATTTATCTAATAATTTCGTCTAACGATTTATTATTTTGTAACCAAATTAAAGTTGTATATTTTTAATAATAATTGTATTCTATTTGTCATCACTTTGCGTAGTTTCCTTTGAAAGTTAATTATAAATCCAGCTTAATTAATAATTTAATATCGATTGTTTAGTTAATACCTCGAATCGCCGCATGCAAAATAATATCCGGTAATGTGGTTTATGTTCCTTTGTAACAATAATGTTCCAAACATTGCACTGTATTGTCTTCACAAAATTGCATACAAAAGAATTACAAATTACGATAGTTATTACACAAACATCGATTATGAAATATTTAATTACTCAATCAGTAGACAATTTCCCGAATTTTTGGCAAAAATTTTCACTCTAGAGAGTTTCAAATTAAAATTCATATTAGCGTCAGAGTTATGGTAATAATAATCAACATTCTTTGACGAACGATGCAAAAATGATTCGTTTTAAAGCAATTATAACCTACGTTGTTAAATGTTCAGCAATTTCGGTGGAGAACCTAAAAGCACCACTAATTACCAAAACCTGCAATTAATTAAACGTTCAAAATTAATTGCTTGCTGGTAACGAAAGAAATTTATTAAAACATGAAGTACTCTCGGAAACAAGGTGTTCATGAATTTTTTAATTACGTCTCAACAAATTGTTTCTACAATTTATTTAAACATATTTTTTGCGTATATTAGCGGCAATAAAAAACTGCGAAGAATACAAAAATAGGTGATGTACAAATTTCGAATATTTTAAATCAAAGGCGAAAGAATATATTATAATTTTGATATATATTTTTTTTAATAATTATTATTTTATAAAACTACTGTCATTTTATTTTATATAATTATATATTAAATTTGAGGTTTCATAGTCACATTTCAAATTTAGAATTTTCTTTGTAATTTGTTTAATTTTTAAGTTTCATCGTTTTTATAATTAATAGTTATAATTAATAATTTGAAATTTTATTGAAGCATAATTATAATTATTGGATTAGTAATATAATTACTAAATATAATTACTTTGTTTTTCAACTTTCATATAATTTTTATAACTTGATGTTGTTGTATAAATTTTACAATTTGTAAATCTTATACAGTTTATATAATTCATAATTATTTTTGTACAATTCTTATAATTTGTAATTATGGCACATTTTTAATAATTATTAAGTATGTACTATTCATCTGGTAACATATGTGTACATGTATGTGTACATATATGTTTTCATCTGATATACAATTTTTATTCTCATAACAACTATCATATTTTACAATTTTCACAATAGCAATTTCTAATATATAAAATGTACAGGTAAAAAACATTTGTTCCCTCCATTAGTATACCTTTTACCAAGGATAATAGTTGAATATTATGTCAGAAAAGAGAAAATGTACATTTTGTCTAGAAACATGGAAACGTCTCTTAAAAGTCGTATCCCAGCATAAAGCATGAAAGTAAATATGTATCGAGGTAGCACGAAAAAGAAGGTGAAATAAAAATCGTAGAGGCCGTTGTCGTCGCTGAACGTGAAACTAGAAGCAGTATTTGCGTTATGGCTTCTCTCATTCCTGATAAACATACACGAATGGCCTCTCGTAACACGTCGATATGAGAGAACGTTATGGCGGTTCGTTGCTTCCCCTTGACCCGACGCGATTTTGCAGATCTCCTTTAGGGTTCATGTTGCTTTATGATTCTCTAAAAACGTCCGTTTATCGTCGCAGCAGGGACGCGTTATTTTGTCACTTTTCGCGGGAGCTCGATGATAAGAAGACTCCTGATGGCTGTTATTAAACCTGGCTCCTCTCAATCGCTCACATACCACATTTTACTACCTTATAAATATCACGAGCGAACGCCACACAAAACCTAACGTTCATTTTTACTGAAAATTCTACATTGTTATCTTTGGCTTATTTTATGCTTCGAATTGGGCGGGTAAAGAAAATTACTTCCTTTCATGTGATTTTTAATTCTGAAGTTCAGAAACTTCACAATTTTCAAATTTAGAAAATTGACAATTTTCAAATTTAGAAACTTGACAATTTTTGTATTTGTAAAATTTATTACACAGTCGCTATTTTCACGTAATCATTATATCATACATATTATATACTCACTGTAAAAACATTTTACTCTATACTTCATAAAAATAGTTTGTTATATTATAAATAGTTAAATTATTAAAAATGATAGTTGAAACTAAAATTGTTATATGTGTATACAAAATAAAAAATGTTACACATAATTTATATGTTTGAGAAATGTGGTTGATGAAAATGAATATTTTGTTGTTATTGATTCAGAATAAACTGCTAATAATTTGCACGTAGCGAACCTCGTTACTAACTACAAAATCCTGGAAACAAGAAGTACGATTAAAAGTAATAATTTGTTGCACGCAGTGAAGTTTCGTCATTAAAAGTTGCTTTTCCACGGCTAATGATAATTTTTCTTAAAAGTACAAGCACTCGATAACGTTGTGCGCTTAAACGAAACGCGGTAACATATTGGTATATTGCCTGCGTTACAGAAATTTGATGATCGAGTCGATATCAATATTTTTGGGTACATATTCGAACAATTATTTGTTACACAAATTTTACGTTGGTTTAGTATGATTTCCAAACTGGTTTCGAAGTTGTTTCATTTGTTAATCCGATAGTTTTCCGATGCAAAAATATGGACATTCAGAAATTAAAGAATTGAAATGTGGAAAATGGAAAAATGGAAACAAGAAGAAATGGGAAATTGAAAAATTGAAAACTTACAGAATTGAAGAATTGCAAAATTGAAAAACGGTAAAATTGAAGAATTGAAGAATTTAGAATTGAAGAATTGAAGAATTGAAGAAATGAAGAATTGAAGAATTGAAGAATTGAAGAATTGAAGAATTGAAGAATTGAAGAATTGAAGAATTGAAGAATTGAAGAATTGAAGAATTGAAAAATCGAAAAATTGAAAAGTCGAAGAATTGAAGAATTGAAAAATCGAAAAATTGAAAAGTCGAAGAATTGAAAAATTGAAGAATTGAAAAATTGAAAAATCGAAGAATTGAAAAATCGAAGAATCGAAAAATTGAAAAATTGAAAAATTGAAGAATTGAAGAATTGAAAAATTGAAAGTCCCAATAGATTGTTCCTCTTATATTATTATTTGTCTGAATCCACAACACTGTTAATCGGAGTCACATGCATGTGAATATTATACAACTATGATTACAAACGATCTATAATCAACAACACCAAAAAATGGACATTTGCAAGTATCCCAGTTAATTATCAAAACACTAATTACAAAACGAATGATAAAATCATGAACCCGTGAGAAATCTCCGATAAAAACATTAATTAAAAAGAGAGTGGATGTGAATGAGAAGGTAGAAACAGACGACGAATGAGTTTACGATCTAAAATCTACGACCTACAATTAACGTCATCTATGTTCTCCGGTGCTATTCAGCAGTTCCTATTGTAGAAAGAAAAAATAGGCCGATCGGATTGCTGGCCGGAGACTCGAACCCAGATCTTTCATTTGCCGGCTGAGTGCTCTATCAATTGAACAATCCAGGCCGTCGACCGATTCTTTCTCCTTAAACCTCATATTCGAAATACGGCTGTATCAAAGAGGCAGATCAACGCCAGAAATTGCGAATACTCTACTCAATCTTTGATTTCATTTCAACATTAGTAGCTATTTCTTTTTGTGCAGGTATTCGTTTTTTCTAGTTTTATTACACTACTTCACTTTGGGTGTTCGTGGGAATGTGTACTTTTATTGGGGGTAGGAATGTTACGTACAGAGGTTTGGATACAATTTATTCTATTTGTGTTAAAGTTGTAGAAGGGAAATTTGAGTAAGTTAGAAATGGGGGAAATTTAGGAAATTTGTGAAATTTTTCCAGATTATTAAATTGCTAAGTTCCTGAATCTTTAAGTTTTCAAAGTGGCAAATCTTGAAGCTTCCAATTTTTTAATATACTCAGGTTCTTAAATCACCAGATTACAAAACTGACAAATTTCCAAATTGCTACGTTCCAAATCTCTAAATCCTCCAAATTCGTAAGTCACCATATACCAAATCTCTACTACATTTTCATATCCTCCAAATTCGTAAATGATCACATCTTAAACCTTCAAATCCCCCAAATTCCCAAATCAACACATTTCAAATCCATAAATTCTTAAATTTCTTAAATACCCAAATTACCACGTCACAAGTCCCTAAATTTCAAATGTGCCAAATCCCAAAATCATCACATCCCAAATCTCTGAATCTTCAAATTCCCAATCCTCTAATTCTGAAATTGCCAAACCACCACATCCCTAATTCCTAAATTCTTATCTCCACATCACAAATCCCTAAATCTCCATATACCCAAACCACCACATTCCAAATCCATAAATTCTCAAATGGCCACATCCCAAATCCCAAAATTCTCAAACCTGCACATCACAAATCCCCAAATCTCGATATACCCAAACCACCACATCCCAAATCCCTAATTCTCAAATCTCCACATGACAAATCCCTAAATCTCGATATACCCAAACCACCTCAAATCCCGAAATTTCTACAACCCGAAATCCCTAAATACCCAAATCCTCAAATTCTTCAAATCATCAAAGATAAAAATGTCCAAATTTCCCAACTTCTATCCAAATTCCCCAACCCCCAAATACCATAATCCTTAAATCCCTAAATTTTCAAGCTAACACCATAAAAATAGTTCGTACCTAAATCACATTGAATTGATACTCACAACAGATAAAGTTTAATCTGACAGATTTATGAGCATACGACATACTTCACAAGACTAGTATAAAGTAAGTAGAAGCTGAACGCATTCCGTTTTAGTCTTCAGCGTGTTCTGTACGACATAATGTACTCCCTGTCATATCTAATTACGTTACCCGTAGTGTGTTATGCTTGTCTCGTTGAAACTTCGACACGAATGCGACGTTGTAACGTGTAAGTGCATTGGCTGAGGTGTATACACTTAATTGAATAAGAACTGAAGTTGACAAACTTAACCAGTTAACGTTTTATGACAGCCCGTCATACACGCTGTAATCAAGTCTCCACTGTCGCGATTCCATACTTACAGAGATGTAATTACTCTTAATATATGTACAAACGCAAATAGGAGGTAATTTATTTGATTTTATTATACTGGTGACAGGGACATAAATTCCAAAATTCAAAAGGGTGAAATTTTAGGAAGTACAGGGTGTTTCAGTCAAGACGAACATTTTAATAATTGTCATCAAACTTAAAAGCTAGCACTGAAAATGAGTTAACATTGAAAGCGAGTTAGGATTTAAGATTATAATAACATTTGAATGATATTACTCACATAATTTATATAACATACAATGTGGCTTGAAAAGAAAAATACCTGAGATGGTATGTTACAGGATATATTGTTGGGAGAAGATAGATAGAATTCTTAAGTGTCGAAGAATGTTGATCAACTCTGTTGGAGCCAATCAGAGGCATCTGCCATCTCCTCAGCTCCCAACGATATGTTTCGTATACTACATTTGTGAAAGAAATTCGTTTCAAGGTCAGTGTAAATGTCATATCATGTTTATTCTTTTATTGTGAAATTTATGTGTTCCATTTAAGTGACACCCTGTGTATAAAATGAATATGTTTAAAGTGAATTTTATATAAATTTAAAACAAATTTAAAGTGAATTTTAAATGAATCTAAAATATATTTATAATGTGTTAAAATAAATATATCGCACACAAAATATGAAAATATATTATACAAAAACAGCTATTTTTCTAATCGTATTTCAAGCAATATAAATAAAATAATCAAAAGAGAAATAGAATAGAAGGAAAATTATATTTGCAAGCAAGTAGGTAAGACTTATTTGAATAATTGAAGAGGACACTCATTTTTGAGAGTACTTTAGGAAAAATGCATTAAGGAACCCCTACGAGTGTGAAGAATCGATCTGAATGAATTATGTATTTAGGAACAAACAATTCTTTGTCTCTATGTAGATCTGATTTAATCTCACTTTTCTGACAGCTACTGAATAAATCACGGATATTCTTGACTTTAATACACAGTCTCCATTTTTATAGACTGCATCCAAAACTTACTATAATTCTTTATGCGTTAGATATCTACGTGTTCTATAGCCACTCGTTAAATTCTCGTGCGTTAAAGTCGCACGAGTTGAAGTCGTTACGTATTAGATCTGAACGCGTTAGATCACTACGTGATAGATTTGGACATGTTAGAATTTTGTGCGTTACATTTGAACGCGTTAAATTCCTACGCGATAGAGTTCGATGCGTTAAATCCCTACGCGTTATATTCCTGCGCGATAAATTCCTACATATTGTACCTCTACGCGTTGAATTCCTACGTGTTAAACTCTCACGCGTTGAATTCCCACGTGTTATAAAACGATGTGTTAGATTCCTATGCGATAGATCCCTCACGTTATTCCCAACGCGTTAAATTCCTACGTGTTAAATTTCCATGCGTCAATTCCCACACGCCAAACTTCTACGTGTCAAATTTCTACGCGTCAAACTTCTATGTATCAAACTTGTATGTGTCAAGGTTCTACGACTCAAATTCCTACGTGTTATACCTATGTGTAATATCCCTATATGTTAAATTCCTACGCGATAAACCTCTACGCGTTAAAATCCTACGCGTTGTAACTCCACGTGTTAAATCTCTGCTCATTAAATTCCTAAGCATTGTTCACTTGTTTAACATTATGCGTTATATAGAAAAACTGAGAGTTGCATAACCTCGTATTAGATCACCTCTTATTATATCTCCTCATTCAGTGCGACCATCCATACCGTTCCAAAATGGCCCCAATAATTAAGATCTCAGCAAACTTTTCAAAATACTTTCTTAAATTTCAAATTTGTTTCTGTAAATTTAACGTTTCAACTTGTCTTGAAGAGTAATGTGATCGACAATCTCTGCTCTTCAGTTTAATTCGTACGTTTGAAATAAACGATCGAAAGCTCTCGGCGAGCTATTTGCGAGTGAAAAAGAAAGCGGTACACATCGTACGTTAAATGAAAATCCACCCACAGTAGATAATAATTCGGATGGAATGGAAAGTAAAAATTACGAGAAACAAATCCTTCGTGAAAGAAGACATCGGCTAATGTACACAGACCTGCAGAATGTACGCTCAAAAAGATCTTTCAAGAGGAGAAGTTCTCTTCTTTGCTTAACCTCCTTAACTTTTATAGAGCAGCTCCTCAAACTTTCATACTACGATAACTTCTACATTTCCCTCGTATATCATGCAATTATTTCCGTATATGCATGGAGGGTTGTCTAACTTTTACGTAAAAAACTGTTTTCGATAACGGGGGACCAACTATTTGCTCCGTTGATGCAATTACTGTGGTTTTATTTCTGAAATTTTAGGTTATGACATTCTTTCCAATTTCTCCACATGTTTATGTGATACATTTATTTGTAATTATGACTGTAATTTTTGTAATTATGATGCTCAGTTAGAATTGAAGGTTAGGTTCCGTGTTTGTAGATAAGAGTTTAAGGTTAAGTTTCAGGGTTGCAGGTAATAGTTTAAGGTTAGGTTCTATATTTAACCTTTTTACTATGTGACACAGTAAATTTGTAACGTGAAGCAAATTCTTATGATATATACTAAGAAATAAGGTTAGGTTCCATATTAAGGTTAAGTTCCATAGTTGCAGGTAACAGTTTAAAGTTAGATCTATATTTATAGATAACAGTTTAAGGTTGGGTATCGCGTTTATAGATAACAGTTTAAGGTTAGGGATCACGTTTATAGGTAACAGTTTAAGGTTAGGTTCCATATTTATAGCTAACAGTTTTAGGTTAGAGATCTATACCTAACAATTTTAGCCACAATTTAGCCTTAATTTTAATGACATTTACACCACACTGAGATTAGATACTACATATATTTACAGATTACCAGTTTGGTCTTCAATGTATTCCTATTTCTTCATTTTTATTCTATGAATTTTTCATAATTATTTTTTAAGTTATTTTTATTGTTGTTTGTGTAACTGAAGTTATGTATAATAATTTCATATTGGGTTCAATAGGTTTAAGTGTAGGTACCATATTCATACGTAATATTTTTAGGTTAGGGACAAAATTAGGTAACAATAAAGTTAGGTCGAATTTTTGAAGGTTATAATTTAGTCCTTCAATATATCAGTACTTCAACAGTTTCGTCAAAATTATTATGTCATCTTTCTCCCTGTATAATCCATATTTTTATTTATTTTACTATAATGTTCACTTTATATGTTCAACCTCATAATAATTATCCTAAGGAGAATTTAAAACTTCGATCCTTTAAACTTCGTTTCTTTATAATTATAACACAAAATAGTGTTTTGAATCACATTTATATCTTTGTAATTTTGTAAAACCATGCAAACGCGAGGATCAATAACGTTGAACACTTTGTCCCGCATAGAAACGCTATTTAAACCATTAATTTTCAGGGTTTCTCGTAACTGTGGATTCGATAATGACACATGGATTATAGGTATCACTTACCATCACATTGTTCAGGGTGAATGAGAGATGCGCCGGTGGCTTCGAGGGTGGTAAGCTACAATTTGCCCTCAAAGTCTCTCCCGGGTCGTAACGTTCACGTTCCGATACGATAATGGGTGTGCCTTCTGGTAGAGCTGAAACATAATAATTCCATGAATCCCTCTTTATATGCATTATCAACGAGGTACTTGTTTCGTGTCCTCGAAACGGTATAGGTTATGGACAATGCAGTTCGTGCAAATTTAAAGAGTATTCAAACATTTCGGGCTTTTTAAATCATTACGTTTTCGGGTCTGTAAATTGTGCAATTTATAGAGTATTTTATCCTCAACTTTTTAAATTTTTGCGTGTTTGAATTTTTTAGATTCATATATTCTTAAATTTTAAGGTTTTTTTAATTTTCTAAACTTTTTTGAGTTTCTAATTTTTCAGATATATTTTTTAACTTCGAAATGATCAGATTTCTATATTTTTCAACTACGAACTTTTCAGATTTCCGAGATTTCTATATTTTGGCATTTCCGACTTCTCAGGTTTTTCTATTTTTAGATTTACAACTCTTCAAATTTTTGCGTTCCTGAATTACCAACTTGCCAGATTCGACGCTTCTACATTTTGTACACAGTGCTTCGTCCTCTCCAGTTAATTAATTCAATTAAGTTGAGTCGTTTTAAAAGCAACTGTTCGTAATCTGACTTTAAAACAGACAAAAGAAACATGTACGAGGTAATGCAGCACTTTGCTAGCAAACAACGCTGCGTTTGCATTGATTTTATATCGATACATTTGCACTTTTAATTATGATAATGTTGCCATGTCCTATTCCTCCGCGCCATAAGAGAAGCCATTTTGTAGCAACCTCAATAAAAGAAAAAGCCTTTTTCTTGTTCACCAGCTGCTTTCCCGTACTGTAAGCTGAACCATTTTTGTTACTGCCTGCAGCACCTTGTTCGGTGAAATAAAATTTGGCCACGCAACGGGAACTTGGGGTAGTTTTGGGGAATTTCGTTGTTTTCAGGATTTAACAACATAATTTATAATAGGAGATGTTATTAAATAAGAAGAAATGGTATAGCAGAGATGGAAGTCGTGGATTAAATTTTCTGTATTTTCGAATACTTAAAGTTTTAAATCACGAAGAATTGAAATTTTTTGATTTGTGAAATTTCTGTGTTTCAAGCTTCTAAAGTTTTCAAATCTTCAAATCGTTGAAAGGTATTCATAATTTCAATTTTAGATATTCCAAATTTTCTGTACGTCAAATTTCACATATTTCAAATTTTCATACCTCATTTTGATATTTCATGTTTGAAATTTTTTATATTTCCTAAATTTCCAAATTTCTGAATGTGCAACTATTCAAGTATGAAATTCCTACATTTAAAACTTTTCTAACCTAACCCCTAACTTCTCATATTCACAAATTCTCAAATTTCTAAATTACCAGATTCCTAAATTTTCAAATGTCATCAAATCTCCAAATTCACACGTTCAATATACTTACAATCAAAATGTTCAAATCCCCAAATCCCTAAATCTGCAAACCTCCAATTTGGAGATTCAGTACTTTCGAAATTGAAGGATTTGCAGATTTGGCATTTGGGATTAGGGGATTTGAAATTTAGGGATTCGTAGATTTAGAAAATTGTCAAATCCCCTAATTCCCAAATCGTTAAATCTCCAAATCCACTAATCCCGAAATCTCCAAACCTTCGAATCCACAAATTTCCAAATCCACAAACCTTCAAATTCACAAATCCCTAAATTCAAAATCCCCTAATCACAAATGTCAAATCTGCAAATCCGTCAATTTCGAAAGTATTAAGTCTCCAAATTGCCAAATCCCCAAATTACCAAATCTTTAAATCTCCAAATCCTCAAATCCCCAAATCTGTAAATTCTTCAATTTCGAAATTCTTAAATCTTCAAATTGCCAAATCCCCTAATTCCCAAATCGTTAAATCTCCAAATCCACTAATCCCTAAATCTCCAAACCTTCGAATCCACAAATTTCCAAATCCACAAACTTCCAAATCCACAAATCCCTAAATTCAAAATCCCCTAATCAAAAATGTCAAATCTGCAAATCCGTCAATTTTGAAAGTATTAAGTCTCCAAATTGCCAAATCCCCAAATTACCAAATCTTTAAATCTCCAAATCCTCAAATCCCCAAATCTGTAAATTCTTCAATTTCGAAATTCTTAAATCTTCAAATTGCCAAATCCCCAAATTACCAAATCTTTAAATCTCCAAATCCACAAATCCCCAAATTCCCAAATCACCAAACCTCCAAATCCACAAATCCCCAAATCCCCAAAATCTCCAAATCCAAATCCAAACCCTCAAGTCTCCAGATCCTCAATTCTTGGTACTTTTAATGTCACCAAACCGTGTGACACTTTCCATGTTTCATAATCCACCATTTCCTACTCTCTAATCTAATAATTTACATACATTTCGACTCCGACAATTGTGACAATGAATTCTTCAGCGAGTTAAATTGCATTTTCATATTTCAGCAGCGTCGCCGCGGAACTCGGCGCAGTAGGAAGGGGTGAAAACAAAAAGAATTTCAAAGCCATTGATTTGAAATAAACGAGACCGTTCCAAGTTCAACCGCATGCATTCGACTTTCCATTAAGTATATTGGATTTTCGACCGCTGTCGACAAATCTTTCAGGCCAATCGGAATAATGGTTCGAACTGGGTCAGAGTATTGTTGCAAAATATTAACGATATAAGTCGTACGCGTATCGGAAGTAAATGGCTCGAGAAAATCGGAATGATATATGTATATATCGGTTATATTGCAGCAACGGATGTACCAAACTGAGCATTCGCGATCAACTCGTTGCTCTTCCAATCGCGATTTTCAATTACATTTGGTTCGTTGAATTTAAACGGGTTTAGAATGCGTGGACGTGTGATAAATGGCAAAATTCTGTAATTTTTCTTCGTGTAAGCTTATCATGTATCACTTTTGTTATAAACGACTCTTCTTAAATCTCTGTCTATTTTCTCTTCAAAATTATACCAATAAACGTGTTAGGTTCAAGTCCAATTTGAGGTTAGGATTGCATGGAGTTACAAGTTATATTACACTACATATTCGTATATTTCTACATATATGATGCATCTGACATTTTTTCGATACTTTTGTGTCAACAATTTCGTAAAAATTCAGACTCAACAATTTTGTCAAAACCTAACTTGCTTATGCAAGTACTTTCACTTGACCATTTGTCAAGTTTTAATTAGTCCAAATAAAAAGAACTTGACGAAGTTTAAATATTTTTTGATGTGAGGAATATTTCGACTTCAACCCCGTTTAAATATTTTTCGATGTTAAGAACACTTTTACTTTAATAAACTCGTTTAAATATTTTTGGAGGTTAGGTTTTAATTTCAACACGTAATTAATTTTCGATGTTAAGAATATTTTTACTTCGACCTCATCGAAATTTTTAATAGGGTGAGTTTGAAAGAGGTGTCCCAAAATCAAGTATTTCAGGAAGAATAAATATTATACATAACGATTTGTAAAATGAACGATATTTTACAAAATATGTATAACATATTGTTCTAGATTGTATTACAAGATTATCATAGCAAATGTACACTATACAACTACCCTTAATATATTGTATAGTAATAAGAAATTAATTCATATAATAACAAGAATAAATTAATTCATGTAATTACAAAAATGAATTAATTCATATAATAACAAGAATAAATTAATTCGTGCAATAACAAAAATGTATTAATTCATATAATAACAAGAATAAATTAATTCATGCAATGACAAAAATGAATTAATTCAAATAGTGCCAAGAATTAATTAATTCATGCAATTATAAAAATGAATTAATAATAACAAAAATAAATTAGTTCATGTAATTAGAAAAATGAATGAATTCATATAATAACAAGAATAAATGAATTCATGCAATGACAAAAATGAATTAATTCAAATAGTGCCAAGAATTAATTAATTCATGTAATTATAAAAATGAATTAATAATAACAAAAATAAATTAGTTCATGTAATTAGAAAAATGAATGAATTCATATAATAACAAGAATAAATGAATTCAAGTAACAACAAGACCAAATTACTTCTTAAAAAAAAATTCCCTAGACACCAATGGTTCTCATGTACAAATAATAACGTACATACGACATAAAAATAACTAAAAAATTTGCAAAATGTACTAAGATCATGAAAAATAGAGTTTTGAATTAAAGTGCAAATGACTGTACAATTTTCTCATGAAATGTGGTGCATCTCCCGCGAAATTACTCAACTTCGCGATTCGAAGCCGAGGAACAGCAAAAATTAGCAGAGCTTCATTTATCAGTGACTAATTAGGATTTCGTGATAAAAGTGCCGGTGTAACGAGTCAATTTAACGGGAAGTGAAATTAGAACGGTCACTGTCGGGTTTAATTTTACAATCGAGTGAGCCGACCGAAGATCACTGCTTCTCACTTATCTACAACCGAGCGGGAACGGAAACTAGAACCGATTACCACGAAGTGAAGTGAGGGAAATAACCGTTTACCCTCTCACCTTGTCGGTGATAAACCGGTGATTCGCGAAACGATAGAACGACTAATCGAATTTCAGTTATGTTATCGTCTTCCGTGTATGAATGGTGTTCCGGCTCGACTGCGCTCCCGTTATTGCCGAGCTATTCCCGTTTTTCTACATAAACTGCAAACATGGTTCTACCTTTTCCCGGGAAACGAATTTTTGGACGGGCGTGAAAGAAAATCGTATCGGACGAATAACGATTGTGCTTCCAACGAAACACAGGAAATGAATTTTACACGGAACAAATTGTGTATCGGAAATGATAGTAACGCAAACAGTTCAACTTTCTTTCATTTTATGATTACACACGTTGAGAAAAAATAAATATAAATATCTATAAATATACTCTTTGTACATTTATTTCAAAATTTTTCTATGGAACAGTCCTTAATTACTAGTAAGAGTTACTTGTAGCACGTTTTGAATCTCCCGCGTCGCGTTGGACGCCATATTGTTTCTCGCTTAGCGTTAAGGCTAACTTTTGTTTTCTAGTTCTTTGAATAATTAAAACAAATTGTCGTACTACATAAATTAATTCTGTTCTTGAAATTATCTATACTTGTATGATTTTAAGTCATTTATATCTAGATAATTTCAGAAATGATCAATATTTAGATAAATAGTTATCCACATTCATTACTTAAATATTATTTATCCACACATTATTAAAATATCTATATTAATGTATGTATCTTACAAATATAAATAAATGTAGATAATTCGTGAGACAATATTTAAAGCCATAAAAATCCAATCCTCATAGAAAGTGAAATATTAAAATCGAAAGTCAATTCGCGCATACACTCGGAAATAGGACATTACGTTTTAAGAAGCTGCAAACAACTTTTTGAAGTTTCAATATTTACGCCGGGATGAACGTCGAGGAATCGATATAAAAGGTCGACCGACGGAATTCGCGAGTAAGTACGATTTTTCTTCGACTACGTGAAAACTGCGGCAGGCCAAGATTCGTTTACTTTAAGAACATCCTGCGGTATTATCGTAAAATATGAAATTCATATCCGTGCCAGCGCAAAGGATAGTCTTCCACGTCGTCGTCGTCGTCGTCGTCGTCGTCGTGCATCGAAGAAAAATTCTACCTCTGCTTTCAAGTGCGGCTAATAAAGAACGTGTTCCATGAATATTATTCCAATGCCAATCGTAATGACTTTCGCCGCAGCTGTACCATCCTATGTCCGTCGTCGAAAGTTCGTTATAATTTTATGCCTCGTTTCAATCGAATACATACTTCCTCGGCCGCGGGATCAAAATTATTATTCGAAGTATCAGAAATTTATTCTGCTTCTCTTCGAGTGTTTTTAAAAGAAACTCAACGTACCGCGTTAATGAGTGGGTACTTATTACCGCCTGGAAATTAATTCTGCTTTTTTAAGTGAACTCTAGGTAGAGAAATTTTAGATACCGAAGATGAAATTTTATTATATTATTTTATTTTATTTTAGTTATTTTTTTAATAATTGTAATATAGATGTCTGTATTCATAATTCCCTAAAATTTCATATTTCTAGATTCCTAGGTTCATAAATTCCTAGATTCCCAGATTTCCAGATTCCTAGATTCCTAGATTACTAGATTCCTAGATTCCTAGATTACTAGATTCCTAGATTCCTAGACTAGTAGGTTTCTACATTTCTAGATTCCTAGACTAGTAGGTTTCTACATTTATAGATTCCTAGATTCTTAGATGCCAAGATCCCTAGATTTCTAGATCTACAAATCCCTATATTTCTAGATTTCTTGATACCTAGGTCCCTAAACCCCTAGATCCCTAGATTCCTAGATCCACAATTCCCTATATTTCTAGATTTCTTGGTACCTAGATCCCTAAATCCCTAGATTTCTAGATCTCTAAATCCCTATATTCCTAGATTTCTTGATTCCTAGGTCCCTAGACCCCTAGATCCCTAGACCCCTAGATCCCTAGATTTCTAGATATCTAAATCCCTATATTCCTAGATTTCTTGATTCCTAGGTCCCTAGACACCTAGATCCCTTTCTAGATCTCTAAATCCCTATATTCCTAGATTTCTTGATCTCTAGATTCCTAGGTCCCTAGATCCCTAAATTTCTAGATCTCTAAATCCCCATATTTCTAGCACTAAACCTACCAGCATATAATGTGTACTTACTTTGAAATTGAAAATGAAGTTGAAAAATAAATAAACAAACGACGAAACATAAATTAGTACACGCACTTATTCTTTATATTGATGAAAATCAATGCTGATTTCAAAGAACTTTAACAAAATGTGTACCTTATAATAAGGAACTTGTGAAGCGGTCATTTGACCGGTTTGGTTGTTTTAGTGCTAGATGCCTTGATCAGACATCTATGTCCCTAGATTCCTATATAGATCTCTAAATCTCTATATTTCTAGATTTCTTGATATCTAGATCCCTAAATTTTCGTAGTCCTAAATTCCTCATTCCTCACATTCGTAGACTCCTAGATTTCTAGATTCCTACATACCAAGATTCCCAGATCTCTATATTTCCAGTTTCCCATTTCACTTATGAAATATGAGAAAGTAATAAAATGAATTTATAGGAAAGCTCTGTGGAGATAATTAGTTGTCGACAGAATCTAATAATATCTGCCAGGATGCTTGCAGCTGCTCATAAGACTTAAGTTAAATAGAGGAAGAGTGGAAAAGCGTGACAAGTAAGATATTTCTTAGAAGTGACAGCTAATTAAAATTCTCAAGGGGTGTAGGAGTAACTAACGTAAGAGAAGTTGGTTACTCGAAGTTATAAATTTTAACCAACGGTATATTAGCTCCGTGAGGGATGTATAGCGCCACATCTCATTTGGCCCTTTCTTCGGACAAGGTCTTTACCTCTGGATCTTGGACGATATATTGCATAATTAAATGTAGCGATCAGTATTCATGAAAGAAGGTATTTGAAAATTTGGAGACTTTTAGAAATTGGAGAATTGAGGTCTGTGGAATTTGAGAAAGTTGGAGAACTGAATATTCGAAAATATGGAAAATTGAATATTAGAAAATTTAGAGAATCTGAGAAATGTGGAGTACTGAGTTTTCAAGATTTGGGCATTTAGGAAATTTGGAAAATTTGACAATTCATCAACCGGGGAATTTAAAAACTAGAGACCTTGAAGCCTTCGAACTTTTAAATCCATAAATTTTTATATTGTTAATCTCCGAGTCCGCAAATGTTGAAATCCCCAAATCCCCAAATCTCTTAATTTCCAAATGTCGAAGCCCGAAATCTCCGGATCCCGGAACATCGAAATACCTGAACCTCCAAATCCCCAAATCCCCATAGCTCCGAATGTTAAAACCTCCACACCGCTATATTTCTAAATATTCAAAGTTCCTCGTCCAATATTTTAATCTTCCATGGTAAATGAACGATGTGTCGGACATGTGGTCTATGGCGTTGATAGTGTATATCAAATAAAAATATAGTGCTATATTTATCGATAATACACTTCGGCTTATGCAGGTAAAAAGAACATGTTTGCGTACGATCCGAATTTGATGCCGGGCCGCATGTGGCCTACGGTCTTGAAAGTGTTAAACTATCGATTTTCCCGCGCGAATAAATCTCGACGAGTCGAAACGGCTATAAATTTTTTCCCTGCACGATACTCGAATGATCCAGCGATTTTCCTCTCGTGCCGCACGTGCGTGTCGCGCGAATTTATACAGGATCGCTGGCGAATTTCGCGTGCGACATTATCGCGTTTACCGGCACGGCGGGACGCAAGAGGATGCAGCTAATTTGTGTCACTGAAAGTGTTTTATACGGATGAATTCGTCCATGGCCCATGGAATATTGCACGATACAAACGACCCATGAATCCCGCGGATTTGAATGGAAACATGCTTGCCGGGGGTTTCGACAGCCATCGCGTGTACCATTCGATCATCAATCTTTCTGTTCGCTTATCGGTGGTCGATTTCAAAATTGCTCTAACGATATAGGTATACCGGACGGCAGCTGTTTGATCTCAATCGTGTGCTACGGCAAAAGTCATAAACCATGAACGGTAATCGAAAAATTGCATACTTTCGTGTTACCAGACAAGTGAAACTTTGTTGTGAAATATCGTCCCAGGTGCAATGCATCTGAAATTCAATTCAGACCTTTTAGACTGCTACAATAAATACACAGGATGATGAATCTGATAATACGTTTCGTAGTGTCGCGATGGAAATTACTGTACTGTACGCACCACAAAATGGCGTCTGCAACGTGGACCAAAATAATCTTTCAATTACTTGCTGTCACTTTATTTAACTAACAAATTTTCGTCATATTACAGTTTTACCGTACTTTTTACATTTTGTTTATTATAGTAAAATTAATAATTTTGTTCTAGTAATCTGTGTGAAATTCAATTAAAGTTTATGGACTGGATAAATAGGATGTATGAGGAATATAATAATACGTTTGATACTGTTGCAGTGAGAATTACTGTACACACCACAAAATGGCGTCTGCAACGTGGACCAAAGTAATCATTCAATTACTTGCTGTCACTTTATTTAACTAACAAATTTTCGTCATATTACAGTTTTACCGTACTTTTTACATTTTGTTTATTATAGTAAAATTAATAATTTTGTTCTAGTAATCTGTGTGAAATTCAATTAAAGTTTATGGACTGGATAAATAGGATGTATGAGGAATATAATAATACGTTTGATACTGTTGCAGTGAGAATTACTGTACACACCACAAAATGGCGTCTGCAACGTGGACCAAAATAATCTTTCAATTACTTGCTGTCACTTTATTTAACTAACAAATTTTCGTCATATTACAGTTTTACCGTACTTTTTACATTTTGTTTATTATAGTAAAATTAATAATTTTGTTCTAGTAATCTGTGTGAAATTCAATTAAAGTTTATGGACTGGATAAATAGGATGTATGAGGAATATAATAATACGTTTGATACTGTTGCAGTGAGAATTACTGTACACACCACAAAATGGCGTCTGCAACGTGGACCAAAATAATCTTTCAATTACTTGCTGTCACTTTATTTAACTAACAAATTTTCGTCATATTACAGTTTTACCGTACTTTTTACATTTTGTTTATTATAGTAAAATTAATAATTTTGTTCTAGTAATCTGTGTGAAATTCAATTAAAGTTTATGGACTGGATAAATAGGATGTATGAGGAATATAATAATACGTTTGATACTGTTGCAGTGAGAATTACTGTACACACCACAAAATGGCGTCTGCAACGTGGACCAAAGTAATCATTCAATTACTTGCTGTCACTTTATTTAACTAACAAATTTTCGTCATATTACAGTTTTACCGTACTTTTTACATTTTGTTTATTATAGTAAAATTAATAATTTTGTTCTAGTAATCTGTGTGAAATTCAATTAAAGTTTATGGACTGGATAAATAGGATGTATGAGGAATATAATAATACGTTTGATACTGTTGCAGTGAGAATTACTGTACACACCACAAAATGGCGTCTGCAACGTGGACCAAAGTAATCATTCAATTACTTGCTGTCACTTTATTTAACTAACAAATTTTCGTCATATTACAGTTTTACCGTACTTTTTACATTTTGTTTATTATAGTAAAATTAATAATTTTGTTCTAGTAATCTGTGTGAAATTCAATTAAAGTTTATGGACTGGATAAATAGGATGTATGAGGAATATAATAATACGTTTGATACTGTTGCAGTGAGAATTACTGTACACACCACAAAATGGCGTCTGCAACGTGGACCAAAATAATCTTTCAATTACTTGCTGTCACTTTATTTAACTAACAAATTTTCGTCATATTACAGTTTTACCGTACTTTTTACATTTTGTTTATTATAGTAAAATTAATAATTTTGTTCTAGTAATCTGTGTGAAATTCAATTAAAGTTTATGGACTGGATAAATAGGATGTATGAGGAATATAATAATACGTTTGATACTGTTGCAGTGAGAATTACTGTACACACCACAAAATGGCGTCTGCAACGTGGACCAAAATAATCTTTCAATTACTTGCTGTCACTTTATTTAACTAACAAATTTTCGTCATATTACAGTTTTACCGTACTTTTTACATTTTGTTTATTATAGTAAAATTAATAATTTTGTTCTAGTAATCTGTGTGAAATTCAATTAAAGTTTATGGACTGGATAAATAGGATGTATGAGGAATATAATAATACGTTTGATACTGTTGCAGTGAGAATTACTGTACACACCACAAAATGGCGTCTGCAACGTGGACCAAAGTAATCATTCAATTACTTGCTGTCACTTTATTTAACTAACAAATTTTCGTCATATTACAGTTTTACCGTACTTTTTACATTTTGTTTATTATAGTAAAATTAATAATTTTGTTCTAGTAATCTGTGTGAAATTCAATTAAAGTTTATGGACTGGATAAATAGGATGTATGAGGAATATAATAATACGTTTGATACTGTTGCAGTGAGAATTACTGTACACACCACAAAATGGCGTCTGCAACGTGGACCAAAGTAATCATTCAATTACTTGCTGTCACTTTATTTAACTAACAAATTTTCGTCATATTACAGTTTTACCGTACTTTTTACATTTTGTTTATTATAGTTAAATTAATAATTTTGTTCTAGTAATCTGTGTAAACTTCAATTAAAGTTTATAGACTGGATAAATAGAATATATGAAGAATATAATAATACGTTTGATACTGTTGCAGTGAGAATTATTGTACTGTGCGCACGCACAACAAAATGGCTGCTGCAACATGGAGGAAAATCTTTCAATTACTTTGACTACCACTTCTACTTTATTTAACTGAAAGTTATGTGTCCTATCATACTTTTAACATAGTTATATCATACTTTCCCCATTTTGCAATAAAAAAATTAATAATAATACAATGTAAAATTCAACTGAAACCGTTCAGCCTGGTATAATAAATGATAATGAATTTAATAATAAGTTCGATACTGTTGGTGAAAATGAACGTACCGTACACACGCACCATGAGACGGCCTCTGACTACATGAAACATGCAGCAAAAATTCAATTACACGTTATCTTCAATCAAAAGTACCGTGTTATTGCAGTTTAATATTTCTCAAATTTAATTTGCAATATATTACACATATCGCTGTTTTAGTAGTCATATGTTATTCTTGAAATATTTCGTATCGCGTTGAACTATAAATTTTTTCCAGAATATCACCGATACGTTTGCACGAGACGTGCTGGTTCATTGCATAAATTATTTCAGAAATTCGAGCTATTCATTAAAAATCCGGGAGTTCATTTATTTGCAAGAATAAAAGAACGGTATTAAATTCGAACGCGCGTCGGTGAAAAAAAAAAAACAGTGTGTAATGAGCAGCGAATGAGAAATTTAATGGTAAAAAATAGCTGTTCAAATGAAGCGTCTGTCTCTTTGACCCGCCATTAACGGATCGGGTCGCACGGTTATTCGATCGATAATGAAGTTCGATCGGGTTAAAAAGAATTTTTAAACGATTTTCCAACGATTTCGTTTCAGTTTGAAATGTTCCACGTACGTCGTTTAACCGGTTGATAAATGCATTATACCTGCCTCCAATTGGCGAAAAAAGGGAGAGTTAATGCAATTCCAAGTCGTCACAACGAACAGTATGCAATTGCAGCTTCGCACTCTGACTGAACGAAAACAAGTTCAGTCAACAGTTTCGTAATCAATTAACTGCATCCACGTAATTGGTGGCAAAGAGTTATTTCATCACTGACACAGAAACATTTCGTTTCTTCTTTTTTACTTTTCACATTTTACCGGCATCGGCAAAATTACGATGCAGTTAAATGGCTATCGTAATCGAAGTACGTTTCTTCGTCAATTGTTAATTGCTGATGTGGAGTTACACAATTATATTCCACATAAAATCAGTCATTTTCGGAAAATTTCAATATTGAATTCGGTACGATTCTTAGTTCAATTCAATTTATATTCGAAAAAGAAATAAATATTTTTTAAGCGTAAAATTACATTTACAGCTATCGATTTAAAAAAATTATCAATGATATCACATAAACAATATTACTATTACGAACTGTATAAAAAAATAATAAAACTGTGAATAACGAGGATAAAAGTTTTTGATAATGTGACAAAGAGTAATATATTAATACTGTATAAACAATATTACCATAATGAGCAGCATACAAAGAATAATAAGATATTACCCTACTTAATTATCCTCCTAAACTTGTCACGTATGAAATGAACGCTGGAGAGCCTCTACGTGTCACGTTGTATAATTAATGTATTAACACAAGAAAATACAAAGTGAACAAACAAGTGCAGTAACTTGTATGAAGAGCGAACATTATCTTGTAACAAGGAACAATTAAGTACACTCTTTGGAGACAGTTAATTAGTTTCTTCGTGCTACTAAAATTCATTCGAAGATGAACGAGAACTTCAGAACTTCAACTATGAGAATTGATTAAAGTTCAGCCAACACGCAAGGGATATTTTCTCGGTTGTACTACCTCTTGTCTAACATTCTTACTGACTCCAGAAATCGATTGACTAGTTAATACAAGTTCATATTGTTTGCTGTTAAAGAGTAATCAATCATAAGTATTTTATACGCTTAAAATTATTTGAAGATTAGGTCGAGATTTCTGAAGGATAACATAAGGATAAAATCTTAAGAATAAAATGTTCAAAGATTATAGGATTTGTGAAGTATTTTAGGTTTGAAATTTGGAAATTAAATTCCCAAATAACCAAACTTGCAAATTTTCAAATTTCTAACTTCCCAAATTGCCATACCCCAAATTCTCAAAATTTCTAGTTCTCAAACACCACATTCTCAAATTGCCAAATTTCCGAATACTCTAATTCTCAAGCTTCCTCAAATCCCCAAGATTCCAAAACTGCAAATTTCCAAATCCTCAAATCTCTCGAATCCCTACATCCCCAAATCTTGAAACTGCCAAATACTCAAGATCCCAAACTTAAAAATTTCCAAATCTCCTAATTATCAAATTTCCAAATCCTTAAATCCCCAAACTCTCACATTCCCAATTCCTCAGATCCCCAAATCCTCACATCCCCAAATCCTCAGATTCCCAAATTCTCACATCTCCAAATTCTCAGATCCCCAAATCCTCACATCCCCAAATTCTCAGATCCCCAAATTCTTAAATCCCCAAATTCTCAGATCTCCAAATTCCTCAGATCCCCAAATCCTCACATACCCAAATTCTCAGATCCCCAAATCCTCACATCCCCAAATTCTCAGATTTCCGAATTCTCAGATCCCCAAATCCTCACATCCCCAAATTCTCAGATCTCCAAATTTCTCAGATCCCCAAATCCTCACATCCCCAAATCCTCACATCCCCAAATCCTCACATCCTCAAATCCTCACATCCCCAAATCCTCAGATCCCCAAATCCTCACATCCCCAAATCCTCAGATCCCCAAATCCTCACATCCTCAAACTCTCACATCACCAAATCCTCACATACCCAAATTCTCACATCCCCAAATTCTCAGATCCCCAAATCCTCACATCCCCAAATCCTCACATCCCCAAATTCTCACATCACCAAATCCTCACATACCCAAATTCTCACATCCCCAAATTCTCAGATCCCCAAATCCTCACATCCCCAAATCCTCACATCCCCAAATCCTCAGATCCCCAAATCCTCACATCCCCAAATTCTCAGATCCCCAAATCCTCAGATCCCCAAATACCCAACCCTCCACAAACCAATAATAAAATATTCCCAAACAAGAAGATTTTCAATATCCCCAAATCCCCATATTTCCAAATACCCAAACCCTCCTAAACCAATATTAACAAATTTGCAAATAAGAATATCTGCAATCTCCCTGTATTCCACCTCGTCCACAAACACAAAGATCAGCAATCTTTCATTAAAATCTCTAAATATTTTCATTTATCAGTTTCAGTCGAATTCCCGTTTCCGCGCAGAGTAATAGAATTTTTTCAGGATGCAAAGGTCCCACACAATTGAATCGAACGCGTTCGATATACGGCTCGTACGAGGTGAAATTTGATAAAATCAATTTTGCGTAATTGTTTGCATGCTGGCCAAAATCTATGATAAAAATGCCATTCCACGTGCTGAACGATGAAAACGCTGCGCGAACACTCGGGCATACATAGTCGAATATTTTCCATAGTAACATTCGTATTCTTACCGCGTACGCTTGAAATTCATAGGCCATTCGAAGAAGCGACCAAGAAGAAGCATCAAAATTATCATAAATTCCACGGTTCTTATTTCTTTAAACTATTCTTGCAGATGGATGGTAGCATTCGGTCAAATAAACGCGTCTCAAACTTCTTATACATATCAGGTTTATAGATCTAGTTCGAAAAATAAAATTTCTCTTTATGCGATGCGTTGGTTATATGACCCATTGTGACTATTTTCGGTACGTGGAGACGTATTAGCTCATTTTAGTTTTAAATTAGTAGTATGTATTATGTTATGTTAGGTAACATATATGTTCATATTACATATATTACATATGTATTCATGTGATGTATGTTATGTTATGCATACTGTGATATGTACATTATGGTATACTATGTCAAACATGTTGTATATTGTACGTTACATACAGTGACGTATACTTTTTGTCATGTGTATTATGTCAAACATATTATGTTATACATATTACGTCATACACCTTATGTTATACATATATACTATGTCGAACATATATACCTTATTATGTCATACACTGTATGACTGTATGTCATACACCTTATTATGTTATACAAATTACATACTATATCGAACACATTACGTTAAACATATGTCACACATCCCACATTATGTGCATACCTTATGTCATGTATACTATGTCAATCATATTAAGTCATACATGTGTCACACACCTTTTGTCAAACATATATCAAACATGTTATGTCACACATACAGTCATACACCTTACGTCATATAAAGTGAAACATATGTCACATAAGTTACATACAATTTCTAAAATAGGAATTATTTATAAATTGACAGTTTTATATAGGTATTATACAATTTTAGTTGAAAACTTGTTTGACAACTGATAATATATTTTCATGTTAAAGGAAGATCTATTGCGAGGGTAAAATAAGGAAATAATATGAAGAAAGTTCGATATCACGATTCCTCCTCACTTTAAGCTCCATTTAAATTAATCGCTTCGTCTTCTTTGATGTTTATTATGTAGATTCTTTGTTCCCCGGCAAAGTACTCGGATCAAAGAAGCAAATTTCTTCTTTATTTGAAGAGTTTTTAAAGGATTATGCTCAAGACAAAGGGAAAGATTACGTTTTTTAAGATTTTCATTTAGCAGCGATCAGTGGTATTGTCATTCGTATATTAAAATTAAAAATTTAGTATAATCACGTTTTTCATTTAGGGTCTCACGTACAGGCTATTATTAAACGAGCTGACGTTAATATCGTGAGTAAAATTTCGCTACAGTTTCTTTTATATTTTACAGACCAGTGATGGTAAAACACAATTAAGTGGTATTACTATTTAATATTAAATGAAAAGTACAAATGTTACTATTTAGTCTTGCTGAAATTTCACAGCAATTTTTTATAAACTGCTTAATATTCTGGCTGAAATTTTATAGGAATTTTTTTTATTGCGAAAGTTGGTTATGCTGATAAAACACAATTATTACTTCATGAAAAGCGTAAAATTTGGTCATTTAAAAATGTGAAATTTTATCATTTAGACTTAAAATTTTCGGTGGTGAAAAATTTGATATTTCGTGACTTGTAATTAACAAATAAGAAATTTACTAATTTAGAGAGTTGATAATTTAAAATAGAAGTTGGAAATTTTGAGAAGTGGATTTTTCGAATCTCCCAATTTGGAAGTCAAAAGATTTGGAATTTGAGAGTTTCTTATTCCATTTATTCCACCAATTCGAAGCTGAAAGTGCACATTCTGTACCAACTGCTGGATTATCAGCGTGTTACGATCTTACAAGTAAATGTCATGCTCGAAATTGTTATCACTCTACTTCATTTCACGATTTCGCAAGGTTGTCTTCCTCCCTTTGAGGTTCAATTCTATGTATTATAAAATCAGTGTGCGGGGACCCAGCAAATTGCTAGATTACAGAAATTCTAGGGCAACCGCTGCAAACCACAACACATTCTCTTATTGTACCTTGCATTTCTTGTTTCGGGAAATAAGCAGCGCAGCTGCGATGCTCACAATTATTACTAATATTTTAGTTGTAAAATTATTCGCGTGACATCTACATTCTAGGTTAGTAAATTGCGATATTCCCAATAATTATTTTAGAACTTAAACCAATTTTAGATTTCAAAAGCTGTTCTGTAAGAATTAATAAAAAACGTTAAAAGAAATTTTAAGGAAAGAACGAAAATATTGTAATATTCATAAGCAATTAGAAATTCAATAAATGATTAAAATTAAGCGATTGTTGCGGTGTGCGCCATTTTGTAGTTCAACGATGAAGAGCAGAAATATTTTCATTGCAGATTAAAAAAGTATCTAGTAAAATAAAATATAGGTAATTTTAAAGTTTATTTATGGTTAAAACCGAAAGTCATTTGAAAGTGATTGTTCTTTTTAAGGTTATGTTTACCAAAACTTCGTCATCGATTTTTCTGTTCATTTTATGAAACTTTTCGGTTGTAAATATTATGCAAGGTATATTTTAGAACTAAAAGTTACTATCATGAAAAGAAGACGACCCATAAAATGAATCTATAACATTTATTCGACCAACGTTATTTCAGTTTGAAAAAGGTATAGCAATTCAATTGATTCAATGTTGATTTCTGGTTTAGACGCGCACGAGATTGAAAATTGATTATTTTTCAGTAAATTGGTTTCTACGGAAATGCAAAATTTGAAACAGGTTATTGTTGTGAAGTCTCTCGCTTATGTGCAGGAGATTGAAATCCAAAATTACTTGAAACATTGAAATTGGTTGTTCTAAAAATTAAACACAGTAAATTATAATGAAAATGAAGGAACACTCGGAAATTTATACATGTATAACTTATTGTATGAACCAACAAAACACTGCTTTTAATTTTCAAGATTTATGAAATTTATTAGAATTATTTCGAAAACATTTTTGGTGAATAATATATGTTCATTTGTAATATATTATAATAAACATGTGAATCAATCTGTAGTTACAGTCAAAAATATAATCATTTCTAATAATGTTATAATACATACATAAATTGTAATTCTGTTGTTGTAGGAACATGTGTAGTCAAATATGTTGTAACACATATATAAATATAACAAATATATTGTTGTCAAAGAACAGTCATTAATATAGTGTAATAAATACATAAATATAATGAACTCGTAATGGTAGTTCAAAAAATATACCGTCATTTTTACTATGTTGTAATAAATAACTAAATATGATATATGAGAAATGTATTCTAACAAAAATATAATATGAGTTATAATAACATACTGTCATTTTTAATATATTACAGTAAATATATAAATACAGTATATTATACTAAAAATAGGAATATGAAACACTATAAATTACTGTACATTTTTTACTGTAAAAATAATTTTACACATATGTGGTAAATTGTACAAGATTCTGCAAATTCAAATATCTTAACATGTTTCAGCATATGAATTTAAAGTATCTTAAAATACATCAGTATATGAACTTAAAACATCTTGAAATATATCAGTATATTAATTTAAAATTTGAAATATCTCAAAATATACGAGTACATCAACTCAAAACACCTAACCACCAATCGCAATACCTTTCAATCCCAAATAACTCACGAATAATTCCAAAGATATTTAAGCATGCAGATAATCGATCACTCTCAAAGACTCGAATGTAATATGAAATCCACTGTCCAAACGTAAACCCGGTTGTCTGCGATTCAGCATTTAATCAGATACATTAAAACGAACCCGTCGATATTTAAAATGAACGTCGAGTATCGTCGATAAAATAATTCTTCGCACGTCAATCTCGCACCGTCGAAACAATGAATATTTGTTGAAACGAGCCGTGTCCAGTTGGAAACAAAGTTCGTTATCGTTCGTTGATCGAAAACACTCGCGAAACTTCGACATCAAAATTGCAAGCGTCGTAAATGCCCTTTCGTTGCGGAATACAAGAGCCGGTGATGGAAAACGCGATAGACATGTGCCACTTTATAAGACGAGTTCACAGCCCTTCGTACGAATTCTGATCGAATAACGTTCCGCTCGATTTCAAGTTATATTCCCTTCCCTATCTTGATCCCGTTTTCTGCAAATAGGCGCCGACGCCATTCAACTTCGACGAACGTGCAACTCCTCAGACACGCTGCTTGCAAACTGCCTGATAGCGCGAAATAAAGGGATGCTATAAAAAAAGGAAGTCTTGCTTGGGACAATTGGCCGCGTATGAAGTATTTTTCGGGAGGAAACCCGTGGAAAAATTCGATCACAATATCCACGCTGCTCAGCATAAATTGCAGATTCCTACGGATCCTTTACCGAAAGTAGCAAGCTTCTACTTTCTCCGAGAAGAGACGCGATAAGAAAGAACATCGAACGAGTTTGCGAAGTATTGACGAAAAACTCGATCACTCCTCGCTGCACCAGGACAAAAGCTGCCGAATAGCTCGTGATTTTATTTCTACCCTTTAGCGCTGATACCGAAACCTTCATTGTTGCGGTCACGTGTTATGGAGTGCTGATAAATGGAGGCCTTTAGATTTTTGGATATCTACGGTTTGTGTTCTGAGTTTTGGTATTGTGAGTTTTAGCTGTTTGGTGGTTGTTATAGGGAAATGGTGAATTTTTGGTATAAGAGGAGGAAGTCTGGTTTCAAGGCTACGTTTGTGGATATCAGTAGATTTCGTATTTTGAGAAATTTAGAAATTTTGGAAATTATATTGGTTAAGGTAAATTGACTAGTTTGTAAATAATGAAATTACTGAATTTTCAAATTTCTAAATTTTTAAATGACTATGTTTCAAAATTAAGTTTCTAAGTTCCTAAGTAAAGTGCCTAAGTTCCTAAGTTTCTAAACTTCCCAATTCAAATCCTCTAATTCCCAAATTCCGAAATCGTCAAACTCTCAAATTTTCTAATTTCAAAATCCTCAAATTCCCAAACTCTCCACTTCTCAAATCCTTCAATTCACAAGTACCCAAATCCCCATATTTCCAAATTTCCAAATTCTGTACATTTCAAATCCAATTCTCAAATCCCCAAATCCCCAATCCCAAGTCCCAAAATCCCCAAATCCCCAAGTCTCCAAATCCCCAAATCTAAAAATCCCTAAATTCCTAAATCCTCAAATCCCTAAGTCCACAAATCCTCAAATCTATAAATTCCCAAATCCCTAAGTCCCCACATCCCCAAATCCCCAAACCTCTGAATTCCCAAATCCCTAAATCTCCAAATCCTTAAATCCCTATATCAACAAATCCCTAAATCCCTAAATCCCCAAATCCCTAAGTCCCCAAATTCCCAAATCCAATCCCCAAATCCCCAAATCTCTAAATTCCCAAATCCCTAAATCTCCAAATCCTTAAATCCCTATATCCACAAATCCCTAAATCCCCAAATCCCCAAATCCCTAAGTCCCCAAATTCCCAAATCCAATTCCCAAATCTCCAAATCCTTATATCCCCAAATCCCCATATTCCCAAATCCTCAAATTCCCAAATCCCCAAATTCCCCCATTCCCAAATCGTGAAACCTCCAAATTCTCAAATCCTCAAATCCTCAAATCTCCCTATTTACCCAAATTCAAAAGCTTACATTATTCTCAAAAGAATTATTACCTTACATATTTGTCGAGCTGAAATTCAATAATTCACATACAGATAAATATTTGAAAGGATTGCCTTGATAAATGCAATACACACGGTAAGCTTTTATCGCAACACTCTCTATCAAAGCTAGAGAATTATTTGTAAAAAAAGGACGATGTAACTATGAAACAGCGTGAAAAAGTGCAAATATTTGCCGGAACTTTTTTCATCAGTTTTATGGAATGAATTCATCCATAAAGTTAATATTCACACTTTGTAAAACATCTTGTGCAAACGTCTACAAATGGAATTCGTTTAACGGTTGGTGAAGAAGAGTTATTAAAATGAACAATATTTATCACAGAATCTTTTACTACGTGCAATTTTAAATAAATACATATGCATCTTTTGTTAACAAGTTTCCTGTATTGTTATTATTGAATTCAATACTATTCAATACTCTCGCTTTTTGATATATTGTTTATATAATATTGTCAACGGATTACTATAGTATTAAAAATATTCGGTTAACGATATACCTATTGTTAGAGACGGTTCGAGTCATAATTGCAAGTTTAGTACCGTCACAAAATGGCGGATCGGGAGCGTCTCAAAATGGCGGTACTGTCACACTTTACTCCATATTGTACACTAAATATTTGTATAATAAATAAATAACAACTTGACAAATATATTTTACTCAACAAAATTTAATCTAGTACTGATTGGTAAATTTCTAACAAAGTATCCATATTTCTCGTCATTGCAACTTGCATTAAATTTTCAGGTTCTTATAAGAAAACTAAAAAATAAATTTCTAACATGCCCATATTACATGAGGTTATCAAAAACATTTGTAACAAAATATTAAAACTGTAATTTTTCCTACATTTTATGAATTCCTTATTCTTCATGAAATGTCGCATAAATGTCCGAACATTAATCCTATTAATGTATCTGTTTGAAATTTATCATGTTATAGTTGAAAAGAAATATTTTCAATCTACAATAAATGATTGTTCTTGCAAAGAAAAACATACAAAAACAAAAACTTGCAAATATAAATCATCCCCTTCTACATGTAATAACAGGTACAGAAGTACCCATAGTAGTGTGCCAATATTAATGTAACTATAAATGAGATTTATATGAATCGAGATAAGTAATTATGCTAAAGGAAACTTGTCACTTCCGGGAATTTATTCAACGAATTATCAAGTATAATGAAGTAATCTCGAAGGTCAAAAACAGTGTTCCTTTCGTACGGTTAACTGGTGTTTGCTGTCTTTAAAACTTCCACCTTTATTCACCTGCAGGTATTCGTTTGCACGGAACTTTGTTCCAATATTTACCTACGCAGCATTCTCAAGAAAGTTTCACCTCTATCAACTTCTCAGATTTCAAGTTTCAACTGAATTTCAGCGATGAATAAATTGGCACACGGATATCGCGCTTTTACGAAATAACGAAGCAGGTAACTAATATTTTTCAAACTTTTACACGATTAACAAACAACTTTCGCGGTTGAAAAAAACAGAAGGGAGAAGAATTAAGCTGAAATAACGAACGTTTCACTCGGTCGATTCACTCGGCCGTTTTCATGCTCGGTAAAATGAACTTGCTAGAAAAATATATTACGAGCGTTCAAAAGTTTTGCTTTCCTTAGAACATTTCTATTTTATTCGTACAAAGTAATTTTGTTAATATTTGTTCTCCTTTTTCATGGATAGGGTTGTTACTGAGTCTAGGAACTTCAGAATTATAGTTGCATATTTGGGGATTTGGAGATTTGGAGATTTTGAGATTTGGGGAATTATAGCTTTTGAGATTTGGTAATTTAGGGAGTATGCTGACTCAGAATTTGGTTATTTAGGATATTAGGGCATCTGGAGATTTGGAGATTTGAAGATTTGGAGATTTGAACAGTTGGAGATATAGAAATTTGGAGATTTAAAGATTTGAAGGTTTGGTTACTTGGAGATTGGGGAATTGGGAAATTTAAAGATTTAGAGATTTGGAGATTTGAAGATTTGGAGATTTGGAGACTTGGAGATTTAGAAACTTTGAGATTTAAAGATTTGAAGGTTTGGTCACTTGGAGATTGGAGAATTGGGAAATTTAAAAATTCAGAGATTTACAGATTTGAAGATTTAGAGATTTGGAGATTTGGAGACTTGGAGATTTGGAGATTTGGAGATTTGGAGATTTGGAAATTTGGAGATTTAAAGATTTGAAGGTTTGGTCATTTGGAGATTGGTGAATTGGGAAATTTAACGACTTGAACTTTTGGAGATTTAGAGATTTGGAGATTTAGAGATTTAGAGATTTAGATACTTGGAGATTTAAAGATTTGAACGTTCGGTCATTTGGAGATAGGGAAATTGGGAGATTTGACGATTTGGACATTTGGACACATGCATATTTGAAGATTTTAAAATTTGGAGATTTAAAGATTTGGAGGCTTATAGACTTTGAGATTTAGAGATTTAAAGATTTAGAAATTTAGAGAAATTTAGTGATATATACTTTAGGAGATTTGAAGATCTGTGAAATATTTAGTGTTAACCTTGCTTGATCATCCTATGAAGAATTTTGAAGATACCGCCGCAACGTGATCGAAGATTACGAAACACCCAATATATTTTCCCCTGTCATTCCTTTTCGGAGCGTACATTTCACGCCCATCCCTAGTTTGCGTAAATTTCCACGGCGCGACGTGCAGTTGGCGGGCAAAGTTTCTCCTTGATGGCGTCATTAACCGCTTCGCGTTTGATTCGAGCCAGTTGCACCCTCAAATCCGTGAATCGGCCTCGTTGTCGCGAACGATTCCACACGCACACATTGCCGCTCACCAACCATATACATCCATAAGTACATAATTGTATATACGTACGTAAGTCGTGAAACTGGCTCTCGCGTAAATTCCTCGAGTGTTTCTAATTTCCTCGAGTATACCGTGCGAAGATCAAAGGGGTTGCTTCTGGGGTTAATCAGTATACCTCGCACACCCTTCACTGTATTAACGCGTTTCACAAATTCTCGGTAAACGGTTTCGTTAGTGATTTTTATTGATTTTTTAATTTATGCGCTTTAATTATAATTAGATGCAGCATTTGAAGTTGCTCTACCTCTTCAATAGTAGCTAGCAATAAATTACTGTAGGTTATTCAAGTTTTCCAAGTTATTCAAGTTTTCCTCGAAATATTCAAATCTTAGACTTTCTCAATTTCTAAAGCTTCAAATATTTAGGTTATCAGATATACAAGTGCATATTTTGATACTCATATTTTAGAAGGTAAATATGAAACAACCTGTAGTTGGACTTTATCCGAACTGTTAAATACTTCCACTACACAATTTTCAGATTGTACAATTTCGCATGAACACAAGCCATAAACAAACTTGATCATATATGGAAATTTCTTACTTTGACCAGAAAGGTAGTTCAAAAGTACTTAAGTCAAATACTTTAATTTCCATCGTACAATTTGCAAATTTTACAATTTCACACGAACAGCACAAGTAAAGAATAATTGAAATAAAGATCAAGTTTGGTAAATATTGGTCATAATTTCGTGGTATTGCGACCAGAAATCATGGAAGAAGCTGTAGTTCGGTGACTTACGAATGCGATACACGCTCCTGTTGCGTGCAGAGGAAAGAGAAGGAAAGGAGAGGACATGTAGTGAGCAACGAGCGACGACAGTGTTAAGCACAAGCACACTGAATACGTCGAGTTCCCTGCGGTACTCTGTAATGTCATGAAGCATGTACTTACACACTACCGTAAGATTCTTCGAGACGTAGGCTGTGGAGAAGGTCGGAGCGTCTGCCGTAACTTCGCAACTGAATGTACCCGAGAGGACAAAGTCGATATCGCGAAGCGTAACCTGGCTCTTATTCGAGTTGTCAACCTGAAACAGAGGATACGTTATGTGACTGTAAACGTTAACGGCTACAGAAAGATTCTAGGGTTATTTACTTGTAACTGTTCAGGGTTTTATACGTTGCTACCAAGTACACTTCTCTTTTCAGGGATAATTGCGGCTTAGGGCAAGTTCGGATTTTTTATTTGTTTTTATCGAGGTTACGAAGATTTATGGTTACAATATTTCATTGATTTTTATTCAAGTTTTTGAGGGCATCAATTTTCACCTTGGTTTGTTTTCGAGGTCATTTTCCAGTTATGTATTTGACATCAGTTTTAAAGTTATCCTTAAGATCGACAGTTTTCAAGTTTTTAGATTTTTTAGGGCATCAATTTTCACTTTGGTTTGTTTTCGAGGTCATTTTCCAGTTAGAATGTATTTGAGACCATCAGTTTTCAAGTTATTATATCCTTAAGATCGACAATTTTTGAGTTATTATACTTTTGAAGAACAAGATTTATTTTGGAGAAAATTTCATTTTTGTAAATTAAATTTGGAAATTTGAGAACTTGAGAACTTGGAAACTTGAGAAGATGGAAACTTGATAAGATGGAAATTTGAGAAGGTGGAAATTTGAGAAGATGGAAACTTGAGAACTCGGAAACTTAAGAAGGTGGAAATTTGAGAAGATGGAAACTTGAGAAGATGGAAACTTGATGAGATGGAAATTTGAGAAGATGGAAACTTGACGAGATGGAAATTTGAGAAGATGGAAACTTGATAAGATGGAAACTTGAGAACTTGGAAACTTAAGAAGGTGGAAATTTGAGAAGATGGAAACTTGAGAAGATGGAAACTTGAGAAGGTGGAAATTTGAGCAGATGGAAACTTGAGAAGATGGAAACTTGATGAAATGGAAACTTGAGAAGATGGAAACTCGAGAAGATGGAAACTTGCGAACTTGGAAACTTGAGAACTTGGAAACTTGAGAAGATGGAAACTTGAGAAGGTGGAAACTTGAGAAGATGGAAACTTGATGAGATGGAAATTTGAGAAGATGGAAACTTGAAAACTTGAAAACTTGAAAATTATGAAATTTGAAAACATAAAATTTTAGAAGCAAGTGAATTCGAAATATGATAATTGTCGAACGTGAAAATTAAAGAATTTAGGAATTTGTAAATCCCGAATGAACATACATAATTTCCAAAAATCCAAGTCAACAAATAGACGTTTCCTACTAAACAATTTCATATGTAAGAATTTAACACTAATTCCATCTGAATTAATCGACTCATTCTGAAACGTCGCTATGTGTATGACGTCACTCAACATCCAAATATTAATATTCGAAGACATTATATTTTACATTAGAAAACTTGATGCATTACATCTGGGTAATTAGCGATAATTTCGTAAATCCTTCCAAACCTTTTAAATCTTGAAATGCAAAGCTGCTTTGAAGAGACCCTGTTCGTAAAGAGTTTGAAAGCTTTCAAAGTTTTAAACTGCAGACATTTTTAAAGTGGTATTAACATTTTAAATCTTGAGAGAGCTTTGAGTGCCTTGTATGACATATGTTTCTTAATAATTATGCTGTGCTGATGAACAAGTGTGCACAGTATTTCATAGGAAATTATTTACATATATGTTTTATATTTAAATAATAATATACAAATTTTACTATTTCTGGTATTTTATTACTTTTTTTCCTAATTTTTATTATTATATTTTTCTGTCTGTAGTGTTTTATTTTTTCCATATTATTTATTTTATTATTATAGTGTTCTGACATTTCTACATATTGAATTAATTGAATTAACAATAATTGTTTGCTCTTTAATAATAATATTCAGTACGAATAAAAGTAGAAGGCTTTTGAAACCTCTTAAATTTGTAATTATTAATAATGAATCATTGCTATGAATTTTTAATAAAAATTAAATAATGAAATTAATATTACAATGAAGTACACAACCAATGATTAATGTACAATATGCATGTACACTATAGCAATTCTCCAAATTGAAAAATCAAGAAATAGTAAAATTAACATGAAAAATATTATTAACAATTAAAGCTGTGTATCTCATTATTATTATACTAGTATTTTATTTCAAAATTGTTTCTTTTTTCATAAAATACTGTTGAAATTTATTTTACATTCTCTGCGAAAATTGTTTCGCAACAAGGATTACACAACTTTATTTCAAACATTCACGTTTATTGTACATTAGTATAATTTTATATTCTAGAAATTCATTGAATTGTTATATAAATTCTCAGTGAAAAAGGAGGTTTGTAATTCATTTCCCATAATGTGCAATTTTCATTCAAAAACAAAATATGTGAGAGGAATATTGCAGAATAAGCAGCTCTTTAATTTTATACATAACATTTAATATAAATAAAATAAAAATAAATATACATATATGATACAGCATAAAAGTGATTTAACGTACAACATATTTTTTTTTATATAGTATAAAAATCATTTATTAACATTTAACATATTTCTGTTTTGAAACCAAATTGAAATACAAATTATTTAGCAGATATCCCCCTGTAAACTGTAGAGTTCGAACAACTTGAAATTGATGTAACATAAGTTAAATGTACAGAAACCCTCGGCTTTAGATCTCTGCGGTATATTTTATTGCAGTACATTTGAAATCCAACTTTCCAGATGTATGCACATATCAGTTCAAGAAATGTTTTATATCACATACGAACGTATCACGTCGTGTCATATTTATAAAAGTAGAAATATCACAGCTTGAATTATCTGCTCTCTCAAAGAGAGTTTGAGAATGAAATATTTATTTAGTTTAAATATGTTATACAAGATAACGATAGCATACCAATATAGGACCTTGCCAAATTAATATTTAGTGTATTTTTATATTTATTTAATTATTCAATGTTCTTGAGTGAGTTTACATTAGAGATATAGTTTAGAGAAACATTTCATATAAATAAGGGTAGTTTAGTGCTCTAAAGATATTTTAACATATGAGTAAAACTACAATAATTTTGTAATGAATATATTTTATTAAAACTTTTAGAACTCGTACCTAGTGAGTATAAAACTGTGTTCACATTACAAAAACCAAAATTCTCATTTTCCAATATGAATACGCTAATTTAATACAAATTCAGAAATGAAATATTTCAATCCCATAAAACAGTGATTTTCATTCAATACAACTTCGGAAACGAAACATTTAAATTCGATAAAGCAGCGATTTTAATTTAATACAAATTCGGAAATTAAACATTCCATCAAAGATGGCGAACGCGTTAGGACAATGATGCAGAAGCAGTTAGCAAGTGATTGAACAGACAATTCGAGGTGCAAATTGCAACGTGTGAATTGAACTCCCGTTTAGCTTGGGATTCGCTTGAAATAATAAGCTTTTGTTCGAGTATTCTGATCAATCCATATTCCCAGCATTTCGAAATGCAATCGTTAGTAATAATTTACGTATTACCGAATGCATGTTTATCGATGCGCAGATTTAGCGTGGCTTCGGACAAAGAAGTGATATGATTAAATTAACACCATTCATATTTATTGTTTCATCGATGGAAAACACGTTCGATATATTTGAAACAGGTATTGGCGGATTAAATGAATCAATGATTAAAATTTTATTTTGGTAATTATGTTCGTTGCGGATATGAAGATGGAGAATGTCTTCTTTGACTAATGAAGAATTTATAATATTAGACTAGAAATTAGGAAGGAGAAAATACAGAATTATCAGATGTATTTAGACAATTTTTTATAGTTTTTAAATATATTTGATAGAAGTAATTGTTTGTCTAAGGTAATTTAGGTACACATTTCGTGATTTATAGGTATACAAATAATTTGGATTGCAATATTCAAATTTTTATTTGAAGGATGTTGAGAAAGTAAGTTTTTCAATTTATGTATTTAGAAATTTTTTCACATATTCACAAATTCACAAATTCACAAATTCACAAATTCACAAATTCACAAATTCACAAATTCACAAATTTACAGATTTACAAATTTATATAGATATTAGTTCACTGATTGACTGATTTACTGATTGACTGATTGACTGATTGACTGCTTGACTGATTGACTGATTGACTGATTCATTTATTGATTGAATCATTGATTGACTGATTCATTGATTGATTGATTCATTCATTCATTGACTGATTGATTGATTGATTGATTGATTGATTGATTGATTGATTGATTTATGGATTGATTGATTGATTGATTGATTCATTGATTCATTGAATCAGTGGTAGACTGATTGATTGATTGATTGATTGATTGATCGACTGATTGACTGATTGACTGACTGATTTACTGCTTTACTGATTGACTGATTCACTGGTTTACTGATTTACAAGCTCGTAGATTCACAAGTTCACTTTCCAAGCTTTCAAATTTACAGATTTAAAATTGCACGAATTTATAAATTCACAAATTTAAAGATTCACAAATTCATTTTACAAGTTTACAGATTTACCGATTCGCAGATTCACAGTTTTACAAATTCATAAACCGAGAGATTTAAAAATTCCCTTTGCAAGCTTACAGATCTAAAAATTCCCGAATTCACAAATTTACAAATTCCCAAATTGACAAACAAATTTACAGATTTATACATTTGCAAATTTCCAAATTTGCTAAGTCATTACTTTACCAGTTAACTAATTTCATTCGCCACTTTCCAAACATCCATCTCCCCTGATTTACATAACGTAAGTCAGTACAACTTCAGCAGTTATTTACAACGACTCTGTGCAAAGAAATTCAGCAGAGTTAAATATTCCCTCGGTGTACTTTATTTAATAAAATCAGCAAATCCTTCCATCTCCCTGTGGCAAAAAATGAAAAGCAACCATTTCCCGCAAAATTTGTTTCCCTGGTACACTGTACGTACAGCCAATCAAGGGTTAATGTCGACGCAGGGGTGGCCCAGATAAAGGGTGCTTTTTTTCCTAAACGTTTCTTCCGGTCGGGCAGCGTCGAGAGCGACACTCGAGAAAATTGTCATCTTATCAGGAATTACCCTGCACTCGAGCAAATTGGCTCGATGAAGCAAGCGCAAAAGTCAGCACAGCAAGATATCCACCGTTGAAGGTGGAGTTGAAGCATCCCCAGGGAGAAGAAGGACAGGACTGTTTCATCGGCACCGGCAAAGCAAAATATGCATAATTAGCGGGATTTAAATAACGAAGCAAGAAAATATAGCGTAGCAAGAGTGGAAGAGACAATAACAAAGATGGGAGGTAACCTTTAACGAGGACGAAAGAAACGCGGAAGCTGAGCGAGGTGCTTTTTTACCCCCTGATTTATGTGTGTCGGAATGCACGCGATAGATGTTAAGTGGGTGTAAACTTAGAGGAGAGCATGGAAAAACTGTTCATTACAGAATTTTGGCCTTCTCGACGTTGTTCAGCACATTATTTCTCGTTCAAAGTTTATTTTATGACTGCATAGTGCACTGGTATCGTTTGCTAACTTTATTTAGTGGAGGTGAAATCAAGTTTTGGACATCCACTTTGGTGTATATGATTATTATAAGGTTAGGCTGTATATTATAATATTAATCTTAATGTTAGGTGAATTTTAATTTATTAATATATTAATATTACTCTATAGGTTGATATTAACTTATTTATATATTAGTATTAATCTATAGGTTAATATAGGTTAGGTTTTATTTGTATAAATACTTGCAGTAATATTTATAACTGTAAAATTAATATGTAAAACTATGAAATTATAAAATAACAAAGAGAATGAATGATAAGTGAAATATAATAAAGGTACAAAATTTTGCAGCTATTACCCTGAGAGCACCTACTTATAAGCTTTGTTAATTCCCACTACAATTTTAGTTTAATTGACTTGAAACTTGAAGCGAATTTATAATCTCTCTAAACAATTATATGTAAATTTTGTAAAATGGACTTTTCTATTAAGCAGAGTGCGAATAATTTAATCTGAAACATGTAAATATTATTACGAGTTACTGATTTGAAAAATAAGAAAACACGCTTCATAATTTTGCAGCAGCATAATATTTATGCTTTCATAGGAAGAGGATTTAATAAAACAGATAAGAGCATCCTACCGATAAAAACAACGCACAAAATCAAAGTGGAACATTATCGCGGCCGTTAACGCAGCGATGCAATGAACGCTAAAAAACTGCGTACGTATTTACACAAACGATTTTGCCTGTAAATAGAATTCGCGGAATGCCCGAAAATGTTTCCGAATGAATTCTACAAATCATACGCATTCGCCACTGCACGTATCCGTACGAAAAAGTGAGAAACAAAAGCCAAAAAACAAAATCAATAATCTGTGCGTCGCTCTCTTGTACCTGACGCTCCATACAAAAACTTCGCGCTCTTCAATGTCTAAAAGTGAACTCGCTCAGCATGAAACGAAAACGCTTTTTTAAAATTCCTATTATATAATTTAACCCAAAATTCGTATTTAACTCTATACATCTCCATATCTTCTAAATAATACAATAAGTTTATAAACAAACATGCTGCATACAATACAAATCTGACCAACAAAATCACAACAGATCAAAAACACAGCAACGTATTGCAAACACAGAATTGTGTGGATAGAAATCCACTTGCATCCATAGAAAGTAGATCCAATACAGAAGCTCGTGTAATTCAATATAAAAGTATACACGAGCCGGCAGCCATTACAGAAAGATTGAAGTCGTCCAAACGAACATTGCGTGACAGAAACGTGCATGGAACGACCTACTATGTACGTAATTCTTCCCAGCAACGTTTTTCGAAATTTCGAGTTTTCACGCCACGTGTCGCGGCCATTGCACATAATTCTCCGTTACCGAACGACAGAGGGCAGTCGCATATGCGGTACAACGATAAACGTAAATGGCGTTCGCTGTTCACAGATCGTTCGTTCGACCCCGAAACAACAACAACGAGTCCAGAGACAATCTTGTTTTCAGATGCGTAAACGCGGTGTGCAGCTCGGCGGTTTTCTCCAAACCGCCGGTCTGCGGGACTGTGTGCAACCGTGTTGTGCAACTACCTACGGAAATGTTCGAACGATGATAAAAGCGGACTGTTTTACGCCGATTACAGCGGTCAAGGATGCTGTTAACGAGCGTAGACCAGCACGATGTGATAACAACCGCATATTTGGACCGTTTCTAACGGATTGGGCAGGAAATACCGTGTGACATTGCCCGATGTTGCACGCGATCGATTGCGCTGATCGTTGATACTAATCCGCGCAGAGAACATGGCGGAAGAGGCATTCGGGGCAAATATGGCTTAGTCTCGGCAAACTTCAGAAATTTCGCAGATTTTCAGATTAGGGAGTTTGGAAATTTGGGGGTGTAGCGAGTGGGAATTTAGGTGGTTAGGTGGACATTTGGGAGTGAGGGAATTTGGAAATGTGGGGGTTGAGAGTGCAGAGATTTGGGAATGTGGAGATTTAAGCATGTAGAGATTTGGGAATGTGGGGATTTGAGAATGTAGAGATTTGGAAATGTGGGGGTATGGGAATGTGGGGATTTGGAAATGTAGGGGTTTGAGAATGTGGAGATTTGGGAATTTGGGGACTTGAGAATTTAGAGATTTAGAAATGTATGGATTTGGCAGTGTGGGACTTTGGAAGTAAAGGAACTTGAGAGTGTAGGGATTTTAGAGTGCAACGATTTGGAAATTTTGGTATTCAGGAATTTGAAAATTGTAGATTTCCAAATTTCGAAATGCAAAGCTTTCAAATTCTGAATCTCTACATCTTCACGTCTCCACATCTCCACATGTCCACATGTCCACATCTCCACATGTCCACATCTCCACATGTCCACATCTCCACATGTCCACATCTCCACATGTCCACATCTCCACATGTCCACATCTCCACATGTCCACATGTCCACATTTCCATATGTCCACATGTCCACATGCCCAAATTTCCAAATTTCCAACCTAAAACACCCATAACCCAACCTACAACGTACCAAAGGTAGTTCAGACAGTTTCAATAAAGTAAATCATATCGCAGGACATTACCCAGACGTAGCTCTACCTCCAGCAGAATTACCGTTAAATTTAAACATTTGCAGAAGTATAAATTGTAACGGTGGCTTAAAGTGGTACGTCACATCGTTGCCTTAGTATGTTTGAGTTACAACAGGCGTATCACGTTACTCCGAGAGATTACCCCGAGGCCCGTCTCTATTCTAGAAGTTCCAATGTGTTCCTTAATGCCTCTCATTGTCGCCAGGAGCAGAAACAAAATGTTGATATAAGTTGTTTCCATTGAGAAACTACGGGGTCAAAGGAAACAGCGGACGATTCTGTGTTTCGGAATATGTTGTTGTTTACATAAAGCTTTGTGCCTTCAACTGTAAAGATAACAAGCAAACGTTGTATCGGAGATACAGATGTACTGTAGTCAACGTATGCTTTGAAGGGAAAAGTTGGGGAAACACTCGCTGCACATTACGATTATTAATACAAATAGTTTTTATTAATTATTAATAGTTTATCATTTGTTCTTGGATATTGAAAACTACAGATTTGATGTAAAAGCAAATTTACAGTTAAAATTAAATATATGGAAATTTTAGTCAAGTCATCACAAACATTGCTTGATTTACCGATAATAAAATGTTCATTAAATATTACTGCTAATTTAGTTTCCTAAATTAGTTCGGGATGATTAAAAATGTTATTTTGTCTAGAGAAAAACCAAAGATAAATATTTTGCTTAAATACTTTTATTATAAAAGTATTAGAAGTTATATAGAAGTAGTTCAATATTTTTATAGTCAAAACAATCTATAATATCCTACAATTTCATCAGATATAATAAAGAAATGACTGCAATTTGAATATTGCATTTTCCCGCGCATTTGTGATGCAGATGTCAGCATTGCGTCAATTTGTGGCAATCTCTTTTACCTAAAATCGTGTACTTCGTATTATAATTGGTGAACTAGTTCATATATCCTATTACTATTTCATCCTAAACAAACGATTCCAATAAGAGTCAATAATTACATTTCGAAAATACAGAGCTGTGCAAGAAATCAACTATGTACCTCCATATTGCGGTGTATGTGAAAACGCAAACAATTTCGTTGAAAGATAGATGATTGAACAGGATTCGATTTTAGTTTCATTTTCGGCGAAACTAATATACGCTCAAACAATTCGTTTTGTGTAACTAAAACTTTATCGACAGTAACTCAAACTCGTGAAAATCGAGTGTTCAGCAAATGTGATTACACTCTTTTTGCAATTATATGGCGATTTCCGGGTGAAAATTTTTTGCTGACATTCAGAGATTGCTGATAAATCGCCACTTGACCAATAATTGAATTTACACCGAATTCAGCGATTTGACCCAATGGTATTTCGTTAATTAGCTCCGGGACCACTTAATATTTTTCACTTGGAAGATTGATCAAAGTGATCAAACTAAATAGCGACTGTTTGATGTCATCTGGTCGCAAAGAATTAATTGATAAATAAATACGTTCAACGATGGTCGTAAATTGCAATTGGGAACGAGATAAATTCGTATTTCGTTAATCACCAGAAATTATCACATTTTATGTATAAATTCTCGCGCAAATAAGCTTGATTATACATTTTCAATTGATGGATATAATTGTACGTTGAAGTTCCGTAAACGTGTTGCGAATCGCAAAGAATTTCATTTTTAATTGTCAGTGGTTCTCAATTTTTTCAATCCATGAAATTATGTATCAATCATCAATTCTGTAATTTTACTTAATTCTAGTACCAATATATGTACTTAAGTAGCAATTTAGAGTTTCACAAATAATTAATTACATAAATATCACAATTTTTGGTATTCACAGAGTTATGAAACAAATGAAAAAGTTTATTAAGTGAAAAATACAATTATTAATAGAATCGTTTGATATTTGTAAACAGAACCAGTGCTTGTAAATTTCGATCTTATTAAACCAATTCAGTAAAATTTCGTACCCAATCCGTTTTCCTGAATTTGCATTTTAACACAGAAAATGAAGTTTTGAACGACCAGATTGTTGTACTGCATATTGCACAAAGCATTCACATACCACTCGGATGTTTTTCGTATACCATGTAAAGTGATACGCATACCAGTGATTGAGAGCCGCTGCGATAAACGATTGGAATTCGAGATATTCGTGGCATGGGATTCAAGTCATTCATTAATGCACGATATGGTTAACTTTATTGCGTTTATATTAAATTCATTACATAACGTCGTTTTTACTACAATACAGGTTTTCGTTTGAGGAGCATTTCAGGAATATTTTATAATGATTGATTGAACATCAATTTTTGATGTAGGTGTATGGAGTTAATTAATTAGTGGAATATATTAAATATTTCTATAGAACAATTTATGAAAAATTTTACTAAATTTATTCGTACATTAAATAATATGCATCAAAATTGATGTTGAATTTTATTCAAACGAAATTACATAATTTTATGCAACTTCAAAGTTAGTGACATTTCTCTACATTCAAAAAATTATTTGAAATAAAATGATTGAAAATATAAAGGAACAAAACTACAAACACCTGAATGAAATATCCTTTAATTTGCAAAATGCTTTTTTACAATTTTACCAGTTTTTGCTGTTTCGTGTCGACGAACCAATTAAATACCTTCGTAAAGTTCACAGAATCAATATTTTTTATCTGCCTGTTACGATAGTATGAAGGGCATATAAACATTTTATAAAAAAATTCCGAAACTGACAAAGTTAGAGTTACAACTATAACAAACAATCAATAATAATTTAGACCCGCATGTTTTTCTGTTAAACAAATTAAACTACTCTAATGAGGACTTATTAAAAACGTGCCCAAGAGCAACTTGGAAAAGTTTCAATTAACGAACTTCAACGTGTTTCTCTTGAAACACATTTGTTAGACATATTTGCACAGGAGAATTTTGTACTCTATCAAGAATTAAGACTTATTTATTTTTAATTTCCAAATTTGACTCTTCTCTGAGAAAATAGGAATTTTTCAAGATTTTTACTTATATTTTGATTCACTTGTTTAAAATGTTAAGGTGTTCTTTATTCTTAATCTTTAATTTATTTAAGATGTTAATGTTTAATCTATTTAAGATGATTACGTATGATCTATTTAAGATGTTAGCATTCTTTTAGAATGCATTTTGCATTTAATTTATGTAAAGAGTAGGATATATTTTTACGAACAAATCTACGACTTCAACCGTCGGACATATTGTATTACGAGCGGTACCGAAGAAAGACGGACTTATCCGAAGTACCACTACCGCAAATTTTCGCGCTGGTCCCCACATCCACAAGTGGGATAGTATAATGTAGTTTAACTCATTTGAAGGTCGGAAAGAAAGGAAACGGATATGAAAACTTACGTCAACGTAAATTCCGGGTATGTTGAAATACTTGGTGGCTGGTTCATCGCTGGGTGCGAAACGGTAGAACTCGTGCTTGCCACGGTACCACTTGAGGGAGTAGAGAGGAGCCTTCTCGAGATCGTAATGGCAGCGCAGAATCGCCTTCTGACCACGTTGCACCACCTCCGGAACTATTTCTAGGCTGACATCCCGCAGGCAGCTCGCACCTTTATGGGAAATGAGAACAGGAACGGAGCATTAAGTCTAGTGTGCATCATTAGTCCGCTTTTACTCTTCACGCCGGAGGTTGCACGGCACGCGTCAGCGAGAAATTGCAATTCCACCCGAATGACAATTCCCCTCGCTTCCTCCGACCAACTCTCTTCACCCTTTTCATACATCCTGTACACACACGTCGGCACACACAAACACACAGCGCTTTTTTCTTCACCCTTCCCTCGCTATTTGTCTGCCCCTTTTTGACCTAGCCCCGATCAACCTATCCCTCTGATCCGCTCCGCTTCTTCCTCCTCGTACACCCTCCTTTCTGCTCCTTTTTGCTGACGTTTCGTTCACTCGGATTATCGACGATTCGACCTATTAATGCCCCGAGGAATTGAACCGTGTACGTCATTCATATTAAAACAGAGCCTTTGCTGCTTCCTGATGTCGCTGCAGGATGAGACCTCTTATTACGTGCTCGCTTCCGGCTACGCGGAAGTAGATGCCGCTCAGCCACGAATAGAAACGGAACTCCGCGGGCTGATTTCGCTCCTCGAGAAACGCGGAAACACGAGGCTGGAGTTTGTATCGGGCAGAACTGTGGTTTGTGAATTTTACAGGGTATGATGGCTGGTGCATTCACCTCTGAGGATGAGGATGAAAAATATCGGCCAGGGTAATTTCAAAATTTTGTAGTTTTGCATTGTATTTGATGTATGAATCTAGTTATGAGCACACGTGTATACATAGCAATGTGACTCGTTAAACTGAACTGAATCGACCGTCCAGCTTCATACGTTGAACTTAGGCTATCTATCTCTGAATCTGACTATCCGTGACAGTTATTTGAAGATTTTAAAACAATTTTGATTATTACAGTTGATGTATAAATCTAGTTATATAGAATGAGGTGCTATGTGACTCGTTAAACTGAACTGAATGAACTGTCCAGCTTCATAAGTTGAAGTTAGGGTATCTACCTCTGAATCTGACAAAAAATATATTAAAACTGTGACAGCTGTTTGAAGATTTGAAAGCAATTTTGATTATTATAGTTGATGTATAAATCTAGTTATATGGAATGAGGTGCTATGTGATTCGTTAAACTGGACTGAATCGACTGTCCAGCTTCATACGTTGAAGTTAAGGTATCTACCTCTGAATCTGACAAAAAATATATTAAAACTGTGACAGCTGTTTGAAGATTTGAAAGCAATTTTGATTGTTATATTTGATGTATAAATCTAGTTAAATAGAATGAGGTGTTATGTCATTGCAAAACTATTTTAAGAACTTTAAGGAACTTTTATTTGAAATATGTATTTTAACAACTTATGTGATTCAACTGAAGAATCATTTGATGGTTGAGTTAGGTTAAATTCCTTCGGTTGAATGGACTATTAAAATTAATTTAACTAATTCAAGTTTTAGGTAAATATTGTAACATTAAAAATGTGAAACATTGGTATGAACACTTGATAGGACATTGTAACTAATTTATGGTTGAATTGAAATTATATTTTTAATATGAAGTGTCGATGTGAACATCTAATTGACCCATAATAATTTCATATTTTGATCGAAAGTTATAACTCATATGTAATTCCACATGTTGAACTAACCTCAAATGTTGAGCTAACTTCAAATATTAAGCTAACCTCAAATGAACTATCCTCAAAATTATCACTATATTTATTATTTACTGTATAGTCAATTACATAACATCATGTAGCTTGAATCAACATATGTGAATAAAGGCAATGGTTTAATTTCGGGTCCAAATTAAGAACTTTTCGCAACGTTAATATGTCGTCTGCAAATATTGGAACACTTAGCGTGTAAAGGAGAAATAAAAGGGATAAATGAAAATCCTTCGCTTACAAAGGCAAAAAGCTTCGAAGTTAGAAGAGCTTGTTCCCTTTTCATTTTGAATTGAATGGAATTCTGGAAAATGTAGGCAAGCGAATGCCGTGTGCTGAAAGTTTCTGAAGACAGCTTCCGAGGATTGCAATGTTCTCAATTTTGGTTCGCGATCTCGTCGTATTACTTGATATGCGGATTTAAGCTATTTACAAGACGCGATATAATTTAATAGCAGATTCATCGCAATATTCGGTTGGAAGAATTTTGTTTACTACCTTTCAAGAATTATTTACAAGTTTTCAAACTTCCAAATTGACAGATTGTTCCCTTTTAGAATTTTCTAGCTTTAATTTGTGAATTTCTAACTTTGTGACTTTGTAAATTGCGAAATTGCTAAGTTTCCAAAGTCTCAAACTTTGCAACATCTAAATTTTTGTCAATTTCTAAGTTTTCATAGTATCAAATTTTTTAATTCTCAAATTCTCAAATTTGTATATTTTTAAATTTCTAACTCTCCAAATTTCCACGTTACCAAATGTACTTTCCCACTTTCCAAATTTCTAAATTTCTAAATGACCACATCCTCAGTTCCCAAAATTTCATTATTCTTAATTTCCCAAATTCCCTAATCATCAAATATCTAATTTTGAAAATTCAAATATGTCCAAGCTTTGTGAAAAATTCTCAACTATACAAGTCCCAAATCTGCAAATTTCAAATTTTCAACATTTTGAATCTCCAAATATCAAGATTTACATTACTTACTCCATCTACAAACTGCAGCAGCGTTTGCATACTATTTTAACTCCGAGCATGCAATTATGTTCCCATCCTTCTATACACATTCCTTAGTAACACAGTTGTACAAAAGTTGCAAACAAGTTCAGTGATACGAGTATTTAGATGCACGCAATTACAAGATATTTGATACGAAAGTTTCCCGGAAGGATATGTCTGAGAACATAACTAACGCTCTAATTCTTGGAATGTTTAAGAACAAGTTTCGCGTAGAAGAAAAAATCGATAGATAACCTAGAGAACTGAGAAACTAACTTCAGAGTAAACGATACTTCCATTAGTGTATTTCCTTCTACAAACCGAGACAACTTTCGTTCTTGTTTGGCGAATTTAAATGTAATTAGGTTTCTTCCGGGTACTCCCTTGATATTTGATACTTGATAATACAATTGCTTCCTATACACATTGTGAGCATATACGCCCTTCGTGTTTTAAATTCACCCCTCACGAATTTGTAAAGCCTCCCCTATCGTGTCGCTGAAAGGGACTTTATTTTAATTACTTCTTCCTCATCTTTCGTCTGTAATTATGGAAAATAAACTGTTTCACAAAATCTGGGAAATACAATACTTGTGAGTAGATTTACCAATTATAGTGATGTTCGGCTACATTATATATTTACATTATATTACATTAACCCTCTATAGAGGCTGAATTCCTGAATTCTTAAATTCCTAAATTTCTATGTTCTTTCATTCCTGAATTCCTAAATTTCTACATTCGTAAGTTACTAAGTGTCCAAGTTCCTAAGACACAAAGTTCCCGAATTCCTGAATTCCTGAATTCCTGAATTCCTGAATTTCTGAATTACTGAATTCCTGAATTCCTGACTTCCTAAATTCCAAAGATCTTTCATTCTTAAATTCCTAAATTTCGACATTCGTAAGTTACTTAGTGTCTAAGTTCCTAAGACCCTAAGTTCCTGAATTCCTGAATTCCTGAATTCCTGAATTCCTGAATTCCTGAATTCTTGAATTACCGAATTACTGAATTCTTAAATGTTTAAATTCTTTCATTCTTAAATTCCTAAATTTCTACATTCGTCAGTTACTAAGTGTCTCAATTCCTGAATTCCTGAATTCCTGAATTTCTAAATTCCTAAATTCCTAAGTTCTCTCATTCCTAAATTCATAATTTCTACATCTGTAAGTTACTGTGTGTCTAAGTTCCTAAGACCCTAAGTTCCTGAATTCCTGAAATTTTGAATTCCTAAATTCCTGAATTCCTGAATTCCTGAATTACTGAATTACTGAATTCCTGAATTCCTAAATTATTTCATTCCCAAATTCCTAAATTCTTAAGTTCGTAAGTACCTAAATTCTTAAATTCCTAAGTTCCTAAATTCCTAAATTCCTAAATTCCTAAATTCCTAAATTCCTAAATTCCTGAATTCCTAAATTACTAAAATTCCCAAGATTCCAAATTCCCAAATTCCTCGCATATGACAACCTTGCAAGTGTACAATAAAATTCATCAACAAAAAATGAAAGATTAATACTATATGTTCATTACTGACTCTGGAACTGCACATACAATCATAAATAAATTTGATGACTGAAAACCGCTGATTTCGAATTTTTCGTGCTAAGAGGAAAGAATTCAATCTCTCCAAGTCAGATACCGATGTCAACCCACGTTGGCGCGTGAATGACCCAGGTATCCCCAACTTATCAGAATAACTCGTGGGTTGCAAGACTTGAAGCGCAATAATGCAATAAAATACCGAATAATCTGTGGACAATGAACATTTTATTTCCTCCCTCTAATTTTGCCTCGAATAATTCAGTAAATTGATAAGCTGCTTTACATTCATTGAACGCAGGCATTAAAAGCTCGCTTTTTTCCCCGGAATTCCATTGTTTCTTCGTCGGACGAAGACGTCTGTCCGCCATTTTCATTCCGGTATTCCTAGCAAACAGCGCACCTGTGAACGTGCTCGAGGAAAATTAAGCTCCGTCGGGTACCGCAAAAGGCTGCGATCAGAATTGCAAAGTCCTGTCGGCTCTTTTCCTGCGTTACGTTTTTTCTATTCTACCTGATTGCAAACAACTCGGCCCGCTCGGTTAATACGAGTCAGCTGGATGAAATAAAACGTTCGCCAAGGTAAACGTATGCAGAACAGACAATTTTATATGAATAATCACTGCAGCCCACGCTGACCGACGGAAAACGTGCAAACAGAAATTTTATCGGGGATTGTACGAATTTGATGAATTTTACGCGGTTTTTGCCTTTTTCCATTTTTTTTTTGTTGCTTCGGTAAGATATATCATACCACTGTTTCGCCGGTGGAAAACATGCGACGCGGTTTTTCCTCCCTCGGAATCTAAAGCCACGTCGAAATTTTATGCTTCGGTTACTTTTTACCGACTTTTATCTCCAGCTCTTCTTTCACTTGAATTTTCGAAATTGCGCGACTTACCTTTCAATTGTATGCTCCTGTAATTCGGGGCTGCTTTTTTTCTTGTAAAATGAAACTTGTTAGTGGAACGTGATTTAAACTTTCTGCTAATATTCGTTGTGTTAGAATACACTAAATATTCAAACAAAATAGTAAATTAAATATTACTATTAAATAATAATACTAAATATTAATTTACATTAAATGTATTTAATTTAATAATCTGTGATGTTAAAACTTAATTTGAATTTAACAATATTTAATATAGATAAAGTTACCTTTATAACAATAATTTTCAATCGATTTAAAATTATTAACAGCAAAATTTAAACGTTCCAAAATGTTCAAATATGGCACAAGTGGCAGAGAGAATAAATCGACTTCTGTCACACGTTCTATTTGAAAATTGTTCATTTAATATGCAACAGTTCTGTATTTTGAAATTTTCTCTTCGTCACGATAAGCTTGTCAAAGTTTAGTTTTAGTTGCGATAATTAAAGTCGGTCAGTTGCAATTATCAGATCTACCATTCCCGAATTTCCAACGAACGAACAATCAGCTGATATTTCAAGCGCGATAAATTGTACGCCACTCGAGAGGTAGCGTTAATTTCAGCGTGTTTCTGTCTATCTCAAATGGTTACCACGATATAAATCGAGCAATTATAATTTTCGTTTCGTTCGCTTTTTTTTAATACTGCGTAAGCGTACGTCAGTTTACAATAACAGTGCAGCTGCGAACGAAGTTTACGGAAATTAAACGGTACGCGAACCCACGAGCCAACATCAGAATTGCAAAATTCCCTTTGCGGTAACTGGCAAAGAGTAATATTGCCCATTCTCTTCCTCCGCGATATATTTTACGTGTCTGGATGCACCTGATGTTGTAAATAAACAGGTGCGAATAAACGGATGTAGGATGAAAAGACATCATTTTATTAAATTGATACGTGGAACGAGAAAATTTTGTGCTTCGAGCGTATCAAACTTTTGAACTTTTAAATTTGTTGATTAACACACTTTGAAATAATTAAACTTGCGAATTTCGAGGTTATGAAATACGCGAATTTTTAGATGTTCAAGTGACTTAGTTACAAATTTTTAAATAATTGAATTTCCTGAATAAAAAATGTTCTGATGTTCGAACACTCAAAATTATAAGTTTTTGATACTTCTCAATTTTTTAATTATCGAAATTTTGAATTTCTTAGATACCCAGATTTAAAATTCTTAGGTAGCAAATTTGTCAAATGAAAACTTGACAATTTCCAAATTTTCAAATTTGCTGAAGTTGAACATCTCAAATGTCGAAATTAGCAAATTAAATTTTCAAATTTGTTAAAGTAATAAATTTCTAGGTCCGTAAATTCTTGAATTTCAGAATCCACAAATTTAAATTTCCGAAGACCCTAAAAATTCCCAACAATACTACAATTCGAAATATTACAAAAATTCTAAGAATTCCAAATTTCCAAATCCCTACATTCTTAATTATCCTAATTATCAAATACCAAAACTTTGAAATTCCTAAAATTTCTTATACACAGATTTCCAAATGGTAAAATTCGGAAATTTTTAAACTCCTACATTTTATAATTTCTAAGTTTCTAAATTCCTGAATTCCTGAATTTCTGAATTCCTGAATTTCTGAATTCCTGAATTCCTGAATTCCAAAACTCTTAAATTTCGGAATTTCTTAAACTCTCAGGCCTCAAAGCCTCAAGTTTCCTAATCCTCAAAATTCCAAATCTCCACATTCTTGGATTCCTAAATATTAAAATCCCTAAATTTCCAAATTCCCAAATTCCCCAATTCCACAATTCCCCAATTCCCTAATTCCACAATTCCCCAATTCCCCAATTCCACAATTCCCCAATTCTCAAATTCTATAATTCCCCAGTTCCACAATTTCCAAATTTTCCAATTCCCCAATTCCCAAACTGCCAAATTCTCGAATTCCCCAATTCCCAAATTCCGCAATTCCTAAATTTCCTAATTCCCCGATTCCCTAATTCCCCACCAAGTTCTCTATTCTCCAATTACCCAATACTCTATACCCCTATTCCACAATTACCCAATTCCCCTATTCTCTTATTCCCCTATTCCCCAATTCCTCAATCCCACAATTCCACAATTCCCCAATTCCCCAATTCTCAAATCCCAAATTCCCCAATTCCCCCATTCCCCAAATCCCCAATTCCCCAATTCCCCTATTCCCGATTTCCCAAGTCCCCAAGTTCCCAAATTCCCCAATTCCCCAATTCCCCAATTCCCCAATTCCCCAATTCCCCAATTCTCCAAATCCCCAATTCCCCAATTCCCCAATTCTCAAATTTCTCAAATCCCCAATTCCCCAATTCCCCCATTCCCCAATTCCCCAATTCCCCAAATCCCCAATTCCCCAATTCCCGAATTCCTCTATTCCCGATTTCCCAAGTCCCCAAGTTCCCAAATTCCCCAATTCCTCAACTCCCGAATTCCCTAATTCCCCAATTTCCCAATTTCCCAATTCTCCAATTCCCCAATTCCCCCATTCCCCCATTCCCCCATTCCCCAATTCCCTAATTCCCTAATTTCCCAATTCCCCAATTCCCCAAGTTCCCAAATTCCCCAATTCCTCAACTCCCGAATTCCCCAATTCCCCCATTCCCCAATTCCCTAATTCCCCAATTCCCCAATTCCCAAGTTCCTCACTTCACAACAACCTTGCTCCACTCCATCAACCAACATACCTAAACATTAAAAAAAAAACAATAACCATACAAATCTACAACCATAAAATCCATAAAATTTTCTTCAAACCTGTCCCCATATGACCGTAAACCACACGCATATACGAGGAAAGCCTCGATCGTTCCCGGAGGAATTCAATACCGAACGAAGGGGCTTATTGTCGTTCCGCGGTACTGAACTTTCGACTTTAAGGCCGAGTAGCAGTAAATCAAACAGAAGTAACAAACACAGATTTAGCATCGCGACTGTATCGTATATGCTACTCGGGCACACGTTGAAAAAGCACACTTTTTGTACGTGTCGTGAACACTGGCGCCCGAGACAAGTTAACGAATTCTTTGAGTTATTACAGGAAGTTTGGCGGTTCGATAGGAACCGGCCAGCAACGGCCACGCCAAAATGTCATCACGATTTTTCACAGGCACACGTTTTTACGCCGGCAAACAAGGGGCCGAGCTTAGGGACGCTTTCATAACAACGGTTTCATTCGACGAAATAGACGACATCGTCTGGAGAAAAACTCCACAACATATGGCGGACTTCCTAAACTGGAAACGTTTTTGGGTCACGTGATAAATGGAACGAACTTAATATTGATGTCGGATTAATTTGCTTTTCGGTATCCTTCGTTTTTTATATTAATCTGTAACAGGGTCAAACTGCGAACTCTTTTACAATGGGAGAGAACGGAGTTCGTAGTAAAAATATATACAGGATACTTAATACTGGGTCCTTTCAGTTTTATTTCAATGTTAGAAGTTATTTCTATTGAAATAAATATAGGGTCTTTTATTTTTAACTCGACGTTAGAATTCATTCATTTTTATCGCAATTTTAGAGGAAATAAGGAATAAATACAAGGTGAATACAGGTAAGAATAAATACAGGGTTTCATTTTTTATCTCAACAAATATTAGAACGAAATAATTCATATAGAAATAAATATTGGGTGTTGCATTTTTATCTCAAAACATTAGAACGAAGTAATTCAAGTAAGAATAAATATAGGGTGTTTCATTTTTACCTGAACAAATATTAGAACGAAATGTATATGTGCTAAATATTTTCTGTAACAAAGATAACAACATTGTAGTTGCATTAAAATGAAAGAAAATCAAGATGAAATTTTCATGACACTTACACTCGTTACCAGTTGATAGAGTCAGTTAATATGCACCATTTTCTGTTTAACTTTAGCTTCCATATTTAAGTTGGTTTTATAGGAAAGCATAATCAGATGCATCATTTTCGTAAATTTACGAAGGTTACATCTACGTAACTGATGTGGTCCGTGTTTATTCAGAAATGGTACTGAGATTCTGCTTCATGTTCCTGCGCAAACCTACATCACACACAAGTCATGTTATCAGCAAACGATTATCTCGAACTGATGCGACGATACACTAATATTGTACCTTACCATACCTAACCTTATTCTCCATATCTCATACCGTATCTAGGTATTTTGAACATAACCTCAAAAGTACCAAAAGAACATAACCTCCAAAGATATAACCAGAATCGAATCAAATTTACTCTAATTGTAAAAGTTACAAAAACTTTAAAAAAATAAACAATTTCTGTGTAAAGTATTTTATACTATATAATAAAATATGTCAGTAACATTAAATTTTTTAATATCCCAGTATATTTTTATATAAAACGTTTCACAAAGATACTCATGAAATATGTCTTCATTTGATGAAATAATGACCTTAAATTCTTCTCTGCTGTTTCATCCACCAAAATTATAATTAACACACAGTGCTCCTCTCACGTTTAACATCAAACAAATTTTCGCTTCGCAACTTTTAACATTTCTAATTGTAAACCAATTTGAATCTTTTTAACAATCACTTTTGACTTCAATCTCTTTGACAATTGCTTCAGATAATCTTCCTGATAATTGCTTTATATTTTAATCTTCGGTTACTGCTCATTTTAATCTTTCTAATAATTGTCCCCGATTTTAATCTTTCTGATAATTGCCTTCGACTTTAATCTTCCCGATAATTGCCTGCGATTTCAACCTCCTTCTCGTGTACAATAATCACGTTCATTTGAAATATTCTTAGTAATTTAGGAGTTTGGAATTTTTCTTAGAAATTTGGTGATACTCGGTATATATGACCGTCTACAGCGATAACCAACGGCTTAAGTTTAGGGTTACTCGCTAGATTATTTATGCATCGAGTTATCCCAGAGGGTAATTTTCATCCACCCTTTTCTTCCCATTTCCCTTCGTCGCACGTTCGCCATTTGCATATGGACGCGACTCTCTCGATTCTTCGGAAAAATCCAAGAATGCCGGGGACAAAGTTTCTGCTTCGACTCCAGCACTGATTTCGAAACTTTTTTTCACAGGTCGCTGCTGCGGGGAAAACATTTCCATTCGACCACGTTTTTTAATCAACGTGTTCGAGGAGAACTCGATGTTCATTGTGTCACTGGACAAGGGGGTTAATTAATGATCAAAACAACTGTTCCCACGGAAATCTATAGCTCTACGTAAAAACATTTGATCTCAAGTTTTTATTTTTCTGAATCTTGCAATTTTCAGAGTGGTGCATTTTTTTAATGCACATTTTTCACTTTTCTATATTTCTACATTCTTCACATTTTTTTTTGTTCTTTTCTACATTTTTCACACTTTTCTTGTTCATTCCTATATTTTTCACATTTCTATACACATTTTCCAAGTTTTCATATTTCTATATTAATTCTATATTCTCTGTATTTCTCAATTTTCATATTCTCCTACATTTTTCATATTTCGTATTTGCACATTCTCAAACTGTACGTTCTCAAAGTTTTGTGCATCTAAATTTCTCAAATTCCCAATTTTCCCATTGAATCTTCGAATTTCAACATTGTCAGATTTTTAAATTTTCTAGTTCTCTGATACAATCGATACAATGTATATAATACATTATAATAATTATACAATGTACTTATAATACATTATGAAAGCAGTGTATAGATTTTGTTTAATTGAAACAAAATTGTATGAATTATATAAAACAGTAACATAATTATTCTACAACTAGAGTATGGTTTTAAAAATTGTATTAGTTTATTTATATATTTATTTATGATTAATAACAAATTCAATTTTCATTTCATATTATTAGAAATACAATTGTATGAATTATATAAAAGAGTGACATAATTATTCTACAACTAGAGTATGATTTTAATAACCTTCTTAGTTTATTGTATAATCATTTATGATTAATAAATGAATTTTTATTTCATACAAAATTTTATTTCATATTATTAATTTTATAGAATTGTTGAATATGGGTTGTTATAAAATTGCTTTCCAAAACCAAAGAATATAACTTCTTTTTCTACGTCGCCATTTTCCGCAGAAAAGTCCTACCATCGTACATAATGGTGGCTCAACAAATTTTTGTTCATTCTCAGAAGAGAAATTAAATATATAGTATAGAAATAGAAATTTAATATATAGTATAAAAGAAATCCTCTGAAAGTTTCAGTAGAAAAAATGAAATGAAAAGACATTTGCTGAGGCACGCTGTCAACTACCAATACAGATAGACTACATTCAACCCTACAGCATGGTTATTGTCCTCTGCACCACGTGTTCAGTAAAAACACCATAATTGCGTCTGTGAGCGATCTAACCTACAGAGCGTAAATGAACAGCGATTATAAGCGACAATAATTTAAAAGAAACGCGACGACGAAGAAACAAACGCCATTGAGAATCACCGGTGTGTTCCATCAATAGCTGAAAACGTTCAGTCGTCTTTCACTTGCTGGAATGAATTGTAGGGTTTAATCTGCTCGCAGCCATTGAATCGATTTCAACGATAATCCATTTAAAATCGAACAGTAACGAACTTTCAGCTCGACGGAGTCTCTTGTCTTCAAATTTCTGGGAGATTTGCGGCTCCGTCGTCGCTCGATTGTATAGCAATTTTCGCTGCTGCGGATACAAGTCGCAGCTGATTCGATGAACACGAGAACGATACGATTTTCTTCCTAACGCGGAAAATGTACTTTTGGGTTTAATGGACTTTTGGAAGTTGGGGGAAGGTCTATTGCACACGAGACGAGACTCAGAATCTGAGAGCTAAGTTGGTCCAGGTTGGATAGGTCCTTTTGAGGAACAATGTCACAAACTGGTGTGATAGTGTTTGGAAATTTTAGAATTTGGAGATTTGGGAGTTTGGAATATTGGGTTGAAAAATTTTTGAATTACAAGGGTAGTTTTGCAATTTTGGGAGGTGGAAATGGAGAATTTGAACATTTGGGAAAGTAGATGTTGAAGGATTTGAAAGTGAAAAAATTTAAGAATTTAGGGAAAGTGAACATTGAAGAATTTGAAAGTCAAGAATCTTGAGAACTTAGAGAAATTGTAGAATTTGTAAATGAAGGAATTTGACAATTTAGTAAATTGGAAATGGATTTGAAAATGGAAGAATCTGAGAAAATGGGGAAATGGAAATAGAGGGATTTGAGAATGAAAAAATTTGAGAATTTAGGGAAAGTGAAAATTGAAGAATTTGAAAGTCAAGAATCTTGAGAATGAAATAAATAGAAATTGTAGAATTTGAAAATGAAGGAATTTGAGAATTTTGAAAAGTACAAGTTTAAAAATGTAGAAACTCATAATTTAGGAAAATGGAAATTTGAAACGAAATATTTGAATACCAAATAACTAAACAATTAACATAAAGTACCATATAATTCAAATATTTGTAAATAATGAAGTACCATTACGTGTTCATTCGATAATAAAAGTTTTGTACAAAGTGATGCTAGAAAGATACTCCGAAGATCTGAAATGCAAGGAACAGTAAATTTGAGAATGTCGAACTTCTCGATCACGAAGTTTCTACAATTCTAAAGTTCAAAAGTGCAGCACTTCAACGGCGAGTTCAGTAGCTGCAGTTCAAAGCACATCTAAAATAGAAGTCTCAAGTATTTCTAACAATGAGTTCTGATTTCTGTTTTCGAAGAAATTGATAGAAAACAGTGACAAAGAAAATAATACTGGTACAAATATTTTTTGATACTTGAATTATTTACACATCTATGTAAGTTTAAGTTAATATTAAATAAATTTACTATACAAGTTTAAGTTACATACATATGTACACATGTGTAAACCTTATACTTTGTACACATGTACACACATGTGTAAACCTTATACTTTGTACACATGTTTACACATGTGTAAACTTTATACTGTATACACATGTTAACTTACGTTAATATAAATTAACTAAAAAATTATTATATAGTTTTTGACTATGTAAATGCTTAATATCGACAACATAAATAATATTTAATAAATTTTCTAATTTTTTTGAATTTACATAATTTTTCATGAGTCTTGAAATTAATATCCATATTAATGAGTTAAAACCTGTATACTGTATATGGAAAAATAAAGCAGTCATTTTGTACTTTTAATACAACTTCATAATAAAATGTTTAACACTGTACGTAAATAATAATATTTATCTAACAATATTTTTTTCTCATTTCTGTCTATGAAATATATGAATTTTGTTGATAAAAAAACACCCTATAGATTAAAAAATGATAATTTTCGTGTTACAAATTTGAAACTGTAATCCGACAGCTATTTACAAAGAAAATACTCTGAACGTCCTTCGTTTCCAACAAATTGAAAATTCTTTTGCGCTTTCATTCATTTTAATTCGTGTTGTCTTTGCATTCAATAAAAATTTCGTAATTCTGTCAAACGGATTGCGACTATTGTTATTGAAAATCGATGAAACGTTCATTTGATTCAAGAACGTCTCTCAAAGGTCCCACTAAAGCAACAGAAAACTCCTTCTTTTTCAATACGTAAAAATTTCATCGAGCTTTTCAGTAGCAAAAGCTTCACGGCAGAAAATCGTTTAAAATGCATCGACACAATTCCGATAACTGGTAATATCGGCAATTTTCTAGTTACATTTCGTGCTTTCACGTTCCAACCTGATTTCACTGTCCAATTCCGAAAGGTACGACTGAGTGATTTTTACTGAATCGTGAAACAATTTCTCTTGGTGTTACTGTCGAATCAATTTCATCTATCAAATTTTTATTATATATCTTTCTTATCGTACTTTATATAAGATTTATTTACTTCATAAAAGATTCTATAATTTATACATTATATAATTGTTACTATATGGTCAATGTTTAACAATGTTTATTCTGGTTTATTTAAATCAATTCAAATTTTATCTTTTATCGTACTTTATATAAGTTGGATAATGCATACGTGATATAATTATTATATTACATACAAATTCCGAAAAATAATCTACTTTGCTGACACAAAAAACATAACAGCATTTATTATCATACTGCAGTATATCAATAACGAAATGTAAAATTATTTTTTCAGTTTTAATTTAAATTCCATTTAGAATTGATTTTGCAGTTTTAATTTAAACTCAATTTAGAATTAATTTGTCAGTTTTAATTAAAATTTAATTTCAATTTCTCTACAACAAGCGTTCCAGAATTCATTTTATTCAAAAATTTCGTGTCGTTTCAAAATGTGTAATTAAACTGGAACTGAAATATTACATTTCTCGTAAAAATAATTTAATTTCTTAAACAAAATGAGTTCCTGTTAATTCTAGTACAAATATCTAATTTTGATAATGAAAATAATATAAAAGGTATTAGATGTACTGTCTATAACTAATAGTTAATGATTGAATATATTTGTGGATTTCTTTAAATAAAATATTGGCACAAAATATTAACTGCTGTTTGTGTAATAGTATTGCATTACTGTTTTAGATAGCAATTTTTAATAATATTTTTAATATTTAGTTTTAATATCATCGTAATTACTTGTAATTTCTATGAAAAATGTGTTCTTACAATGCCTTATAATTATTATTAACACTCACACGTAATTTGCTTTTCCATATAAAAAAAAGAATGCTTTTCTACAAAATTAAACCTTCAATAAAACATCCTGATTAAAAATTGCTAAATACGAACGTCAAATTAACCAAAAATTGCATGGAAATATTTGAAGATAATTTACGGAGCAAGAATTCCTAATTTTTCAATCAAATAATCAGATTAAGGTTATGTATTGAACTGGATAAAAGCATCTGTCTCAAGGAATTGTTCTAACAATACAGCTTGGCGATTAATACGATCAGTCTCCTCAGCGCGCGAATTTCTCTGTTTATATACATAACGTATTAAATCTCATCGTTACATCAAATCCATTCCTATCATAATCTCCTTACAGCGATTATACGTCATAGTTATCGAGAACAAACAGTTTAATTAATATTCTGTGGTTAACTGCGTGCCGAACTAATATAACGATTGTTATCATAGTTTTAGGTTTCATAATTTATAAAGGTTAGGTTATAATTTACATATGAAGGTTAGGTTATAATTTATTTATAAATGTCAGTTTAAAATTAATTATAAAAGTTAGGTTATAATTTATTTATGTAGGTCAGGTTAATATTTACTCACAGATTAGGTTATAACTCATTCAGGTTATAGTAACATGATATAAAAATATAACATATGAGATTATAGTGATATGACTAGTTTATAATATAATAGTATAAGAATATTGTAATATGGTTATGGTAATAATATTATCTGCACAGTTGAGGAGGTGGTTTTACATGCATATAACAATGCAAATGAAGAAATTAATTATGTTATGGAGTTGACGTGACAGTGACATGCTCATCACTATCAGATGTTCTGTCACTACAACATCTGTCAGTTTGCATACTGCGGATCTAGAGATTAGCTTTAGGTGCTAATCTACATCTTGTGTAATGTACATATCAGGTTATTTTACGTAAGGTAAACAATTATATTGTCAAACATAATTTTGTTTTAAACATTTTCAAATTAAACTGAAAACTTTCGAAGTAAACATAAAATGATAAGAAAATTGTTTAAAAAATATCAAATTTTCGTATAAGTAAATTCTGCAGCTAAAAAGTTTGAATCATATTCATAGTTTTTCTCTGAAATTGTCGAAGGTGAAAATTCGTGACTAAAAATTGTGACGTGATTTCCTGGAAGGAGATAGCTTTTAAAGCTCATCGAAATGAAGATAATGACGCAGTCAGATGAGCGACAGAAAATGGGGTGTCTTTCGACAGGACGTCAGGTTGACACATCAGAAAGCTCTTCCGTGAAACTCCAATCTCGGATTATTATATCAACGTCATGAAGCACGCTAGATTCTTTCTGTGAATTTTCAATCTAATCTGCAGAATAATCAGATCCTGTATCCACGGTTTTGAATTGCAATTCAATTTCCTGTCGAAGATCACGTCTTTCAGTGTTGCCAGATGTAACTTATAACTGTGGCATTTTAAAGAAATTTCATTTAAAAAATGATTACATTACTATTACTATTACATTTGTCATAAGAATAATATAATATTTAAATTGTTATTGCTTGAAATTCTGTTCAAGAAAGTCTTAGATTTAGAAATAGCCTTAGAAATAAAAATGTTATTTATTTCTCGATTACATTGTACTGTTTTTATATATGAGATGTGGATTCTTTATGTGGTTTTAAATCTTTGGTAGAAATTTTTTTTTTCTTTTGAATACTTGTCAAATTTTTTGACGCTGACTTTTATACGATTTTATGATTCATTGAATTATTTTTAAATTTACTTTGACAATGATGTTGTTACAAAATATGATGAGAGATATAATAAGATTAACAAATTTATGATGCAATTAATTTAATAATTTAATAATTTGATATTTCGATAATTTGATAATTTGATCATTTGATCATTTGATCATTTGATCATTTGATAATTTGATAATTTGATAATTTAATAATTTAATAGCTTAATAATTTAATGATTTAATGCTTTAGTAATTTAATAGTTTAACAATTTAACAATTTAATAATTTAACAATTTAATAATTTAATAATATAATCATTTAATCATTTAATCATTTAATCATTTAATAATTTAATAATTTAACAAATGTTTCTTAAATTCGCCATGAAATATACACTGAGCAATAATTCACGTCAATAAAACATTTCTATACACAAAAGGTTGCATTGCTAAAAAATGTTTTCCTCAAATTTAAAAGTATCATTTCTAAAGAAATGGTTCTCATTTTCAAGGTGTTTTTACCGTAGTATTCACGAGAGATAAATGCACAACCATTTACTACAAGAATTACATAATCCAGAGATATCTTAAAATGTTGTACAGAAAATGCGGCAATTCGTTCCATACACCTGGTGTCACAACAAATTAAGACATTTTCAGCTTTTTCATATACTCGTCTAAAATAAAAAGATAATCAGAATTACGTTTTTCGTTCACAGCATCGTTGTTTATTTAGTCACATTGTCATTTGTATAGCTTCAAATTTAAATAAAAGCAAAAGCAATATTTTGCTAAATATTTTCGTAGAATCAAATTGTGAGTATTGAATATTTACAGGATTACTAACAAAAATTATTTTAATATTTGTCTATTTACAATCACGATTTGATAAATTAAAGATTTAAGATTTATCAAATCGTGATTATAAATATAAATTATAATTAATGTTTTCTTATCACTTTTAACTGCATATTTCTTCATAATTTCAACAAATTATCAAATAAAACTATTCCAAAATTTATCTCATCTTAATCTAAGATTTATCTTATCCTATAAAATCACTTTGGAATTCTTTAGAAATACGTATGTACTGAGTAACATATTTCCTTAGAATTTTACACCCGCTAATGAACACCCTAAGCAAACAATCTTCAAAATCCTAGTAAACATTCGAAAGACTAGTAAGCATCAAATATCCAATTCAGCTCGCAAAACGTCTACGATTACCGTATACTTCACGTATTTACCGTGAAACAACGTATTCTCATGTTAAATTCAGATTTCAATGCTCGTGTTTCATTAAAAATCAAAACACGTAGGGGTAGAAATTCAAGCATTATCCTGCTAGATTAACTTCCTTTCCGGATTAGAGCGAAAATGTCGAGGATACAAAAAAATAACTACCTTCACACCGTAATAGACGAAATAGTGTAAACGGAGCAAAGGAATTTCCATCACTAGAACCAGTGTTAACTTGCACTATTTTGACGAGTCTGACGCACTCGTACTTCAGCTGTGAATTTTACTTGAATTAATTCGACTCAACTTGGAGTTCAAGTCCAATTATAATTTGCATAGTCAACTGCATACCAGATTACCATAACATTTTCTTTGTCTATTTTAACATTGTAGCTGTGATTAGTTACTTCTGACTGACGCACCTGACAGGTAAATAGGACAAGGGGTTACACTTCTAAATTGAAAATGAAGGGAAAAAATGAATAAGTACATCAACCAACATGTACGACCCTTTTTTTGTTTATCGCAACATCAGGTTAGCGACTGTCTACAAGTTTAAATACTTATTGTTGTTCGCTAATTGATTGAGGAGAAAACTGCGGGTTCTATAGGGTTTTATATCCTATTGAAGATTCCGATCGTCTTGCAGAATGCAATCAGTGTCCTGGTTGAGGTGATTGTATCTGTGAGTTCGTCCTAGATATTTTCTTCGTTCTTCGTATTTCCTGCATTTTAGCATAATATGGTTGATACTTATTCGTTACATACACAGTATGTCTGAAAAGTAACGGAACTAAATTCAAGGAAAACTACTAGCACCATCTATTAAAACAATATGCTATCCGAAAACAGTATTCCTCCCCTACAAAACAAAACAATCATTATTAGAATCGAGCAAGGAATTGCAAACTTATAGCGTTTAAAGCGACAGAACCTTTCGTCACCGTGTCACAAAATCACGATGGAGCAAAGAGCGAATATTAAATTCTGCTCGGTAAAGCTCGGTAAAACTTTTACAGAAACGTTTGAATTAATGAAAAATGTTTATGGCGACGATTGTTTATTCCGTACACGTGTGTTCGAGTGGTATAAGCGATTCCAGGATGGTCGTGATACTTTGGAAGACGACCCAAAGCCAGGTTTTGGGTTTTTCTCAATTCTAAACGATTCTAGAGGTATTATACTTCGGGAATTCGTTCCACAGGGAAAAAATGTTAATGGCGAATATTATCTGGGTGTTATGGAACGTTTGTGGAAAAGAATCGTTCGTGTGAGGCCCGAATATCGAGCGCCAGGGAGTTGGTTTCTGTTGCATGATAATGCACCAAGTCACAGAACTGTCGCAGTTCGTGAATTTTTGGCGAAAAAACAAGTCTGTGTGCTCCAACATCCTCCATATTCGCCTGACTTATCTCCACGCGATTACTTCCTTTTTCCAAAATTGAAATTAGCCATGAAAGGAACGTTTTATGACACTGTTACACAAGTCCAAGCAGCTGTGACAAGGGTGATCGAAACGATTCCGCAAAACGGCATAAAAAAATCTATGTTAACATTGCCTGAGCGTGCCCAGCGGTGTATTGATGGGGAAGGGATGTATTTTGAATAAAAAGAATCAATTTTGGCAAAATAACTAATACTTTTCTTTTTATTTAAAAAGTTCCGTTACTTTTCAGACATACTGTGTAGAGTGGGAGCACTGTTGTTAAGAATATAAGAGTGTGACAGTTTGGTATGGTTCTGATTCGAGTTATTGCTGTTTGTTGCCTCCTGTCGAGACTGGAATTTGTTTTAAGGTTGTGGAAGCTGTAACTTGTGACTCTTTGTCTCAACATATGACAAAAACGCAACAAAATTTTGTAATATAAAATATGAAACTTGAAGCCAAGACTTGGTAGTTCTACTGTTAATATTTAACTGAAGTATTTGTTTAACAAGGAAAAGATTTTTAAAAATTTATTTTGATCGTTCATGGATTATATCATAAGATCCTTTATCGAAATAAGCGTCTACAACTGCTGTCATAAGTTGAACCAGAAATTTTTCTTCCTACGAAAGTTTGTGGTCGACAAGTGCCTCGCATAACAAGGAAAAACTTTGTACGTGAAATAGTAGATGAGATCTGAGAAGAAAACTCGTTGCGGTATTAAAACATCTCGATATGCTCATTAAATCTAGCCGATTAAGAAAGAAGTTTGAAGTTTTATGTCTGGGGAAAAAGTTACTGTATTGCCTTGCTGTTAACAACGCGTTTGAGTTATGTAAGTTTCAGTTTATTTACAAAGATGCTGTAGTATGAAGTTCTTTAAATTTTCAGACACTCAAAGTTTCGAAATTCCTCAAATTTTTAGGTTCTGAAGTTTTAAAATTTTTATGATTTTCAAGGCTCTAAATATTTTAGAAGATTTCAGACTCTCAAGGTTCTAAAATTCTATAAATTTTCAGGTTCTCAAAATTTCAAAATTCTATAAATTCTCAGTCACTCAAAGTTCAAAAATTTTATAAATTCTCGAAGCTATAAAATTCTCCAAATTGCCAACTTTTGAAGGTTCTAAAATTCCCTAAATCTAAGCCAACAAATTTAATAAATTCTCCAAATGTTCAAGTTGTCAAAGTTAAAAAATTTCCCAAATTCTCAGTTTCTCAAGGAATCAAATTTTTCCTACTTCCAATCGTAACTCACAAATATTCCTCCGCCAAAAACCTATTAACCGTTCACTCCGTATGCTCTCAACCAAGCAATATAAAAATTAATTGCATATATAAAAGAGGGAACGATGCAGAGGTAAATTAACGCGGTGTAACGTAGTAGTACGTCCGTTGGCCCGAATATCGTTCAATTAAACTCGAAGTAGAACATTAGAACGCTGAAAGCAGCTCGTGATTATGTCTGTCGTGAAGAAAATTTAACCTCCATCATGTGTTTAAGACAGTTCGAAACGTTTCTCGCAATTTCAACGAGGAATTCTCGAAAATCCGCAGTGTTCTCGTTAAATTCAGCCAGGTATTCGGCGCCGGGGCGTTGAGAACATTTCGATAGACGAGATAATTAACCAATAAACTGGAGCCTGCGGTACTCGGTGTAGGGTGCAAAAAAAACTGGCAAATGCGCTCTGGAAATGCAGTTTATTTGCTACGCGTCTTGTGGACTGGACCGTTTACCGACGAGGTCAACAGTCCGACTTTTCCCTCACTTTTCTCGCTGCTCATCGTGTTGACTCGTTTCGGCAAAAACCAATACGAAAAATCCCATCGTGAAATGTGCCGATGAACGAACAAAAAGTATTTAACGATTTCATTCTCGTTCGGATATGGCCTATGCTTGCTATCTGCAGATATGCGAATGTGATCTGTGAAAATTTTTGATGAAATAAAATGTTTAGTGATGGGTTTTTTAGTAACTGGAGGAATTATTTTAAATGAATTTTGGAGAATTGGAAGAGGAGAATGAATAGTGGAATGGATGCAAGGTATGTGTTAGAGTGAAAATTATTGCGAAATATTTGATTTATTTTGTTTAGTTTATTTTGGAATGTGGGTGAATTGCCAAAAATTTCCAAATTTCTAAATTTTTAACTTCCTAAATTTTCAAATTTCTAAATTTCCAAATCACTAAATTTCTAAATTTTCAAATTCCTAAATGACCAATTCCCTAAATTTCCAAATCCCTAAATTTCCAAATCCCTAAATTTCCTAATTTCTAAATTTCCAAATTTCTAAATTTCCAAATGCCTAAATTCCCAAAACCCTAAATTCCCAAATCCCTAAATTCCCAAATCTCTAAATTTCCAAATCCCTAACTTTCAAAATACTTAAATCCCCAAATCCCCAAATTGTGAACCTTCCAAATCCCTAAATCCCCAAATCCCCAAATCCCCAAATTCTCAAATCTCCAAATCTCCAAATCCCCAAATTACCAAATTTTCAAATTTCCAAGTCATATTCTGATATCTCCAAATGTACAAAATCTCTCTCAATTAGCAGAAGCATTCAACAAATGAATCTTCCTTGTTGTAATTGCAATTTATATTCATTATAATTTAATTATAAGACTCATTTAGAGATTAATTTCATCTAGTAGCGAAAAAGTTTTAACAGCATTGGATATTGAAATGCTCGAAGAATAACAAGTTTAAAACTTCCTTAGTAGGGGAAGTAAGATTGATGATTCTCTGTTTAGATTGTTCAGTTGTTCCGAATATCCCTATATTTCTACCCAAATACTCGCTCATTCTCATCACCTTATTTACTAGTCAATTTATTTACGAAAATAGAATATATATATACTTACATAAACCACCTCAAGTTTCTGGATTTTTAAAATTAGTAATGCAATAATAAATGCAAAAATAATGCAATAAATTAGTAATTAAGGGATCATATTGAAGGTTTTCAATGCTATCAATTAATAATTGAAACAGTGTCAAGGATATAGATGCTATAAATTAAAAATTAAAAAACCATCTCAGTGCTCGAAATTGAAAATTAATAGTTGAGGACAAAGTGCTACACATTAATAGTTAAAGTCCCACATAAAACATCCTAAACGCTATAAATCAATCATCAAACCTACCCACGTGATTCCAAATTCCAAATGCAAAAATTGACAATTAAAAAATCATAACAACTCTTTAACTATTAATAATAATACAAATTAATAACTAAGCTACTGTACAAATTCTCCAACCACCAAATACCACAAATTAATAGTTAAAGTCTCACATAAAACATCCTAAATGCTATAAATTATCAGACCTACCCACAAGAATTCCAAATGCTAAAATTAAAAAATGGAATATCAACTCTCTATTACAAACTAATAGCTACGATAAAAATTCTCCAACCCCCAAACGCTACAAATTCACCCCTATTCCGTAACACGATAATAATTTCCATTAAGAACTAAATCCAATTCCCGGAATGTTTTCGGTAGCAACAGTAAAAGCTTAAACAGCGATACTTTCCTTCCACATTTCCCCAAGAAGAGAGAAGGTACTTTTGTGTTATTCCAAGTAAAGGAATCGAAGCTCCATAAACAAGCGAAACCAAGGGATGAACCGATAGAATTCGTTGGCTCATAAAAGCAACCGTAAGCATTACAAAGAGGCGAAAGGGGGTGGTTTGGCAGAAGGGGATGGCGGGGTAGGAAAGATAATGAGCATTGAGTTACAGACTGAATTTCTGCCTAGCCGAAAGAACAACGTCGAAATGACGTAATTAGGGGAGAAGGTTCTGGCTTCGATTCGCCGGAACAGGGGTCGATTTCACAGGCGATTCTGAAGCATCTCCGTTCAAACTTTCGAGCTCCCTTGCTAACTACCAATGAGAACCGGAACAGAACGAAGAGAGATCCCCTTCCGTCCTGCTGAATTTATCAGGTACAGACTTCGTTACTGTCGTTATATTGCTTCGCCATGGAGTTAGTAATTTTACTTCCTCCGAAGATATCTAAAGTCCAAAAGTTTGAAGAGCGATTTGTTTCAGAAAAATTGCCCAAGCAATTCTTACGTTTAGGCTTTCAATTTGTGTCCAAAATTCCAAAACTCCAAAATTCTAAAATTCCCCAATTCCAAAATCCCACAATTCCAAAATTACCCAATTCCATAATTACCCAATTCCAAAATTCCCCAATTCCTAAATTACCCAATTCCAAAATTCTCCAATTCCTAAATTTTCCAATTCCAAAATTCCACAATTCCAAAATTTCCTAATTCCAAAATTCCACAATTCCCAAATACCACAATTCCAAAATTCCAAAATTCCAAAACTCCAAAATTCTAAAATTCTCCAATTCCAAAATCCCCCAATTCCAAAATTCCCCAATTCCTAAATTCTCCAATTCCATAATTACCCAATTCCAAAATTTCCCAATTCCTAAATTCTCCAATTCCAAAATTCCCCAATTCCAAAATTCCCTAATTCCAAAATTCAAAAATTCCAAAACTCTAAAATTCTAAAATTCGCCAATTCCAAAATGCCCCTATTCCTCTATTCCCCAATTCCAAAATTCCAAAATTCCTCAATTCCCCAATTCCAAAATTCCCCTGTTCCCCTATTCCCCAATTCCCCTATTCCCCAATCCCAAAATTCCCCAATTCGAAAATTCCCCAATTCCCCAATTCCCCAATTCCCCAATTCCAAAATCCCCCAATTCCAAAATTCCCCATTCCATAATTCCCAATTCCAAAATTCTCCACTTCCATAATTCCCCAATTCCAAAATTCTCCAATTCCAAAATTCCCTAATTCCAAAATTCCCTAATTCCAAAATTCCCCAATTCAAAAATTCAAAAACTCCAAAATTCTAAAATTCCCCAATTCCAAAATGCCCCTATTCCCCTATTCCCCTATTCTCCAATCCAAAAATTCCCCAATTCCCAAATTCCCAAATACCCCAATTACAAAATTCTCTCATTCCAAGATATCAAATTTCTAATATTTCCACCTCAAAAATTTCCAGCGATTTATTTCAGAAAAATTGCCCAAGCAATTCTTACGTTCAGGCTTTCAATTTGTGTCTCATAAAAGATTTCTCCTCATGAATTAAGTTTTGTATGTCAAAGTTTTCTGAGTCATTAAGAATAGAGGATTTATTCTTTGTAAACAAACAAATACTCTGTGTCAGTAAATAATATTCTGTGTGAGTAAATAAATATCTACTTCCTGTATAGATAAGTACCTATATTCTGTGTGAATAAATACCTACATTCTACATATGTAAGTAAAGAAATAAACATCTACTTCAGGATAGTCAGACTTTTAACTAATCAAAATGGCTGACTTCAGGTTATTGTACCTTTAGTAAAATGTCTGTATTTTGTTCATATGAAAAATAGCTGTACTATATTAGTTGACTTCATTTACTTTATTATTAATTTAAAAGTTGTTTAACGTAGTTCAAGCACAGTATTTTTAGTTTGAAATTATGCTTGCATCGAACGTTGCAAAAATTTCTGAATTTTTCAATTCACCAATTTGTGAATTTATAAATTCATCAATTCAATTGAATGACCAAATATCATGCCAAAGTTAAAAATTGTCTAGATTATAAAATGTGTGAACTGTAAAGAGCGGTCACTTCCAACGTCGCCATTTTCCCTAAGGAAGTCCAGCGTGCAACACTGTCCAAGACTTCACATTTAATGTCTCCATCTACATTCATAACGAGCCACGAAAAAACAAAAGGGTACACATTTGCCGTGAAATGTTTTAAATTTCAACTTCCGTAACTCCGTTGCAACCGAAAGTTACACAAAAGCGACGAGTCTCGAAGCTCGGTAACTATTTTAATATCGCTACGATCTCCGAAAGAATTCATTTGGAGATTCTGAAACGCCCGGAACGATATAAATCACGTACCTGGAATACTTATTATAAAAGCCGTCTGTGACAAAGATTTTTTTCAGACTACTGAAAGCGACAAGAAAGTGTTCCGCGATTATGAAGCGCTGTTAATTAAATGAATTAAATTTACAAGCACACGGTATATATATCACCGACGACATCTCTTTGTTCTCGACTGCAACAAAGAAGTCAGTGCACTAGTTCCAGGACATCGTCTATTCCCTTCACCTGGTTACTCGCTGAAAAAAGACAACACGTATTCAGTTCCTTTTAGCACGCAAGTTTCCGCGAACATAACCTAACAAAAGTCCAAAGTGTATTAAAATCATTTCGCGATTTGTGTTAGGTCCTCAGGGTAAAAATTTTCACCTTCTGAAAGCGCGTAAAAATAGTCGCTGAAAAATTTCGTGTGGATTTAAATAGTATTTAAAAGATTTATTGTTATTTCGAACAAGTTTTCGAACATAACCTATAAGAGTTAAAAACAATGTTCTGTATTCGATAATATATTTGACATAATAAATTGTAATATATTTATGATGAACATAATATTGAACAAATGTATTTATTGCAGTGTTACAATATATTTATAGAATATATAGAATGTAGAAGAATATTGTAAAAATATTGTATTGTTAAATAAGAATAAATTGAATTCCATCAGTGAAATATGTTTGTTTAAGTATAATAACGTGTTCACGTAATGCTCACACAATTTTATGCAGGTTATTCGCACTGCGTGCAGCGATAAGTTCTTTCGTGACCGATAATATATTGATTATTCCGCGAGTAGGTACATTACGTGAACGACTATGATAAATCTGCTGTTATCTGGAACGAAGTTTTAGAGTATGACATGTCGTGACATATCACAGGAATCGGAAGCTACAGGTACGGAAACACGAGAGCGTTACACGACAGCTGTCGCAGTAACGTAATTTCGCGGAGGAAATGTAGCAATTAACGAGCTCGCATGCTCTTCAAGGGTGATTATAACAATTGAATGAAAGGAGAACGAACGTTACGTGCAATGCTATCACTCGGTGTCCGAGTAGCGTACAACGCACACACGTTGAGAACACTCGACACAATGTGTAAAGCAAGATGTGTGCAGGCACGCAATACGCTCAAATGCGCGAGGAAAAGCAAATTTATGGTGATGCATGGAAATGGAACATGAATAAATATGGAACAAAGACAGGGAACATTGTTGTTCGTTAATTAGCAATGTTAAGATCGATCGAGTTACAGGTGTTGGAGCACAGCCTGACAAATGATCGACAATGCGAGTGAGGTCCTGCGGATATGTGCTTCTACATAAATCACGTTATCGGTTCAATTTTTAGATTCTCAAATTATTTCATTTTTACTCATTTAAACTATCAAATTCACACATTGTCAAATTTTTCAGTTTCTCAATTTTTCTATTTTTTAAATTTTGCATTCCTCTATTTTGTGTTCTATGTATAATTTTTCAGTTTATAAATCAACAAATTATCAGATTAAGAAATTTGTTAATTCTACAAATTTCTATATTTTCAAATTTGTCCATTTTTTAAATTCATTCATTTTTTCCTCCTTAATTTTCTCAATTTTTTGATTACATAAATTTTCAACTTACAAATTAAAAAATTACCAAATTTGTACACTATATTCTACCATTCTTAAACGTTTAAATTCCTTCCTATTTAAATTTCTCAATTCTTCAATTTTTTTATTATATAGCTCTTCATTATGAACCTTTTTAAACTTTATTGAAAGTGCCTGTTTGTTAATATATTTTTATTATGGTCCAAGAAAAATGTTAATAACAATAAAAATTTAAGAAGAATACAAATAATTCTTATAATCAGAATTTCATCATTTGGATTCTGAGTATTCTTTCTTCGTGATTAACAACATTTCCATATTTTTGTTTATTCATAAGCATTCGAGTCTACTTATTCATTGAATTAATGAACACTTCATACTCATCATTTCTGTGCTTCATTCATATTTTTGCATACTTCAGTTCCTGCATTTGTTGGGTGCACGAAATACGATATCGATGGAATTTTTGCTGAAATTAATGCAACGAATGACACAAATTTGTCGACCAATACTTTTGGCAAGAGCAGAATATATTGTAATCAGAAAAATATTTTTAAAACGAAGTGTTCTTTAATGTAGTAAAAATTTATCGTATTGCTTTCTGTTAATTTAATGTTAAAATATTTTTTATAAAACACACACAATATCTTTTAAAAATTATTTTGAAAATCTTTAATCGTATGTAATTAACATACTTGATTCAATGATAATATTAATTACGTATGATTGAAGATTTTTAAAAGACGCATATTTTTTATAGAAAATAATTTTATTTTTTAACATTAACATTATTATTATAACTTTTTGTTTATCCGTACAATATTAAAAATTACCGGCACAATTATCCCAAAAAATTATTAATATCAAATACTACAAAAATTTCACCATCAATTTTTTAATCACAAATAATTAATAAAATACAATAATGTGAATTATAAATGTTAATGAAGATTCTATGCACACAAAGCGATAGAAATGCATTTCTGTCACCCTCATAATAAAATAACGAATCGATATTAATTCTGCTGTATTTAAGTGTTATAATTAACAAAGCAATAACCATTAGTTCACTGAAGTTGCTGATTGGAATAAATGGATAATGAAAATGGACGGTGCGTTTGTATCTACGTTGTTATAGAGTATTTTATTAATGATGCAGTTCCTATTGGGAATGTAAATTTAACGCGCGACACTAGCGGTTTGCGTGTGAACTAACAAAAATGGCTCGCGAGGGTGCGCTTCTACCATTACTAACAAACATAATTATATTTGCAAGAACTAATAAACATTTTTATAATAATAAGATGATAAATCATCATTTTTATGCTTGATATTATTTTCAGAGTGACAACTTTTATTTTGAAACCTCCTGTATAATCTTTGATTTTTAATCATTTTTTCACTATTAACATTTACAGCATGAAATTTTTATTCTGAAATTTCCTGTATATTATAATAACACATTTGACAATGCAAATTGTCATTACTTTTATGTACACTAAATTCGCAGGATGCGATCTTTTATTTTGAAACTTCCTGTCTCTCTCAAATTCTATAACAGACATCCATTGTTGAATTATTTTAATTTGAAGTGACTTTTGCAGTGTCTATGAATCCTTATAGCATCCCATAAAAACCCAAATCTTTCCTTTCAACCCCATCATACCATAGACAAACTATCAATCAATTAAATCAGAATATAAGACTTCCATTCGCAATCTAATGAGAACTCAAAGGAGATAGAAAACGTTTAATCGAGCTGGAACTCTCCAGTTTGCCAGATTAATCCGTCGATAAAAAGAAAAGAGAACAAGTCGCAAGGAACAGTATGCTTCCAGTAAACATTTCGGCAAAGGCTGCCACCTTCGGAACGAAATATACTCGAGATTAGAAGGACGATAATTTACTAGCAGTTTCTTCGTCCCACTCTCTCGTTACTTTGCAGTTTCCGGCGCTTGTAGCCTAGTCGCCTTGATATAGAGCTCTTTGAGAAAAAAACTTAATTAAGAGGACAAACAGGAAAGGTCGGAAACGACAGAAAAATGTGGGACTCGCGTCGAAGGAAGCTTCTACCTAACGTTGCCAACTGCTCTTTCCTTTCGACGTATACTCCATTTCTTTTTCCGAACATTCTGTCGAGTTACAGTCACTGAGATTACTGCAACACACAAACGATACCAGGGCTGAATTAACCATTAAGTAGAATAAGTGGGTGCTTAACGCAGCGAGGGATGGGGCGCGACAGAAATTTCCAATTTACGGATTTACGGGGATTGGGATTTCTGAACTTATAGAGAATCGACGTTCAAAAATTACTAACTAGGAGAGATTTAATATTCTGCAGTTATGAAGTTTATAACGGGAAGAATACGAATTTTTAGTATTAAATCGAGAACATTAACATTTTTATACCCCAAGGATAATTACAATGTCTGTTTTCAAGTATTATAGTACATTTTCAAAATTTCGAAGTCACAAGATTTTGTAGTTGAAGGTAACAAAGGTAATTCTTGAAAATTTGAAGTCATCAATTTTTTATTTTTCATGGTTATAAATGAACAAAACTGAGAGGTTGTAATTGAATTCCAAAATTTAGAAACCTTAAGATCCTAAAAAATAAAAATTTCTGAATTCCACAATTTCAAAATTCCAGGATTGCATAATTCCAGAATGTCGGAATTTCAGAATTCCAGAATTCTGCAATTCCAAAGTTCCAAATTATAAATTTTCAGAATTCCAAAATTCCAGAATTTCACAATTCCACAATTTCAAAATTCCAAAGTTGCAAAATTCCAAAATTCACCAATTCCCAAATTCTAAAATACCAGTATTCCACAAATCCGCAATTTCAAAATTCCAAAATTCTCCTATTCCCCTATTCCCCTATTCCCCTATTCCCCTATACCCCAATTCCCCAATTGCCAATTCCCAAATTCCCCTATTCCAAAATTCCCCAATTCCAAAATTCCAAATTTCCAAAGTTCAAAAATTCTAAAATTCCCCTATTCTCCAATTCTCCAATTCCCCAACTCTAAAATTCCCCTATTCCCCTATTCCCCAATTCCAAAATTCCCCAATTCCAAAATCTCCCAATTCCTAAATTCTCCAATTCCAAAATTCCCTAATTCCAAAATTCCCCAATTCCAAAATTCCAAAATTCCAAAACTCCAAAATTCTAAAATTCCTCAATTCCAAAATCCCCCAATTCCAAAATTCCCCAATTCCAAAATTCCCCAAATCCATAATTCCCCATTTCCAAAATTCCCCAATTCCTAAATTCTCCAATTCCAAAATTCCCCAATTTCAAAATTCCCCAATTCCAAAATTCCCTAATTCCAAAGTTCCCCACTTCCAAAATGCTTCTATTCCCCTATTCCCCTATTCCCCAATTCCAAAATTCTTCAATTCCCCAATTCGAAAATTCCCCTATTCCCCTATTCCCCAATTCCAAAATTCCCCTATTCCCCTATTCCCCTATTCCCCAATCCCAAAATTCCCCAATTCCCCAATTCCCCAATTCCATAATTCCCAATTCCAAAATTCCCCAATTCCAAAATTCCCCAATTCCAAAATTCCCCAATTCCAAATTTCCCCAATTCCTAAATTCTCCAATTCCAAAATTCCAAAATTCCAAAACTCCAAAATTCTAAGACTCCCCAATTCCAAAATGCCCCTATTCCCCTATTCCCCTATTCTCCAATTCAAAAATTCCCCAATTCCCAAATTCCCAAATACCCTAGTTACAAAATTCTCTCATTCCAAGATATCAAACTTCTAATATTTCCACCTCAAAAATTTCCAGAAGTCTGAAATCTAAAATCTAAAATTCCACTTCTGGGAACTAACTAGTCACATACACGCGGTGACAGTGAAATCTTCTAAGCCTATTCGGGGCCTCTAATGGTTGTAATCCGTCCCTGAGCGTTCCAATGTCTATTTCCTATACAGATCGTTCTCGCTCGTGTGACACATTCGCAGCTAGGTCCACATGCTCGCACTATTCTGTAAACATTGATTTTAGCAGACCTCGGTTTGCGTGAACGATGCATAATTCAAAGGGGTAGCATATAATGTACGTTGATCGAATTTATCATGTTTCAAGTGGCTTTTAAGAGCGAGACCTAACACACGACTGCAGGTTATGCAACGGCCATACAATAATATAAAATTGTCTTCAGAAATACTTGAAATAATTTGAAAAATGTTGAGAATATAACAAATTATCGCACGTAAACTCGATACATTAATCGATTAACAAAAGACAATTCATTACTTTACATAAATGTGAACACCGTCCTGAATTACTGTCTTTATCGTGTATTATTATTTTTGATTATTGTCATTCAACTTATGTTATGAGACCCATTGTTGAAGTATTTTAATTTGTGGTGTCTTTTGCAGTTTTTATGAAAAGTTTGAGAACCCTTATAGCATAGAGTGACAAGCGTTCTACTCCTGTTATCAAATATTCCCCATACTCGTAAAATTCTCTCTCAATCGTTCAGTCGGATCTACTATTTTGATTTCATCTTATGAGAAATTCTTGCAAACAATTCGAACGTCGCTGTTCGAGACGCGATCGCACAAATCTTATCGAAACGAATTTTTGCTAAGTTCAACATTTACCGAACTATTCAAGTGGTTCGGGGGCGACGGTGTAGAAAAGCGGAAGACGTTCTTGGATGTAGAAGAAGAAAAGGGAACAAAGCGGCAAAGCGACTGCTTCTAGTTCGTTGGTCATAAGAAAATACAATAGTTTCGCGTAGTTTAAAAGCAGAAACTGGTTGAACGAACTCGTGGACGGGTGACGTTCCCTCCTTTTATTCCACTTCCGGAGTTGTAATCGTTGACTCGGGGGTAGCGACGGTTGCGCTTCTATATTACGCCCCTGTGCCGCATTATAAGGGAATCGCGAGATCGAATTTTCCTCGCCGTTGGAACTCTTTGCTTTCGTTCTATTTTCTCGATCCGCTCGCAATTGTATCGGAAAATCGCGCAGCTTTCAACGAGGAAGCGACCACGAAATTACACGTGCGAACGGAACAATTTGCTGCTGGACGACTTTGTACTTTTGATGAACCTCGGTATTATGCAACCGAAATTTGCCGAAATAAAGAAATTTTTATTTTTATTTATCGTTATTGAAACGATAGAATTTTTAGCGAAGGCAGAGGTACTTTACGAATAATAAATTGAAAAAACACAATTTGTAATGTCATATGTTACCACATATGTTACGGTATGATGTGATGTGTGTAAACAGGACTGTTCGAAAGTGGATACTGATGAAACTGACCACGAAAATTTGTAAAATTGCAAATTTACAAATTTGTAAGATTGTAAATTTGTATATTTGGAAATTTTTTAGGTTATAAACTTGTGAACTTGAAAATTTGCTATTTCTTTATTCTTCAATTTTAAAACTACATTGAATTTTAATGGTTGCAAGTTTGAACACATTTTTATAACCTGAAATTTGCACACTTCTAAATTAATAAATATTTACACGGTAAAATTCTGAAAAAATGGAATATTGATGAAGACAGAGTTGAAATAAAACAAATGTTGTTAAGAGAGCAAGACTCGTTAAAAACCGATAGCGAAATTAAACCATTTCGTTAATAGCAAAGTCGTGGAAGTCTGTGGCGCCAGACAGAAATCTTGGCACCATAAAATCATTAAATGGAGTTGTAAATTTATACACACTTATAAAGTTCCAATTAACCTGAATAACTTTCACTGGAAACAATTAAAGTATTGCATTCGACTTCTACAGTTTAATATTTCATATTTTTATATATTTCGGTCATATAAATTAACTTATACTACAAATAAAATCCATTTATGTACACAATTTAATTTTCCAAATTATTTTGGCAACCTATTATTTCGATCGAATTTATGTAAATTATTCATATAATTTATTATAAGTACGATGATTTGCTGGTGGTTTCATTGTATGTTTTTACAAGAAAATTCATTTTTGTTAAATAATGCACTATTAAAATATTCAGAAACGTTCGACAATTATTTATTATAATTTGCATTTTTTAACAATTTGTAATTTTAACACGTTAAATGCTGCAGTCAAAACGCACATCAGACATAAAACATAAAATATCAAAAACAAGGGTGTTATTTCATGTTTCAATCTGTCAGTGTACATTACTGTCAACATTACAAATCCTTTGAAATCCCTTTCGTTCACACTTTCTGTAAATAATTAATTTAACTAAATTCCATCGATGACATGACACTCGACGTGTTAAAAGTAAATGTTGAAATATTTCAAAATCCTGAAATCGTTCGAGACAGGTCATTAAAAGAAACGAGATTTATCGTTTAATTGGAAGGCAAGTCAATTTTTATAAACAAGGCATCCATGTTCATTATACAATTGTAACCCAACTTTTTCCTAACCAAAGTAAAACGAGGGATTTTTATTCTACACGAAAACATTGTTCGAAAGGATGTTGTTATTAAAAGTTTAAAAATCATAAAATTCAGTTGAATTCAGTGTGATTCCAGAAGTGAGATGTTTCGAGAAATACTCAATATTCACAGTATACCAAACAATTCTCATACCTGATGATTGAAATGTAAATACGAAATTTCTTATTATTAATCCCTTACATTCAAAGGTACTGCTGTTGCAAGAGACCTTAAATCTTTTTAGTCAAATAGTTTGCTGAATTACTTTAAGTATTTTAACTATTTTTATTATTTTAACTAGTTTACTTATTTTTATTATTTTAACTATTTCTCTATTATTGTCATTTTCTGTTCCACTATGCTTATCAATGCTATAAAACCCCATTCTGACCACTGCATATGTACAAGCCAAACCGTGTTAGATACGACTCTTCGTCAGAGGATCAAACTTTCTTAAAATGCGTCAAAACCCCCAGGAAAATTGTCAAAAGTATTAAAAAATGGCTAACAGACAGGTGGCTATAAGGGGTGGAAAACCCCCTAGCGAGCGAAAGCGAGTCTATAATACTACATATTTAATTTAAATATATTTATCTAAAATTGTATTCAACTAAATGATGAATGTGAGTCACCTCTCGAAAAAGGTAATTTAACCCTTTACCTAACCTATTCCTTTGTACTCGCAGTGTTTATTAATTCATTACCAGCAACTCGAAGCATTTTCAATAGCAAAATCATATTCACAGTTTATGCGCATTAAAAGCCTTTAGATCCATTTGTCATATGAACTGAAAATTACTTGCATTGTCTCCATAGATCTCGAGTTTGGAGACAAATTTTAAGCCCTCCAGTGCAGAGGGTTTATTTCAAATTATTCAGCTTTGGAGTGCAAAGAGTAAAAATTGATATAATATAGTAATATAGAATAGTTGTGGATAGATGTGGAACCTAATCAGGCTCGGAATTACCCGGTTCGGAAAGTAGACACCGCCGAGAAATAGTTGGTATACTTCTTAATTATATCGAAGTATTTCGTAAAGAATGCGAGTAACCGCGCGGACGGAATGTCTTCAATCAATGGCCGTCTAGCAGGATCCGACCCACATTTTTAAACCGTTCGAAAACGAGAGGCCGAAGGAAGAAAAAAGGAGGATACCTGTAGCGGGTAGCATCGCGAAACTCGATAAAAGCGTAGCATTCAGCGGTACGAGAAGAAAGCAAATTGAAGCCGAGCGGAGAGACACGGGGAAGAGCATCTGTCGAGTTCTATGGTTATACTCGACGAGTTCCATTGCGTCCACAAACCTGTCCCAAGTAGTCACCGTTCTGCAGAAACGAGAATTAACTTCCCATTACCGGTACACTCTATCTGCTCGAGGACGCAGTTGGAAAAACTGACGCGCACACACTCCACCGCGGCTAGATGGCTGCCTTCTGTTGGCTGCACTGAATGGGTCTTCGAATTTCCCTGTTACACGGCATTTCCTGGCCCGGAGAGTGCGACAGTACAATTTCCGCGGTTTCGAAACTTTAAAAGCCCTGCGCGCGCTGAATTAAAACGTTGGAAGAGGGTAAACAAAATAACGCTTCAGTCGCGCAATTCACCCTTGCCCGGCTCCTCCGCTTCGAATCGGCAAGACTCATCCTCCTCGCGGATAAATCCATGGCTCGTAACACACACACGCATATACGGGTTAAATTGCAGTACTCCATGCGGAAGATTTCATTTTACGATTCTTTTTTCGAATTCATGTTTTTTTTGCTTCGAGGTTGCGATTGGGAAATATTATGGGACACGTCGAGGATATATGGAGATGGATGTGGGTTGACTTGATTTATAAGGGGCTTGGAAAAAATTAGCTTGGGAATTAACTGGAGGGTTGAAAGTAAGGGTTGAATTCAAGAACAGTTGGTACGTTTAGAGTGATGTGTTTTTGGAATATTCGTTGGAGTTTGAATTGTAGAAATTGAGAGCTTGAGGATCAATTTGGAAGGGAAATTTGAAGAATTTGGGAATTTTGGTGATTTAGGAAGTTGAGAATTAGAAAATGGTGGAATACGGAGAGTAAGAAATTTGGTGATATTAGAAACTTTGCGATTTAGGTATAGGAGTTTGAAAATTTGGAAGCTTCAGAATTTTGAAGATAAAAATTTGAAAATTTGGAAACTTGAAGAGTTAGGAAGAGGTTTCAAAATTTCTACCTTTGAAAATTTGTAAATTTAGTGATTTAAGAAATAGAAAATTTGAGAATTTGAAAAATATAGAAAATTGCAAATGCAAAAATCAAGTTTTGAAAATTAAAAACTTTTGTAAAATTTGTGGAGTCAAATGAATTTTATTCTGCATTCCATTGCAGCAAATAATCACCAAAAGTGTAACTTTATAATACGTATAGAAAACCATGTAAATTAATTTTTTTACGTTAAACATTAAATATTCTAAATTAAAAGTGATTTATCCGGAGAAATTTCACTTTCAAACCATATAGCTTATTAAAAATTTGCATGAGACTTCTCCAAGTAGAAAATTCTGAAGCAACGTGTAAAAATTCATAAAGTCTCTTATGGTCTTAAATCATTTTGGCCGTTAAAGTAATTTCCATAAAGTTCATACACGTACGCGTTACACGCAAGTCGGCCACATCAGTTTCACAGTAATTCGATTTTCCGAGCAAAATGCAGCAATTAATGAACAGGAAGATAATGCAATACAGAACACGATACGGCTGACTTGACAACCTTAAATTAATGCTAAACTACTTGTTGTTCATGTGAAGTTTCGAAATAAGTCACTCATATTTAATCGAACAATATCTTACGTTTACAATTTTTGTAAAATTATGATTTATTTATTTTTTGTTTTAATCAGAATTTTATTAAATGACTGCAAAAAGTTCATACAAAATTTATTATAATTCGTAATAAATTATTTATAATTTTATTCATAATAATATTCATCATTTTTATTATAAAATTCATGTTATTCATCATAATTGTAATAAGCAATAAAAAGGTAAAATTTATGAATTCTGAATGGAAAAATTAAAATTATGAATTACAATGAATGAAAACAGAATTATGTATATATTTATCATAAAATAATATAAGTAGATTACTAGTAATATTAGTAATAATATAAGAAAGTAATATTTACCATAAATAAATTTTATAATATTAACTAGGATAAGAGATAAATATAATATTAATTACTATAAAACTGAATTTTATAATTTAAAGTATAATTTTATAATTTAAAGTATATCAATGTTTAATAATTAAAATAGACCATAAATGAATTTTTTGGATAATTAGAGTGCGCCATAAATAAATTAATTAATAATAAATAATGCACATCAGCGTTTCGATATCGTTATCAATCTGTATCGTAATCAATAATCTGTCGTTCTGTTTAATATTCATTCGAATTTACTTCGATTCTCGTTCCAGCAACGTATATGCACGCTACACAATTAACCGGGCTTAATGATATCGTGTTAATGAATCACTCGAAGCGTGGCTAAATATTTCATTGCACAATATTATTACGTGCAACACATCCAAGAATCACCGCTGAATTCCGTATCCTTTGATGTGTAGCCTTAGGATATTTTCTGTCCCTTTGTTCCTTAAGAAACTGCATTACACAATGCAATAGAGATTCAATTAACTGTGGAACCGTGAGGGACTAAATATTTTACTATTGCGAGCAACAATTTCCTTTGTTCTCTTTAATTAATGATTTTAGTGACTACATGCTTGTAAGTGAACTCCTTTGATGTTGAGAAACATTATTGGTTTCTTGTTTGATGGAGGACACAAGTGAATCGGATAATAATTCATATTTGTGGATAAGCTTATATTTTTCATTTAAATTATAAGAAATTATAAGAAATCTCGACTTCCAGAACATTACACATATTTGGAATATTTATTTTTGAAAATTTCTTTCAATTGGTCAAATCACCAGATTTGGAAATTTTGTTTTTACATTTTGTAAATTTTTGTATTTGACATTCTCACAATTCTACATTTGAATTTGAAAGCTGAAGTATTCGGAAATTTGAAAATTATTACAATTTTTGTATCCACAAAAGTTTCCAAAATTTAAAAACTTGAATCTTTGAAAATTCGAAGTGTCCAATTTTTTCAGAATTAAAATTCATCCATATTCCACAAAAAAATTGAAGAACTAATAGAACATTACAAAAAGAGTAATATTTCTAATTAACACAGAGTATAAAATTAATTAAATGTTTCCACAGAAATCTAACTTCACAACCATGAATTTAGAAATGCACAAACTTTCCAATACAATAAAATTCCAATATATTTGAACTCGATACAGCAAGTGTACCCTGACGTGAAATTTCTGAGATACGTTTCGTGTTACTTTAAATGGAACAAGTTTCAGATTCAATGAAACTTATAAAAACAATACAAGTTCGCTTACTTGGAAGCTTGTGTAAATTGCTTTTTCTCATCGATCGTGAACAAATGAGAAAAATTGATTGCTTTGTTCTTGCTGCAATAAGAAAGACTAAACACGTGTCTTCCTCTCGGATTACGCAAGAGTATCGGCCATTTTGTGAGATTTGTAGCGTCCATAAATCTACGTATACATGTTAATGCGGAACGTCAAGTAGGAGAAGAGAAGGCTTTATGAATCGTTTAAATCGAATTCGGAAGTATAGCCCCTGATGTTTTAATTCATGTTTGAATTTATTTTGTTATATTTATCTGGTTCAAGTTGATCGTGTGTGTACTGTAGTTAATATCTTCAATTTTTAATTTTATTAATTCTTTGATTGTGAATTTGTATATTTGTAGACTTATACATTTATAGATTTGTATATTTGTAGACTTGTACATTTATAGATTTGTATATTTGTAGACTTGTACATTTATGTATTTGTACACATGTAAATTTGTACATTGATGTATTATAATAGTCGATTATACATTGGTGCACATTTGATCATTTGTATAATTGCACATGTGCACATTTGTACATTTGGTCATTTGTATAATTTTGCATTTACAAATTTAAAAATTTGTAAGTTAAATTAATAAATTTGTGAATATTTCTGAAATGGGAATTTGTAAATTTATAAATCCACATATTCATGTATTAATGAATTTGTCAATTTACGAATTGGTAAATTTGTAAATCAGTAAATTTATAAAGCTGTGTTATATTCATATATTCATGAATTTGTAAAATACACCTTTTGCATACTTATTTTGTAAATTCGTGGATTTTTTAATTTATTAATTTGTGGATTTATAAATCTGTGAATATGTGTACCTGTAAACTCGTAAATCTGTAAAATGGAAGAAATTTGCAAAATGAAATGTAAATTTCGAATTTTCAAATTTCTAAATTATACATAAAATGTCCAAACTCCTAAATTTGAAAGTTGAGAACAAAAATTTGAAAATGTAAAACCTACAAAATTTAAAGAACCAAAAATTTGAAATTTTAACAAACGAATAATTCACGAATTTAAATAAAAAAGTTTATAAATTAAAAACTTTGTATATAACAAATGTATTCTCAGTTATTGTCAGCGACTTAAAAACTAAAGCTCCATTAACCGATTCATCAAAACTTCACTGTACTATCAAAAATTTAAATAAACGCTTTACGCAATGTTTCCAGAATCGCAACTAATCCCAAACAACCCATTTGTTAGTATTAAATCCGAACTAAAAAGCTTTCAATAATGCGTCGGTGTATTCGAAATTGATTAATTGCTCGTTCTCGTGCGTTAAGCTTTATCGTTTGTGAACAATTTATTGAGCGTTTGTTAACGTATTAAGTAAATCCCTATCGAAATACTTTTACTCTCATAATATATTACTTTATCCGTACATAGTGGTATTAGGTCTGTGTAAACAGCCATTCTCAACGAGAACAGCCGTTACGTATGAAAACGCCAGGAGTTTCGAGGGTTTTTTTTCTCGTATAATCTTAATAATTTATCGAGTTAAACGAACGTGATAGTAGAACGTACGAATCGAATATCTGGATTTACAAGTTTGCAGTTTCGTTCGTACAGTCAAGAACAAATTTTCTAGGAAATTTTAGTTTCAGAGACTTCGAAAACCTGAAAATAACCTGTAAATTTAGAAATTTTAAAACTGTGAAAATTTAGAAATTGTAGAATTATGAAAATTTGGACATTGTAGAAATTTTGAAAACCTGGAAATTTAGAAATTTTAGAAATTTCAGGAACGTGAAAATTTAGAAATTTCAGAAATTTCAGGAACGTGAAAATTTAGAAATTTTAGAAATTTCAGAAACGTGGAAATTTAGAAATTTCAGGAACGTGAAAATTTAGAAATTTAAAAATATTACCAACATATATGCAATATATTATAAATTAACCTATTGTGACTTTCGTCCATCTTAAAAATTGTACCATTTTACACTGAAAATGTAAAGACACGATCCAAAGCTCGCCGAAGCTTTAAAAGTGCTCTTAAAAATATCAATATTTCATCGAGGAAAATAATCCTTGTAAAACGTATCTGCTCGTCCACCATTCCGACACGTTGATTTTTATCCAATAAAAAAAAAATTCTTTTGTACAAAATATAACCGCCTTTTATTCCTTTGAAAATTAATAATAAAAAGAATTTTCAAACCGGACCTGCTATCAGCAAAATCGTACTTCAAAAGAGAACTACAGCTTTCGTGTGTTTTAAATTTCAAAGCAAATCGTGAATTGTACATGTAGTAAAGTATTACGTGCTGCATATTGAAAAATGAAATTTCCACAAATATGCATTATTGAAATTCGCTTTATTTAATACCTGTTTATATATTTCATAAAGGTACACTTTTTCATTGACATGTTTAAAACCGATGACGCACATGTTGAGTCATGCAATATTTATTTCCAATGATCACTGATGTTGCATTTGGTAACCCATCAAATTGTAGAATATAGGTACTCTTATAGGTAATTTATAGTTACACCTTTTCATTGTCATGTTTCAAGTCGATGACGCACATGGTGCGTCATGTAATATTTGTTTCCAATGATCACTGATGTTGCGTTTGGTAATTTATCAAATTGTAGGATACAGCTACACTCTTATAGGTAATTTATAGTTACACCCTTTCATTGTCATGTTTCAAATCGATGACGCACATGGTGCGTCGTGTAATATTTGTTTACAATGATCACTGATGTTGCGTTTGGTAACTTATCAAATTGTAGGATACAGCTACACTCTTATAGGTAATTTATAGTTACACCCTTTCATTGTCATGTTTCAAGTCGATGACGCACATGGTGCGTCGTGTAATATTTGTTTCCAATGATCACTGATGTTGCGTTTGGTAACTTATCAAACTGTAGGATACAGCTACACTCTTATAGGTAATTTATAGGTACACTTTTTCATTAACATGTTTCAAATCGATGACGCATATGGTGTGTCACGCAATATTTATTTCCAATGGACGATGTTTGGTAATTCATCACATTGTAGGAAAGAAGGTTGCTGTTATTAGGTAAATGAATTGAGAAACTTTAAGATTTATACAAAATTGTAGATATAGAGATTTGAGGATTAACAAAGTTAGAAATTCGGGAATATAGTAGTTGAATAACAGAAGTAAAGACATCCTCCTGAAAAGTGATTTAGAAATACGAAGTACGAAAATAGCTGTATAAATACGGATTTGCAAAGTATAAAAATTGACCAACACGAAAAGTTATGAACGCAGAAATTCTGGAATTACAGAAGTTGGAAAATATAAATTTAAGAATAAATTAGGATCTCGAAATATATTCATCGGGGAATAACTTGAGCGAAGTTTGAAAATATAAAAATTTGGAGATATGGCTCTCCGAAAACATGAACCTCGAAAAATAAAAGTCGAGGATCATCAAGAGTTGTGAGTATAAAAGCCCATATAAAAATTTGGTGTGTACTAGAAATTTTGTGTACCTAAATTAAAGTGTCTAACCAAAGAGATATCCGAATGCCTGTCACAAATTAAATAACGTTACGACGCTTTAGACGCTCGAATATTTGGAATATGCGCAGAACAGAGAGAAAGTGACATCCTTTACACGGTGTCGTGCATGCAATTCGCTGCAATTTAAGTAGCCGATAGGTTGGCCAGTCACGTCGAAACCAATTACACCGAACACGATGATCGATACGCGAGTAATTATTCTGAGGCTAATGCAATGTCAACAGGAGTGTGTCAGGACACAAGCATCCGCTACGTTTTCATCGGATACAGGTCCCATTTGGTTACGTTTAACGCAGCCGTTGCCCTCGAAAGCGAACTTGGCGCATACACACATTTCACCCATCCACACACCAAGGCTGCATAAGATTTTCATTTGCATTGCGTGAATCGATTGTGTTACGTTCTGCGTCGAGAGGTCGGCTATTTGCGCGCGCGTCGATTCATTTAACCCCTCACTGTCTTTCACGAGAGCTCGAAAAATCGAACGGGGGCCAAGTGCGATTTCCTGATAGATTCGACACTCGACAATCGATTACGGAACGGTCACTCCAGCTATAACGATCATCCACATTAATATACGTACATTGTGATATTTGTGGACATCCATACTTACTGTTCACATGTGGACATATCATTGTCTGCAGTAACCAACATGGATTATACAGGAATTTTTTATTGTTAACTATAATGAAACATAAGCGATTTTCTCATATATTCGACACTTGATAATCGATTAGACAGTGAACCGTCACTGGAGCTACAACATTCATCCACATTAATATATGGTCATCCATACTTATTGTTCACATGTGGATATATTGTCTGCAATAACTAATATGCATTATAAAGGAATTTTTTATTGTTAGCTATAATGAAACCTAAGTGATTCTCTGATAGATGCGACACTTGATAATCGATTACACAGTGAACGGTCATTCGAGCTATAACAATCATCCACATACGGACATTGTAATATCTGTGCACATCGATATTTATTGTTCGAACGTGGATTTTATTGCAACATTGCAATTAATATGTATGGATACATTTGCTAATAATTATAATTAAACCTAGATGATTTGGTGAAGTAATGTGGTTATTACAAGAACGAACATATCGGTCCACACGAGTATTCTAGCACGGTACCAATACGAAATCTGCTGGAGACTATGTCTGATAACAATGCAATAACTTGGCGTGCCACAAGAAGAACCGTATGAGAAATAGAAGCACTTTGTAGGAAGTTCCAAACAAGAAGCACTGGTTACACGTATGTAGCAAGTGAAGGGGCAGATGACCCGAAATGAAAAATGTCTCTTGTCCCCTGTATCACCGTGAATCACGTTGAAATTTGTTCACTAGGACGTCTTTCCTTCCTTTCTTTCATTTTCTTCCTCTCCGTTTTTTTTCCCCTTCGAGGAAGCGAGGTTGAATTGCGGAGAAGATGTAGCCCACGTGTAGGACGCGTACGTGTCTTCTTGTAAGCGGGACCGTGTTCTCAGTCGTGCCAAAAATGTACGTGCGATACGTACATACGTAACCGTGGATGTGAGAGGCTCGCGTTGCAGCATCTACGTGACCTGCAATTGGCCAACAAGAAAAATGGCACTGTCATACGGCACAGCTGATCGTATTACCGGCGATGCTCCTCCGCGACTATAATTTCGGGGATCAGACCGAAGCGTTTTCAAAGGATCTTCCATGTTCGAGGAAATTCTGCCTCCTTTGAATCGTATACAAATACGGAGTCTCTAAATATTTGATAAATTGCTATGTACAGAGGTTGATGCAGGTATACAGGCTCTTTCAGATCAGATCATCCCGAATAACAAATATATCGTATATTTTATCCAACTTTGCTGTGGACGTAGGATTTAATGCAAGTATACAGACTCTTTCAGACCGCATCATCCGGAATAATTAATACACCTTACATCTTATGAAGACTTTGACACATGGAAGTTGAATAATAGCAGCTTTGATGTTGTTACACATGTGTATCGTTTGAGGCAGGTATACAGGCTCTTTCAGATGAGATCATCCTGAATGACCATTTTATATGATCATCCTGAATACATTTTATGAAGACCTTCACACATGGAAGTTGAATATCAGCAGCTTTGATGTTGTTACACATGTGTATCGTTTGAGGTAGGTATACAGGCTCTTTCAGATGAGATCATCCTGAATGACCATTTTATATGATCATCCTGAATACATTTTATGAAGACCTTCACACATGGAAGTTGAATAATAGCAGCTTTGATGTTGTTACACATGTGTATCGTTTGAGGCAGGTATACAGGCTCTTTCAGATGAGGTCATCTCGAATAACAAATGTATTCTATATTTTATCTAAACTTTTATCCAGCAAGTTTTCTATGGACATAGGATTTAATACAAGTATATAGGCTCTTTCAGACGAGATCATTCGGAATGATTAATAATCTCCATGCAACTGGAAAATTATTACACCAGAGTAATTATAAATGCCACTATAATGTTCATATAATGAGACACTAAATAATACAATTATTTCGAATTGATTATATGAATCAATCAGACATAGCAGTTTAAATACGAATGTCTAAAGATTCACCTTCGTTAAAATTGAAATATTCTAAACAACTTTCAGCAGAAAACACAGAAACAAATCAACGACTCGACTCTCCCATTAAATATGAAACAGTAGAGACCCGAAGTTGCTGTTTAATGAACGCAGCACTGTCAGAGATTTTTAATGAACCTCTCCTTTTTACCTGAACGTTGAAACGATCAATTTATCTAGGGAGACGTTCGCGTCCTTTCACTAACTACCACGATTATTCGCTATTTGTCATCGAGAAACCGTTTCGCTTGCCAAGCGGATCCCATTCCTCCTTGATAATTAATTCGTAATCCAGATATTCTGAAGGAACTGCCAGAGATAATCGTGCTGGGTCGGTGGAAGAGACTGTCAACGATAATTCCCTCTAGACGGGGTAGATCAGAAATGTCACTATCGATTCCGTTATCGATTAATTGAGGTCGATAATGGCAAGATATTCAGACCAATACAATGACACTTCTTAATTTTTATATTCTTTAATTTATAAGTTTTGGGATTTTTTAACTTTCTGGGTTTTTATTTCTTTATTTCTTAATTCCTGAATTTTTTCTTTTTCTAATTTTTTAATTTCTCAAGTTTAAAATTTCACATTTTCCCATTTTCTCAATTTCCCAATTTCTTAAGTTTACAATTTCCCATTTTCTCAATTTCCCAATTTCTCAAGTTTACAATTTCCCATTTTCCCAATTTCTCAAGTTTACAATTTCCCAATTTCTTAAGTTTACAATTTCCCATTTTCTCAATTTCCCAATTTCTCAAGTTTACAATTTCCCAATTTCCCATTTTCCCATTTTTTCAATTTCCCAATTTCTCAAGTTTACAATTTCCCAATTTCTCAAGTTTACAATTTCCCACTTTTCTCAATTTCCCAATTTCCTAATTTTCTAGTGCTCCAATTTCCTGATTTCCCAATTTCCCAACTTCTTAATTTTCCAATTTCCCGATTTCCCAGTTTTCCAATTTTCCAATTTCCTAATTTCCTAATTTCCTCATTTCCTAATTTCCTAATTTCTTAATTCATCAACATTTAAATTTCTGAATGTCCCACGTCCCTCAAACTTCACATTCCCGAATTCCCAGCTTTGCAAACTTACAAATTAAAAAATGAAAAAAATTAAGAATTAAAAAATGAAAAAAATTAAGAATTAAAAAATTAAAAAATTGAAAAATTAGAAAATGAAACTAAAAAGTCTATCACCAACTTTCCACTAAAAATCGATAAGCCCAGAATAAGACATCCATAATGGACAATCAATAATGGCAAACGTAGAAAAAATACTCTGGTCTTCATTGTCTGCAATAAAGCAAGAGGCAATCCCTTTCAGCTCGATTATAGCAGTGATCCATGGTTTCCAGAGTGGCCAGCATATTCATATAACATAAGTTTCCTTTGAATCGAGCAGCTCCGTACAAATGCAAATATCGAGGAACGCGGACAATGCGAATCTCCAACGAGAACAAAAAGAAGGAAAAAAAAAATGAAAGAAACGACTGATCATCATCGATATTCGTCGTTCAAGTCGCAATCGTCTGTTACGGAATATCGAAGACAACCGATGCGAATGCTAATGCATTATGCAGAAAGAGGAGCGGAGAAACAAAGGATAGAGAAGAAAAAAGAAAATGGTAGAATGAAACCACAATTTACTTTGAAAAATCCTCCGTTAGAGCAGCACATTCCGGTCGAGTGGCAGACGTTTCTAATCTCAAAGCAAGGAAACATGCGCTGTGCAAAACTATCGGAAAAGACATTCAACGATTGAACAGGGTCTCCATCGTTTTATCCGTGATTTTCCATTGACTTTTTCTTTCTTCTCTCTTTTTTCGACAGAGTTTGACGAAACTTTCATCCGCCCCATCGATTAAAAAGCATTTGCACCGATCATTCTCGCAACGTTTCACTCAGGGCCGGTTCTCGTTCGGATGCAGTATGTGGACGTTATTTCAAATAACTGTGATCTAAATTTCAAATTATAATGAAGGTTTTTGTGAATCAGGAGTAAATTATTTAGTGGAATTCATTTTTATGAGGATAAATTATTTGAGTAACTAGTAGTTCATGCAAACGATCAAAGTGAAAGTAATGGACGAAACTAACCTAATCTGGTCTAGAATAATATTATTTATTCTATTAACTTATTCTATCTGATCTGGAATGTGTTAATAAAATAATATAATCGTCATAGACAAATCTAACCTCATCCGATATTATAACCTAACATGTATGGTAAACTAACCTAGTAAAATTAGTTGATAACCTAACCTAAATTGACTACAGATAAAAAATTACTTCATCTGATCTAATAATCTTTAATTCAAATGAATGTAAGACAACCTATTAAAATAATATAATCGAACGTAATAAACAAATTTAGTGTAACCTAACAGAATATAATAACTTAAGCCACTGATGTAATGTATCAAAACCTAATAAAGTAATTTAAACTAGTCTAGTAAAGAAATCTAACTAAATATAATATAGAAGCTAACCTACTATAATAACTTCATCTAACTTACAAAGTGTCTGAAACTCAATTTTTCAGTTTCTAAAATTTCAAATTTTCAAATTTTTCAAATTTTCAAATCGTCTAAATTTACGGAGATGGGAAATTAGGAAATTAAGAAGTTGGGAAATTGGGAAATTGGAAGGTTAAGAAGTTGGAAGATTGGGAAATTCGGAAAATGGGGAAATTGGGAAATTAGGAAATATGGAAATTGGAAGGTTAAGTAGTTGGAAGATTGGGAAATTCGGAAAATGGGGAAATTGGGAAATTAGGAAAATAGAAAATTGGGAAATTGGGAACTTGAAAACTTGAGAAATTTGGAAAGTGGGGAAATTGGGAAATTAGGAAATTTGAAATTTAGGAATTTGGGAAATTGTGATATTAGAAAATTAAGAAATTGGGAAATTAAGAACTTGAGAAATTGGGAAATTGGACACTTGACAAATTGGAAAATTTGGAAATTAGAATATTGAGAAATTGGGAAATTGAGAAGTTGGGAATTGGGATACTGGGAAATTGAGAAATTGAGAAATTGGAAAATTAAGAAGTTGGAAAACTGAGAAATTAGGAAATTGGGATATTAGAAAATTAGAAAATTGGGAAATTAGGAAACAAGAAAATTGGGAAATTGGGAATTTGAAAAATTGAGAAATTTGGAAAGTGGGGAAATTGGGAAATTAGGAAATTTGAAATTTAGGAATTTGGGAAATTGTGATATTAGAAAATTAAGAAATTGGGAAATTGGGAACTTGAGAATTAGGAAATTGAAAAATTGGGAAATTGTACAATTGACAAATTAGAAAACTTGGAAATTAGAATATTGAGGAATTGGGAAATTGGGAAGTAGAGAATTCGGAAATTGGGAAATTGGGAAATTGGGAAATTAGGAAATTAGAAAATTAAGAAGTTGGGAAATTGAGAAATTAGAAAATTAAGAAGTTGGGAAATGGGGAAATTGAAAAATTAGGAAATCAGGAAATTAGAAAATTGGGAGCTTGAGAATCTCAGTAGATTCGTAGACCAGTAATTCGCATAGAGATCATGCAACGGGTGACAAACCACACAGGGCCGTCCCTGGTTCTTTTCATCGCTTCGATACATCATCCATTCTACCGTATCTCCTTTTTGTATCGAACACTTTCCACGCTCGGTGTATCTCGCACCAATTTTCTTCGCTCGCGGCATTACGTTTTCATTCTCATTTCTGCCCGCGCGTCAAGCATACCGACGCCAAGTGTGCTTTCCTTCGAGCAAACTCTTCGACCCCTTTTTTTTATCGCCACCTTTGCCTCGCGTTCTCTTTGTCTCTCCCACCACGCGTCTCAAGGTTTACTTATCCCACAATAGAACGAACCGTGTTATTTATACATTCAGTGCCATATGGGACCATACCGAAAGGGAAACGGTGATAAAGGGAGAGGGAGGCAGGACGAGTGCTTGACCCTTTGAAGATACAAACCTCGGAGACGTCAAACAAATACTTTCGCCCGGAGGACCCTAGACCTATGAACTCCGGGCACAATGTTGTCGCGATCCCCTCAACTGCTTTTTTTTTCTCCTCCGAGGGATGACAGCCGTTTAAATTCTGACACAGGCGCCACGTTTTGCTCTTTATCTAGCAGTCAAAACGGCCCCTCGCGTTAGAAGTCCATTGTGACCGCGGGAGAGGGAAAACGGTGGACAAGATCGAGTTTCTTCGCCATTCTTTTCAAACAGCTGCTAGAACACTGAACTTATGTTCAGGATTTTTCGTGGTGTGAGTCGTTGCTCTTTGGTATTTATGCTCACTTGGTATAATTGTATTTAGAATAATTATATTTGGTATAATTGTACTGGCGAAGGCTCTTTAAATTGTTATGAGAGATACCTAGTATTTAGATACACATTTTAAATTTTAGGTGGTGAACGTCACAGGTATTATTAATTTTAACTTTCGAAATTTTTAAATATTCGTAAACTACTCTCAAGTTCTTAAAATCTTAAATAACAAAATTTGCAACTGTGTAGTTACACTTTTTAATTTTTTGTTACATTTGCAATTTTATATTACATATTTTAATTTTTTGTTCACAAATTTTGCAATTCCCACGTTGCAAAATTAGATTCTCAGATATTTAAATATACGAAGTTTTTAAACTGACTCTCAATTTCAAAATTCAGAAATGTAATATTTTATTCCAGATTTTAATAGTACTAATAGTAATATTTAATATTCTATGTAATAATATTGAATATGTACATGTATAAACCATAAAATAAGTGAATAAACATTTCAAAACTGAAATGAGCTTAAAAATTCTACCCAGGTATTCTAGTTAAAGAAAATGGTGTCTGGTCACAGTCCTCTGCTTGGTCACACTTTCAAGAGAGAAAAGAAAATGGCCGCAGCATTTATCTTCTTTAGTTGCATCCCCCTGTGGATTTAGTTCATTAGGTAGTATTATGTTCATTCGGTCGACTATTTAGCAGACAGATAATATAAATACCTTGAGTTAGCTACGGATGGAATAAATTGGCTAGGTTGGCTAAGGACAATTAAGCGTAATGCGTATTTCCGGATTGCTGTTCATTAAAATCAAAAGATAAACATATCTACTTCTGCGAAAGCGTCACATTGTATTTAGAACAAAAATTTGTTAAATGCAGCTTGATATTCCTTATGTTAATAAAATTCAATGAATTCATTTTTAATGCGGATTCATGTTCAATTATTTTTATATAGGTATTTTAGTAAATTTTTTCAGCACTATGTTGTTTTTTAAGAAATCTTCTTAGTTTTATTAGATGTAGAAAAATTAAACGGCAGACATAATTTAAGACAACCTAAAATTGATTTAACTCGAGTTAATGATTTAACCTAACTATTGTTAATGTATCATATTTATTTCGTCCTGAATTTAAAGAAATATTTATGTGAATCAATGTATATCCAGATTTAAGTAATAATTTAACCTAACTATTCTTAATGTATCATATTTATTTCGTCCTGAATTTAGAAATATATTTACGTGAATGAACGTATACGCAGATTTAAGTAATGAGTTAACCTAACTATTGTTAATGTATCATATTTATTTCGTCCTGAATTTAGAAATATATTTACGTGAATGAACGTATACACAGATTTAAGTAATGAGTTAACCTAACTATTGTTAATGTATCATATTTATTTCGTCTTGAATTTAAAAAAATATTTATGTGAATTACTTAAGTAATTGTACCTGAAAGACTGTAATAAATCCAATCGGAAATGCAGTGATATTAAATATGTTTTCCCGTAATTATGGAAAACAGGGAGATGCGAGAGGGTTAGGTAAATAAATTCAAATGTGATTGTTGAAGGCATTCGAAGAAGAAAGCGACACGAAAATGGAAGCGTTTTAGGTGTTTGACTGTTCCCAGGATTTTCTGGTTAACCTTGCATCGGTCTGGTTCCCATGGGTATCCAGCTTTTAAACTCGTCCATTTTTTATACGACCGTGGCTTCTGTACGAAGTCTGGAGAAGAGTCAGCATTTTTTTTAAACGACGAGTAAGCCGCATAAGCCTCAAGTATATTCTCTGAACCTCCGTTTTTCTGTATAGCCCGTGATACCGTGGAATTTCCCGTCTTTGCGAATAATGCCTGTGAAATTTCTCACCAACCGACAATTCACTAAAAACCCTATAAATTGTTCTTTGGACGTGAACCATGAAATTTTCACGTAAATCAAACTGATGGCGCTTCTGTACACAAAGTGGCTACCGGTAACTTTGTATAATGTCATTTTCCTGATAATCGATGGGATTATGGTACTAAAAATTTAAATTATGTTTATAACGCGAATAAAAAATTCAGTTTTAATCATTTAATAGTTTTAGAGGAAAATGTTAGTGTGAAATACTATGTAATAGTATTAGCAATCTGAAGTAGTAAGATTTTATTCTATAAAGAACTGTCGTAAAATTCATGAAAATTCAAGAAGTCGTACATTACAAGATATACATTGGAAATTTTAGAATTTGGAAATTTGAAGGTTACAAAATTGAAAAAACTGAGAAGTTAAAAATTTGGAGTTTTCTAGATTTGATATTTCTAGCTTTGTAATTTAAGAGTTCAATATTTCTGGATTTCTAGGTTCCTAGATTTCTAGATTACTAGATTACTAAATTACTAAATCACTAGATTATTAGATCATTAAATTACTAGATCCCTTAATGCAAAAATTACTAGATTACTAGATCACTTAATGCAAAAATTACTAGATTTCTAGGTCACTAGATTATTAGATCATTAAATTACTAGATCCCTTAATGTCAAAATTACTAGATTACTAGATTACTAGATCACTAGATTATTAGATCATTAAATTACTAGATCCCTTAATGCAAAAATTACTAGATTACTAGATCACTAGATCACTACATTACTAGATTCGTAGATTACTAGATTACTAGATTACTAGATCCCTAGATTCCTAGAATACTAGATTACTAGATTACTAGATTACTATATCCCTAGATTCCTAGAATACTACATTACTGTATTACTGAATTACTAGATTACTAGATTACTAGATCCCTAGATTTCTAGAATACTACATTACTATATTACTGAATTGCTAGATTACAAAATTACTAGATACCTAATTCGTAGATTCATAGAATACTAAATTACTAGATTACTAGACTACTAGATTACGAGATTGCTAGATTTCTAAACCTCTAGATTTTCAGATTTTCAGAATTTTAAAAATTAAATTCGTAAAACCCTATATTTTCAACTTTGCAAATTCCTAATTTCTAAAATTGCTTTTATACCTAAATCCCTAAATTTCTAAATTTCCTTTGCACATTTCTCAATTCCCTAATCTTGTAATTTCCAAATTTTCAAATTTCTACCCTTCCAAATAAATTCTCAACTTCTAAATTTCCCACCCCCTAAATTTCCAAGGATTACCAAAAGAAAACACGTAGAAATTAAAAACTGCCATTTGTCCCCAATGCAAAACCCGAAATTTCTACCCCAAATCTCAGTCACCCTCCTATCGCGAATCCCATCCACAAAGAAATTTAAACTCCACCCCAACAGAAGTTCCCCCCATATTTCAGCCGCGTTTCTCAAAACTCGCGATCGGCGTTTTTCAAAAATACGTGCCCCGATAGTTTATTTCACGGAGCGAACAAGAAAATTTCTGACGGTCGAAAAGAATTCTAGGAGGGTTGAAACGCAGGTTCGTGTTCGAGGGGGTGGTAGTTACGAAAGGACTATTTCTCTTCTTGCGACGTATCGCGCTCCGCCACGCCCCTATACGGGATCTATTTCTATATTGGGAAAAAAGTACTCTCGGAATAGAGAACATCGAGTGAAGAGAAGTTTCCGTGTGTGTGCGATACGTGTGCGAAGAAAGAGATCGTAGAAAGAAGAGCAAAAGAAAGGGAAGAAAAAAGAATACCAGCGTGTTTACCGAGGGTCGTGTAACGCGGCGTTTTTTTTTTATCTCGCCGATTTTTCCAACCCCCTTCTTTCGTGCTTTCTCTCTTCCTCCCCGTCGTTCGAGCACTGCTTTCCACCAGGGATTTTCAGGGATTTTGTCCGCAACCGGAAGCGGAAGGGGAGGCGATCCGTTAAATCGAATTCGGCTAATATACGAGGGCCTGCTATCAAACCAAGTAGCTCCCTTCGTTTTGAGAAATTTGTTGCCCAAACGTCAACATCGTTTCTCGATAATCGGCCACAGTTTATTGTAAAGTAAATCCACGGGGAAATTGAGTCTCCCTTTTATCTCCTTCGCGAATCGAGGGTTTCTGGAGGGTTTCGAGATATTTTCGGGACGAAGGAATAAATAAACTGATAATGTTTACATTATCGATATGGGCGTATTAACACTTTCTGGTAAACGGTAGTGGAATTCGATATAGGTTATTAAAAATCGATTCGCCTTTGATCGTTAACGATTCTTGTGTAACGCTCGGGGGGAGTTGAAGCTGTTAAAAGGTTTGATCACGTGGATTATGGTTATCTTTTTGAGGGCGGATTATTTTGTCACAGTTTTTATGTAGTTTTGCGTAGTATGTAGTAATTGAGTTATTGGTGCTGTAGGTATAGTGTGGTGCTTGGTATAGTTGGGTATAGTTGATTAAATTGACAAGTTTTAAAAAAGAGACCTGTGGAGATTTGGGAGTTTGGAAATATTGAAATGTAAAAATATTTGATGTGAGGATTGTTTAGCTATCGAAGTGACAAGTTGTGAAACTGTTAGATTGTCAAGTTGTGAAGTTGTCAAATTGTGGAATTGTTAAACTGTCAGATTGTCAAATTATCAAATCGTGAACTTGTCAAACTGTCAAACTGTCAAACTGTCAAACTGTCAAACTGTCAAACTGTCAAACTGTCAAACTGTCAAACTGTCAAACTGTCAAACTGTCAAACTGTCAAACTGTCAAACTATCCAATTGTCAAGCTAATAGATTATGAAATTGTCAAATTAACAAATTGTCAAACACTGAAATTGTCGAATGAATAAATTGTCAAACTGTCAAATTGTTAACCTATCAAATTATCAAACTGTTAAATTGTACAATTATCAAATTATGCAACTGTGAAACTACAAAATTGTCAAATTATCAAATTGCCAAACTGTCAAACTGTCAAAGTGTCACATTATGAAATAAACAACCTGTCAAGTTGTCAAATCGTAAAATTATTAAACTTTCAAATTGTCAAACACTCAAATTATGGAACCATTAAATTGCCAAACTATCAAATTATCAAATTGTCAAATTGTCAAATTGTCAAATTGTCAAATTGTCAAATTGTCAAACTGATAAATTTTGAAATTAACAAATTGTCAAGTTGTCAAGTTGTCAAATTGTCAAACTGTGAAATTATGAAATTAACAAATTGTCAAGTTGTCAAATTGTCAAACTGTGAAATTATGAAATTAACAAATTATCAAGTTGTCAAATTGTATAATATTCAATCTGTCAAATTGTCAAATTTCGAAATGTACAAATACACAAATTTCGAAACTTTGAGTTATAAATTCTAGAAGTCCAAAAATTCACAAATTCAAATATTTCGAAATATATTTCTTTTCTTAGAAACAAACAAATTTAAAAATTATGAGAACAGCAAATTTTTAATTTTAAAGATTCGTACAATTGTCCCTAAACTTCAAATTTTCGATTTCAGAAACATGGAAATTTTGAACATCAGTACCTTCAAAATTCTATCAATAATTTAGAATTACTTAAATATTTGTATATAGCAGAAAATTTCTTGAACAGTACAAGAAGTAAAAAGGTACATGTAACGTTTTCATTTATCGATTTGCAATTTAACTGCACTGTTTGCAGTGCTAGAAGCAGTATTTCAATTTCGAAATGTATTCCCTTAATTTGGTTACCGTAAATACGAATGCATGAATGATGTACGAGTCGACGGTATTTTCGTTCTGTATACAGTAAATCAACGACAAATATTATAACGACAAATATTCCAACTTAAATTAAACATCAGATGTTGCAAAACGAGTGTTGTCATTGACAATGTTTCATTTAATTTTCCAAAGTGTTTGAACATTTAATTTGAAATCGTATCTCAAACTTTTTCAATATTTTGTTTATATTTTTCAATGTTATTTTTTTCATGAAATCGTCGTTCAATCATTTTAAATATTTTACATGTTGAAATTCATTTATATAATCTGTAAATAATGACCGAATAAATTGTGTTTGACAAACTCTGCATATATACCTTTCGTTAATTGATTTATTCAATGCTTTGAAAAGATGATCTGAAATTTCATTAGTTCTATTAATTCGAAAATAATGATAAAAAAAACACATTCTAAGCAAAAAATTATATAACATTGTAAATTTGAAAAATCTTGAAAGAAAATAAGAAAGAAATTACAATTTAAAAAGGTATGAAATATTTTCAAGTTCATTAATTACGAAATTAATATGTTACATCATACAGTACATTAGAATACGTGTATCGTATGTTACATAATATGTATATTACAATATGTAATATTACATCCACAATGTAGACTATACATTACATATTATGTAAATTATACTATAATACAGGGTATTCCAAAAAAGATATACTTACTCTTCATCAATTTAAATATCTGGGAACACATGAATGTATAAACAACCTGTACAAAAATCTACTCGATAATTCATTACTTTTGCCAATGTATCGTATCTGTACATATGTGAATAAACACCTGATCAATATCATGTGTAACTGGTAGTTAGAGTGTGAACATTTTTGAAACTGTTAAAATTGTTCATTTCCCAAATTTGCAACTTTCCAAATTTCTAAATGTCCACATGTTCAAATTTTCAAATTTTCTATCTAGAAATTCAAATCTGCATATTTCTAATTTCTAACCCCTAACATTTCCATATCTGCATGCTTAAATTCCTATATCATCAAATTGTTAATTTCCCTTTGCAAGTTTCCAAATTTCTAAAAGTCCAAGTTCTCACACCCAAATTTGCAGCTATCTAGAAATCCAAATCTGCATATTTCTTTTCTAACCTCCCAAAGTTTACAAAAATCTGAATTCCTGAAACCACAAACTCAATCTCACAAATATCACAATTTCTAAAATTCCAACTGTTCATACTAAATTTCTAACCTCCATTTGCAAGATCCTTCATCCACAAAGTCTCACACTTTACAAACTTCCAACCACCTAAAATTCAAAATCTCCACACGAAGGAATTAGAACTCAAGTCGTATGTTATCCTGATAAACGAAATGTGTTCGAAAATATGTGACGTCACACGGAAGTTGGCAATAAAAGAATAGTTTGCAAATCAATCTGCTTTTGAGACAGAGCTAGTATATCCGTCTCAATCGCCGTTGAATTATATCGTTGTCCGCATGGAGAGCCACCGGGCATTAAACTTCGCCCTTAGCGCATCGGAAATCCGGTACAGTTGGACGGAAAGGGGTCGAACTGTCCTCCACTCGCATTTATCCACAGCCCCGAAGTCGGATACAGGAATATTTTCAATGGCGATAAACAACCATTCGTCTACCCCCTCCAACTAGTCGTCATTTCTTTTTCCATTCGTTCACCACGATAGAGATTTTTGCATTTGCTATCTTCTTCTCATTCGGGGAGGGGTGCACGTAATGCGAAACGATCTGATGAATGGTCTGACGACGTAGACGATTTAGGAGATACATCGTGCTTGTTTATTTTCTTCCGAAAAAATATCGAGTATATTTATACTGGTGTACTCGTTGAACTTTGTGCTTTCGGGGATTTTTGGTGTGATTGAGTTGTTATGAGATTTTGGGGAATCTGAATTTGAGGGGTTAGAGATTGGTGATTTGGGGAATTGGAAATTTCAAATTGGTGATTTGGGGAATTGGGGTAGTGGAGATTGAGAAGTTGGAAAATTTGGGAAATTTGGAAAATTGGTAAATTTGGGAAATTTGCGAAATTTGCGAAATGTAGAATTTTGGAAATTTGAGAGTTTGAGGATTTGAAAATTGGTGATTTGGGGAATTAGAAATTTGGAAATTGGTGATTTGGGGAATTAGAAATTTGGAAATTGGTGATTTGGGGAATTAGAAATTTGGAAATTGGTGATTTGGGGAATTGGGGAATTGGAGATTGAGAAGTTGGAAAATTTGGAAATTTGGAAAATTTGGAAAATTTGGAAAATTTGAAAAATTTGAAAAATTGTGAAATTTATGAAATTTTAGAAATTTGTGAAATTTGTGAAATTTTAGAAATTTGTGAAATTTGAGAAATTTGTGAAATTTGTTTAATTTGCGAAATGTAGAATTTTGGAAATTTGGGATTTTGAGAGTTTGAGGATTTGAAAATTGCTAATTTGGGGAATTAGAAATTTGAAAATTGGTGTTTTGGGGAAATGGGGAATTAGGGAATTGGAGATTGAGAAATTGGAAAATTTGGAAAATTTGGAAAATTGTGAAATTTGTGAAATTTGTGAAATTTGTGAAATTTGAGAAATTTGTAAAATTTGTGAAATTTGTGAAATTTGCGAAATGTAGAATTTTGGAAATTTGGGATTTTGAGAGTTTAAGGATTTGAAAATTGGTAATTTGGGGAATTAGAAATTTGGAAATTGGTGATTTGGGGAATTGGAAATTGAGAAATTGGAAAATTTGGAAAATTGGGAAATTTGGGAAATGTGGAAATTTGAGAGGTTGAGGATTTGAAAATTGGTAATTTAGGAAATTAGAAATTATGAGATCGGTGTTTTGGGGAATTGGAGATTGAGAAACTGAAAAATTCGGGAATTTGGAAAATTTGGAAAATTGGGAAATTTGGGAAATGTGAAAATTTGAGAGTTTGAGGATTTGAAAATTGGTGATTTAGAGAATTAGAAATTATATGATTGGTGATTGGGGGAATTGGAGATTGAGAAATTGTAAAATTGTAAAATTTGAAAAATTGTGAAATTTGTGAAATTTGTGAAATTTGAGAGTTTGAGGATTTGAATATTGGTGATTTGGGGAATTGGAATTTGAAGATTTGGAAATTTGAGAATTTAACAATTTTGGAAGTTCGAAAGTTTGAAAGTTTGAAAATTGGAAATTTATTAATTTAATAATCTCAAATATTTCAGAATTACCTAGTTACTAAAAAATTGTACCAAAAATGTTGCACTATTAAAAAAATCAACTACACCAAACGTTAGAATTTCCCATATCTCTACGTGTTATTTTAAAGGAACAGAGTTTTAGATGAACCCCATCCTTCAATATCACTAAATTTCGAAGTTCAGGAAAATATCGAAAACAAATATCCAAGTTTTCTGAAATATTCTTTTCACCGACATAACTTATGAATAATATTCAGCATGCATTCTTCTTTCGTTTCAATTGAACTTATTTGTATTCCCTGTGCATCGGTAATCAAATTATGCACATCCTTCTCGGTATCTGATCCGCAGAAAAGGAAATGGCGATCGACGATGAACAACGTATTCGTAAACGTAAAGAACGAAACGTTGATACAGTTTCCTCATCCGGTTTCCAATTTTGAAATTTACATCCGCCGAGGAATATTTCCTTGTTCGAGGTTATTGGATATGCTAACACACTACTTCTCAATTGACGTTACGTAAAAGTTTGATGGTGTTTTAATTAAAGTTTCCTTGAACACTTAGCCCGCTTATTTTCAAACTCGACTTTCCTGGACACGAAACTTTATAGGAAAACACTTAACCGTATACTTTCGATTTACCTTTTACTAGAAAATCGTCTCGTCTTGCTGTACATAGCGTTTTGCTTCGCAAGGAAAAGTAAATTTAAGAATAATATTGAAGGTAATTGCAATTTGCCCGGTACCCTGGACAGTTAAGCATTTTGTGCTTTGATAATATCTTTTTGCAAATGGAAATTTTATTTTAATTTTGTTGTCACGTGACGCACGAGTTTGATGAGATACAAACAGAGATAATTATTACTGCAATTATTTAAAGAAATAAGGGAGGTTGTTATGTCCTTGTTTAATTATACAAATTATAATTAATATTAATATCTATTTGTAAAACGTTTCTACAGGTAGAAATTTACCATTTCGTGAAGAAAACACTCTGTTTTTTATTTTTCTGATGTACATTCTATAATTCGTGCCATGCAATTTTTGTTTGAAACTTTTTTTGAAACATTACAATAGTATACTGTTACTGTAACAAAATATTTTTACATTCATCATTTATTAACAAACTTCAATTTGACTGACACAGTTGACTACAAACAACGTCAAGAAAATTTCAATCTTCTAAAAAGCTTGTGTTCAAGCACCACACCAATTTCTCTTTAATTACGAACTGAATACTAGTACTAATTATCCTTGTGTAATAAGAAACGCAGAAGTTTGTAAAGAACCTGATGTAAGGTAAAGAAAGTTTGCAACTTTCAAGATATTTTGTGTTTAAATCGCAATAATTATTCCGTTGGGTCTTACGATAAAAATTATTCTACAAACCTTCTCGAATAAAACGAATATCGTATGTCATAAACATTATAATAAAAAATAATACTGCAGTTACTATAGTTATTGTAAAGATAAAAATATCAATTCTTTTATAAATACTAAGAACCACATAATTGTGAGAATTGTTTCATAAATACCGAGTATTATACATCATTAACAATTTTTGCACCTTCATACACTCGAAATTATAAATAACAAGTACAACAAGATATTATGAAAATATCTGATAAAATTTGTTAAAAATCCGAAAACCACCTAATTAAATTTTGAGCAGCATCAGCACAGTAGTCATTAAAGGAAGACAGTTCATCAACATACATGATTGATATGAGGACGTGTCCCTACACGTTCAATATGAACTTCATAGAGTTTACATAAAATCTGTGTCATTAACAACTTTCTCCCCTAATTCCAAATACTCATATTACCTACTAAAAATAAGTACAAAATATCTGATAAAATTGAAAACGCGAAAACTAATGAAATTTTCAACAGCTTCGCAGTCAGAAGAAAGACAGTTCATCAACATACATGATTGATATGAGGACGTGTCCCTACACGTTCAATATGAACTTCACAGAGTTTACATAAAATCTGTGTCATTAACAACTTTCTCCCCTAATTCCAAATACTCATATTACCTACTAAAAATAAGTACAAAATATCTGATAAAATTGAAAACGCGAAAACTAATGAAATTTTCAACAGCTCCGCAGTCAGAAGAAAGACAGTTCATCAACATTCCTGATTGATAGGGACACGTTCGACTATGAACTTCATCGAGAAAGTTTACACGGACGTATATAAATCACCGATCCGTCACTTCACTACAGTTTTGTGGCAAATGGACTAAATCCGACGCCTATCGCTACACACACGCACAAAAGACTCACACGTGGAAACACTCGTGCACACAAAGGACACTTCACCCTATTTCGAACGTCAGCCGTGAAAATAGGTAGGATTCTTCGTGAGAATTTTCGTGGCATCGTCGAAGGGCTGAACAGTTGGCTTTTTCGTATTTCTCGCGACTCTCTGGAAGATTTTGGACGAGAAGAATCGCGAAATGTATATCTCTTCTCCTCGCACCATAATCCCAGATCAGCCGAGAAATACGATCTCTTTTCTACGATTCTTCTCATCTTTTTCGTGACTCGACGATACACGCTATCATTTCCCATGATTTAGGCAGCACAAAGAAACGACCAAGAATACCTCTCCTATATCGCCGATCTACACCGCGATCTAACCTGTAACAAGCTTTCGGATGTTTTTATTAATCCTCGGTTTGAACGAGTTCAAATATCTGTGATTTTCATATTCCCATAATTAATACTTGATATTTGTGCAACAACTGATATTCTTATATTGACAATTACATGTATGTATATGGACAATGTTATTTATAAGTTTCGACGTATGTGTAAGGACAATGTATGTATATGGACAATGTAATTAATATAAATTTCGACGTATGTGTAAGAACAATGTATGTATACGGACAATGTAATTTATATAAGGTTCGACGTATGTGTAAGAACAATGTATGTATATGGACAATGTAATTAATGCAAATTTCGACGTATGTGTAAGGACAATGTATGTACATGAAAGTGTAACATGTATAACAAGTTTCATATGTACATAAAATCTATGTATATGTAATAGCTATATAATTTGCACAAAAACAATGTATGAATCACAACATAGTTCATATATGATATACATCATATAGTATGTCTAATATGATGTATATCATATGTGGATATATCATGTCATATGTTTAAGGACAACATAACCTATGCAAGAACAGTGTATAAGTAAATGTATATGTATAAATTATATAGAAACAGTATACATATAAGACAATAGTATTTGTATAATGTATGCAGAAACCAATATAATTACATAACAATAACATATGTGAATATAATTTAGATTAACAATATATGAATAAGGGCAGTATGTGCATAGTAAGAATGTAAGTCAGACATCGTTTGAACAAAAAAAATGTATGTACACTAAGAAACATTATTTTTGCACAGAAAATAATAACAATCAATAATTTCACAGTATGATTGTACAATAAATCACGAAACGAAAATGATCAATCTTCTGTCAGGTTATTATGAAATTTGACGTGAACACGTTCAATATAATTTTGATTAAATGATAAATTTGCTGTCTTCTGCAGAACAATGTATCTGTATACTTACGGATGATTTACGTTGGCAATAATCGTAAATCGGTGAATAGAGATTGTTTTGTGTGCAAATAATATGTGATAGACGAAGCACAAAAAAAAGATACTAGGAAAAAAGACAGAATTCACAAAACAATGTACGTTCTATAAAAAAGTCTTTTAATGTTTTATCTTTCGATCCCATACGAATATTTTAATAAATAAATGAATGAATTTGTAATTTTGTGGATGTATTTGGTGGATGAAGGAATTGAATTTAATTAATTGTTACATCACATACACAGAACTTCATTAACAAATCTGTTCGGAATTTTCAATCAATAAATTGGTATAAATTTAAAAGAAAACACTGTGAAATATGATAGAATGATTTTTGTATGATATTATTTTCATACAAATAATGAAAAATTGATAATTATGCAAAGTTATGAGAAGCTGAAAAATTTATGGGTAACTGAAATAATGCAAACACACGATTTCAATGAATATTTTACAGAAATTTATTAAACGTTTTTGCACACGCATCGATTATTCTCGTACGAAAATTACTCTTTAATATGGAAACATAAATTTCCTTATTGCTTTAATTCGTTATAATTAGCGAAACAAATGTGCAATTACAAATTCTCCTTCTGATTGTATAATAAAATATGAATTTTAATGTAGCATTTGTCGTGGTATTACGTGTTTAATTACTTACAGAGAATGATTCTCATATTTCGATATATTATTTCAATTGTTGTGTACGATGTGATCAATTTTATACAGAAAATTATGATTCTCTGCAGAAAAATAATTAACAAATTTCGCTCTGGGTTCAGGGATTTCAGTGGTTGAAAAGTTGAAACTTGGAAAATTTGGAATTTTAATGTTTGGAGCTTTGGAAATTTGCATTTTGGAATTTGGGGATTTAGGGATTTGGAAATTTGGAGATTTAGGAGTTTAGGGATATAGGGATTTGGGGATCTAGGGATTTAGGGAGTTAGGGATTTCGGAATTTAGTAATTTTGGTATTTGAGAAGTTGAGGACTTGTGGATTTGGGGATTTGTGGATTTCACTGGTTGAAAAATTAAAACTTGGAAAATTTGGAATTTCAATGATTCAATCTTTGGAAGTTTGCATTTTGGAATTTGGGGATATGGGAAATTGGGGATTTAGGGAGGTGGAAATTTGGAGATTTAGGGGTTTAGGGATTTAGGGATTTAGAGTGTTAAGAATTTAGGAATTTAGGAATTTAGTAATTTTGGTATTTGAGAAGTTGAGGACTTGTGGATTTAGAAATTTGGGAAATTGGGAGTTAGGGAATTTGAAGATGTGGGAATTTAGAAATTTGAAAATTTGGAGGTGTTTAAATTTTATAATTTAGAGTCTTGGAAAATTTGAGAATTTGAGAATTTGAGAAATTGGAACTTTAAAAATTCGAAAATTTGATAATTTAGAAATATTGCAAATTGGAGATTTGAAAATTTTTGAAATATGTGAAATTAAAGATTTTGAGATTTAACAAATTGAAAATTTCAAAATTTGCTAATTTGTAAACTAGAAAACTAGAAACTAGTCAATTTATAAATTTATAAAGTACAACTTCAAGAATTCAGAGATTTTGAAATTAAGGAAATTCAATCTAGGGGTGTCACAAAAAGTTACATAATTCAACAAATTTCTAAGTTTAACAGTTCAAAACTCCCACAACACCCAAATATCAAAATCTTCACATCAATCCACATGAGATTCTACAAAAAATCAATAAACTTAATTTTCCAATTCTGCACTCAAATTTTCGCCTTCTACTCTCAACTTGCACTACTTATAATTCGCATCCATATTTCATGATGATTCACCAGATAAATCATTTAACATAAACAAATTCTAGAACAAGAATCGTAGCAGTTCTCACGCAGCAAAGAGCAAAGTTGGTATCGAGGGACGAAAGTGTTGAAAAGATCATAGCGAATGAAAAAGAAGGTACGCCACGAGTTTTATGAATATATCACGAGTCGAGTGTCCGTTCTTAGATCGAGACGTTGAAAATCTGCACAGGGGAACCATAACACCGAAACCATGAAGGATGACTATGTCCGAAGGAACATGTCCGGTAGGAAATTGAAAAGTTCTATTAAAAATTGCATGCTCGTGGATCGGTACAACGAAATAGCTAACATAAATCGGTCTTCCAACATACGGAATGGAAATTCGAAGATATAATGTTCATCACATTCAGTTTGTTTCAATTTTATTTATTTTTCAACTTAAGAAACTTCCACAGTTTTACTCTATTGTCAAATTTCCTAATTTACAAATCTACAAATTTTTAAATGTGCAAGATTATACATTTTTGTACTTCACAATTTTTTTAGTTTCATTTATGACTTATTAAATTTTTTGATTTACGAGTTTATGAATTTAAAGATATACAAATGATCAAATGTTCAAATGTTCAAATGTTCAAATGTTCAAATGTTCAAATATTCAAATACTCAAAAATGTAGATATACATGTAAAAAAATTTAGATCTACATGTAGAAAAATGTAGAAATATGTAATTTATAAAATTTGCAACTATTCAAATCTTCACACGGAGATGATTTCCAAAATATGTATTTAACAGCTTATCATTGTAAAACCTATATTATATTCATTCAAAATCCTAGTAGAAATATTTCTAGCCCCAAAGTCCCAATATACTTTTCAACAGATTACGCAATGTATTTTAATAAAATTAAATAAGCAATCACTAACACGATGCTAATTTACCAAATATATTTCGAAAATAAATACAAAATGTCATATATTACACATACGGAACATTGGGCTGTTCACATTCGCTGAAGCCACGTGTCCCCTTAAAACTATCCTCTCAGTTTTAACGAACGAAATTAAAACTTGTCTTAATTGACCAATCGCAGGGTAACCAAGCATAGTATACTTTACGAAGCTATAACGACGATAATCGACTCAGTATAAGCCGATTATCCTGCACACGCAAACCAAGGATCCTCTAGCAGATTACGCCTGGAAAAGAGTTGCGTTGAAACGTGGTGCAAGTGCATAACGATGTTCCTAACTTCTATAACACACTATCAAGCGCTATAGATAATCAAGATTTCTGAGAGTTACCGTTTCCGTTAATTAACATTCGTGCTAAAGATATCCAGCTAGGTCGGGAAATATCGTTCTGTCTGCATCATTTTCCTTTCGTTTATCAATGCTTTCGAGAATTAGTGTTATACTGCGTTCTTTATGAGAACATTAATTTCCTCAGCTTTTGTATTTCAGGTTTCAATTTTTGCCTGCACGTTTTAAGACGGAAAATATTAAGGATTCTTAAATCTGGAAAAATTTTAGTGAAATTTTTATAGATTTATTGCATTAATATAAGTGAAATTTTTTATTTTGTTTGGGAGAAGTATTTTGTTGAAATCGGTTGGTTAGCGTTTACGTATATTTGTGTAATTTGATCTGAAAATGACCAGTGCACCGCCATTTTGTAAAGTGTGTTGTGCACAACAAAATGGATCAGTACCATTTTATACAGCACGTTGTATGTAATGATATGAAAATGGATAAAAATAAAATTGAAAAGATACCTTTTTTCAATTTATTCAGGATTTTACAGTCAAGTTTTTTAAACTCATTAAATGTTCTACTGTAATCTCATAGCCACGTATTTTCATTTTTATGTACGAACAAGTATAGATAATATTAAAATAAAAGCAGCAATGAAAAACTGTAAACAACTGATATACAGAGATATTAAAAAATAGTTAAAAGACAAAATATTGAAATGTTTGAAATAAACGTTCTTGATCTAAAAGCCCAGCATTTAACTGTCCGATCAATTCTTATCTCATTCAGTCGAATAATTTTCAATCTCCTTCCGGAAGGATAAATAAGAAGGAAAATCCAGCCAGGACTTAAACTTTTTCCCCTTCGAAAAGTAGGTACAGATGAGATAAAGAAAAAACGAATCGAATGATTATATTCCCCCAGACATAAATCTGAGAAAGGTAGCGGAGGAATTAAAATAACGATAAACGTGCTGATAAAGTGGTCGTTCTTCGAAAATATTTTTCGAGATATCGGTTATTTGTACGCAAATAGAGACCCTTGAAAGGTACAGAATATAAGTCTGTTTCGATATTTTTATGGGAGACATCGGAAGATCACTATGAATGGTTATTTGAAAGGAACGTGCGTGAAATAAGACAATTTACTCGGATCGTTGAAATATTATTTTAGTCATTTTTAATATTGTTATGTTGCAAATACACAAATATGGAAATATGCAAATTTTTAAGCTCTATTTTCTGATTTTGTGAAAGGAAAATTTAGGTACTTTGAAATTTTGAGATATCAAATTAAAAAATTTACAAATTTTCGAAGTCACGAATTTACAAATTTTTAAATGTGAAAATTTAGAAACTTAAAAACTCTGAGATATCAAATTTTCAAATGTGCAAATTCAACTTCCAAATTTTCAAAATGAAAAATTTATATCATTGAAATTTAATATTTAAAAATTCTGAATTGTTAAATGTACAAATTCAGAAGCTTGTTAACATTCTAATTTAACCTACTTTATAACTTATCATCTTAGCAAATTTACAAATTCTTGCACTGAATGAAAAATATCTAAATTCAGAAATTCAAATGTATACAAATTCCTAAGTAAAAAAATGTACAAATTTACAGCCTATAAATTTGAAATTGAACAATTGAAAAATAATAAAATCTTCAAGGACTGAAAAAAAAGATACAAACATTCTAAAAACTTTGAACATCGAATAAAAATAATTCTATCAATATCTTAATTTACCATATCAGTTTTAATAATAATATTATACATCTAATCACAAAATCCCGAAAATGCAGAAGCAATCAAGCTTAAATTCTCTCACGCTCGGTATTGATTATTTTAAAGCGCATAGTGTGACGACACTAATTGCATTTAAATTATAGCGAAGGTACATGATAATTAGTTTGTACAACTATGTTAAGAGAATTGCATTAATAAAAAATGTATGAGAACCACGAAATGCGCATTCCAATTGTTGTGGAATTTAAAGTAACATAAATTTACATTTTACACTGGTCTCTGCATGTCTGTTCATAATTTGTTTTCTACAAATAAAACTGTACAAAGATTCTCTCCATAATTCATGTTTCTTTAACATTCTAGACTGTAGTTTACTTTATTCACTATTTTATTTTACGTTTTGCTATAATTTTGTTAACATCTTGTTCTAATTTTTCATGACACTTAATACATAGAAATTCATTATGCATTTATTATATTAATAATAATTTATGTTTGTGATTTAAAACACTCGTATTATTTTATTATATTCTCACAGTGTAAGATAAAATTGTAAGATGAAATTGTACTTTAATTTCTATTATCAAAATATATTATTGTAATAATTATTGTTAATACGATAGCTCAGAAGGGGTTGTCACAATAATTATTACCACAAAAGCAACGATTATTTTTAATAATATAATTCACAAGAAATTTCAGCAATTTAGAAAAGCAGAAAATCCTCTCCTAGATTATCTCACTGCTATTTTTGCAGATTAACTTTCCCCGTAATTTTGCTATAAAAAAAAGTATTAGATTACAACACAAAAAAAGTTCCATGAAATATTTCATCCTCCAAAGTGAGATATTTCATACTACAATTTGAGAAATCCTACAAACTGGTACATTTTTTTTATATCCTAGTCTTTTTTGCACGCAGAGTATTTCACGGAAAAACAAAATTCCATCAGAAAAACGCATCTACGAGAAAATACGTTTCAATGTTTTTTGTCGCATTTTGAAATAATATTGCAAAAACAAAATTAATTCTTTGTTGTAATGGATCTCGCGATGGCTGCGTAATTATTCAGAAATAAAGTTTAAGCATTTGATGATGGAAGCCATTACTTTTTGCCCCTGCTTTTCTTTTCTGCAGACGAAGAAAATAAAAACAATTCCATCTGGAGGTAATTAACGGGAATCTATTTAAGAGGAATTGGGCCAAGAAAGCAATTAAGTGTCTTTAAGCGGAAAAATGTGAAAAGACGTTTAAGCTAGATTTAATGGCAATTTACGATATTATTAATGACTATATTGATCGGAAATCCGGTACTGAATTAACCTTTCATTCGAATAACACTTCTTCAATATATATTAGTTAATATACTACTACTATATTAATATATTACTATATTAACCTAACCTAACATGAGTTATAATATTGTAACTACTAATAATAATTATTAATCGTATTTAACATACGCAAATGTGTTCACAGACAAAAAAATGAAATAAACCGGTTTCTGATTTACTTCGATAAAACTGCTGTTATTACTTCCGTTGAAAAAGTTGTACGCAACGCAAAGCAGTGTTTGCAAAATTGTTTGAACGTATTGGAACAAGTTTCAACGAAAATCAGCAAATCAGCTTCGTTACATTCGAGTCACGCACGTACAGGTATTACACTTTATATGCGTGCATGCAACGAGTATGAAAACAAATCCCAATTGAAAGCAGTGGAAAAAAAGCATGCATCAAAAACCGCCAGTTCTGAAATTTCACGAAATTTTCGAATACTATGCATGCTGTTCGGACTTTTCAAAAATTACGAAGTAGAGAACTGATGCTGATTTGATGAAATGAAAATTTTGAGAAAAATGAAAAGATAGAACTCGCGTTTCAGAATTATGGAATATTGCATTAGTAGAATATAGTTGGTTTTTATTCACGATCAAGACATCCTAATTTTTTGCAGCTCATGAAAGGATTAATAACGATTTATATGAAAATTGGTACAAAAGAAATTTCCCCAGTGCCATCTATCATAAGAAGCGAACAAGAAGTAAATTATGTTCGTGAACAGAGAACACGAAGAATGAGTATTTCATCTTGAATGGAAGCTTTATAGCCTTCATGTCCCTAATAAAAATAATCACGAGCTTCTTTTTCCTTTTGCAGCAAACAAAATAGGAGCTGAGTCATCTTCGAGAACAGAACATTCGCTTATACTCTTCGGACTATGAATCGTCGGAACAAATAAGAAAGTAATTTTCTGATCTTGTGACATCAAGGTTATAAAATCGTTATTCTTTAAATGTAAGGAAAAACTGACACTTTGACTTTGATTAACACATGACGTCATATGTGAACACATAGTTCTATATGTCTATAGGCCAAACATCTATATTATTAAAAATGTTGCCACTTTACAATAAAGAAATTGTCAAATTTGCAAACTCGTGCACAAAGTTACAAATTGCAGAATTTTCAATTTCTCAAATTAAAAATTTTCAAATTCTCGAATTTGGATATTAAGAATTTGTGAAATTTAGTAATCTGGAAATGGACATCAAACAACTTGAAAATTGAAGAATTCAGATATTAGTACAAAAATTAAAAAATCTTCAGATTTAAGAATTACAAATTTTCAGATTTAAGATATCAATTTTTCTATTGTTCAAACCATCTTAGATCCTCAGAAATTCCTAAATCTGATTTATCAGAAGATCAATAAATTAAAAAATATTTAAATATGATCTCTCAAAATTGAATTTAAATATCACTCACCCCTTTGCTTTCTTCAAAAGAATTTAATTTGCACCCTTCTTTTAAATAGAGTCCTAAAAATTTTCATAAAAAATTAAATAAAACCTATAAAATTGCTAAAACTTATAAAACGATCAAGTCGCGATACAAAACCTCTGGAAACGTTTGAAAAGTCACCCCTCATAGCACTTCGAAATTTCTGTAGGAAAAAAAAAGAGCAAACGAGATTCATGAGCCATGAATCTTGACACCGAATTACGAAATTTCTATCCAAGGCAATTTTTATTGGACCAACATCCAGAGGGGTCGAATAAAGGCAGCCAGTACGCGTGGGTACACCGAAAATTAGTTCAGATGGAAAGTGTGCGGTCGTATAAAAGGAGAATGGATGGTGCGATCAGATATTCATAGCCAGTTAACTAGAAAATAATATTTTCCTATGGACACGAAAGCGATGATCAGGCTCGATCCGCAAATATACGGAGTCCGATGGAAAGCTTTTTTCAACGTGCTTAGCGAAAAGACCGTCCCTCGAGGAACGTGGTTCTTCTGCGAGCTTTCTCGCGCACACAAACGCGCGCACAAACATTCAGACACGCGTAGAAAAATACACACGTACACTGGGAAATTTGTACGTGTGCGCGCAGACAAACACGGGGCAGAGTAAAAGCCGTGGATCTCCCGAGCGGAGATTCTTCGATCAGCTGGATACGCTCTGGGTTTTCCTCGCTTTGTGAAAACCGCTCGAGGAAATTCGGGAAACCCTTCTCTCGTTCGACAAATTGCACCATGCGAGAAAACCAGAGACGAAGCTTTGGCCCACTGATCCCTCAACGTTCGTCCAACATTCGATTCCTCGGGAATACGCTTGGCGGTTTTAATTAATCAAGCGAGGAGACTGATTCTTCTCCCTCTTGTTTGGCCCGTTACTTTTTCGTTCGTGTAGTCATTAACGAATTCCCTAGTTTTTTTCCTGTGTACCTTGCCTAGTGAAGCGGTTGCTATCGAGCAGAAAATAAGAATTGGAAAGCGAGGGAGCGGGAGAATTATTCAGTTTCACGTCTGATTGGTTGGTGTTCGCTACGGTTCATTTGCGACTTTACGAATTGGAATCCCTTAAAGTATAGTTCAACTAGTTTTAAAATTGTTAGAATTATGGGTTGATTTAAGGTAATGGATATTCACTTTTGTACGTCAATAATCTATTCATATTATTATGTTATAGTAAAAACCATCGTAGAACGTTGGAAAAAACAGCGAAGAGCAGAAGACTTCACGTACCAGTCACACACATATCTACTGTCATTCGTTGAGAAATCTCAACAAAAACACCTGAATTCCCATATCTTAAAATACGTATATTTAAACATTTTTAATTGCCTAAATTCTAAAATACTTCAATTTGCCTTGAACTCTTAAATTTCAATTTCAATTTGCCTTTCGTGAACTCTTAAATCCTCAAGTTCATGTCTCTATAAATTCCAAACACTAAAATTCACAATTGATATAAGTAATGGTCTACAACCGTAGACTTCAATAGTAGACTGAGACTGGGGTATTAATATTTGGGTAGAATAGTAGGACAGTAAGACCGCGAAGACAGTAAAATAATAAAACAGTAAAATAGCAAGGTAGGAATAATATATCAGAATAGTAAAATAGTGGAACAGTGGTATAGTGGAACAACAGAATAGTAAAATAGTGGAATGGTAGTGGTTACACTTCTACGTTGCCACTAGACGGCGCACAAGAGACTGACTTTCTCGCTAGTACTCAACGAGCCTTCCGATTCCTATATATAGTTCCTGTCCATCCCCTCCATACATCCGCACTAGCAGTTCCCGAACGTAACGCTATCCCACTCTCGTTCATTTTTCCTAGCCTTTACATCTACCAGTCAAGTCAAAGTAAGAATAGAGAAATGGTAGAACAGTTATAAAGGGGTAGAATTAGTGGGAGGGTAAAATAGTGAAAGAGTAGAATAGTAGTAAAGCTGTGTAAAATAGTAATACGATTGAATAGTAGAATGGTGAAGAGTAGTAAAAGTGTATAGAATTAATGGAAATAGTGAAATAGTAGAATAAAACTAGAATAGTGGAATACTATAGAATACTGGAATAGTTAGAATACTGGAATGGTAGAATAGGTAGAACCCTGGAATAGAGAGAGAGAATAGTGTATAATAATATAATAGTACAATAGCAGAATAATAGTGTACAAGTAGTAGAATAGTAAAATGATAAAATGGTGGAGTAGTAGAACAATAGTTAAGTAGAATAGTACAGCAGTAGACCTGTAGAATGGCAAAATAATAAAATGCAGAAAAGATAAAAACTCTAAAATTACAAAACGGTAGTAAAAAACGATAAAATAGTGGACGAATAAAATGATAAAATAGTAGAAGAGTAGAACAATAAAATTGTGAAGAACTAACTATAAGAATTACCTTATATCTCACACATGAAAACATAGATAAAATAGATAAAAATGGTCAAACGACCAACCTGCACTCAAGAACAATATTAAATACGTATCAAGAATTCTACTGCTACCAAATTTCATATCTATTTTTTTAAAATTTCAAAATCTTCTCTCTGCTTTAATTATTACGTTACTGTTAATCAATTATTCCCAATCTACTCCACCGAAATACAGCGAAAGCTTTATTCGAAATTTAATGTACAACAGTCACTTTATATTCATACATTCATCTATTCGATTTTCAAAAATGTTGAAAGATTATTCGGATACGCGACGTTTCACGTAACGTTATTGTCCACCGAATATCGTCCTTCTCGCAAAAGATAATTCCACGTATTATCATTGATAATGCGGTTTTATTAATGGACGCCGGTCAATAACATAAGCTGTTCCGCCACCTACGTGAATATTAACAGGAAATCCTCATTCCACTTGTACACTAGGTATGTAAATACTGCGTCTGCGTTTCCAATATTTCGAACGTCATGACTGGACATAAATGCATTGTCAAGTGTTGCGGAATGGAAATCGAACGCATTAAAATCACGTAAACAATTTGACCGTCGCTAATGAACGCTGCAAAAACAATGGCTGGGAAAACGAAGCAGCAGTTTTAATACTATCGGCCAAATATATATATGTTCTATTATTTTAGGTTCTTCAGGTCTGTCCACTTTTTTGCGAGATAAAAACACTATGTCTGTTATTTCAGCTATCGATTATCTTCAAGTGCTGTATAATTTTGTTACAATTATTTTATATTATATTTTCGAACATTTATATTATATTATATTTTATGATAGTTTGGTAACAATTATATTGTATTATATTTTGGAACAGCCTTGTAATTAAGTTTAATTTTATTGAAAATTGTGAAAGTAATTGTATTTGTTATGGAACTGACATCGATAATCTGAAGCTTTGTAGGTATAAGCATTATTGTATAATTTATTATTAATATTATTAATACTGTTACATAATTAAATAGAGGTTAAATTGATATTACACGGTTCATATTAAATTTAGAGAAGGTGAAAATGATAATTGGTATCATTAATCCCAGTTGATACTATGTTTCTAAAATAATTGGTATAATTTTTATAATTGATAATAATATTAGTATTAAAGTTTATTGTATATCTTTCTATAATATTACAGTTCATATTTTTTCATAATACTAAAGTTCATTATACGATATTTTTTATTCTATTTAAGTATATTCTATTTGATAAATAAAATTGACTTGTATCTAAGTATATAGACAATTATGAAAATTATGAAAACAATTATCGCACAAAAATTAGTTTTACTTTTTTTAAATAGTTTATTAAATATGAAAATCGTACTTTTTTTGAAGAAAGTAGAGTATCACTATAATCAGTATAATGAATGTAATACATGTTTTACAAACAATATCTATCAAACAAAAATAATAAATACATGTAAATAAAAATATGTATTTTTAATAATAATTGATCGTAATGCTTTCAAACTTCGTCTGTATTTGGAGAAGACAAGAAGTTATACAATAAACGTAAGAAGAAATCGATAAGAGATATATAAGTGAGGGATGATCCAGTGATTGGCTGGATATTGGGTTCTGCGCTGGTTTACTTCAATTCCCAGGCAGTAGCAGAGTAAACAGGAATAAATTCGACGAAAAACTTATGTTTACGTGTAACATGAACTGCTGTGCGATTTATGAAAAAATATTCAGAAAACGACAAAAAAAAATTATAATTAGCATACAGACATTTAATTCTGCAATTATTTTACGTTGGTTTAAATGCAAATTAATTAATATTTTACATGACGTCTTCTTTTAATAGAAGTATGATATTTTTAGTGCATGTTTGTAAAATATAATATTTTCATTTTACAATATTTGTGAAATATAATATTATCATTGCATATATGTAACATTTATTTTACAATAATTTTTAGAAACAAATTAACTGTTCACAACGTTTGTATAAACTGATTGCTATTGCTATTTATCAATAGCTAATTTAATGCTAATTTATTAATTGTCTATCGGTTTCATTTACTATAATTCACAGGTGCAAACAAAATAAATATCGTTAACTTTCTTAAAACAAAAAATGAAAATTGAATTTAATAGGTTTGAAAAACTTGGAGGATATCATGACTGCTGAAATTTATGCGACTATAGTATAGTAGAAATATGCAAAGTGTATGCAAAACGCATGCAAAGCATATGCAGAATAAACACACAAAATGCGCACATGTGCGGAAATTAGAAAATTCATATAATTTTGTTCAATCGATATGTAATTACTTTAGATGTGCATGCAAAAATTCTGAAATATCTTAAAACCAACCTTAACCTCAAAACTCAAAAGATTATTAAACTTACAGAATTACCATTCGAATTTCTGTAACCATCATAATCGATTTGTAATTAAACATGCTCCGTCGTTTAATTATTAATATCATTAAAAACAACTGGAACTAGACTCGTTCGAAAACAAAACTCGAAACGTCGCGTCTCGGTCTCATTAATTTAAAGCATAGAACAGTTAACGTGACGACAAACAAGCGCAGTCGTTTAAATTCTCATTGCTTTCAACACTTCGTACGCTTGTCTTTCCTTAATTATCGTCAGGCGTATTGTTTTTTGTGGCCACGATTAAAGGTTTGTTGTCAACCCTCTTCTGTCTAACGTGCATTCGCAGCGTAACGCAGCCTTTGAGCACAGCAAAATTAAAGCTTTTATGGTTCAAATACCACGAGAACAAAGAAATGAACCAAACAAGGGCAAAGAATACATTCTATTATAGGAGTTTTCTTTATATGTTCCTAGCCTGGGAAAAGTGGAAATGTGTAAGGGGATGCAGTTTTAAAAAAACACCTGGATTTTGCTGTTTCGTTCAAACGGACCACTACTTTGTTGTATTTTTAATTTCGCCTCGATTTGAGGCGAAAAATGTTGGAAGCTGGAGGGTAACAAGTATGGGGATAGAATATTATATTGCATACAATTTTCGAACTTTTTACATTCGTTTATAGATTTTCGAAATTTCAAATTTTCATATTCTCAGATTTTTCAATTCTCAAATTTTTCAACTCTCAGATCACTGAATTCCTGACTCTCTAAATTCTCAAAGCTGTTAATTTCCGAATTCCTAAATTCCCCAATTCCTAAATTCCCAAATCTCTATGTTTCCAAATCCCTAAATTCACAAATTGCTAAACTTTCAAATCTCTAAATCCCCAAATTTCTATATTTCCAAATCTCTAAATTCACAAATCTGTTAATTTCCAAATTCCTAAATTCCCAAATCTCTAAATTTCCAACTCCCTAAATTGCGAAATCTAAGTTTCCAAATCCCCACATTGCCAAATTCATAAATTCCCGAATCTTCAATCTTTCAAATTTCCAAATACCCAAATTTCCAATATGCCAATTTTCAAATTTCCCGCCCAAACTAGACATAACCTCAAATTCCACCATTCTCTATCCACCTCCATTCGCAACGCAAATAATTCTCGAGATATTTATCATTGTTTACAGCAAAATAATATTAAAGAATTTTTCCATAAATTTTCAGAAATATCAGCGTTCAACTCAAAGATTTAACGATCCACATAAATAGCTGATATCGCTAGTATTTTACGAGCTGCTTCATACAATCGAGATGGGTCATAACTCTTGTTTCATTAAAGAGAGAAAGAAACGGCGAAAGAAAAAGATAAATGATACTATAAGCTCGGCTTTTCTTACATGAATCGATTCTCTTGTCATTCCATAAATAGAAGTATCAGTTGAAGTCGGTCAGAGAATAAATATTTCTCTGAATTCATGTCGAAATATTATTCATATCTGATTCAACTAACACAAATTAAAATTTATTGTCGCATTCCAAATATCGGATTTTAAAATATTGGGTGCCTGACTGCCTACAATGTTTCAATCGTTCAAGTTTAATTTGATACATCGTGCTCTTTAATAAGGATGATCAGTTTTTAATCAAATTGTTACTTATTTCATTATTTCTTTATCGAATTTTGTTGAAACAAAATACGTATTTAACGAACTGCAAAAGTATTTATTTTTTAATAGACTTATTGAAAACGTACCCACTTTGTAATTCCTGCATCTTGCAAAAATATTTATTTTACTCATTTTTTTTACTAAATTGTATGAACCCAATATGACGCACTCATGACGCACAGGGTTCACATGTGACGTATCGATGTCAACCGACGAGTTGTCGCTGATCCAGGTGTTTAGAAGAGCTACTACAATTGGTTAGAATAGAAAATGGACGTATTTTCGGCGGTAGAACAATTGGCGCGAACGGTCGCACACCAATTATTATTTTTCTCAAGTTTCAATCTTCCAAAGTTCTAACGTTCCAAAGTCTTAACCTTCCAAAGTTCTAACCTTCCAAAGTTGTAACCTTCTAAAGTTCCAACTTTTGATAGTCCCAACCTTCCAAGGATGCAACCTTGCAAAGTTCCAACCTTCCAAAGTCCCAACCATGCAATGTTTTAACCTTCCAAAGTACTCATCTTCGAAAGTTTGAATCATCCGAAGGTTCAATCTTTCAAAGTTCCAACCTTCCACTGTTCCAACTTTCCAAAGTCTCAACCTTCCCTATGTTCCAACCTTCAAAAGTCCCAACCTTGCAAAATTCTAACCTTCCAAAGTCCCCACTTTCCAAAGTTTGAATCACCCAAAGTTTCAACTTTCCAATGTCCCAACTACATTCCAATTTTTGAAAGTCCTAACCTTTGCACATTTCGATCATTCTAAATTCGATCAACCTTCTTAACTTTCAATCTTCCAAATTCCAAAGCTCCGAATATTCAAAATTTCTAAAACTAAAGCTCCAAATTTCAAAACGTCTTCTCAAAACTTCGAATCACCTTATTCCAAACCTCCAAATAGTCGACAAATGTCTCGAGAGTGAGTGAGATGCTACATGCGTTCAGCAGTTGTTGTCATTATTATTCTTGTTTGACATCTGTACATTAATTTGGTTATAAATGTTAGTCCCATCACACGTTTATGCACTGCTCAATTTTCTTTTCAATTTTCAAGTAAGTGTACATAAGCCATTCAGTGTTAAGAGAAGGTGTAGATCACTTCATCAAGTACCTCGACATAAAAGCCCCCAGGAGAATAAATTCATCCCAGTGGAGAGGACACAACAGTGAACGCAGGAGGACACAAACACATGGCAAGGATGTTCGTTTATTCATCGCAAAGGTTCTCGTGAAACAGGTTAATGTGCGAATGAGAATGTGGCTATTTGATTGCCGTCACGCGGATAGCTTGTAACCGGCACCTAGAATGGGTTATGTACGCAAGCCCTTTTACCATTGCTCTCGCATTATTCAACATAGTTTGCGTGATACTCGTCGAGTTCATCATCTGCATTCATAGGCCAAACGCATTCTCGTGACGGGCTAAACTAGCTTAGGATAAGGCAGCTATGACAGGTAATAAACAGCCGAAGGAATAATTAATTGACAGAAGTGGGCGGTGAACGCTCGTTATCGGAGAATCTGTTATCGCTCCGTAGGACGATTTAGGTATGAACATTGATTTAACAAATCCTCAGATAGCAATTTTTAATCTTCGCTTTCTACAATCATCTAATTTTGAGAATCATAAATCATGAAGTTGTTGAATTTTTAAGTCAAGTCTTAGTTCCCAAATTTTTCAATCGTCAAATTTCGAAAATCCTGATTTTACAAATCATTAAAATTTGAGTTCCAAATCATCATGAGGGTAATATTGGTATCTAATTTATTTTTGATTTACTTATTCTATACAGAATTGCTCTTGAAAGGTTTAGAGTTTTATAATCAAAACTGATCAAAGATTGACTTAACAATTATTCAGTATTCTAGCTTTGTATAAATAGATCTTTAAAAATACAAAATTTGTTTGTCAAATAAATATATGACTCAGTAAGGAGAAGTAACTACACCTAGAAGATCTTGCAAAGATCTCTCAATACGATTTTAATGTAATAAGCTAGAATAGAACTTCTTCATGAATTCCATCTTCCGTGCAATCTAAAAAATTTACGACAGCCTCGAGTGCACCTGCTCGCGTATCAATTGCACGAGCGAAGACAAAAATTGATGTGCAAACGAACCGCGCGAGAAAGTATGCTGCTAAGCAATTACTTTCGCACGTCTCTTCTTGTCGGCTGACAAGCACGCCCAGAAGAAAAAGATGATAAAAAATTAGCGAAATTTACAGCTCCTTTGACATTTCAAATTTTAACAAAATTATCATTCTAGATAATTTTTCTAAATTTTTCAAATTCTCAATTCTGTTTTTCAGTTTTGCGAATTTTATGTTATAATATTTATAAATATGTCTCAAGTTCTCAAATTATATAGTTTCTTGGATTTCTAGTTTTCTAATTTTATAGATTTCTAGTATTCTAATTTCTTTAATTTTCGCAATTTTCAATTTCCTTACTTAAAATCCCATATTCTTAAATTGCCAAAATTCGAAACTCCTGAACCCCCAAATTTCCGAATTCACAAATCCCGAAATTCTCATATTATCAAATTTCATTTCCAAATTTTCAAGTTTCCAAATTCTCCAATTTCCCAAGTCCCCAGTTCCTAAATTCCCAGAACACAAATCTAACAAACTCTCATATCTCCAAATTTCCAAATTTCCAAATTCTCCAATTTCACAACTCCCCAGTTCCTAAATTCCCAGAACACCAATTTAACAAACTCTCATATCTCCAAATTTCCAAATTTCCAAATTCTCCAATTCCCTAATTTCCAAATTTCCAAATTCTCAAATTCCCCAACTACCCAACTCCCCAATTCCCAAATTTCCAGACCACCAATTTATCAAACTCTCATATCTCCAAATTTCCAACGATTCCTCCATTCCCTAGTACCGAAATCTCCCCCTCCCCAAATTCGAAAGTCCCGAAACCCCTAAATACCCAATAAGTTCAAAGTACTTGAAGTATTTCAATTAATACCCAATCTCGAGTATCGACTTCAAGTACGTCATCTTCGAAGAACAGTAACGCGTTTTGAAACATCTGACGTTCAGATGCTGGCGTTAGCAGAAGTTACAACGTATCCGGCACAATATGAAAGAGTAATTAGCAGCAGCGGACAGCCGGCAACTGGTGCAAACGGCTCGTTAATGAACGATCGAAATTTTGAACGAGCCTTGTCTACGCCTGGAGGCATATCAACGCCTTACAAGACCCTCGCTAATCCATCGGGAATTTCTCTCCCTATTCGACACTCTCGGTATTTGCGCTGATCGATCTTGCGCTCGCCATGCTGTGCCGCGATAAGTCCGCAATTATTGCACTTGCTTTAACGGACGCCGGATGCAGCTTAATGCAAATGTAATTAGAGCTGCATTCGCCGCGTTTCTTCATTTTTGTTCCTTCCGTTTTTAACCTCTATTTATATATGAGCCGTTTATTTTGAAAGCGGGACTTTTTGAAAGAAATGGAGATTAAATATGAAACTTAATATATCTTTGTCAATCTATAGTGAAAATAATTCAAATCTGATATTTAGGGCAACACCTTGCCATCATGTGCGTCAGGCACAACATTCACAGTTACAATATTGATAACAAAGAAAGTTTAAATGTGACTATTTTATGTTCAGTGACCCTTGACTACTTAAACTTGAAATTGAAACGTGTCAAAAGTTCCAGTAAGATTTATCGCATTTAAACTGTGCGTCATGAGACTCTTCAAGGATAAGAAGTTATTGGAATTTATTTTGAAAGTGCAAGTCTGGGTGCAGTTAGCACTTGGATAAACTATTACCTAACGCTTATTTTTAAATTCATTGAAATGCAAACCAAATATCTGGTAATAGCAAGAAATGTACTTGCCTCCAAACGGCCCACAAGGGTTAATTCAAGGAAAGGGTTAAAATTGGCCGGAACTATTTCAATCTACCCAGCTCCACAAGCTGAAGTTTCCTTAAAAATCGATTTAGCGTTTGACAAATCGTGATGGTGTATTTATGGGAACACGTAAAGATCGTCGACTGCTCGTAGACACGAGTACTACACCCTGATCCAAGGGTGGCAGGATATTTTTAGAAGCCATTGACGATGCCGCCAACTGATTTATAGTTACCTTTCGAGCGAGAACAAACTCCGGTTTCTCTCCGACTGATCGTCCGCGTGAATAACGATTTCGTGAAGAACCTGACGAATGATCTTCCAGAACAAACTAGGCGATAAGTAACTCCGGTTCCACGTGCCGTGTAAAAGAATTTATCTCGTTAAATATAGCCGGTAAATTATGAAAATCGGAGGGAGTCCGGTGCTCGAGTGTTTGTACGAGCAATCTCACCGCAAATCCTTCTGTCGCTCGAAAAACCGATAAAATATTCAGGCTGGCTAACAGTAAGGCAAACCGTAGCCGGGATTCAACGTTTCAATGGTACATCTACTATGACCTAGTGCCTTGAGCCTTTATTTCAACCACTGTTAGCACTACAGCCATGATTCAAAAAGAGCCTCTAGGGTTCCGAACATATGTCACTGACTCGGGAACAAAGGGGATGGCATGTGCAGAAAAGCACTTCGAGCTGGGTTCTTCGTATCTTTAACGGTTCGATAACTATTATTACGGGTTTTTTCAAGAATGAATTTCATGTGCTTGAAATTGTGTTGCTCTTGTGTGGCACTTCGAGTGAAACGCACATATGTTTTTCTTCTTAGCTGGATTTGTCTTGAAAGTCTTCTGTGTTTGTGCCTGTGGATGAAACCTGTTGAAGATGGCACGAAAATACGGATTTGCATTCTTGTTTTGCAATTTATTCTTTATATTTCTTATAAGGCTGCATATTTGTTCTTATTCTATAACAATGTTTCATTAGTCAAGAACCATTGCAATTATTTTTTATTTAGATGAACATTACTGGAACAATACTTGTATAAGTATTATTGCAGCTATTTTATATTGACATACAAAATCCAACCACTTTGTATTCTGTACAAAAATAACTGCAATCATTTTAAATTTTATATAAAAATCGCTGCAACCCTTTCAAGTTTGTATAAAAATTACTGCAGTCTTTTTATACATAAATAAAAAACTGCAATCACATTATGTTTAATCATCATAACTCTTTTACATTGACATAAAAATTACTGTAACTACTTTATACTCACATAGAAAGTAATACAACCATTTTATATTTCCATAAGAACTGCTTCCATCCAGAATGAGTATAATAATACCAATAAAAATTACTACACTCTAATATACAGAACGAGATATAAAAATGTGTCCCGCCATTTTGTCCAAGCGTCAAGCTATAAACTGCGTCTAGCAATTTGTGTCACATTATGCAAATGTAACACAAATAGAATGAATTAATGTATATACCAATAAAAATTCGTTCATAAATGAAATGCTGGACGAACCATAAAAAGAAGATTAATTTATTATTAAGGAGACAGAAGACACTGTTTTGTTCAGTGTTAACAAGAAACCTTAATGAGAGACTACTCGTATACGAGGCAACTGAAACAGCCCAAAAAAGATTCTGGTGCGAATGACAACGACGTACTTATGTAAACCGTCTGTTTTTATGCAGTAGACGTTAAATCATTCCCAATTGGACTTGACGCCATTACTGTTTGCCCGGAAGAGTATAAAGTATAAGTAGTTAGGGCGTGTCGGAAGAAACGGACTGCCACATCTGGAAATGTTAAAAATCATCACGTGCTTTCTTGTCGTCCGAAATTCTCGTGTAACGAACCAGAAGTCATTTTTCTAGTGCCGAAATTTTTTTTATAAATAGACTCTGTGCTGCGGGATGGGACCATGTTGGTTTATGGGCAGAGATGGAACTTTCGAAGTTAGTATTTATACAAATTCTACAATACTTTCTACAAAGAGGTTTAGAAGCTTTGGAATAAGGTGATTCGAAGTTTTGAAATTTGGAGCTTCAGTTTTAGAAATTTTGAATATCCGGAGCTTTGGAATTAGGAAGATTGAAAGTTAAGAAGGTTGATCGAATTTAGAATGATCGGAATGTGCAAAGGTTAGGACTTTCAAAAATTGGAATGCAGTTGGGACATTGGAAAGTTGAAACTTTGGGTGATTCAAACTTTGGAAAGTGGGGACTTTGGAAGGTTAGAATTTTGCAAGGTTGGGACTTTTGAAGGTTGGAACATAGGGAAGGTTGGGACTTTGGAAAGTTGGAACAGTGGAAGGTTGGAACTTTGAAAGATTGAACCTTCGGATGATTCAAACTTTAGAAGATGAGTACTTTGGAAGGTTAAAACATTGCATGGTTGGGACTTTGGAAGGTTGGAACTTTGGAAGGTTAGATCCTTGAAAGGTTGGGACTATAGTTGGAACTTTAGAAGGTTGAAACTTGAGAAAAATAATAATTAGTGTACGACCGCTCAAAATACTACCGCCGAAAATACGTCCGATGCGTCCATTTTCTATTCAATTGTGCCTCTTGTAAACACGTCAGCCTCTTCGCGCGCCAACTCGTGTGTTGACATCAGTACAAATCAAATAGTTAAGGACAAACGAATCTAACGAATAAAGTACGCAATAAATATAAGAGAGATATTGATTGGTAGGTAATAATTTGAAGAGAATCAAATTCGTATCCACGAAAAGGTTATACCGTGATATATTAAATTCCCATGTTTGGTTTCGTATCAAGATCAGGAAAGGAAAAAGCAAGCGAAACGTCAGCGTATCTATCGGTTTTATCCGAGCGATTCTTTTGCGAAATAACAATTCAGAATCTGAACGAGATTTCAATCATGAAGGAGTTTCGAGGAGCAAGCATCGATTTCATCGGGAAAGGGAATACCGTTTACTGGTCAAATTCCATCGCAGCTTCGCGTTAATTGCTTCTTTCGGTTCATTGGCTGCCGAGTAACAAGCTCGCTGCAAAAAGCATGCATTTAAAAGTAGAGGTCGAAGGTCCGGAAAATGTGAAACGAAAGAAAAAGCTGTTAATTAAGTCCAACGGAAACGAGAAATGAACCAACAGTAGTACCGATAACATTACTCGTCGCTGCTATGAAGTGGCCATTGGTATATTAAACACTTGATTTCGAACCTCGTATTTCCTGACAAACGAAAGTGTGCTCTCGACATTCAACAATCGCTTACGTTCAGAAATTTTTCTTCTTCATACATTTTATTTATTCATTTATTTATTTACAGTTAAAGAACAATGTATTGCGGATGTAACAATTATAATGACGTAGAGGTATTAAAGTATCTGTACACAGGAATGAATACTTCTAAATTTTTAAATTTTAAATCTCCAACTTCTAAATCCCTAAATTTCTAAATTTTCAAATTCCTAAATCTCCAAACTTCTAAATCTCCAAATTTCCAAATCCCCAAATTTCTAAATTTCCAAACTCCTAAATTTTTACATTCTAATATTTGTAATTAGGAAATAACTAAATTCGCAAGTCACAAAATTTCCGATTTAAAAAATTCACAAATTGAACAAAATTTTAGATATGAAAAATAAATTTGTCAAATAAAAAGTCTCTCAGTCCCGAATGAAAGGAAGAAAATACAGAATCATAAATTCTTCAACATAAACGCACGATGACTCTACAGCAAGAAGGCGTTGGAGACGTTTTCAAGCTTGACACCTTTTATTAAAGCTCTACTTCCTACCAGTATTAATTGTGACGTTTTCATTAGAACCTGCTTAACTGCTCCAGAAAGGTATCCTGGAAAATGTCAGTATAAAATAATTGCTGATATTGTGCTATTGACTGACAAGTTATAGATTCTTCTCAGTACGATTTTTACAATAAAATAATTTTTGTTTATTTTTACTACTTAATGCATTATTAAACTTTTATTACAAAAATTTTTCTTTAAACTATTAATTATGAGAAATTGTTATAGATTAACAGTAAGAAACCATACGTGACAATGATATTAAAATTAATTATTTAATTTGAAAATTTTGAAATATCTAAATTTCAAAAGCTGTAGGAAAATATGAAGATTAAAGATTTCATTACATTCAATATTTTACAGTGATTTTTCTTGCAAACATAATGAAAAGAAAATTGAATCGTATCACTAAAACTTTCAGTGATAACAAAAGCTCACAGTCGTAAACAATAAATCTTTCAAGAATTGTATACTTTAAATTTCAAATTTACAGTACATGTCTATCTTTCAGAGTTAAAAAATAACCACACAACATAAACTTTCTTCTATCTCGCAGCATCATAACCGCAACTTTTTCAATTTATGAAAACCAAACAAAAAAGTGCTGTTTATTTTGCTTGCAAGATTCACCGTCTCAGTAGCTGGGAATAAGCGTGAAATTCTGGAAAGATTTATATTTTCCGCTTCCGCTCGAGCTGTTTGCATTATGCACCATTTAGTCTGTCATATTAGTTACATACTTCTACATATTCTACACTTGCCTTTCAATATTATTATTTTGTATATTAATGCTTTATATCAATAATAGTATTCTATCAGTGTTATCCACGAATTATACATATTTATATGTATTACAGATATTTACACTTGGTACACTTTGTCTTCTGTCACGTGTTATAAGTGATGGTGCAATGAAACATATGCCAAGGCGTTAATAATAGACAAATTCTAGTAATTATAAAGTAGTTCGTAGAACGATAACGCAGAAGCCTTTGCAAGCTTTGGAATAAGGTGATTCGAAGTTTTGAGAAGACGCTTTGAAATTTGGAGCTTTAGTTTTAGAAATTTTGAATATTCGAAGCTTTGGAATTTGGAAGATCAAAAGTTAAGAAGGTTGATCGAATTTAGAATGATCGAAATGTGCAAAGGTTAGGACTTTCAAAAATTGGAATGCAGTTGGGACATTGGAAAGTTGAAACTTTGGGTGATTCAAACTTTGGAAAGTGGGGACTTTGGAAGGTTAGAATTTTGCAAGGTTGGGACTTTTGAAGGTTGGAACATAGGGAAGGTTGGGACTTTGGAAAGTTGGAACAGTGGGAGGTTGGAACTTTGAAAGATTGAACCTTCGGATGATTCAAACTTTAGAAGATGAGTACTTTGGAAGGTTCAAACATTGCATGGTTGGGACTTTGGAAGGTTGGAACTATGCAAGGTTGCATCCTTGGAAGGTTGGGACTAAAAGTTGGAACTTTAGAAGGTTAGAACTTTGGAAGATTGTAACTTTGAATGGTTGGGATTTTGTAAGGAGTGACGGTGCAATGAAACATATGCCAAGGCGTTAATAATAGACAAATTCCAGTAATCACCATAAAGTAGTTCGTAGAACGATAACAGAGGCTGGCTCGATTATGAGACTGCATGTGACGAGAAGAGGGACTGCGTTCGAGAGGGGAAAAGAAGATAGATGCCTAATTTCCGGTTGGCAGCACAGGTTGACTCATTTGTGCATAATGCAGCCTAATAAGGACTAATGAATGAAATACTGTAACCCCCGATGTTGCGCAAATTGGATTTACACCACTTGCCATTCCTCCACTTTCACCACTCTCGCCGGCAACCCTTGTCATACTTGTAATCTCACCCCTTTCCTCCCCCCACTCGTTTTTTCTCCCCTCTTTCTGCTGCAGCTCACTTATATTTGTACACTTTAGTACACTAGCAGAATTCACTGGGTAAATTTGAAAAATTCTTTCGAGTATGTATTTTTTTAAGTTGTGGTACGATTTGCAAAATATTGATCGCTTACTTTCATTTTGTTATTTTAATTTTTAAATTGACTTTGGTCATTTTTATACTTTTTTTATAATTTAGAAGTTTATGAATATTACTTGTATTTACAAATTACTTAGTTTCCAAATTCACATTGCAAGAATTCTAAATTTCCAAATTCTTAAATCTGAAATTTCTAAATTGCAAAATTATCAACTTAACGATTTACCAAATCATCAGATCGTCAAACTTCGAAGTTCTCAGATCCCCAAATCTCCAATTACCTAAATACAGAAATCTTCAAATCCCCAATTACTTAAATACGAAATTCCCCAGAGCCGAATTACCAAAATAGAGAAGTCCCCAATTCTTCAATTACTTAAATACGAAATTCCCCAGAATTGAATTACCAAAATACAGAAGTCCCCAAACCCCAACTATCTAAATACAGAACTCCCCAAATTTCCACTTACCTAAGTATAGAAATCCCCAATTCCCAATTACTTAAATACGAAATTCTCCAAAGACCACTTACGTAAATACAGAATTCCCCAAACCCCAATTACCTAGATGCAGAAGTTCCCAAATCCCAAGCTTCCAAACTCACAAGTCCCCCAAATCCCGAATTCTCGCAAGTCCATAAATTACCAAATTTCGCACTTCGCAAGCTGCAATTCCCCAAACCCAAAAATCTCCAAATCCCAAATTTCTCAGATTCCCGAAATTCGCAAAAATCACTGTCGTCGCGTTTCGGTCGGAATAAAAATTCTTTACCTAATGACGCACACTCGTCGATAAAAAGCAGCTGCGCCTCGCACAGGCGAGCGCAAATAAAGGAATTTTTAATTCCGCGAATATCCTGCCGTTTATATCAGGAATACGTATAAACCTTTGTATAAATCATTCGAAAGTTCCGAATAAACAGGGAACTGAAAACGAAGCCTGAGCAACGCGAAAATTTTCTGTTCCAGTAGTTTGAGTGGCTTACTCGCTCCCATTCAAACGTTAATTGTGCGAAAACAATAGACTTCCGACTCGAATATTTTATACTCTTTCTTGCGATGAACTTTCAAAAAGCCAACATAATTGTTAAATCATGGAGTACAATACCGTAGCGAGAGGATTAGACTTCGATCCAAGTTTCTATCAATAGAATAATATACCGTTTTTAGTTTCACCGGACACTTTGTTCCATAGGTAGCAGCAGTAACCTCCTGTTATAGATAATAACAGGAGTCACATACTATCGAGTATTTTTAGTTCATTATTATTCACGTCTGCTTGCCAGAATGTTTAACCTCTTAGGCACGGCTGAACTTTAGGCTGCTTCTCTATACGGCAGAGTTCGAATTATACGCTTCAAAATGGCGTAACTTACATAATATTGTTCTTATTAAAATACGTATTTATCTAACAACAATAAAAACCCATATATTTGTTGCTGCTGTTTATTTCTGCAAAAGCTTCCATGTGTTCTTCGATTCTCATTGCTGCCACGAACGAAAACAAAATGTCGGCATAAATTAGCAGACTCCATTGAGATGCGGTGAATGTCAAAGGTGATAAATCAGAACGATGTGCTTCGAAACGTGTTACAAAACATGTAACGGAGATGTAAATGTTAGACAAACAAACAGTTTAATATAGGCACAACGAACCGAATATAAATTGATGTTTCAAATTTATTTGAGCCATTCCCAACTAAAAAATTTTACAAGTTCTCTTTTGAATTACTATTGTATGAAATAATTGTCCTAACACAGATAAAATTACGCGTAAACAGCACTACAATGTGACGCTGTTCTCCACGCGAGTGCATTGGAATGAAGTTTCTGACGATTAAATTATTTTTCCCAAAGATATACTTTAACTTTGATAATTTACTTTTTTAGAAAATTCACAAAATAATTTCCAAATGTTTCCAATATCGTGTATTAGTGCAGAGGTTCTCCCATGATGCCTAAACTTGGCGTACCTTTTATTTACACGTAATGTACTTTTGCGGGATTTGTTAATACTTTTATGAAACATGAAGGCAAAAAAGTGCGAATCAAAACATATGAAAACGATCATTCGATTGAAACGGTGAGCGAGTGAGCCAGTAGAGTGAGCCACTATAGTGGTGCTATGTACTATGACGTTCGCGAAAGCCACTATAGTGGACCGTCGCGTAGAGGTTAAGGAAACATAAACCGCTATGTCTTCTCTATGCCTTTACTTACAAGAATACCATTTATACCACATTATACAGTTTCTTAAACCCTACAATTTCTGTAAATAACATTTTCTCGTATTTTTGGAACCGACCAAGATATTTAAGCGAACAGAGATATGCTGTATCTCCATTTTGAACGCAGTCGAAACATGCAGTCGACAAGATGGACACGAAGTGGACACGTTCACTTCGGAACATAGACACGTTCACTTCGGAACATAGATACGTTCACTTCGGAACATCGGATACATAGACATGTTCAATTTGACATCATTAAAAATAAGTAGAGAGCACATGTCATACAATTATCCAACGTGCACTTATGAATATTCAAAGTTCCTTAATTCCTTTAATCGTCGCTAAAAATTGCCAAAGCTGCACTAATGTCTGTAAAGAACAGACTAGTGTCTGTAAAGAATAGTAATAATAAAATCTGTAAACAATAGCAATAATATTTGTAAATAATAAGGAAATCGAAAGAAAGTCCCGTTCAATAGTGCCGCTGAAGAATAGCTTTCGTTTAACGAGAGGATCGCGCGCGATTAATAAATTTCTGTTTGATGAACCTGACCAACTAAATCGCTCGTAACACTGAAAGTAATAATGTTCTGAAACAATACTGATTACAGTAGTTATCCTTCTACGGCACTTTACGCTCACTTTCGCGAACACTGTTTAAACCCGTTTCTTAATACCTTGTAAATGAGGCTCATGAATATTTAACGTTTAATCTTCTTGCTACTATGGGTGACTAATGTATACGAAACATGAGTATAATGTGCGATATTTATATAGGGTGGTCCATAGACTGCTGCTTAAAATTCTAGTATTAAAATGTTACTGCCGCATGTTAAGGTTTGCGTGCGGGGTGAGCCAGTGGTTAGGATTTCATTACTTTTCATAATATTTTCAATGATTTGTTAATAAATTAAAGGTTGTCGATAATTTTCTTAGTGAAATTTGGAAATATGTAATCTTGAAAGTTTATAAATTCACAAATAAGAAATTGATAAATGTAAAAACAAAAAATTTGAGAATTTAAAAATTAAACAAAATTTTGAGAATTTCTTATTGATTTAAAAAACCGTGTATCTTATTTCTGTAAAAATTTCTAAAATTGTCCTGTAAATATTAACATACACGTGATACAAAGGTATACGAATAAATCGTGCTTCTATCTGAACGAAATACATGTAAATATCATCGAATCGCAAAACGGAGCAAGAAAGGAACGGAAATCTTGACATATTTCAATATAATATTCTACATGCATAAAAAGGAAGCTTTGCCTGACATTTTTTGCACGCATTTTTGCAACTGCCTTTGGTACGAAAGCGATTAACCCGTTTTATACACTGATGCACTTAAAAGAGATTATGTGACTAGGTTATATATCATGCCCCACAAATTCGCAGAATTTCAAGGTACAGTGAATCTCGTACGATTTATGGATTTATAAACATATCACGTACTTCATTTTATTCAACGTCTATAGCAATTTGGCTTAGAATAAATAAGGGTTGCTGTTGAGATGAACACGATTTTCCACTTACGGAATTATGTTTAATAAATTGTTAATGTGTGCTTAGAATATGCAATAAATTATAGCAGTAACACATTATAGTTATATGTACTTAAAACATGAATGTATTACAGTTCATATGTTATATAAAAAGTGTGATAAATTGTAGTAAATATGAACTTGAAACGTGTAGTAAATTATAGTGAATATTTGAACATATGTAACAAACACATATGGAACATATGTTACATCATGTAACATACTTAACATACATCCCAATTTTACCACACATATTAACATAGATATTAAAATACATATTAACATACATATTAACATATGTAACAAAGACATATGGAACATATGTTACGTCATGTAACATACTTAACATACATCCCAATTTTACCACACATATTAACATAGATATTAAAATACATATTAATATACTTATTAACATATGTAACAAACACATATGGAACATATGTTACGTCATGTAACATACTTAACTAGTATCATCATTTTGGCAATATGCAGGAATACCTTGTTTTTAAACAGCAATTTACGAAATCAAAACTGTTGTCGAAGCATGCAATTGGCATTTCAATCTCGACCACGGACAGCATTTCAATGTTTGAACTAGATACGAGCCACCGTATTAATAATGTTTACATAATTGCGCGTATATATTAATATACGAACACGGACGTCTACACACCCGTAGGAAAATATTTTGTAAAAAAGTGGAATTTTTAACTTTTAATAAACACGTGCAAAAAACCAGTGTTCCGAATCGATAAAAATATCAACTCTGTTATATTTTTACTATATCTACATTTAAATTTGGTTTTTCCATATCTGCTATTCGAAATGAAAAATAAAAGCCGAGGTAAAACAAGATCGAAAATAAACTCTTCGAACGTTTAAAGTAAATAAATCTTTATTTTCCATTCGTTATTCTAATTTCATAAAGTATGCTATATATAAATAACTTAATCCATTTTTGGTTTAAATAATTATTTGAAAATTTATGTGCGATAGTATGTTTAATAATAATTCAAAAATTAAGAAGGTTTAAAAATTAAGCGATTAAGTGTTAAATGAGTTAATAGTTAAAATTAAATAAAATTTTTTTAATTTTATTTTTCTAATCAAAAGTCTAAATAGATTTCTAAATTTGAAGAAAAATTTAGAAAGTCTTCCAAATTTTAAGTTAATAATATAATTGAATTACAATGCATAATACAACAGTGTTATATGAAATATAATTTTACTCGACATAAAATTAATACGTGAGCTTGTATTACAAGAAGAGGGAAAAGATTGAACCATAAACATCTTACTTCACCCTTTTACTGCTCCAACACCTATAAATCTTTCATCGAGTTAATTGTCGGAAGAACCCTCGAGGTTTCTCTAGTATTCAACGTCTGCTTTTTCACGACAGCTGCACAAGTTTGGTTCCCATTTGTAAGCGAACGATAAAAGTGCAGAGCATGCTGTGCGTTAAGAAGACAAACATTGGCTACCACCCACTAACCTAACTGAGCGACATAAACTCAGCGCTGGGGTTGAAGAAAATACATTCGCCGCAAGGTTCTCCCTACAAACACCTGATAAATGGACGCTAAGTAAGTGAACGAGCGTAAGAAATGCGAAATTTAAATTCATACTTTACACTTGGAAGTTGGATACTTTAGAATTCGGTCAGTTTGAATAATTATTTTGTATATTCTTCAATTTAGAATTCCAAATATTTTCGAATTTCTATGCTATTACATTTTGAGATTTGACAAATTAGATTTTTCAAATTCATAATTTATCAAGTTTCTAAATTCACAAATTATCAAATTTCCAAATCACTAAATTCTAAAATCCTTAAACACCCAAAATCATAAACTTTCAAATTTCCAACTTTTCACATTTCTAAACTTACAAACTTCCAAATCACAAAAATTTTCAATCTCACTGATTTTTAAATCACTGAATCACCAAATTTTAGAATTTCTCAACTCCTTAATTATCGAATTTCCAAATTTCCAAATTTCAAAATCCCAAAATAAACAAATGATCAAATTTCCAAATTTTCAAATTCATAATTTGTCAAGTTTAGAAACTTTAAAACTATCAAATTTCCAATCACTCAGATCGTTAAACCACTCAATCCCCCAATTTCTAAATTCCTGAGTTCTTAAGTTTTCAATTCCCTAAATTCTTAAGTTTCTAAGTTGCCAATTCCCTAAATTCCCTAGGTTTCTAATTTTCCAATTCCCTAAATTTCCAAGTTTCTACATTTTTAATTCCCTACATTCCCTAGGTTCCCAAGTTTCCAATTCTCTAAATTCCCTAGGTTCCTGCGTTTCCAATTCCCTAAATTCCCTAGGCTCCTAAGTTTCCAATTCCCTAAATTCCCAAATTCTCAAATTTCCAAATTCTTAAATTCCAAATTCCTAGGTTCCTACGTTTCCAATTCTCTAAATTCCCTAGGTTCCTAAATTTCCAATTATCTAAATTCCCTAGGTTTCTAAGTTTCCAATTCTCTAAATTTGTACATTCCTAAATTTCCAAGTCCACAAGTTTCCAATTCCCAAATTTCCTAAATTCCGAAATTCTTAAATTCTAAATTCCTAGGTTCCTTTTCCTGTTCCCTAAATTTCCCAGTTCCTAATTTTCCAATTCCCTAAATTTCCAAGTCCCTAAATTCCCAAATTCTTAAATTCGAAATTCCTAGGTTCCTAACTTTCCAATTCCCTAAATTCCCTAGGTTCCTAAATTTCCAATTATCTAAATTCCCAAGGTTTCTAAGTTTCCAATTCCCTAAATTCCTAAGTTTCCAGTTTTCGGAATTCCCTAGGTTCTTAAGTTACCAATTCCCTAAATTCCCTAGGTTCCTAAGTTACCGATTCCCTAAATTTCTGAATTCCTAAATTTCCAATTTCCTGAATTCCTAAGTTCCAAAGTTTCCAATTCCCTAAATTTCCAAGTCCCCAAATTTCCAATTCCCAAATTTCCTAAATTCTAAATTCCTAGGTTCCTAACTTTCCAATTCCCTAAATTCCCTAGATTCCTAAATTTCCAATTCCCTAAATTCCTAAGTTTCCAATTTTCGGAATTCCCTAGGTTGTTAAGTTCCCAATTCCCTAAATTCCTAACCTCCCAAGTTTCCAATTCCCTAAATTCCCAAATTCTCAAATCAACATCCGAAAATCCTGAAACTATTTATGCCAAATAGTAATAAATATTTGTCGAATTCCCTAATACCAAGAACTCGTATTTGCAGTACAATTCAACGAAGAATTAACGCTAATTTAAGTAGCCAGCCGAACATCCACACGTGACAATAACTGGCCTCACGCCGTAAACACGTTTAGTGCTTGGTTAACCTGTTATATAGTGTTTGCAATTACCGATAACGTTAACAGTGTGCCCGTATACGCCGTAACAGACCACCTGAACGAAATAACAAGAAATGTTCCTGTAATAGGATTCTCGTTACCTCGAAATAACAGCAATTACATTAAGAATTCGAACCGAGTTCGTTGTATCCGATTATTAACCGGTTAAAACGTTGATAAACTCATTTTGATTTTGCCGACAACGATATTATACGGTATTTAGGTAGTTTAGTATTTTTGCTAATTATTGACCTTAATTATTGTTATTCGCTTCTATGATGAATATATTTGTTTAACAAAATTTTTCAGAAACTTAAAATACGTTCACAATTTTTCTTACTGAAAGATATATTTGCAATTATCAAACTTTCTGAAGAAGACACTGAAAAATACTATTACACAAATTTGATCTGTTCATGAGAATTTTGGAACTTTGAAAATTTGAAATTTTGAAGATTTAAACAAAATAAACACTGAATAAATGATATCTTTCTAAGTTTGATTACAAATAAATAAGAGATTAATTAAAGATTTTATTAAGAAACAAAAATAATTTCTAATGCAGAAAGAATTTCTTTAATAAACGATTTATTATTTTTGGTCTAACGAGTTTTTAACATCAACTTTTATTAAAATATTTTCGAAGGCCTATATAAATTATAAGTATAACTAAAACATTAACATCGTACATGACAACGATGATATTGAAATTAGTTGTTGCAATAAAAATCAATAAATGTTACAAAAATGGAAAGAGATCGAAATATAAATTTATAACACGAATTCCCATTAAAATGCCCGTAAACATGTACAATATATATTTTATTGTCAAATGTAACTTATAGAAATGAAAATCTAATAGGTACATAAAAGTCTTTTATTAATTCTACCGCAGAATTTTAAGTTATAATTTTTGGTAGCGAATCGCGCGTGCTATTGTTCTGTTCGCGCGGATAAAAGAGATTTATGTACCGTGAAAAATTGTTATCATTGCTATAATAATCCAGCTTAACAGCTTACACGTCAATTTTATAGTATAGACGACATAACAAATCGTAGTTTCACGCTGAAACCCTAATTCACTTCTCTCTTAGTCCTATGTATTTCATTTCTGCTCCTTTTTGTAGTAGATTTTCAAACCTCCCTTTAGAACAAGTTTCAAGTATCAAATTTTCGAATTTTGGAAATTGTTCAATTTTCAAACTGTAACGTTTTCAATTGGGAAGGTTGCAACTTTCGAAATTTTCGAATTGTTAAATTCTCATTTTTGTTAAATTCTCAAGGTGTCAAATTTTCAAATTGTCTAATTCCCAAATTCCCAAATTCCCCAACTCCCAAATTCTCAAGTTCCCAATTTTCCAAAATTCTCAAATTCCTAAAATTCCCAAATTCCTAATTTCCCCATTCCTAAAATTCCCAACTTCCCCAATTCCTAAAATTCCTAAAATTCCTAAAATTCCTAAAATTCCTAAAATTCCTAAAATTCCCAAATTCCCAAATTCCCAAATTCCCAAATTCCCAAACTCCCAAATTCCCAAATTCTCAAGCTCCCAATTTTCCAAAATTCTCCAATTCCTAAATTACCAAATTCCCAACTTCCCCCATTCCTAAAATTCCCAAATTCCCAACTTCCCCAATTCCTAAAATTCCTAAAATTCCTAAAATTCCCAAATTCCTAAATTCCCAAATTCCCAAAGTCCCAAATTCCCAAATTCCCAAATTCTCAAGCTCCCAATTTTCCAAAATTCTCCAATTCCTAAATTACCAAATTCCCAACTTCCCCCATTCCTAAAATTCCCAAATTCCCAACTTCCCCAATTCCTAAAATTCCTAAAATTCCTAAAATTCCCAAATTCCTAAATTCCCAAATTCCCAAATTCCCAAATTCCCAAATTCTCAAGCTCCCAATTTTCAAAAATTCTCCAATTCCTAAATTACCAAATTCCCAACTTCCCAAATTCCCAAATTCCCAAACTCCCAAATTCCCAAATTCTCAAGCTCCCAATTTTCCAAAATTCTCCAATTCCTAAATTACCAAATTCCCAACTTCCCCCATTCCTAAAATTCCCAAATTCCCAACTTCCCCAATTCCTAAAATTCCTAAAATTCCTAAAATTCCCAAATTCCCAAACTCCCAAATTCCCAAATTCCCAAATTCTCAAGCTCCCAATTTTCAAAAATTCTCAAATTCCTAAATTACCCAATTCCCAACTTCCCCAATTCCTAAAATTCCTAAAATTCCTAAAATTCCCAAATTCCTAAATTCCCAAATTCCCAAACTCCCAAATTCCCAAATTCCCAAATTCTCAAGCTCCCAATTTTCAAAAATTCCTAAATTACCCAATTCCCAACTTCCCCAATTCCCAAATTCCCAAATTCTCAAACTCTCAAATTCTCAAACTCTCAAATTGTCAAATGGTTCAATTCCCAAATTCCCAAATTTCCAAAATTCCAAAAATTCCTAAATTCCTAGATTTTCAACTTCAAAATTACACCACTCACAATTATATCAAATTTTTCACCGTGATCAGAACTTGACCGATTAAATCAAGCACTAAAACTTGATCACTAAATCAAAAATGCTATCTAATCGATACTCTCCCAAGAAAAAGTTCCTCCACTTTTAATTCTCACATTTCCATAAAAAAGCCATCTCTCAAAGCCCTAAAAGTCGTTTCCCTCGCACTCCGTCAAATCCTCTAATCTCGTTCATTATGATCACAGAGAAGAGCTAACAATAAGTAAACGTTCACCCCATCTAGCAAGATGGCCCCGTTTCCAATTCACACTCATTCCCATGGTGGTAAGTGCTCCTGTAGACACTAGCTTTCGCGCTTCGGGATTTTGTCGGGACAAGAAGGGCGTGGCCTCTAATTGAAAAGGGATTAATTAACGCGCGTAGACGGTAAGAAAACCTCCAGTCGTTCGAACGGTATTTTCTGCTCCATGGGATTCTCTGCCAAATTATGCATAGAGTTTCTCGTCCTGCTCCTGTCTCCTTCAAGATGCTGTTTAAACACGATTTCTATTATGTTCGATTTACCGGAAGAGGGAACGTCTCCATCGAAAGAGAAAAGCAAGTGAAATTTTTATGCATTTTGGTTCGTCAAGAACTATTATTTGCTACAGTACATATTTTTTTCTTTGTAAGAAAGGAATCGGGGAGGGAGCTCCTCGTAAGACATCCCATACTCAGTACCCTTTTATCATAATTCAGTGAAATTTTGATGAATTTTCGTTCACCGGGACCAACTATTATTTTGTACAACAACAAATATTTTTTTGTCAAACAGAAGGATCGAGGAGGGAGCTTGAGCTCCACTTTATAAGACATCCCATACTCAGTGATGTTTTATTATAGTATTAAGTGAAATTTTCCGGAATAATTAACTAAAATTTTGATCACGATTTCCTTTAAACGTGGAACTACATATAGCAATATAAAAATATAGAAATATAAAAATATAGAAATAGAGAAATAGAGAAATATAGTAATATAGAAATACATAAATACAGAAATATAGAAATAGAGTAATAGTATTTATTTGTTATGCAGATTACGACAGCGTATAGGTTTCACACAATTTATTCTTGTAAAAAATAAGGATCTATATTTCTCCTTAAATATAATTTATTTACAAACAATATTTATTAAAGATATTATTATTTGTTAGACTTAATATTTTACTTTAACCACAATTTTCATATGTTTATATATTTAATCCTAATTGTAAACATTTATTAGTTCACCTCTTTACATTTTAAAGTACTTTTACAAGGAAATTTCGGAGATTTGATAACCCCGAGCCCTCAGAAGCATGAATCCGTCACTGCTTATTGCTACAGTCGCTAGGAAGAAAAAGAGTTTATACTGTTTAAGCGAAGTGTCTCAGAATGGTTTGAAACTGTGCATAAATCATTCATTCGCGAGAACCGCTTCCAGGTTTTAACGTTTCCTCCGTTCAATAATTTCTTATTGAATTATGTATCGTTACGGGTTGTTTGTTTGCTTTGCGATGGAGGTACACGTATTTAAGGAGAATTTACTGCATCTCAAATAACTAGATCCTAGAATACCCAGATTTCCAAAACATTACGTTCTTGAATCGTTAGATCTACAAATATCTTCATATCTATGTCTCTAATTCCCCAAATTCCCAAATCTTCAAATTGAAAGATGCATCAAATTGTTGTTCAAAATTCCCATATCTGTATATTCCCAAATTTATGTATTTATAAATTGCTAATTCTCTAAATTATAAGCATCTATAATATCCTTAAATCCGTAACTCTCTAAGTTCACATATGTACATATAAATCCCTGAATCCCTAACTTTCTGTATCTATAAGTCCCTAGCTCTCTAAATTTCCATATGGTCATATAAACCCCTAAATCCCTAACCTCCTATATTTATAAATCCCTAAGTCTCTAAATTCACATATGTACATATAAATTCCTGAATCCCTAACTTTCTATATCTATAAGTCCCTAGCTCTCTAAATTTCCATACGGTCATATAAACCCCCATATCCCTAACCTCCTATATTTATAACTCCATAAACCCCTAAATCCTTAAATCTCTAAATTCCTTAATTCCCATATCTATAAATCCCTAAATCTTTAAATTCCTTAATTCCCATATCTATAAATCCCTAAATTTCCATGTCTATGAATCCCTATATCCCCAAATACCTAAATTCCCATGTCTAGAAATCCCTAAATCCCTAAATTCCTGAATTCCCATATCTAGAAATCCCTAGGTCTCTAAATGTTCATATTTACATATAAACCCCTAAATCTTTAACTTCCCATATTTGTAACTCCCTAAACCTCTAAATCCCTAAATCTCTAAATTCCTTAATTCCTGTATCTATAAATCCCTAAATTTCCATGTCAATGAATCCCTATATCCCCAAATTCCTAAATTCCCATGTCTATAAATCCCTAAATTCCTGAATTCCCATATCTAGAAATCCCTAGGTCTCTAAATGTTCATATTTACATATAAACCCCTAAATCTTTAACTTCCCATATTTGTAACTCCCTAAACCTCTAAATCCCTAAATCTCTAAATTCCTTAATTCCTGTATCTATAAATCCCTAAATTTCCATGTCTATGAATCCCTATATCCCCAAATTCCTAAATTCTCATGTCTAGAAATCCCTAAATCCCTAAATTCCTGAATTCCCATATCTAGAAATCCCTAGGTCTCTAAATGTTCATATTTACATATAAACCCCTAAATCTTTAACTTCCCATGTTTGTAACTCACTAAACCCCTAAATCTCTAAATCTCTAAATTCCTTAATTCCCATATCTATAAATCCCTAAATTTCCATGTCTATGAATCCCTATATCCCCAAATTCCTAAATTCCCATGTCTATAAATCCCTAAATTCCTGAATTCCCATATCTAGAAATCCCTAGGTCTCTAAATGTTCATATTTACATATAAACCCCTAAATCTTTAACTTCCCATATTTGTAACTCACTAAACCCCTAAATCTCTAAATCTCTAAATTCTTTAATTCCCATATCTATAAATCCCTAAATTTCCATGTCTATGAATCCCTATATCCCCAAATTCCTAAATTCCCATGTCTATAAATCCCTAAATTCCTGAATTCCCATATCTAGAAATCCCTAGGTCTCTAAATGTTCATATTTACATATAAACCCCTAAATCTTTAACTTCCCATATTTGTAACTCCCTAAACCCCAAAATCTCTAAATCTCTAAATTCCTTAATTCCCATATCTATAAATCCCTAAATTTCCATGTCTATGAATCCCTATATCCCCAAATTCCTAAATTCCCATGTCTAAAAATCCCTAAATCCCTAAATTCCTAACTTCCCACATTTATAAATTCTTAAATTCCTAAATTCCCATATTTACACATTTTTAAGTCCCTAAACTCTCATATTTATAAATCTCTAAGTTCTTCAATTCCCATATGTATAAATCACCAAATCCCTAAATCCTTAAGTTTCACAAGAAGGCCTATCTCTTGTTACCTACCATATTTTTCATACAGAAACCAGATTTACTCTCAACCCTAAATACACCGAGATCCGTTGAATTTCAACTAGGGAACCCGCGAATTATGGCACCTAACCTTTACAATCACTTTTTCGAACCGACCTCGTTACCCGAGGCTAGTTTCGCCAGTTCCGGCAGTTTTCCAAAAGTTAGAGAACCCCTGCTCTAGCGAAGAACAGTTCCCTCGGAATCGTTTCGCTTAGAAATTTAGCGGAGGGAACATCAGTCAACGTAGCTGTCTCTAACGAGGAACGCACGTGCGCCACAAGGAGCTCACGGAACGTGCTCCACACGGAATTCGCCAAAGTATCCCAATAAAAAGCCGAGCCACGTGGTCGGCTATATCGCGAAAATATCGCGTTATACTTTTGCAGCAACCGCGACGTCGAGTTTCGAACTATTTTGACGGAGGCTCTTAGAAACGGGGGACAACCGGCAATAAATCGGGGACTTAAAAACTTTCCTACGGAAACATTTTTACAAGCACGGGACACGGATCACGCGTGTAGGTGAAACCCGTAATGCGGCGAATTGCCGCGAGAACACACCAGGTAATATTCGACCGCGATCAAACGCGGACCGCTGCTCCTGACACTGGCTGAATATATTCTCCGCGGTTTCAAACACCGATATACCGCAAACAAAGAACACCGTCTTCGGTAAAAAGAATAAACACGCGCTCACGTGAATGGATGTACAGCCCAGGAATGCTTATGCCGCTTTTTTAATGGCGCATAAAAGAATACCGCGGGAATGATATAAAGAATATTGTAGTTTCGAGGGTTCTTTTCTATTTTTCGATCGACTTGCAGTGAATTAGCGTTGGCCTTTTGTTTATGGATTACTCGAGTGCAATATAGGGTTTCTTTAGATGGGGGATGGATGTACATTTGAAAGATTTCGAATTCTCAAATTTTTATATTTGGAATATCTAAATTTTGGAATTTGATCATTCTTAAATTTTCAAATCCTCGGTCTTAAATTTTTTAATTCCCGAATTCACAAATTTTCTACTTCTCAAATTCTTAAATTCTCAATATCTCAATTTTTCAATTCTTCAATTTTTCCATTTATCAATTCTTCAATTCTTTAATTCTTCAATTTCTCAATTTCTCAAATTTTCAAATTCACAAATTCTCAATTTTCTCAATTTTCTTAATTTTTCAATTTTTCAATTTTTCAATTTTTCAATTCTTCAATTCTTCAATTTTTCAATTTTTCAATTTTTCAATTTTTCAATTTTTCAATTTTTCAATTTTTCAATTCTTCAATTTTTCAATTTTTCAATTTTTCAATTCTTTAATTTTTCAATTCTTCCATTTTTCAATTCTTCAATTCTTCAATTCTTCAATTCTTTAATTCTTCAAATTCTCAATTTCTCAGGCTTCCTAAATCTCCATATTCCTATATTTTCATATTCCCCAATTGTCAAGTCCTAAAAAGTCACTAGAATTCAACATTTCTACATCCCAAAATTCCTATTTCTCCAAATTCCTAGATTTCCATCTTCCACATCAGCCAAACCCAAAAAAGTCACTAGAATCCACTATCCTCACATCTCAAATCCCAAAATCAGAAATTCCTTGATTCCTACATTCTACAATTACTAAATCTTCAAAAATGCGTAAAATTTCAAATGTTCATACTCCAAAATCCAAGATCCCAAAGTCCCTAGATCTCTAAATACCTACAATTGCTCATCCCACAATTATCAAATCCCAAAATGTCCCTAGAATCAGAAATCTTCACATCTCAAATTTCTAAATTTCCAAATTCATCCCTTATTCCATGATTATAATATACTGAAAAATCCCTAGAAACGGTGGTAAATTTCTATAACCTTAATCACCAAATTTATCATCGGACAACCAGATTTGTTCTTGATTCGAATTATAAACACTTCAAAGTAGTGTCTCATATGGCGTAGCTAATAGTAATTCTGAAACTGTGAAACGTTCAAAAAATAGTACTAGACTTATAGGAGTATTATACTACTAGGTATTACTACCTAGTAATAAGTGTTAATTAATAAGGTAATAAGCCTAGTAATAAGCTAGTAATAAGTCTAGCTAAGAATATTGGGACGTCCTATTACTGCTATATGCCACAATACACAAAGAAAGACATTACTAGTAGTATTATACTACTAGATATTACTATCTAGTAATAAGTACTAATTAATAAGGTAATAAGCCTAGCTGAGGGACGTCTTATTATTGCTATATACCGCAATAAACAAGAAGGGTTATCGAATAATAAAAATACAGTGAAACTGCAAATAAATTTCTCTTCAGACATACATACAATCTTCGAAATGACCATGGAAAAATTGATTCAGTACTTCGACAATTTATGAACGTGGAAGCTATCAATCACCGATCTGCAGAGCGATGCTAAAAATTGATAAATATACATCAGAAGATCAATCATAATATTTTTAACGTTTCCTCGGTGCTCTTCCCGACGGACTCACAAAGTGTTTGTATTATCAATCTTCGTGTCACATCATCTTTTCCTGTTTTCATTCAAAGGGAGAAGCGCAAACTGTTCTAATTGCGTGACTCATTCCGCACACAAGAAATTTGGAGACGGAACGACTGCAAGATTGGTCTTCTCAACGTTTCTAGTTAAACCCTTCGCGCAGCTTCCTGTTAGAGATTCCAACGATAATAATCTCTCACTGTTGGTTAGGTATGTCGTATCGTATCAGGACGCTCGCTCGTACACGTCAAATCGTTTATTATCGCATTCGCGCCATTTGGACATCGGTGTATATTATTAAACCATCTTCACCCTCGGTATACGGCGTCTCTTTAAGTTCGCAGACGTTTCTAAAATTACACGTCCCTTTTTACTTCGTTTTCATAGTCTTCTCTTTACGGCCCTCTTCGTCCACTTGCGACCGTTTGCCGCATGTTCGCACGTGTGATTTCTTTCGGGCCACGAACGGCCACCTAACTCCTCGACACGCCATTTTGGAACCAGTTATCGTAAACAGAACTTTTGCCCACGTGCGTTTCACTGACCCAATATGTACATTTTTCAGAAAACTTTTTGAACGAAATTACACTTTTCAACTTACAGTAACTCCAACTTAGTTCAATTTAACTTCAATAAAGCCATAAACATTATCAATTAATTCTATTAAAAGATTGTCAAACACAATGACACAATCTTAAAACAGATTCAAGCATCCACTTGTAGAAGTTTAATCTTAATTTAACCTAGCTTAACCTAATCAAACGTTAGTCTACCAAATCAGTTGGTCTAACCCAAAATCAATGAAGCCAAAAACCTGATCAATTAATTCGACTAAAAGGAATCAAACAGAATTATCTAACCTTAAAACGAACTTGGACTCATAGAGGTTATCTAATCGTCTCTAACCGCAAAACTTACAGTAATCTAACCTTAACCAAGTTCAAAGCGAATGTTGAGATTACAATAATAACAATAAGACCACATTTAAAGTGATGTCACAAATTGCGAAAGAAATATAACTCGATAAGAAAGTTCAGAGAAGTTTTTCATTTACTTGAACGATAATCGAACCATTACGTCTGGAACGTAGAACATGTTCGAAGTAGTACACCGTAATTCACAGCCAGAATAGCTCGCCCATCTAATTGCTTCAGTAACAGCTCTGAATCACCCCTTACACGTATAAAGATTCGATCGAGACCTCGAAATGTCTCTTCGCAAGAGCTTCGACAAGTCCAAAACGTTTAGCTGGCACAAGTCTCCAACTCTCATTGTGTCTCACTACCTATTTTACGTTCCTTTTCTGTTCTTATTCTTTAGTTAAGAGATAAAGGCACACTGAACTTCCGAAAAAATCGATTTCCTTTCGTCGATAGGTCAAGCTCTTAAGTATATAATTCTCTATCTGAAGAAATACGGAAAATTGTCGCAGGATAATTATTACTAGTTATGCTAAATTCAAACATTGATTTAGACATTTTCAAGTTGTTGCAAATTCGGACATTTTCAAGGTTTTATTTTGTCGAAATTCTCAATTTGCCAGATTTTAAAATTAGGTTAAGTTTTCAAATTCCCAAATTTCAAAGTTGGCAAATTTTTACACTTCTTAATAGGCTTTACCTTTCATAAATCCCTGGATCTACATATTCTTGGTCCCTGGAATCTCTAGATTCAAAAATTTGTCATCTTTCTAGATTGCCGAATTGAAAGATTTCCAGATCTTTACTTCCCTAAATCTCAAAATTCGTATTCCAAAGATTCCAACTCTACACTCGCAAATTCCTACAGGTTCGACTAGTTTCATGAATTCCTATATCATCGAATTTGCAAATTCCGAAATTCCTAGATGGTAAAATCCCTAGATTTCCAAATTCATAAATCACTGAATCTCAAAATCCCTAGATTCCAAGAATTCCAGTTCCCCACATCTCCAAATTATTATATCCCCAATAACCTAGATTCAGGAATTCCTATATCACCAAATTTCCAAATTCCGAAATTCCTAGATGGTAAAATCCCTAGATTTCCAAATTCGTAAATCACTGACTCTCAAAATCCCCAAATTCCACGAAATCCAATTCCCCACATCTCCAAATTCCTATACCCCCAATAACCTAGATTCACGAATTCCTATATCACCAAATTTCCAAATTCCGAAATTCCCAGAAGGTCAAATCCCTAGATTTCCAAGTTCGTAAATCACTGAATCTCAAAATCCCCAAATTCCACGAAATCCAGTTCCCCACATCTCCAAATTATTATATCCCCAATAACCTAGATTCACGAATTCCTATATCACCAAATTTCCAAATTCCGAAATTCCTAGAAGGTCAAATCCCTAGATTTCCAAATTCATAAATCACTAAATCTCAAAATCCCTAGATTCGAAGAATTCCAAATTCGTGGACTCCCAACTAGATTAACAAATTCCTACACCCCCAATAACCTAGTTCCACAAATTCCCATATCACCAAATCTCTAGGTTCAAATTCCTAGATCTCCAAATTCTTTGATTCTCACATCCGTAGATCACAAAATTTCAAGTTCCCAAATCTTCAAACTTCAAAATCTTCTATATTCCTAAAACCGTAACCCATCTCCAAACTTCGAAATTCCCAAGAATCCCTAAAAGATCAAGTAACCCCTTCGCCCTCGACTGCCATATTTTCCCTAAAGAACTACTGTAGACTATACTCCATCTTATCATACTCCATCTTGCCACCAAAGTATTCACAACCGTGAATAAGTAAATAAGTACAGTTTCAAGTATTTGGTGCAATCAATCTCCTCGTAAAAATGATCTCGTTAAATTGGACAAGAATATTCACCGATGACTAGAGTGGTTCCGAAGGCTGTCCCACGTTGAATATTAAGGGCAGCATTTTAAGGGTAAACGTTCGTTTTAAGTAGCGACCAAACGAGTTGAAACGAATGTCTCCTCGTGTGTACAAGCATTCGAAGGTATAGAGGACGAAGAAAGCAAAGGCAGAGGTGAAAGAGAAGCTGACGGAGGCGGAGGTTCAGCCAGTGTCTTTCGAGTAGACGGCGTGACTGTCGACCGGAACCCCGGGGGGCTGTAATTTCATCTCGCATTAGCTAGGGAAAGTCCCCACGGGATGCGCTGAATACATCTCACGGCTCGCGGACTTCTTCAGGGCAAGGAACGGGGGAAAAAAGCTGGCGGGCTTTGAATGAACTCGCGGCTTTCTCGGATTTCCATTGCGGCGTAAATGCGCGTCTCCCGGTTTCTGCATAGCGACTGCGATGACCACAATACCGCTGAAATAAACTATACCAGACCTCGGGTGCCCCTCAATTTTCCTCGCTATTCCCATAAGATACTACACACACAGGCCATCCCATAAGATACACACATGACAACCTGCAACGTTGTTACACACATGCGACGCGACAATTTTTCACACACTGACAAAAAGTTTGCAAGAGTGAGGAATTTCGGAAAATGTTTTCATGAAATCGTCGAGCTTTACGTATTTATTAATTGTGAAAGCATTCAAGACGAATTCATGTGCATGACCACTAACCACATGCATGAAACACATGAGCTAAACGTGTTTCAAGACGAATTCATAACTGATTTTCAAGTCAAGGGACATACTGATATTTACTAACAGGTTACTAGAAATTTAAACATATTTTACCTAAGAGTGCGTGGAAGAGCTTTATCTTTATTTGTTACCTCGCGTTGCAGTTCAAATATGACTAACCTAAATTAGCTGAATAACCTCGTAGCTGCACGATTTTTCCTACAGTAATTTGTACAAAAAAATCTAGAATATTTCTCTTTCTCTACCTTAGACCTAACCAGAAAAGATTAAGAGGTTAAATCGCGTTTAAGTGAGGCCTATCAGAATTTGCAGAATGTCAGAAAGACTGCAATCATAAGATATAATCTCTGGCCATAACGCGTGCACACAGAAATGTGGACAAATGAGGAATTAATAGAAGAAAAATGCAGAGAGACTTATGCTTAGCTAATCTGAACCTTCGTGACGAAATGTTCCCAGTGGTTTTACTGCAAACGGGTGCCTGCGTGCACACGAGTACGTACATACGTTCTGTACTGGTTTATCTGACTACACGTTTGAGGAAAAAAATTAATGGCGTTTTAAAAGTTTCTAACTGGTAGAAAAATGGGCAGATTATTAATGACGCAAAGAGCTCGGACTTATTGCTCCTTTATGTGGCTTTATACTAGCCGGCATGAAAAAAGGTCGGCTATTACTCGACGTCATTTACATTTATTCACGTTGTAAAAAAAGTCTTTCCGCAGTATGAGATCGTGCAAAGGCACAATCGAATGTAATTGACGGCACGTTAATTGCAAAAAACGGAGTTGCACGCCTGTATACGCCGTCGGATGCATGTTCCGGGGATACGAATTTATACGTTCGTTTGCGCATAAATACGTGCGAGACTGGACAGCATAATTAGCAAAGACACGGCTCGCTTTAATTATAATCAAAGTTCCAGTGGATCACCCTTTGATCTACGGTGACAATAAAGTCGACTCTGATTTAATCAGACGAGTCTCGATTTTAACACGTGTACTGTTTGATTTCCTTTATTCCTCGCATGGACGATTGCAATTAATTACCCTTACGGTTGCGTGGCTTTAAATAAAATAAGTGTAGTGTACTTTAATTAATATAATTTGAAGACGTAAAGGTACGTGGTTACACAGTTGTAGACGCGAATGATAAACAATATGGAGTCGATGGAGATCGATGCGCGGGAAATTTAAAACCTATTAGATGTTTATTTCATTTGCAACAATTAGTAATTGCAATTGTGAGTAATTTCACTTTCACTGTTTCAAAAATAAAGAGCTTCTGTATATTGTTTCAAGGCTTAAATATTTATTATGGAATGTTTTTTTATTAAAATAGATTTGTATTTGGACGCGAGTGAAATTAGAAAAAGATTATTGCATATTTTATATTGCTAGGATGTTACCCACATCGATATTAGTTACTTATTTTGTAATTTAAATTTTTTATACTTGCACTAATTTTCACTGATGATCTTTGCTTGCCACGTTTCTTAACGTTTCAATTTTTTAACCTGATTGTCACGATATAATATTTAGTTTCTCTCAGAAGAAATGAACTCATACAACACGATTAGATTATCAGATGATCTCAAGGTTTACCGATGATTAATCTTGTAAGAGTGTGTACATAAAATATGCAAATAATGCATGCACGTACTGGGTGTCCTTAAATGGAGCATCATTTTCGCTATCCACTTTCAGTATCATATCACCCATATGAATATGTATTTTCATATAAGTCTAAAATATAATTTTTAGCACTCATTGTATCAAAAACTATTTTCCATTAAAAGTTATAACTTGGGGTTGTGAAAGCTCATGTTAAAAGGGGTTAAATATGACAGTACAAGTATATTTTCATTGTTCGAACTTTAAAACGCGTATGAAATAAAACTTTTCCTTTTGTACATTAACAGTACAAGTTGCACTAAAATTGTATTAACATTTTTATCTCGTATATTGAGATCAAAGTTGTGTTAAAATCAACATTTTTATCTCGTACATTAACAGTAATATCGTACACAATTATATCATGTTCATTTTGTACATTAGCAATAAAGTTGTATAAACGCTAACAAAATTAAATAATTTCAGTAATTTACATTATGAAGTGTAGAAAGTGACAATAATGGAAGGTTATTAAAAGTAATAAATTACGTTGTATAATGGAACCAATGAGCAGTACAAGTTCAAAATTAGTCACTGCGAAGCAGCCTCAAAGCTAAATGTAAAATGCGTAGAACTATATGTTGGCAGCAAAATCAGAACAAAAGAAGTACCTTATACCCGTGTACGAGACAGTCCCTTCAGTTTAATGAGTGCAAAAACGGTACCTGTCATGGATTTCCACTGTCGTCTCTACTCTTTTCAGAGTATAAATAGAGAGCTGCAGCTCCATTGCAAACACAAGCGCAAATAGCAATAAATAATAGTAAATAACTCTTTCCTCGGTAGAAATTATTCGTTCACAATAATACTCTGTTAGGACATTTAAAATTCTAAAAATAGTTTATTACAAATATTAAATTAATACAAGATCTACAAGCTCTCAAATCGCTAGATAAACTATGCCTAGACAACCAAATCCCTAGATCATTAAATCCAGAAATTCACAGATCTCAAATTCTCATGTGAGTAAAATTGTGAGATCTTGAATACATATCAACAAATATGTAGATATGCATGCAAATACATATTAAAGAATTTGGAATGAAATGCTCCTCACCTTTTGTCATTTCGAATAAGTTGAAGAGTAAAATTCACACCCTATTACTGCACATAAAAAATCATAAAACTTTCTCATTAAAGGTTTCCAGGTATTTTCGAGAGTACTTGTGGGTTGAAACTTTGAAGGGTGCTTTCAGCCCTTGGTTAGTCTTAGCCGATAAAAAATGTCCCTTTCTTGCTAAACGTCATCGGGAAGGGAGTCAAATTTCTACGGGAATATTTGCTAGAAATATGTATGCACCACAAAGGTATATGATTTCGGTAGCAGCCCTCCGATCCACGCATCAAGGAGTTTCGAGGAGCATCATCAGCAATACAGAGAGTTGCCACTGTACAGTACACGCTCGCCTCAGTTAAGTCAGTGGGTAAAGTTTGCGAGAGAGGAAAGCCAAGGCTCGTTAATGTGTCGTAAATCGTTTCTCTCGCTCCGTGCACAAGTCAACCACGGAGATTATACTCGACCGAGCCAGTCAAAAGTGACTCTCCGGTAGCTTAGTCAAGTATCCGGTCTTAACAATGTACCGACTGAGCGTGAAATCCTCAAGTAGCATCCGTAACCGTGGAAAGCTTCGGCTGTACGTCCCGACAGAAGGCGTGCAACGGGAATCGTCGAAAAAGCAGCTTAGAATCAAATGAGTTTGCACAGGAACAACAACGGGAGTTTCGTGAGTGTAATCAAGCCGGGATCGAGGCGTGGGAAAAGGAAATCCACGCGATAAGGGACGAACCTTCTTCGCAGCGATTTGAATTTCCGCTCAAAGATAAACGCGCCACCGTTTGGCCTACGGACTTGCCAATAAAGAGGGATAAGTTCGATGCAATGGCTTCTTAATTACCAGAAACTCGTTAGCGTTTCTCTGATCGGCAAGATATTTCGCGTTTGTGAGGGATCAGAGATCGATGCACAAAGGGCGCATTCTCGATCGCTTCACAGAGAAATGAAATCGATTTGCATTTACGAAGAACTCTGATTATAGGCCTTGACTTGCCAGAATTTCCTTTGTCAATTTCATAGTTATTACAGGGCCTGAATTGTGTGCAATCATCGAACCATACGAGCCAAACGATAATTAATTCATGCGTGCTGCAATGGGGTATAAAATGGACGCATTACATCGACGGAATTCCGTGTTTCTGTTATATCACATCTCATTTTTATAAACGATAGTATTCGGTTAACGAACAGGCTACACTTGATTACTATCAAGTGATTACCACTTAGAGTGGGTCTGGAATAGATTACTGCGATGTTATGAACAAACTTTGGACCCTTCAGGGATCAGATGATTATGTTCCTACAAGTATAATCGCAGTTATGGAGTAGTGCAACTAGTATTTGATTCAAATATTCAGGTCTTTGTGATTTGTGAGTCCTTAATAACACCCATGGAGATTAGTGCAGAGCTGATCGGAATATTGAAGCTCTTGTGATTTGTGTGAGGTCCATAATCACAATTTAGTACTAGATCTGATTAGAGTATTGGAGTGTTCGTGATTTGTATGTTCATAATAGTTATGGAGAGCTGTACTGATCTGGCCAGAATGTTTGTAATTAATATTGAAACCATAATCACAGGTATGGAGCTGTAACGATACTACATCTGATTGAAACATCGTGATTCAAGTCCAAAATCACAGTCATAAAGATTAGTGTATCAATACTATTATATCAGAATATCGAGGTGTTCGTGATTTGTATCATGTTCATAATCATAGTTATGTAGACTGTACTGATCTGACCAGAATGTTTGTAATTTATATTGAAACCATAATCACAGGTACGGAGATGTAACTAGATCTGATTGAAACATCAGTTCTGATTCAAACATCGCGATCAAATCCAAACTCACAGTCATAAAGATTAGTGTATCAATACTATTAGATCAGAATCGAGGTGTTCGTGATTTGTACCGAGTCCATAATCACAGTAACGAAGATCAGTGTATCACTACCATGTTAGATGTAACCAGAATATTGAGGCGTTCGTGATTTGTACCGAGTCCATAATCACAGCGGTGGAGATTAGTGTACCCGTACTAGTGTTAGATCTGATCGGAATATTGAGGTGTTCCTGATTTGTGAATCCATAATCACAGTTTGAGATCAGTGTTACTAGTGTTAAATATGACCAGAATATTGAGACGTTCCTGATTGGAGTCCATAATCCCAGTTATGGAGATCATTGTATTACTAGTGTTAAATATGACCAGAATATTGAGACGTTCCTGATTTGAGTGGATAATCACAGTTATGGAGATATCTAGTGTTGAAGAATCATGAGAACTGATTTCTATCGAGTATCGCGAGTGAAGGTATGATGGTATTGTTCCACTAATCGACATTAGCACATGCACAACCGACGGTAGCAGTGATTCACTGGGAACAAGGAAGAAACAAAGGCAGTGCTTTCCTTATAACTCCTTTACACGCTCGGTTTGAGAAAGAGAATATACATTTCTTTGCTTAGCGTAGCTTCAGCGGCCCGTACATTCTTTTGTCTCTACTTCACGCTTGAGGCGTAGCGATGAAGAAAGGAGATTCACGCGCGAGACATCAGAAGCAAAATGCTGGCAGCAGGGAACATAGTTTTTCCTCAACTTTATTCTCGCGTTACTCGTCACCACGGTGGTTTTTCGGCCCGCCCAGCTGACCGAGTATGTACGTAAGAAAGAGAGCGCCGTTTACTTGTTGGCGACGTGCCGGGCAACTCGGCTAGAAAAAGCTAGGTAACGACATCGGGCTATGTACCCGGCGATGTTTCATCCGACCTGGTGATCCTGTCGTTATGTCGCATTACTCGCGCTCCACATGTCAGCACACGCATCCAACTTCATTTGTCACGTTACATTGTCACATTGCTTACCTGACATCACGAGGAAAGCGAACGGTACACTTAGCCACAGGTGGCGAGTCATCTCGAATCCTTGAGAACTTAGTCCTTCACTGGTCCGTTTACACTGTAACACAGCACACTAGGTCCGTTTTTACCTATCGTGCGAACTGTTGACAAGGCATCGGAGGTTTCACTTGTTTCACGAGACGGTCATCGTTACACGCGGACACGAGCACACCACCCGTTTGGGGAACTGAACTTGGGGAGCACGCGTTGCCTGAAACGTCAAACTCACCGGGCGCAGCGTGCGATACCGACTGATCGCGGCTCCGTTTGGAGGACGGCGGTGGCGACAGGCGGCGATTCGAATCGCCGCGAATTGGAGGGACGTTTAATTTTTCCTTCACGTGGCCGCGGCACGCGACTCGATCCAGCGTCCTGTAACTCGCGAACAGGATCGATGGGTTATCGGTCGGCGAACGTTATCGATCACCATACGAGGAGCAATAGCACGAGCACCACGAGAGATTTTAAGCACTGTTGACAGGGTAATTGCACGTATATCTGCACTGGATTGCGACAGACGAGACTGAGCGTCGCCGCGCGAAGCTGTTCCGCCGCGAGCCGCGCGTGCGCAGACCGCCCTTACAGGCCCCACCACCGATATTCAACCCGACCATCCGAAAGATCCTGCTACTCTTTTGCTCCTCGAGTCTTCTCTGTCGTGCTCGTTGCCCGAACACTCGCCCCCGTTGCACGCACACGATCAACGGGTCGCGCCGTGATCTTATTCCACACCTACTTTCGGCCCGAGACGGAGCTGGAGGGAAGCGGAGCGCAACCCCCCTTTGGATTTTCAATTCGGCGACCGAAAGTTTTTCGGGAAAAATTGCTTGCACGGCTGCTACCAACGACGGATGGAACAGATATGTTGGGGATAGAGAATTTTGGATTTCATGGAGGATTTGTAGATATGGAAAATTAGGAATTTTGGGGTTTGAGGATTTGGGGGTGGTTTGGAATTTTAGAATTAGGGAAATTGGTGATTCTGAAAAGTTGGAGTTTTGGGATTTGGGGTATTGAGGGGTTTGGGAATTTAGGGTTTAGGGATTTAGGGATCGGGGAGTTTAGGTACTTGGAAATTTTGGGAACTTGAGGATTGGGATTTGGAAATTTAGGGATTTAGGCACTTGGCAATTTTGAGATTTGGTAATTTAAGGAGCTGGAAATTTAAGTATTTGGGAATTTGAGGATTCAGGAACTTAGGGATTTGGGAATCTAGGGATTTGGGAATCTAGGGATTTGGTAATCTAGAGATTTGGGAAATTAGGTATCGAGAAATTTAAGGATTTGGGAATTTAGGTATTTGGAAATTTTGGAATTTGGTAATTAAGAGATTTGGGAATTTAGGAATTTAGGAATTTAGAGATTTGGAAATTTAAGTATTTGTGACTTTTAGGATTCAGGAATTTAGGGATTTGGAAATTTAGCTATTTGGAAATTTTGGAATTTGGGAATTTAGAGATTTGTGAATCTGGGGAGTGAATTTGTGAATTTGGGGACTTGGAAATGCAAGGAAAAAATGTGGGAACTTGAGAATTTAAGGATTTCGAAATCTAAGGACTTGGGGTAGTATTTAAGAATCTAGGAATTTGGGAATTTACAGAGTCGGGAATCTAGGAAATTGGATTTAAGGCTTTGTGGATATTCCCACTTAAGGAATTGTAGATTTATAGAATTGAGGAACTATGAAAGCAGAAAATTTAAGGATTTTGAAATGCATAAATTTATAGATTTATTAATTCAAAGATTTACATATTTGAAAATTTGGAGTTGTGAGGATATTAGAATCTAGGAATTCGAATAATCATGAGGATTTAAGAATTTAGCATCTGGTAACTTGATTCGAAAATTGGAAAATTTGGAGCTTCAGACTTTCCATAATAAAAATTTGCTTATTTATCAATTGTAGTAATATTTAGTATTTAAGATTTCACAAATTTCCAATTTGTGACATATGAAACACATTCTCAAGTTTAACCCTTCGTCTTATAATATCATGTGCGACACGTGACGCATGTAACAGTTGAAGTGCAACAGATCTCTTATTTTGACCTTGATTGAATGTTGAGTTTCATTTTAATTCCAACACATCTGCCAATGATCGCCATATTTAAAATATCCATAACATTTGAATATTCTTTTTCTGACTTAATATGGCAACACTCGTGTCTGACGCATTTGTTGAATAAATCATAAGTTAAGGGGTTAATATTTTCCCATTCGATTTGCTTTCACTTTTCGACTCTCACCCTCTGAATCGCACCCATGAAGATTCGTTTCAATAAGATTCGTATCATCATCATTCGGGCATATTAAGAGCATTGTGTAGGCCATTTACTTCACCTTACGTTTTCAACATCTGCACCATGCTACCAAACGGACAACCCGTTGAATGGTACGCGGTAGACCGCAGGCATACGTAGTCCACGATATATCTCCGGCACACTGGACGCTCTTGTTCGTCTCGCATTGCCTGAGCTGTCCGCAGGCGCCATGCTATAACTGCGTAACAACATATGCTGATCTCTCGCTCGGAGGCACATCGACAACACAATTCCGGAGTCGCGAGCAAGTTCGAGGACGGCTGGACATCGGAAACGACAGTTACGAAATCTAAGTGCTCGATGAGGAACGGGCTCATGGCCCTGTATCTCATACGCTCAACAATTACATTTACGCGCGATTTACGACTCGTAAAATTTATGACTGAGCAAACTGACCGTCCGCCATTTCTGCGAAATGACGCCCCGTTCGAACACCGTTCCTTTCGATGCTGACATGCAGCGAATACTTTTTACAGTGGTTTATTATAGTACTTTCGTTGTATATCAACATTTGTTTCCTTGTGAATCACTTGCATAGTAACTACAATTTTCTTGCGAACTTAAAGTTTGGTTAGGTTATAATTTTATTTGTAGAAATACATTTTTTGAAGACTGCGAAATTTTTCTATTCCAAGTATGCGTACAATTTAAAATTTGTAAATACTAGAATGTAATTCTTTGTAAATTTAAGAACTTAAATGTATTTCATTGGGAATTGTATTGTCAAATTTTTTATTTTATTGCGAGAATGTAATTTTAGTGTGAATAAAAAATTTGTAAATTTCACTGTGTACTTCACTGTAAATTTAAGATTTGTAAATACCGTATTTTATTCTAAAATTTTTGATTTTCTTATAAGTTTGTTACTTTGATTCCAAAACAAGTTACGATTTATACCTGCCGTGCACGTCTAGTAAGTTGGCATGTGAACCAATAAAGTCTGGTATTTTTCCAGCTGTCAACTTACGTACACGTGCACAGAACTTTAATCTGCCGGACTTTGCGCAAAATGTTATAAAAATATTACGAAACATATTGACTTAACTGTTTCATTTGAATGCTCTTTGCAATATATACAGATTTCGAGAAAAATCATTATTCTAATGCCGACTTTCTACGTAAACTTTATGGACCAGTAAAGCCGGTTATAGCCAGTGGATTCTTGAATACCCTTGCAAATGAACTGTTTGAGAAATATTTATCACTTTGGTTTGCTGGTAATATATTCTTGGAACGCGTTACGGAGGTGACAGTACTTTCATTATGTATGCTCAAATTAATAAATGGAGGTTTGCGTTATTTCCAAACCAGTACAATATTTTAGCCATTTTTTACATTTTTTGCTGACATCGTTTAAATGTAGTTCGAGTCGCGTATAAATTCAACGGTATTAAATATTTTTGTGATAAATTGTATTTAATGGCATATCAGTTAATTAATATTTTACATTTGTAGTATATCAGTATGATAATTCAGTGTTTAGCAGTTACGTCAAATGAAATGTGACCTTAAACTTATAGATAATTAGTTTGAGAGAAAATCGCGGACAAACATACATACATACATACATACATACATGCATACATGCATACATACATACATACATACATACATACACACATACTGATCAAATACAGAACCTCCTTTTTTGAAGTCGGTTAAAAATGTGCATGACTATCAAGTTTCAAGGTCAAATCTTTATCATTTGATGTACAGTTGCAACTACATGCGCAATAATGATACAGCCTTATCGAAGTATTTCCAATTTAACATCAAAAGCACGCAATCACACAATATCACAAGTTCTTTAATATCAAGGTCACGGATGCACACAGCATGACCTTGTAGCTGATAAAAGCTGAGGTCTCAGAGGTCCAGATATTTCAAGATTTTTGACGAAACAATTTGTCGCTTAAGTACGCACAGCATTCGTGACGAATATCGTGAAGAAGGTCAGCACAAGCAGTACCTTTACGAGAGCACATCCGTGATCCCAATTTATCTTTTCCTGGCCCGTTCTTTCGCTCGGCCTTTGTCGCCTTCCTTTCTTCCCCCTTTCCGCCTTTTCCTTTTTCGTGTCTCGTGAATCTTGACCCCGGAAGTGCCCAGGAGGAAAAGAGGGACGGGCAGAGAGCAAAAGGCAGCTAGAGCCAACTGAAATATTACGAAGACATCATTCGTTACCGCTGCGTCGTTTATCCGTATCGTCGTCCCGCCTTGAACCTATAAAACTGCCTTTCGTCCTGGTTCATCGCTATTCGAGTTAGATCGGTGTCCAAACGTAGCTGGGACTCGCAAGATCGCACTTTAATGGGGTAGCCGAACACACGGAACGAAAACAGGATTCCTTTCTCTGCTCGAGAACCCAACGTTACCGGGAACAGGAAGCAAGGACGTCTGAATTATCGTACGCTACTTATTTCTCCTTTTCACGTGTCGTCCTTTACACCGAGGGTGTTTGCAGGACGTAGAGTACCCGTGTTAGGACCTTGCTCGGATTTGGATAAAAATGTATGTGCTACCTGCCACCATCGGTAACTGGGCGGGGATCAAGGTGTGGCTGGGCACCTGTGTTTCAACGTGGGGATGTAACGTATGGTGATTTCATGCGTGAGGATTTGACGCTTGGTAATTTGATGAGTGCAAATTTGATGCGTGAGGATTGATAAATGGTGATTTCACGCATAGCTATTCACTGCTTGGTTGTGTTGCGTGTGAGCAGTCGACACGTGGGTTGATATGTGGAGATTTAATGAATGGTTATTTGGTTCGCAACGATTTGATCATTGGTGATTTAGCGAGTGGAAATTTGATGAATGGCAATTTGATCGTTGACTATTTAATGAATGACAATTTGATCATTGACTATTCAATGAATGACAATTTGATCGTTGACTATTTAATGAATGACAATATGCGATAATTTGACGATCGGTGAATTAATCAGAGGACATTTGAAGCACGAGGATTGATAAATGATTCAGTGCATAGTTATTCAAGGCTTGATTGTACAATATGTGATGAGTTGTAACGAGAAGATATGACGCGTGATCTAACTCGTGATTTAACATGTGGGGATTTAATGTATGCATCTGACGCGTGACGATTTGACACGTGAAGACCTAACGCACGGTGATTTGATACAAAACAATCTGACGCGTGGTGATCTAACATGTGGTGACTTGACACGTGCCGTTGTAACGTATGGACATCCGTCTCATTGGACAATGTGTATCAATTTCGTACAAAATGACTTGCGTCGTCAAATCACAATTTGTATCAATTTCATACAAAATGACTTGCGTGGTCAAATCACAATGTGTATCAATTTCATATCAAATGTTTTCACCACGCGTCAAGTCATTTTGTGTGAAATTGATACACATTGTGATTTGACCACATGTCAAGTTATTTTGTATGAAATTGATACACATTGTGATGATTAGTCTCGTGTGTGGTTATATAACGCATAGAAATTTGATATGTGACAATTCGAAGCCTGGTGATTTAATATGTAGCAATAAGATACGCGATCCATCACATGATGATTTCGTGGTAGGCTAATGCGTGATATTCTGACACGTGGTAATCGAATGCGTGATAGTTTTACACTTGGTAACAGAACGCGTGGAAATTTGACTAGTGACGATTTGGAGCGTGATGATTTGACGCGTGGTAAATTAATGCATAGTAATGTAACGCGTAGTAATCCAACGTGTATTAAACTAACGTGTAGTAATTTAATGCGTGATAGTCTGCTGCGTAATTATAGAACGCGTGGAAATTTGACATGTATCGATTCGATGCGTGGTAATCTAATATGTGGTAATCGGACGTATAGTAATCTAACGCGTGGTAATCTAACGAGTAGTAATCTAGCGTGTAGTAATTTCACGCGTGGTAATTTCGCGCGTGGTAATTTGATGTGTGGCAGTCTGACGTGGGGAAATTGGACATGTGACGATTCGATGCGTGGTAATCGCACGTATAATAATCTAATGTGCAGTAATCCAACGCGTAGTAATCTAACGAGTAGTAATCTGACGTGTAGTAATTTGCTGCGTGATAATCTGATGTGTGGTAATAAAACGTACGGAAATTTGACATGCACCGATTCGACGCGTGATAATTTTATGCGTATTAGTTTCACGCCTGTTAATTCCACACGTGGTAATTTCATGCATAGAAATTCAACATATAATAATTCAGCGTGTGGTGATATAACGCGTGGCAATATGACGATCTACCACGCGACAGTTGAATAGTAATCGACCACCTATCGGTCTAAGTAATCTACATAATCCACAAGAAAGTGGCAATATAACGCGTGGCGATTTACACGTACCTCATAGAAAAATCCCAGTTACGCCAATGTCTGACATGTTACATACACATCGAAAAACGTAAGTCATATGCCGCCTACGGCCCATCGAGAGATATCGAGAGTGGAGAATGGTCTGGAGCAAAAAGTGGGATGGTGATATGTAAAAAGCCGTGGAAGATCGTCTCGCCAGAAATATTGAACGACGCAACGTTACGTATGTACTTCAGCAGCTGTCCAATTTCTCTTTTTCTATCGTCCGCTTCTCTTTCCGCGTTTTTCGCCTTCATTTTTGGCCTACGACGGCAAGCATGACTGTGTCTTTTATATGCTTTGATGTAAATTATAATTGATTGCCTTGTACGAAACCGGCCGGGGGAGGCTACGTCAGGAAACTAAGGGTGCAGACCTCGTTATAATTAGTAAAATGTTTTTCATGGTTATGAATCGAGCGACTATATTACTGAAATAAAGGGGCGTTTTCTGTTTCAATCTTTTATTGCGTGCCGTGTAAAATTCAGGGATAATTAGTAACTAATTAATGCGACGTACTTTTTAATATCCTTCCAGTTCATTGGTATATTTCGTATCGTTGCGATGATTGCGTCGTTGATTATAAGTAAATGAAACAAATGAACTTACCGAGCGTAATATATTGATTTTGATGGAGGATAAATTTCCTCTGAAAATGCGTTCTAAAGTGAACGCAGTTTTTGAATAATACAATTTCTACGATATCAAAGCATAAAAATGTGTCTTAATTAAATGACGTAAATCTTGTTAGGTTCATGTTATAAAGTATACAAAATACATAATATGTATTTAAGTATTAATAGAATCGTATGTTAATATATCCTAGTTAATAGATTTGTCTAAAAAATAACGTCAGAGTGATTGTTCAAGAAAGAAACAAATATTGCAGTGTAATAGCTTGTAATAGACATCATTGTTTCTGTAAAATTATACATTATGACATGCAAGGAAGTAAGACATTTATTATTACATCTAATTTTTTTACGGCAATATTCAATATTTTATTACAATATTTAATTTTGTATTTCCAATTCAATTTCTAATAATTAGAAAAGTACACTGTGTACGGTACATTAATAGTGCTAGATATACATAATAACACAGTGCTTAATATAGTAGAAAATGTAGTAGAAAATATAGTAGAAAATGGAGTAAAAAATATAGTAAAAAATATAGTAGAAAATATAGTAGAAAATGTACTAAAAAATATAGTAGAAAATATAGTAAAAAATATAGCAGAAAATATAGTAACAAATATAGTAGAAAATGTAGTAAAAAATATAGTAGAAAATGCAGTGAAAAATATAGTAAAAATATAGCAGAAAATATAGTAAAAAATACAGTAAAAAATATAGTAGAAAATATAGTAGAAAATATAGTAAAAAGTATATTAGAAAATATAGTAAAAAATATAGTAGAGAATATAGTTAAAAAGTGTAGTCTAAAAATATAGTAAAAATATGTAATAAAAAAATGTGTACATAATAACATTAATATTGAAAGTTGTTTAAAAGAAGTAAAATGAAGCTGCAACATAGATTGGTTTGCTGGATAATATTGGAAATATCATAACGCAGGTTTATCTACATATTGTTAGGTGTACATTTTTCCGCAAGATTTTTCATGGGACCATAAAAGTGCAGCACTTTGGTGATTCCGAATTTTAACTGACTAGATTTTGCGACCTATCTTTTTCCTTCCACGATATTCCAGCGATGGTTACAATGGCCGTACAGATTATAGCACCTCTCTCTGTGTTTATCGAGGGAGAATTTCACGACAATTTGTGCTCGCTGTTTCAGCTATCAATACAAGCAAAGCATTTCAACGGGAAAGATAAACACTCGCAGCCGTTGCTGCTTGGCAAAGTATACCGAGGAAAGCCGGATATTTGAAAAGATAGGGATCAAGATGGGATTAATTGTTAACGTAACCGTAGAAATCCATAAGGAAAACGTTCTTTATTTTAATTCATTATGGAAGAACGTAAGATTACGGCTGAATTTGTAACTGGAAATTCGTAATTAAAATTTGCATCTAAATGTCGTATTTGTAGTTCTGTGAAACGGCGTTGGAAAAATTACATTTTTATTTCAAGCAAGTTGATATTCTTTCATAATACTGTTTCTTTATATTTTTTGAATATATTTTATAATTGTTGAGAAATGGTCCAGGCAGATTTGAGGGTTTTTAGAAACTTGGATAGGTGAAAATTTATTGATTTACAAAGTTATAGATTTTGTAATTTGGTGATTTGGAAAATTTGTAATTTGATAAGTTAGTGAATTGGTGATTTGGTAAGTTGGAAATTGGTAAGATAGTAATTTAGTACCTAAGTAACTATATCACTAGGTAACTAGGCAATTTGGTAATGTAGTAATTATGTAACTAGGTAACTAGTAAATTACTGTAAGTAATTTGGTAAGCTTGTAATTTATTAATTTTGCAATTCAATAAGTTGCTGATTTGGCAATTTGGCAAATTAGTGATTTGGTAACTTTTTAATTTGGTAATTTGATAATTTGATAATTTTGCAATTTGATAAATCGTGAAACTTAAGAACATATATTATAAATTTACAAAGTATCAGTCTACAAATTTGTAAATTGCAAAATATACAAATATAGTAATTAAAAATGTGCCCTTTAAATATTTTGTCACTAGTTAATTAACATATCTAGACATATAATAATTCGAAAACATAAAATTAAAGAATTATTTCGAACAAATATAAATGTATTTTAAGTCCATTTTGTGACATTAATTAATGTCATAAAAACATTACAGTACCATTACCCTCTCAACTTCTACATCATAAAAAATGTGACACATAATTATTCCATATAAAAATGTTAAAAGCATCAGACAAAGCTTCCCATTAGATTAAATTAAGAATCATGTAACATTACAACGTTATTCACGTTTCTGTATCATCTTATAACTAGTGCAATAAAATTTACACGGAAACTACCGAAAGCTTCATTTTAAATGAAATAGAACTGATAGCCTGATTGAAAAGCTATTTCCCTAGAAAGTACGGAGAAATCTCGAGGAATCCCTAAGAAAACAAGCTCGCTACTTAAAACGTTGCTCAAGTAATTAAACTTTTAATCGAGCGATCCGTGAAAGAAACTGCTATAGCGTATAAAAATCTTGTAATTCTGTTTGTGTCATAAATACTTAATAACAGAGTTGCATTTCAAATTTTTATACACTGTTTTATAATTATATTAACCTCTTCAATTATACGTGTCACGTAATTTTTAACTGCGTTCTCTTTTAAATTCAGTTAATGACACTATTATTCTTTTTTACGTAATGTTGATACTTTTGGAAATTTTTATCGAATAACAAAATAGGTAAAATGTAATTACATTGCAAAAGTAAATCATTTCTTCTTATTTTAGAAAAATCGAGACGTTAACCTGAGAGGTTAGGTTTGATTTTTAATTGATTTATTTACAGTACTCATTTTTCATTAGTTAATAATTGGAAGTATGTTTGAATAAATTATTAGCAATTGCAACTGTTATTAAACTAAAATGCAATATAATGAACATTAAATATTCGATGATACAAAATGTACAGAGTGCTACTAAATTTTTTCTCAAAGAAACATGTTTCATGTAAAATCGAACTTCTATTTTCTTCAAAATTTAATTACATCTCTTTTCGAACTTTGATGGCAAAATAAGTATATATACCAATAATTCTTGTACATCACCAAGCACTCAGTAAACAGTAAACCCGCCATTTTGTTATCGATTCATAAACTCACAGTCTACAAATAGTTAAACATTTTCCTAGCCAGAAATGAATAACCCAGTTCGCAGAATTGCAAGAGCAAATCATTCTCAGTTAAAACTAGAATTTCAAAGGACTTTATTAAAAACCGTATGGCTGAAACTGAATTTGTTGAATGCGGAGACGGTATCAAAATAAAAGAGGAGGCGGAGGATCAAAATGGGTGGACGTTATGAAAAATGCCCGACGTAACAGAGCAAAGTTGTATTTCATAAAAAGACCCGGTGCCAATAACAATCTGTGCAGTCAAATACCAACGGAGTAACAATGAACGCTAAAAGAAAAAAAAGAAAAACAACGAAAAAGAGTATATGGCGTATGTCACGAAAGGTGAACTATTTTATTAACGTCGTTGGACCATCACAGCGTGTGTGTAATATGAAAATATATCCGTCAACGTTGCTGAAAAGTATCGAACCCGGCAGTCAACGCACGCGAATTACTTTCTAACGCGGAAAATCCATGGAAGATGCGACAACAGTTTTAAAAGTGGCATCCACCGACGATGTACGCAGCTTTATAGATACACCGTGTGCACGTTACTGGAATAACAAATGCTTCGGAGACTGTTTTCTTTCCACGGTGTTCTTTCTTCGCGCCACGCTCGCGATTTATCGTCGCCCGAAAATTGTTTCGGCAAGCTTTTAAAACCTGTCCTCTTCTTCGTCGTTACGCTACGTCAAAGAGGAGACTTCATTTCCTTTTCTGAATGACGAGGACGTTGCTCGGATAAAAATGGCGCAGGTATCTTGGAAATGATACGGAAAACTACCGATGTCGACCCACGAGTTGGTGCGGGAAGAAGAGCTTAGAAGGCGTGTTTAGAAGAGATACAATTGGTCGCAGTAGAAAATTGGACGCCTCACATGTACTTCCGGCGGTAGAACAATTGGCTCCAAAGGTGGTACATCAATTATTGTCCTTCTCAAGTTCTAACGTTTGGAGTTCCAACTGTCCAAGGATCTCAACTTCCAAAGTTCCAACCTTCCAAAGTTCCAACCTTCCAATGTTCCAACCTTGCAAAGTTTTAACCTTCCAAAGTTCCAACATTGCAAAGTTTCAACCTTCCAAAGTTCCAACCTTGCAAAGTTTCACCGCTTTCAAAGTTCTAACCTTTCAAGGATCCAACATTCCAAAGTTCCACCTTTCCAAAGTTCTAACCTTCTAAGGGCCCAACCTTCCAAAGTTCTAATCTTCCAAAGTTCCAACCTTGCAAAGTTCCAACCTTCCAAAGTTCTAATCTTCCAAAGATCCAATCTTGCAAAGTTCCAACCTTCCAAAGTTCCAACCTTCCAAAGTTCTAACCTTCCAAGGATCCAATCTTCCAAAGTTTCAACCTTTCAAAGTTCTAACCTTCTCAAGTTCCAACTTCTGATAGTTCCAACCTTCCAAAGTTCCAACTTTCCAAAGTTCTAACCTTCCAAGGATCCAACCTTCCAAAGTTCTAACTTTCCAAGGATCCAATCTTCCAAACCTTCAACCTTTCAAAGTTCTAACCTTCTCAAGTTCCAACTTCTGATAGTTCCAACCTTCCAAAGTTCCAACTTTCCAAAGTTCTAACCTTCCAAGGATCCAACCTTCCAAAGTTCTAACTTTCCAAGGATCCAATCTTCCAAACCTTCAACCTTTCAAAGTTCTAACCTTCTCAAGTTCCAACTTCTGATAGTTCCAACCTTCCAAAGTTGCAACTTTCCAAAGTTCTAACCTTCCAAGGATCCAACCTTCTAAAGTTCTAACCTTCCAAAGTTCCAACCTTCCAAAGTCTCAACCATGCAATGTTTTAACCTTCCAAAGTACCCATCTTCTAAAGTTTGAATCATCCGAAGGTTCATAAATCCGAATCATAAACACGTAAAGCAATAATAATGTAAATGAATAAGAGTTGAACTGTAGCAGTAATTTTAATATAGTTCTAATACAACTTCTATATTCCGCATGCGATCAAAATTGCCATAAGAAAAAAGCGTCGACTCTCAACGCCACCTGTTGGTATAAAAGTGCAAAATCGCAATACGGAACAAATTTTTTGAATTTCCTTATCACACTTTCCTACTGTTTCTTCCAGTCACGCGCCTCGTGCCAACGTGCGCCATAGGTGCAAACTGCACCAGCGAGATTTTCTATGAAACTAAGTTTCTCTCCTCGAGGACAATCCGAAAAGTTCGCGCAACGAAAATGAAACAGTGATACATTGTAAAAATTATTTTACTTTCTACTATAATCTCCGAAAACTTCAGCTCACTTGATCCAACGTTTCGTTAGTAATTGCATTCTAAATGTCTGAATTCTATTTCTAAATGTTATTCTCAAATACTCAAACCCAGAACTAATCAAATTGACTGAAAGGATATCGTGCGAAGATTAACCCCTTGCACTATTTTGACGAGTCCGACTCATGACGCACTGGTACTTCAGTTGGGATCAATTGTACTCGCATTTTGAATATGCTTCAATTTGGAGTTCAAGTCCAATTATAATTTGCATAGCCAACAATTGTATAATACCATGTTATCATAACATTTCAACATTCTTTGTCTGTTTTAATATTGTAGCTGTGTTTAGTTAGTTCTGACTGACGCACCTGACAAATAGGTCATAGTGCAAGGGGTTACTAACAATAAATATGTGAACAAAATAATTACAATAGGATGCAGTTATAGTTCTAAATGCAGAGAAAATAATCCCAGGGTACACACACTCAATAGTAGCCCGATACAATTCTTGATGCTGTTTTGAAATCGTTATTATTTCAGTTCCTTCCACTTTTTGTTTAGTGTTTGTTTGCAGAGGCAACATCGGCGGGAGCGAAATGGATAGGATGGCGTACTGGAGCTGAGCAGAGAAAAGGAGGAAAAAATATCCGAAGGGGAAATAATGAGAGAGGGGGTGTCGGAGGAACGAGAGGGGAAAGAAGTTGAAATACGGCCGAATAGAAAGAGGGAAAAAGAAAGAGAGGGGTCGTTTGAAGCGGTTTTTTCCGGGTGTACGTAGGTACAGAGCAACACGTCGCTCGTTGTGTGCTGAGAATACCGACCCTTACACGATTAATCACTGCCATATACCTAACCCTGCTCCCCGCACGAAAAGAAACGAGCGACGGGCAGAAAGAGAGCGCACGAAAGAGGAAACGGCCGGATTGTATATATTTCGATTCGTATACCACTGACACTTTGGACAGGAGATGCTTTATTGCCGAGCGAGTGTGGTTCCAGTCGCATTTTCGTACTGGACTAGCTGGATAAAGCGCGAATGTTTACCGGTCTACTGAGAAACACGAACTCGGCGAAAGAAAGGTGATGACAGGAAGGATTCTTCCAGTATTTTACATATACTCCAGTTATAGGGTCAAGGCAATTTTACTTTTATCAGTCGGTTATTTATAAAATTCTGGAGTTTTATTTTCCTGTATTGTAAGAAAAACGAGTGATAGCATGAAAGGTAAAATATGAAAAACTATTGCAGATTGCAGACGGAAAAAGCCGGTTACAAAAATCGAGCGGTTGTCGAGAGACAAAAAGAAAAACCGGCCCGGGAGATGATAATTAGTACCTTCACGAAAACACCCGGGAATACTTAGTCGGGTACGTTCAACTTCCACGAAACCTTCCACTTTGCCTAATTGCGTCCTTAAATCATCAAGCCATTACGCTATTGCCGTCTCTTATGGCCTGTAGATCGATGTATATACGCAAGTAGAAGAAGAAGAAGCAGCAGCAACGGCAGCTCATAACTGGGATAACGAATCCCATCGTTCTGTAAGTTTACTCGAAATTGTCTCTCGGCTGCCGCCGGTAAACTCATTGTTAGGCGCCTATTGTAGGCGGCCAAGCACCCACGTTCATCCTCACCCCTTTCGCTTGAACGAACTGTGCAAACTTTCGCGTTTCCTTTGAAGAGGTAGACATAGGGGACACAATCTTCTTAGACTGTAAATACTGCCACGGTTTGGTGGTTCCAGCCTGGTAAATAGCTTCTTCGTGATTCTATACTGTTCACTCGCCACAAGATGACTTGCCGCGATACCGGGAACGCGCGGATACGATTGATTCGAGCGAAAAGTATGCTTTCTTGCCTTGTATGGATTTTTCGAGAGAGCTAATTGGGTGTAGTTGTGGCAGGTAGAGCGAAACAAGTGTTATTCTTTGACTTCTGTGCCGCAGAAGCTTTGGAAGGCCATTTTGTGACGCTATGGTAAAGTTGAGGATATGTATACATATGTAAATCTCGTAGTTTGTATATTTGATTTAATTTTGGTAGTTTTTCAATTTTATTTAATTTTTGTATTTGCAAACTTAACATTGTTGAGTTTCGAAATCACTAAGTCTGTAATTCTCAGAAGCTCTTAAGTTCCGAAATTCTCTAATATCTACAGGTATACAAACTTCTGGATGCCCCAGTTCCTAATTCGTTTTGTATCAAAATTTTCAAATATTAGAACTCCCAAATTTCCTAAATCTCCCAATTTACCCTAATTTTCCAAATTTCACAAATCTCCCAAATCTCCCAATTTCCCATATTTCCCAAACCCACCAAATTTCCAAATTTCCCAAATCTCCCAATTTCACAAATTTCCCAAACCCACCAAATTTCCAAATTTCCCAAATTTCCTAAATTTCCCAAATTTTCCAAATTTCCTAAATCTCCCAATTTACCCTAATTTTCCAAATTTCCCAAACCTGCCAAATTTCCAAATTTCCCAAATTTTCCAAACCTGACAAATTTCCTAAATTCCCCAAATTTTCCAAATTTCCTAAATCTCCCAATTTACCCTAATTTCCCAAATTTTCCAAACCTGCCAAATTTCCAAATTTCCCAAATTTCCTAAATTCCCCAAATTTTCCAAATTTCCCTAATCTCCCAAATTTCTTAAGTTCCCTAAATTTCTCAATTTTCCAAATTTCCCAAATTTCCAAAATTTCCCCAATCTCCCAAATCTCTCAAATCTCCCAAATCTCCCAAATTTCCCCAATCACCCAAATCTCCCAAATTTCCCAAATTTCCTAATTTCCCAAATTTCACTTTCCAGCTCCCAAAACTCACATTTCCAAATTTTCCAATTACAATAGCTCCAAAGTCTCTATTCCTACACGCGAACGAATAGGAGTCCTTTCCCCTAGCGATCGTATTTTTCCTAGGAAATTTAGATGTACTCTTTGCTGTACATACATATGCAATGCGAGTTCTCAAAGACATCGTTAGGTGGAGGGAAACGATCGGATCATGTCCATTCGGTCCGTACGAGTGTACCTATTTGCTTTTCTATATAAAGGGACGAGGGTCAATAGAGTCTCACAGAGGATTTCTTGCGAGAGCTTACGGCTCTCCTTTACGTTCTTCTCGTCCCCGCTTCTGGATCAGCGAGATTAACGAGTGTTTCGAGGTAGCATCAAGGGGTTACCTATCTCGCTCTTTCTAGACATTCCGCGGCGGCAGTATGGCGTCAGTTACTGTGGCGCCGAACTGATAAAGTCGTTCAAAGATGCACATTCTATACGGCATTAACTTCTCTGTACGTATGTGTCTATCTACCGGGTGTACCAATTAATCTAACGGATTAAATTTATTAGGACCCCTCTTGAAAAACTTTTGCGGACCTCACAAATAAATTTTTAATGTTACTGGTTCAGGAACAATACATACAAAATATGTAACATGTGAACATGTGGATAACATTCTCAAAACCTCAAGTTTACACATTTTCAAATTTCTAAATCACTAAATTTTCAAATTCGTAAATCACTTAACACTCAAACTCGTGTATTTGTAACTAAATCAAATTCTGAAGTTTGCGAAGAACTTCTCAATCTTCAAAGTTCTTAAATCCTGAAGTCCCAATTAAAACCTTAAACACCCTAAATTTGAGAAAATTACACTTTTAGTAAATATATATTAACTTCTACGTACATGAAGGTTTACGGGAAGTTTCGAAACTTCAAATGCTTATTCGCCCTCTGTACATACGGATGTATGTTACATGTTCTTATTAGAAGTTACGCAAGCTTCCTGAGCGATACTTATTTCTGCATCAAGAGTTGTAACAACCTTTCAATACTTTTCATGTCCTTATTTCTACACAAATCAGAAAATCATAATACCATCTATAACGCATACAATTGTACGAATTTATATCTCCTTTTTTTATTCGAAAGTACAATCAATTTTATGTTTATATCATACGATCAAAATACTTATAGGTCTGAAAGGTACCGAAAGTAACAAAAGTTAAAAGCTCATCGTTCTTGTCATTGTTAGCTAAAAATTACGAGCAGTCATCAATTAAAAATTAAATCTTTAGAAATTTTAATTTGGAACAAAATGGAAAAATTTGTAAAGATCTACATCTGCAAATCCGCCATTTAATGAGCAACGCCATCTATTGCGCAACAATCTTATCTCGTTCGAAATTTCAGCAGTTAATCTCTAAATGTATAGCATTCATCATCAACAAGGAATGAAAAGTAACGAAATGAAAGTGATGATACAACTCTTTATGGCGGTCACTTGAATTTACATGCTCATTAAGCGCACGTTCAATTGCGTGTTCTTTAACGCCGCATAAAGGCTCCACTGAGAAATATCTTTCCTCTAATCGCAGAACGGTTATGTGTTCGACGATTATATTTCAAAGAGAGAGCTTATGCCGTGTGCGGCTAAACGAGAAAATAAACGAAGAAAAAGGTATAGACGATTTATATCGAGTACGTACTTACTTCAATTGCTCGTGTAATGCTGGAAAGCTTGTGGGTACTCTTCGTTAACATTCTATTTCCATTTCAGTAAGGACCTCCGGTTATTTATCGAACGTTCAAGTACTCGTTCTTCAATAGCTACTTATTTTATGTTGAAAATGTAATTATAATTAATATATTAAGATACGGTGTAAATTTGTACATTTATTATTATTTCATTCATTTTATTTGTTTGCATTGTGTTTCAGTGAAGACGGCTATTTATCTGGCGTACAAGTATTCGTTGTTCAATAAATAGTTATTTATTTATTTCAAGTTTTAGTGTTATAATTATTGTTAGTATGGTATAATTATAATTAGTTTAGTAAGATAGTATAAGCATTCCGTTTTGGTTTCAGTAACGATTGGCGGTCATTTATCAGACGTTCAAGTATGGATTGTTCAATAAATAGTTATTTATTTATTTCAAGTTTTAGTGTTATAATTATTGTTAGTATGGTATAATTATAATTAGTTTAGTAAGATAGTATAAGCATTCCGTTTTGGTTTCAGTAACGATTGGCGGTCATTTATCAGACGTTCAAGTATGGATTGTTCAATAAATAGTTATTTATTTATTTCAAGTTTTAGTGTGATAATTATTGTTAGTATGGTACAAGTATAATTAGTTTAGTAAGATAGAATATAAGTATTCCATTTTGGTATTCCATGTTTCAGTAACGATTGGCGGTCATTTATCAGATGTTCAAGTATGGGTTGTTCAATAAATAGTTATTTATTTATTTCAAGTTTTAGTGTGATAATTATTGTTAGTATGGTACAAGTATAATTAGTTTAGTAAGATAGAATATAAGTATTCCATTTTGGTATTCCATGTTTCAGTAACGATTGGCGGTCATTTATCAGACGTTCAAGTATTTGGTGTTCAATAACTAGTTACTTATTTATTTGTAATTTAATGTAGAAAATTTAGACATTGTTTGTGACAATTGCTATACTGAGATAGATGATACATTCACAATTTTATTCGTTAGTTATACATAAATACACGAACATACATTTAAATGTAAAAATACAAATATGCAGGTAAATATAAGCATATGAAGTTACAATGAAACATGAATATACAAATATGAAGATACTGAATGAAATATAAATATTTAAGTATACATAAATATTCAAATATAAAATTACACCATTATAAATATACAGTTACAGATAATTATACAAGTGAACATGAATATACAACTATAGAATTGAAGATAAATATACAAATACACAATTGAACATAAAAATAATTTGTAAATTTATAAAGTCTACAGTGCATATTAAATACACTAGGTCCAAAATCATGGATACAGAATGTAGTTCAGATGAGAGAAGTTTCTATCGATGCGAAAAACGACTAAATACGAACCATAATATTTTTGCAGAAGATTCCCCAGAAAAAGTTTCATCAAAATCAATGACTCAACGATCGTGACTCGTTACGCCTTCTTCCTGTGCACAACAGATACAGATGTTTCGTTTTTAACGTACGCGATGATCATGCACACGATCTTTTTCCCTGCGTCTCGTAAATTGAGGGCAGCGATAGAAATCAGGAAGCGCGGCAGGACTTCTTGTCAGGCTCGCGTTGTTCCGTTGGCACCGTCCGCGTGAAATAGCCAGATTCCAGATCCTGTCCGCGAGATATCGAAAGGAAACGCACCACGATAAGAAGGCAGGGATCTCTATTCGACGATCGCGAATGTGTTCTCTCTCTTTTTTCCCTCTCCACTCGTCTCCGTGTGTATTTTCCGGAAGCTGGTTTCGCGAGAATGAATGGACACTATCCAACGTTGAATCTGAAACACGCCGTTCGGAATGCTTTGCTCGCACGGGCCCGGATAATTTCTCCAGTTATCGCGATGCTCCGCCGGGGCTTTTACAAAAACGGTTACTCGACGATGAAGATAAAGAGGAGGCACGGTGAAAAAACGGTGTGCTCTTTTCGACGGTGAAAACAGCTCGGCGCACACAGGGAGGCCAACGGCATGAAAAACCTCCGCGCACAATCTGCTCGTTAACGGAGGAATTGACTTTCAATTAGCGGTTTTATTCGAGAATACGAACGAAACACGTTGGCTATACGAGTTCTCCATATCGCACTGTCAACTATGTAAATGTTGCGGCCCGTTATCACCCGATTTTCTGCCGGTGACAGTATACTTCTCCTTCCAAACGATTTTAACCCTTTCGTGACCGCCGCCAGATACGCGACCCACTTGCTACCCCTTTTTTCCTGTTGCTCCTAAGGGTACGATACGAATTCAATTCTTGGACGGTTTGCTCATCCTGTTTTCAAAAGCGAAATTGCACTCTGTATGAGCTCGTTTGTTCTGGAAATTAATAACCTTTTGTATTTTGTAAAACACGGAGAGGTATTTTGATTGAAATGTCTGCTATTTTATTATTTTCTCTATGAATGCTGGAAGAGCTCAGTATGTTTTGTGGAAAAGGGAAGAAAATTATTTACTGACTTTTCTTTAATTTGCTGAGTGAGAAATTTTGGAACTTGTACTTTTGGGAATTTGGGGATGTGGCGTTTCAGTAATGTTTTGATGTGAAGTTTTCAAATTTGAGAATTTGTAAATTTAGGGAATGTTGGAAAATTTAGAATTGAAGATTTGGGGATTTGGGAAGTGGAGAAGTTATGTACTTGAGAGGAAGTTTTGAAAGCTGAAGAATTGTAAACTTGAAAATTTATAAAATTGTAAAATTGTGAACATAAAACTTTGTAAACTTGAAAATTAAACTTGGAAATTCATAAAATTGAGAATTTGTGAACTTAAAAATTCATAAAATTGAAAAATGCTAAACTTAAAAATTTATAACCTTGAAAATTTATAAAATTGAACATTTCTAAACTTGAAATGTAAACTAGAAAATCTTAACTTGAAAATTCATAAAATTGAGAACTTGTGAACTAGAAAATCCAAACTTAAAAAGTCGTAAACTTAAAAATTCTTGAGCCAAAAATTAAATTTGTAAATATATAAATATGCGATCCTATAAATTTGTCAACACGTAACTTCGTACATGTAAAAACGAGAAAACATGAAAGTATAAAAATGTCGAAATTTAAATTTAGAAATTTAGAAAATTGGGAGCTTGCACTTCTCGTGACCGTCGGACCAGACGAGCAACCATAACATTTCCTCGCGGCTCCACGTCCATAAAAGTTTCGGTTCAAAAATGAGCAAGGAAAACGGGTGATTTCTATGGGGTCGTATTGACGTCACTTTCTGGAACGTCTGCGCGTAAACGTCGGATAACGATCGAAGATCTCTGACAGGGCTATCGGGATTAAACTAGCTTTTGGGATACCTACCTTTCGAGGTGTTCTCGAAGATAGATTTGTCCTTCTGATAAATTGAAAATGATAAAGGAAACGTTCGATCGTGAGCTTTCAGTGTTGGTGTAAAATCGTTTCAAACGCTCAATTACAGTTCGATGATTATCGGCTTTAATTCCGCACTGAGATTTTTACAAGTTTATTTGGTATTGACGATTTAAAAAACAGTTTCGTTCATAACTTAACCAAAAATATATTCTTATATATTTATTTAAAAAATTAAAAATGCATTCTTATATATTTTCTCAACAGAAATTATTTAGGTAAAAGTATAATAATTTTTACTCAAATAGTAACTATTACATCACTATTAAATACTGAAGTTTATCAAGAAGTAAAGTGAAATTAAAAAATATTAATATTTATAATTTATAAATATTATATATTAATATATACTTATGTTTCATTATATCTACATTTATATTCGTTTATACCTCTGCACATGTATGTTAAATATTTGTATATTTACATTTAATTGTATATATGTATTTTAATTGTAGAGTTATACAATAAATTGTATATTCGTGTAAAACTGCAAATTTTAGATGTTGATTGTACGCTCGAGGTTTCAAAATGCTCAGCAAGGTACGATTATGGCTGCCTTTGACAGCGGACGGCTTAACAAAATAATACTTTCATAGTTGACATACCAAAGAGATTCCTTTTCATTCCTTTTAGCTGTTTCATGATCTGTACAAAAATAAGAGATCGTTGTAGGACGCCGTTGCGTTTTAATTACCTCCCGCGGAATTTTTTCCGTCGAGTAATAAATGTACGGAACATTCCTTTTGAAACATTTCTGCCATGGAGCATTGTCACCACTTTTGCCTGTACGCCTAACATAAACAATTAACGTCGGTACGCGTGCATTGCACGGGAACCGAGCTCTTTTACACGCGAATACACTGAAACGACAACTATGGAACGTTCCATTTAATTTCGCGTTATAAAGCTGAATTCTACAGCGGTTACCAACTGTATCGTTTATTATCTCTACTTGTTCTTTTGGTCTCATTCATTTTGCACTCTGCTTCAAATTTTCGTATACCTTCATATTCGCCTTGTTTTTTATAACTTCACTTTTTTTGCAAATTTTCAATTTTTTATTGAAACTTTTAAGCATTCATAGGAACAAGTGTTTCAAATTCCAGCTTTCATAACAAGTTTATAAAATTGCAAATTTTCACTCAAACAAGGTCCTAAAATTTTAATCTTTCATTGGAGAAAGCTCTTAAGATTTTAAGTTTTCATAGGGAAAATCTTAATATTTCAAATTTTCGCATTTGGAATATCTTTTATGAAATTTATAGAGATATTCCACGTTCGACATTGTGAATTTTTCAAATTTTACGGTTTGCAGCCTCTTCGCGCGCCACCTCGTGACATCACTACCTAATTAAGAAGTGCCCAAGATTAAAATGCAAGAAAAATCAAGTAGATCTTTATCTCCTGTCCCGGTGATACGAACACAACGAACTTAGAGCAACCGCGATTCCCTGGCGAATATCGTGACTCAGATTCGCCGATCTTGCACACTTTTCGCAGCATTCTGCTCTCCCATGAGGCGAAACGAAGTTTGCGGAACGGTTTCTCAGACTTCGAGACTCTTACTGGTTCTCCCGCTAGTGCGAGTACCTAGATTTTCCGTTTGCAGGAGAAACGTTCAGGCTGCACGCGAAAATGTGTACACTGCTCGATACAGATACAAAAAAGTTGGCTGTATATGTTGGCAGAAATTACGCGGTGTCTAAGTAAACACGAACAGACGATCACGCGAGCTGCGGGCTAAATAAGTACGTACATATGTGGATTCTGAAGTTAGGGTAAAGTGTTTTGCACTTTTGGAACTTTGGAGAGCGAATTGGAGGTACAAAAATTTCATGTCGTTTATAACTTTGCAACTCGAGATATACATATACATATACATACATTTGTAGGGAATGGGAGATATACATATGGGAGTTATACACATGGGAGATATACATATGGGAAATATACATATGAGAGATATACATATGGGAGATATACACATGTAGGGAATGGGAGATATACATATGGGAGATATACACATGGGAGATATACACATGGGAGATATACATATGGGAAATATACATATGAGAGATATACATATGGGAGATATACACATGTAGGGAATGGGAGATATACATGTGGGAGATATACACATGGGAGATATACATATGCGAAATATACATATGAGAGATATACATATGGGAGATATATACATGTAGGAAATGGGAGATATACATATGGGAGATATATACATGTAGGAAATGGGAGATATACATATGGGAGATATACACATGGGAGATATACATATGGGAGATATACACATGGGAGACATACATATGGGAAATATACATATGAGAGATATACATATGGGAGATATACATATGTAGGGAGTGTGGTCTAGATATAGGATCATGTTTCTAAATATGGATCATGTTACGTTTAAAAAGAGTTAGATTTAGGAAGATAGAAAAATTTCATAACTTTGTAAATGGTGGAGATATATGTATACATATATGTAGACAACGTGGGCTAGATATAGGTTAGGTCCTCATATGGATTTGTTGAAGTATGGATCATATAAGGTTTAGAAGGAGTTATATTTAGGAAAATACACAGATTGTATGATTTTGCAATTACTGGAAATATACATATGTGGAGAATGTCGTTTAGATATAGGGTCCACATATGGAGTTGTTGAAATATGCATCATGTTAGGTTTAGAAAGCGTTATGTTTAGGAAGGCAATAAAATTTTATTACTTAGTAAATGGTGGAGGTATATGTAGCGAATGTGGTCTAAATGTAGGTTAGGTCCACATATGGAGTTGTTGAAATATGGATCATGCTAGGTTTAGAACAAGAGAGATTTAGAAAGGTAGCAAAATTTCATAAGTTTGTGAGTGGTGGAGATATATGTAGAGAACGTGATCTAAATATAGGGTAGGGTCTACATATGGATTAGTTGAAATATGACTTATGTTAGGCGTAGAAAGAATTAGATTTAGGAAGTTACAAGAATGGTACGATTTTGTAACTGATGGTGATATACGTAGAGAACGTGGTCTGGATATAGGGTAGGGCCTACATGTGGGTTAGTTGAAATATGGATCATGTTAGGTGTAGAAAGAATTAGAAATTGAAGAAATTGAAAATTTGAGAACTGCTAAATTTGAAAATTAGGAATTTGGAAATTTGGAACATTGGGAATTAGCAAACTTTGACATAAAAAATTAAAAAATTCCGAAATCTTCAAATTCCCAAATTCCAATATCACACATTTAAAAATATCCTAAATTACCTAATTACTAATTTAAAAGTGCCAACATCTGCAAATGATAAAACATGTTATTCCAGGGTCTAGCGTACTACTAGCGTTATATGTAGGAGCATCGCCCGATAAATGATGAATGTTACAGGTATCCTCGGAACAGTTTCAGTTAACGTCTAGCAAGTTGTCGCGAAATGGCTGAAAGACAATAAAGTAAAAAAACGAGGAGCCCGTCCTCGTTTCGCTGATCGGGGGAGGTCGCATCTCGTGGACACGCCAAACGAAACTGTCGTTGAATCCGTTGGGAATATCGTGACTCGCATTCTACGATCTCACATACTTTTTTCCCACGCGACGAGAAATGAAGTTTGCGGAACAGTCGGCGACTTCGAGGCTCAGGGGCTTCCCAACTTGCTTGTGAGTCTCGCCGATTTTCCATTGTGCAGAAAAACGCTCGCCTAATGGGACCGGAGATCCAGGCCGACCGTCAGATTTACTTTAAAGCGAAACGTTTTAAAGTACAACTTCGCGAGCACGAATGCAATTACCTCTTCACGCTTATCTCCATCGAAGTTATACGTACGAGTTTAACACGATGATACACTGTACCGTCTGTAGTACTTGAACTGGTTTAACCATTTAAATTTGTTGCCTCCAGGTTCTCACATTTCTGAGGTTCAAATCTGAAGGTTCTATTACTTGGGTTCAAATTTTGTGGTTGCCAGGATATTCGAAGTTAGGAATATAATTTTGGAAATTTGGGATTTTTAGATTTGGAGCTTCTTGGATTTGGATGGCTGTGGAAATCTAGGAATTTAGGGATTTATGTACTTCAGAACTACTGTTATATTGTATTTTTGGTTTTGAGAAGAATAAAAATATTTAATTTGTTAAAGTTTCATTTGATATTTCAAGTACAATTATATTTTATAGAAAAATGACTACTCAAAATAATCTTTATAAATGTTATATAATATTTGTACTATAGTATTTATATAGTATTTACAGTGTTTACACTAGATATATACATATGTGGAAAATGTGGGATATATGTTAGGTCCACATATGGATTTGAGGAAATATGGATCATGTTAGGTTTACAAAGAGTTAGATTTAGGAAGATACAGAAATCGCATGATTTTGTAACTACGGGAGATATACATACATATGTAGAGAATGTGGTATATGTATAGGGTCCACATATGGATTTGTTGAAATGTGGATCATGCTAGGTTTGGAAAGAGTCAGAGTTAGGAAGATAGCAAAATTTCATAACTTTGTAAATGGTGAAGATATATGTACATATGTAGAGAACATAGTCTAGGTATAGTTTAGGTCCACATATGGGTTGTAGAAATATGGATCATGTTTTTATATTTAGAAAGAGTTAGATTTAGGAAGATACAGAAACTGTGTGATTTATTGTATGTAGTATTCAGATAGTGTTTATAATTATAACATATTATTTATAAATACTATTTCGAAAATATCGTACTGAGTACACCATGCAAGTTAATATAAAATGGAAACACACATGGTCGCATGAAATTGAATATAAATTACGGTACAATGAAAGTAAATAATAACCGGCACGTTTATAATATGCATCAAATAATTTTCCCGTTAAAAGCGAAACGCAGGCAAAAATCGAGCATCCTGTCGGCGAATTTCCACACGCCAATTTCCCGACGTAACGAGTGATTTATGTTATCGTTTCTGCGTGGCAAAGCGTTTATACCGGTGTCAATTGTGTTTCAATTGAGAGTAATTGATAAGTGACGATCACGAAATGCTCAGACGTATAATAAATTGCTATTCGGTCCTTTAGTGAAGTTCCTGAATGGAACGTGGCAGGTTGACAATAAATTTAACTTAGTATCGTGCTGGAAGATCAATGAAAATCGATATCGACGATGAGGGTGGTACCCTTCGAGGAATCACACTTGCCTCTTCGATAAATCATGTATCATTCAAATGATGTATAATACAATGATATTGAACTATTGTTCAATTTGTATGTGTGTTCGTTAACGTAGTATTTTATATTTCTAAATAGTTTTTGTATAATATTTTTGCATTTTGTAATGGAACGAAGAAAAAATAAATGAAAACTGAAAGGTTACATGCCTTCTTGAGTAAGCTTTCAGTCTCTATCCTATATTTCTTTCAAACAACTTGTCCAGATGCCCGAAACATGTTTGTGCTTCACAGTTGGCTGATTTTACGACTGTTCTCATACTTCTTCCACTGACAATACATCGTATATAATACGATAGTTCTAATTTTAGTTACTGTTTATCTGGAACCAAACTCCGTGAAAGAAATTCAATTATTTTTTTGTGGCTCCGATTCCAATTTGTTGAGGTTATGTTCTGTGGCATTGGACACAATCTGATGGAACACATAAATAAATCAGTAAACAAAATAAATAATATTCAATAAATAACTAACTGACAAACAATACATAAATAAACAACTAATAAAAAATAAATAACTAAATAACTAGTAAATAATAAATTACTAAGCCACTAAAAATAAGATTTACTCAATAGATATTGAAATATTGAGTACTCAAACTATTTTTAATTATGACTAGTACAATCACAAGTATTGATAATTATATTTAATTCTTCAGTATAATAATTATTTAATTGTTCATATTTTACTATGTCACCAAAGTGAAATAAATAGTATTTTTGAATACATTTTGTAGTTTGTTTTTATATTTAAAATTGTGCATGTTTGTGACAAACATCACAAACATTATACACAGTATAGACATAATCATTATAAATATTATGAATATTATAAACATTACAAACATTATAGACATTGTACATATTGCAAACATTACAAACATTATAGGCAATAAAATACTATAAACATTATAGATATTATAAACTTTGCAAACATAATAAATATTATAACATTATAAACATAGCAAACTTTACATTTTATGAAATTTGCCGAAAATAATAAAACAAATGCAAGTTTCTCCTCACACGCTCAAAATTAATTTTTGCAAAAGTAAGAAGAATTTAAATCTGAAATAACAAATAAAATGAATAATAGAATTGGAACACAGTTCGTTCTTCGACAAACATTGCATTCATTATTTCCCGTGTTATATTAAATAATGTTCTTCATACTTATAACTCTTCTAAAAAAAATATGCATGAACCATAAACACACGTTCTTATACCGCGCGCGACGAAATATTGCAAACTCTCCGCATACATAACGCCGATAAATTTCGTTATCCTGTTTTGCAACGTTGGATTTTGAACAAAAAAGAAGGCTTTATCCATCAGAAGAAAATTCGAAAAACAGAGGGTGGAAGGATAATATATCGGGCGCGGGGAATATATTTCCCACAAATATCTAGACCTTTGGAAACGTTCATAAACGCGTATCAAATTTATGCAAGTGCTTTCTCGATACCCTTTGTGGTTTACGGGTTGTACACGCGTAAATAAAAAAGGCGACGTGGTTGAAAAGGGTGGTTTATTTTCGTGAGCTTCGAAAATAACTATAAACAGATGTAGCAGTATTACTGGGCTGGTTCGATAAATGGTTATAACATGTTGTAGGTATATTGTTTTTTGGTTAGCGAAATTGAGGAATTTTTTAATTTGGGGTAATGGAGTTTAGGAATTTTTAAATTTGGTGTGGTGGAATTTTGGGATTTTTTAATTTGGGGTAGTAAAATTTAGAGATTCTTTAATTTGGGGTAGTGGAAATTAGGAATTTTTTAATTGGGGCTGGTGGAATTTAGGAATTTTTTAATTTGGGGTGGTGGAATTTGGAAACTTTTTAATTGGGGGTGATGGAATGTAGAGATATTTTAATTTGGGGTAGTAGAATTTTGGGATTTTTTAATTGGGGGAGGTGGAATTTAGGAACTTTTAAATTTGGGGTGGTGGAATTTAGGGATTTTTAAATTTGGGGTAGGTAATTTTGGAATTTTTAAATTTGGGGTGGTGGAATTTAGGGATTTTTTAATTTGGGGTGTTGGCATTTAGAAATTTTTAAATTTGGTGTTTTGGAATTTAGGAATGTTTTAATTTGGGGTAGTGGAATATGGAAATTTTTTAATTTGGAGTGGTGGAATTTAGGAATTTTTAAATTTGAGTTTGTGGAATTTAGGAATTTTTGAATTTGGGGAATTGATAGTGAGGAATATTTGAATTTGGGGTAGTAGAATTTAGGAATTTTTAAATTTGGGGTAGTGGAATTTAGGAATTCTTTAATTTGGGGAATTGGTATTAAGGAATTCTAGAATTTGGGGGAATGGAATTTAGAAATTATTGAATTTTGGAGAATGGAATTTAGGAATTTTTGAATTTGGAAAATTAAAATTTAGCAATTTTTTAATTTGGGGAATTAGAATTAAGCAATCCTTGAATTCGAGGAATTGGAATTTAGGAATCTTTAAATTAGGGAAACTCGGGAATTTGGATAATGGAAAGTTGGGATTGGAAAATTCAAAAATTTTGGGATTTGAAAATTAGAAAGTTTTAAATCATAATAACTGAGAGCTTCAGGAACTTGGGGATTTGAAAGTTCGGAAATTTTAGAATCTGGTAACTTATGGAAGAAAAAATTTGGAATTTTAGAAATTGAGAAAGGGAATTAAAGAATTTAAAAATTTGACAATTTGGCAAATTTGAAATTTATAAACTTGGAGAAAAAATACAAAAAATTGAACAACTTGGGAATATAGAAAATTGCAGAATTCGATATTTATTTTGGCAATGTAAGAGTTCGAAAATTCTGAGACTTGATTTCACGAAATTTGAAAATGAAGTCTTAAATATTTGAAAACTTAATTTTTAAATTAATCACTAAGAACTTGACATTTGAAATTTTGGATCTCTAAAATTTCAAAAATATAAAAACTCAGCAATATTATAATTTCAAAATTCTGAATGCCAGTACTTCAAAATCTTGACACTTTTCAAAAATCATAAACACTAAAAAATTATTAAATTTCCAATTTCATCAGATTCCACAAATCTTCAATTCCACGGTCCACAAAATCACTTTCCAACGAACAGCATACGTGTCCATCCACAACATTACTTTCACGCACGAACGTTTGCCACGCACGATTTCATACTAATCGAGGGTGGACGTCAGTAAACGAAAATCGTCTCTCGTACAAAGTTTACACGGAGGACCTACATCGTAGTTCGTGGTCAGCGTCGTTTTAACCATAACCAGTCACGAATGACATTCGACGCTGTCCTTTCTTTCAAGGGGGTCGCTTTAGCAAAAGCCGTGTTAGATGGTCAAATTTCAAATGCTTACCGCCTCTGTGCGTTCTCGTGTGGTCTCGTGTTTCTCAGCAACCCAGTAACACAAAATTCTATTTCTCACGCTGATAATAGCGTAGCAAACTGATTTTCACGTTTACAATTTTTCGGTCGATATTCGCTGTCCTTTGTTCAAAGCTTCATATCGCAGATGTACATTTAAAACTTGGGAACCCATTTAAATCCGGAAAAATATCACTATGTTCACCTTCAAAAACCAAATTTCTAAATAAGTTTTCTCACTTTTCCAAATTTCTCAGTTCTACAAAACAGTCAAGTTCCTAAATATACTTTCAAACTCCCAAAATACTAAATATAAATTCGAAGCTTTGCAAAAATCGTCAGAAAAATGAATGTTATTACAAGAGACGATACAACGAAATTGACCTCAAATTCGGTCAATTGATTAAAAATGAAGCGATCAAAATGTGAGCATAATTGATAAAGAACGCTATAGACAGCTTCGTATGCTGATACCAGCGATTTCTCGTCGAATCGCAAAATATTCAACATGTCGGAAAAACCGAGCGCCTCGTGCCTTCTTTCGGTCATACCTAATTTTTATCGGAACAAGGTCGCACTGCGACGACGATAACTTTCGCTGGACAATATAACACGGTGCTGTAAATTTTGAATGAAGTCGGATTTACGTGTCCTGCTTCAAATAATGCTATTTTCACGGCGTGTCGCGTTTAAGCCCGTTGCAAATAATAACAGCGCCTCTGCGAACGAAGAGATAACTGCATTGTTTTATTGCGGTATCCGCAGAACACGCATACCGTGAGTGTCATTTAAACACCGTGCATCTCGTTGTCGGGAAGATTTTTGCTTATGAAACGATTTAATTAAACATTTACCGTGAAACTGACTTCGGGATAAATGCGGCGAACGCAGACATGTTCTTCGACGTGTGCTGCGCGTGAAACGGGAACATTCTTCAAAATGAATATATTAAATATGATTTAGATATTTCAGCCGGAAATTTAAACCGTAGTTATATCGCTGACGTGTTTTGCTATGAAACTCCTTTACGGTTTAATTGAATGAACTCTGAATTTTTTAGGCTTTTGTTGGAAAGATGAATTCAGCGTATTTCGGGGAAGGTAGTAAAAATCTTATTTAAATTTAATGTTCATTTATGTTAAATTGTAGCTTAGCAAGTTAAATTGTTGATAATAGTAACATTAGATAACATTAAAACATCATGTTATTAAACATTATGTTTAAAGAACAGTGTCCACATTTGTTTGAAGAGAGTATCACACATGGGTACTAAGCACATGTAGTATACATAATACTAAAATAACAGCAAATAATATTAGTAACAGTAAATAATGTTAAAGTAACAGTAAGTAATATTAAAGTAACAGTCAATAATTTTAAAGTAATAATGAGTAACATTAAAATAAGTGTCCACATTCGTTTCAGGAGAGTATCACACATGTGTACATATAAGGACATGTAGTATACATAATACTAAAATAACAGCAAATAATATTAGTAACAGTAAATAATGTTAAAGTAACAGTAAGTAATATTAAAGTAACAGTAAATAATTTTAAAGTAATAATGAGTAACATTAAAATAAGTGTCCACATTCGTTTCAGGAGAGTATCACACATGTGTACATATAAGCACATGTAGTATACATAATACTAAAATAACAGCAGATAATATTAGTAACAGTAAATAATGTTAAAGTAACAGTAAGTAATATTAAAGTAACAGTAAACAATATTAAAATAATAATGAGTAACATTAAAATAAGTGTCCATATTTGTTTGAAACCGTATCACACATACGTAGACACAACGCAGGTATTATAATTACCTCTGGCTAAACAATGCTTTTGTTAAATTCATAGTTATGCACAGTTCCGACACGAGAAGAATAAAGTTTCCGTTACGTTGCAGGCATTTGTGCGATTTCTTGGTGGAAAGGACAGGAATTCAATGGCGCTATTAAGCCCGGTGTTCAGAAAAGAATTAAATCAAGCGTGCTCGGCGTGCTTCTGGCTAAAGGGCAAAAAATGTGGGTGTGTCACGTTGAATGTTTAACAGTATTTCAATGGGAAAGTAATATTTCCCTTGGTAACTGAACTTCCATCGCGATGCCGGACAATACGGACCCCTCACCCTGCAACCGCCCTTAATTATGAAACTACGCACGAAGTTGAAAGAGCTCTGCTTTCAAACGGTTCTCCGCGTAATTCTTTATTCTAAGCGGCCACGTTACTCTATATATCACCGTATGAGCTCGCGTGAATTGTTAACATTCTCCAAATGGTCCGAAAATGCTGGGGAAATTAATAATAAATGAGTAACCGTTAACAAATAAATTTTACATACGTACGTTATCGTTTATTTTATACAGGATTTACCAGATCGCACCACTTAGGAAAACATTATATCTAATGTTCACTCTACTAAATTCACTCTACTAAAAGTAGAGTGTTAGCATTGTACTTAAGAGGTTACGCCTTTGCAAGCTTCAAAATTTCATCTTCGTATAAATGACACAAGCTTCAATGGTCACTTTGTGTTTCATTAGAAGTGACATAAATTCAAACTTGTTAGAACTTTCATAAAATTAGAATATATGAATTTTTCAACAAAAAAGTGTAGGAAATTGCATTAAGTGTAGAACATAAATGAAATTTGCATTAGAAAACATAAGACTTTCATATTGTTCAACAAAAATTCGAGTAAAAAGCAAAGCGCAGTGGAATTGAAAAATTGCGTACGAAAATTCTTCGTTTGAAAAGTCGCGCCTTCCTGTTCAAAATGGCTGCCGTCTTATGAACCTAATGCTCAAACCGCAAGTTCTTCTAAAAAAAGAATAATAAAACGTAAATATAAACCTAAATAAATGGACGTTTTTGACGTCGTAGAAGGAAAATTTTATTCATTGAATCAGTTTTGAAATCGATGAAAATTGTATATATATATAAAATTGTATATTAGTGAATAATCTAAACATTTAACAGTGAGTCACATGATTTCATCGATCACATTCTGCAAACATCGAGCATTGTGAAACAAGAGCTAATATTCTGCGATATGCAGAATATACACGAGTAATCAATTCTCGATACCCACATATAGTTTGCAGCATAATTACTCCGCAAGAAGTGTACTTTAGTTAAGCTCAAGTAACTAACAGGCGTAAACAGTGTGCTCGTAAACGATTTAGTAAGGCGAGTACTAATAACAACCTAACCGCAACTAACGCCGATTTTCTCCTTCTACAAACTGTATTTATGCAATGTTTAATTGTTGAACCATGAATTTCCGTTTTCGTACGGGCATTTCAATGGCTGTGCATGCGAGAGTTAGGATAACATTGATGTAATGGTTGCATAGTAATTAATGTAGTTCTTTACTAAAAGAATAATTTTGTAACATACATTTTAAACACTGTCAAGTTTGATTAATTAAATTTTGGAGGAAAATGGTTTATGAATTTTGGAAAAATTTTGCTAAAATTTAGCAATCTAGAAATTTGGTAATATAGTATTTGGAAATTTAAAGACCTTGAAGCACAGAAATGTAGAAATATAAAAACCTGATGGTTACAGAACCATCTTCCCCTTCGTGGTAATTTAAAAAAATTACCCATAAACAATTACCTATTAATAAAAGAACTCTGTCATACAAAAGAATAAAACTGTCATAAAAGCACTAAGAATAGTACTAAATTCTTAGTGCATAATTATGACCCAATTACTACAGTCGGTACTAACAGAATTACGACAATTATCAATATTATTAATCAATCGGTATGACAAATTAAGCCCGTAATTCATATGCGAGCAACACATGTTAGCGAAATTTAATCGAACCAATAAACTACGGCGAATGTAGCAAAATTTACGTCTATAATAGTAAATCAAATGTGCCATTAGTCAGCCATTGAAGTGTAGATTTGCAATGACACACGACCTACAGTGAGAGCCAAACGATCCAACTGCTCTAATTGTACAACCTGATGCCAATTAGGCTTGGAAACGCTTATGCAGTCGTTTTATCAATCAAGGTTCCCATTAACTCTTGAGCAGGCAAGTAAATCTTGTTCCTTTGTGTAATTAAAGCTAACTATCCCTATCGTTTTCATATTGTAAATACGCGGGAAATGGAAGAATATCATTTGGTTTACATAGCTGTGATATCGTTTCTAATTATCGTTCGTCAAATACTACTTTTTACGCAATTTTATTTTTATTGCAAGATAAGTTTTCTTATAATTAATTCGATTCGTTAGACTTTCTGTTTGTGCAATATATTGTAGGGTGTTTATACTGATTGATATTGTTTAAAATATATTCAAGTATGAATTTTAATTAGTATATTTGAGAATTATTAATTTAAGTTACTTTTGGGAATTTGGCAGATTTTTTGAAATTGGAGATTATTGAAATTTTTTACAATTATTAAGAAATTGATCATTGAAAATATTAACAATTATTATAAAATTACGGATCACTGAAATTATTGGTTATTTAATTATTGAAGAATTATTGATCATTGAAAATATTAATAATTATTATAAAATTACTGATCACTGAAATTATTGATTATTTAATTATTAAAGAATTATTGATTGCTGAAATTATTGACAATTATTATAAAATTATTGATTATTGAAATTAGTGAAAATTATTACAGAATTATTGATTATTGAATTACTAAAAAGTTATTGATCATTATTAACAAATGACAGATTATTGAAATTGATTACTAATTCGAATTAATTATCCTACTTCCATTTTTATTTCTAGTTGTTAATTATCTATATATAAGTTTTATTCAATTGCACATTTTTATTTTAATATTTCAGAAAATACATGTTCGAAATTTATTTTTATTTTCCATATCGAATGTTTTCGTTCAAAAAACACTATTTTAAATTAAATAATAATACATATATTATGCATTTGTTTATTTCTATCTTTTTATCATGATTATACCTAACCTTTCGTACATGCTTTATATACTAACTGCTAAGCTCTATCCAAAATCAATAGTAGTATGTTCTATAATGTTTAGGTGCTGGCTCGTTGACTCTCTTATTTCCTCGTTCCACATTTACCCCGCCCTATTATTTGTTTCAAAGACTGTTTTATGTACATACGTACATATGTATGGCTCAACACAATCGGAGCACGTAGTAAAATTGTAAAAGGAAGGATTACTCGTGACATGCTTCGCAGAATTCACTGTTCAAAGGATCTGCAAAGCAGTTCCCTACGTTCGATTGCTTTTCAAAAATATCGAACTTCTGTAAAGCTCGGATACCTTCAGATAGTTCGCGATAAAAATTTGGTAATTCATTTTCCCACGGTTGATTATAAACTGAAACAATTATTTAAATATTATTAACTCTGATTTTTATGTACAACTAATTTTATAATAATTTAATTACTTCTTTAACTAAACATCTTTGACTTATAATTACATTCGAGTTTTGCAACCTCACAAAATAATTGTATGCAGTGAAATAAAATTTATAAAATTACTATAATTTATTGACATGAAGAGTCACGTTATTTTTTATTTAAAATCAAAGATGTAACAATATTTAAATGCTACTTTTTTAATAACAGAATCATATTTCAACGGTAAATTACTTTACAAAATATTTTACAAAATATTTTTGTTCCATCCAATGTTTCTGTGTGTTCTGTCCATGAAATCTTACAGTACCAAAATGTCGAAAACATTTAGTTCACAAATTTTACTTCCGGTTAAAGGCGCAGGAAATATTTAAAGCGAAGGTATGTCCACGTTCCGTTATCTTTCATCTTTAAACTGCGGTTCCTTACTTGGAGAACATTGTAAAATTGTGTTTAATGTAGATCACAAAGAATGGGTCACTTGAGAAAAATGTCACGGTAAGAAAGGAAGTCAGAAGTCATGACTTTTAATGTCACGTGAAAACGTACCTTAACTACCTCGTCTCTCAGACACGTACAACTTCACTGGTCTGTTCTTTTCTACTGCGATATCGTGTTTCTGTAAAAAATTAATGATTATGGTCTTAGTTTTTATCACTGTATCTTGTAAAACCTCTATTCAATATAATATTGCTTAATTCACGAACACTTTCAAGTGCTGTCTTGAGTTTGAAGTGCAAATTAGAATTTTGTTGAGAAAAGATCACCTTTAAGCTTAGCACATTAAAAGGCTAGCAAACTTTCTTTCAGTAATAAATAATAATCAGTATTTAATGTTTAAATATAATTCAAATGTAGTTTGTTTGTGTTCAATAACTGACTAAAATTAATTTAATCACGTGAAGTGACATGGGTAGAGTTTTGGTAAGTTATTATTATGGGAAGACTTTGTAAAGACTTTCAACTGCACAAACTTAGAATTAAAAAATGTTAAATCTACGAAATTTTAAATTTGAATAAATCCCCTGCTAATCCACGTAACCGATCTTTCGAGGACGCAGTAATCTTGCTCGATAAAATTCATGTAATAAAATTGATGCGTTCGCGACGCGAGGTTAAATTATACGCGGAGGTTCGTAAAAACAAAATAGGTCAAAGAAGAGAAAAAATGAAGTATTTACCTGCGGAATAGCATCGTTCTGGAAATTTTAAAGTACCGTAGGGCTATATCGAACACTTCCTATCTCTCGTTGCATACAGTTTTATGAGAGTAATCGATTTGCCCATGGTTTGCCAAGATCCCACGTGCACCTTTACGGTGGCCACGATTTTAAGTTGCTGCCACTCATGAGACTGCAATTTTTATTCGCTTAAGACAGATATTATCAATAACTCTAGATTTACCGAATCATCTCTAACTTAAAAAATGTTGAAACTTGGAAATTTCAAATTTAGATCACAAATTCTGAAAAATTTGTTTACCCTTACAATTTTGAAAAAACTAAAAATTCACAAGTGAACAAATATTTCCGATTTAAAGTCTGATGACAGTTAATTTTCAACGAGATGAAGTAAATTAGAACAGGAAGGATCGCAAATTTCTCACGAAAATAATACGTTGAATCATTATTTTAAAAAAATATGAAATTGTGCAAACTACACTCGAGCCTAGCTTTGACCCAGAACATCGAGCATCATCCCGCAACCTCGACCCGATGATAAAAACTAACAATAACATTTAAATTCACTAGTGAACACTTTGGTAAATAAGAAGAACTCTCGTAGAAACGTCAGTGACGTCGATTGATCGATTTTGTTCGATACGCGACGAGTTCCGACCGTGACATATTTCTCGTTAATCAGACCAGGGTGAAACTTTTTCCATTTGTTTTCCTCTTCGGCTCTGCTACCGTCTGCCGTCGTTACTTGAACTTTCTCGGCTTCTCCTTTTTTCGGGTGTGCTCGTTGAAATATTTAACCGCGTGCAAAGTTTCCAAGTATACGAAGCCAGGGCGAAACGTAGAATCGGCATGACGATTTGTTAGCAACCGCGAACGAGAAAATTTGCGAATAAGCGATGTAAATTCCTGCCACGACGATACCGTTCCGTTCGAATTCGCGCGGATTGCTCCTCCGCGGAACAATTTCGGTTAAAAAGTTCCGCTACGGATCGAATCCAGCTGAACATAAAGGCTTCAACCCTTTGTCGAACTATCCTTTATCGTTTCACACCAGACACTTCGCCGACGAATGCACCTTTTCGAGTTTCATTCATATTTTCACCGCTAAACAAAAATATGGGGTTTGTCAAATGGCGGCAGCGGACCGTAACTCTGTTTTTATTGAAGATAGTAAAAAATTGTCGAGAGCATTGTGTTGTTTATCAGGCTCCACTGTTCTGTAGGACGATCTTTTGTAACAATGTTCAAGGCGCAATTTGAAAAGCAGAAACTTGCCGTTGTAACTGTGCTTGTTTATGTTCAATTGTGCGATGGTTTTGTGGGGATTATTGTGGAGAGGAGGTTGAATGAGGAAGTGTGAGGGTGCAAAATGAACAGTTTTACGGATTGTGGAGTTTGGAAGCTTTCAACTCAATAAATTCTCAATTTTTCAATTTTCTGATTTTCTGATTTTCACATTTTCTAATTTTCTAATTTCACAATTTCACGATTTTCTAATTTTCCAATTTTTCAACTTCCCAGTTTCCCAATTTCCCAATTCTCAGATTTCCCAATTTTCCAATTTCACGATTCTCTAATTTTCCAATTTCCCAATTTTCCAATTTCCCAATTTCTCAATTACCCTATTTCCCAATTTTCAAATTTCCCAATTTTCCAATTTTCCAATCTCCCAATTGCCTAATTTCCCAATTTTCCAATTTCCCAATCTCCAAATTTCCCAATTTATCAATTTTCTAATTTCCCAATTTCCCAATTTCCCAATTTCCCAATCTCCCAATTTCCCAATCTCCCAATTTCTCAATTTCCCAATTTCTCAATTTCCCAATTTCTCAATTTCCCAATTTCCCAATTTCTCAATCTCCAAATTTTCCAATTTCCCAATCTCCAAACTTCCCAATTTTCCAATTTCCCAATTTCCCAATCTCCAAATTTCCCAATTTTCCAATTTCCCAATCTCCAAATTTCCCAATTTCTCAATTTTCTAATTTTCTAATTTCCCAATTTTCCAATTTCCCAATCTCCAAATTTCCCAATTTTCCAATTTTCTATTTTTCCAATTTCCCAATTTCCAACTTCTCAACTTAAATACCCGAATACTCAACATTCCAAGTTTCCAAATCTCCAACTTCCAAAATCCTCAAATGTGCAATTACACAATTTCTCAAATTCCTAGACAATTAAAAACAAAATTCCCCTAATTTCTTCATCCCCAAAATCCCAAGTCCCCATATTCCCACATCTCCAACTTCCTAAACCCCTAATTCTCTAGATCCTGAAATATGAAGGCTCCCATATAGTTCCTATGTCTCCATAATTCCATAAATCCTTAGATCTCCAACTTCCTACATCATCAAATACCTACACATATGCATACATCCCCAAAAAATTCCAATTTCCCCAAATTGCTACCTTCCCAATAATGCAACCCATCTTTCTCCGATCTTCAAAACTCCCCCAGATAAAAGTAAGAAACCCTGTTACTAGATTTTTTATAGAAGTATCTGTTAATTCGACAAAACTTCATCCTACTTACGATGAATGTATCCTAAATTCATTTCCCTCGAAAATGTTAGTACCCGAACAAAGGAATATCCGCTCGCGAATGCCACCATTATCGCATGACGTTTTTAAAAATTCCGTCGAAGTTAGGGGACACTCTCCCATTTCAAGATCCTGGCAAACGATCATAGGACATACCGCGGAAACGACACTCCCCTCTTTGTTTTATACACACCACGGATATGTAGGTACTTCCTGCGAAGCAGTTTCCTTTCAGTCAGATACGCGTATCGCGTTTACACAGCGAAAACTTCCGTGCAGAAAGAGCTGTTTGAAATAACAGCCGACTACCGGAAGGACATTCGAAACAGTCTCGACTCCAATCACAAACGCGAACGAAGGCTGGAGAGTCGGGAGGAGAGGGGAAAAAAATGGCTGCACGAAGCAACCGTAACGGGATAAGTTTCGCGGTAGGCAAATCGTTGGTGCGGGTATCAAATTCCCGGGAGGAGCGACGCGATCCTTTTTTTCGCGATGCAAGTAATATTTTAGCGTTCTTTACCGTATATGGCCGCCGTCGAAAACTTTCCGTCATAGTTCAAAGAGGACCTCGATGGGGACCCGCCATTCTCGAGGATGCGCTTCCAGATGAATTCGGATGCGAATGGAACGAAAACTCTCCCTTTGAGAAACTCCATATATTTTATCATCGTTTGAATTGTACCTTCCTTCGAAGATTAGGCATCTGTGGACCAGAGACAGTCAAGATCGAACGTATGGAATGACAACAATTTGTTGATAAATCTTGCAAGTTTAGGTTTGGAAGCTTAGCAACAAGGTGATTCGAAGTTTTGAGATGTACGTTTTGAAATTTGGAGCTTTAGTTCCAGAAATTTTGAATATCCGGAGCGGTGGAATTTGGAAGATTGAAAGTTAAGAAGGTTGATCGAATTTAGAATGATCGAAATGTGCAAAGGTTAGGACTTTCAAAAATTGGAATGCAGTTGAGACATTGGAAAGTTGAAACTTTGGGTGATTCAAACTTTGGAAAGTGGGGACTTTGGAAGGTTAGAATTTTGCAAGGTTGGGACTTTTGAAGGTTGGAACATAGGGAAGGTTGGAACTTTGAAAGATTGTACCTTCGGATGATTCAAACTTTAGAAGATGAGTACTTTGGTAGGTTAAAACATTGCATGGTTGGGGCTTTGGAAGGTCGGAACTTTGGAAGGTTGGATACTTGGAAGGTTGGGACTATCAGAAGTTGGAACTTTAGAAGGTTAGAACTTTGGAAGATTGGAACTTTGGAGGGCTGGAACTTTGAAAGGTTAAGACTTTGCAACGTTAGAACTTTGGAAGGTTAAGACTTTGGAAGGTTGGAACTTTGGAAGGTTAAAATATTGCAGTATTAGGACTTTGGAAGATTAAAACATTGCAAGGTTAGAACTTTGGAAGGTTAAGACTTTGGAATGTTAGAACTTTGGAAGGTTATGACTTTGGAAGGTTGGAACATTGCAAGGTTGGAACTTTGGAAGGTTGAAACTTTGGAAGGTTAGAACTTTGGAAGGTTGAAACTTCAAAAGGTTGGAGCCTTGGGACGTTGCGGATATGATAGATTCGAAGTTTAGAAGGTTGGAACTTTGGACGGTTAAAACTTTGGAAGGTTGAAACTTTGGAAGATTGAAACTTTGGAAGGTTAAGACTTGGGAATGTTAGAACTTTGGAAGGTCGAAACTTTGGAAGGTTGGAACTTTGGAAGGATGGAACTTTGGAAGGTTAGAACTTTGGAAGGTTGAAACTTCAAAAGGTTGGATTCGTGGGACGCTGGGGATATAAAAGATTGGAACTGTAGAAGGTTGGAACTTTGCAAGGTTATAACTTTGGAAGGTTGAAACTTTGGAATGTTAATACTTTGAAACGTTAGAACTTTGGAAGGTTGAAACTTTGCATGGTTGGAACTTTGGAAGGTTAAGACTTTGGAACGTTAGAACTTTGGAAGGGTGTAACTTTAGAAGATTGAAACCTTGCAATAGTGTGTTAATAATGAACATATGAAATAACTGTTTAACTTAATTATATTCTTCTATAGTTTGCAAGAATACAGTAAGACGACGCCCACCATTTGTGAACAACCCTATATTTACACGTTCGAACAGAGACAAAGAGACACAATAAAGTATATTGACACCCTGAATACGAGATCAAACTCATAATGTAACGGGAGGCAAAGAATTACACTTCTGTCACGTGCCGAGTAAAACACAATCGACACTGAAAAAGAGCATAATGTTCTTTTAATGTCGTGGACGGTGAACACAGTTGACGAGGGGTTTCCAAGGTTTATCACGTTTACGGAAGAAAGTATCCAGACTTTTTAGAAGAGTGAAAAAAAAGGAACTAACGGCGACTAAGTAAGCGTTTATTGAAACGAGAGACTGTCTCATTATTCATAAGTTCTGCCGAAGGGTCTTAGTTTCTTCGCCCTCGTTTCTCGATGCTGAAGAGGTACGGGGCGCCACGCTGTTCCATCGACGTTCGTTTCGTCGATGATGCGATTTACTCGAGTTACAAATCGAGAGCACTTCTGTAATCCTTTTAAATTAAACTGGCTCGTTTATACTGCTAGGAAATGGACAATGTGATTGAAATAATATCGATAGTTATACGGTTCGACTAACTTTAATATTTCTGTTTTGTAACTACTGATTCTTACATATATTTCATTTTGTTTCGATAGGAAGCAACCATTTTCTTCTACTCTCTCTTTTCTTTGTCTCATGAAGATAATTTATGACTTCTCTTTTATAATGTGAATCTGCGTGATTTTTACTCTTAATTCATTTATATGCATCAATGATGGAGTTATGTTATTTCGCAACACTGGTTTCAATCTTTTATCTACTTCTATTTATTTGAAAGTTGAATAATATTTTTGTAAGGAAAATTAAATGAACATTCGTATTATTTTTGTTAAATATTTATACTTTTGATGTGATTGACTCAATCTGATAATTACAATAAAATACATAATTACAATATTATAATTCTAATAAAATACAAAATTAAAATGTTTCAACTTGAATGAAATACATAATTACTATTTTATAATTTCAGAGTGAGAATAACAATATTCTTCATGTTCTCAATAAAAGATCTATTAAAAGTGCAAAAATAAATAGTTATTAGTAAGTATTACAAAACAAAATACGTATCGGTCAGTAATTAAACATACCCATAAAAGCGAAATGCTGTTCTGTCATGTTAATATTCGGGTCATTAATATTCGGACCAATTGAACCGAATATAATTCGAAACGTTTAACGTTCACAATTTCAAATATATATTTATAGTATTGCATTGGATAACTGGTGCATGCAATAACAAGGTAATGAAAGGTGTGTTTTTAAACGGTAACCGATGCTTGTATAACTGCAAGTTAATACGATGAAACAGAAAGATACTTAAAGAAATTAATTTATATTAATTGAAGCAATTAATGGAGCTTCGTTTCAATGGAAATTATGTGCTTAATAGTTACTTTTAATTAGTAAATTTGGAACTTTGAGACTTTGGGAGTTTGGAAAATTGGGACTTTGAGGATTTTGAAATTTGGGAAGTTTTGACTTAGTAAAAATTTAACTTTGGGACTCTAGAATTTTGGAAAATCTCAATTTTTCAATTTTTTGAACTTTGGGACTTTACGACTTCGAAACTTTTTATCTTTGAAATTTTTGAACTTGGGATATTTAAGACATTTGAATCTTTGGACATTGAAATTTTGAAATTTTACTTTTGAATTTTTGAGCTTCAAAATTTCTTCAATTCAGGAGTACCACTCAGGAAATTAAAAGGCTAGAAATTTAAAAATTCTGTAATTTTTAAACTCTGGAAATGTTCAAATATTAAAGCCCTATCATATTGATACTTTCAAACATTAAAATTTAAAAATTGTTTAATTTCAATATTTAAAAGTTTTAAAACTCTCTTTTTATATAAAATGCATCATGATTGAACAAATTTCAATGAATTACTATTTCAAAAAAATGTTAGTGAAGCTATAAAAATTTAAAACGCCCAATTACCGACATTTCAAGAGTTTATCGATTGTATAAATATTTAATTTATCTTGTTCATCTAATTCAAGTATAAAATGTGTGAAAAGAATTCGAAGGGTATATTTTACTTTGCTTCCTATTTTTACGTTCGAAAGGTCAGATCGTAGCAGCGAACCTTGCGTTAGAGTACGCAAATATTTACTGCGCAACTCGACTTGTATCAATTCGGAATGGTGTGATAAAATTTATCTAGCTATTGACGAACAGGAATTGACTGGGGTTGACGGAGGTTATCGAGGCTAGCAAAATCGACTAAATGTGTATTTTTACTTTGTATAAAAACAACTGAACTGTTGAATTATCAGATCACGTTTTATGATACGACTCTAACATTATCGTATATTATACAAACATTTTTCAGCTATTACACATGTCATGCATTCATTCAGTTATTACACATGTCCTTCTAAAATAAATATGTACACAATGTAATTTGTATACATATACAAAAAGTGGTTTTTGCATTGCACGTGTCATGAAAATACTTTTACATTGTCACATATGACATAGAAATTATTTTGGAATTACACATATGATACATTGTATGTAATATTGTATAAGTTGTATATCTATCATACAAAAAATTCTTCTGGAAGTAAATATGTTACAAAAAATTTTTGTTGTATTGTCATAAAAATATTCTTTGTGCATTTTTACATGTGATGCAAAAATTGTTCTGGAATTGCAGAATATCATATGTGTAATTACACATATTGTTTAATAAAATAGTGTAAGCATACAAAAAATTTTGTTGATATTAAAAGTGAGATGAAAAATTCTTCATACAATTACACGTGTCATAAAATAAATTTTCATGCGTTATCACATATGATACAAAAATTGTTCTTCAGTTGCACATGTGATATGTGTACTAAAATGGTATTCATATATGTACACAATATGGTCTGCATATATTTACAAAAATTTTTCTTACGTTAAATGTGTCATAAAAAGTGCTTCATGCATTACACATGTCATAAAAATATTCCTCTTGCATCACTCGTGTCTTGAAAAAAATTTCTCTTGCATTATCATATTTGATGCAAAAAATTGCTCTTGAATTATACATATCTGTACATTTATATATTAAGATAGTATACAATATGCATACATATGTACACATATGTCATAAATTCTTTATGGATCACACATGTCATAAAAATATTCCTTTTGCATTGTCACACATGATAACAAATTTTCCTTAAATTTTATTTTAACTTGAAATGATATAAAAGTGTCTCACTAAGAAAAGAAATTTTAATTTAAAAAAATCTAAATTTCTGATATCAGGATAAAAATTATATCCTGTAAGGTGAAAATAATTTCAATTTCTCAAGCAGAAATGCAACGTCGATTATTTTGTTCTTCCGTTTCTGTCGTTTATCGGAAGCAAACGAGGTTCACGATAGAGCAAAGATTCCGAAAGCACGTGACAGAACGCTCTTCAGATTTTATTCATTCCTTCCCGCTGAAAAATTTAATCCCATCCAACGCTGTTACTTTTTTTCGCGTTCTGGCAGATGTAGAAAAAAGTAAAGGAGAATGTCGACTATCCTCTGGAAAAGCAGGGGCGGTCACCGTTCGTTAGAAACAAAAAGTTAATGCAAGGATACGTGGCATTGGATTCCGATCGACCATTACGGGACGATCGATCCTGGTTTTATCTGCTGTTGACTCGATGTTGAGAGGAATCAGAACTAAAACTGACGGCTTTTTTTGAATTAGATCTCTTGAATTTCGAGTGCTTGCCACATTTCTACTTTTTACATTTTTGTATTCATTTCATTCAATTACATTTGCATTTATTCAAGATTTCGTGCCTGGATATTCGATGAATTTCAGAGATCTCTCAATATATGGCCATTGCAGCTGAATTTTCGGCAATTGTTTCAATTCTTCATAATTGTTGAGTTGTTGCATTCATAATTTGTTGTTTTCATAATTGTTGCTACTAGTTGAGTTTGAATTTTTTATTGAAGTTTGTAATTTTCTGTTTTTAGTGTTTGTTCTTCATGATGTATATTGTAAATCGCGGTTTAACGAATTTAATTCAAAGCGCTTTATTCAAAGTACCATCGCTAGCTATACATTTAGCTCTTCAAATTGCCCTCCCCAAAAATTGTTCACGTTTTGAGAGAAACGAGCCATTTTTCGACAACGTAACTGTGGAAGTATTCCTGGAAAAGCCATTGATGAAAACAAGTGTAGTTCGAAAGAGCCAAGTCTGAGTATGGCGGGAGGAGCAAGAGTACCAAGCAAGAGCAGAAATTGTGCCTTTAACCGTTTTCGCTGTATATGATGCGGCGTTGCGTTGCAAAATCACTTTTCCGTGTCTTCTAGCCCAATCTGTACGCTTTTCGATCAATGGTTCAAACTGATTTGTTGACGGTAGCGATTGTTAACCGTTTTCACGTGGTTTCATGATCCCATCAAATAGTCTTCCGAAGTGATTCTTGCGGTCGATGGTTGTGTCAACCCATGACTTCTTGCGTTTTGGGTTCCCAGTAGAACCAAACTTAGGACATAAGTTTCCACAAGAAGGCTTACACTCGCTTACACGAAAACGCAACTGCTATTTGAAACTAGACTTCCACAAAAATATGTTAACTCGAAATCATCCGAACATCGACGTTTTGAAAGGTCATAGCAAGAAAATAACATAAGTGTCCTTGCGTCCAGTGCAACGTAGTGTAGAAATTAAAAATTATTAACCGGTACACGTGATATTTGTCATCAGACTTCACTCTCGAGCGACTGTTCGATTTTCGCGAGAGGAGAAATGGCGGTTCATGACGTAGAGCGAGTAGCAAGATGGTGACCATGTAGGTGCTATATGTTTCGTATCGTGTTAGAGATATTTGTACTGTGCAGGAAGGTATGATGCACGATACGTTCGAGAGGTGGCCACTTGAAGTGATAATTTTTTCTGCTGCCAGCAGCGCAACACCCTGGAGCATTACGAGGGCGACACGTTGGCTCCGCAACCTGTTTGTTATGTTAGACGAGGCAATTTGTTGTTTTCCGAGTTGTATCTATCGAACGACCCGTGGGCCGCGATCGCAAATACGCTTGGATACCCGCTGCAACGGAAATTGAGATTGAAATTGCAGTTTTCGAGCCGTTCCGTTGTGTAAATAATAAGAATCGGTCGTTACGTTGAATTACAAGAGATCCATGGACCCATTATTTGCGGATGAGTGCAGTTTTGTTATTTTCAATCATCGGCTTTGTGTACTCAACCAAATGATTTGACTGTGAAGGGTTATGTTTCTGCTTTTTGGCAGAATTTTTAAAGCGTCGTTTATTAACCCATTGATGTGTGGATTTTTGAATTTTGGAAACAAAATATTTTTGAACCCTTTATGGAGGTAAGATAAAAATTATTATAACAATATTTGGTGTTTAATTACAAAGTTTATGTTTTTTTTTGATCAAATACTTTGTGCCGCATATTTACAGAACGATTTTAGGGGTCAAATGTCTTGCGATGTTAAAGATTTATACATTTATAGATTTGCAAATATACAAATCCATTTCCACTCCTTTACATATCTCCACTTTCGCAAATTTCCCAACTCATCGGTAAAATATGTAACATCCCCAAATCCTGCCTCAACCTAACGAAACTATAGAAACGATTGCGGTTCACTTTACAGAATCGTAAACTATAGTACATTCAGTTTGAACTTGCTATGGAACACCCTGTAGAATTGTAATAGAATATTGGTGGTAGCAAGAGCCGCGATAGGAGCTGAACGGGCGCTGTAATAAGGGAGGATGGGGTATGTATATTCCGACTATATTTCATTATACAATATTCATCAACCGAGAACTTGCTAAATGGTAAATTTACTACCGTGAACATTCACAACCGATTGGAAGTACAACGATCTCTGCAAACGAGTCAGTGGTGGGGTTGAATACCATGAGATTTGAACTGGTACTTCATTTGATTGCGAAACACAGTTGATGATTTACTGTAAACTAATAAAACCGAATTAGCTGAATGCTAATACGCCGATCGTAAATTTTCTTGTGCTTTTACTCCCTTAAATTAATGAAAATCGATGTATATTTAATGAAATGAAAGTGACCCTTGAAGAAGAAGCGTCTTTTGAGGGTTTACGTTATAAATGAAAGATGCTGTTATTTGTAAGGATTTAATTCACAGGAATTTGCAATTAAGTTCTGTATAGAAATTGATTCGAAGGAGAATTTGTTGAAATACGTTCAAAGTATTGGTTTAATTATTGCAAATAAAATTGTTAGGCTTAATTTTTGACAATTTTAATTATTAAGGGAGTGGGTTAGTAATTTGTTCGAAAGTAGAGAATTTAGATTATTTATAAATTCTTGCATGATATATTTTATGTAAGACAATATCAAGAACAACTCGGAGTATCATAAAATTCCAAACCACGTTCTTAAGTTGTAAAACCCCAAAGTCCTAAACTCCCAAACTTAAATTTTCCAAAAACAAAACACTGACAAATTCGAAAGCACTAGTAACACGTAACCGAATAATTTCAACCACTATAATAATCGATTTCTTGCAGAATTACGAGGAAACGACGAATAAAGCCGTCTTGGAAATTGCGTACATATATTCCGGCCGCTCCTGTGGGATCAGTATGGTGGTTTAACGAAAATTCGCGCGGGTCCCATGGCAGCAGTGCAGCAGTCAACGTGTTAATTTTGAAATTTTATGCGAGTATGCCCGTTAAATTGCTATGCTGGCTACAGTAAAACTGAATAGTACGAAACAGACCTCTCTTCTTTTAAAATCCTGCGTGAGGTGTTGCGTTTTAAACTGTAATGCGTCATCGTCGTCGTCCATTTTTCATACGGAACAATGCTACAGAATTTCTAAAGGCGAGTATACATCAAAACAACGTTCGTGGAACTCTTTGTTGCCAATTCATACTCGAAACAAACGACTATTAGCAGAAGCAGTCTTCGGTTTGATCTATCATTCACTTTAAAGAATGTTACTCGCGTTTCAGTTATGGAGTTTCGTATTTACGATTTATCGTATCTACGGTGTCGATAAAGAAAGTTGTTTTAAATATGTAGAAGTTGAGGAAGATAAATTTCTTGCTATGGCAGCTCGTGTTTTCAGAGAAAAGAAAAGCGTACATTTTGGGAGATTTACCGTTCAACATGGAGATACGTGTCTCTGTTTGCTTACATATATTGCTTGTTTCCAAAAATACGAGAAAATGTTATTTACAGAAATTGTAGGGTTTAAGAAACTGTGTAATGTGGTGTAAATGGTATTCTTGTAAGTGGAGGCATAGAGAAGATATAGCGATTTATGTTTCCTTAACCTCTACGCGATGGTCCACTATAGTGGCTTTCGCGAATGTCATAGTAGACATAGCGCCACTATAGTGGATCACTCTCCTGGCTCACTCGCTCACCGTTTCAATCGAATAATCGTTTTCATACGTTTTGATTCGCACTTTTTTGCCTTCATGTTTCATAAAAGTATTAACAAATCCCACAAAAGTACATTACGTGTAAATAAAAGGTACGCCAAGTTTAGGCATCATGGGAGCACCTCTGCACTAATACACGATATTGGAAACATTTGGAAATTATTTTGTGAATTTTCTAAAAAAGTAAATTATCAAAGTTAAAGTATATCTTTGGGAAAAATAATTTAATCGTCAGAAACTTCATTCCAATGCACTCGCGTGGAAAACAGCATCACATTGTAGTGCTGTTTATGCGTAATTTTATCTGTGTTAGGACAATTATTTCATACAATAGTAATTCAAAAGAGAACTTGTAAAATTTTTTAGTTGGGAATGGCTCAAATAAATTTGAAACATCAATTTATATTCGGTTCGTTGTGTCTATATTAAACTGTTTGTTTGTCTAACATTTACATCTCCGTTACATGTTTTGTAACACGTTTCGAAACAGCACATCGTTCTGATTTATCACCTTTGACATTCACCGCATCTCAATGGAGTCTGCTGATTTATGCCGACATTTTGTTTTCGTTCGTGGCAGCAATGAGAATCGAAGAACACATGGAGCTTTTGCAGAAATAAACAGCAGCAACAAATATATGGGTTTTTATTGTTGTTACATAAATAGGTATTTTATTAATAACAATATTATGTAAGTTACGCCATTTTACACAACTGAAGCGAATATCTTTAAGACTACTGGTGATTGTTTCTTAAATTCTCGTTGCATGATAATACAGTACACTGTATTACTTATAATATAGTAATATTACTTGTAATAATTATAATATTATAATTATATTAATTAGTATAGTTACTTGTAATATGTCATTTAATATTGAATTAAAAATTGTCAGAATATTTACATTTAAAACTTACTTTAAATAAAATACCTATAATACAATTTATCAATTAAATTTAAATTAGTCAAGTAATCAGTGAAATATTTGTCACATAAATTACATCAGGTTTAATAAACTACATTCACATTAAATATTTTGAAACTGTTAAATATAAATTTATCTTTATCTTGTTTGGATGCATAAGGCAGAGAAGTTGGGTTATCTGTTCGCAACTACATGTCTTCAATAATATCGACTTTTGCCCCGGGCTCCGCAAACTCTAGTGGCGGCTCTGCTGAAAAATGTTTCAACTTAAAGTTACAAGCTCTCAAAGTGAATATAATTTAATGTCAATAATTCCTTCTGCAGAAAGAAGTGCACCGAAGATATTGCACCTCGTTGATTGCTATGAAAACGCTTTATAATTAATTTTCATGCTTTATCTCGAGCTTGGATATTTATATTTATTTATTCGTTTTTAAAGTCCTGACTATTTACATTTGTTTTTACTAAAATGTTGTGTGTAACCAAATGTTGTTATTAACCTAACCTAACCTTGTTACAAATATTTTTAGTCCTCCACAATTACAATTTTTTGTTACGTTTTCTTAAAACATTATAAATTTGTAATAATATATCATTTTTGTATCGATAAATTTGATTAAAAATATTAAAAAATGTTTATCTTGTTCTCTTATAAGTCTGCAAAATTTCAAAAGTCGATTTTTTCAATGGCGAAAAATCTTCAAAGAGAAATATAATTAATATTGAAAATGTTAATAATGAGAATTAAGTTTAAGTACAGCAGGAAACGTTTTAACGAGAAACCTTTGGATTAAATGAATTTAAACAGCCCACCGAGGATTATACTTATGATTATCGAAAAGCAATCACTTTATCAAGAATTATTAAATTTCTGTTTGACGAGCAATATGATTTTATAATCATCGGCGAGAGATTAATTAAAAAGCACACAATGTCGAGAACACGAAAAGTTGAAACAGGAGAGAATAAATGATCCACGATAATTTACATGCGATATGATTTTTTTTACCATTAAAACGCTATCGTTTAATTTATGGACACATGCTTTTACTAATGACATTTAATTAACGGGGCGCGTCTGAAGTGATTTTAATTTCACTTATTTGGGATCTGCATTAAAACGAAATAATATCGAATTATATTCTGCCGTTATTTTCGTTGAACACGAATTCAATTATCTGAACTGCTTTTTTGCTTTTGGCCTTGTATTTTCAACAAACTGATACTTAAATACAAAATAAAAGATTTGCTAATAGAGACTAGAATTGTCATGTTGAAATATAAATATAGATTAAGATTTAATTGAATGGAAATATGATCAAAATTATATTTCAATTAATTGTAGATATGATTAATAAAATTGAATATGATTGATATGTAAACACAAAATGGTAATTCAAGAAAGAATTATGATATGTAAAATTTGACATTGAAATGTGATTAATATGTAGTTCACACTTTAATATAAATTAATAAAATCATACAAATAATTCAATGATTTCGTTAAAAAAATATTAAGCTAAATTCTGTTCTACAAAAAACTTGTATAACCTAATAAATTTAAAAATATATATAAAAATTTGAATACGTTCAAATCCTTCCAATATTAAATCTCGAACATTGTGTAGAAAATAATTGCAGACTCAATAAAATTTCGGAGTCCCAAAGAAGTAACCGACAAATTAAGAAAAGAATGTCAACACAGCAATTACGAATTGAAGACTGACAAAGCTCGAAAGGGAAATTAGCGTTAAATGTCCCGAACTTAACCTATATCACAGTTTACAATAGTGAACTTAACCTACATCGTTGGAGGCACGTAGCATATAAAATTTTGCTTTTAACCAAATTACGATCGTTCTTTGTTTGTTTGAAATAGTCAGATTTTCTTTTCTCCATTCGGTCTTTGTTCTGTGATAAATGCAGCGTTGAAAGATCACTCGCAAGGACTCTCCGAGGAAACGACAAACGGCTAGAGAAAAAGGATGGCTCCGCACCGAAAAGTAGAGGGCAAAGAAACTTTTTATTATAGCTCCACTTTAGAGAAAAGAAGTCTTCGTTAATAAATAAATGGAGTCTGCGAAAATGTTCTGCGTATTGCTTTCAATGCATAAATGAGATTCACGGGGGAAAAAGCGGAGAAAGAGATTCGGTGCCGTGTGTCTTCTTCTGTGACGTAACCGGTTCCTTTTCGAAACATGTTTGCCCCTTAAATAATGAAAACCGTTTGTTTACTCGTTCAGCGGCTGGAAATGTTTGAACTCGTTGTAATTTGCTGGCGGATATTGTGCGAGGAATCCTATATACGTGCCTCTTTATTAGATGTCATATATTGTGTACCGTTGCGAGATATAAACGTAGTGACCCTATCAATTTCTCTTTACTGCTCGGTAATTGTCCGTGACGAAAGCGACGCTCGGAGATTAATTAAATAGCAATTCTTGAGATTTATGACTTTTCGACTGCTTTATACATTCATAAAAACTTATGAAACTGCTTATTTACTTGTTATTTACCGCATTCATTTTTACACACGCATACGCTCGCACACACTTTTTTGTATCAATGGCCTGGCGGTCAATTTGTGAAGCTTTATAAGTGCTATAAAATTTATCCGAAATTCTATTATTATTCTATTTCAGATTATATTAAAAATTGTTTCAGTTTTCGTTTCAGTCTCAGAAAAGGAAATGTATATTTTACCTATTATTGCATACATGTATGTGTGATATTAGGTATAAATAATGTTACACTATTTCACATATGTTTCCATCAAAAATTGTTTTAACAATTTTAAATAATAATTATGAATGATGTAATGAAAAGAAAATTTGTATATTATTTATCATTGCACACATGTGTTATATTAGTTGTAAATAATCTGTTGCTACTTAAATGACAAGTGAACAATGTAACAAAAATAGAAAATGCAAATACTTTATTTTAAATATAATTAAAGAAAATTCTAACAATTATGAATGACTTAATGAAAAGAAAATGTGTATTATTAAGGCACACATACATGTGATATTAGTAAATAATCTGTCGCTAATTAAATGATAGATAAACGACGTAATAAAATTTAATGGTTCATTTACGGAATGTTTATATCGTCCCTCAGGATAATACGAAGAGGCAAAATGAACGTATTAATTGTCCAACGTCCTGTTACAGTGACAAAGTTTTGCAAGGAACAAGAGAAGCATGATAACGAACCACGTGTAATTGAACGATCTTACCCAATGATGAATCGAATACAATGAAATACTGTAGTAATTACTTGCTTGTTCCCTTCTGGCGATAGCTCGTCTCCACGTTTCTAATTCGAACTTCCCTTGCCCTTTAGGGAGAACAAAATGTGTCTTGTACGCGTGTGTGTATCTGAACAAGCAGAATCTCTTTATTCTAACCTTTTGTTGTATGATTCTTTCAATTTTGTAGGAAAGATGCTGTGTACGCTTTTGGAGTATGAATAAGAATATTTTGCACTCATAAAGAAAACTACCTCTGGGACTACGGAGGAAATGTAGAAGGCAAAAATGGTGTATGGGTATTTTTAACGTTAGATATCTCAAGTTTAAGGGGGTTGTGAAGAATAACTTGCAATTATTTTAGTTTATTGAAAATTATAGATAGAATGATTTACTAGTGAAAAATTGTTAATATTGAAACTAAGAATATTTTATTTTATTTCTGGTAATAAAGTGTTTGTCAAAAATTACAGTATAATTTACATCAATTAAATTTATTACAGATTTTTAGTCAAATGTTCCCAAATTAATTAATTTATCAAACACAAATTTTCAGAAGTCGTTAATTTTTAAACAAGTGTACGTGACAACTTGTTTAAATCACCAGAAAAAAGCAATAAGTAAGAAACGATGAATTTTCATTTGTACAACAAAATGCTTGACAAAATAATATGACACCAAATATTTCACTAATAATTATATATTAAATAAGAAACATATGGAGACATTGGGTGAAGATATTAAGAAAAAGCTTTATCATTAAAGAACGATTGTTAACAAACGAAAACATTCTTGTATGCATAATAATGGCGCATATATCTCATTCGAAAGGATGCGTCGATAGTAGAAATTCGGGTTGTTCCATCCGAATGATTAATGTAGTACCACATTGTTCGGATTCGGTAAGATATTCAGCGAAGAATAAATGTTGCAACGTCATTGTAAGTATGTTTCAGTTTTAGCAACCTCGTGTCTCACAGAATTGCCGTGAATCACGAGTACTAAGGATTCTTAAAGCTTCTCACGTAATGAGAGTCTCCAGGATATAAGGAACGGAACGCTTCCAGCTTCGAAATTCATTAACGGAATCTACTCCTTGCTTTACAGTCTCCACGTTTTTCTCTCTTCCTCTCGTTCGCTCCTCTACTTGTACACAGGGTGTCCCATAAATCGTGTTACAACTGAGTCAATAATTGTACACGAAAAATCAAATCGAACATAAAATTGCTCAGTATTATCGTGTACATCCACGCAAGCACAAAAGTACAGTGTACTCCGTAAATCGTGCTATAACCCAGAAACTGATTGTACCAGAACAAATTAATCTAAAATGTACATTGAAATTTTTTTATTCAAAGCAAAGTTTTCTGGAGAATGGAGTTTGAGTATTCGTTGACACGTGCGCAGCCACGAGCTTTGTTATCCGACTTAGCTTGTAACTACACGCAATATGGGACCGTTAATCTCGCGATGGATGGCATGGGTCATTTCTACTAAAGAATTAGCAGCATTGAAGCTGTTAAAGTGTCAAGACAGCAATCGTGAATACACCGATACGGTTTCTGCACTAGGAGCTTGCGAGGGCAATGCTTTCGCAGCGGCAGAATATTACAAAGGTACCCTGGTCGCCATCTTGACGGACGAGTAACGCAAAGAACAGAACAGACGCTTATCGAGTGTGGAGCTTTCGTATCTCGTCATAATAATCGTGGGTCGATATCGTTATAACGGAGTCGAAGAAAAATTCTTCGTTCAAACTTGCTGCATTCGATCATACCAAATCAAACCAGTGGACTCGAGTGGATAAGCAGCCGATAATCGAGTGCACGAATGCTTAATAAATATTCGAACTCGATTTTTTGGAAAACTTGGGATGCAAAAATTTGTACATTTTAGACTCGTTTTATGTAGAATCGCCCTTGTAGATTTATGGAACACTGTATATACTGTTTCACCCTACATCTCTTATCTCGTTAGCCACCCTCCCTGACGGTTGCTATGTGCGAACCGTCGCACTTGTGGTACCCGGGTAATAGTATTTTTATAGATTTACTTGTTTCTCGTTCGTTAAGTGGACATAGTGATCAGCCACGCTAATTACTTTCAGGAATAATCTGGATGGAGAACGTTTTTTCTTCGCTTTTTTACGGGGAATATAGCGGGGCTTTCTTTCCCTCGGTATCGATTAATGGCAGCCATGGTTAAATTTTAATTCCATGATATTATCCCTTCATTGTATTAAAATCAGGGAATTATGTTTTTAAAATAGAACGCTTTCGAAGAAATTTTAAACTTCTTTATTTTAAAACTTGAAACAATGAAATTTAGAGCTCAGGTCCAAAAATAATTCGCTATAGAGTACAGTTGTAAATTAAAATTGTTAATTGTGACATGTAGGTCCTGCAAATAATTCTAAAATATTTAGGTTTTGAAATTTGCAAACTTCAAATCCCTAGATTTGAAAATCATCAAGTTTGTTTGTAAATGTAAAAGTTGGTGAGTTTGAGGACCTTCAACTTTCTAAACTGGAAAGTTTACCACAGAGGAAGGTGTTGATTCTGAATCCTATTAAGTTTGATCGCTTTCACGAAAAGTGGTGATAGCATTATGAAGGGTGTCGCGGAGTAGCCAACGCTTGAGTAAATAATTTTCCCCTACTTTTCCGCTGGCTAGCAAGGGATGGTACTTTTAACGAATTCTGAATGAAGTCTATTTCAGAGACGCTTAAAACGTCCCACTTTGTGTGTGGGAGTAGTACAGCCGGTAAATAAACGCATTACAAGTAAATCTAGCTTAATGGAACCTTTTATAGAACTACCCAGCTTGTAAAGGAGAGTAAATAAACTGATCTAAAGAGGCTGATGGAATAAATTATATAACACTTGCAAAATATGTATTCAATATCTTATGCGAGTAATTTACGTGAAATATTCTTGAATGTATTTTATTTCAATGACTTTTTACAATTTTAATAAAGTTGAAATTCCTTAAATTACTATTTTTTTAAAATATCTAAATTTCCAAATTCGGAAATTCTCAAATTTTCATGTCCCTAAATTTCCAAATTCCAGCATTTCCCAGTTTTTTAATTTTACGAGATCCTATTTTTCCAAATTTCTGAATTTTCAAATCTTCAAAGATTTTAATTTAAAAATTCTCTAATTTCCCAAATTTCGTTTTTCTCAGATCTGTATCTTCAAATTTACAAATTCCAAAATGCCTGTATACCAAAATTCCCAAATTTTCAAATTTTTATATTGTCCAACTCGCAGATTACCAAATTCCTAGATTCTCAAGTTCCCACATTCCCGAATCCCTAGATTCCTAAATCTCTAGATTCCCAACTCTTAGATTGCCAAATTCCTAATTTACCAAATTCCTAATTTATCAAATTCCTAGATTCCCAAGTTCCCACATTCTCGAATCCCTAGATTCCTAAATCCCTAGATTCCCAAGTTCCCACATTCTCGAATCCCTAGATTCCTAAATCCCTAGATTCCCAACTCTTAGATTGCCAAATTCCTAATTTACCAAATTCCTAATTTATCAAATTCCTAAATTACCAAATTCCTAGATTCCCAAGTTCCCACATTCCCGAATCCCTAGATTCCCAAATTCCCACATTCCCGAATCCCTAGCTTCGTAGATCCCTAGATTCCCAAATTCCTAGATTCTCAACTCCTAGATTACGAAATTCTTAAATTACCAAACTTCTGGATTACCAAATTTATAGACTCCCAAATCCCCAAATTTCCAAATTTCCAAATCCCAAATTCCCAAATCTCCAAATTCCAAATTTTTAAATTTCCACTATCATACATCCCCAAAGTAGCAAATTACAATTTTTTACCCATCAGCCTATCCACAGTTCTGATACATTATCGTTGATTTTCTCCAGGGAAGAGATAATGGGCTCTTTTGCTGCTTTATCAGTAAACTTCACTTTTATTGAGAATGTTAGGTGATCATTATCGAACATAATAACAGAACTTTCCTAACCCTTGTACCCTTAACGACTACTAATTGACGGACTTAAATTTTAAGGAGCTTTTACATGTTTGTGCAGTGTATAACTGCAAATCTCCTTATGTAGCATGTTCTACTAATTATAATTATAATTATAGTTACGTATTTGTTGAATATTTTTATTAAGTGTAATAAATCGTAGGTAAAGATGATAAGTATGTTTAAATAGTATTAAGTTATGTATCAGCCATAATTAAATGTAAGTAAATATTTATGAACGTATTGTATTATTTATGTTAATTATATTCAAAATTCTATTATTAAGTACTCATTCTAAATTGCATTATTTCTATAATTGTATTTCTGAATTTTTTAGTTCCTAAATTTTTAGATTTCTAGATTTTTAAATTTCTGAAGTTCCACATTTCTAAACTTCTAGGTTTCCAGATTTTTAAATTTCTAAAGTTCCAGATTTCTACATTTCTAGGTTTCCAGATTTTTAAATTTCTAAATTTCTAGGTTTCTAAATTCCTAAATTTTACAGTCTCCAAATGACGAAATGAGCAAATTTCTAAATTTACAAATATCTAAAAGTGTACATTTCTAAATTTGCAAATATCTAAATATGAAAATTTCTAAATTTGCAAATTCTGTAATTTCGCCCTTCATCCGTCAACTTCCAAATTTCTAAATAACTAAATACAAACAATTTCAAATACTCTACTCACCCTCAATATCCCAGATAAAATCAATATTTAATGTTCCTAAAATAACCAAAACCCCATAAATATCCCGCAATAAAAAGAACGCACTTGCTCCACATTCAAGACAAACGGCTGAATTTTATCATCATAGAAATTGCAGGAGGAATATTTTGTTGGCACACGTTCCTCCGATAGTATTGCTAATTCCGAGTTATTCAACATCAGAAACAATATCTGGGTAATTTGATTGGAGGCAGTTAGAAGTTATAGTGATCGAAGTGGCTCTTCGATAGAGTTTCAACAGCGGCTAAGAAGTACGATCGATCTTCGAGATATCGCCGATCTAGTTGAAAGTTGCTGAGTACTTGACTCTTGGAAAACTATTTTTGATATCCATTGATGTATTTGCCAGGCATTCGTATATCGATCTACTTCTTTTTTCTAGTTCTCGCGTTTCCTCGTTTATTTCGACATTTCACGGAAATCCTTCTTTGGACCTTCTTCGCTCTAAGAAGATTTACGATCGTGCTCTCTTCGGGCTGTAACTTTTTCCCGTTTCATATCATTAGCGACTATTAAAAGGCGATACCAAGATTTGCCGGGCAAGATTATTAAAACTTTTCAGTTACGTATAACGTTGATTAAAGATATGAAAGGAGACGACTTCTCGGGAATTTCTCATTTAGGATTTTTGTTTATTCAAATTGTAATTATGCCGTCACCTTGCGTATCACGATCGTTGTAAATGAAACGAACAATTTACTTTTATTCTTTCTTACTGCTTAGATTATCGTTATCTTTTTTCAATAATAAGAGTGTTTCCTCTATGTTTCTTGATAGTATTATTGTTTCACACGTTGAAGGTTAAATTGTATTATTTTATAATTTTATTATTGTTAACCTTCATTAAAGTTAAATTGTATCATGCAAATTTTCGCTAGGCACTGTAATTGCTTTATAAACTAGAAATATGACAATCTAGGGATTTTCAGGTTCTGGAATTTGAGGACATTAAAATCTAGGGATTTTCAGATTCTGGAATTTGAGGACATTCAAATCTAGGGATTTTGGAATTTCGGAATATGAGGACATACAGTCTAGGGATTTTCAGATTCTGGAATTTGAGAACATTAAAATCTAGGGATTTTGACATTCTGGAATTTGAGGACATTAAAATCTAGGGATTTTCAGATTCTGGAATTTGAGAACATTAAAATCTAGGGATTTTGAGCTTCTGGGATTTGAGGACATTAATATCTAGGGACTTTGACATTCTGGAATTTGAGGACATTAAAGTCTAGGGATTTTGGAACATAGGAATTACGAAATCTAGGAATTTAGGGATGTTGGAATATTGTGACGATATGATTTGTGAAATTTGCAATTTGGGAATATAGGAATATGAGAATCTAGGGATTTTACGGTTTTACAACTAGAGAACATTGAAATTTAAGAATTTAAGGATTTAAGTACATAGGAATCTAGGGATCTGGAGATATTTGAAAATTTTTGTATTTGGGAATCTAGGGATTTGACAATATAGGAATTTGTGGCCTTTAAATTTGGAAACACCAAAATTATACACTCGAATACTTGAATACTTGAAAACTTGACAATTTGACAACTTGACGACTTGACAACCTGGAAACTTGAAAGCTTGACAACTTGACGACTTGATAGCTCGAAAACTTGACAACTTGACAACTTGACAACTTGACGACTTCACAACTTGAAAACTAGACAACTTGACAACTTGACAACTTGACAACTTGGAAACTTGAAAACTTGACAACATGACTACTTTACAATTTCAAAACTTGAAAACTTGACAACTTGAAAACTTAGACATTGGATACTCAGAAAATTCAAAAATATAGAAAACTAAAAAGCTAGAAAGCTTAAAAATTCCAAATTGTAAGGACCCAATTATTCGAAAACTTGCAAACATGAAAATTCGTAAACTGGTACACCAGAAAATTAGGAACCTCGAAAGCTTGAGAATTAGTAGGTTTCTAAATACAAGAACACAAGCTATAAAATCCGTAATTCTACATATATGCCTCCGTCTGCAGCCGAGTGTACCACTTAATAAATGACCCCGCAGTAAGTAAGCAACCCCGGTTGAGGTTTCGCCGGCTGCGGAACGGCAACAAAACCCGTTCCCGTTAAGTTTTTCCGCCAAGAAATTCCCGTTCTTCGAACGATGTCCTTTTTGCCTGTCTAAGTACACAAGTTATCCCGAGCTCAACACGGAATTGGGTTCGACGTGTGCATACGAGGAAATCGATCATCGACCGTTCTTTTTTCCCCCCTCCGACAAGCCGTAAATTCGAGAGCTCCGGTTCGCTAGTTACCGCCAAGTTTCCCGCCAGTTCCAACCTTCGCCATGCTTTTTCTTCGGGGTTGTCCCTGGCTGGCACGTTCCCCTCACGATCTTTCTTGCACGCTCTTCTCGAGGGACGCAATATTTGATGAAACTGCCACCGGAGACTGAAGCCGCCTTGTAAATCCGTGACGTTCTAGCCGTTCAGCCGTTTCTCCTTACCGAAGAATGATAACCGGGTCCCGTTTAACACTCGGTTCACGTACAATCACGTTAGAACGACGGAGGACGAACAACGACCTCGAGATGTCCTCGCTATAAAGTACATTCGCACTTTATCAGGCAAATTCGCACGTAGGGACGAAACCAACTGCGGATTTCTAACGAGCCACGATCGTTTGCGAGAACAGGGAGACCGTGTTACGATTATCGTTGTTCGGGACAATCCACGATTATCCCCAGGGCTATTTCTAGATTGTTCACTGCCCAGGTGTGAAACCGACGACGAGTATTATGGCGGACGGCTACTTAGGTTAGGACACCGTCGAGGCCTAAACTGCTGCCATAACTTTCGGATCTTTTCAAGCTTACATGAACTATACCCTTTAAGAGGGTTAAATTTATACTTAAATTCACTTAAGGTATTCACTTTACCGATTATGTTGTTTGTACGTGTTCTGCGATGTTCAATTGCTGTTCAATTGTGTGCAAATAAAATGGCGATGGTGGATCATTTAGTGCATTTACACATTTTGTGCTTGCTGTATTTGATGAATACACTGGTAGAAACATAAATCACACAGATGAATTTTTGCAGAATATTGTATTTTAAAATACAGAAGTGCTTTATTATAAGATACAGAAATTCTTCATTGACTATATTGTATTTACTAAAGAAGTATATATGCATATGCTGAAGTAGTGATTTTTAGAAAGAATGATCATTGGAAAAAATTATTTTCTGTCGAAAAATTTCTAACAAAATTGTGTGTACCAAAAGATGTTTTTAATAAATCGACACCTTTGGACAAAAACAGAAGTTTTCCATAATCTGTGATATTTATTGTAGAGCATATGTGGATGTATTGATATATTGATTTTTGAGAAACAATAATTGTGACTGGAAAAAATATCATTGCCTGTTGAAAAATTTCAAACAAAACTGTTTCAATGAATTGAAAAATCGGTTTATTCGAAGTTTTCAATTAAAAATAATCAAAAACAAAAAATTTTTACTTAATTTAATTTGGACGAAGAACTTCATATCTTAAGTATCATTATTTCAAGAATATAATGAATGAAAAACAACTGACAACAATTCGTAAAACTAATTATTACATCGTTGATAACACGAGAGAATTTTCGAAAAAATAACCCATACTGAAAAAGACTACAACGATCATTTATGTTTACAACATATATTATACTTCGTTTTTGCAAAAGCAGCAAGTTTATTTGTCAAAAGAAAAAGAAATAGACGTCGATGTTATGACAATAAAATGTTGTTTGCGAGAGGAGAGCGTTTTGCAATACAAAGGCTTTGCTTTCATAAAAGCTGCCTTTCGCTAAAAGCCACCTCATGCTGTGTTGTCAAAATGTTTACCGCGATCGAAACAAAGTTGTTTTTCCGACCAGTACATTTTTTGAATTGCGAAAAAATATATTTGTTACATGAAATTTGCCTTTATATGAAAAAACTGAAAGGTTTGATTCACGAGTGCAAAGTTATCAGAAATATTTAGTGTCTTTGGTGATTCAGAGTGCAATTACTTCGACATTTTATACGTATTGAACATTTGAGTATATGTGTACTTATATACATTGTATACATATTCTGTATATGTACATACAAGGTTTTTGTTAATAACTGCAAAAGAATGTGTGAAGATTAACATATGTGAATATTTGAGAAATGATTTGAGCTGTTGATCTTGTAAATGAAAGAGGTTGAACTGAAAATGAATTTAATCGAAAATTTTGTAGGTGATGAAAGAATTATTCAAGTTAAAGAACGTAGTATATTTGTAAAATATACAATTTACTATAATATTCTTGAAAATTTTATAAATCAATCACAAGATTGACCATCAGTAACAATAACAACGTAATAATATTTCAAGTATATTGTACTATTGAAGACTTTATATAAGATTTGTATACATAACCTCAAATTAAAATACTCAGAAACATATGTCACATATAAAACTGTTGATTCTTTTCAACTCTAACCTAAAAAGAACTAGCTCTCACATTTTGAGCCAGCACTTTGTACTTTGTTCATAGTGTGTAACATATCCTCAGTTAATTGAGAATTAAAAATAACATGGTAATAAAGTGAGGTTTTTTGAATACAAATATTTTCTGCACTTTGTTCTTTGTATGGACATGTTTCACTGTCAGAGAGTGCAACTATTCAAGCTTGATGTGCATGATTCAGAGTCCGACATGATAGCTTTTATAGCCTAGTTGATCCTTTAATGGAGATTCTGGAGAGATCGTGGTATTGGAAGTACATAAATTGTGTCTTGGTGTTAAAACCAACATTAGAGTTGATGATACGTGAAACGAATACATTACTCTCTTTCGATTTTAGCAGAAAACTTTCGTCTCTAAAATTTCAAATTTTCTTGAAATCACAATTTGCGAATTTGGTTTTAATATAACGTAAGGAACACAATATAATTGTATCATTTTATTTTTATTTCTATAATTCTAGTTTTATAATTCGTCTTTAATTCTATGTTTAAAGAAGCAGGTATAAAAAACAATTTTACATTTGAGATTAAACAAAATGGAGACAATGTGCAGAACCTGACTTCAATCAAACACATATGATATTAAATTAGATTAAATCATTTTGTTAATAATATTGTTTATAAATCGTAATTGTTTTCAAGACAAGTACTACATTTTAAGGAAAATAATATTTTATGGCAATGTAAAGTAGCTGTTTGTAATTTATAATAAATTTCTGTGTTTCTATATACAAATTGTAAAGTTGGTGAAACATACAAATCATTTTAGTTTTGGTAATACGAATTTCTAGAAAAATTGAGAATCTCATCTAAAATGTTTCACCAAAATTCAACAAATGGATCAACAAAATCATCATTTTGTTGAATAACCAAATTTTAATCACATTAAGTGATAATTTCTGTAAATGTACAACAGATGGCGTGAATTTACAAGATGTCATACCCATTCCTAACCCCAATTTAAGTTCATATTATTTAACTAAATATGGATTATACAAATGTCAAACATAAATGTTATCAAACTTATCAAATGTATTAAAACTGAAACTGCATCTGAAGAGTACAAAACAAAACATATTTATATTTATGAAAACGATCAAAAATATATAACTTGCTCCTGACAACTAACAAAACTAATAATAAAATAACTAACCAATGTTCACACTAAACGAAATTAGTTCTCATATAAACACCTCTCATGCAATTGTTCAGAAAATTGCACACACAGAAATTTCTGTTTCGCAAAACGAAATCTGAATTTGAAGGTACTATTGGAAACCCGTGCAGTTTCTTAATTCATTTACAACTACAACAAGCATACGGTTATGCATCGCAATTTGTCCTGACCCAATTCAGTTTCAAAGGACAGCACTGTGCTACTAGTTAATATTCCTCCTGAAAGTCGTACGTCCCTTCTCAAATATACACACAACTAAATTTCTTTCATTTAGCATGTCGTCCGAAAAGTTCGTGCTATTCTCAAAAGTAAGAAAAGTCCAATATTTCGTAATTAATTGCTTTGTTTTAAATACTGTTTATAGTCGCTCGTTGTTTTATGCGCTTCATAGTAATTTTAAAATGCAATTTCTGGGAAAAAAATTGTTTTATTGCTTGTTGTTAATAAAATGGTCTGAGGTGTTCCGTGAAAATAACAGCAGTAAATTTCTTTTCCACCAAGGAATTTTCTGAGGTATGAAAGAGAATATTTTCTGCAGGTCCAAGCCGATATAGCACTTTCCCCATGAGCGCATATACAGTCTTGACACTTTAATGGCACTGGATTCTTCGGGATCTTATGTTACGCTAGAAATTTGGAGATTTTTGAAGTTAGATACTCGAGATACAAGGATTTTTTATTTTTACTTTTGTAGGAAGACAAATCTTTTAGAGAGAGTAATATTTAAATTTTTATTTTCAAGTTTCTGGATTTCTAAAACTCTGTTTTATTAGTTGTAAATTTACAGGATTGCAAATTTGGAGATTTGGGAATTTGGAATTTTGGAATTTTGGAAATTTGGGATTTTAGAAATTTGGAGACATGGAAATTTGGAAACTTAGAAATTTGGAAATTTAGAGATTTGGAAATTTAGTGATTTTGAAATTTAGAAATTTGGAATTTTAGAGATTTGGATATTTAGAGATTTGGAAATTTAGAGATTTGGAAATGTAGAAATTTGGAATTTTAGAAATTTGAAAATTTAGAGATTTGGAAATGTAGAAATTTGGAAATTTAGAAAATTGGAAATTTAGAGATTTGGAATTTTAGAGATTTGGAAATTAAGGAATTTGGAAATTTAGAAAATTGGAAATTTAGAGATTTGGAATTTTAGGGATTTGGAAATTTAGAGATTTGGAAATTTAGAGATTTGGTAATTAAGAAATTCGGAAATTTAGGAAATTGGAAATTTAGAGATTTGGAAATTAAGAAATTTGGAAATCCAGAAATTTGAAAATTTAGAATTTGGGAATTTACAAACTTAAAAGTTTACAAGTTTACAAATTTACAAATTTACAAATTTTACAAATTTACAAATTTACAAATTTACAAATTTACAAATTTACAAATTTACAAATTTACAAATTTACAAATTTACAAATCTACATATCTTGAATTACCCAATTTCTAAATCCTAGTCTTCCAAATCCTCAAATTCCAAAATTTCAAAATTCTTATATACTCAAATTAAGAAATGCTGAAGTCCCTAAATTTCCTAACTTCTCACAGTATATTATAACCATATTATAAGAGAATTGCCATAATTTCGTGTATCAAAACGATGTTCCTAGAGTACCGTATCAAAGAAAGGTTAATCGTGTCCTGCTATATGTAAACCATATGAGTACCATATAAAGATTGTCCCAACATCGTTATATCAAAACCGAGCTTCAAGAACACTGAATTATAATAAAATTGTCGCAATTTTTATTATATCGAAGTGATAGGGTACCGTGGTATAGAAAGGTTATCAGCCCTTTAAACATGTACCGTTATACAAAAATTGTCACAATTGTATTATACGAAAGCCTAGCTCCCAGAGTTCAACTCTGAGTAATAAAATACGGATAAAATTTATTACAATGTAGGTTCGCAATTTTTGAACCATATTACATCGAAACTGCCAGAACCGTGTTCCATGAGGGACTACAGTTCCACAGCTACGCGATCCAAACACGTTTAACACGCGCTTGTAGCTTGTGAAAAAGTCTGGCGGTATGACGCAGACTTGAAAACAGGCAAGGAGGAAAACGGTGTTAAGCTTTGACCGGTGAACCGCCGTCTAGCGGTTGAAAATTCTTCGAGCTGTCTAACGACGCACACTGCATCGTCACGTTCACACTGCACCGCGTATGATTCCGTAATGAAGAAATGCAGAGGATATAAGACCCAGTGTTTCCAGCTTTCTGACCACGTAGAGCCCGGGGCTCTCTTGCATGCGTGAACCTGACGATTCTCTCTTCGTCCTTTTCCCGTCTGCCTTCAATCCTGGCCCTGTTTTCCGCGAGGCTTTCTGTCTTCTTTCGTGACACCTACACGACGCCTCCGACATGTTGGTGCACCTATACAACCGTAAACACCGCCTCGAGAGTCTCTTCCTCCTCCAACAGTTCCGTGTCGGTTCGTCGACGTTTTCTCGGTCGTTCGAAGAGGAGTAAAAAGAGACAAAGAAAAAGGGCTTCCTCCGACGGCGCTGCTTTAGAGTCAGCACGGCACCCGGCCTCAACAAGCCGGCTATATGTGTGGAAGATTACCTTATTTGTTACGTCCTTCTAACAAACCACAAACATCTAGCGTGCGGGAAGGGACGGCATCCTGGCGGAAAGGATACTCCTGGGAGGTTCAGCCGGAATTAGGGAAGCAGGATGAAACTGTTGGACGACTTACGCGAATTTCGTTCCGATAGAATTGCAGCTACACGAGAGTTGACGTCACCGCCCGGGACTTTTTGCCCGGGAGCGAAACAACACGTGAGGGAGAAAAGATCACGAAGAACGAGTCGAAGAAAAAGAGTGGAGGATCATCCTGGAATCGCTCGACGTGTCAAAGTGAATCTCTCGTCGTCGTGACCTGGCCAACGGGTTCCGGAACAATCGATTTGTCTCCAGAGATCTATCCAGGAAATGAAATTTCTGGCCCGTCTTGCTAAGACCCCCCCGCCGATCAAACGGCTCGCGCATACTGCTTATCGATGCGATAAACCCGATTTCTGTCCTTTTCATATTTATCTTGTCCACTTTCTTCGATCGTTCACGGACAACTAAACCGTTCCAATTTCGTCGTTTCACGCTCAGCAGATACTCGATGCGAATAAAAATATGCTATGAATCGTTTAAACACTGGTTCACGTTACTGCTATGTTAATCCGATAGCTATCACACTCGTAAAATGAAATTTACGAAATTAATACTAAAAGTGGTTCAATGAGGTTTTCATGGTAGTTACTTTTATTCGTGGTACTTATATTTCTCAATTACAGAATTTACTCAGATGATTTTCTTGAAATGGACTTTAGAATTATTGCTTATATTACTTTAAATTTTATTTGGTAAATGGCCAATTCTCTACTTTATTTTCAATTTAAAAATAAATGTATTATTACTGTCGACAGTAAAAATAAGCGACACTAATTTTGTAGGGAAAGAGAGTGTATGACTAATGTTACTGTTATATGAAATATACCATTGAAAATTGTTAGAAAATCTTGCATAAAGTAGTTAATGCATCACTGAGTAAATAGATTTGGGTATTCAATTACAATATACAAATGAACGATATTCAGAATAGTCGATTTTAAGTTCGCTGTAATGGATCTGCGTACTAGCGAGTCCTGCTGACCTGAGATCTGCGCAGACCAGAGAGCGCATGCGCAGAATAGTTGGCGCATGCGTAGATTAATCAGCGCATACACAGATAAACGTACAAATAGATCTAACATGACTTGAAATGAATAAAGCACGATAACAAATGAACTTTGTTTATAAATAGACACATCATTCTAATTTCATTGACCTTGAAATATACGATAGTGCTTTTTCTGTACATAACTGTTGTTTTATCTTAATCTCAAAGATATACTTCATCCTCTTAACTTGTCTATTATTGTTGGTAACAATTTTATACCACACATGTTCGTTTATTTCTTTACTCAAAAATCTTGTAAAATATTACATGATTATTTAATACAGTGTTTTTAAAGAACTCATTTATCATTTTCTAAGTTCATTGACTAGATACGTATATGATAAATGTTAAAAATGAATACGGAAAATTTCGTCGAGTATGAAGTGATAAATGTATTATTTGGCAAAGGTTCGTTGAAAGTCTTTTCGTGTCCTAAATACATTTCAAAGAGATTGCGTAATAAATGTGGATGGGACAATACCCTTGAGTCCATAAAGTGTATATAATGTAGGGATTTTCACGACAATTTCAATAAGTGTGATACACCACCTTATCACCTTTGTTCGTTGGATTAATAATAGGGTTACATTAACTAGCACGATAACGGAATTCCGTTATAAGGCTGAGATAACCAGCTTTGAGAACTATCTTGTATCGCAAGGATGAGCACCGAAGGGATATCAAAATCGATGAAGGTATTCGCTTATGTAAATATTGATAATACTCTCTTGAATCGCTTAATGGAAACTTTGGACGATCGATATATGTCATCAAACTTTTTATATTGTATTAGTAGGATCATGAAATACTGATTCTGTACAAATTCAGTAGGTCCTACATTTGAAATTTTATTTTTAGATCTTAAAATCTAAAGATTACTACATTTTTTCAATTACGAAGTTTCAAATTTCTTGGTTTTCAAGTTTAAAATTTGTTCATTTTTTGATCTTAAAATTTGTACATCAAATTTATTGTTCATGTTCTCAAATTCCTAAATTCTCAACCTTTCAATCCCTAAATTTCCAAATCACTAAACCCTCAAGCTTCAAAATTGCGAAATTTCCTGAACTTCAAAATTCTAATCTCTTCAAGTTCAAAATAAGGTTCGCAAATTTTGATATCTCCAAGTTATCAAATTATCAGATTATCAAATTTAAAAATTATGATGTAGAATGACATTAAAGATAGACAATTGGAAACGTTAACAGAGGGTTGTTAAATTTAAGTAAATTCATGTTGAACGCGCGTGCGCTATTGGAAATTCGCTTTTAGAGGAGAGTACGCCAGGAAATCGATGTACGTACAATCGAGCACCTACAATTAGATAAATGGAATGTCGCGTAATTAAACACTAGTTATAATGTGTTCCATTACGTTTCGTTACGTTTAAAAATGCGGTGGGTATGTCCAATTATAGCAACACTGTTCTCAAACATTACAGAGACAGGAAATTAGAGAAGGTATTACAATACAGAAAATTTGTGAATTTACAAATTCGGACAAAAATTTGGAAAATTGACAATTTGGGAATTTATAAATTAGAGAGTTTGAAGTAAGTTTACCCAGTATCTATTAATTTGCAACTTTGCAATTTTTTCTCTGAAACATCCAGCACTCCTCTACGAGCAAACATTAAATTCCCCGTCCGATCGCTATCGCCACGTTTCCGTTCACGGTTAAAATTCAAGGTAGCAACTGAAATCGCCATTAAGCCAAATCCTTTATCGTAACTTCAGTATCCGCGACAGACAAAAACCGTAGGAAACAGTGACGTTACACGCATACTCACACCGCATTTAGAGGAGGTCGTACGGTAATTTCGCTTGACGTTTAATCACGTTAATGGACAAAAAGTGTTATCAGAGGCATGCAAAGCAGTCTGGTGTCTGTAGCCTGGCTTCCGGTTTATCAGGCGACGTTCGTTCGTCACGCGACAAAATGTGCAACGGGCTGGTTGTTGCGTGTCGCACGACTTTAAGGTGTACTTACCTCATTAAGACACCCGATTCCGCCCTGCACGCATTACATTAATTAACGTTGAATTAAGCTAATTGCGTTCCTGCGTCTTTTGTCGTGCCGTATTTCCCCCTCGACCATAATGATTTCGTTATCACACCGACGTTCCATCCTGTTAATTACTTTACTTTTATCGCGGTACCATCACCGATCCTGCGTATACCCAATTACTTTACCTTTGTCGAACAAAACGCTCTATTTTGCAGCGTACTATCGTGCTTCATTATCCCTGCAGAATAGAACAGCTTATTTTATGACGGGAGAATTTAGATAATGGCCAGGGACATCGCCCAATTGACACACCTCCGCTTTCATGCAGTTTTGATGCGGTAACTGCAGGGCATATTTGATACGTGATTACTTTTGTGGGAAGAGAGATGAAACAATATTAACCCCTTAAACTATACATTTTTCAATGTTAACACATCGATGTCGATCCACAAGTTGACGCGTGAAAAGGCTGACCCAAGAGCTACGACTCCAATTGGTCAGAACAGAAAAATTGAAGCCTCACACGTATTTTCGGCGGTAGAACAATTGGCTCGAGCGGTCGCATACCAAATATCCTTCTCAACTTCCAACATTCCAAAGTTCTGACGTTCCAAAGTTTTAACCTTCCAAAGTTCCAACCATTCAATGTTTTAACCTTCCAAAGTTCCAACGTTCCAAAGGCCCAACCTTCCAAAGTTCCAACCTTCCGAAGTTCAAACCTTCCAATGTTCCAACCTTGCAAAGTTTTAACCTTCCAAAGTTCCAACATTGCAAAGTTTCAACCTTCCAAAGTTCCAACCTTCCAAAGTTTCAACTTTCCACAGTTCCAACCTTCCACAGTTCCAACCTTCCAAAGTTTCAACCTTCCAAAGTTCCAACCTTGCAAAGTTTTAAACTTCCAAAGTTCCAATCATGCAATGTTTTAACCTTCCAAAATTTCAACCTTCTCGAATTTCATCTTCTCGAGTTCCAACCTTCCAAAGTTCTAACGTTCCAAAGTCTTAACCTTCCAAAGTTTCGACCTTCCAAAGTTCTAACATTCGAAAGTCTTACCTTCCAAAGTTCCAACCCTCCAAAGTTGCAATCATCCAAAGTTCTAACCTTCTAAAGTTCCAACTCCTGATAGTCCCAACCTTCCAAGGATCCAACCTTCCAAAGTTCCAACCTTCCAGTCCCAACCATGCAATGTTTTAACCTTCCAAAGTACTCATCTTCTAAAGTTTGAATCATCCGAAGGTTCAATCTTTCAAAGTTCCAACCTTCCACTGTTCCAACTTTCCAAAGTCCCAACCTTCCCTATGTTCCAACCTTCAAAAGTCCCAACCTTGCAAAATTCTAACCTTCCAAAGTCCCCACTTTCCAAAGTTTGAATCACCCACAGTTTCAACTTTCCAATGTCCCAACTGCATTCCAATTTTTGAATGTGCTAACCTTTGCACATTTCGATCATTCTAAATTCGATCAACCTTCTTAACTTTCAATCTTTCAAATTCTTTTCAAAGTAGATGAAAGTGAAATTCACACTTAGGTTTGTATCGTCAGTTTAAATGTGTTAAAAATAAGTTGGTAACAATTAAAAAGTTTTGAATACAAATTATTAACCTTACAATGAAACAATAAAACGTTCATTAGTTTCCATATAATATCTTATTCATCTCACTCTTCTGGTACCATGCAGCATTTCGATTCTGTTTAAATTTAACTTAGTTTGATAGTTGACGAAAAGGAGTTGGAAATTTCACGGAATTTATTGGCGTATTTCATTTGCGTTTGTGGCTTTCCCAGCATCTGTTTTCAATCATTTCATTATTCAGTTGGAGTTTCAGTTAGACTCAAGCTACCTGTGCTAAACGCGTTCTATTTGAATTCATTAACACACTGCTGCAGCAGTGGTATAACGCGCGATAATTAAAATCATTTATCGTATTAAGCATCAATTATATAAAATATATACGTTCTTAAATCAACAAATTCCTAAAATTTCTGAAATGCAAAAAATGTCTCAAGTTAAACATTCCAAACTTTTCTCAAATTTCTGAAATCCCTCAAGTATCGAAAACTCCTAAAATACTTCAATTTTGCATATACTAAATAATCATTAGAATTATTATTTTTATTAAATGTTACTATTACTTTTTCCTATTAAACTGACCTAGTTAAATTATTTAAGAAATAGACAAAATACACTTCTTCACAAAGAAAAAAATGTAAAAATAAGCACACTACAATCACATATCTCACAGCTAGATAACTGACCTCTCGATTACTACAAGCTAGATTTAGAACCGTTCTTTACATTTTCTATTATATTAGCCAAGCAAACATGTCTCTATATCCCAACTGTTCTCAACATTAAGAAATTTGTGAGATGAACAAATAGATTAGTAGAAATAAGTACATTATTACTACATATGTGACAGCCACATAACTGACCTCTCGATTACTACAAGTTAGATATAGAATCGTTCTTTACATTTTCCTCTATATTATCCAAATAAACAAGTCGCTATATCCCAACTACTTTGAACATCAAGAAATTTGTGAGATGAACAAATAGATTAGTACAAATAAGTACATTATTACAACATATCTGACAGCCAGATAACTGACCTCTCGATTACTACAAGTTAGATTTAGAACCGTTCTTTATATTTTCTATTATATTAGCCAAGTAAACATGTCTCTATATCCCAACTGGTCTCAACATTAAGAAATTTGTGAGATGAACAAGTAGATTAGTAGAAATAAGTACATTATTACTACATATGTGACAGCCACATAACTGACCTCTCGAATACTAAAAGTCCGAATTAATCCAACCAAAAATGTGCCATTATCCGAAGAGTTCTGCGCATTAGTAGGAAAGAGAAGGGCAGAGAGATCACATTTCCGTTGGTCTAGCAAAGTCGAGTTCTCGAAGTGGTTGGTGAAAATCTTGGAAGCAAATCAGCCACATCACGAGAAGTAAGTTTTAGAGTGAACCGTAGCTACCTCTCTTCCCAGCCAGTATAACGCTCTAATGTCCATTATTAAGTTAACCGATCCGCGTTATTGTTCACCCCTCGACTCTCCTAATACCCACTTATCCAGCTCGAAGGGACGAGTCTTCGAGGTGGCTGGCTCCGCTTTCAGGAACTCTCGACGGCGAAGCTCGAGAGAGCTTACCGCATCGAGAGAATAGAAACTGGGACACACAGGTAATCTCTGGTGGTTTCTCCTGATTTTCAACGAGAACACGTGCCCGGAGCCGCGACAGGCGTACGAATTACAAAATTACTGCCGTATCAGCGAAACTATTCCACTGGAATGCTCGGTAAAGCATGCACTTTGCGTTCCCTTTTATACGCGTGGTCCGCGTGGTTGCTCCCTGCGCTGATCTCCCGTGGTGATATGCTTTCAATCCGCGTCCACTGAATGGTACTTGTATGACCAACATCAACAAATCACCAGTGCAATTAGCTGGAAGGTCTTTGGGGTAGTTCTGGAAGAGGATTTCGCAGATTGAAATGAATCGGCCACAGCATTTTTTATTTTGTGGACATATTGTTAGGGAGATATTTCAGTTCGTGTTTGCTGACCTACTCGAGGTGATTTATCCTGGTTGACTGTAGAGCATGAGAGGTAAGTTAGAGATCTTTCAACTGTATAATCAAGATGTAGGGAGGAAATGTGGGGATTTGGAGATTTGGGAGTTTGAGAATTTGGGAATTTGAGGATGTGGATGTTTGAAGATTTGGGGATTTGAGGATTTGTATGTTTCAGAATTTGGGGACTTGAAGGTTTGGATGATTGGTAATTTTCGGATTTGGAAATTTGAATGTTTAGGAATTTGGGGTTTGCCAATTTCAGTGTATAGGAATTTGGAGATTTCAAGGTTTGGATGATTGGTAATTTTCGGAATTGAAGATTTGAATGTTTAGGAATTTGGGGTTTGCCAATTTCAGTGTATAGGAATTTGGAGATTTGAAGGTTTGGATGATTGGTAATTTTCGGAATTGAAGATTTGAATGTTTAGGAATTTGGGGTTTGCCAATTTCAGTGTATAGGAATTTGGAGATTTGAATGTTTGGATGATTGGTAATTTTCGGATTTGAAAATTTGAATGTTTAGGAATTTGGGGTTTGCCAATTTCAGTGTATAGGAATTTGGAGATTTGAAGGTTTGGATGATTGGTAATTTTCTGATTTGAAAATTTGAATGTTTAGGAATTTGGGGTTTGCCAATTTCAGTGTATAGGAATTTGGAGATTTCAAGGTTTGGATGATTGGTAATTTTCGGAATTGAAGATTTGAATGTTTAGGAATTTGGGGTTTGCCAATTTCAGTGTATAGGAATTTGGAGATTTGAAGGTTTGGATGATTGGTAATTTTCGGAATTGAAGATTTGAATGTTTAGGAATTTGGGGTTTGCCAATTTCAGTGTATAGGAATTTGGAGATTTGAAGGTTTGGATGATTGGTAATTTTCGGATTTGAAGATTTGAATGTTTAGGAATTTGGGGTTTGCCAATTTCAGTGTATAGGAATTTGGAGATTTCAAGGTTTGGATGATTGGTAATTTTCGGAATTGAAGATTTGAATGTTTAGGAATTTGGGGTTTGCAAATTTCAGTGTATAGGAATTTGGAGATTTGAAGGTTTGGATGATTGATAATTTTCGGAATTGAAGATTTGAATGTTTAGGAATTTGGGGTTTGCCAATTTCAGTGTATAGGAATTTGGAGATTTGAATGTTTGGATGATTGGTAATTTTCGGAATTGAAGATTTGAATGTTTAGGAATTTGGGGTTTGCCAATTTCAGTGTATAGGAATTTGGAGATTTGAAGGTTTGGATGATTGGTAATTTTCGGAATTGAAGATTTGAATGTTTAGGAATTTGGGGTTTGCAAATTTCAGTGTATAGGAATTTGGAGATTTGAAGGTTTGGATGATTGGTAATTTTCTGATTTGAAGATTTGAATGTTTAGGAATTTGGGGTTTGCAAATTTCAGTGTTTAGGAATTTGGAGATATGAGGGTTTATAAGTTTGAGAATTTGGGGATTTAAGAAGTTATAAATTTGGGAATCTTGGGATCTGAAGATTTTGATATTTGGGAATTTTTGGACATGAAGTTGTAGGGGTTTGAAAATTTGTAAGCTTGCTAGTTTGGGAATTTGAGGATTTGGGTATTTAGGAAATTGGGGATTTGAAGATTGTGAAGCTTGGTACTTTCGAGATTGGAAGGTTCGAATGTTTAGGAATTTGGTGTTCTGCAAATTTGAGTATTAAGGAATTTGGGAATGTAAGACTTTAGAAGTTTGAGAATTCAAGGGTTTCAAAATTTTGAGATTCGACTATTTGGACATTTGGCAATTTAGGGATTTGAGGATTTGAAGATTTGTAAGTTTGTATATTTATAGATTTAAGGATTTGTAAGTTTGGTAATTTAGGGATTTGACTATTTGGATATTTGCAAATTTGCAGATTTGACCACGTGGGGACCTGAAGATTTGCAAGTTTGGTACTTTAGAGATTAAAAATTTGCAAATTTGGGTAATTGATCATTTAACCTTCCTAAAATTTGAAGTCTCATAAATAACTAATTTTGAATTATTATAAGCTACATATATGATTTGACATTAAAGTGCTGGTGTTCCATTTTAATTTACGGAAGTTTGCTAAATCAAGGTGTTTTTGTTCCTAATAGACTTTAAAGAATGAAAAATAAGTTAGACATCTTTCAATTGCCCTATGAAGGTATGTCTTCAGTAGCCAAGTAAGTTTGGCAAGTGGTCAGACCCGGTGTGAGATAAGCACTTAGCTAAATTAATCAGATAGGTAGTGTGTACTATTAGTCCATTAGTAGATATGTAGATTCTCTTGCTACTTGTCCTATATTATACGTTGTAGCTGCAAGGAATACACCACATTCTCTTGTATTTCTTGTAGCTATGACATGTAACATGTACTTAAATTACATAGTATATTTCAAGAGATATAAAGATAACTAACCTTATTCAGAATGCAATTAATCATTATGTGGTTGAACAAAATTTGTCATATTTATGTTGATGATGATACAATTAGTGAAAGGTTTAATTCTTTTAGAATTTTGGCTCAGATCACTTTTATACATTTATGGTTTTATACATTTATATCAGCATATATTATCCTCATGTCATATTATCATGACATTAATGCTTACGTCAAATCATCACATTATCCTCCTACTATCCTCCTTATACCAAGTAAGGTTAAGTAATATTGCTACAGAACAAACAGTGCTGTAATTAATGTAATTCAATTTCAATAATCATTTCTTAATTAATAGTTCAATTCGAACAAATTTCTTGTGCCACCCTTATAAATACAAAATAACAATTTATCATTATATCACAACACGAAGGTGAGAAAAAGACAGCCTAAATCCCGCGAAATAGGTGTAATATCGATAAAAATTGTTTTCCTTCGAACATTGTTACACCGAGTTCGAGTAATATTGATATTTCAAGAACACAGAAACGATTGGACAAATTCGACTAAGTTTCTATTGGAAACTCTTCAATTGTATCTTCGAGAACGTGGACACGAGTGAAATCACTTAAGTTTCCCTTGAAATCGAACAGTTGTATGAAATGTTTCCACGGCTGTTCGGTACCGCCGTTCATGAATGGAAAAATTACATTCTCCGTCATAATATAAAAGTAACATTAGAGTCGGAACTTTCAGAATGCTTGAACTTCCATGAAAACGAGATCCAGATTTTCGGATAAGAACATCAGGGACTGTTGAAGATTTGAATCTGATGATAGCAGAAATTTATTCAATCTTTAGAATTTGCAATCAAGCTGAGAGAGTATATTAGCATTAATATTGGTAGCAATTGAACGTTTCAACTTGCTGGAAGTTTATAATGTTCCAACTTTCTTAATACGTCGTATACAAAGAACTCTTGTTAGATTTAATCAGATTTTTATACTTATCGAAGATACCAGGACCACGGAATTTTATTTTTTTGAGGTTTCAAGATTTTGAAAATACGGAGTTTTGGAATTTTAAGATACTGACAATTTTGGAGTTTCTCAATTTTTTGGAATTTTATATTCTAGCATTTTGGAATTTTTTAATTTGCAATTCTGTCATTTGAAGGTTTAAAAGTTCCTGAGCCTTAGAACCTTCAAGGTTTCTAATTTTGCAAGGTTGAAACTTTACGATTCTTTTTGGACTTCATTACCTTGAAATTTTGTAATTTTGCAATTTTAAAGGAGCTTTCAAATTCTGAAACCTATAAATCTCATGAGTTTTTTTTTAGAACTCTTAAAGGTTATTCACCGGTTGAGAACCACTGAAAAGGCTTCAAAACTGAAAAAATAATTCTCACAGTTTGTTAGCCATATAAGATTTATGGCGAAACATGATCGCATTTTAATCTCGGCAGGATGAATAGGGAAGTTTTATGCTGATTAGAAAGCAAACAGAGGAGAAGCTCGTAAGGGTATCTGCAGAAACGTTAAACGTTAGGCGAGCGTGGTATTCGGTAGACGGCAGTGTATATCCTACGTTCCGTATAACGAAGCAAATGGTGACGCATGCATACAAATGACCCGGATATACGCGACTCTGAAAGATCCCTGTCGCGGTTCGAATGCGCAGTCCCAGTTTGAAAGACTCCCAGGGGTCGTGTAAACTCGGCCGCGGTTCTCGTGAAAGCACAAATGACCGTTAGGGTATAGGTTGACGAGAATCGATCGCCACACGCAGGATTTGCGTTCCTATCCATCACTGGAATACTGTATCGACCGATCGATATTAAGGAGTCCTATACGGTGAGGTCGCGTTAACTGATTGTTAACATCCCTCTGTAAATGAGCGCAGGCCTAGTTTGGGCGAGAAGAAGAAGAACGATGTCGATTAATATAATTACAGCTACATTTGTGCATTACTACTATTACTAAGTATACATTTGCGTATACAAGCTTACAGAATAATAATTTATACTATAATGAAACACAGTAGTATATGCAGATGCGAAGTTCTGAGCTAATTGTAAGGCTACATCGATCACAGTCTGTACATCTCCGACAGTCCCTGAAAATCGACTACTGTTCACCGTAACTGATCGCGTCTTGAACTTAACGATCAGTTAACGCGACTATACTTCAGAATTTTTAAGTTTTCACAGATACAAATTTCAAACTTGCGAAGTTTCTTCATTTCCGAACTCGTTACATGACAGCATAATTACCAGAGCTTAATGCTACATATGTGACATGTTAGAGGAACTATCCACAGAGATACAGAGCTTAGGGTTGTACTGTGATGCCATGAAAACTGTCCAGAACATAGCGCTACATATGTATGACACTATGGTAGTTATCCAAAATCTAGCGTTACATGATACTGCTATTCAAAATCTAGTATGTGTTAGTATCACACATGGCGATGGCGCTATCTAGTGCTGTCCCAGAACATAGCGCTACATATGTGTGACTATGGTAGTTATCCAAAATCTAGCGTTACATGATACTGCTAATCAGAATCTAGTATGTGTTAGTATCACACATGGTGATGGCGCTATCTAGTGCTGTCCCAGAACATAGCGCTACATATGTGTGACACTATGGTAGTTATCCAAAATGTAGCGTTACATGATACTGCTATTCAGAATCTAGTATGTGTTAGTATCATGTGTGCTATCTAGTGCTGTCCATAGTTATCCAAAACCTACTGTTATGTGGCACTGTGATAGAATCTAGACACATGATGCTAAGAGTCATCCAGTGCTATCCTTAGCACACATGTGTGATATAAGTGACCAAAATGCATGTGATATTGAATATATCTGATACTATGTACCCAGAACATCTAATAAAATAACGAGTGTATGAAATGTTTACCTAAAATAACGTTAAAGACGATAAATGTGAGAAAGCACACGTCTTTCCAGCTGCAGACAGTACTCGCCGAGAGTTCGAAAGGAGGATGCTGGAGGTACAAACATAACCGTGGTGTACAAGAGTTCCCTTCGCTCATTGAGAATTGGTTTATCGACTACTTACGTCGCAATCGCTCCCAGGGAAAACGTTCGCCGGGACCGTAGATGCCCGACGTAATAAATATAACCATAAAACCCGGACCGTAAAATCCAGCCGAGTGGTATACCCTAGGATCGTATATATGTATATATTCGAAGGAGGATAGCGTAGCGAAGAGAGAGAGAGTTATCCTATTGGCACGTACGATGAGAAGATACAGCGAAAATGGCGCGGACAGCCTAACCTAAACGCCTGTACACGTGTAGCGGATGGCTTTTAGAGCACCGGCAACTATCCGACCCGTTGTATCGCAATCCATCGATGTGTATAAACAACCGTTGTGTGCGTTACCGTGGATGCACACTTATCTCCGCCGTACGCGAAATCGGGACCCATAGACATTCGTTCTCGTTCAGAGAGGGCGAGACGATAGTCTGGGACGGATTCTTTATGGCGGATTGAAAAAATTCGTTTGCCGATAAAGCCTCCGTAGTATTCGTTTTATTAAACATACGTACCGTCACGGTTCCGTGCACGCTAAATATCAAAAGAAATTTCGCCGCGCGATCATTCCCAAAGAGCGACCGTAAAACGGGAGTCCATAGAAACGAACGTAAAACGGTTCGCTGTGCGTGGAAACGCTTATCGTTTGAAATTCCCTGCTCTTTTGGTCTTACCATTGTTCCAACGGTCCATTGCTCGACCTTTTCGTTATATGCACCTTAGAAAGAACGACGAGCCGAGCGGAAGGAAGGGTGCTCGTGATCATGAAAGGACCGTCCGTCGGTAAGCCATTTTATCGTATTTCTCGATTGGTCGTCCGTGCCATTTTTTCTCGAGTATAATACTGAAAACCTTTTAAGTTACTGCGATTTTTGGACTCGAACGTTGTTTATGGTGAAACGTCGCGAAGGAGAGAATTGTTTAATAACAATGTATTATGATATGAGGTTTTTGCTATTTGAAACATTTGCTATTTGAAGGTTATATTACATTCTGTTAGGGTATTAGATGGTACATTAAGTGACGCATATTACATAAAATTAAAGCAGATTTAATTTGCTAAATTATGTTGATTTCTACTAACATAAGCATACACATACACTTATACTTTTGCATTAAGTTCAACAAGCGTTAATTTGCATTTATATTATCCAACCACCTGAGATTTCCCATTCCGTCACTTGATATGCAATAACGCAATACTTCGACGAGTACCATGACGGTAAGTAGTCGTCGTTATTCGAAAAAGTTTCGCCAACAGTTCATCGAGTTCTCAGAACATGTTCGTCTTTCCATTCGACCGAATCCTCGTCCCGAGCTTCAAAGGGGTGGCATCATTAGCCAAAAAACTTTTCATCTTTATCACTCTTTAAGATGATCTTCCCCGTTGCGTAAGTTTCCGTGAAGACCCTTATAGAGTAACGGTGGCCAAGAGAGGAAGGCGAACGATCGTTATATGTAACTGCAAAGACACTCTCGAGTATCCTCTCGAAACTTAGCGACGTAAGGTCGAGGAGACCCCCTTTACGATCAGAGCATCGAATAAATAAGCTATATGGCCGTAAGTGCTCATTTAGCAAATTAAATTCAACTTGATCTGCGATTAAGACGGTTCTACTTGTTAGAACTATGACGACTTTTGAAGTCCACTTATGGGTTTGTATCTTAATTATAATTACGATGGGGTCAAATTGCTTGTTACTTAATTAGTACAGTCACTAAATTAGTAACTTTAGAAAATGGGAATAGTTTGAGATTAATTGGAAGAGAGAATAGTTGGGTATATAAATATTACTATGCAATTAATACTCTTCGTTAAGTCCTGTGTTGACGATATCTCGTTAACTTTTATACGCATTTTCAATATTTATTTATACCTACATAGTTAAAAAAGAAAGGTACATTATTTTCACATGAAATGTGCTTTCTCTTTCAATGCCATAGTAGCCATTTTGAGGTAGCTCTCATCGCCGCCATTTTGACGAACTGTCACGCATGCTAATGGCGCTATCTTGAAGAAAACACAGTAACGTAATTATAAAAATGTTACGAATACTTAAGATTATTGTTAAAATAATTATTACTGTTTTACTTCCTATCTGCTCAGATAAATCAAATTATTGTGCATCCAAAGGAGGTTTGCTAACTAACAGATAATCCTACAGTGATTTGCTTACGCGGAATATAAGTACAACTGTTTAAAATAATAGGATTATTAATAAATACGGGTTTGAAATGGTGTATTTTGAAAATGGGGTATAATATCAATGAAATTCAATGACACCAGATTTCGCCGTCGGAAACAAAGGCTTACACCGGCTATAAATCCAGAAGATAACGTAAAATTTACGGACATCGTTAATTAAATCGCAATTACGTATAATTGAGAATATCCGAATTTGTATTTGCCAACACGATTCGGTTCATCCGGAAGATCAATGCACGCACAAGCATGGATTACTGCTACACATTATCAAGTATCATTGCGTTATGCGTGCCTCTATTAACGTTCTATTAGCGACTCGATGTAATTGGACAACAATTAAGACACTAATCTACACATTTAACCAGTCGCATAATACAATGCGGTCGTGTAATCGAAATGTGACTGACAAGTAATGGGGCCGGAAATTAATCAGTATTGATTTTGTAGGATGATCACTTAACCTCTTAATTTTAGGTTATGGGACTATTAAAATTTATTTATGAGGCTATTAAGATTTTACTGCGTGCAATCATTATTTTTATCATTTGCCACTATGAAATTACTTTTATCTATAATACTAATTGAAATACTAATTGAAACTAATAATGATAAATAAAATACTAATTGAAGCTAATACTAAATAAAGTACCAACTAAAATTACTAAACTAAAGTACTAACTAAAATTACTAAATTAAAGTACTAACTAAAATTACTAAACTAAAGTACTAAGTAAAATTACTAAACTAAAGTACTAACTAAAATTACTAAATTAAAGTACTAACTAAAATTACTAAACTAAAGTACTAAGTAAAATTACTAAACTAAAGTACTAACTAAAAGTACTAAATTAAAGTACTAACTATACTAAAATTACTAAACTAACTAAAATTAATAGTGTTGAACAAAATACTAATTAAAATTAACACTGCTAAACAAAATACTTGTTAAAATTAATAATACTGAACAAAGTACTAATTGAAAATAATAATGATTAACAAAATACTAATTAAAATTAATAACACTGAATAAAGTACTAATTGAAATTAATAATGATTAACAAAATACTAATTGAAACTAATAATACTAAATAAAGTACTAATTAAAATTAATAGTGCTCAACGAAATACTAATTAAAATTAATAACACTGAGCAAAAAATTAATTAAAATTAATAACACCGAGCAAAATATTAATTAAAATTAATAGTATTAATCAAAATACTAATTAAAATTAATAGAGCCCAACGAAATACTAATTAAAATTATTAACACTGAGCAAAATATTAATTAAAATTAATAGTATTAATCAAAGTGCTAATTAAAATTAATAGAGCCCAACGAAATACTAAGTAAAATTAATACTGCTAAACAGAACACTAATTAAAATTATTAACACTGAGCAAAATATTAATTAAAATTAATAGTATTAATCAAAGTGCTAATTAAAATTAATAGAGCCCAACGAAATACTAAGTAAAATTAATACTGCTAAACAAAACACTAATTAAAATTATTAACACTGAGCAAAATATTAATTAAAATTAATGGTATTAATCAAAGTGCTAATTAAAATTAATAGTGCTAAACAAAATACTAATTAAAATTAATAATACCGAAGAAAGTACTAATTAATAGTACTACAAAAAGAACTACATAAAAATGGTAATACTAAATGAATTAAAAACCTGTACTTAACGAAATTAAGTAATGAATGTTAAAAACTGAAAAGTCTGAAAAAGCAACAATAATCCAGTTACAACCTTCACATTAGCTACCGATCGAAAGCTTCAGTTCGACACTATAATAGTAATTAGTATCGTTCTAAAGTTCGTAGAAAGCTAAAACGGCGTATATACTCGAAGACGCGATGGCGTCTCGTTATTCAGTCGGTAGCATCGGTTCGGTTATCCGTCATCCCGTTATCGTTCGGGACGTTTTATGCGGCATAAAATAGTCGTGAAAATTGGCCGTGGATTCCTTTTCTGATTTACTGGCCGTATCGATTCTCGATTCAATTCGAAAATCGTGTTACCACGAAAGCGATAACAGGTAACCGCGTTTCCAGCGCAACCGTCTCCTCTGACCGAGGCGATAAACGCGGCAGCAACGTGCCGGGATAACTGCTGCTACCTCTAATCGAGTCTTTGCCTAAATGTATGCGGTAACCGAGTAACGCCAAACTTTAAATCGATATCTGGAATTCGTCTAGAGGCGAGAGGAAGCCGGCACAACGGCCCTTTTCTCTCCGTTACGAGCTTACCTACCCGCCGAGCGTAGTGGAGAGTGCAAATGGTACATCCATTACTTCCCACAGTCTAATGGCTGGAATTTATTAGGCGATAAGTTACTCCCCGGCTACCTGCCTTACTTGCCGAGTTCCGGGACTCTATCCGAGCGGAAGTCGAGAGGGACACATTTCCAAGCTGTTTCTCCTTCCAAGATCCGTCACCTTTATCTCCTTTCTACCACCCCGCCGATCCGCCCTCTTGTCTAGCTTTTCAAGTGGCGTGGTTCACCGCAATGACGTGCAGCCTGATTTCATGGGATCACACTCTTTAACCCGACGACCAGATTCACGGCCAACAGGACGAATTAGGGGAACCGTAATTCATGCTGACGTATTTTCGACCCGGGTTACGCGCACCGGCTTGTGGATGCCGGGTTATTTTTATCGGGTTGTTGGGTTAGCTGGATGGGGAAATTGGAAATTTCGGAATGGAAGTTGGGAAATGATGTGAAAACTATTTATAGGAACTATAGGGCTTTCGAGTGATGTTGCGTTTGAATAACTGGATTGAGGGTATTTTTGAACGAGATTTGTGGGAGGGTGGGCCCGTTTGGGGTAGATGTACGGATAAGAGGGCTGATGGGTTGTCAAGTTATTCACTTGAATGTTTCAGATTTTTTTTTATTTCTGTATGTTCTGAAACACCCTATAAAGTACCAATCCTATATATCGTTACATATTGTCACATTTAATTGTTGTACTTTATGTATTAACGCGATAAAATATTTGATATAAACAATTTCTGTCAGTACTGTATAATGTGGTATGTATAAATTTCCAAACTGAAATTATTAGCAAGCTTCAGGGGATTACAGTTATCACAGTAAATGTGTATTGTGAACAATGAACATGGATTACAATGATAATGTTATTGGCCCATTGTAATATTACTGTACGGTTGAAATTCGTGTGTAATACAATGTAAGCACCATAGGTACCATTAATAGTTATAAGAAGATTTCGTAGTTTCATAATTATAAGTTACAGCGCTGTAACTTTTCTCTGCGGATTTATGGGTGACAGTAAAAAATATTGTTAAATAAAGAAGAAAGAAGATGTGGAAATAGGGTTTTGTTAAATATATGGATTTAACATTTGGTTTACGTTGATATATGTGTAATTTTGTGTTTCATTTGCTTATAGTGATTTGAAGCATTCTGTAGTTAATTAGTACGTTTATGTAGTGTGAGTTATTGATTTCGATGTGCTTTACCTATGGCAAATATGTGATAACTCAAGTTATTTTTCGAATGCTTGATATTTGGCGTGTGGGAGATTGGTGATTTGTGAAATTAGTAATTTGGGACATTTGAAATTTGGAAAATTGGGGAATTGGTAATTTGGGAAATTGGTAATTTGAGGGATTGGTAATTTGGAAAATTGGGAAATTCGTAATTTGGTAATTTGGGAAATTGTAATTTGAGAAATTGTTAATTTGGGAAATTGGTAATTTGAGAAATTAGTAATTTGGTAATTTGGTAATTTGGAAAATTGGGAAAATGGGAAATTGGTAATTTGGTAATTTGGAAAATTGGGAAGTTGGGAAATTGGGAAATTGGAAATTGGTAATTTGGAAAATTGGGAAATTGGTAATTTGGTAATTTGAGAGACTGGTAATTTGGGAAATTGGTAATTTGGTCATTTGGAAAATTGGGAAATTGAGAAATTGAGAAGTTGGGAAATGGGTAATTTGGAAAATTGGGAAATTGAGAAATTGAGAAATTGAGAAATTGGTAATTTAATAATTTGGTACTTTGGAAAATTGGGAAATTGGGAAATTGGTAATTTGGAAAATTGGGAAATTGGTAATTTGGTAATTAGAGAGATTGGTAATTTAGGAAACTGGTAATTTGGTAATTTGTTAATTTGGTAAGTTGGCAATTTGGTAAGTTGGTAATTTGGAAATTTAGGAATTTAGGAATTTAGGAATTCAGAAATTCAGGAATTTGAAGATTTAGGAATTTGGAAATTAGAAAATTTAGAAATTTTGAGAATTGGGAGTTTAGAAACTGGGAAATTTAGGAATTCAAAAATATAAGAAATCGAAAATTTAGAAATTCAGAAATTTGGAATTTCAGAAATTTGGAAACTGGAAAATTCAATTTTTCAGGAATTCAAACCTCTGAAAATTTAGAAACCTGGAAGTCTAGAAATGTAAAAATCAACAAATATAGAAATTTAGAAATCTAGAAATCTAGAAATCTAAAAATTAACAAGTTTCCAAATTTACCAAAAGAATTTATAAACATCCCCCTTCATCCCCCTTAATCCACCAGAATACAAACCCAGAAACCGTAGATTTCGAATTCCATCTAGTCGTAACTTCAATCTGAAATTTAGAAATATCAAATTTTCAAACATGGAAACCGAATATCCATCAGATCCATACACCGGTCGTTATTGCCGCGGGTGTCTATCACCGATACAAATCAACAGTATCAAACTCATCGAGTAACAATCCACAGATCACCGTATCATTCTAAAACCAAATACTGCGACTGCGTTCCTTTTCCAGATCGATGTGACAATGAATCACGCCGAAATTTATCGGGCGTCCAGCCTCGTCTTGGAAGATTACCGGAAGCTGCAGATAGATTGATAAAGCGAGCTCACCAACAGGTTCTAGGTCCTCGGGTGGGAGCTCACGGCTCACTTGAAATGGCCGACAGAGAAGTATTACGGCATGGATCCGATTGGTGGTGGCGGATCACACCGTAATTTCGCCTCACGTGCTAGAATCTGAAGCTTCGATTTGTCATTCCATGCGACTCGCGGCCCATTTGTCAACCGATGATTCGAGCGACGAGTAGTTGTGCAGCCGTTTTATGTGGCGCGATAACAGCACCTCGCAACACACATTCGCCCACATTACGGACTATACGATTTCAACGGTATAATTGGTCGGAGAGCACGCAAAATCGATAAGCTTTCAATTTTGAAATCGACCGACAGATTTACTACCCGACACACCGACCCTGCGTTTTGTTACCGTTAACCAATAATGCTGCGTGTGCGATTCCTTTCTTGCCCTGTAATCACCGTCCATTTTTTACTCGCGCTTCATAATCACTGTTGCTAGGGAAAATTTGTTTAACGTGATCAAACTGGTTTGGTTTTGGGTTTTCTTCGCATGAAGAACGCGTCCGAGTGAAATTCACTCATTATACCGACTTTTTACAAGTTAACCCCTTGCACTATGATTTATTTGTAAGGTGCGTCAGTCAGAACTAACCAATCGCAGCTACAATATTAAAACAGACAAAGAAAGTTGAAATGTTATGTCAGTCCTGTATTCAGCAATTCTTGACTATGCAAATTATAACTGGACTTGGACACCAGATAGAAGTGTATTCAAAATTCGAGTAAGATTTGTCACAATTGAAGTGCGAGTGCGTCACGAGTCAGACTCGTTAAAATAGTGCAAGGGGTTAATACGCTACTTGTTTTTCTTATGTTGGTCAAGAGAGACAGGGATATTCCAAAAGTGTACAAAATGCAATTTCGTAATTTTGGTTTCAATCTAAAAAGCAATATTTTGTCGATTCTATACGAATAGTCTAAAGAATATCTCTGTAAGAAAGTATGACAAAATATTGCTTTTTGGTTTCAGCATTGCACATTTTTGAAAACCTTGTCTCTCTTAATCAAAACGTAAGACCCGCAAAAGAATAGACGAAGAACGTATCAATTTTCCAGCAGAATTTGTCACCAGACTTCACCCTTCGTTGGGTGTCGTTTAGGGTTGACGGAATAATCGTGTCACATGTTCGCATACTCGAGATGAGTAGATTAGCGCGCCGTGCGGTGAACTGCGGTACTACGTGATGAGATGCACATATGGAATTAAATTGTGGTTATGCATTCGATGTTTCTAATGCGGTCTTTTTGATAATTTAGAATAAGACTTTTTATCGGGAACGAGAAACATTTCTTACATTTTTATTCTTTACATTACATTCTCAAATGTAATTTTAATATTTTTTAGCTATTATGAATAATAGTTAGACAGTACTTTTATTATAATTTAGATAAAATTATATTCTCGAGAAGAATATAATCTTCTCGGGAAAATTTGTCAAGTATTCGAAAAACAGTTTGTAATTAAGAAAATGATAGAACCAACAAATTGTTAATTAACGAATGTTTAAATTAGTAAATCTCAAAATATTAAAATACTTAAATGTGCAAAGTAAATTTTCTAATGTAAATTATAATATATATAAATAATAAAATAAAATTATTGTACATATTAACTAAATTCATCGCATAATTTTTAGTAGCTACATCAATTATAGAAGCCCCTTGGCAGTATAACAAGAAACTACTGATTCAGAAAATTAACTTCTGAATCGTTTTATTTATTTTGGATGTTTCCGTGAAAGTAAGGTGCAGTTTCATAAATTCTCCTTAACGCGATAAACAATTGGAGAGAATTACATCGAGAAAATATATTCATGAAATGCACTCCTGTCATTTTCTGGTTGGAATATGTACACAGTCATAAACTGTTTCAACCCACTAAAAATTAACGAAATATTAATTTGATAACTGAATTCCCGGGTTTCCCGCATATTTTACTTCAAAATCGCTCGAATCACACCGCAGAGGGACGCAAGAATTACCATAAACATGAAATCGAATGGCCCTCATTGCAATTAAAAATTCTTATTCGATCAATTTGAAGTGGACAATTTAATGAAAATAGATAGTGAATATGTCAGTTGCATATTTAACGATTTATATTTGCAAGACAAATTAAAATCATAAATTATGAACAAAAACAGGAATAAAGAACTATATTCAATAATACATTTACTACATAATAAACATATATTTATAAACACAAAAATAATTGATAAATTATGGTTTATATTTAATTATAAGAAGTTGACGTTAATCGATAAAATATTCAGTGTCATTGGACAAATACTGAAGTATTAAAATTATACTCTTCATTTTTACCATTTAAATGTGCCTACAAAATTCATACATACATTGTTTAAATAAATATTAATTAAACTCCTTGTAACATCTAAACGTCTCAGATATTTTCTGTAAATACATAACATAGCGAGTATAGCATCAGACTTTGTATATTATGCAATTCTATCTGTCTCTCTATCTTTTACCAATTTACACAACTTACAAATTCCTTATGTATCAAATCGCTTGTATTCCTCAAAGAGTCTTACCCACATCAAAAAGATATAATAAATAAGAAATTTGAAAAGAGGCGGAAAGCTGCAGGACTCCAAACGAACAAAGCTGAGTGAGCTGACATAAAAAATAGAAAGAGAAGCTCGTAGCGATGACTAGCAGCCGCGGGAAATAAAAGCCCAAGGGCATAAATTTCCAGCTTAGGCAATTCAGTTCAGCACAGAGTAGCAGGGCAACGAGGTATTAAGCGGTTGCGTTGCGTTAGTGCTGCACTGGTGTTTAACACACACGTTGGCTTAATGACGTTACCGAATGTTAATTATACGTTATACCACGAATCGTTATTCTCTTCGTCGAAAACACAGCCGATGATCATTGAACTGTGCCGATACACTCGTTCGTTCGTGTGAAGCATCGGCTAGTTTTTACCAAAACCAGCTGCGCAACCTGTGCCTAGCAGCTATCTATCCGCGGATAGTTGCATTGTAAACATTGTGGCTAACCAGTACGTCGAAAAGGTTTTAAAAGTCCCGGAAATTTCGGCCATAGCTGATTCGGAAGCTGGTATTTACTGTTAGTCACAAGCGTATCTGCCCGCAGGCCAGTGTGCGATTATTTACACGTTTCCATGTCACCCCTCTACCCTTCGCATGGCTCAATGCGTTTGTGTGAATACGTGCACGTGTTGGATGCAACCCTAATTACGTTTCCGGATAAGGTACACTCCGCAGAAACGCGGACTTTGGATAAAGACATTCGCGTGAACTATACTCGTATTCTCAAATTTTCGAATTTTATAATTTTCAGATTCACTTTCAGCTGCTACATTTCTTTTCAAATTTTCTTATATTTTAATTTATGAATTTTTTAGGTCTCGAATTTCGTAGATTCGCAAATTCTTGGATTCCCAAGTCCCTAGATTCCTATATCCCTAGATTCTCAAACTCATAGATTCTCAAGTCCCTAGATTCCCAAATCCCCAGATTATCAAATTCTTAGACCCCCAAATTTCTAGATTCCCCAACTTCTAGTTTCCAAAATTCCTAGATTCCCAAATTCCCACATTCCCAAATCCCTACATTCCTAAATCCCTAGGTTCTGAAATCCCTACATTCCCAAATTCCTAGATTCCCAAGTCCCTAGATTCCCGAATTCCTACACTCCCAAATTTCTAGATTCCCCAACTCCTAGTTTCCCAAATTCCTAGATTCCCAAATTCCCACATTCCCAAATCCCTACATTGTTAAATCCCTAGGTTCTGAAGTCCCTAGATTCCCAAATTCCTGGATTCCCAAGTCCCTACATTTCCGAATTCTTAGACTCCCAAATTTCTAGATTCCCCAACTCCTAGTTTCCCAAATTTCTAGATTCCCAAATTCCCACATTCCCAAATCTCTACATTCCTAAATCCCTAGATTCTGAAGTCCCTAGATTCCCAAATTCCTAGATTCTTAGGTCCCTAGATTTCTAAATTCCTAGACTCCCAAATTTCTAGATTCTCCAATTCCTAGACTACCAAATTCCTAAATTCCCAAATTCCCACATTCCCGAATCCCTAGATTCTCAATTCCCTAGATTCCCAAATTCCTGGATTCCCAAGTCCCTAGATTCCCGAATTCTTAGACTCCCAAATTTCTAGATTCCCCAACTCCTAGTTTCCCAAATTCCTAGATTCCCAAATTCCCACATCCCTACATTATTAAATCCCTAGGTTCTGAAGTCCCTAGATTCCCAAATTCCTAGATTCTTAGGTCCCTAGATTTCCAAATTCCTAGACTCCCAAATTTCTAGATTCTCCAATTCCTAGACTACCAAATTCCTAGATTCCCAAATTCCCACATTCCCGAATCCCTAGATTCTCAATTCCCTAGATTCCCAAATTCCTAGATTCTCAAGTCCCTAGATTTACAAGTTCCTAGTCTCCCAAATTTCTAGATTCCAAATTTACAAATTCCTAAATTCCCATATCCCAAAATTCCCAAACACCTTTGTCCCAAAAATACTATTGAACCAAATCCATAGATTTCCACATCCCTAATTCCCCAAATCCCCATTTTTTCAGATATCTCTATCCCCAAAATACTCTCCATCGAAATCCCTAAATTCCCAAATACTTAAATTCAGAAATTCCTAGTTTTCCAAATTCCTAAATTGTTAAATCCCTAAATCCCAAAAACCTTAAACCCCAAATTTCCCACACTTTACCCCAAAGTGCTACCTAACCTAACTTTTTTTGGAAATAGAGGCAATGGTGCTTGTACAGATATTCAATACAACTTTATTGAGCAAGTTTATTATAACCTTTTGTTATAATAAAAATAATACATCTCTTCATATTACAAACTTTACCGTACTCATATGAGTACACTGGGAACACATGTGTACATTTCATGTCTTATGAAAGTCTGCAAAATGGGTTATTACTCTCTAGTTAAAAAGTTTGATGTATTCTTTTAAGATTAATCATTTTTATTAATCGCCATTATTGTTCTCTTCACTATGTTTATACTCATGTATAGATTTATTTCAAATTATTGTATTAGACTGGACAATCCCCTTTCAAGTTGAATTTATTGATTATTATAAAATATTATAAAAGGCTATTGAACCGCAAATATTTTGAAGGACATCTTTGTCAGAAAGATGACCTAACCTAATTTCTGCCACCATTTTTGGTGCGCCCTGTACACGTAATCTGTCCTAATTGCTCGAAAGATCACATTTCGTACATCAATTATAAGAAAGACATAACCACCGTATATTGGTATATTCTCTCCTGTTTTACGAGGACTTTGTCTATAACGAAGTCTGGTATTGAAGCTTTTTAACACGTCCGAGGTACCTCTCGATTCCACACGAATGAAATCGTCGGAAATTTCAGACCTCATTTTCGCTGTCGCCGGGGAATCGTAGGAGGGACTTTATTTTAATAATTGAACGAACTATCCGCCTTCGGCTATCCAAGTTCCTTCGGCTCGGAAGATCTCTTCATCGCGACATTGAAAATGAAATAGAAGATTGACGACGGCGCGATCTATCGTTTCTCGATTGATTCGTGCGCCGAACGCGGGCAAATGTTAGCGTGAAAGCGTTGACGGTGAATAGCAATAAATTTTCGCGAGCAGCTCCCGTGAAACGATACTCGAAAGGTCGAGCTTCATTACGGGAGTTCAAACATTAAAACTTCGCTCGACCGACTTCGACCGTGCAATGACTCCGCCATTCAACCAACCTCGTCTTCGCGAACTTATTTCACAAATTCATCAGACGGTCTTACACTGAATGGATTATCACGTGTCGTGCGAATAAGCGAGAGGTACTCGTGTTTAGCACCAACGGTTTCACGATCGATTTACAGCGGAGGCATATTTCTGATATTTTTCTCGTCGTGCGATGAAATGTAATCAATTAATTCATGTGTGCACGTGTGCGCACACATACGTTGTATGATTGTACGTTGACCCATTTTTCTAGTATAAATTACAAAAATTCAGATGTTTTTGAGATGTTGGCTTTTCGTGAAGAATATTCTATCGTTTATTTTTATCGTATGTGTGTAGGTGTGTGTATCATATGTGGGTACAGTGTTAATGGTTTCTCGACAGATGTTAACCCACGACCATGATTATAAAAATTGTCCCATTTAAAAAGAATTAGTGACCTTGAAATCTTGGAAAAATGACCTTGAGATTTCTTAACCACCATAATGTTTGTTTGAACAAAATAATGTCCTCCTCTGATGTCAAGCAAGATATTCCAGGTCAAGTTTACCCTGTATATACTTAACGCAGGTTTAATTGAATAATTACCGATGTCAATCGGTTCAGTGTTAATTCAAAGTTTCTTTATGCTCGGCGTAATTTTCGATAAATCGATGTTCGATAAAAGAAGCATGCTTTCAGCAGAAAAGCTGCAATATTTCGACGAATTATGCTGATACGAACGATCTCGTTTTCCCTGAAATATTCATCGTAATTGCGGCCGTTCGCAACTGTTTTTATAATAACTCTTGAAAATAAACACGCCTGTAACCTCATCAGATTTTTCTGAAATAAAGTGGATATTTCAGCGTTCAGGCACGAACGGGTCTAACTGGACAATCGCAATTTTCAGTCAGATACATCGATCCCGGGATAAACGAATTATATCCACACCTCGACCGTACAAAATTACACACAGTTCTTCCGACAAACTGACTGTTTACCGCGTTATTTTCAACGAGATATAAAAATTTATTGATCGGCTGTCCGACATTTCGCTTGGAGAGATCATTTCGTACAAATTGAATCGGTCAATCCAGTTATTCCCTTTCCATGTATGTCGGCTAACTGGTAAAATGGAACGAATGGAAGAAACAATCAACGATAAATTAATGAAACAAACGGTTATCTACAACGCGATGAACAAAAGTGAAATTAGATTTGAATCGCGGATTGAGTACAAGATACGTTTATAGCATTAGATTTTTACGGATCAGTTTATCGATTAGTCGGTCAAATTTCAGAGGATGCCTGAAATTTATTTCTTTCAAGTATTATTTTTGACTGTTTAAAATATTAGTGTGTAATTGAGTTGTTTATTAAACTTATAGTTTTTGAAAATTGCAGACTATAGGATTATAAGGCATCACATATTAGGTTGACTGTAAATGACGATGGTTTTAGACTGTGTTGGCAGTTTTCAATTAAGTACTGTTAGTTTTGTTCTTTGTTGAAATTACTAGGTTCCTAAATTATGTCAATGAATTCAATAATTTTCAAGTTTCTAAGTTTTGAAATTCCCAAACTCTCAAATTAACAGAATTTTTAATTCTTAAATTTTCTAGTGGTCAAATCTTCAAATTGTAATGTCAAATTTTGAAATTTCCATGTACTCAAGTTCCCAGATTCTCAAATTTCCAAATTCCTAAATTCCTAAATTACTAACTTGCTAAGTTACTAAATTACTAAATTACTAAATTACTAAATTCCTAGATTACCAAATTCCTAGATTCCCAAGTTCCCACATTTCCGAATCCCTAGATTCCCAATTCCCTAGATTCTCAACTCCTAAATTGCCAAATTCCTAAATTACCAAATCCCTAGATTCCCAATTCCCTAGATTCTCAACTCCTAAATTGCCAAATTCCTAAATTACCAAATTTCTAGATTACCAAATTCCTAGATTCCCAAGTTCCTACATTTCCGAATCCCTAGCTTCCAAAATCCCTAGATTCCCAATTCCCTAGATTCTCAACTCCTAAATTGCCAAATTCCTAAATTACCAAATTCCTTGATTACCAAATTCCTAGATTCCCAAGTTCCCACATTCTCGAATCCCTAGATTCCTAGATCCCTAGATTCCCAAGTCCCTAGATCACAAATTCCTAGATTCTTCAGTCCACAAGTTTCCAAATGCCTAAATTACCAAATTTCTAGATTACCAAATTCCTTGAATCCTAAATCCCTAGATTCTCAAGTCCCTGGGTTCTTATATCCCTAGATTCTCAAGTCCCTAGATTCCCAAGTCCCTAGATTTCCAAATCCCTAGATTCTCAAGTTCATAGGTTTCCAAATTTCTAGACTCTCTAATTCCCAAACTCTCAAGTTTAAAAATTCCCAAATTGCCATATTTTCATATTTCCAAATTTCCGAATCCCAATATTCTGTAATAAGTTAATAAACTCCCAAATGTAACTTCCAAAATTACCAAATATCTAATCATGTCGAGAGTAAATATTATATTTCAAATTACCCTCAATTCACAGACGATTAGCTTATTTAAATGGAAACAAAACTATACAAACCAGCAAAAGAAAAATAGATAATAATAAACTAGCTTACTGACTCTTCATCCTCACAAAGGATAACTTACACTTTACCATAACCTAATTTCTTAAAATAATGGAAATCTGACTAAATAGAAATATGAAAATAATGGAAATAAGAATAATTTAATAATAAGAAAATAATGGAAATAAGAATAAATACAAATAAGAAAATAATGGAATAAAAATAAAAATAAGAAGTCTATCAACAAGCTCCGCCATTTTGTCTCCGTATAGCGTAAAATCCGCGTTCCTCGAATATTAACCCGACGATTTTACCACAATCTAATTTCTTAAAATAATGAAAATAAGAATAAATAAAAATATGAAAATAATGGAAATAAGAATAATTTAATAATAAGAAAATAATGGAATAAAACTAAAAATAAGTCTATCAACAGTCTCCGCCATTTTGTCTCCGTCCAGCGTAAAATCCGCGTTCCTCGAATATTAACCCAGACATTTCCACGCGTTCGTAAACATTACAATTCGTTATTTTATCTCGTTTCTGGTGTTGGCCTAGTTTTATTTAGTCGTTCATTACGCACAATGGGAACAGCGACACGAATTCGCTCCGCTTACGTGCATTCCGTTTCGGCCACAAAGAACGAAAGCGAGGAGGAAGAAAATGAGAGTCTGAACTTCACGCTTCGTTTCCGGTAAAGGGATTAAGAAATTTATTGTGACGTGAATTTAAATGCGACACCTCGATGGAGGGTATGTTACTTAAGACCGTGACAGATCGTTACGGTTCCCTGCAACCTTTTTTTTCGCGTTTCAAGCACGAACGAACCCGAGAAATGGCGGGATCATTGTACACGCCGAATGCTCTGCCCTTTTTTCTTCGAATACTTAACGTTTTATATTTTTACAGCTCTTCAAGTTTTTCTGCGATGCTTAACATGGTTCGTGCCACGTTTCTTGAAAAACCGTTATCCGAGCTTTGTGATGCACGATGCAGGAATGTAATTTTCCGAGAACTCGGATTTCTGCTTTATACTTACCAGATCCTGCGCGAAATTATTCTTGCAAAATGTTACTGCGGTAATAACGCAACGTTCACCGTACCGTTTCAAATGTGTTCTTATTACGGTTTACTGTTATTGCGAATAACCAAAGAACGGGCCCTGTAATTTCTCGTGCTGGATTAATCGAAATTCAGGATTTGTAACGAAGAAATATTAGAATTTTACTTGGTGTTGTAAGATTACTTGGTAAGTTGTTATGAGTTTACATGATGTCAGATGTGTTTGAACAGATTCTTATTTGCGAAATTTTTTTTTTATATACTAGTGATTTTATAACCTCTAAATTATCGTGTACAATTTTTATTCTGAAATCTTTTTATAGTATCTCATATATTGTATTTGAAATATTTGTTTATAACAGCACATGAATATTTGCACATATAACTAAATTGTAGAAGATGCAATTTGAAATTTAAGATAAAAAAGAATAAAAAATAATACACAATTTAAAATGGAAAACTGAAAATCCCTAGATTCTGAAGCCCCTAGATTCCCAAATTTCTAGATTCTCGAATTCCTAGCTTCTCAAGTCCCTAGATTCACAAATCTCTAGATTCCCAAATTCCTAGATTCTCAAATCTCTAGATTCCCAATTTCCTAGATTCCTAAATTCCTAGCTTCCCAAGTCTCTAGATTCTCAAATGCCAAAATTCCCAAATTTCTAAATTCCCAAGTCCCTAGATTCCCAAATTCCCAAATTCCCAAATTCCTAGATTCTCAAATTCTCAAATTCCTGAATCCCCAATTCCCAAATTCCTGAATTCCCAAGTCCCTAGATTCCCAAATTTATACATTTTCAAATTCCCAAAGTCCTGAATCCCTAGAATGTCAAATTCCTAGATTCCAAAGACCCTAGATTCCCAAATTTCTAGATTTTCAAATTCCTATATTCCCAAGTCCCTAGAGTCCCAAATTCCTAAATTCCCGAATTCCTAGATTCCCAAATTCCTGAATTCCCATATCCCTAGATTCCCAAATTTCTAGATTTTCAAATTCCCAAATTCCTGAATCCCCCAATTCCCAAATTCTTGAATTCCCAAGTCCCTAGATTCCCAAATTTATACATTTTCAAATTCCCAAATTCCCGAATCCCTAGAATGTCAAATTCCTAGATTCCGAAGTCCCTAGATTCCCAAATTTCTAGTCACCCAAATTTCTAGATTCCCCAACTTCTAGATTACCAAATTCCTAAATTCCCAAATTCCTAGATTCTCAAATTCCCAAATTCCTGAATCCCTAGAATGTTAAATTCCTAGATTCCCAAATTCCCACATTCCCGAATCCCTAGATTCCTAAATCCTTAAATTTTCAAGTCACTAGATTCCCTAATTCCTATATTCCCATATCCCAAATTTCCCAAAAATACTATCGAACCAGATCCATAGATCTCCACATCCCTAATTCCCCAAATCCCAATTTCCTCAAATATCTCTATCCCCAAAATACTCTCCATCATAATCCCTAAATTTCCAACTCCTTAAACCCCGAATCCCCTATTTCCCTCACTCCTCTACCCCAAAATGCTCTTTAAATCCCTAGATTCCTACACTATATTTATAAATTTTATAAATTTCTCAACAAATATTTTTCGCATCACCTTGAACTCCAACCCTTAACCTACCAGCACAAACTGCACAGATAACTTGAAACTAGAAATAAAACCCTAAAAATATAACAACACACTTCAAGAATCCCAAAAATTTGATTATCTCAATAAAAAAGAATACTTATCACCACCCTTATGGTGGTAGCCAATTAAAATTTGATATTTATCCTTCACAAACTTGAAACCTCCACATGGAACTTGAAAATGATAATTTTTCCAAGAAATTTGAAGAATCTTTCGAACAGGTACATCTAGGGTTCAATTTCCATGTAACGGATCTACACATGAACATACACTTACGAGACTGTGTTTCAGTTATGGAGAGGCATGTGCTCCTCTATGATTAAGTCCCCTAGACCGAATTATCGGTTTTAGCGAGGCGGTTCTTGAGTTTACTATACCTCTAACACAGATGTTCGTTCTCGTGCTGTGATTACACGTGCGAGGGTGAACAGGAATCTTACCCTTGCTGTCGATTCGCCTGTATGAAGTGACCGTGAATGCGTTAGTTAATTCGCTACTGTAGATGTCTACATAACGCGGTAGATACGTTACAGGTTATATACATAAGCTTCACGGCTGCGACCACGTTTCCGCATGTGGGTGCACATGAGATGGGAAGTAAGCCGAGCTGTATCAGTTTCTCTGCGTTAATACGAATGAATTTCTTGCTGTGTTTGCCCTCGTACGTTTTTACGGTGTAATTAGTGCGTTTAGTATGCGGTGTTTGATATTCTGAGGGGAGAGTGTGATGGAGGAATATTGGGGTGTTAGCGATAAGAGTTTTGATGGGAATAGAGATGTGGACGAATTTTTGGGGGTGATTTTTGAGGAAATTGAAGTATTGTGAAGCGGTGAACTTTTTGGTGAAGTTACTATTTTAGTGTTTTAGTATTTTAGTATTTTAGTATTTTAGTATTTTAGTATTTTAGTATTTTAGTATTTTAGTATTTTAGTATTTTAGTATTTTAGTATTTTAGTATTTTAGTATTTTAGTATTTTAGTATTTTAGTATGCTATTATTTTATTATTCTACTACTCTACAATTTTACTGCCTTAATAATTTACTACTTTACTACTTTACTACTCTAGAATTTTCATATTTTAATATTTTTCTATTTTGTGACTTTACAATTTTACTACCTTATTCTTTTACCATTTTGCTATTCTACTGCTTTTCAATTCTACTATTTTACTATTCTACTACTCTACAATTTTACTACTTTAATAATTTACAATTTTACTACTTTAATAATTTACTAATTTACTACTTTACTACTTTACTACTTTACTACTTTACTACCTTACCACTTTACTACTCTACTATTTTAATATTTTTCTATTTTGTAATTTTACTATTTAACTATTCTACTATTTTACTATTTTATTACTCTACAATTTTACTAGATTAATAATTTACTAGTTTACTACTTGACTACTTGACTACTTGTTACCACTCTACTATTTTAATATTTTTCTATTTTGTAATTTTACTATTTTACTACGTTATTTTACTATTTAACTGTTCTACTATTTTACTATTTTATTACTCTACAATTTTACTAGATTAATAATTTACTAGTTTACTACTTGACTACTTGACTACTTGACTATTTTACTTCTTTACTACTCTACTATTTTAATATTTTTCTATTTTGTCATTTTACTATTTTACTACGTTACTATTTTACTATTTAACTGTTCTACTATTTTACTATTTTATTACTCTACAATTTTACTAGATTAATAATTTACTAGTTTACTACTTGACTACTTGACTACTTGACTATTTTAATTCTTTACTGCTCTACTATTTTAATATTTTTCTATTTTGTCATTTTACTATTTTACTACGTTATTTTACTATTTAACTGTTCTACTATTTTACTATTTTATTACTCTACAATTTTACTAGATTAATAATTTACTAATTTACTATTTGACTACTTGACTATTTTACTTCTTTACTACTCTACTATTTTAATATTTTTCTATTTTGTCATTTTACCATTTTACTATTTCAACACATTACTACTCGATTATTTTACTGCTTTGCTATTTCACTGTTCAACTAAACAACTATACTACTATTCTACTGTTCCATTGTGCTGCAATATTACCACATATACGTAAAATTATTTAATCTATTTATTCAAAATATTCGATTATTAATTTATTACCATTTACGCAAAGAGAAGTATATAATTTTTCGTTACATCGTTTCAATAACAAGTAACCTTTTATTAATAGTATTTCAGGTTATATAATTTACAGTAGACTGTTAGCAACGTTTATCGAAAATTATATAAAAGGAGATTCTTTCTGGGTCCAAATTCTCATTCCTCGCTTGGTTTACCATCATCAATAGATTTCCCCAGAGGATCGTTAAATACGCAAGGCTTGATGTTTGGAGCTGTTTTTCCAAGGACTTCGCACCTTTTTTACGTGTTACACCTACCAACTTGATGAAAAAATAATCTTGACGGAAATTGTAAAAATTTTGTGCTTTCGTTTGTGGAGAATTGCATTAAAGTTAGGAAAAAGTGGATTATATGTACAAAAAAATAATATATCTAATTTCCATATTTCAAATCTTCCAATTTTCAAATTTCAGATCTCCAAATTTCCAAATTTCTTTTGTCACGATTATATCTTTCAAGCTTATACCTAGATTAATGACTGCAGGTTTTATTAGTGCATATCAGGACAGGCAAGTAGACCTCATTGTATATTCATAAGCCTATGATGAATGAATAAAGCTAGTAATTAGTTCCATTAGTGTGAACAAATTAATTATTGCTTAACAATATCCTGATGAAATATGCACGAGCCTATTACACCGCATACAAGGGAACACAATAACTGAATTACTATGATAATATTATGCGAATATAAAACACTAAATTGACGTTGAATTACTATTCTCCCATAACTTTATACAGCTTTTAAATTGAAAAATTGTAATTGCAATTTAGGAGCAGTAAATGTAAAATAAAATGAAACGAAATAAAATAAAATTAAAAATAGGAAAAGAAATAAATAATACAAAATTGACAAATAAATAAATAAGATGAAATAGAAAAATAAATGAATACCCCATGAAAAGTAAAGTAATACACCTTCATCCCCTTAAAAATGAACAGAGATTTAAAAAAAAGAAAGTTTCTTAATAATTTAAAAAAGATAGTTCGCGAACGAGTGAAATAATTCCAACATGAAAATTACTAGGCAAAGTATTAAGTAATATCATAGTCGTGGTATGTTCGCCGTCGCAAAGAATTCTGAAGAAAATTTCATCACGAACCGCGGGATTATTTAGCCGACGGCCGAGCATTCCCGCAAGTTCTGAAACAAGGGCTTCGACTTTGAATTCTAAAGTCGATTTCCTAAAGATGTATCCCCGTACATGGGGATAATTCTGCAATTTCAAAGTTTTGTCTCGTAGTACCTGTAAAGGCGCAAGTAAGGGTGAAATCCGATAGAGTAGTTCGTTAAGAAAGCACTTTTCTGTCCCGTTATCGTAAAAACTTAAAGTCCGCGCGAATTTCGTATACTGCGGAACGGCCGAACATGACCGGCTGCGATTTAAAGTTACGAGCGTACAATGAATTTGATCAAAATGATTGCAAACTTACGATCCATGATTTACTTTCAACGGTATTCTTTAAAAGGCTCGCAAACTTTGTTAAATGTAATCGTTTCACTGCGAACCATTCTGAAACTGCCCATTCCCATATCATCCCGAGTTCCTAGATCGTCAAGTTCCTAGATTTCCAAATGTCTAGATTCCCCAACTCCTATGTTACCAAATTCCTAGATTCCCAAATTCCCGCATTCTCGAAACCCTAGATTCAAAAATCCCTAGATTACCAAATTCCTAGACTCCCCAATTCCTAAATTCCCCAACTCCTAGATTACCAAATTCCTAGATTCCCAAATTCCAACATTCCCGCATTCCTGAATCCCTAGATTTCTCAAGTCCCTAGATTCCCAAATTTCCACATTCCTACATTCCCGAATCCCTAGATTCCCAAATTCCTAGATTCTCAAGTCCCTAGATTTCCAAGTTCCTAGAATCTCAAATTTCTAGACTCCCCAATTCCCAGACTTCCAACTTCCTAGATTCCCAAATTCCCACATTCCCGAATCCCTAGATTCCTAAATCCCTAGATACCCCGAATTCCTAGATTCTCAATTTCCTATTCTCCCAAATTTCTAGATTCCCCAATTCCCAGACTTCCAACTTCCTAGATTCCCAAATTCCCACATTCCCGAATCGCTAGATTCCTAAATCCCTAGATACCCCGAATTCCTAGATTCTCAATTTCCTATTCTCCCAAATTTCTAGATTCCCCAATTCCCAGACTTCCAAATTCCTAGATTCCCAAATTCCCACATTCCCGAATACCTAGATTCCTAAATCCCTAGATACCACGAATTCCTAGATTCTCAATTTCATAGATTCCCAGATTCCTAGATATCCCAATTCCTAGATTACCAAATTCCTACATTTCCAAATTCCCACATTCCCAAATCCCTAGATTCCTAAATACTTAGATTCCTAAATCCCTAGATTCTCAAGTCCCTAGATTCCCATGTTCCTAGATTCCCAAATTTCCACATTCCCAAATTCCTAGATTCCTAAATCCCTAAATTCTCAAATTCATACATTTTCAAGTCCCTAAATTTCCCAAATTCCCAAATTTCCAAATCCCTAGATTCTCAAATTCATAGAATCTCAAGTCCCTAGATTCCCCAGTTTCTAGATTCCCAAACTCCTACATTCCCAAATTCCTAGATTCCTAAATCCCTAAATTCCCAAATTCCTAGATTCCTAAATCCCTAAATTCACAAATTCATAGATTCTCAAGTCCCTCGATTCCCAAATCCCTAGATTCCTAAATCCCTAAATTCTCAAGTCCCTAGATTCCCAAGTTGATAGATTTCCAAATTCATAGACTCCCAAATATTTAAATTCCCCAATTCCTAGACTTCCAAGTTCCTAGATTGCCAAATTCCAACATTCCCGCATCGCTAGATTCCTAAATCCCTAGATTCTCAAGTCCCTAGATTCCCAAATTCCTAAATTCCCCTATCCCAAATTTCCCAAACACCTTTGTCCCAAAAATACTATTGAACGAAATCCCTAGATTTCCACATCCCTAATTCTCCAAATTCCAATTTTCTCAGATATCTCTATCTCCAAAATACCCTCAAAATCCCTAAATTCCCAAATCCTTAAATGCAAAAATTCCTAGTTTTTCAAATTCCTGCATTGTTAAATCCCTAAATCCCGAAATCCCAATATCTTTCTAATCAAATTTAAGGTAATTGTAATTTCTTACAGTAATGACTACTAGAATATATTGTAAAGTTTAATTAAGCAAAAATGTATTATAGTTTTAAGTATCTTCAATTGGAGTCTATGAGATTCAATTTACTTTTGAATCACCCTATATAATCTTCAAGACAATTTCCATTATCCTTGTGTTGCAAAACTTCTATAGATAGAAGTTAAAAAAAAATATTATTCCCATCACTACATAAAAATAGGAAAACATAATTTGAAATAATGAGAGTTACGAAAGTCACCTATATTATTTAGCTGTACAAAGTACAATGCAACGAAGTGGTAAAGAAAAAGTCTGAAGTAGTCCAAAAGTAAAATACAGCGTGTATCCATTTTGTTGTGGCCGACACGTGAGATAATGCGTTCAAAATGGACGACCGCGAGGACATTTTCGCGAGACGTTTGCCAGTGGTTGAAAAAGCGTTCCAGTATGGCGCCGGCCACTGCGTCACTGGCGGGAGTTCATCTTGCAGAACAGGATTGTACCTTATCCCGGTATCTGTCTCGGTGAAGATGCCGCGGACAGGAAGTCTGGAGACGACCTAGTCGGTTAGTTCGTTTAAAAGTGTTCCCGGAGTGTTGGCCGTTCTTGGCCTGTTCCTGTTAAATTCCACCAATGGGCATCTCCCGACGGCGGTATACACTCCTCCATATTTTCCGAAATTTTCTTCCTTTTAGCAACTTGGACTCTGACCAAACTTTGTCCTCGAATCGGCCTAACTTCCGTCTCGCGGAGACGAATGATCCTCGGACCTCTTCCCCTTTCCATCACCGTTTCCCGCCGGTTCCGGTGCTTCCGCCCTTTTGCTTTTTCACCCTCATTCGACCGGTCCCCTCCCTCCGCGACGGACCCTACCGAACTAACTTATAAGTTATGTTTTCGAGTGAACTTTGCTGGCAACGCGGGATTTCGAAACTTTGATATTCGATAACTCCGTGTTCGCGCGAGCAATCCTCACTTTCCGCCCTTTCACCGGGATAAGTCTGGGTAATCTTAGGTCTGCGATCCAGGATTCTCACGGTATCCCGATGTTTGGGACTCGGAGCATCTCGGACCAGCAGTTTCCTGTAGCCGTAAAAATTAGATTTCGTCCAAGTAGGAATTCGATCACCGTAGCTTCCGATTTCCCCTCCAAGTCGACAATAGTTCGTCAGAAGTTGGCTGCTAGAGTTCCCCGCTAAGGATACGTGTTCCTGAATCAGCCGGGAGAGTACCACAATTGAGTAACATTAGCGCCGCGATGAGGCTCTACCTATCCCGATGGAATTTTCCATCAAACAGGGCTTTTCGAACGGTCGGTATTTATGATCGCTCGTAAAATCGGATGGGCAGAGGCGCCGTTTGCGTAACATCCTATAATACTTCACCCTCGCCCTTCAGGCGTGGCCGTTGTACAGTCCGAACCAAATCTGGTTTAGGGAGAATATGAGAACCGAGGGTGAAACGGACACTTCATCGTTCATTTTCGGATCTTTAAGAATTTGGAAATTTTTAGTGGAGTCAAGAATTTGAAGACCTTGGTACTTGAGGATGATGTCAAGAATCTGAAAATCTTAGCACTTTAGGATGAAGTGAAGAATTTAAAGACCTTGGTATTTGAAGATGAAGTGAAGAATTTGAAGACCTTGGTATTTCAGGATGAAGTGAAGAATTTGAAGATCTTGGGAATGGATTCAAGGATTTGGCACGTTTTTAATGAAGTCAAGAATTTGAAGACCTTGGTACTTGAGGATGATGTCAAGAATCTGAAAATCTTAGCACTTTACGATGAAGTGAAGAATTTAAAGACCTTGGTATTTGAAGATGAAGTGAAGAATTTGAAGACTTTGGTATTTCAGAATGAAGTGAAGAATTTGAAGATCTTGGGAATGGATTCAAGGATTTGGCACGTTTTTGATGAAGTCAAGAATTTGAAGACCTTGGTACTTGAGGATGATGTCAAGAATCTGAAAATCTTAGCACTTTAGGATGAAGTGAAGAATTTAAAGACCTTGGTATTTGAAGATGAAGTGAAGAATTTGAAGACCTTGGTATTTCAGGATGAAGTGAAGAATTTGAAGATCTTGGGAATGGATTCAAGGATTTGGCACGTTTTTGATGAAGTCAAGAATTTGAAGACCTTGGTACTTGAGGATGATGTCAAGAATCTGAAAATCTTAGCACTTTAGGATGAAGTGAAGAATTTAAAGACCTTGGTATTTGAAGATGAAGTGAAGAATTTGAAGACCTTGGTATTTCAGAATGAAGTGAAGAATTTGAAGACCTTGGGAATGGATTCAAGGATTTGGCACGGTTGGGATATAAAAACATATGGATACGGGAATGTAGGGATTAGGTGGTATGGGAAAGTGGGTATATAGGAATGTTAAGATACGTGATGGATGTTTAGAAATCAGGAAGATTGAAAATTTAGAAATTTGGGGACATAAATATTTGAAGACTGATCTGAGGATGGATGGATACAGGTATCTAGTAACTTAGTGGTACAGGATTTTGAGAATCTAGGAATTTCGAAATGTAGGTATTTTTATAATTGTAAGATCCGAGGATTTTAGAAACTAGGGAAATGTTTATCTGGGTATTTGGAAATCGAGAAATTTGGGAACCTAGGAATTTGGGGACATTTTGAAGGTTCAGTGATTTGAGAATTTTAAGGATCTAGGGATACGAGTGTTGACAAATTTAAGAATCTAGGGATATTGATATCTAGAAGTTGAAGAATCTAGGGATATTGATATCTAGAAGTTGAAGAATCTAGGGATATTGATATCTAGAAGCGTAGAAATCTAGGGATATTGATATCTAGAAGCTTAGGAATCTAGGGATATTGATATCTAGAGTCTTACGAAGTTTTAAGAATTTAGGGACATAGATATCTAGAAATTTTTGCATCTAGGGATATATAAATGTAGAAACTTGAGAATCTAACAATTTTGGAGAGCTTAGGAATTTTGGAATAAAGAAATTTGAGACTTCGGATATTTAGGAACTAGCAAATTCGAAAATATGACAATCTAGAAATTTAGAAATTTGAAAAGTTTGAAATCTGGTAATTGAAAAAATTTGAAAATGAAGAAATTTGAGAATTAAAAATATTTAAAAATTTGAAAAGTGCAATATTTGGAGACTTGAGAGTGTAGAATTTTCAAAGTCTGAAAATGTGAGAGTTCTGAAAATCTGAAAATTTGGTTATTTATGGATTTGAAAGATCCATAATTTGAATACTCAAAGGTTCAGAAATTCGACAACTCGAAACCTTGGTAACCCAAAAATTCGAAAATCCGAAAATCCAAAAACTCGAAAACTCATAACCTTGATAACCCGAAAATTCGAAAAGTCAAAAACTTGAAAATCGAAACCTTGATAACTCAAAAATTCGAAAACTCAAAACCTTGATAACTCGAAAATTCGAAAATTCGAAAACTCGAAACCTTGATAACTCGAAAATTCGAAAGTTCGAAAACCCAAAAAGTCGAACCCTAAAAACTAAAAAATCACAAGAATTCAATAATTCAAAAAATCCGAAATCTCGATATTTCCAAACATTTCGAACACAAAGATGGAAGAATCTGAAAGTTTCTGTCATATACACACACCTTTATCCGAAAGAAGCCTACATTGCACCCGAATGTACTTCATCGACCAGTCATTTTCGAAGCAGTCTCCTCGACTTCCGTTCTCGCAAAGACTGCCTCCACTGTTATTAGCTACATAACCATTTCGAAGCCATCCATCGACGAATTCACTTCCGACTCTTTCGCTCCCCTGTTCGAGACACAGCGAGGATTCTCCCTCTGCTTGGCACAATCAACTTTCCTTAATCCTTGACGAATCAATAGGGAAAGAAGTCTTGCTGTTACAGTAGTCACGGGAGTCTGACTGCCTTTGAATATGATGAACTTCGGACGTACTTATTACTCGAGGGATTGAACAAGTATTGTCTTCACGCGACAGGCTCGATTGTCTCTGGTAAGATCGAGAAATGTACTTTCATTGTTTTGCGAAGGTCAAAAGGTTGTCATGGTGGAGAGATTTATTCACCTCGATGAACGAATATTGTAATATTATGCGTTTCATGGAACTCTATTGTATCAACTAATGTAGGTTCATTTGTAAAGTGAATGTATATCTGTTGTTTCATTTTTAATAAAATTTAGAAAAATAGCATAAGCGGATTTAAGTTTGAATACAAAGTGATATATGACGATATAAATTTGGAATCAAACAGCATTCAAAAATAGTTATAAAACAAGAGTCCTCCGCAGTGAAAAGAAGTCCATCCCTTAAAAATTTCACGACTCAGACCGATCGATTATCATCAAATATATAGGTATTATCGTAATTGAAGTAACACGGAAAGCCCGGAGTGGAGGTCACTTGATATCTTTTCTTCCAAAAACTTTCAAGGCACTCGACCTTTCGCTGAAAAGCTGACGTCACTTGATCGTTCCTTTTTATACCCGGAGTATTTCCACGTTAGGTGCACAGAGAGACAGATGAATTACCTTTCCAAGTAACCGCGGCTCAAAGGGACCGCGACGAGTTCGCCGGCGCTCTATCGAGTTCGCCGGCACTCTATCGAGTTCACCGCAAAGGGAAAGGTCCACAGTTACCGGCACGAAGGGGTAGAACCCCAAAAAAGAATGGCACGATGGAGACCCCAATTATCCGTATAATCTCGAGCAACGAGACGATATCTCGTCGGTGTAGTCAGTTTCACTTTGCGACACGATAAGACCAGGTTAAATATGGCGAGTCCATAGACTGTCTCGCGGGATATTTCGAAAAGGGGAGACGTATTAATGTAGAAGCTTATCAATCCGTTCTCCTCGTTTCTCTTCGAATTCGCTGATCGTCTTGCCCCCATTTTCAGAGCTAACACGCAGACGGACGGTCCATTATCGACTTAGCACGGGGACATAATCGAACGCTAATTATGCTAATATTTTATCGCGACGAATTAAACTTTTCCTGTGTTTGATGGCCAGGGTTATACGAGTGCTGGCCTGTTATGATTAGTTATGTGGGGTATAGTATATTGTTTGTATATCATATATTGCAAGTATGGTATATTGTATGTATATTGTGTAGTATAGTGTATTGTGCACTGTGTTATAAGTGTAGTATGCTGCATAGTATATTGCAGTCACTGCGTATTGTACAGTATATTGCAAATATAGTATATTTTATAGTATATGTTCACTTGATAACTTGGTAATTTGCAAGTTGGCGATTTGGTAACTCGACGATGTGGTAATTTGATAATTTGGAATTTTTATAATTTAATAACTTAGTGAATTTGGTCATCTGGTAATCTTGAAGTTTGATATCTTGGTTTGATCATTTGATGCATTCGAACTTTGATAATTTTGTAACTCGAGAATTTTCAATTTTGACTTTTACACTCATTTAAGTTTTGGAATTTACAAATTTGGTAATTATGAAACTTGGAAATTTAAAGTACAATTGAAAATGTCAAGTTTTGAACATATAAAATTCGGAAGTTTTGGAAATCGAGTAATTTAACAATTTGCAAGCTTGAAGACTGTAATTGTAAAAAATTTGTGATTCACCACTATTCTCCAATAAATATCTAATTTTCAGCACATCTCTACGGAACAACCTTTACAAAATTTATCGAATTCACTTGCGCCGTTTTCCTTATACTATATTTAAAAAGCTACCCATGAAATTTCAAGTATTACCGTTAACGTAAATAATTGATGCAAACAATCCGGTCTTGAAACGTGTTTCCTCTCTTTACCGGACGATTTTCCGCGGTAACCTTTTGTGCTAAATTTCTCATAAATTTTGCGCGATACCGTTCGGTGGGTTTTAAAGTATTTTCACCCTGTTCTTCCCTGTGAGCGCGAGCAAAATGAAAATTTGAACAGGAGCTGTTCATGAAATTACGTAAACCGTTCGATAGTTGCAGAATATTTCGGGTCGCTGCTTTCCATACAGTCTGATGTTGACTCACCTCTACAGCTGCGAATCAGTTTTCATATAAACGAGAATTTCCAGCCTTTCTGACGCGACATCAACGTCCTTCCCAACTTTTTCAATGATCCGTGTGCCGACCTAGTTTCGCGACTCGGTTTCGTGACAAAAATTATAAGAAGCGTTGAACCAGCGTGTATATCGAACATGCGTTTTGCTTCGTTGCATTGGCTGAATAAACTTTCGGAACAATCGGAGGAACTTGGACAATTTATACAGGGTGTTCCATAAATCTACAAGGCCGATTCTACACAATGAGTCGAAAAAGTAATTAACGTGGCTGATCACTATGTCCACTTAACGAATGAGAAACAAGTAAATCTATAAAAATACTATTACCCGGGTACCACAAGTGCGACAGTTCGCACAGAGCAACCGTCAGGGAGGGTGGCTAACGAGATAAGAGATGTAGGGTGAAACAGTATACACAGTGTTCCATAAATCTACAAGGGCGATTCTACATAAAACAAGTCCAAAATGTACAAATTTTTGCATCCCAAGTTTTCTAAAAAATCGAGTTCGAATATTTGTTAAGCACTCGTGCACTCGATTATCCGCTGCTTATCCACTCGAGTCCACTGGTTTGATTTGGTATGATCGAATGCAGCAAGTTTGAACGAAGAATTTTTCTTCGACTCCGTTATAACGATATCGACCCACGATTATTATGACGAGATACGAAAGCTCCACACTCGATAAGCGTCTGTTCTGTTCTTTGCGTTACTCGTCCGTCAAGATGGCGACCAGGGTACCTTTGTAATATTCTGCCGCTGCGAAAGCATTGCCCTCGCAAGCTCCTAGTGCACGAACCGTATCGGTGTATTCACGATTGCTGTCTTGACACTTTAACAGCTTCAATGCTGCTAATTCTTTAGTAGAAATGACCCATGCCAGCCATCGCGAGATTAACGGTCCCATATTGCGTGTAGTTACAAGCTAAATCGGATAACAAAGCTCGTGGCTGCGCGCGTGTCAACGAATACTCAAAATCCATTCTCCAGAAAACTTTGCTTTGAATAAAAAAATTTCAGTGCAAATTTTAGACTAATTTGTTCTGGTACAATCAGTTTCTGGATTATTGCACGACTTACGGAGTACACTGTACTTTTGAGCTTGCGTGGATGCACACGATAATACTGAGCAATTACAGAAATTATACACGCGAATAAATTCTACTTTCTACAAAGTTGCGTAAAATCAAGAACGAAATGTTGGTCTTGACGTTGCAGTTCTGACGTTGTTCCGTGAAACAGGAATGGAAATATAACTGTGATGGAAAGATATGAATAGTTACAACTGATTGTAGTGCGTGTTTAAAGGACTGGTACTTTTAGTGCAAACGAGGATTTTATCTTTAGCACCGGCGAAAGTTTTGTTACTGGGTCAACAGATATTGAAAAGTACCGAACGCTTGGTTGAGTTTTTTTAATTCTACCATTCACCTGAATTCTGCAAGCAGTTCCTACTTTTATGAAATACTCTGTGCTGCAGGTGTGCATGTGGAACTTAGGTGTATAAGTTGAATACTTTAGAATTATTTCTTTGACAGTTGTATGTAATAGTGATTACTCATTTTTCTGAAGTCGTAAAAGAGTTCTGATTCTGAGACAATTTTGGAGGACTGTGAAATTTGAGGTGGGTTTAGAAAAATTATTTTTCGAAGTAAAATATAAAATTTCTGTACTTTCAGATTTTTGGATTCTGTAATTTTTCGAAATTATATTCACAATTAAATGAACGAAAATTACGAGTATGAATAATGTAAATAATGTGAATTAGGTGAATAATGTAAAAACTATTAATAATGTTACTATTAATACGAAAATAATCTGAATTAAATCTTCCAAAAATAAATAATAACACTAAATTTCAAAATTATACCCCACACATTACCACTTCCAAGAATAAAATAATACTAGTACAAAGAACCTGTTAAACTTTGAAGAAGAACAGTTGCAGCAATTAAGACGTATAAAACGCAGTGCCCCAGAAACGAGCATAAAATACCAAAATAGAGAACAAGTACATGTATGAGTGAAAAGGGAAAGGAACAAAAAGGAAGAAGGATGAGCGCGTCAGTCGGAGTGTGACAATTTAGAAAAAGGTCCCTACGGAGGAAGAGAAATTGTGAAGCCCCTTTTGCACGGCTACCAGGTGTCCCAAAAGACTATTTCCCATCGGTTTCTTGACGAAAACGTTTTACACGATATTGTAGTTCGATGTAGACTGTCAGTAGAGAAGTTGTCTAAAAGTAGGCTGTCTCATTCTCGCCATTTACTTGTTCAAGTCACTTCAAGGACCTTTTACATAACTACACGTTTTTGCCCGTAAACTTCACAAATGTTTAAGAACGGTATGAAAACTGTCTGCAAACTTTTGTTTAAAAACGTTTAGCATAGATCTGTATAAAATATATGTTTCATAATATTTGTGCACAAAAATATGCAGATCTACATGCTCATATATGAGCTGAGGGCCATTTCACATTGATGCTGTTTTCTCGTGATTAACTTTTCAGTTCCTGTGACTTGATAAGGGTTATTCATTTTTATTGAGGAACCTTGAATTTTTGAAACAAAGAATGTTTCGTTACAATATCTTATAATTTTATAGAATTTATATCTGTAAGTCTCAAACAGTGTTAATTGAGCCTGGATCGTGAAAGACTCAAGCCTCATATTTTTCAGAATATTTCTGGGACTAATGAAATTTTGATATAACTAAAATAGTCTTCATCTTTTGGAGATTTGGTGTCCCACAAAACGTACTTGATATGAACAAAGTAAAATCCTGTCAACGAATCATAAATATTTATCTCACTCTCAGTGAGCAGTCACAGAGCTTCCTTCACCGGGCAATTTCCTCGCGTAATCACATCCTGCTCGCAAAGAATCAGCAGAGGAAAGTAGGAGCGAAATAACCAGGAAAAAAGGTGTTTGTAATCCAGCTAGGGTCCAGCGAAAGAAGTTAAAGCGGGCCAAAACAAATTTCCTCGTCCACAATACGAAATTAGTTCTGCGGCATTGGGGGTTGGATCGAGGTTCACCGTTTGCCCGGGCACGGGTAGATTTTCCTCGGTGGTCTGTCTGCCCGCCGAGAGGATCGTTGCAATTAGAGCGTCGGTTGCCACCGATGGAAAACGGGGTCGTTCGGTCTTTTCGAGGTTAGAGGGCAGTAACGTTTTCGGTGCCACGGGCGGATAACGATAGAAGGGAACCAACTTGCAGACAATGCGAAACGATTTCCATCCCCGGTGTTACAAGCCGGCCTCACCTCGTTGCTCCAGGAATTCGGTCGTTCTGAATTCATTCGGAAGCTCGGACACGCGAAAAAAGGAACAAACTGACGACCGTATGGAGACGCAAAGATGGCCGACCGACGAAATGCTGCTGCGCGGATCGAACTGTTATTACGCGATTAAATCGTTACGAATCGTTCGGTGTTTACATAATTTTATCGCTGTATGTGCTGTTTGATCCTGTTCCCGCTACGGAAAGTTTAATCGCTGATTAACGAGTTTGCAGGATTTTGCTGAAATTATTGGGCAAATGTGCTTTTTAATTAAATGGTGCGGGATGTCAAAACAGTTTTACAGCTAAATGTGATCACGTGTAGTTTTGTACAAGTAAAGATATATTTAACATAACCTCAAACAGATGTGTACTATAACCTCAAAATATATTCTCAAATATTTAAGAAAGTTTGGTGTTTAACTGTTAAATGTAACAATTAACGTCAGTTGTAGGATTTTATTAAAATTATTGAGGATGTGTGTTTTGTAATTGAACAGTATACTTGCATGATTTTTATACTCATATAATTTATTTATACTCTGTAACATGTACGTATGAATACTTTCATGTGAAAACGTTGTGAAGATACTCAACATATCCTCAAAAATTCTTTCTTGAATGTCAGAAAATATTCAATTTGAATTTCAGAAAATATGAATAACTAATACAAGGTTTATAAAATTGCTGGGAAGTGCATCTTTTTAGATTTTATTAAAATTATTGATGAACTGTCGTGCTTAGTTGAATAGTCAGTTTTTTATTTAGGTTGTGTATGATTTTTACATTGATATAGTTTCATGGTTGGTATGTGAAAATATGTCTGAATATTTTTGTATAAAAAAGTAGTGAAAGTATTTAACATAACCTCAAAATGTTAGTGAAGATGTAGTATTTAATCTAACCTCAAGGTATTAATGAAGATACTTAACCTAACCTGAAAGTATTAATCAAGATACAGTACTTAACCTAACCTCAGAACTGTAACACAGATATAACTACAAACAGATAATAAAGATAGCATAACATCAAAAACAGTACTTAACCTAACCTGAACGTATTAATGAAGATACAGTACTTAACCTAACCTCAAAAATGTAATAAAGAACTACAAACAATAAAGATAGCATAACCTCAAAAAGGCAAGAAAAACCCAGTTCTCAACCTAACCTAAAAAACTGATACCTACCTTATAAAATCTTGCGATATGCAATAATTTTTAATGAAAGTTTAACACGAGTTCTCATAAAAATATCCTATTTCTTCTGGTGTTAAATGCACCTCTTAAAAAATACATAGTAAGTAGCCAGTTATACGTCGATGTTGCAAGAAAAAGGCGGTCGTTACGTTCAATGCCAAATCGTCAGAGTGCCAAATAGCCCGAGGTACAGAAGCAAAAGAGAAAAATGAAATGGTGTGTGCCACGGTCGCGTAGATTTGATCAATGGGAACAACGCGACGTCAGTTCGCCGCTTCATCGGCGACGCGATCGAGCTTCGTTTCTCATCCCCTTCAAAACCCTCACTTTCTGTCCCGTTTCTTCGTTTCGACGATCGTCTTTCACCATTCCGTCGCATCTCTGTCTCCCTCGAACTATCAATCTCCTTGCAACGATCCGAGGAAGGCTGCCTTTCGCGACCAAAACACTTGAGAACGATGTACCAGCCATTACATACCCCAGCGACGACGATTTCGCTGTTGACAGATTCTGCTGGCTCGAGTGTAATTTAATGGTAAATGGTTAGTTGAAAATATACATGCATCGTAGCACACGTGGAATAATATTAGAACACTGCATTGTTTCAATTACTCAGTTTCGTGTAAGGGTGGTTTTGCTGTAGGACTAATTATTAATTGACGAAAAAAATAATTTCAATAGTTCAATAATTTAAAAAAGAATTCGGTACTGAACTCTCGCGAGTATTGCATAATAATAAATAAATATTTTCTACAGGGGAAGTTTGTTTAATGACAAATTATTACAAAATTGTAAAAAGAAAGTGTGATAAAAATTTGAAATTCAAAAAGATAAATGTCTTAAGTAATTTTGTTGATTACGCAATTTTTTATACGTGTAACAGAAATAATATCAAAAATTATTCATGGCATATTTGAAACAGCAAATACACGATTGAAAGGTTAATGGCTCAATATAAAATTAATTAATTTAATTATCCGTGAATTTTAATCAACCCAGTTGGAAACACAATTACGACTGATAAGAATATTAAATAATTGATAATGTAATTTGCTGTAAATGTTTACTAATATAATTTCAGAATATATAATTTTGCATATTTACAACAGAATTCAATAAATTTATGATCGAAGAGTCAGACTCCCATTTGATGAATTTGATTTTCCGTAAATTTCCATCGACCTAATTAATGTAAACCTTAATTAACTAATTTAACTTCGGTAAAGTTGTGTCCACATATTGTGATAGGACCTGTATGCAGGGCCAGTTTGTATTTAATCACGGTAGACGTCATAACTTTTGAAGTGTTCCCTCTTGAACGGGAATACTAACAGAAAGCTGACCTGGTCAAAAGCAGGCAGGTTTGCTCTTTGTTAAACTTGGCTTAGTCTTGGGATAAAGTTCACCCCGTGGTTTAAATGTAAATTATTCGTACAGTGTTGGGCGAGTACGGAAAATTGTTAACGAGAGTTGCGTGCTACTCGGCGTGATATAATTGAAGTTAGTTTAACAAGTCGACAAGTGTTAATTTTAAACAAATTTGTGTTTGGTAAATGTTTCATGGTCTCTCGAGAAAAAGAAAATCCTTAATCCGTTGTTTGTGGAAGTCTGTATAATCTTGAAATTACAACGGGTGAATAACCTTTCGAAACATAAATTTGTGATTCTTTCTTTTGACTAAATGTTTGAATGTCCTGCAATTCTTCACAATTTATCTATGTTCTTAAAAGCTAGCTTAAGTTAAATTAGGTTATGTTACCATAGGTTAGATTAGGTTAGATAGGTAATCAATAATTTAGCGAATTTAGAATCAGATTTTTAATCATACGAGATTGTAAATTTATTGTACATTAGGTTATGTAATAGCAACATGGCGACATTGCAGCAAAATGGCGTCAATACTATGGTCTCAGAACCATAGGTCTATCAAAGCACTGTGAATAGAAAACTCTTGTACTAATTAGAGCTAGAATAATATTGTACTAACTAGAGCTTCTATTACAATTTAAGTCTACTACTGTCATAACCTAAAAAGGATAGTTCCTAGTGTCGACCAAATTTTCTATCACAAACAACCCTCAATTTTTCTCGTTTATTCCTCCATTTTCGTAGCAGAAGACAACGCTAAAATTGTAAATCGAATATTAACACAAAACGTTTAACGATTATTTACTTCCATCGAAGTGCTCACACATAGTAGGGTTATTACTGGTCATTCTTCTAGCAAACTGGTTTCAATCGTTTAACTAGTAATGTCAGTTCGCTGGACCGTTCCAGAATTATGATATTGGCTTGGTCGGTCGATTGCAACGAAAACGTTTTCCATTACATTTACCTGCGCAGGGAGGTTACCTATCTTTCGAGCAAATGGCCGCGACCGGAAGAGAAATCAAGAAAGCATTAAACTATTAGCCGGCGATTTCGCACGTTCCGAATTCATCCAGAATTGGCTACGGTTTCATGAACAGGGATGTTTAATAGCTGCAGCTGGAAAACCGGGGAATCGAGACGGTTCGAGCGGAGCACGTTGAAAGGAACGAGCAAAAGAGGGAAACCGAGAGAACTCAGACGAAAATATGCTCGATCGACTAGGGTCGATTCTCTCGCTGAAATCCTCTCGCGATGATTAGAACTATGGTCCTCGATAAATAGAAGCATAGAGCAGTCCGTTATGGAGTCGTTCGCGAGCTACTTGTTGAACCGTTTGCTCAGAAATGTACACCTTTCATTGCGAAGTCCCGCTGATTTACGGGATCTCTTCGATACCAATATGTCTACTTCCGGTTCGAGGATAATGCCTAAATCATCGTGCATGCGATTGATGCGGCTTCTGGAATTATCGATGTGCTTTCGACTCGAACGTCACTGATGCACTTCCCTACATTTTGTATTGTGCGCAATTCTTTTCGCGACGGTTCTTTGGTTTTCGTCAAGTCGCTCGGTGCCGTTGAAAACGGAGGTCGCTTTCCATACTGGCTTTTATCTTACATATCCGTATATTGTACTTGGTTCATGGTTGAGTTTATAATCTTTTTGTTGTAGCTTTAATTATATTTGTTTCTCAATTTTTTAAATTTCAAATAACTTGTATCGATGATTGAAATTTTGGACTCCATGAAGAATTGGATTTGGTGCTTTTTGGTTCATGGTTGCACGAGAGTTTCTAATCTTTTTGTTGTAATTTCAAGTATTACAATTTTATTTGTTTTTCAGTTTCTTTAATTTCAATTAATTTGAGTTATTTATTGAAATTTTGGACTCCATGAAGATTTGGATTTGGCGCTTTTTGGAGATTTATCTATACAGTTTTTCTAGGTACATTTTTAGGATATGAAATGTAAAGAAAATATGTGATTCAGATACTTTCCAAGAAGCAATTTGAATTAATAATTGAAATTTTGAACTCCATGAAGATTGGATTTGGTGCATTTTGGAGATTTATCTACACAAGTTTTCTAGGTAGACTTTTAGGATATCAAATGTACAGAAAATATATGATTCAGATACATCCCAAGAAGCAATTAGAGAAATGAGAAAAACAGTTGATTGCAGTGTTCATTAATCACGAAAAGTAATTATCTGAATCTCCACTTCTTCGATCGAGGAAAATTTGTGTATTCGAGGTCATTTAATTGTTTCACGTTTAGACGATATTTGAACATTTTCAGCACATGAATCTACGATATATTCAATCACGAATTCAATGTACTGATAAGGGCTGGGTCAGATTAGGTTAGATTAATGGCTGCGTCCAGGTGTGATGATAGATTATTTGATGGTTGTTGGATAATTATGTTATTCTAATTATTTGATAATCACATTGTTTTGATATTTGTCTGATAATTATTTTGACAATTATTTGTTAATTACATTATTGCAATAACAATTTGAGAATTACATTAATGTAATAATAATTTGATAATTACATTATTCTAATCATATGAGAGTCACATGATTTTCATAGTCATTTGATAATTATTTCGATTATTAAACTTTGATAATTATTTAATAATGTGATTACACATTATCAATTCAAAAATGAATTTTACGATCATGAAATTAAAGGAACATTAACAACTTCAAAAATAGATACTTTCTTACATAAACAGTTACAACTAAAAAATTATTCGAAGAATATTGATCGATTGAAGCATCGAATAAAAGTTGTCCCTTTAAATTCATGCAAACTTTAAAAGATCACGAATTTCCCTTGAAATAATTCAAACTTTCGTTTTACGGGGGATAAAATTTTTGAGAATATAATGACAGTCTACCTTCATGTACGCATATTATGAATCTGCAGTAAAAACTTGCAACTTTTTGTTCTTTCCGAGAAACTGGAACGAAAGTACCGCATGTAATATGAACTTTTTCTTGCAGTTGTCCAACTGCCTGAAGAAACCATGATACATCGGTATAATGTTTAACTTTTAACATACACTTCGATAGTAACCATCTAACTATGCATATAATTTATTTAACTTACTCTTTAAAATCTGATTAAATTATTTAACGAAGTATGCGTACTATAACTACTATACATAGAAATTTGAAAAGTGAGAAACCTTAAGAAACCTAAAAAACAAAAATCTTTGAAACCTTAAGAAATTTAAAGAACAAAAATCTTTGAAAGTTAGAAAACTTAAAGAAAGATAAAAACCCCTCCCCTTCATTAATTCCGTATTTTAAGAAAACTGATGAAACTGCACAGTCGAACGTAAAATTGATCAGTTTGCACCGATATCTGTAATCCACAGGAATGTAAACGAGCCAATCATGCGATGAAAAAGTAATTTACAAGGTAGATTCAAAGTTGATAGCCTATACTCGAGTGGCGCGTTCTTGAATTATAAGTGTATCGGATCGATACGTATTAACAATAAAATCGGTGCAGATGGAGGCTCGGGTCTGATTTAAATATCGATAATATCCGTTCGATTGAACCGTTACAAGTGACCACTTCGAAGCAATTAAATTAATCAATTGGTCCGGCGAACTTTGAATCGGTGCACGACAACAGGATACCAGGTAATAAATTCTTGTCTCGAGATGTCCGCAGACGTGGCTGCTTCTTCCTAAACATCAAAGAGTAATATTGGCGGCGCTGGCTTTGCGTATTCCGTTTTCCGCGATGACATCGGCTTTGTGTTTCGACCTGTCCTTCTGTCCGGAACAATTCCTAACAAAAGTTAATTGACAATACGGTGTAACGCAAAAGTCCAAGTGCACAAAGCCGACTGAAAAGAACCACAGGAATTACGAACCGCGAAACGGTCTGTCCGCGGTACAGTAATATCGATAGCTGTTGTTTTACGTACACGACAGAGGATCTGAATTGGAAAAAAATTCAATTAAATTATGTTTCAATCTCGGCAAAAAAGGCCTCGAATTTCAAAGGGACAAAAGGGGACGTTCGGTAATAACGTGGCTCTCGTTTAACGCGGGTGCATAACGTATTTTCTATAAACTCCGAATACTGTATAGGAAATAATTAGTGTACTGGTCTGGTATTTTGTCGAGTTAATTGAAATTTTCGATGACGTTAATAGGAGACGCGAAAATATGATTGGAGGAATCGGCAATTTTTCAAGCTCCGTTTCGTTAAACATTTCATTATCCCATTATCGTTTAAACGGGAATCGATTATCCAATTACCGTTCGTGCAAACAGTATCGTTCGGTTGTAATTAAATACTTTATGGAGAAGTAGAAAAATTCAGCAGCGCGTTAATTCGTTTTAGCCGCTGATAATATACGGCGATACGTATTAATGAAAGGTAAATATTTCAGGTGTTCCTACACGATTTCGATGCCATTTGAACATTGATTCGCCTTCGCATCCGTCATATTAACACATAGCAATGTTGCTTGCAATATTTATCGATATGTAAACAATACAACGTTTCGTGTTACATACATATTTACGTACAGACGGCACTTCCCTAGGGAAAATACGACAAAATTCAGAGGAATAGGATTTTCACTTACTGCTTGGGGATTTAGGAGATATACTTTCGAGATGGTTTAATAATTTTGGAACGTAAGAATTTCGGGATTTACCGATATAGGAATTTGGGGATTTTAGGATTTAGGAATTTAGGGATATATTTGTGAAAATTAGGAAGTGAGAATCTAGGGATATTAGTATCTGGGGACATAGTATCTGAGGATGTGGAATATATCGAATATAGATATCTAGGGATATTTCTGTTTAATTATATGGATATCTAGGGATATTGGTATCAATGCATATGACTATCTAGGGAAATAGGTGTCTTCGAATGTAGCAATTTAGGGATAGTAGTATCTAGGGATATAATATCTAAGAATATGGAATATCGAATATAGATATCTAGGGATATTGCATTCTAGTCGTATGGATATATAGGGATATTGGTATCAATGCATATCACTATCTAGGGAAATAGGTGTCTTCGAATGTAGCAATTTAGGGATAGTAGTATCTAGGGATATAATATCTAAGAATATGGAATATATCGAATATAGATATCTAGGGATATTGTTTTCTAAATCATATGGATGTCTAGGGATATTAGTGTCAAGGCATATGACTATCTAGGGAAATAGGTGTCTTCGAATGTAGGAATTTAGGGATATTAGTGTCTAGGGATATAATATCTAAGAATATGGAATATATCGAATATAGATATCTAGGGATATTGCTTTCTAGTTGTATGGATATCTAGGGATATTGGTATCAAGGGGCATGACTATCTAGGGAAATACGTGTCTTAGAATGTGGGAATCTAGGGATATTAGTATCTAAGGATATGGAATATGTCGAATATAGGTATCTAGGGATATTGTTTTCTAAATCATATGGATGTCTAGGGATATTAGTGTCAAGGCATATGACTATCTAGGGAAATGCGTGTCTTCGAATATGGGAATCTAGGGATATTAGTATCTAGGGATATAATATCTAAGAATATGGAATATATCAAATACAGATATCTACGGATATTGCGTTCTAATCATATGGATATCTAGGGATATTGGTATCAATGCGTATTACTATCTAGGGAAATAGGTGTCTTCGCATAAAGGAATCTAGGAATATTGCTATCTAGGGATATGAAAAATTTAAATATCCATAAATTCGAGAACTTGAAAATCCCAAAGCTTGAATATCGAAAAATTCGATAAAAATGTTTGCATCGGAAAATATGAAAATTCCATAAAACAGGAATATTGGAAATTTTATATTTAACAGGTGTCCGCAATCACACGATATACAAAATCTAAGATATCAAACAGTATATTTCGCCATATCGTACACATTATCGCAAGTCGAAAAGCAACCATCGTAGTGTCATTATTAGAAACAAAAATATCGCAAGAAGGACAGCGAACGGAACCGGCAAAAGGAAGCCAGCAGACGAAAAGAGACAAAAGCCAGACGATCTTTGAATTCTGCTCTCGATTCAGCTAGCAGAGGGATAGGGGAGGCTGTCGTAGCGAATCGTGTGTCATCAAGTCCGACTCGCTCGATTCACGACCCTATCACCGAGCTTTTCGTATCTGCGGAAGAACACAGGCTAGAGAACCCTTTGAGCGCTCTTCCGTCTTCGAAAATTACGGACTACTATTTTCCCATCCAGTCTTCCGTGCTCTCACGACTTCTTTTCGTTTACCCCTCTGTTCCGTTTCCATCCTTTTATTATCATTTGTCTTCTTCCCTCGCGCGCCCTTTCCTCCAAGCTGGCCGCAACTTCGTTGTTCTTTCGCCAGTTGCGATACCGCGTACCAAATGTAATTCTCCGACAAGGAAAAGAGGGAAAGCCAGATGTAACTGTTTGCCCGTTTACGCTACTCACTTCTGCAACTCCGCGATTTAACTATTGAATTATAGTTTCAAAATATAGGAGCATAAAACTCAAATTAGAAAATAGTTTATGTGAAAATATATTTATGTAGAATAGGGTGAGACGTGTAAGGGTGTAGTTTTTGAAAATGATTGTTTTGTATTTTTGAAAACTTCAAGAACTCGGTTAAAATGAAAAATATTGCTTGCACAAAAAGGGAGGTCGAAATATAATTAGTCATGACTTGATAATGGTCTTCGTATTTTGCAAAAATTACTTAGAGGTGTATTTAGATATAATTAAAAAATACTTCATACAAATGTAAGGGAGACTGGAGTATAATTAGACATTCTTTTTTAATGAGAATGTCTTTGTATTGTGCAAAACTTCAAGGGTGAACTCGGTTATAATAAAAAAATTGTTTGTGCATATGTAAGTGTGGTGGAGACATAGTTGGCCATAATATATTAGAATATGTTTTCTGTATTTTGGAAAAATTCAAGGGTGGATCCAGATAAAATTAAAAAATAGTTCATATAATATAAGGGAGACTGGAGTATAATTAGACATTTTTTAAAATGAGAATGTCTTTGAATTTTTGAAAACTTCAAGGGAAACACAGTTATAATAAAAAATATTGTCCGTGCATGTGTACGTGTGGTAGAGACATAGTTGGTCATATGTTTTCTGTATTTTGGAAAAATTCAAGGGTGGATCTAGATAAAATTAGAAAATAGTTCATATAATATAAGGGAGACTGGAGTATAATTAGACATTTTTTAAAATGAGAATGTCTTTGAATTTTTGAAAACTTCAAGGGGAACACAGTTATAATAAAAAATATTGTCCGTGCATATGTACGTGTGGTGGAGACATAGTTGGCCATAATATATTAGAATATGTTTTCTGTATTTTGGAAAAATTCAAGGGTGGATCTAGATAAAATTAAAAAATAGTTCATATAATATAAGGGAGACTGCAGTATAATTAGACATTTTTTAAAATGAGAATGTCTTTGAATTTTTGAAAACTTCAAGGGGAACACAGTTATAATAAAAAATATTGTCCGTGCATGTGTACGTGTGGTAGAGACATAGTTGGTCATATGTTTTCTGTATTTTGGAAAAATTCAAGGGTGAATTTAGATAAAATTAAAAAATACTTCGTACAAATGTAAGGGAGACTGGAGTATAATTACACATTCTTTTTTAATGAGAATGTCTTTGAATTTTTGAAAACTTCAAGGGTGAACACAATTATAATAAAAAATATTGTTTGTGCATATGTAGGTGTGCTGGAGACATAGTTGGTCATATGATATTGGGATATGTTTTCTGTATTTTGGAAAAATTCAAGGGTGGATCTAGATAAAATTGAAAAGTAGTTCATATAAATGTAAGGGAGACTGGAGCATTAGACATTTTTTTAAAATGTCTTTGTATCTTGACCTGTGAGAACACACCCCTTTCCTACAAAGTATCCCACAAAGTTCCACTATAACTAAAATTAATACAACACATGTATCAATATAAGATATTTTTGTCCGAACGCACAGAATTGGCATATCTTTATAACGTGGAAGATTAGTATACAAGAAAAGTCAGAAACGGTGAAATTCCACATCATTAAGTTCTGGCCCCGATATTGTGATTCATGGTGGGGCGTAGCAGCCGTCAATCACGTAAATGCAGTTTATCATTTAGCATTCTAAGTTATCGATTTCCAATCATTCGGTTTCGGCCGGAACCCACCGTTACGTTTGTGTATCTGTCCGTAATACTCGGCCCATTGAAAGAAACTTCAAACGAATCGAGCGGCGGGAAGCGTGGCTATGAAATAAATCACGATAGTTGTGGGCCGTTTGAAATTCAGCGGGATTATAGGATTCAGCAATCGTTGGCACGTATCACTTTTCGTTAACCAGCGAGAGGATAATCGAACCGCAAAAGCGGCATGACGAGTGTACCTACCACTAACGAGTTTGTCATGTCTCTTCCGCGTCGCGGGATCGCACGCGCTTTTTTCCATTTTATATACAACTTTATCTATCTTTCGCATGCGATCGCACGTTTACCGCGTCGGTTAATTAAATCGTTTTCATTTTTTCCTTCCATTTTTTTTTTTTTTTTCGGTTGTTGCTCCCGTCGCTGAAATTGCAAGCCGCTGTCCGCGTGTCGTCCTGAAAATCATCAAGCGGAGGCTGAAACGGCTTCCTCGTTTCCGACCAGCGCCACGTTTCCGTCGTTTATCACGTTCGAACGAAATGACACGTGTCACGAACAAAAACGCGTCTTTGGAAGTGAACGAACAAAAGTACCGTACGACATCGTGAAAAATAAAGCGTCGTTTCCTCAGAGCTCCGGGACTAATCGATCCACTTCGAGCTTTCACTTTCGATGAAAGACGTATACCCGTTTGATAAATAACCGCTAGGTTAGTGGCAGATTGAACGCTCGTAATTCTAACATTTGGTGATTTGTGGACATTGAACTTTATTAAATAGATGAAATTAATACTTGATATATTCTCAACTATATTAACTCCGTTAATTTTCAAACTTGCAAGTTCTCAAAATTTTTTAAATTCTTTACATTCTTGATACTTTCAAATTTTCGAATTGTCAAACTTTTACAGTTCCAAATTTTCAAGTTCTAAACATCTAAATTTTTTAGTTCCAAATCTTCAAACTTTCAAGTCTTGGACTTTCAAGTTTTTGAACCTTCAAGTTCTCAAATTTTTATTCCCAAAATAAAGATCATAAAATTTCCACATGTCCATATATTTTCAAATCTGCAAAATCCGCAAATTTCTAAATATACCTCAGTTTTGTACTTCCCATCTTTGTTTATTTAAAAAATAAGAAACTGAGTATATTAAACTATAAATGAAAGTAGATTAGATTAAATTACTGCAAAATGTCCTCAGCAATCGACCAAATTAAATCTTGCATTCATTTACTTATCGCATTAAATTAATTATGAAACTTAATGGTCCCTGAAGCTTTTGGAAGTATTCGAGTAATTCTGACAATATTTTATATATGGCGTTCACAAAAAACGATAAATTGCTAAAGGTTTATAACAATACGATTTAGCAATGAGTAGTCATATTATAATATTTAATTACTGCACCTCTGAAAGGCAATTTTTGCGAATTAATTGAATGGAACAAACGGGCGGAATCTCATTAATTTAGTATTCAATTAAAATTTTGAATCGCGCTCGGGTGAAAACTGGTGCATTGAATAACTCTCGCTGATAGACTCTCCTGTACATTATTAAATATTTTGCATTCACAAGGCACTGGCTTATTAGAGTTAATCCATTGCGGGTATATTACGACAAATTCGATGTACGTGAATTATCCATTAACATTTAAATATACTCGATGAAAACATATACATACATTAAGTATATATGATAATTTTGGACTTGGTAACTTGACAATTTTGGACTTCTTAATTTTCACATATTTAAATCACAGAATTTCTAGATTCTGAAATATCAAAATTCTGAAATATTCCAAATTCACATGTTTACACATCCCTGGATACACAAAGTTCTAGACTCCTGTATCCCTAGATCCACAATGTTCTAGACGTCTGTGTCCCTAGATCCACAAGTTACATCATCAGAAGGTTACGTTCCCAAATCCTAATTTTGGTAATCCTAATCCTTATACAAATCCCAAATCCTTGAATAGTTAGGTTCAATTTTTAAACCCTCTCCATGTCCTTAAATTCCAAAGCGTATAAATCCCTAGATTTCAAAATTCGTATATACCGAATTTCCTACATCGTCAAATTCCTAGATTTGTATAACTTGATGTTCTCAAATTCTGATAGTCCCAAGTTTCTAAAACCCTAAATCGTGAGATCACCAAATTCCTACGTTAATAAATCCCTAGATCCTGAAATTTCTATATTCTAAAATTTCTTAGATCTCCAAGTCTATGTTAAAAAATTTCTAGAACCCCTAGATCTCCACATCCCAACTCTCCACAAATTCCAATATTTTCAAACTTCCCAACTCTCAAATCCCTAGATCACCAAATACCTATCTCGTTAAATCCCTAGATCCTAAAATTCCCATACTCGAAAATTCATAAATTTCCAAATTCCTAGTCTCCAATTTCCTATATCCCAAAATTTCTAGAATCCCCAGATCTCCACATCCCAACTCTCCACAAATTCCAATATTTCCAAACTTCCCAACTCTCAAATCCCTAGATCACCAAACTTCCCAACTCTCAAATCCCTAGATCACCAAACTTCCCAACTCTCAAATCCCTAGATCACCAAATACCTATCTCGTTAATTCCCTAGGTCCTAAAATTCCCACATTCAAAATAAATTTCCAAATTCAGTTCTCCAAGTTCCTACATCCCAAAATTTCTAGAACTAAATCCCTAAATTCCGTATCTTATAGTCCAAAAATGTCTCCACACTTGTGAACCCTCAACTCACCAAAGTATCCAAAAATTTCTCCTCAAATTCCCAGACTTGCAAATCCCTGAATCTTAAAATTTCAGTATCCCAAAATTCGTACATTTGTACATTTTGAAATCCGTACAAGAACACCGAATCTCCCACACATTTCCTGCCGGAAAGATTTGCCCGCGACTGTACAAGCTTACCGCAGCTACTTGCCAACAGATCCTCGCAAATTCTTCTCGATTATCGTTTCCCTCCACTTCGGTTAAAGTGTAACAAACGGTGGAACGATTGCAGGGCAGAAAGAGGACGGGTGCACGTGTGGCCGGCGATATCCGAGGAGGATAGCGGGACTCTGATAATTAGTCGATGTCTGTGCCAGAGGAAAAGTCGAGCACGGTGACCTACAGGTTCCCCTGTATCGCGAGTAACCTCCGCAGTTTCGAAACAGCCATAACAAAAGATGGAATTAATTAGGATGGGATGATCGCCGGTTCGATGAAATCCCGCTGGCAACGGTCCAGTAAACAAGTAGATATTGATTCTGATGGTGAAGGTGGAGCTGGGTGTAGAAGCGGATTAGGGTGGGGACTCGGCTTGCATTAACCGGCTGTCGTACGTATTTATCCGCAAATTTATATCTTCGGTACATATGTGTCGCCCGTTTAAACACAGTGGTCGCGCAACGAAAGTTGAACGGGTGAAATACAACAAACCCGATCGCATGTGTCAATTAGTACTCAATTTATGACTACCGGCAAAAACATTGTTCCGATATAGTGTTCGTTACATGCATGTACACGCGTCTGAACAAGGATAATACCGTGGCTTGCCTCGACGGCGGTGTCGCTCTTTTGAAATAACGATAGGTCAACCGGTTGTATGGATATTGACGCGGGAACACGCTGGAAAGTAAATATTAGAAATCCCCGTGATACGAGTAGCCGATCGTAATCAATGATGTGGAACATTAATCAATACGAGTCGTTGGCTCTCGCTCGGTGACTGCGACTTTATGGAGTAATATATTGCATCATCGTGTTGATCGTAGTTACTGCTGCATTGTTTAAACAGCTGATCGATTGAAAAGTTCGGTAATGCTGCACTGTGAACTTCCGACTAGGGAATTTCAACTTCTACATTTAGGGCACACATCGAACTTTTCAAATAAAGGACTTTGTGTTTGTAGTCTTGGTTTCATTTACATCCCTGTTATTTATATTTTCAGAATTTTGTGCATTCAAGGATCTCCACAAGGAAAAGAGGTTACGGAAGATTCGGACTTGTGAAATTTATGTAAATTTTTTATTTTTCTGTCTACTTTCATTTTTATTTGCAGCTCAAACACAGAACTGAAAACAAAAGTAAACACTGTAGTTAAATACAAATTTACATATTATTACAATTCGCAGAAATCTACATTCAAAAAGTAAATATCAAGTTTACCAAGATACCTAAATAGCACCATAGTTTCACTAAGACTAATGATTAAACATTTCCATTAGCAGTTACCATAACCCCAATTAAGTAGACAATTTGATATTTATCGTCAATAAAAGATCTAATTTTGCAATGAGATATAATTTCGTTCAAAAGTAGATCAATTAACGTCGCGTGATTCCATCAACCGTAACTATAAAATTACGAGAAAATTATGCGACTCTGAGGCCATCTATCCATATTTAGGTGGCTCCCTCTGCATCATGCAGCGAGGCGTACAGCGCGCGATGACGCGTGTATGACGGTTCGCAAACAAATAACCTGACGCGCGCCACTTCGGGAGAAAAATACAATTTTTTCTACATTGTAAATAATTCCTATATTGCAAACAACACGTGCGAGGCACAAAGCAAATTTGCATTTGCACAAAACAAGTTACAGTTCGCGTAAAAGCACCAAAACAAGTTTTCAACGAGTACGAAAATATTTCTGCAGCTTTTTGTTACCACTTTTATTTGATACTTATATTTCTATTATTTTGTGTTATTCCTCGACGTAAGGTCATTATTATACACTTTTTGAATCTCAATGACATCAGAAACTACTTATGCTGCGTCTACCTTTTCCCATCGAGGACGTTGTACGAAACTAATTAACTCAGATCTGTATCTTTTAATGAACCGGACTCGGTTCAAAGGTAAATAGCAAGTGTTCCCAATCGTACAAATCGAAGTTCTGTGAAAGTAGGCTGCTGATATTTTTCTGTCGTTAAGTACGCTCGTTTGTCTTTTTCCTATTGGCAAAACCACGCGTTTGTCATTTTTCGATGATATTTTCAAACATTTCCACTAAGAAAAAAATGAAATAGGTAATTTTTTTAAATGAAACAGTTCAGAAAATACAGGATTGAGTATGAAAGGTTTATAAATTTGACAGGAATTAAAATCTGGAACAAATTTTTTAAAATCTTGTACGAAATGTCCCGCATAATTTCATTAATTTGATATTCTTATCAATTCTATATATTTTTGTCAGCATTCCCTGATCAAATATAGCATATCCTCAGTTGTGATAGTTAAGAGCGAGATCAAATAACATAAGGACTTATGACCTTCATTTGACCTTGTGCATCAAGAGCATAGATAAGTAAGTAAATAAACGTAAATAAATGTAAACAAGTGTACACAAATGTAAATAAATGTGTGGCAAATGAAATATCGCTGATAGATTATTTAGATCATAATTTACAGTCGAATCATATTAAACAAATGACGAAAATGGAGTCCATAAATTTCACTGTACCCTTTGTAGGCTTCGATCGAATGATTCTCTGGTCCTCCTCGCAGAAATGTATGATTATTTGAATTTTGAATGATATTACTATGGGATCAGAACCTTCAGATCCAATAAAAGGAATCGTGGGATATATATGGATAGCGGGCTACGATGGCACAGTGGGCAGCGAAGCTGGCTACTATAGTACTCGAAAAAACCTAGTTCTCAAATTTACATTTCATGTTCTCATATTACAATATACATTTTTTAACAGTAACTTGAGAATTTGACAAGTGGACAATTGAAGACATGAAAATTTGAAAACTCGAAAGCTTAGAAACCTAAAACTCGAATATTGGAAAATTTTAGAACTTGGATAATTGAAAATTTATGAATTAAAAAATTTCAAAGCTTGAAAACCTACAAAATTCCAAACTTAAAAACTCGAAAACTCTTAAACTTGAAAACTCGAAAACTTCGAGAATAAGAAACTTGTCTAGTCGAAAACTTAAAAACCAAAAACTTCAGAAAAACATCCATCAATGAATTTAAAATCATATGTATCCTAATCCAAACAAATGCACTTGCACCAAAATATCAATAAATAATTCGACACAAGCCATAAAGCATGGACAATATATTCAAGTCATGAACCATATACTTAATATTATTAATCAATTACACATTACAAACTGCACACAAGAGCATAAATTTGTAACATTCGCATTCAGCAGAGGTAACGTTGCAGGGCGAAAGGAAACCAGCGGTATGAATGGATTTCTCGAAGCGTCGATCCGATGTTCCGGTGACGGCCCCGAAATAATAATATCGCCGGATCCAGCAGCGGGTGAATTAGGTCGACCATGCGAAAGGCCGGAGAATCAGTGGATCCCCGTGAAGCTGCTTGAATGCGCAAATGATTGGTGAGATCGTGGCAGCAAGTAGGCGCCTGGCGTCTTTGCCCTCGGTTGGTCGGTTCGTTGCCCTTACAATGCTCCGCTGCGAGACTGAACAGTGATCTCTCACCCCTCGAAGATGCTGTGACCACCTGCTATGCTATAGCCGTTTGCTATCGCACATTTATGCGTATATTCCTCCATTCAGTCCGACGTGGATGATACGTGATGCTACTTCTCGCTCGTTGCTGAATATGTTATATTTATACGTATGTCACATATGACGTTATACTTATACATGTCATATACTATCATATGTACTATAATATTCATACATGTCATATATATATGATTATACAATATGTATATGGATATCATAGTATGATATACTATGTGACATGTAATATATTATATGCATATGTTGTGTATGACACATATGTAAAATATCATTGTATTGGGTTGTTCGGAAAGTAATTTCGTTTTTTGTCAACACAGGACTTAATTGTATTTTTTCTGAGCTACCTTCACACTTCAGCCGCAAATCATTATATATTGTAATAACTGGTATAACAAGGCTTTTTTGTGAAAAAGTTCGATTGATTTTACATAGTGGTGTTTGGATGGTGCCCCATCAAATATGGAAGGAAAAAAGCACATTTTCGGCATATTTTACTTTTTTACTATCATAAAGGTAAAAATGCTATTCAAGCATAAAAAAAATTGTTTGATGTGTATGGAGAAGACGCATTAACGGAGCGACAGTGCCAAAACTGGTTTGCAAAGTTTCGATCCGGCAATTTTGATTTTGAGGATGCTCCACGTTCTGGAAGGCCAGTTAAAGCAAACGAAGACATAATAAATATTTTATGAACGTAGAATCATGTTACTGTCAGAAAGATGGCAAAAGCTATTGGACCAGAATGGACAATATATATTAGAGTAAAATATTTATTTACTATAAGAAAATCGTCTTTCATTTTCTCGAAAAAAAAAAAACGAAATGACTTTCCGAACAACCTAATATAATGTGTTTGTATAATATCGTATATAGTATAGCAATAGTACAATATGATGTACTGTTACAGTCATGTATGATATACTACTGTTATACTGTATATATGTGTCACATATGACATATATAATATCATAGTATAATATACTATAGTATATTAGTATATAGTATAATACAGTATGTAGTATAATAATAGTATAATGTACTCTAATAGTCACGTATGATACACTACTGTTATACTGTATATTATATTATATGTGTCACATATGACATATATGTGTAATATCATAGTATAATATACTATAGTATATTAGTATCTGGTATAATATACTATCTAGTATAATAATAGTATAATAACAGTATAACATTATACAATTTGACATATGATATATATCACATGTGTCACATGTCACATATGTCATATGTTCACATATGAAGCTCCACATCTAATTTCCACTGCCTTCAAAATCACTATATGATTTCAGAATTATTTTTGTCAGTACAAGCTTACGTTTTATATTTGTAATTATAAATGTTATATATTATGCATGTATTATTATACATGTTATGTATATGTAATTTTGAATCAGTACTTATACATGCTATTTATATAAGGATGTTTTGATATTTGTATTATGAGAGATTTTACTTTGTATTTTGAGAGCATGGTTAAATAATGGCGTAAGTTGGTATTCAAATAATCTGGATCGTAGCATATTTCATTTGAAAGTATACTTCCGCAACAATGAACTTCTATTAAAAGTGTGAAGTACATTTTAAACGAACATTTCCTTTCCGATAATACCCGGACAAAGTGAAACGAAACGCATTGAGACGTAAATTCGTAAAGCTTCGAATTGCTTTGATTCCACTTTCAAAGGCCTCGATTCATTTTTAACTTCTACCAAACCCATCCGCCGTTAACTTAATATGCGATCAAAATTGAATAAAGTGGTGTTTCAAACAACGATGGCGGAATATTTTCCGAAGCCTGTGACGTGTTTCGTTTCATGACACGATATTGTACTGTTTACAACTTTTTACAGTGTAAATATTTTTCTCGTTAAAAAAAATGTAATAACGACGAGAACATGTAACTACACTCACGATATGTGTATCGAATAACAAAGTCAACGTGTAATACTTTTTTAGTGTAAAACCTTTCGGTTTGTTTTTCATATTTCAGGCTTCGCAACATTTTAATATCCCATTTTATGTTTATTCAGCTGTGTAATAAATTGATGTCTAGAAAAATCCTGCAGAAAATTTTTTTGTTGAATCGGGTAATGTGGCAGATTATAATTATTATGTAATCAGGTTGGCTTAGGTCAAAATTTTAATAGTTTCAGTTCGAAACAAAATTACTGTATTGAACGTACACACCCTTATTATTGCTTTCTGATCTTAACCAAATTATGAAAATAAGAATATTCATCAAAACACCAATATTCGATAATCACCAATAATCAGAATAAATAATGAAGCCCACTATACAAAGCAGAACAACAAATATCAGTTGAATCTACATCGATATTCGCATCGGAGACACTGATTTCTCAATAAAATGGTGATCCCATCGTGGTTAGGCGTTCATCACGCCATTTACCCTGCGAGGTAAAAAAGGAGCTAGAAGTGAAAAGGTCGAAGAAGAGAACGAGGCCGTACAAGCGATGCTAGATACTCAAGATTTCAGCCGAGGTGCTGATGTCGGTGAGCTCAGATTTATCGGTTTCCTGAATCATGGCGACGTGGCTGTCGGAGGCAGTCTAATTGATTTTTCTGTCCTCGACTCTCGCGCCATTCAGAATTTTATAGCCTGGCGTGAAGTTTTTCGGTCGGCACGCCTTCCAGAAGTGCTCTGTTATCTTCTTGAACCAGCTTCCTCGTTGCCAAAGAAATTCAACCAACCGTCTGCAGACACTTGTTCCCGATAAAATATCGACAAATTAGAGTAACGAATCATTACATCAAACATTTCGATTCATTACTTTAAGTCTGCTGACAAATGAACTTAGGATTTCTGGGACCTCTAGCGGAAAAATTGATACGCTTGTGTCCTTTATGTTGTTTTGGTCAGGACAGATGAAGTTTAGCTTTTCAACTTGGGACTTTCGGAATTTATATATTTAGAAATTTGAGGTTAGGAAATTTGCACGTCGAAAAATTTATATATTTAGAAATTTGTAGTTCAGAAATTTGAACGATTAGAAACATGTTTAGGAATTTGTATATTCAAAAAATTGATCGTTTAATAATTTGGAAATTTCTGTAACTTAAAACGTAGAACTTAGAAATATATAAATCTGTAAATTGTGTGCTTATCATATAGCATATAATTCTGTAAACATCGTACATAATATTTATTAAAATATGAATAACAATTATTAACAAAAAGAAGTAAGAACAGTAAAAATAGTAGAAGTAATGATATTTATTACTAAATATTTCAAACCACAAGTGTCCTTAAGGACATAATTTTGACAAGTATGTTTTTATTATAAAAGAGCAGTACTGTTACGAATCTGAATATGTTTTTGACATTATTTTCCGACAGCAATACGAGAGTTCAGAAACGAACAAACGCGAATCAAACAAATTGGTTGCGAATGTTTGTAGGTATACATATACCGTAGTGCTCTTTGACTGGCCGTTACGTACGAATGATACAGCGACGATTCACCACGTTTAAAAATGAAAAAAAAGCTTTCCAGAACAATGAAACAGAGTGACTAAAAGTTGCGAGTCGAAATGACGCGCCCGGTCAACACGAACCAATACTTGCTGCCACCGGAAACGCAGTCCCGAAAACAAAACAGCTAGCGAGTGTCTGGGTGACTGTGGATGTCCGTTCAGATAGAAAGATACCTATCTTGAATCACTGCTATTGAAATGGCAAATTTCGACAGTTTTTGGGACAACTTTTGTAACCTGAATTTTTCTCTTGAATGTAATTTCATATTTGGGTAGAAATAAATTATCTTTCTTTATTTATGGATATTGGGTTTTTTATTTTTGTTTTGGAATTCTTTTTAGGTGCGAATTTTTAGGTTTTCAAATCTTCATGTTTCTACATTTACAAATTTAAAAATCCCTAGACTCCTGTTGGATGAGACTAGGAAATCCCGAGATCTTCACTGGATCTTCAGAATGAAGCATTTCATTTCACACATCAAGTTTCGAATAGCAAGTTTTACATGTCAGGTTTCACATATCAAGTTTCACGTATCCAGTTTCACGTATCAAGTTTCACATATCAAGTTTCACATATCAAGTTTCACATATCAAGTTTCACATATCAAGTTTCACATATCAAGTTTCACATATCAAGTTTTGAATATCAAGTTTCACATATCAAGTTTCACATATCAAATTCCACGTATCAAGTTTCACATATCAAGTTCAACGTATCAAGTTTCACATATCAAGTTTTGAATATCAAGTTTCACATATCAAGTTCAACGTATCAAGTTTCACATATCAAGTTTTACATATCAAGTTTCACATATCAAGTTTTGAATATCAAGTTCCACGTATCAAGTTTCACATATCAAGTTTCAAATATCAAGTTTCACATATCAAGTTTTGTACATCAAGTTCCACGTATCAAGTTTCACGTATCAAGTTTTACATATCAAGTTTCACATTTCAAATTTCATATATCAACTTTCGAATATTAAATTTCATATATCAAGTTTCACATATCAAGTTTTACATATCGTTTCACATACGAGTCTTACTGTTCATATTTTATTAAACATAAACAAAACGATTCTCAAATAAATTGACACAAGTTGTTAAAGAAAAAATCAATTGCTCACGCAACTATATATGAAATGTTTTGATATTTCTGCTAGCAAGTTAACCTGAAAGTCGGATACTTAATGAGTCGGCTTTAAACTTCAAACTAATACCGCAGAAGGATTATCAAGTTTCTCTTTCAACTGCTTCCCCGAAATGTTAAAGAGCACTAAAATTAAAATGGATTCGGCGAACTCGTAGTGTTTATCAGTAAAGCTGCTTGAAACTAATAATTAGTATGGAAACGGTGTCCAGATAATATCAGTCCAAAAATATCATTAGCTAAAATAACTAAAATCTATAATGTTGTTGAGGCAGATAAACCAAAAACTCGAAAATTGAAAATTAAAAAATTTGAAAAGTTGAGGATTTGAAAACTTGAATATTAGAAAACTAAAAAACTAAAAAACTAGAAAATTTGAGGTCTTGAAAACTTGAAAACCTGCAAGCTTACTAAGAAACTAGAAAAAAAAATAAAAAACCTGTAAACTAAATAATCAGAAAACTTGAAAGCTCAAAAGCACTAACAAAAATCTGGAAGCTTACTAAAAAACTAGAAAAAAATAAAAAACTAAAAAACTAGTTAACCAGAGAACTCTAAAACTCGGAAATACTAAGAAGACTTTATCGTGAAAAATCGCAAATAAATTGAAGTACCAACTTTTCCTAAAAAAATAGTCCCTCATCAACTTCGCAAAAATCTTCAATAAAACGCCTTCAGATTAATTTCCAGCTGAAAATCCGCAATAAAAACAAATTCCCTAAAACACTCAATCGTTGAAAAATGTTTCGCATTTCTGGTTCTTCGACGGATTCGCTTCCCGTAGAACACCAAAGGATTAAACGAGTGAAAAACGTCGGTCTGCTCGACTTGCAGGCAGTTTTCGTTAAGCTAATGCGACTCATGGAATCCCGGGAATTAGCGTACATAAGCTGGGACAGGTATAGTCGTCGTGAACGTGGTAGCATCGTCTGATGAGGGCTACAGATATACATATGTGCATGAGCTTTTGACGCGCATCGGTGTAAGCAGCGGCTCTGATGGGTAATCGATTTTCATTAATGGACGTCGCTCGCGTAACACAGAAATTTCAGCGGACACAGTCTCGACCTCGGCCTCGGTTCAGGGGAAAGAGGGAACTTCTGTCGCAGCGCGTGTCCTCGTTCAAGTCGATGGTGCATCATAGTATACAGGGTGTCCTATTTCGCTGCTATCGTCCAACAACATTTTCCACCCTTTCAACAACACAATAGACCGTTCCTTTCAATTGTTAACCTGTCTTCCGGCTCCTTTTTGATCCGCTCCTTTATTTCTGTAACCGAGAGTCGGACTAACCTGAGCTCACTTTTATCATTTCTCTTTGTTCAATCGATTTATGTGTGAAAACTGTTTTTACACTATTTTATTAAATTTCAAACGTGTATGAATAATTGATATACAGGACAGAATTTTAAAAAGTTCAAAAATTACGTCTGGTTTGGTCTTCCTTGATCTTATGGTGCTTTTTGGTCTTATTTATAAAATAAAATTTCATTCTTGTTATTTTTTTGTTCACTTGATTTCTATGAGTGTATAATTTTTCTATACTTTCTGTGTTCTATAAATTATTAAAATTATAAAATTGTTTTCTGTCTTCATAAAAATTTATGACCACGATCATTTTTCCCTAAATATACAAGAAACCAGTTATTTACAATTTTGATAACTTTGACATTTTTATAGCATTAACATTGTAATAATATAATTTTAATATTATATTGCATTTACACAATTCCTACTACTTGGCAAGATAGAAATGAAACCCTGTATAAAATATAATAAAATTTTATCACAAAAATATTTTTAGACAAATAAAATAAATAAATTATATAATACGGGTTTACGAATACAATTTAAAATAATTAGTAAAGAACGTTTTATAGAGGCATTGTAAGCAGAAATCTGCGAAATGTTTGAAATATTTTGAAACACAAACAATTGACAGCATACGAGTAGCCGGAAGTGCATTCTGAATAAAGAGGAAACGCGTGCTCTGTTGCGTTTCCAAGCTAAAAAATGAAACTTTTCGAATCGGTCGAGCAAAGGGTAGTGAAAAATATGTAGCTAAATATTTTAAAAACCGTACGCTGAAAGATCAATACACAGGTGAACATGTCGTTTAACATATATTCTGAATAAAAAATTACTGCACATTACGTATGACTAATTAACAAATATTTGCTTGAAATTTGTCCTTTCCGTTGCTCTTAATGAAATTGTGTTGTAGCTTTAGGAATAAAATTTATGTCCTTGCATTCACCGAGAACTCAGATTACTTCACGAATTCGTTTAACTGCGTTGAATATATCCGGTTTTAATTTCGAAAATAATGATGCTGGAACGCTGAATCCAAGTCCTCCTCGTCAGTTTTTCTAGATCCACGTTTGCTCTGTTTGACATGCTAGTTCATATGCATATGGTAAAAAGTAAAATGTCCATGTTTCACCGAATGGTATCCTTTCATGGTAGTTGGAACATCAGAGCCACGTTATTGGCCGGACTCGATGCAGCTTTCATAATTTGTTGAAAAGATTGTACTCGTTGCAGAAATTTTTACTACGAATTCTTATTACAACTGTGTTTGATGAAGATGTGTATGGAGAACATTTTCTGATTCTCAAATTTTATTTTTTAATATTTCGAATTATCTCAATTTTTGTCTTCAAAATTTGTTTTCATTTTTGGATCTCAAGCTTTGAAATTTTCAATTTTTCAAATTTATTGATTTTATATATTGCCGAGTTTTATAATGTTTTAGACAGTTAAGTTTCTGAATCTACATTTCCAAATTCTCAAATTTTCATGTCCTTAAATTTTCAAATGAACTCTCAAATTTCTCAAATTTTTCTTTTGTCACAAAAAAATTGTGTACTGTTCTTAACGTAAACTGTAGAATAGTATAATATGTACTGAAAGAATAAATAATTTTATGTATATAGAACAGTAGAATAGTAGTATAGTACTTTAGTTGAATAGTGAAGTAGCACAGTAGTAAAATAGTAAAATATTAAATTTGTGAAATAGTAAACTAGGAAACTAATGAATTAGTAAATTAGTAAAATAGAAAGTAGTAGCATAGTGCAATAGTAAAATAGTAGTACAATAGTATAGTAGTTTAGTTGAATAGTGAAGTAGTACAATAGTAAAATAGTAAACCAGAAAACTAATAGATTAGTAAATTAGTAAAATAGAAAAATTGTAAAGTAGTAGAGTAATACAATAGCAAAATACTGTAGTATAGTAGTTTAGTTGAATATTGAATTAGTACAATAGTAAAATAATAAATTTGTGAAATAGTAAACTAGGAAATTAATGAATTAGTAAATTAATAAAATAGAAAAATTGTAAAGTAATAGAATAGTACAATAGTAAAATAGTAGTATAGGAGTGTAGTAGCATAGTAGTGTATCAGTATAATAATATACCAGTGTAGAAGTATAGTAGTATAATAGTATAATAGTATAATAGTATAATAGTATAATAGTATAATAGTATAATAGTATAGTAGTATAGTAGTATAGTAGTATAGTAGTATAGTAGTATAGTAGTATAGTGGTATAATAGTGTAGTAGTATAGTAGTATAGTAGTATAGTGGTATAGTAGTATAGTAGTATAATAATAGTTCAGTAGTACAGAATAGTGGCACTGTAAAGTAGTAAAATAGTAAGGTAGCGTAGTAGCAAAACACCATTGCAGTATAGTATAAGAATGAAACAGCAATATGGTGAAATAGTAATTAACTACTACATATAGTATAATAATCTTACTACTCAACTGAATTGGATATATCTCAATTCAGTATATCATAATCCACCACAAATTTCAATCCAAATTAAATGAAAATATGAATATCTTACCGAATGACAATGGAATATGAAGCGTTAATGAATCACGCGATATCGCGTGACTGAATATCGTCGGCAGAACAAAGCGAATAAGAACAAAATGATTAATAAATAAAACTAGTTACCGTCTCTCGGTTTGATGCATACCGGTATAATGGTGACGTCGCTGTTTCTTCTGGGAAGTACGTTAAACATTAAACAGAATAATTACGTTAGCAGAATTTTCAATGGCGGGGGCTGCTTCGGTACGTTGAGTTTGCTAATTATCCATATAACGGAAGCCACGTTGAATTCGTAGCCAATGCACTTCTAAATATCGTTCTCCTGAAATGTCGCCACGTCCGCCTTTGAAAAATTATCGGGCAAAGTAATTGCCGGGCAACGCGACGAGAGAAATAATTGCCTCGCTGAAAATGAGCAACGGTGTCGCCTTGTATTTAGAACGATTTATGATTATTCTCTTTTTACCATCGTCAAGAGAAACAGATGAATAATTTGCCGTTTCGACCAGAGGACAAAACAGAGACGACACCGCGAAAATAACCGAACCAAGTCGGGGATGTACAGGGTGTTTCCGATTTGGTGAAGATAGGGTGAATCTACAAGAAAACGTACACTCTTTCTTATGTAAATTTGCATTAAAGTATTTTTGAAAGAATTCTACGACATAGAAAATTATTAAATTGACAAATTTTATTTTGTTTAGAAAGTATTAGTGAATGTAATTGTTGATATGATTTATTTATCTTTGTTATTTGTAATATATGTTGATATGTGTTTTCATCATACAGTAAATTTTACTGCATTATCAAGTTTCACATATCAAGTTCACATATCAAGTTTCACATATCAAGTTTCACATATCAAGTTTCACATATCAAGTTTCACATATTGTTTCACATATCAAGTTTCACTTATCGTTTCACATATCAAGTTTCATGAGTTTTATTGTTTACATTTTATTAGACATAAACAATAATTTGACACAAGTTATTAAAGAAAAAAATCAATTGCTCACGCAACTTTTTTTAACATCTTTTATATGAACACTTGAAAATGATTTTAGTTTGTTTGAAAATATAGCTGTTTACGAAAAAATTGTATTGTACATTTTTGGTTAACTTTTATATATGGATTAAAGTCTTGGTTGCATTAAATTGGAAGCACCCTGTATTTCTGCTGGAAACAACGACGATGCCTGAAAGGTCGTTCGACATTAACCTGGAACAATTATTTCATCAAGTTGAGTGAAATAGTGGGAGCTCCGTGTTCCTTGATAACTTGCTTAACGAGACGACAAATTAAAGTTTGTCTTTGTCCTTCAGGCCCTTCGGTACAGGTACTTAAAAGGTACAAAGAGAAGGTTGACAAAAACATTTTAAGTTACTACAGTTGATTAAATGGTGTCCAAATTTTTGTGATCTTATTATTTAATGGTTGATGTAATCTTGTGATTTTGTATTAATACGTAATTATACGTCTGTGTATTTACAAATAACATTTTTGTATAACTAAGTGGTTCAAATTGAATTCCCACATTTCTCAATTTACAAATTTTTTAATTTTCGAACTTTACAAGTTTTCAAATTCCACTATTTCTATATGTCAAACTTTCCAAATTCTCACGTTTCTAAATTTTTGTATCCATAAATTCTAAATGTTTTAAATTTCTTAGGTTCGCTCAATTTAATGAATTTCCGACATTTTCTAAATTTCCAAAGCAAATCACAAATTTTTCCAATTCCCAAATTTCTTAATTAATTAAATTTCTTAAATTTCTTAAATTTTCAAATTCCCCAACTTTCCAAATGTACCGTTTTCCAAATTTGCAAATATTCCCTAAAGTTCAAAATTCCTCAAATTTACAATTGCTCAACTTTTCAATTTCTCAGCTTCCAAATTTTCCAAATCCCAAAATTCCAGAACTTCTATATTTACAAATTCCAAAATTCCTAACTTCCCAAATTTCAATAATTTTCAAACTTCCCAAATTTCAAAATTGTCAAACTTCCAAAATCCGTAATTTCAAAAATCATTGAACCTCCAAATTTCGACATTATCTCATTTTGAACAATTTTTTTTTTTGTCATTTTTCAATGATTTTATCATCTATAATTAACTGCTGCAAATTTAGTCCATTCTTTTCAGGAATGGAGATAATATATCATCCTAGAATAGTGGTTTATGACACTACCCGCGTTCATTCTCAAAGTTCAAAAGCCTGCATGTTTGGGACATAACATATTCTGGCTTGATGTATAAGTCCATTAAAATGATTTATTTTTTCTAATAAAATACGTGAGCAATCAATCAGTTATGTACACATTCGTACTGTTACCTTCACTTACTCATTTCTTTCTATTATTATAAAAATATTAAACAATTATATTTGGTACATTCATCATTTTTCTAATATTTCGATTTTTTGTACATTTTACAAAACACTGATACATACATTTCCAATTTATTTTCTTCAAATCCACATGAAGAGAATTAATTTTATTTTTTATCATGGCTTTCTTAAAATTCACATGAAAAAAGTTAACATTTTTTTTTTCAAAGGCATCTCAAAACTATATGAAAAAAAATTAACATGTACATTAACACATTGACACCTATGGGTGACACTTATGTTCCTATACTGATCTAACATGTGTATTATTAAAAATTTCTTCCTAATCGCAGTGAAAATACAAATCCAGTTTATCGCATTCGAACTGTAGTGTGCGTCACGAGTGCGTCACGTTATTGTAGGACAAGGGTTTATTTTCGTCCCACCCTCGTTTCATCACTTTCAATTTCCAGGTAAGTGTGCACTTCACAGCGATTAGTTCAGTGTTAACTCTATCGAAACATCCAGTATCTCCTAAATCCCTCGGTGGATCGCATTTTCGTTGATCTTGAAGCTGCATCAACCGAAATGGTGGCCGTAAATTCCACGAACCGGTGAAACGCGTCGGTAATCGACAGTCCGAATCATTGAGTTCCACGCAGACAATTAGCGAGTTCACTGTGGCTACGGTTATACCCTACAGGGAGTTTCTATATTGAGTCGTAAAAGACCCGGACGTAAACTGAGATAATGGGCCGACTTGGTCCACTTAAGACTGGGGGAACTTAGGGCGCGCGTTCATGGACAAGTACCGCAGCGACTCGTAACACTTGCAGCCGAAGGGTTCAAGTATGCTCGAATTTATGTGTGTGCCATATTACAGACGACGTGTTACGACCCGAAAGACCGCAATACAAGACGACAAGTCCATAACCTGTACCCGAAGTTACTTGTAACGCTTTAAATTACGTATGACCGGTCGGCTATCGAATGTTAGCTGAACGTTATTAGCCTAATTTTCTCCGCTGTGTGTGGCACAGTTAATTTCATTGTCTGCAACGATTGGTTAAATTTATTCCCGCCATATCGATGCCAATCGTTAATGATGATATCGATAACTCCAACATAACTCGTGAACGATATTCTTGGATTGTTGAAATAAAAAGGTTATGTGGTCAACAAACATGGATCTCCACAGAGTTTTACTTGGTCCTTGATTTTTGTTGAGAAATAATTTTCGAAATTTTGTGATTTGCTGTTAAATAGATCAGAACGATTTTTATATTGCTTTGTTGCTATTTGGTGCAAGACTTTTAGGTGGACTTATGAAGTACAAGATTTACAAATAGTGGACTTACGAAGTATATATTCAGGTAGTGGACATAAAGTACAAGACTTTCAGGTAGTGGACTTATAAAAATATAATTTGTATGATCTCAAACAAAATTTTAATCTGACTTGTTTCTTAAACAGTTGGTGACCCTGCTATAGTTGTGAGGATGATAATAAATCTATTATTAATTAGGTAGTGATCATCTAGGTTAATACGTCGAACCGCAGTGAAAAGTTGTATATATGGTCAGACATGTAATACAGATTCTTAACAAGAATACTTAATTTTTGTATTTAATCTTTTAAATTGATACTGTATATCATTGTATCAAGATTAAGAGACTTGTTCAGTTCCTTTTGCTGTAAATAATTACTTTAAGTTTGTAACTGAATCGTTCACATATGACCACAGTGTTCAATGTGTTAACATTGATCATCAATGACCTTTCAATGATCATCTTTTAATCTGTTCATATATATTATTGTTTCAAGATTAAGATCTATTAGAATCTCCTTTTGTTGTAAATAATTTAACTGAATTTGCAATGTCGGTCATCGATGACCACCAAAATATTAGTCAGTATGTAAATGTGTGACATCTACTAAATATACATGTATGTAAATTTATGTCTGTATCCACTGCGAATTGATGTGTTTTTGTATTAACTAGTAATTTGTGCTGCTGTAATAATACTGAAACAAATCTAGTGTAGTTGTAGTTTGCCTTTATAAGTTTTTTTAGAATAATAACAATGACGATTTGGAAACTGGAAAGTCTATAAATTTAGAAATAAAAAATTTTGAAATTCATAAATCTAAAAATTCAGAAATATAACAATCTAGAAAATCTAAAAATTCAGCAAGTTTGAAATTTAAAAATTTAGATATTTGGAAATTTATCAATCTGTAAATCTATCAATCTATCAATCAATCTATCAATCTACCAATCTACACATCTACCAATCCACCAATCCATAAATCCACCAATCTACCAATCTATTAATCTACAATCTACCAAACTGTCAATGTACAAATCAATCAATTTACCAATCAAACAATCTACCAATCTAACCATTTGCCAATCACTCAATCTCCTAATCCCTCAATCCACCAGTCCATAAATCCCCCAATCCACCAATCCACCAATCCACCAATCCACCAATCCATAAATCCACCAATCTATCAATCTACAATCTACCAAACTGTCAATGTACAAATCAATCAATTTATCAATCAAACAATCTACCAATCTAACCATTTGCCAATCACTCAATCTCCTAATCCCTCAATCCACCAGTCCATAAATCCCCCAATCCACCAATCCACCAATCCACCAATCCACCAATCCACCAATCCACCAATCCACCAATCCACCAATCTACCAATCCACCAACATATCAATCTACCAATCTACCAATCTACTAATCTACCAATCCACCAATCCACCAATCCACCAATCTATCCATCTACCAATCTACCAATCTACCAATCTACCAATCTACCAATCTACCAATCTACCAATCTACCAATCTAAAAACCCAAAATCCTTTTTATAAATTTCTTAATAATTTTTGTCATTTAAAATAAGAGATCCGTCATTTTCGCAGGTTCCGTAAATCCAGTGTTAAAACGAGGACGATGTTATGAATCATACAAAAGATCCATGTAGAACGTATCGCATAAAGAAAAGTATAGTCATTGTTCGTACCGTGCGGCCGAAAAATTCGCTATATCTTTTGTTCCTAAGTTAGGTTGTCTTGGAAGTTACTTGCCACAGTCGGGTCTGCCAAATCTAAAGTAGTTCGAAAACGCAAAGCGGCGCAAAACATATCCAAGCGATTCACTCCCGGTTGAAAGTTCGCGTCTACGTTAGGAAAAAGAACTACGAAATGCAGTTGGTTGCGGGAGCTTCCGATTCACGGCAGCACAGGAAGTCGACGTGCATTTCTTGCCCGCGAAACTTCTGCCCGCGAGATACTCGTTTGCGACGGATGCGAAACACCGCTACACCGAATGACAGCTTCTGTTGTGCTTTCTGCCTGTTAGTTTGCTGAATACGACGGATTCGGAAATACAACCGAACAAGTCATAAAAGGTCGGGGAACAACACTCACTTTTCTACTTGCTTCTTTAACTCCTTCACTTTGTAGCCACTGCGATTACGGTGTGTTATGTAACCTTTGTTTTACAGCGGTATTTATTGTGGAGATTATTGGGTTTATTTAGGGTCTATTGTGAGGATCTTTCTAATTGATTTAATAAGAAATTTTCCGTGAACCTTACAGAATACGCTTCAGCGCTGTCACTTTTGCTTGTATCCAGGAAAGGCAAAGTTCTTGCAACTTTTGAATAGTTTCTCGCGTCCTTTATCTACCGACTTGTTTCCATTTTAGTTATAATTCCTTCGGGCGTTGCTTGCTGCGTTATGCTAGCTGACTCTTCTCTCTTCTGACACGTCATTTTCGTACCGGAGTATTTATTTCGCCTAATTACATTTCGTTCCTTCCAGATCCTTCATGACACCGTTATAAATTACAATTCTACTGGAAACGTGTAACGGATACACAGGATCTTTCGTTTCAATGTTTTCACTATTAATTCTGAAACTATTCGCTATTTAACAAATACTTCAAATATGTCAAATATATTTCAAACATATTTCAAATGTCTTTTTTTACAACATATTTTGCTTTTATGAAAATTATAAAATATTTCATTTGTTGACACTTTATTTAAAATGAAATAGAAAACAGATATAAGATTCACAAACATTATTTTAATTTGAGTAATGATAAAAGAGTGACTCAATAATAAATAATTTTACTGAATTTTGTATATTATGAATTTACTATTTGTATCTTCAGGACAATGTTTTTATACGTTATTATTATATAAGAAATTGTTTAAATAAAGATTTATTCAAATATGAGTAAAATAACTAATTATAAACAAATGGTTATTATGATTTATTGTAACATATCACTATGTCTTTCGAACATCATAGTTTATTGTAATCTATATGTCAGTCAAACAGTTATTACTATAATCAACATACCAATCAGTCATTAATATTTATGAATATGTTATAGTACAAAGACGCTATTGTCAATAAAATAAAAAAGTTCAAACGTAAAAATTATTCAAATGCATTCAGTAAACTCCCAAGCAATCGAAGTGCAATGTGGAGATTTATGAAACATGTCTATTGGAGAAATCGTAAAGCGTGCAATTCACCATTCATTGACTTGCACTACTGAATTCACAATAGATTTTATATCTGTCCCAGAATTGACCCATAAATAAGTTATTTCTCGTTCTCCTGTCTGGTCAATGAAGTTGGACATCTTCCTGAATTATACTGCATTCCAAAATCGAAATCATATAGATCTATTAACATTCTTAACAAATTTTGACCGAATTAAATTGCAATTAATCTATTCAATTAGATTACTGTGAAACGATTAAAATCGAGAAAGATTTACAATTTTTCCATGAAATCGACACTTCTTCAATTTTTTCACGTTTCTGAATTTTTGTTCATATTCAAAGTTTAAATTTACTGAAATCACCAGTGATATGTTAAAACAATTTTCAAAATTTATAATTTTCCTCGAGTAAAAATGAGTAGCTTCTCAGTAAGAAACAGTTTCAGTGACTTAAACGTCTTAGTGTACCACGAAGTTCTGATGAAGTGTGACCGTTTAGTGTTAAAATTGGTTGATCGATTACATTATCAATGAATAGTGAATATATAAAACTGACTCAGTTAATTTCCTCGCGTGCAAAGATTTGGTTCATCAATAATCACTGACAACTAACGCCATTATTGGAATTGCTCTTTCGAGTATAGAGTACACGCAATGTGCACAATTATTCACACACCTGCGATTTACCGCGACGTGTTCGGCGATAAAACGTTGAGGTGTCGATAATATATTTCGTTCACGTTTCAAACTAGCTTAATTGTTCCTCCAGCAGAGAAATCCAGAAATTTAGACCGCCTAGAACTCGGTTTGGAAGGTTCCGGACGCGCCCAATACTACACACGTGTTGCGACCAAACTTTCTAGACCGCGAAGATTCGCCAACTATTTATGTATTATACAATATACGGGCTGCGCCCGGTAACATGTATACCTAACGCAACTTTCAAATTATGTGCCCGGTGAAAAATTGCTATACTCAGAAGTTGCATAGCTTCGAATGGATAAAACTTATCGCATCGATTGAACGATGTAAATAAATAACGCTGTGAGCGTCGGAACTGGGAAAACAACTTTCCGTTTATCAAACTGCTATTTTTAATCAAAATATGTTGGACCGGGTTGTTTATGATAGCTCTGGGTGTTTGTAATGCTGTCTATCTTGTTCGAAATTTATTTCTATGTTGATTTCGTATTGACATGTGCAGTGGTATGTACAATTCTTAGAATGGTAGAATGGTAGCGTGGTGGATTAGTAGGTTATTAGTTTCATGGGTTTTTAGATGGTAAAGTGGTACATTAGTAGATTCGTAGATTGGTGGATTGGTGGATTGGTGGATTGGTGGATTGGTGGATTGGTGGATTGGTGGATTTATGGACTGGTGGATTGGGGGATTGGTAGATTGTTAGATTGGTAGATTGCTAGATTGGTAAATTGGTAGACTTGTACATTGGCAGTTTGGTAGATTGTATATTAGTAGATTGGTAGATTGATAGTTTGGTGCATTGGTGGATTGGTGGATTGGTGAATTGGTGAATTGGTGGATTGGTAGATGGGTAGGTGGGTAAATTGGTAGATTGCTATATTGGTACATTTGTAAATTGGCAGTTTGGTAGATTGGTAGGTTCATAGATTGGTAAATTGGTAGGTTCATAGATTGGTAAATTGGTAGATTGGTTGATTGGTAGACTTGTACATTGGCAGTTTGGTAGATTGGTAGGTTCATAGATTGGTAAATTGGTAGATTGTTAGATTGGTAGATTAGTAAATTGGTAGATTGGTAGATTGGTAGATTGGTAGATTGATAAATGTCTTAATATGTGCGTTTGTAGATTAGTAAATTTGTAGATTTATTTGTATATTTGTTGAATTTATAGATATAAAGATGTAAAGATCTACAGATTTATACATTAACAGACATAAGTTTGTTCATGAAAATTGTAACATGAAATTCTCTTCAAATTTTTTGATTAATATAGTAAAGAAGTAACTGAAATGTTGCATTGACCCTATTATGAAAATAATTAGCAGTAATCCAAAAAGAGGTAACGTTCCATTTTTGGGATTAATTTTATGCAGGAATGATACGCTTTTTAACGATATAATTAATTTTATTCTTGCATGAAGCTGCGCTACGGAAATGGAACGTTGCCGGTTAATGGGTTAATTTGATTAAATTTAGACGTTAATTATATTTTGTAAAAATTTCTGTTGGACATTTGTAATACGTTTTATAAGAATGTTTCAATGAAATTTGTTATACATATTATTTTTATGGTATTGTATTAATAGCTGTCAGTTACTATTAAAAAATACCGTGCAGACCATATTTACTAGTATAACTGCATAACTGGACAGCTACATTTTTAATTCATATGAAAATAAAAATTGACTGTTGTAATATATATTTGTCATTATTTATTCTTTTACAATATAAACAATTTCGAAATTTATGTACACATAAGTTATGTAATTATGTAATAAAGCAATTATGTGATAAAATATTAAGATAATAATATACTAATGAAATTAAGTGAGAATAGAATAATTTAATAACATAATACAATAATCTAATAATGTAATAACGAAATAACATAGTAATATAATAATAATTGTCCACTAGTTTCCTCAATGATTGCAATAATAATAACAATTATTAATTTATCGGCATCTCGCTAACAATTGCATTTATTTTAAATCGTAGGGATAGAAATATATATTTTTTTACGTTGAAGGTAATAAAATACTTTGTATATAATTATTCCGTGAATTAAATGATATTAATAAAATTATGTGTAAATTTTATGACGGAACTTCAGATACGGTTATGCACACCTCTGTATAATGGATTGAATTCTTTGTGGTTTGATATTCATCGGCTTCACTGTCACAAAGCTCGTTAACGAACTCTGCAGAATATCCAGAACATTTTTCAGTTTTAACGAACGCACATTCAGTTACCTTCCAAACTGTTCCTTAATGTCTCAATCATTAATGACATTTTTCTGCTAATAATAAATCCATAACTTCAATCCATTTAGAAATGTGAGTTTTCATGTCTGAAAATGTGACCTTTCATACTAATTTTTACCTGAAAATCACGTATATTTGAAAAGTTTCTACAAAAAATCACATTTTCATGTTTAAGACTCACATTTTACCTTTCTCTTCAAATAACAAACGTCCAAATTAGAAAATCTTGCAATGTTGATATTCAGAAATCATTCACACTCAAAAATTTAACAACTTAAAGTTAAAAAATTTACAAACTCGCAAGTATAGATTAATAATTTCAATGCAACTGTGAGTTTGGTACATACAAATTTGAAAATTTGTCAAGTCCCAAAGGGAACATGGTTTCATATTCCTCCTACACGCCAACTCTATCTAAAAAGAAGTTTAGAACAAGAGTACAAGTAAAATAACACACAGTGTTAGTAACCAAAGAAATTCAAAAAAATTGAGTACGCCATTTGACCCATCGTGCAATCAAATCGCAGACTGCAGAACAATCCTGTCGATCTGCATGAAATAACGAAGGCAAGCGTGACGCAACATCAGTTTATTTTTGTTATATACTGCTGCAAAATATCTTACAGCATTTGGACGGTATCGCGTTTAATGGAGTATCGACGAGATAGTGACAGAACTCATTTTGATGACCAACGCCCGTCACGCTGGCTGTACTTGAAGCTGCAGACGATGCATCAGCAGTGGTCATAATTCATTGGCTTTAGCAGGTGCATCCTCGTTTCCCTGCCTCTTCTCCCAAGCCAACACGTACGCCATACACAGACTGCAATGTGGATCAACAGCGATATTCGCGGCAAGCTGAAAACTAATCGCGATCGAAGGTAACGAATGAGGATGGCGCGCTATGCTGATTCATCTGAAATGACGCATAAAGCTACCATTTTGGTATGTAGGCCCTATTCAAAATCGGGATTTGATCATTTGGAAATTTAGTCGTTCGGAAATGTGCAACATATAGAAATATGATATGTGATATGATATGTGAAATATGATATGTAATATGATATGTAATATGATATGTGATATGATATGTGATATGATATGTGATATGATATGTGAAATATGATATGTGATATGATATGTGAAATATGATATGTAATATGATATGTAATATGATATGTAATATGATATGTGATATGATATGTGATATGATATGTGAAATATGATATGTGAAATATGATATGTAATATGATATGTAATATGATATGTAATATGATGTGAAATATGATATGTCATTTGATATATGATATGATATGTGAAATATGATATGTGATGATGATGATATGTGACCGGCACTCGAGATTGGGTATAGCCATATATCCGGGAAGAGGGATTTAGATGGAGAATAGGTGGTATCTGGTTCTAATTACATTCAATTGTTTAGAGAACGTAACTGTAAGTTAGGTATTATTTTTATAATGCAATTTTTAGTATATTGTTTAGAGAGTATAACTTTAACGACTCTTATTGAAGTATAAGTTAAGTACACATAAACAAATCATTCATAACAAATTTACAAATGATGAACTGTTTACATTTGTTAATTTTCAGATTTTCTATACTACAAATGAACCAATGGATTACCTCGGAAATTTAGAAACCTAGAAATTTAGAGATGTAGAAACCTAGCAATTTAGAAATTTAGAAGTGTAGAGACGTAAAAACATGGAAATCTAGGAATCTATAAATGTAGAAATGTAGATATGTGTACATGTAGACATGTGGACATGTGGACATGTGGACAGGTGGACATGTGGACATGTGGACATGTGGACATGTAGAAATGTGGACATGCAGAAATATGGACATGTGGACGTGTAGGTATGTGGACATGTGGACAGAAATGTAGAAATGTAGAAACGTAGAAATTTAAAAATCTAGAAATCTAGATATCTAGAAATCTAGAAATGTGGAAATGTAAAGAAGTAGAACTGTAGAAATCTAAAACTGTACAAATGTAGAAGTGTAGAAACACAGAAATATAGAAGTCTGAGTGTATAAAAACGAAATATCTAAAAGCCCATAAATTTAAAAGCCTACAACTACTGAATCGTAAAAACGTGAATCGTAAAAATGTAGAAATCTAAAAACCTAGAAATCTAAAAATCTAAAAGCCGTAAATCTAAAGTTCAAGAAATGTAGAAATCAAGAAACCTAAAAATCTAAAACCCAAAAAATCCAAAAATCGAGAAACCCACAAATCTCGAAACTTAAAAACAGATAAAACGCAACTTGAAAAGTTATCAAATTTTCATGCAGAATGATTGACGAGCCGTCAGTGGCGTCGAGTGCATGTCACCTGCACATACATGTAGCGCCCTCGCGGGCACAGTTGCCCGTCACAGTTATACAAAACATTCGATACCGTGTCTATTCGGTTCGTTACGTTCGATATCTTTCCTACAACTTGGCCCGCTACGGAGAAAATATTGGATCCCCGTCGACGTATACGAATTCTTTAGTTCTTAAGATTTACTTTGTCTCTCCTACCACTTTTTCCCGGGCAACATGTTTCGGGGCCGTCTGTCTTCTTCATGGCCGTCTTTTCAACGAAAACGGCACCACCCTCTAAACCGCTCTTTTCGTCGAGAGCGTTCTTTAAATTTTCTTCAGCCCCTTGTAGTATTCACTTCGCATCGATTTCAACGTTCACGCCTCGATGAGTCTTCTTCGCCCAGGGATGTTACCTATCGTTCTGCCCCGTATCCGCTGCTGCGTCTACACGATCGCAACTCCAAAATGCCACAGTTTGCGAACACCTCCCCTTTTCCTCGGGTAAACTTGAAGAATGGCCCTGCTTACGACGGAACTTTACCAGTTGGTTCGAACGTGTTCATGTGTAAAGGCTACAATTGTGTCGATCTGAATAACAGTATATCTCCGATTGAGGTCGCTGCAATAAGCACTCGATTTCTTTTCGTAACACCTTTTTTACAATACATATTTAAGGAGAGGATTCACAAGTTTCTAGCCAAACTTTATTTTTCGTCCCTTCACATTGGTAGATTCACATCAATTACCTGTAATAGCAGTAAGACCCCAGCGAGTATTTTTAGGTTAGGTCAATTCAGCTACTTCTTTTTAATGTGTGAAATATATAACTATATCTGAGATGTATAGCGAAAGTTTTTAGAAACAACGTGTAATGAAATAATGAAATAAAGTACAAGAGTAAGTCATGCAAGATGTATTTATCGTTCGGAATTATTGTTTGATAATTGAAAATTTTCGTAGTATGATGAATTGCGATTAATTCCTGCCATTTGTCAGGAATACAGTAAACGCAGTACTTCATTGAATTGGCAAGGCAATCGTTTCGACGAGGGAAACAATAATAAGCCTCCATTGTGTCGATCAATCCTGGAATCGTACAATCGTAAATCCCGTTTCACGTTACGACGCGTTTCACGATGTGAAGGAATGCGTGGGCGTTTACGACCGGAACGTCGTAATTTTTTTGCACCGCGTGGATTTCTTTATGTAACGCAGCCGCACCGTTTCCCTACAACCACCGCGAAACAGAAATAAAACTGCGACAGTTTCTTCTCTCTGGATCCGATTTTTTTTTCTCTCCCTTTGTCCATGTTTTTGTTAGAGAAACAACGATTTACTTCGCCAAATTTTTGCAAACCACTTACGAATGCTTCTTCCTTGTCACTTTTATTCGCCGCGGTATAGCTACTTCTGCAGGGAGCAACCTGTTGACATTGTACATTTTGTGACACCTTTATCGATCACGGTTTTTGATGCTTTGAAATATGATTTTACATTGCTTTCTTTTAAAGTGAGGTGTTACTTTCGATGTTCGCTTTATTGTCAAGTCGTCGTCTTTGATGCTATATTCATCTAGGAATATTCAGTACTTTTATCACTCTTCTTTTCTATTACGTGTCTGGTAACTTGGCGTATTCTGTTGCATTCAATGTTTAACTCTGTCTCACATAAAATATATCTTATATAAATAAAACACGTACAAATTGAAACATGTATTGTATAAATATTATGTATAATTTGTATACAAATACAATTTGTATTTAAATTATAACAAGACTAATTAAACACTGTCAATTAACATTAAGCAGAAAGAAGTTTTATGGCAGACAAGTAATTAATAATGTAATATAGTTTCGTAGCAGTTAATGTACATAAGAAATTAAACTCGTCAAATTTTGAATTAGAAACTGAAAATTTTGAAATGGAATAAATGGTTAATTTATGATTTAACTATTGTAACACTTCAACCTAAATAAATTGTAATGAAACAATTTTGCAAGTTGACTAAATTGTAGTATTATACGAGGTGTTAAAAAACTTCGATAGTAAAAAGTGACTGGGATGATAGGCAAAAATGAATTCCTCTGAAAAACGGTGTTTGCTTTATTTCTGCTCGAACTTATCGGACATCCCTCATAAATTCATGCATATTGCATTTTTCGGTTATGTTTTTATGTATGAAATCAATTTACTATCGATCGCATACATTGTATTTCAATGAGATTAGTGATATTGAGCTTTCGATAGAACAGGTTATTGAAATAATCAACATTGAATTTGCCGTTTATAAAATAACGCCTGCAGCGAGCCACATACCTACATGTTTGATATGGAGCTTAGTTTCCATTTTACCGCTCCAACAGAATTTTCTCTCTAATTTCTGCTAAAAAGGGAAAGGAAAAACTACGGTACACTTGCAAATGCAGAACAATTTGTTTAGGTTGATATAATTTGTATATTGACCGAAAAATTAAAAGGAAAATCAACCATGATGAAAGTCGTAACATAACCTAAATTAACCTGAATATGAAATATTGTATTACTATACTCTGCACTGTATTCTATTATAATGTTATATTACCTTTGCTCTCTTTTAAAGAATGTATGGTAATATAATACGTTCTAATATATTCAAATATTTTGGTATCGAATTGTCACTATAACGTAGAGTTCTTCATTAGTTAGTCTTAATATAGCGCAACACTGTGATATAACTATAATACTATATAATATATTTATTGTTTTAAATCTGGTTATCTAGCACGTAGTAATTTAATGGTTGTCTATCCAACGTCTAATAATTACAATGCGTAGTAATCCAACGCGTAATAATTGAACGCGTAGTAATCCAACGCGTAGTAATCCAACGCGTGGTAATCCAACGCGTAATAATTGAACGCGTAGTAATCCAATGCGTAGTAATCCAACGCGTACTAATTCAACGCGCAGTAATCCAACGCGTATTAATCCAAGGCGTAGTAATACAACGCGTAGTAATCTAGCACGTAATAATGCACCGCGTAGTAATCCAACGCATAGTAATGCAACGCGTACTAATTCAACACGTAGTAATACAACGCGTACTAATCTAGCGCGTAATAACCCAACACGTAGTAATCCAACGCGTAGTAATCTAGCGCGTAATAATTGAACGCGTAGTAATCGAACGCGTAGTAATGCAACGCGTAGCAATCCAACGCGTATTAATCCAACGCGTAGTAATCCAACGCGTAGTAATCTAGCACGTAATAATGCAACGCGTAGTAATCCACCGCGTATTAATCCAATGCGTTATAATCCAACGCGTAGCAATCTAACGCGTAGTAATCTAGCGCGTAGTAATCTAATACTATAATCAATATGTAAAATTTAGATTATCTGACTTCTATTCAATAAATTCTTCGCTTACCAAGCAACCAAAATGAATCAGAATACTGATAAAGGACTTACAATTAATTAATTACATAAATATCACCATCAGCATCATTGAACGTCGTTTGCCCGGAATTTCGTACTTTATTTCGAAAAGCGGCGATAAATTTTCGTCGATTCGAATCATGACGAGTTCAAGCGACGGAGCACGCGACGAAACGAATTTTCAGCGATTGAAAGTAACAACGACAGCCGGACGCGCCGATAAATTTCGTGAACACTGGTTTTCTGGGTGTGCCGAGTTAAATCGCTCGATTGTCGGCCGGCCTTCCATAAAATCGCGACAATTTCTGTCGCGACATTATAGCAACAGCGAACAATCGTTATAAACTACAATTATCACGGTTAACAGTCAGCGCGATTCGCGAGCGTATGCTTCGTCGCGTTAGGCTTTGTATTCGAGCGCGAAGCTGGATGTCTTGTTACGGTTACGCTCGTACATTACCGTTTCACGCTCGACCGATTCATTTTACGCGGTCCTTCGCTTTCCTCGGTTGTAATCTATGCAGGCGCCGGGAGAATGTTGTCGGAAGTGACTTCAACGACGCACACTTTACGCATTCACCTTCTACCTGGTTCGTTCCGCTCATAATCACTTACGACGAAGCGTTGAATCGTCATAATTCCGACAAAAAGGACTGCGGTGTTAAATGTGATTAACCGCTTGATAAATAGACGCTTGATGAATAACCGCTTCATAGGTAACTGTTTGATAAATGACATACTAACAAATAACCGCTTGATAAATATCTATTTACATATGTTTTATAATAAATGGTTAATGTTAAAGTATACAGTATAATATATAAATAACTTACTCACAGATAACCGCTCGATAAATGTCAATTTACATATGTTTTCAATCTGAAATAAATGGTTGATGTATACAATATAATATATAAATAACAGACTAATAGGTAACCGTTCGATAAATATCCATTTACATATGTTTTAAATCTGGAATAAGTGGTACGTGTTCAAATATACAATATAATTTGTAAGCAACATACTAACAAATAACCGCTCGATAAATGTCCATTTACATATGTTTTAAATCTGGAATAAATGGTTAGTGTTAAAATATACATTATAATATATAAATGCATGCAACAATAAATAAAGAAATACTGCATTACCCGAATATTAATGGAACTGCAAAGAGAAAGCTAGTTGGTATAGAAAAGAATGCATGTAGTATTGGCTGCTAGATAACTCATCTTCTGCAAGAGATTATTTCTGGAGCCCCTAAATCGGGGAACTACCTGTACGTGATATCGAACGTGAGGAACACCCGCACGATTTCAATGATTCCTAATATTCCGAGATGACGAAGCTGTCTAGAATATCCCGAGCGAATTAAGTCGACGGAGTGTCTCCATCTTGCGAAGTTCCCAACGAGAATGACGCGATCGAATTTCAATTTACGTTCCGGGCAAAGTTCGAGCGAAGCCAGATGCAGGGAATCTCAGAAGTTAATAAAAAGATAACCGCCAAAAGATTTCCGTAAAGCACTCGTGACTTTCATAGCGACCACAGGGATCGTAACAACGATGGACCGTCTCTGTTCGACGATACAGAGCTGCCGGAGTACGCCATTTTACAGGGAAACACTTTCTGGTGTCTGAGTGTATGACTGCACGACAGGAATCCGATAAAAGTAACGGGGATTATTCGAAGGTACGGTCCGGGGCCAAAGTTCTCTGGGCTGTGCGAGCGTATTGACCACCGGGCGTAGAAATAATGACGACACGAGTGAGGACCGGAGAGAATCTATCGCGGCATTTTCCTAGAATTATTGCTATCGGTTAGCTAGGAAACCACGGGCCATCATGATCCTGGCCACGTCCGAGCACGAGAGGAGAACGGAGCACGTGCGAAGAAGCGAGGCAACAACAGGCGTTGAGAAACGGAGACGATTCACGAGCTGGAATTTCGAGGGAAATGCAGGGAAAAAGGAGAAACCGGTTATTAGCTCTATACCGGCACTATAGCAACATGAACACAAGCTACCGAATACTGTGGTAATTACTGTGCACGCGCCGTAATTTACCTCCTTCCCAGAGGGATTTATGCAAAAAGAATGGAAGAAAAAGGAGCGGTCGATCCGAAACCGTATAAGCTGCCGAGAGAAAAAACGACTAAGCTCCGTCGATTTTAAGTGGAATTCGATGGACATTTTGTTACCGGTAATGTACTTTCGTGGAGGGCGCACTGGATTATGGGAATTTGTTTGGAAGCAATTTATTTCTTCACATTCTTGTGCACGATTGATGCTGATTCCGTGAAAGAAGTACAGTAGACGCTCGATTAATGCACGTTGCGGTGCTTCGTTCGTGCGAACTCTCAGGGACATTAAACGAAAATAAATCATGCACGCGCCTCGCCCATGTCCACTCATTGGGTAGATGTGTAATGAGCAATAAAGTAAGGTAGGAGACATATGTGAATACTACGTGTAAGAGATATACTTTTCTATCGTACATTAAACGAGTGTGCATTAAACGAACGTACATTAAACGAGAATGCATTAAACGGGTGTGCATAAAACGAGCGAGTGAAGTATGTTATATATAATAATAGTAAGGTAGGAGACATATGTGAGTACTACGTGTAAGAGATGTGCGTTTCTGTCGTACATTAAACGAACGGGTATTAAACGAGTGTGCATAAAACGAGCAAGTATGTTGAATATAGTAATAGGACATGAATTCCTTTGAGATAAAACATATATAGGACCCGCATAATAATGGAACCTGTTTGATCACATGTTTAGATATTATTTATATGTTTACAGACATAAAAAATAGAAATAACCTTAAATTTCTTAATATATATATTGCACTTCAGCATTTCAATTGTACATTCTGCTCATACAATTTATATATACATTTTGGTAGCACATTTGGTTTGTACATTTCAGTTGCGCATTTGAATTGTACAATTTATTGGTACATTTTAATTGTGTACTTTAGTTGTACACTTCGGTAGTACAGAAAGTGTTGAACATCTCGGGTCTTACACCGAATGGAGACTGTAACGCAGGCAGATCACTTAAAGCGATATGATATATCATGACCTGAGCAAACAAAGATGGCGTGTTGTTTGAGATGCTTAAACACACCGATGGACATCAGGGTAATCTCTTGAAGTGACGTAATATGTTGCAACCTAAACAAACCAGTGAGACGATCCTACACGACGTACCGCTTTAAGCCGCTATCACATTGTTTCATCACCTCCACGTTTCTTGCGTATACATTATTTAAATTTATAGTTAGTGCATTTTCTACTGCAAGTATTATTTTCTATAATAAACCAATGAGCACTTCAGCGCATACTGATCGACAATGTCAACGTTCCCAATTCTGTGTACGAAAATATTTGATATTATTGTTGCAGCAAACGAACACGTGTTTGCGACACAATATGCTCACCATCCCTTAGCATGATTAATTAGTAGAACATTACTGCAATGTTTGCAAGTGCGTTCTAAAATCGCAGTGGTAAACATGAACGGGAAAGTTGATACTGCATTTGTTACGTCAGTGGCGACCAACGTGCTAGTAATAACTGTAGATATTATCTAATGTCACTAGTGCTTGTATCCTTAATAACGAACGTCATAATTCACTGTACGATACATGGCTATCTGCTGCCTGTCAACAATATTGCATACAAAACAATGACTATGTACATTACAGAATAAATCTGACTTTCCTAGGGAAATTGGGACGAGGAGTAGAGAAGCCCACACACGTTGATTTTTAGGGATACTTATGAATTCGAAAATTTGGAGGTAAGTTAAAAATTTGTGGACTTGGGAATCTAGGGATATGGAAATCTAGGGACTTGGTGGGACTTTGGTGTCTCAGAAATTTGGGAAGGGATTTGGGGATTTAGGGATTTGGGGATATGAGAAATTTGGGGATTTAGGAACTTGGGGACATAGGAATTGAGGGACACAAGAATTTGGGGGTAAACGGATCTAGGGATATAGAAATTTTGGGATTTAGGGATTTGGGGATATAGGAATTGGGGGACACCAGAATTTGGGGATTTAGGGATTTAGGGATACCGAAATTTTAGAATTTAGGGATTTGGGGACATAGGAATTGGGGATCCAGAAATTTGGGGATTTAGGGATACCGAAATTTTAGAATTTAGGGATTTGGGGACATAGGAATTGGGGATCCAGAAATTTGGGAATTTAGGGATTTGGGGATATAGGAATTGGGGAACACCAGAATTTGGGGATTTGGGGATTTAGGGATACCGAAATTTTAGAATTTAGAGATTTGGGGACATAGGAATTGGAGATCCAGAAATTTGGGGATTTAGGGGTTTGGGGATATAGGAATTGGGGGATACAAGAATTTGAGAAAGGGATTTAGGGATATAGAAATTTTGGGAGTTAGGGATTTGGAGACACAAGTTTTTGGGGAGAAAGGGATTTAGGCATATAGAAATTTTGGGATTTAGGGATTTGGGGACATAGGAATTGGGGGACACAAGAATTTGGGGATCTAGGAATTTGAAGAAAAGGATATTGAAAATCCAGGAATTTTGGGATATAGAAATTAGGAGACCTAGACTTGGAGAAACAGGAATTTGGGAAAATAAGAATTTGAGAATCTAGGGATTTAGGAATATGGGAATTTGGAGATCTAAAAATTTGAAGACGTACAAATTTCAAGATCTAACCATATAGCAACTTAGGGACTTGAAGACTTTAAGATTTCTAGATGGCATGTAGGGATTTGAAGATCATGAAATATTTCTGATTTGTATATTTAGAAATCTAGGAACTCGAAGATTTGAACATTTATAAAAGAAATGAAAAAAGTGTAAAGGTAAAGAGAATTTGAAATTTTTAGATGGAAAGGCCCACCGCAGAAAATAAAATAAACATTCGGTTATTTTCGGGAGTCTCTCTTCGAATTTCAGTTGTGGCTAATCCACCATTAATGGATGCAAGGATCCTACGCGTCAAAGGGTAAATGAACGGAGGAAGGAGACATGTCACGAATCTAGATATCAAGGCGAAAAGCGAACAGAGAACTCGACTTTCTGGTCGCAGCCTCTGCTTGGCGAATTAGAGTCTTTCCACTTCTGTCTCAGATCTGCAGGCAAAGCGTCACTCTGTAAGGAAATAGCTTCGTCTCTTCCTTTTCTTGCATCCAATTCTCCATCCTTTCTATCCTGCTTTGTCCTTCATCCTTTGTTTCTTCCTGTCTCTTTTGTTTGCGTCTTACTGCTTTGCTTTGAATATTCGACTTCATTGTGGACCGTTATAAATAATACGGACAATTAGTTGTGGGAAATCAACCGATATATAATTTGATTGTCAGTCAGAAGAGGTGGAAAATTCATTTAAAAAAAATATAGAAACCATTTTATTGATAGGATGTCGAAAATAATGGTCTGGAATAAGAAAATACAAGTCGAGAACATTGTTGTTTTGTTATTTATTGTTGAGCAGTTATTTTAAACATTTATTGTGGAACATCCTGTAAAGGCACATGAAGATGAACATTTTTTACATTTTCATTACATGTTTTTTAGCCACATCTTATTTTGAACATTGGTATATTGATACAAAAATATATACAAATGGATAAAATTTATTCTTGATGACCATTAGTGTACCATACTAAAATGTCAAGATAATGAAAATTTTATTACATACTTTTTATTTCACTTTTACCCTGTAAACCATCAAGCTAAGTCAATTGAACTCACACATTTTATTTCTTCTATAAAATTGTACATAAACATTGCATATTTGAATTATTAATTTAGCCCCAATATCGTTTAACAAATAAGATTTTCAGAAAGTACAGACTATCGAAATCATTTCTGACAAATTATAAACATATTGTGAACTAATTAAACAAGAATTAAAACAGTAATAACAGATGTCACCACGAAAATCCTTATAGGTTAGGTTAGACATGCTGGTGGTGCCACTAGTGGCAAAAATTGCATTTACCTTTCTCATTAAATGAAACCTTCTTCACATTATATAAGTCCTAAAAGTTAATAATACTTGAGAGATAATTGCAAGAAGTTTAGTCTGTCATAAGTCAAAACACTGTCGACAAATTACTTGAAAATTATATTGTAGAACATCACGTTTCAAAAAATAATTTCTGCAAATGTCAACAGTATTGTCTACAATAATTTTATTGTAAAGTATCCAAGTATTAAAGCAAAGTTAAATACAATTGAGTACCATAGCCAGCGCCTCTGTAGCTCCACATAAAATCACACGCACCTCCAAAAACAAAATCATTTCTGCAATTAAGAACCGATACCGTTTTAATCTCCTTTAACCCCATTTCGACGCAAGAATGGTTGAGGAAGTTGCATGATTACTTTGTACGATCGCATTTATATCGTCCCCATAGACTGGACCGGCATTCGGAAAGCAAAACAAATTGTACGGAAAGATGTAACAGTCTTAATGGACTCTTAGAGGGGAAATGAATTTGCTGGAGGACGGTGGTTTAAGTGAAACGTTTCTTCGAGCAGGAAAACAGTGCCTCTGTGGATCGGCTGTTCCGCAAAATATTATTTAAAGTGCAGCAACGACTCGGAAGCGGACGAGGTAAAATGGCGCGCTGATGAAGAGGAGGAGAAGAAGGAATTGCAGGTGGCAAGTATACCGCCCGATTGCCCGCAGAATCCTTGCCTCTTTGCCCCCTCGCCCCCGCGATTTCCTTTCCGTTCGCCAAGAATTCTCTATCCGAGCGCTAACTTCATTTAAGTTTTGATCCTTTTACTGGTTGCTCCGCGCTAACTTTCCATATCGAGCATTGAGGAGGATATTTTAAAATCTTGAACAGGGTGCTCCTAAGGGCGTGGTTGCTCCACAATACTTATGTGAAAGTAGGGATGAACAAATCGATGCAACTTTATTAAACGATTATGGGAAATATTAATATATTTTATTTTGAGAGCTGGGAAGGACGTTGGTTGAATGTGTAACTGAAAGTGAAGAAATATGTTCAAATGTGTGGAAAATATCTGGTACAGTGTTTATTGCTCAGTCCTTTACACTGACAGCCAATTCATGGTGTCCATTCAAACACGTAAACAGTATTTCTCAAGTAGACTCATTTTTGGACCTCAAGGTATTCGTTTTGAAATGATAAAACACTGGAAAATTAAAAGATAGGTGGTTCATGAATTATTCAAGTTCTGACTATGAGCTGATACTGGAGATTTTCAATTCATTTTGCTTTGGAGAATCTGTGAATTCGAGAATCTTGAATAAATTACTGCATGTGTCGGAAAGGTATAAGTTATGAGGTACCATGTATCATGTCTCACATGTATTACATTTATACGACATTTTGAATACATAATCTCAAAATTGTACCTACATGTTGCAAGGATTCGGAGAATCACCGTTTTGAAATGATAAAATAGTAAAATAGTGAAGTAGTACGTTAGAGTAGTAGTGAAATAGTGAAATAGTAAAATAGTCAAATAAAGAAGTAGTGAAATAGTGAAGTTGTTAAGTTGAGAAATAGTGAAGTTGTGAAGTAATGAAAATGTGAAGTAGTGAAGATGTGAAGTAGTGAAGATGTGAAGTAGGAAAGTAGTAAAGTAGTAAAGTAGTAAAGTAGTAAAGTAGTAAAGTAGTAAAGTAGTAAAGTAGTAAAGTAGTAAAGTAGTAAAGTAGTAAAGTAATAAAGTAGTGAAGTAGTGATGTAGTGAAGTAGTGATGTAGTGCAGTATTGAAGTAGTGAAGTATTGAAGTAGTGAAGTAGTGAAGTAGTGATGTAGTGCAGTATTGATGTAGTGAAATTTTGAAATAGTGAAACCTTGAAATAGTGAAACAGTAAAGTCCTGATATACTGAAACAGTAAAATAGTAAAATACTAAAATAGTAAAATAGTAAAATAGTAAAATAGTAAAATAGTAAAATAGTAAAATAGTAAAATAGTAAAATAGTAAAATAGTAAAGTAGTAAAATAGTAAAATAGTAAAATAGTAAAACAGTAAAATAGTAAAATAGTAAAATAGTAAAGTAGTAAAGTAGTAAAGTATTAAAACAGTAAAACAGTAAAACAGTAAAATGTCAAAATAGCAAAATATTAACTTTGACAAGTGTTTCCTTAAAAAATTCCTCCAACGTCTCCATTTTGCAATAGCTATTTCAAGATGGCGCATCCCGTATTCCCTTTCACGGGCAAATAGACAAATTTGTGAGATGTCTCGAATGATTCGTCAAAGAGTTATACACGACTAAGTTACTTTTCACTTGGTAAGGATACAGCGACGTGTAAAAGTTTCCAGGACGATCGTTTCTAAAGTTCGACCGATATTCGTGAAAATGGCATGGCGCTTGAGTGGCACGGAAATACAAACAAACTGAATACCGCTTTTCTCGGGGAGTTTTCATTGTAAATATTTTCCAAGTTCGATATCTGGCCGTTCAATATCTGAATTGACGAACCCTACTCGCCGCCCTTTGTGTCGCGAACCGCGTGTTTATATATTCTGATAGAAAAGAATAAGAGAATGGATATAGAGGGAAGAAAACGCGGCAGCGTACGGAATAAATTTATTTACACCACCTGCTGTTCGATATTATGCTTTGTTCCCTCGTTTTCATGGAATAAAATGATCTTCCAACGCCATTGGCGTAACTAACGATAAGTAGGAATAATGGCGAATATCACCATATAACGTGTAAAAATACAGGATATTCGATATAAAATATCTTAAATATTAGTATAGTTGACAAAAATGCTACATTGAATATCAGACGAAAAAATAATAAATTAACATAACGTCAAAAATATTATATATCATTGTAGTTATTTTTAATATTTCTAGTTTTAGAATAGTCAACATGTCAAACATTCCTTCATTTTATTTATTGAATTGTGCGATAATAATGTGTATATTTTGTATTGGACACACTGTGTAACAATATAACACATAATCTAACGTGTGGTCGTACAATGCGTGGAAATATAACACGTAGTGGTATGCAGTATGTGACGATTTAATGCATAGATACACTGCATATTGTAACCTGACGTGTACATATATCTACAACGTGTAGTAATATAACGTGTGGCGGTCTAACGTATGGCAATGTAACGTAGCGATCTAACACGTAGTCGTACAAGGTGTGCTGAAATAACGCGTGGTTATTTATCACGTAACATTTACATGGCGTAGTAATCTAACGTGTAGAATTTGTGGTAGTCAAACTTGTAGCAATGTAACGCGTGGTAATCTAACGTGTAGTAATCTAACGCGTGATTATTGAGCGTGTAGTACTCTAACACGTCGATATCGAACACATAGTAATCTAACGCGTGGTTATCTAGCTCGTTTTACTCCAATGCGTAGTAATCTAACACGTTATTGTCGAATGCGTAGTAATTTAACATGTGGATATCGAACGCTTAGTAATCCAACCCGTGGTTATCTAGCTCGTAGTAATGTAACGCTTGTTTATCCAACGTCTAATAATTACAACGGGTAGTAATCCAACGCGTAATAATCTAATACGTGATAATCCAACGCGTAGTAATCTAGCGTGTAATAATCTAATGCGCAGTAATTTGACGTGTAATAATCTAACGTATAATAATCGAATGCACAGTGATGTAATATGTAACCATGAAAGAACTAACGACCAAAAAAGGTTCCATCTCAAACAAACATTTTCTTACTCCAACATCCACCGCCATTTTGAATAATACCCAACGTTGCACTCTTAATTTCGCCGTCAAACACGGCCATATTACGCTACATCAAGTTAAAAACATACATTGTTTGCTCCGTGAAAATTTAAATTAATATTTTCTCCGTTCTATACTACTTTCCGCCGCCTCTCTACCATTGAAATTTTGAACCGAAGCAAATTGTTTTTGCTGCCGAAACAAAATACAGAACCGACGTACACTTTTTGTGGAACACTGCGCTTTGTTTGTTCGATCGGTCTACATATGATTCGAATACGGAGACTAAAGGTTTAACGAAATGTGCTGAACGAGTAATAGTGGTGTTTGTATTCGGTTATTAGACCCCCTGCAGTATTTGCACCGCGTGCATACAATATTTTGTAAACAAGTCACCAGTAGTAGCAGCGGGAACCACATGAAAAAACAAGTTGCGTTTCATTGTTGGGAAAATAGTCGAAGACTTTGAAATATGCTGCACACGTACGATCGTTTACCCAACGTGTACCGAGTGTCGTGAGCTCTGGTATCGATTTTCATCGATAGATAATCCTGTTCTGACAAATAATCGTATTTGGAGAAAATCACATAACGCTACAAAGCAGCATTCTACAGTAATAATTCCATAAATGCTCTAGCAGATATTTATGACGTATTCGGTTGATTAAAGTGAAATATGGTACAGTCTCATTATATGACCTAAACGCAAATGTCGAATAAAATGATTGAAAGGGCCATATAAACGGAACATTTTATGCAGTGCTCAAATTTTAATATCTTCATTAAAAATGTGAAAATTTAGAAGTTCGAAATTTTAAAATATTGTGTTTGAAAATTTCAAAATTTAAAACTGTGTTCAAAATTTAGACTTAAAATTTCTAAGTAATTAAATTAAAAAATTTGCAATTTCGCAAGCTTGAAAAGTAAAAAATTTGTAAATTCAAAAATCTGAACATTACAAAAACGGTGTTTTTTTTATGTACATGCAAAAACTGGAACACAGCAGCGAAATCGTAGCCGTAATAGTATATATGAGCCCATAAAAAAGTTTATGGAAACAGACAAGTATTTTAAAACCAGTTACATTGCGTTGTAGGAAACGAGCAAAGTTATGCCACAATGACGGAAGAAAACACTTTCAGAAAGTTTTAAATCGTCTGCGTGTAAAAGGTTAATATTCGCGAATAATAAAGGAGGGTAGGTAATTTATAACGAAGAACATTATTTCGAGCATAAATTTACGTATAAAGTGATTTCAAACGCACGGAAGAGCGCTTGTAAGGTATACTGTGGACTACAGTACTTTTATATCTTTAATGCGTATGAAGGAGAGAGGAGATCCTTTCAAGAATTCGAGCAATTTCTGATGAATGGTAAAATTGTCTATTTGATAATTCACTATTGTGTGCATGGGTTGACAAATTTTTTGTTTGATAATTTTCAAATTTGTAAATTTGTAAATTTGAAAATTTCTAAATTTGTGTATTTGTGAATTTGTAAATTTCTAAATTTCCAAATGTAAAAATTTCGTAACTCCTACATCCCTAAACCCCCCAAATTTACAATACCTTCACATAACGAAATTTCCAAATGACCCTAACAAATTTTCTAAAATTTCAAGTTCTCAAATCATAAAATCCCCCAACTTTCACTAAAAATCCCACTTCCAAATTTTCAACTACAAAAATTTCTAAATCTCCATGTACGAACAAAATTTCCAATACAAAATTAAATTAACGTATTTCAGAAATGTGACCCATGTCATATGTAACCGAATCCCTTCGGAAACAATTTGACTCGAAAAACATTTTCCCAACTTTACAAAGTTACGTCACTCTCGTTGAAATAGTGCGGACATTATCAGCGATGATCTCGCCTAACAGGAAGATTCGCGCCTTCTTCCACCCTTATGGTGAAATGCACACCTGTGGCTGTTTATCAAGGGCCGCACGTCAGCCCGAGTGGCAGGGTGCATGCGGCAGGAGCAATTTGAAAAAAAAAGGTTCGCAACCCTTGAGCGGGAAACACGACAAATATCAAATCGATACACTGGTCCGTGTTGCGCGCGCAACCGATATAGTTTCCTTCTCTCATTTACACGCACGCACCCGCATACGCACGGTTATTACGCTTAAGTATCGATAAGTGGCCGAATACATCATCGTTCCCTTGTTTACAATAGCCAAGGATAACGACCGGTGTGGCTGGACCTTGCATTCACCCTTCAGCTACACGAGATCCTCCCGAAACGTGCTCCGTTTCTCTAATTACTGTTGTTATGCCACGTACGATAAACTGTTGAGCAAACCCGGCTAATTTGTATAGAAACGAAGGACAAGAAGTGGTATTAACACGTGCTCGTTATGGGGAGAGTATGTTTGACCCTCGCATTCCGGGGATAACGCGAGATGGGTTCTTCTTGGAATGACGGTTCGGTGAAATGAGCTGTTTGGGGAGCTGGGACATTCTGAAATGCTCTAAAATTTTCAAATGAAGTGTTTTAGTTGTAGTCTTTTTGATTTGAAATCTTTAAAGATTTGATGGTTTGATGGAACCGTAATCGATGCTGTCGTTTAGCTCTTTGAAGATCTGCGTTGAGATTTCTTAAATTACAGAATCATCATGCTCTAAAATTGTCAAATTCCTAACAAACGAGGTATTTAAGTTGTGGTCTTTAATTTGAAATCTTTAAACATATGATGATTTGATGGAACCGTAATGGATGCTGTCGTTGTTTAGCTCCAAAATTTAACAGACTCGATATATTCATATAATATACTCATGTGAGTATACTTTTGCTTTGTATGGTGTACTGATGATGAAGCATCTCCACCAAGAACCTAACCTAGCAAAGTATAACCTCAGTTAGCAAAGAATAACTGAACCTAGCAAAGAATAACCAAACCTAGCAAAAAATAACCAAACCTAGCAACGAATGACCGAAGTCAGCAAAGAATAACTGAACCTAGCAAAGAGTAAGCTAACTCACCAAAGAATACCTAAGCCATAACCGAAGCAATCGAAGAATAACGAAATCTATTAAAGAATAGCTTAACCTAGCAAAGAATAACCAAACCTAGCAAAAAATAACCAAATCTAGCAACGAATGACCTAAGTCAGGAAAGAATAACTGAACCTAGCAAAGAGTAAGCTAACTCACCGAAGAATACCTAAGCCATAACCGAAGCTACCGAAGAATAACGAAATCTATTAAAGAATAACCTAACCTAGCCAAGAATAATCTAACGTAGCAAAGAATAAGCTAACCCGCATCTTTGTAAACGTCGAAACAGATTACGTCGAACAATTTCACCGTCGAAACGATTTCTATGGTGACACCGAACGCCTTGTTAATTCAGCGCAACACTTACAGGTTCAAACGCGAGCGACTCGGCCGGCTCGTAAGTTCCGTGCCGCAAATACAAACTAATACATAATTCAGGAACGGTCTGGTGTACACGACGCAGACTGAATTATATTCTGAAAATAACAGCAACTCGTCAGGCTAACGATACCAACGAAAACCGCATGAAATGGCCACAAAGGATTGTAATTTTAATTACAGCCGGCGCTCTTTTCGCGCTGAATATATGTACGCGTGGTGATACAAAGCGGTCCGCCCTGTCATCAGGGCGTCTATCGAATGTGCAGCGACGCGAGAGCTTGTTCGGCCTGCCTTTTTGAGATGCAAATTTTACGCCTATGCCCGGATATTTGCCGTGTTTCGTGATAAACGCGTATACCACGCGCCCGTGGACGCGCCATTTTAATAGATGCGACTACACCGCGCGGAACACTACTGGATGTTCTATCTTGTCGAATATAAATCACTGATTTCACAGCGAAAGAAATTTACCGTACTCACCGAAAAATCGATATCAATCTGCTGTATTACCAATTTACATCTACCATTTCCGCACTTGGAACCGCGCTGATTTACCGTGTTTTCAAGTAACGCTTTACGAACGACGTTCGAAATTCGAATTGATTTGTATTATTATTTGCAAACTTGTAAGTGAATTGGTTCGGGTGACACTTATTTGGACGCTGTGCGAAATGGTGACGTTTTATATGTGGAACACGTGAGGGCGTTGAGGACAGCGGAAAAAAGTGTCGCGTAAAGTTATTGAATTAAAAAGGAGGATGCATGTGATACACATGTGGCCTTGATTATAATATAATATATGAGAGAAGTTAAACGTAAGAGGTATAAGGAATAATGTAAGGGTAAAAAGAGTGTTACGAGGCTTTACTACGCATGCGCAGTAACACTGGAATTATCGGCGCTAAATACAAACTTTTATATTGAAAATAAGTACCGAAATAACGTATACAACCATTATTTATCTTAATAGAATATAACAGGCAGTTGGGTGAAAGTGCATCAACAAAATGGCGCATCTTATTTTAAATTAAAATTAGATATTGCAATGTGTGTTAACTTTTGTCGACATAATTCTGCAAATCAATTTATATTTCATCTCCCATTGTACTTTATTTCTAACCTAAAAGTACTCGAACATCTATAAAATTAATGTTAAACCAGTAAGTTTAAGTTTTAATATTGAATCCAATAGATATATAAGATCAAAACAATGCTTATATTAATAATAGCTTATAGTGGACAAAATATTGTACTTATCGTTCAACAAAAATTGTTGAAAGAATTAACAAGAATCTTTGTTTGAAACCTTTTGTTATCGTTCCACGTGTGAACAAAGAGTACAAATCGGCTCGAATGTGTACATACACCATTGGGCAATTAATTGAGCGTGTTCGGGATAAGCAAACAAAGATGAATGATTAATGGATTAGCGTGAAAAAGAAGCTGCATGCGCTGAAAAGGACGTTCGGCACTGTTCGATAATCGAACACTATTCCGTGTAAATAAACAAGATGCAAAGAATGTAAAATGAAATTAACTCTTAAAAATGCAAGATAATCTTTTGATTCAAGGAAGCTTTAATGTTTACTGTCGTACATTGTTTGATAACGAGCTTTGTATATGTAGAAACATCTATTATGTACAAACAGTGCTAATATTAACAGCTGTCCTTTGTTTGCTGAACAAACGAGGTTTAACTATTTGTCATCGCGTTTTGGACCTTACCTCGTGTTAACCTGCGTAAACATCTTATACGGCAATGGATAGAATCATTGGTCCTCTACTACGTTTAAAATACGTGGTCTATTGCAAAAGTAAGGGAACTATACTTTAGAAAATTGTGTCGAATTTTCGGATATGCTCTCAAATACTACGAATTTTCGAATTCTTACTGGTCTGAAACGAATTTTTCAGTCGCTAAATTTGGTTTCTCATTTTTTAAATTTCCAAGTTTGAAAATTCTCAGATTTTTAACAAACATAAGAAGTTTTTTTAATATGTTAACATTAAATTACATTTACTATGTTTGTCCTTTCAAGTATATTTCATTTTATAATTTAAACAACTTCAAAAATTGTCATATTTATTTAGAATTTACTCACACAGTATTGAACGATTTCCCACATGCAAATCTTCCAAATCATACATGCACATATAGCACTATAATGATATAAATACACCAAATTTTTTAATTTTAATCTTATGACTATATACTGTTATTACATACCTGGTATACTTCCTTTTTACATTCGATTATCAGCAGCTTAAGTTAAAATAAAAATCAGATAACCAAATAACATATTACCTGAAAATGATGCACATATTTCAATATCTGCCATAAGGTATAAGGTTCCGCAATTCGTTTGAAATTATTAAAGGAATTAAAAGGTTTCAATTTAATGTGGACACTTGATTTGGGCAGACGTTTGAACGTCCGAAATATCCGTGAATATAAATCCCTGATTTGGCGAGCAAAGAATAACAGGCAAAGAAAGAAAAAAAGGATACAAAACACAGGGACAGCTGGAAAGTTTTCCAATTAAAGTACTCACTATCCGGCAGGACGATCAGCAGGGTACAACGTCCATGTGCTCGGTCTCATTAACGCTATTTCAAAGTGGATACAGAGTCGATTGAAAATCGGGAGAAAAACGAGGATATACGAGTCAGAGAAATCGAAACGGGAAAACTATTTTTCTTGGCTGCAGCCATAAAATCTCAGCTGGAATGACATCAGGCACCCCCTCGCCTCTCCCTGTATAGCCGGTAGACGCTTCGATTCCCATCAGCGGTCGGTTTGATCGTGTATCGTAGAATCATCGATAGCTAAAGGAACGGGTCGGATAGAGTTGACCACGGCCTAGCAATTTTATTCGAAATCGTCCGAGTGTTAAACTATGCCCGATTGAAAATCGATATTTCATTCTAGTCTAGCTGCCGATACGAACTATCCGCGAGGAAGATCGACAGACTTTCTATAGCTGGTGGACAGTGCAGCAGCAGGATAGTGAAAAAAAAAGGAAAAATTCAGCTTGGCCCGAATGGCTTTATCCATCGTCGAGGGTTATCTTCGATCTGCGAACAGATTGAACGTTTATCTGTGTTTCGCGATCCAAAATCCCACGTCAACTGTTTGCACGCCGAAGAAATTCGTTGCGACAAGAACGGCCGCGTTGAGCACAGGTCGATAGCGGCATGCTTTGCTAACCACCGGGTCTCGTTTTATTAAAAACGACCGAACTGATAACCGGGCAACGTTTAATGAACCGAAACGAAATGTGTTTGTGTCACTTCAGCGGTTTTATTAGTCGGCGATCCGTGCTCGCCGCGCAGTTGATCTTTCATTAAGCATCGGTATAAAACATATTACAGATATTTAAACGTGTGTTTACTGGATCGTGAAATGCAACGTTCAATTGGTTCCAAAATAAGATCAGATTTTTAATAAATTGAAGCACGCCCGACGAGCTTGTTAGGCCCGCGGCGAAAACCGATATTATTGAAGACACGGATTTGGAAATTGATAACCTCACTCTTCCATTTCAGATTTTATTTACACTTCATGCAGATTTATTCTGATAAATCTATGCAGCGTTATTGTTAATATCGTAATGGTTACAATATTAAATATCATAGGTTATACAAATCCTGACATAAAAGTGACTTAACATGCATTAAAATTAGACTAGAAGAACTTACCATTATAACTTTCTCTCGGTATTTGTGTCCCAACATAAATTTACTTAATTTATGACAATGAGCAATGGTAGTCTATGTCATAACTTTCGTATATTTCAGATTTTTTTACATCTCAATCATAGTTTTAATATCTATGCATGCGCTGTCCGATCTGCGCATGCGCTCACCGGGTTGCGCGCTGACCAACCTGCGCAGTTCTACTCGCTTTGCGAATGCGCATACTCATTTGATTAAACACGATGTTAACTCGTCTACTTCCAATTTATTCGTACCTATATTGATACCCAAAAGTCTTTGTAAAATCAAGAAACTGAAACTTTTTGATATAATTAGAGATCATTAAGTCTTATATAATTAATATGCTATTAATAATTTCATACAATATTTTTAAGTAATCATATCACAACATTAAACATAGACCACATCTGCGTACACATAATTTCACATGTATATTGTCTTTATCTCCTTAGAAAAGATCTATTATCAAAGTTCGATTACCTTATATGTAGGTAAAGTAAGTGATTTAACAGTTCAACTGAAACTAGTTAAGTTAAACAAATTAGAACAGTGGAAGGGCTAGAAGCTGATTACATTAACAGTTGGATAGGTTCTCCCTGACCTCTAAACCTATTCCAAATCTTGAAATTATCTTGGGTTAGTTAGGGGTTGTATCTCATTTAGATCAGTTAACCTTTTCGTTAAGTCAGTAAACATTCAGCAGAAATTCTTGAATACAGAAGTCATTATAATTTATTATCCTTTGCATTTATATGTCCTCTTACAGTTGTCAAGTTAGGACCTAATCTATCAAAACCCGTTCACATGTAAATTTACTAAATAAAATTACAGAGAGATACAAAGGGTTAAATCTGATCTTTTGACCTTGTACCAAGCATTAATTTATCTTCGCTCGTGGCATAAATTCACGCCAGACAAGTACCATAACAGCATTATAAATGCACGTACTTCGTGCAAGTCCTAAATGGCTACGTGCTGTGGTATATCAAATAAGAGCGTTGCATATGTAAACGAATTCAGCTAATATTTGCAGTCAGCATTGAATCAAGCGTAACAGGTATTCGTGTTTTCAAGGCGTTATTTGGTGACAAAACTATCCAGAGCTGTTAACGAAGTTATTTTAAGTTTGTAATGATACTGATTCCGTGTAAAAACCGTGAAGCAGAATAGCTTCTCCGATGGACGATAAAGCTAAGCAATAAAAGCCTTAAGAGTGGGTTATCTGGCTCAGTTTATACGGCGATAGTTAGTTGGCAAGAGATTTACAATTGTTTGTCGGGACTGGTTCTTCATTTCCTCGCGCTTCAAGGCTACAAAGTTTTCTTAGCTCGTAAAGGCAGCATCGATCGGACTTTATCTCCAGTTCACGAAACGATCTGCACGTATTTTTCTGTTCTACTTGATAACATGGGAATAACATTGAATAGCGTTTCAAGATATTCCAATTGTTCACTGGAGACCGGATATGGACCTGTTCTGCTTCTTACTTTTTGTAATAAAAGATCACATCGCAAGATTTGTCTTAGCAATAACTCATTTTGAGAACTTTCAAATATTTTGGTTATTATTTAGAATTTTCTATTTTGTACAATTTTTCAATGTTGCTCTTTGTGTAGAAACGGATCAATCTTGTGAGATTCCCACAAATATGAGATAAAAGTATTAATATGAATTGATTAAAAGGCTCCTTTTAATCCAAGTACAGCTTTGACGTAGAACATTGCTTAATATTCCTCGAGTCAAATAATTACGCTTTCATAAAAAGATAAGCATAGAACGGGGACCCGTAATATTACCAAGATCTCACATCACACAAAGCGAAAGCTTCATTATGTTTTCAGTTTGTGCACTTTATTTACAGTTTCTCGTGAAAATTTCAGCGCTGCTAGTTCGTTAGCAGGCACGAGAGGGATACACGTATTCTTGGCTCACCACCACATCCCTCTTCATCATTGTACTTTCTCAAAAAGCATTTACGGTAACCGGCAGCCGGTGGCATCTGAGAAGCCAGTCATACATGTTAATTTAATAGGTGAAATGGGAACGCAATTGCGCACGGTACGTGTTTGTACGACGCGGAACACAAACGAATCGTTTGAAAGTAAAATTTTTCATTTCACGGTAGGGCTAGATTCCATTTACTTGGCGGGCATCATGAATATCGCAGCGCCATAAATCGACCAGAAGTTCAGCGAGCGGCTGCAATTACGGATCTTCTACAGTGCCCACTCCATCGTAAGATATTAACAGCGCCGCCAGTCGTAATTTTTATTCCGACGTATTTTCCGCGGACGTATTATTGTCTCGTTCTCGTGTGCCCGGCAAAAAAATAGCCAGCCAGGCCGGCGAGGAATTTACACCGACCAGCTTGTTCCAGCCACTCGGTAATTTTCTTAATTCCGGGGTTAATGCGGTCGCCTAACGCTACTCGACCACCGAATAATGTTTCAACGTTTCAGACAGGTTTACAGTATGGCGACCTGCTCGTGTACTCAATTATTTTACTTGTCAGCCACTACCGCACTGATAAAATGTCTCGTTTAATATTGTAAAAGCCTCCGGATCGTTGAAAGCCCACACCCACCGTGTGCGGATAGGCAAACCTTAATGTAGGGGTAGCTGTCGCCTTTTATTGCAATTTTTACATCTGTAGATAGCTATCGTGATGGGTTACTCGAGGGTGCGGTGTGTGGACATGTACATATGTGAGGTGCACTGCTGGACATTGATAATTTCGATAAAATAAATTAATTTTCCACTTAAAACGAGTTAATTTAAAATTAATAACGAAGTTTTACATATGTAGACAGATATTGTGAAGAGCAACTAGAGGACGCCATGTGTGGACATGCATGTGAGGTGCACTTGTGAACATTGATAATTTTTACAAAATATATTAATTTTCATTTTGAAACGAGTTAATTTAAAATTAATAACGAAGTTTTACATATGTAGATAGATATAGTGATGGACACCTAGAGGGCGCCGTATGTGGACATACATGTGAGGTGCACTTGTGGACATTGATAATTTGGATGAAACGAATTAATTTGCAATATGCAACAAGTTAATTTAAAATTAACAATTAATTCTTAAATAAATAAAATAAATAATTATCTAAATGACAATCTGATCAAATTTTCAAAGAATCGTGCTCCACTTTCACGTAACAAGCGAGTTATGGCAACGACTGTTACTCGAGTGCATTAACGAGATACGCGGATTAAGAAGAAAATTGCGGCAATTTTTGTTATAAAACGAGTACGGTGCAAATCTGTGTGGTTAAAATATACGCGGGCATAATTATAAAGAAGCATAAAAGCAGGTATTATATTAAAATTTATTACAGAGATGGGTATCGGATAACAGCCGGAGGATGGATCTTCATCAACGTTACGTTGATTTATTTAACGGTATTATCCGATTCGGTGTATTGTAAGATCAGAAGAGCTTAATTAACGCCGGATTATTCAGCACGAAGCTCAATGTCTTCAAATTCGTTGTGGTCACATGATCGATAGGCTTTTCGAGGTATAGTCACGTCATCACGAGCTAGCTTGATGAGATTCCAGCAGCTATCGCGTCATATCAGTGTCGAACCACATCGTGGCGTGGTGACTGGCAAAGAGATGCTAGTAATTAGCTGGTTGAAACTTATTCCAACCGGGTGCATGACTAATTAATTGTACCGGTGTTACACAACTCTGCTAGTTATCTGGGTATTTTCAAACGACTTGGTTTTCATCATACATGCACCCAATTTGCCTAATATGGGACTTGCGAAACTTCTATACTCATTATCATACTTCAAAATATAATGAAGGCTATTTCGAAATACGACTATGGTAGTTGAGGATCATTAATTGTTTGAGATTGTTGGACAATAATTATTGATTGTTGGTTATCAGTTTTTAGGTATGGGATTTGGGAATTTAGGGATTTGGAAATTTAGGGATTAGGAAATTTAGGAATTCGGGAATTTAGAAATTTGGGAATTTAGGTATTGAGAAATTTAGGGATTTGGGAAGTTAGGGATTTGGGAATTTAGAGATTAGGAAATTTAGGGATTCGGGAATTTAAAGATTTGGAAAATTAGAAATTTGGGTATTTAGAGATGTGAGAATTTAGGGATGTGGGCATGTAGAAATTTGAGAATGTAGGAATTTGGGAAAGTAGAAATTTGGGAATTTAGGAATTCAGGAATGTAGGAATTTGGGAATGTAGAAATTTGGGAAGGTAGGAATTTGGGAATGTAGAAATTTCAGAAGGTAGAAATTTGGGAATGGAGAAATTTGAGAATGTAGGAATTTTTTAATGTAGAAATTTGAGAATGTAAGAATTGGGGAAAGTAGAAATTTGAGAATTTATGAATTCAGGAATGTAGAAAAGTTACGTAGAAATTTAGGAATTTGGGTATTTAGGTACGTAAATTTTAATAATTTCAGAGATTCTACATTTAAGAATTTAGAAATTTAAAATCTATATCACAATTTTACACTTTATTTTCAATGTTAACAAAGTAAATATACAGAACTCGAGGTATAACCAAATTCCCATTTGAAATTGAGTAAATTCAAATTAAATTGACATGTGAAGTTAAGTAAAGTGGAACTAAATTCACGTTCGAAATTACGAAATTATATAAAACGGTATTAAATTTACACGGTTCAATTTCAATAAACCGAAACCAGATACACAGAAAATAGTTCCCCTCGAGGAGACACAAATATTATATTAATTTAATGTAATACCGATTTCGGTTACTAATAATATTACTTTTTAGTCATACCTGTTGAGCAAACTAATTTGTACCTTTCTAAATAATTACTCTGCTACAGCTTGAAATTAACATATACATATAACGATAACATAATTATGTCCATAATTTCGTTTACGAAATTATATTTCGTACATTTCTATGTGTAAAACATATTTTCCTTCCCACCGTAATTTCTAACTTATTTTTTTATCGGTTAGGTTAGATTAAAAAACTTGGGAACGTGTATTTAAATAAGTAAAGTATTTGAAACTCTTTTAGTTATTTAATCTTTGCAAATTAAATATTTATAACTGTAGTATTTTATTTTGACTTGACAAAGTTCTATGTCAAACCAAAGTGTATTCGAACGTGTAGAAATACTGAAACAAGTTAACCTTTTAGGTTATGACATCAAGTCAGATTCGTGACGCACGTTGCAGTACAAATATGACGTACCTAAATCGTATGTGCATAAAGATCGAGTTCGGTACCAATTATAATTTGCACAATTGAAGATCACTGACGTCAGAATATACATTTCAACGTTCTTTATTTGTTTTAACAATGCAGTAATAAATAGGTAGCTCTGACGCACCTATCGAAAAAATGACAGGTTAAGACGCTGACAAATCGCTAACTTTCAGACCGAAGCATTTCTTATTAATTTTGTGCCGGTGACTTCTATTAAATACGAAGTACAAAAAACAAGCGGCTTGTCTTCAACCGCCAACGTATAGAATTATTCTTTTCTGCGCTGGCACAGAGTAATCCCCAAAGGGTCTGCGATGTAGCAGATTACGTCGATGAAAAAGAGCGCCATTCAGCACGAGTAAAACTGTGAAACAATGGATTGCACCAGAAAAAAAGGGATTGCAAAATAAAGGCGACACGATAGCGGCTGGCGAAAAAAAGGATTTCATTAACCCGCTGGAGAAACAATTAAAATAGTCCCTTCTATTTCCGAAAATAAAAGGTTCAATGTTTAGTCAAAATTTAATACGAGTCTTGTCGCAATTATAGTTTGCAATGGAAACGTTTCCCCTGCTCTTTTGCAGTTTATTATGCGTGCTTTCGGTATTTTCATTACGGACTAACGAATCTGGTAATACTACACGGTTAACGATGTACAAACAAAATACCACGCGTGTCGCGAAATGTTCCTCAAACGATATTCAACTTTTTATTTTCTGCGTTTATTTACGGACTTCTCTGTAATATTTAAATCATAATACTCCCATTTTCTGTGCTTTATTACAGTAATTAAAAATCAGCTGGAAGAATTGCTTTAAACTGTTTCTCTTGTAAAACTTCACAGACTCGGTTATATTTATACATATTTATTTTAATAATTCTTTGTTGATGTATACTCTTATATTTAATAATTTTATGTATATTCTGACTTTCAGTAATACTAAACTTTATGTACATTATTTTATTTAATGACATATTTTATGTATATACTTACTTTCAGTGATATTAAGCTTTATGTACATTATTTTATTTAATGACATATTTTATGTATATACTTACTTTCAGTAATATTAAGCTTTATGTACATTATTTTATTTAATGACATATTTTATGTATATACTTACTTTCAGTGATATTAAGCTTTATGTACGTTATTTTATTTAATGACATATTTTATGTATATTCTTACTTTCAGTAATACTAAACTTTACGTATATTATTTTATATAATAACATCATATTTTATGCATATTTTCATATTTAATAATATCATATTTGATAATATCATATATTATGTACATTCTCATATTTAATAATATCGTACTTCATGAACATTCCTACATTTTGTATATATTCTTATATTTATTAATATTATGTTTCATGTATATTGTTCGGAAGTTAGTTCGTAATTCGCGCCTTCAACCTGAACGCCATCTGGAAATGTGGGCCTTAGGCTCGCAGAAATACATAGATGGCGTCGTAACGCTGTCATATCGCTAATGGTACAAGTATATCATACATTCTTATTTTTCCGTTTCTAATCATTTTTATAGGCGTACTCTTACTAGACCTAAAAATATTTCACATAATTAACCTCTAAAAATGTTCGACGAAAAATAATTAACTCAGATATAAGACATGCAAATATCCTCTTTCACACGATCGAACCAATCTGGTCTTCTAATTTTTGGTCATACAAAAATGTCAAAATATGGTAAAAGACAATGATCAAAAGTGACAATTAAGAAGAAGTTCCGAAAAAAATCCATTAAACTATATTTCACGACTCTCTCCCTCGATTTCTCCCAGAAGAAAAATGTTTTGGAGTTGCTAAACAAAATGGATGGCAAGTCGGGCAGTACAGAAATCATAAAGTTTGGAATAGCGCGTGCAACAGCGGTACGTGCCTGGAAGGTCTCATGAGCAGTTGGCTCGATTACCGTGCATCCGAACAGGGAACAGGATGGCAGTCCTTAAATTGCCCCGATGAAACGGTAAATCGTCGATATCATCGTTAGGAGGACAAACGAGCCAACGGTTTCGTTGGCGACGCCGGCCAGACCTTCCCTAGGGATCCGTTCAAGCACAAAAACACGGGTCGAGGACACGTATGAAACGTTGGCGCATAGTCCACGGATCAGACACGGAAGAAAACCTTAATATTCTATTCATAGATTGAAACGAAGTACTGGAGGTGGTGGATTCACCAACACGAACGGACCATTTGTATCCATGACCCCGGTCAAGCTCTGCGAGGGTGGTAGTTGGTATTGGCGAGTTCATCGATGGAATTCAACGTCGCCAGGCCGTACATCCGTTCCGATGTCAACGGAAAGCAAGCGGTGTGCTCAAACGGGAACAGGCACACCGTTCTATTCATGTTTATGGAAGCTGGTCCATTTACTGGGATCATTGCTGGAAACTATCTCGCATAAGCTTTAACTCGACCGTTGAAACGTCCAGATACCTCGTGCGGCCGTTCCGTGATGATATCTCGTTTTCAAAAAGGATTATCAGTATACGAGATTGTTGTATCATTTTCGACATATTTCTACGTTTCATGACTGATCTTTAATGTCCTTGGGACAGGGGATTCCACTTGTGGGAATTGTAACATGTTGCAGGTACATGCAAATCCATGTCGCAGATGCAGAGCGTTCAAATTTTAAAATCCTCAAATCGTTCCACATCGAATCACGAATATCTTCAAGTCTGAAGTATTCAAAGTACTCAAATATAAATCTAGCAATGTCTTGACATTTATAATAGTCTCAATGTCATCATCAGGACCTTCCATCTTCCTAAATTTCTAAATATGCACATTAAAAAATTCGTAGTTCAGAACTTTATCAAACTCTGTAACGCAATGCTGTTATTCTGCCCGGTACTGATGACACATCTTCGACCAGTTGTCTACATAAACTTCGCCATACCGTAGATACAGAGTAACTTGGTAGGAAATCTGGTTTCTAGATTGTCTACGTTGGCATAACAGAGAGACGGTTGTTCCACGGATGTACCGGTGATGTCCTTGGCTTTGCAGCTTCGTACCGTTGACGTCTATGTAATTTAATGAGCATGGAAGCCAAAGCCACGATTAATACCGCGTACTTTAACCGGCTTTGAGGAAGAAACTTGCGAACAGGCCTGACACAGGCGAGAAAAAGCATCGGGATCATTGTCTCGAGAGGCTGAACATGAAGGACGAACAGGATTTACGATTGAAAAACCCTCGGAAAAGTTGTGGAGCTATCCCTTTGCGGCACGCCAGCGACCCCTTAAAGATCGTCGGTCTTTTGAACACGCGTGAAAGAACTCGCCACTCGTCCTGTCTCAAGAAACTTCTTGCAGCGGTAAATATAAACGCTCGGTTTTCTTTTAAAGAAACAGAGCCGTCCTTTGATCATAGAAGTCCTTCGCGTAGAATTTCTATTCGACCGGCACGAAACGTTTTGATGAGAAAGATAACGTGTACATAGATATTTCCTCCACTCTTTTTTTTTCCTGCGCCGCATTGTTTTAGTTTTCACTGTTTGTCTACTCGGATGCTGAAGGCTTATCTACGTTCATTTCGTGTCCCAACTTTTGGCGTGACGCGTGCGACGAACAAAGAGCCGGATAAGCTTTCGGCACAATGAAACGTGAAACGGAGAGACGTACACAGCGGTAAAATTTCGAACGTAATCAATGGTGAAAGCGTACAATTTTTTTAATTTTCTGCTGATCGTGTTTCAGAATTTTGGGTGTTCTGTTATGTGCATTTTATAATTCCAGGATTTTTTTAGACGATTGGAAGCTTTTGTGCGACCTTAAATGGAACGAATTAGGGCTGTAGAGACACTAAGGGTTATGTAACCTTAAAACAGGAAATACATTTTATCATATTTGTTAAAATTTCTATCTTTGTGTTTATCGAAGAGTACATAACATCTACAAAATGTGTACTAAATAGTAAAAAGATACACGTGTATTGAAATTATGTCCAGAAAATTGAATGAAAGACATAACCTATAACTAACCAATAAGTAAATTTCTATCTTCGGGTTTATCGAAGAGTCCATATTTTACTTTCCACAATATGTGTACTAAACAGTAAAAAAATACAAGTGTATTGAAATTAAGTCCAGTTGCATGAAGAACATCAAAAACGTCAAAAGTCCATTTTGAATGAAAAACATAACCTATAAATGACCTATAAGACGTTTATTAAATTCGAAATTGTACCCCTTCCTTTTGTACACTTTTAGTATTTGCAAAAGAATGGTGTAATTGAGTTAGCCGCCGTTATTGTTGCTGCTGAAGAAAAATGGCGGAAATAATTCTTTCGGGTAGCTGATGGAAAGTAAAGAAGACTTGTGTTGTACGTCTTCAGGGTAGTATTCGAAGTTTTTGGCACGTCTGATATTGATATATCGTAATACTTTAAAGATACGCCAGCGCAAATTCAGCAAAGCTTCTGCAATTCGCTTCTCCGTCGACAGCAGTTTTTATACATCAGCCGCAAGCATATTTTATTTATTTTTGTTCTGTAGTCGAATATTTACATGAACGTATATTTCAAATTATTTACAATGTTATAACGCGTTAGTATTAAAAATAGTTTTTGCAGATCTTCGAGTTTCATGTAACTGTGAATTTATCGATTAACAATGTAGTTTTATTTGTCATAAAATGCGCATTATTCTTACGAGGACGTGAAAGCTTTTATCTTGCTTTTTATATTCCGCTGTTCTTTTAAAAATGCTTCGGTAAATATTGCAGGGAGTGAATATTTTAGACGTTGTACCAATTAACTGATTACAAATTTTTATTTCTTACATTCTTGTTAAAAGTGGAAAATATAGCTGATAAGTAACCAATTAATGCGTTAACAGGAGCGTTAACTTCTGTGTATCTGGAAGTAATGTGTATATTTTATATAAACTACAATTATATGACAATTTTGTAAATCCTTCTAATTGTAATAGCATATGCTCATAATAAATTAATGTATAGTAGCAGTTTATTTCTGAATTTATTATTTTTTAAATTATGTTTTGAACATTTATTTTGATACAAATTAATTGATTTACAAGAGTTTTACAAAAAGTATTTAATCATTCATTAATTTGATACAAGCCAATATTTACAAATTTATATTTAATTATTAATTGATTCGATATAAATTAATTTTCACAAATCAATCTTTAACCATTAATTAATACAATGCAAATTATTTTTTCCAGATGAATCTTTAATAATCGACCAGATAAAAATTAATTTTTACAAATCAATTTGTAATAAATCGAATTTATCTTTAATAACATTTATTATCAATTTATATTGGATAAATTAATTCCGATAGAAATTGAGTTTAACGAATAAAATAACAAGTTATATAATTCGATACAAGTTGATTTTAATACATTAATAAACAAGATATTTACCGATACAAATTAATTTACAGAGATTAATGTAACTTGTATACAATTTGAAATTCAGTTCAGTTGATTGTTCGGTATATCCCGTTTAATCTTTCATCGCAGCAATAATATTCCAATATAGAATTACAAAATTTATTTTTATGATAGCCTAAATTACCCAACATGCATCACAATTGAAAGCACATCACCAACCACATGTACGAACCTTATTGTTTTTTGATATAATGAAACCAGTATCGATTTTTCCTCGAATAATCGGCTTCACGTGTGTATCGTTCGTTTTATTCAGTCCGGAGTCGTATATTTTCATATTTTTTTGGTTTTTCCACATTTATTGTTCACTTCAGTAGGTTCATTCAAAGACGATAAATCGAGGATCCACTGCATTTTATAATGCTTTTGCATAAACCACATTTTCATCCTAACTGAAGTAAATGAATCAGTTTGCATTTAAATGATCGTAAATGTTGAAAATCTGAGAATTTTGAACAGAGGTAATTCTAGTTATTTATGACGGTTGTCGTAAAATGAAAATTATTGATGTTATGTTAAGTGGAGGTAAAATAGTAATTTTATATGGAATATTCTAGTTCTTCAGTTTTCAAGTTTTCTAATTTCCTACTTTTCTAGTTTTCTGCTCTAGTTTTCCTTGTTCTAGTTTTTTTAATTTTCTACTTTTTTAATTTCCAATTTTCTATTTTTCTAGTTTTTAACTTTCTAAGTTTCCACGCTTTGAAATTCCTACATTTTCAATTTTCCAATTTTTCTAATTTCGAAATCTCCAAATGTCTAAATCTCCGAATATGCAAATATTCGAGTTTCCAAATCTTGAAACTGCCAAATCTCAAACTCCTAAATTTCAAAGTTCTCAACTCCCAAAATCCCCCAGTTGCCTAGTGACCAAATCTCCAATCTTCCACTTTGCAAAATTCATAAATGAATATTTATTTGTTATATGTATAAATTCCTAAGAATTTATTAAAACTCAAACTTTCTTCATTTTATTAATAACAACTATAAAAATAGTAAAAAGAACCTTATAAAAAGTAAGTATAAAAATAATAAAAATAAGTATAAAATACAAAATTATCGTTCTAATCATTACACGTCACTCATTGCACCACACATGAACATCCGCAAGTTGTAACTAGCTGATACATTTTCCTAAAACATCGTTACCAATACCCAAAAATAGTGAAAAACAACTGCAATGTTATAACACCTAACATCGTTACGTACACTTTCAAAATATCGATCGTTATTTTCCGTTCTCGACTATTCTCAAAAGCAAATATACTGTCATTGTTGATTCATATGCATCACTATACACGCTTCACACCCGCAGAATTTACACAGTTCGAAAGCGTATTAACTCATAACCTATGTGTGTATCGTTCTCCATTTGCACTCGTCTTTCTCATGTAAAATCTCTGTCAGACACACGATGGAAGATAATCTTCAGAAGACATAACCTCAAAAGATATCGATGATAACGCAGGAACAAAATGGCCGCTCACACATATGTCGATTGAACGTAGGTTGCTTCAATAATTATCACATCAAGGAAAATATTAAATTGTTGTTTTATATGTATGTTCGCACACATTGAATTATTTTGTGAATTTATATAAAGATTTTTAAATTCTTCAAAAATACTGCTGGCCCCTGACATTTGACTGTGGCGGCCATTAAAGTGTTAAAACACATAGTGGATAAAGCTTATAAACGTTACAAGGTTGCAAGTGAAATAATAGTGCGTTATATTTAATTATATTAATTATAAACTAATATAGATTTATATTAATAACAGTTTAAAGGTTAATATACTAATAGGGATTTGGGGTTATATTAAATTACAGGTTAATATAGATTTAAACAGCGCGTGTTCACATAGTTTTCTACAACAGTTGATGTTACCAACTCAATTGTTACCAACAAAATAAGCAATTAAAGCATTTTTAAATACATCTTTCCTCGCCATTTTCACCGTTGAAACTAAAAAGCAACTCCGCGGATTCAACAAGCGTACAAATAACAGTAACGAGAAAAGGACTCAACGGGAATAAAAGCAGTCTATTAAAAATTCAAACAACCATTGAAACGTAATGGAATAAAGACCGTAAATCTACGCTGCGTAGTCAGAAAGATGGCGTTTGGCCATTATGACCGCCGTCTTTGTAACGAGGAAGGCGATCTTGACCTTTATTTCCAAAATTTATGTTATGCACATGTACATTTTTCGTCACATATGTTACCACGAGGCAAACATCAGCAACAGGCACCCCAGTTCCTTAGGGATTACTATTTGCCTTGCCTGAGTATATTGATCTCATCTTTGTCCACGTGTAAACGCACGTAAACTACCTCTGTCGTCACCATAACTCGTTAATAACTCCAACAACGTTTTTCTCGCATACACGGCGTAAATTGAACGATCGAAAAGCCATCTCCGTTGTTTTATTTGTAGTAAGGTACGTTCTCGAGTGTTTTGATAAAGTGTTCGCTCTGTCGAAGATTCCCCTGCCAGGCAAACGCGTTTCGATGTATGTACGCCGGTGTTTCCAATCTCGAAATGGCCAAGTTTTGACCACGGTTTGCGTTATGTTTTCTGACGAACGTTTCCGACCACAGTTGGACGACCACGCGGTAACCAGAGGTTTGTTTAGATTCAATTACGGTAATTTCCGCGGCCGATGAACGCATATTTCGCACACCGTGCTTTGCGTTATTAAACACTCCGAGATGGTATGCCGAGCATCTAGTGTTTTGTGGGAACTTTCATCAAATATTCGCGAGGGGATTCGAGCTAATCATTTCTTTTTAACGTTTCACTTGTTTCTATGAAATTATAGTTCCAGAAACATGGGTCAGGACTTCAACAGGATAGAAAATTTTGACGGCAGATTCAAAACTTTTGTCAAACTTATTTGAAGAATTTTTAGTGTCAGGTTTGCTGAAAATTTGGAGATATTTGGTTGTTGAAGGATCAGCATACAACATTTTGTGTCATTACTTCTGTATTCTTTCACAAGGAAATTAGCGAAAGTACTGAAATATAAGGATCTCACAAAATTAGAGGGGTATAGAAATGTTAGTAATTCCTTAGAAGAAAATTAGGGAAAAGTTAATGAAGAAATTAAGTGTGAAAGGTAGATTTATAGGGTATTACCGAGAGCGATCCGTTCGCTTACAAGCAATTTGCTTTGTTTGGTTTAGCGCCGATTCGAAAACCGCAAAATCAGTGGGATCAGTATCTGAAGGGGAATGGAAGATCGGAAGATAACGCGTAAAGGGAAGAAAGGGAATAACGTGGAGCATATTCGTGCGGTACAGGGTTGAAAATAATCGGTAGTTCAGCGAGAGACGATTTATAGCGTTAGTAAGGGGCGACGGGATGTTTGGCGCCGTATAACCATCATTCATTTTGTCAATAGCGCTCACATCTACAATGGATTTTCGTGTACGTATCAGAAGCAAACAGCTTTATTCTTTCAGACTGGCGTGGCGCGAATCCAAATGACCCTAAAATCTCTCGGCGTGTGACGATTCTCATTATTTTCCTCGTCTTTCGTCTACTGTTACCGTACGGGCGTATACCGGGTGTGCACATTAATATTAACCCTTAATATGAAAGTTCCAATTTTCGCGTATCCTGACATTCTCAAATATCTTCCTTGAAACCCTGTTACTTTCGCTATTTTTATATTATATTTATAAAATTTATATCTCAGGAGTTCAGCTAAAATTTCTTTAAAATAGGAAAAAGGTTTTTCTGTGAAAATATTTCTTCAATTTTGTCATGTTTCTGAATTTTTGTCACGTTCGATTTTACTGAAATCGAAATATGTTGAAACAACTGTCATTTATTTTTAATTTTCTTTCAGTAAAAATAAGTAGCTTCTTTGTAAGACTTTTAGTGACTGGGGTCTTAAACGCCCCGGTGCACCAGGTATGTTATTCTGACGAAGGGTTAGGTTAGGTTTGTTTTTTCCATGAAAACGAACATTTTGTGAATTTTTTTACGTTTCTGAATTTTTGTTTGTATTCAAAGTTTGAATTTATGATTTTAATCATGCATTGAGTGATTAAGCAGTCAACTAGTTAATAAATTCAGGTTTACGCATTTGTCGAGATGAGCAAATCACATAATCTATGAAATCCGCAGTGCATGGTTACATGAGTGATATTTACTTTGCAAATTTGCATGTATCATAAGTAAATAAACATCTGCAGATTAGTTGTTTGTCGGATTTGTCTGTGAGGCGTTACCAATAATGAATTATATTTATTCTGTAGACTTCGATGTGTCATGAGTACACAAATATCTGTAGTTCAATTATTTGTCGGATTTATCCGTGTTGAATGGTTACCACATAGCTGTAGTTTAACTATTTTAACCAATATTTATGTTGGATTCAAACAAGACAATATGCTTTTATTGAGGCAAATTTTACGATTACCATAGCACCAAATGACTTGATTTAGTGAGTTCTAATTAACTTGAGAGTATATTTTCTACCGAGTATTCCTACATCATAAAAAAATGTAAAAATTCAGTATGATTTGTTCGAAAATAAGTACAATTTCTTTCAAAAGTGAATATAATGCTAAAAATAAAACATTGAAGACTTTGTTTAGAAACGTTAATGAATTTATAACATTATGTCAATGAACGTATTGTCCAAATAATCACGATATTGACAGTAAAGTTATTAATCAGAGTTCCTGGTCGTAACAATAATAACGTAAAAGTTTGTAATATATTTGTACTGTCAAGGGACGTTTATGTGTAACCAATTACAACCAGGTAGAATTTAAAAGTAAATTTTGACGATATGATATTGACTGAGAGTTGCAGGGTTCCAATTATGGCCAGATGGCCGTGAAGACGATAGATCTAAAAGGACTTTGTCAATTAGTCGTGTTAATTAGTCTGTCGAGAGAACCAGTAGACAACCTATGACCGCAGTGTTGCCTCACGTTGACCTAACTTCCACTCGCAGGAGACTAGACAGCTTTGTAATTGTAGTCCCGAAAGCATTAGCTGTCGATTCTTCGACCGAGCTAGCCTTTGGATAATTTACATGAATGATTCTGTAACAGTAATTACCTTTGTGTGTATTTTCGCGGTGATTTCCTCAGAGGATTGTGTTCAATAATTCGTGGCTGAGTAGCAAAAGTAGATGTGGGTAATTAGCAATGTTATCTCTTGAACAGGGTATCTTGGTTTTAGGATGCTGGATTATTTTCAGAGATTTCGGGACTTAGAGATTCGGATGTTGGGGAATACGGATGATCTGGCGTTGAGGATTTCGAGATTTGAGAATTTGAGATTTTGGGTTTTAGGGATTAGGAGAGCTGGAGATTTGGGGATTTGAGAATTTTGGGATTTTGGGAATTTTAGGACCTAGGCATCAGGAGATTTGGAGATTTGGAGATTGAAGATTTGGGGATTTGGGAATTTTGGAATTTTGGGAATTTTAGGACTTTAGGGATCAGGAGATTTGGAGATTTAGAGATTGAAGATTTGGGGATTTGGGGATTTGGAGATTTGAGATTTGGAAATTTAGGAATTTTTAAATTTGTGGAATTGGAAATTGAATGATTTCTAGACATAATAATTAAGAATTTAGAGATTCAGGAATTTGGGAATTTGAGAATTTCGGAATTTAGATAATAGGAAATTAGAGTTGAAGATTCAAACATTCAGAAGCTGATTTTTGATAATTTAATATTGCACATTAGAAAATTTCCAAATTTGACCTTTGTATCAGAGATATTTAGGGTTTTGATTTTCAGGGATTTAGTATTTAAGGGACTTAGGTGTTTAAATTTCTAAATCACCAAATTACTAGAGATATAGAAATTCAAAGAACTAGGAATTTCGAAACACAACAACTTTACTGTAATTATATAATCTAGCACTATTAATTAATAATTGTAATTATTAAAAATAATGTGTCCATATAATGTCCTTGCTTCCATTAGGATGCTGACTACCAGTTTGATATCCAACCAAATCGACAGACCTGCTGTTTCTACATTACCCATTCGAAGTATTGCTAGTCAGCTTCGTTCGAGCGTAAAACACGTCGCATCTGTAATTTCCGTGCAGAAACTCTAAACCATCCTTTCACGATGTTTCTCCCTTGCATTCGTTTCTTCCAGTCGTTCACTCTGAGCCGCCTCTTCTCACCTCTGCAGTCTTTCCGGGTCGTTGCAACATACGCTTCCTACAAATTATGCTATATACCACATGAGACTTTCGTCGATTTTGCTCGTAAAAATTTTCGCGTGAAGAAGTCACGATATGCCTCGCGAAATGAATATGACATTGTATTTAAATTTTATATCAAATGGACTGTCCACAAATTGTAATGTTAGTGATGGGTGGATTAGGTGCTAATCTACTAATTTTAGGTTAGGATATTATTTAGGTGTTTAGGAATATCAAATATTCAAATTTTTTATTTTTCAAAGTTTCAATGTTACAAAGTTTTAAATGTTCATGTTTGCAAATTTTCAAAATTTTGAATATTCATATTTTCAAACTTTCAAGTACTCTAGTGTTTGAAATGTCATACTTGGAAATTATTATATATTCAAGTGTTCATATCTTCGAATTTTCAATTTTTCCAATTTTCCAAGTTCCAAATACTCAAGTTCTTAAATTTCTTAATCACCAAATTAAGAAATTTATAAATTTGTTTTGGTAGTTTTGCAAATTGCAAAATTAAGAAATGAAGAAAATCAAAAAGCGGAGAAGAAATTTGAAAATTGTTAAACTCAGAAAACTGAAAGTACATAAATTTAATTTTTGCAAATTTGCAAGCATCAAATTTGTGAAATGTTAATTATAAATTATGTTTCTCGTAAAACAAATTTTAAGAGACAAGTTGCTTTGTCACGGTTAAAAATCGTAATAGTATCGATTAGTATTTTGCAGTGCGTTCGACAATTTTTTTCGTAGCCAACTTAAAATACACCTCTGTAGAAAATTTATGCGGTAATTTTGAAATGATTTGCTTTGCACGTGTTTGGTAGCTTGTATCACAGCGATGGTGTACCGTCGAACGGACGATAAATTACAACCGATAGGAGTGTGGGTCGGTAATGTTTTTAAAGCTGCAGCCATTTAAACGGCAATTTGAAAGAGAGTCGACCAGAGGTAACTATAGGTTGAAACGTTGCTAATAATTCCACGGATTTGTTACTCACACGAACAATTACAAAACTCTGGCATTTAGCTGATATGCTAAACACATATAGAGTGCGTCAAAGTTTTCTGACCACACTGCGCCATGCTTTGCGAACACTGATAAGCGAAGTACATTATTATTGTTAAATGGTCATCAAATTATTATTAGTAGAACGTTATTGAGACATTAAAAAATTATTATTGGAAAATTGTTGTAATGTATTAAAACTTTCGGATATTGGGAAATTATTGAAACGATCAAATATTTAAAATTACTGTTATTAGAAAGTATTAATATTATTAAAACTTCGAGAACTATTATTATTATTGAAACATTATTAAAAGCATTGAAACATAACAAAGGTATTGTTAGTAAAACATTATTGGGACACATAAATATTGAAACATTAAAACGTTAAAAAGTTACTATTACTGGAAAATTATTGAAACGTTAAAACATCAGAGTAAGTATTATTATTATCAGATTATTACAATTATTACAACATTAAAATATTATCATTTGTAAAGCACTAACAAATTTTTATTATTATTAAAATAGTTGTAAATCTTAATCCTCTTCATTGCATACATTTTCAATTTAAGACAAAATATATTTCTCGTAAAAGAAACAAGGCAAATATGTTTGATTAAAAAAATTTATTCAAACAGAGATAATTTGATTATTTGAGTAGAAAAACAAGAAATATTTTGAAGAAGTTTGGTGATTATAACACTTCATATAAATTTAACAAAATGGCGGAACTTCGTGGTATATATGCTCGCAAGAAAGGGTTGAAGTGCCATAATGAAAACAAGGTACAATGGATTACTGATTGTTTATATGTTCCCACTGTTTGAATTTCTGTTTCAAACTTAAGCCCAGTTTATGTTAGTGGAGTACACCCGCTTAAGTAACTGCCTGCGTACTCTACTACTCCATTTCTCTAAACTCTGTACTCTAGGACTCTAGAATGTGATACCCTATCAAGCACATGCTTAATCTCTAAATGGCGAAGTCGAAAATTTGCTGATGTAATTTAGATTTTTAGTTCAATTTAAAATTTATTAGCGAATTTTTCAAGTTTTATATTCCTCTGCAAGGAAGTAAGCCATTTGACAAATTTGAAAATTATCAAAATTTCCCCCTAATTGCCTACCCAAAGTTTACAAATTTTCAAAAATCCCTAAAACCAAACAAGTAATCCTCTTCCTCTTTTCGTTGCCATATTTTTTATCCGTAAACCAGATTTGCTTTCGACTGTGCGTCACCACCGTGTAAGTGATCTCCTGGTATGCTGTAATGAATATGAAACCCTGTTCAGAGTAACACGGTCCTTTTATGGGAAAATTGAATCTATCTAGCAGCCGATCAGAATCGGGTATTACCTTCTACTCTAAAAGACCACCATGTTGCGGGTCAATAATCTGGAGAACCGTTGACCAGTAGTTGCTACCAATACGGTATACGGTGGCTAAATTACAATACAGCACTTACTGTGAGGTCAAAGAAGGTCACCGAGCTATTTACACGAAGTGTGATGTTGGGTTAGGTAGCCTAATTTCGATACTGGTCTCAGAACTGATTCATAGTTGATAATTTGGGCTATTCGGGGAAATTGTTATTGATTGTTGATCGTTGTTATAGAAAACTTTTCTCTCTCTGCTGATTTTAAACATTTTCAGTCATTTCTGAATTTGTTTTGTATACTTTGATTATGAGTTCTGACAAGAATTTGATAAGATTTTATATAGTGAGTTATGAGTAGCTATATTATGAGTAGTTCCTATAAATATGAACCCTAAATTGAACATATTAAATTTCAATAATTTTCAAATTGATTTTACAAGTTTTAAAAATGTTCCATCTAATTTGTAAATTAATATCAACGTTTATGATAGTATACAATAGTAGGTAACTAGGTATAATATACATAGGTACCTGTACAGAACATACAACTGAATACAATATTTATAGGTATCTGTACATAACCTGTATACAACTGAATATAATGTAGATATCTGTACATAGCTTGTATATGACTAAATGTGTCTAGCTATTTATTATATCTATCTATACTTGTTACAACTCGAAATAATGTATACAGATATGTGGAATTTGCATATAACTAAATCTAATGTACTTGTTATTTATAATTAAATATAAATACCTGTATACACAACTAGGTATAATGTAAATAAACTAAATAACCACCGTAATTTTCTTCAAATTCCAAAAGTCTTCATACACAACACAATAAATATTCTCCTTCACCTTTTGTTTCACAAGCAATCCCATGAATGCAAAGTGCTACAAGAACGTGATGATTCAATAAAAAAGATTTATGCATTTCAAACAAATCGTTCATATCGTTGAACAATATTGTTTCTGAAATATATTCTGAATATGATGTTTCTGAAAAAATGCAGACGTTCCCTGACTGGCGGAAGAAATTACACGTCAGGGAGAATGGTTTACATGGATACGTGTCCGCAAGCGATAAGCAATTGACAGATATCGACATTTGGCGTTAACTAGTCGATGTTACAGCATTGACTGACGCCTATCGCTTATCCCAATGTCATGTTGTTCACACCTCTGATCAGCTTACTGAATGCGCAAGGTGTACGTTGTAACGACGTGGGAGCAATGGCGTCAACACACCGAGAGAAAGTAAGATATTTCATTTTTTTATAATACTAAATTTAACGCTTCACACTAGAAAAATAATTCACATTCGGTTTCATACAGTCTGAAATATTTTATCACAAAAATATTCTGTTATACATGTCATGTACATAACCTCAAAAGTATATATATCAAAGTTTACATAGTTTAAATATGGAAATACTAGAGATGTAACCAAACATTGCAGTGAATAATGCAGACTTACGAAATTAAAAATGAAGTTAAATAAGTTAACAAACGATAAAGCGTAAAATAATATATACATTATTTTGATGAGAGTCAACAGAAGGAAATTTTACAATTCTTTAAATTCAATTTAATACAATTTTACAATTTACCACATATACAAATTTTATAAAACAGTCGACCGCTTTGATTTCAGTGTTAAAAAATTAAAAACCTTAAATTATTGACAAATTACCAACCTTGTCAAAATACACTTCAGTATTGAGTCACATTTCTGAAACACATCGTTAACCACATAAATCTTCACGGTGAACTCATGTTATCCACTTACACTATCACAGTAGAATATCATTAAAAAGATCTAAAATTATTGACGAGGAACGTGCCCTTACCAAACTTGTTAAAATACACCACTTCAGTATTATCTCTCAATTGAACCGCGTTTCTCGAATACACCGTTCAGAAGAAGCGCATAAATCTTTACGGTGAATTTCATTTAATCGTCGAGATACTGTTTCAAGAATGGCCGCTGTAATTCATTCGTTGGAAAAGTGTCTGGCCGTTGGAGAAGTGCATCGTATACGATGTTCCGAGACAATTTGCCAATTTGATATGTCGTCGTGGACGTTAGCCTTCTCTTTCGGAATATTTACTACCATACCCTCGCAAATCTTTCTGTTCCCCGCTATCTCGTTCTCTCGTTCCATTCTTTGTTTTAAGCTTTTCGTCTCTTTCCAGCTACCCGCTGCTGATCCGTGTGGTTTCTCGCCTTAAAGATTTATTTGCTTTATAAATGAAATCCAATGTCCCACACGCCGCGATCAAGGTGATTCATGGCTTATCGGCCCGAGTGCCGTACACTTTCATGGTATACAGTTTTCGAGGCTGCAGATAATAGCTCAAGTGATACCGTTTCTCTCTCTCCCTGTTTCGCCCTCGCGGTTTCTCGCCGAACCGTTCGAAAATCGAACTTGGACGGAAACGCGGAGAAACAGCGGAACTACCGGAAAGCACGTCGAACATCTACTAACGAATATCAAAATTTAATGTTCTACATAGAAAGGAAACGAAGCTTCGTGATGTACGATGTACCGTCGCGGTCTCGATATCCGGAACGCTGTACTAATAGTATATTGCCGCAAGATAGATGTTGCTGCTTGAATTTTAACCGTTTTATGCCCTTAAGACATTCTGGCTGATTATTTGGATGGTTCCATTAACCACCACATCGCTCTTACAATTTTAAAATTCTTTTTCCACGTAGACATACAAAATTGCAGGTCATTTTAGCAGCGATAACGGTGTATAATGAATTTTATTTTTCTCTTATTCGAAATCAAAATAATTTTGTACCAACGCCATTTTGACTGGTGCTTCTCAAAGTGGAAATGTATTCTGTAATCCATTTATCAAACTTGCAATCGTTTATTAGTTTATGTTCTGTTATAAATTTTGCACTAAATGTCTCCTCTGGCGCCACAATGTAAGCATGGCCGCGAAGTAGCGTAGTCATCGATGTTCACGCAGCCATTTTGTATACCGTCGTTGGAACCTCGTTCTTTTTTATGTAATATTTTACAAGCTCTAAAAGTGACGAAATGAAAATCTCTAAATTGTTACAAGTGAACAATATATGTTCTCATATCGAGAAAAGTGAACTATGTAAGCATTAAAAAGGTGAATTATATGACTTTTAGCGATAACTTTACAGAGTTTACAGACAAAGAAAATGCAGAAGTCCAAATTTGAAGATACAGAGAGTTTTTGAAAAACATTTAACAATTAAGAAGTTTCTACCCATTTGAAATTTAGTAAAATTTGAAATTTTAGGTAAATTTGAAATGTAATGGTAAAATTGACGGATTTGCAAGCTTCAAAATTTCGATTTGAAAATGTGTTACCATTCGTCCACCATGCAGGTCATTTGAAAATTTATTTCCGCGTGTCAATCCGTGGACGCACTGCGCATTCTACAGTTCATTGATTATACGCGTAATCATATCAACTGTAATCGGTTGATCATGTGTTAATTCTGTACAGCTATTAATTCCGTAATCGCAACATGAACTTGTCAAGCGATCAATTAACAAACAAGTGTACGGTTATACATTCCTCATCAATGAGTAATTATCTAACTATGTTAACGGATACGGATAAAAAATAATGAATTTTGAAACACCCTATCAATTCAAAATATAAACAAAGTATGCACCAGTTAATCGATGCATTGTGTTCTTTCTTAAATACTGATATTCTCATACTTATTGTTAATATAAACATTTTCTATCTGATACAGGTTCATGGTGAGAAATTTGGACCTTGGATATAATTTGTTTAAAATTTATTACAATTTTAAACTGATCAACTGTCAAAACTAGGATAAAACAGGAGGATAAACATTTATCTCAAATTTTTATGTCATCAAGTGCGTATGTCACCTATCAGGTGTAAAGGACCTAGCCCTATATTTTTACGGTTTCCATCAAGTTTTCATCTGGTTATGTTCAGAATCATAAGTTCAATAAAGTCAGGTTCTGATATTTAATTTGACTTTAAGAAGATATTCCTGCCACCGACTGAAACTGTCCAGCTAAAAAATTAGATGAATCTTCCGAAATTGCTGTTTCTCTATTAATTATCTGTTGCCTATTTCATTATGTCACATCACATGTGCCATAGATGTAGTTAAAAATTACTTATCTCAAATTGAATCATTAAACCAAATGTGAATCATGTGAAGGTGAATGTCACCTTTTGACAGCAAAGGTCTCGTGACGGATGAAGAATAATAATCAATAATTATTAAGCGTTAATAATTACATACTGCGTGTTAATACAGAGCCTCCTGTATATGTTGTCATCAAAAGAGCAACAAAATATTAGAGACTGGCCGCAGGAAATTTTCTGGTGAAAGAAAGGGTGAAGCTGTTCCCTTCCTTGGTCCTGTAGCAACACTCCTTTCAATCTCCTCAATTAATTCAGCTCTTAGTTGGTTGAGTGAAAGATGCCGGTCGTTAGAAAAAGGGGAGTTCAGTTATTCCAGCCGGGTCCCTCTGTACGAGTACACCTCCGCAACTCTTCCACGAAGTTCTCGTTACAACGCAACCGGCTAGTGCCGCAAGTTTTCCTTCGTTAATCAGACGTTAATAGCTGCAGAAACCATTACCGTGTAGATTCGCAGTGCCGTTCCTTGCCGGCGCTATTGAATGGGACCGTAATGCACAGTCGTATCTAACGAAAGACCGGTAGATGGAGGAGTTTTAGCAAGAAGCCGAAGAAGAAGGAGGAGGTGGATGGAAGCGTTTTGGTGGCACTGGCCTCGCTTCATTGATTCGAGCCTCTCCGCTAACTTTGTCGCCGGTAATGGTTAAGCGGATAAATACATCCGTGAAAATTGAAAATTGTTGAACTTTGAGGGAAAAGGTCACCCCGGCAACTTCTGGTTTGCACGAATCTCGGAGAAAGGAGAAATTACGGGACGATTCGGAGTGGGATGAAGGGACAAGATGGACACAGTCAGGTACGTGGTACATTTATTTCCTAAGAAGCGAAAGTGTGTGTACGTGTAGAAGCACATCACGTACAGGCAATCCCTGTACCGTGCTGAAACAGCTATTTTCACGTGTCCACGCCTGATTGGATGAACCATAGCGACATCGAAACGTTTGGACGTCGTCCACTTGGCAACAATGAAGGATCATAACAATTTTACTTGGCGATTAAAAAAGACCTCTTCCTTGACCGACCATGCGAGGAAGAATGGTGTAGGCGATCTTAGCAAGGATCAGTCTCGATATAGCAGAAACGTTTTCGCTTTGTGGAACAACACGAAATGGAGCGTGGAACATTTAATTGTTTGTTTTATGGAGGTAGAGGATGAAGAATGAAAACACAGACATTTCGTTTGAGATTTGCGAGAGGATGCTTGGGTAATATTATTTGGATATGAACTTGGGGAAACTTGCGGTTCGAAAACATAAATTTATTTGTTTTTGGAAAATTTGAAGAACAGAATTTACTTAGAACAATGTTGGATTGGAGTTTTGCTGGGTGTGAGCAAAATATTTTGAACGACTTTCAAATTTCTAATTTGCAAACCAAGTTTTCAAATTTCCAAATTCTATAAAAATAACATTGAGTTAAGTTACAAACAAACCACAAGATCTTGAATGTCCAACTTTATTAATTTTAAGTCGTATAATGTCAGAAATGAAAAATGTGGATGAATAAATGTCTAGCAGCGACAGGGACGAATATCATCAGACATTTCGTATGAAACCGAATTCCACGCAATGAGGACCAAACAGACTAATGGATTTCCAAGTGGGAATACCGAGATGTCGTCAAGGTAGAAATGAAAGAAAAGTACGAAGTGTTATCGGTCATCAACGACAGATCGATCGGTTCTCTCGACGACATTTGGCCTATCGTCGTCAGAAGAACTTTCCTTCCCTCGGTCGTTACAAGCGAAGCAGAGAAAATTGAGTTACGATGCCACCCACTGCTATCCTCTCGAATGTCGCTCGATATGGAAACGAGCCCTGTTCCTATACCATCGACCACGAAACTCCGTCGCTGTTATTGCTCTTGAACGCTATTCCACTGTTTTCTACCGTTCCGTTCACTTCGCCCCTTGTCCTAAACAATCGAGCCACGTTTCAAACTTTGTTTCCTTTCGACTGTCCTATATTATCCTGCACACTGGGTTTGTTTCAATTTATTTTAACGTTAATTGCACTTGCGAGTTGTCGACACTCGTACCTTTCCCACCGGCTCACTTTAAAACTGCATAACATTCGCCGGATTCGGGTATCGGATTCATCGTACCGAAACTTTTCAAAGTTTAGCTGGCACTTTTGTTTGGGACAAATAGTATATTGCTTTGGAGTCGCATCGACTGGAATTAGGGGAAAAGTGTGTGGAGCAAATTAAACGAAATCTCAAAACTGTTAAGTTTTCTTAAGTCTCTCCGGATATTGCAGGATTCATATTTATTCAAAGTATATTATTTTATAGATTAGTTGTAGTGTAGGTATTAATATTTAATATGTACTCAATTTACAGGTGACCTTGAAGATTGAACACATGCGCAGTCGGTAGAGAAAAGTAATAAGCGTGCGCAGTGAAATTTGTATGATAACTATACTTGAATGAGGTGTAATAACTTTACTGCGCATGATTACTTCGTACCCACAATGTCTGCGCATATGTTTTATATTCAGAGTCATATGAAATGTCAGATAGTTTAAGGTAATGTTCTCTTTTCAACTTTTCAATATGTACCATTTCCAATTTTATCACTGTTTTGTTATTCTGCAATTTCTCCTCATTTTTCAATGTTATGAAGGCTAAAACTGGATATGAATTTTGACGAAAATAAATCATTGAGCAATGAAAAAGTAATTCATGACCTTGTAAAATAAATATAATCTCATACTTAATATTACCACATATTTAATGTTACCTGATATTACAAACATAACCTCACTTTCGTTAAACATAACCTCATTATTTATTCTAGCAAAGAAATCGGAAAATACTTGTGTTTGTATAGCAATAAAGTATGAAGCCAACATGAAATTGTTATAAGTTATTAAATATTGGTTTGTAATTTTGATAGTTTTGCATAGTTCATGTAAATTATGCACTTTGCTAGTTATTCAACTAACCTGAGCATCAAAGTTGCAGCAGAAAGCTGAGTGCACTGCTGAAGTCTTCGAGCACCATGGATAACGAAAATTATTAATATTCAATAATTATATCATAAGCAGTAATTTATTGTTAACTTGTAAACTTATGTTGTTATTAGTTTCTATACTGTCGACGTAATTTCCGCTTGCCTTACGTGATCAAGGAAGCGTGGATATTAAATAGTGATAAATTCTGACATGTTATGTACAATAATGAAATTGAACATTTTTCGTTTCTTTTCAGTATTTAGTTGGAATTTGCAAATGTAATACATTAATCTCTTCATTTCTCTTCAACCTAATTTAAAATTCGGAAAAATGAAATCTCCAAAGAACAACAGTAAATTCTGCATAAAAATATTTCTGTCAAAACGACAATTTTGAACATAACCACACGAACTCATTCTCACAAAGTCACAATCAAGACATCACAATCACAATTATGTCACCTCATATTCATAATCAACACATCACCATCGCAATTTAAAATCGTCATATCACCTCATATCCACAAACAACACATCACCATCGCAATTTAAAATCATCATATCACCTCATATCCACAATCACACCTCACAATTGCAATTTAAAATCGCCATATCACCTCATACTCATCATCAGCACCTGACAACTATAATTTAAAATCGTCATATCACTTAATACTCATCATCAGCACCTGACAACTATAATTTAAAATCGTCATATCACCTAATACTCATCATCAGCACCTCACAACTAGAATTAAAAATCGTCATATCACCTAATACTCATCATCAGCACTTCACAACTACAATTCAAAATCGTCATATCACCTCATACTCACATCAGCACCTCATAACTATAATTCAAAATCGTCATATCACCTCATACTCACATCAGCACCTCATAACTATAATTCAAAATCGTCATATCACCTCATACTCACATCAGCACCTCATAACTATAATTCAAAATCGTCATATCACCTCATACTCACATCAGCACCTCATAACTATAATTCAAAATCGTCATATCACCTCATACTCACATCAGCACCTCATAACTATAATTCAAAATCGTCATATCACCTCATACTCACATCAGCACCTCATAACTATAATTCAAAATCGTCATATCACCTCATACTCACATCAGCACCTCATAACTATAATTCAAAATCGTCATATCACCTCATACTCACATCAGCACCTCATAACTATAATTCAAAATCGTCATATCACCTAATACTCATCATCAGCACCTCACAACTAGAATTAAAAATCGTCATATCACCTAATACTCATATCAGCACCTCACAACTACACCTGATAATTGTACTTTCAAGTATGAAAAGTACAAGAAAACCTCACAAACCGAACGGAATCTCAGCGTTATATCAAAAGTAGTTACAGCTTAAGCTCGGTGGTAGAAATTTTCGGTACAACAGCATCCCCCGTAACTTTCAATCGATACACCTTCCATTTATCCATTAATAGGTTCGGCCAACGTCCCAAAGCCAGTCAACGAACTATTCTCGTCGTACGTGTACAAACTGAGTTGTCACGGGGAGCACTCCTTTGATTTCCACCCATACACTCGAGGACAGAGCACGTTTAACCGTACACAATCCAACATTCGCGGCATAACACGGTAATGATTGTCGGAACTTCCATCCTATCGCGAAATTAGATCGGCTCGTATCAGATTCTAACTTTGTTGGCTGGCTGGTAAGCTTTCTCGCCGAGCGCCCCCTGCGAGTTCACGCCTCGGGCTCGCTAATATCTTCTCTCTCCTACTTTCTACGCCATCATGCTTCGCTTCCGGTATCGCGAAATTAGCTTAACAGTTTCCAGTCAATGAGCCATTACCGAGAAGAAAATTCAATAGCGGTCAACGGTTTACGCGACATCTTCGCTTTTGCACACGGAACACGAACTGTTTGCGCGAACATCTTTTTACGACCGGCGACAAAATTACGGCTTCTTACCTGGCTACGAACCTGTTTCAATCTGCTTGTCGTAAGCGACGATGCACTACAAACTTCTATTAAGGGCGCAATCGCCCTCGATCGTAAAGGTACGAGGCTTAAGGGTCATTCTATTTGGATCCGAGAATATTGAACAAAATTCATGGTCAAAATTAGGTTGCATTTTAAGGTCACTTGTGTTTAGCTAGGTCTCGTATATTGTTGCTCTTTATTAAGTGAACACTGGTTCCTAATTCACCTCGGTTTCTGGATTTCTGAGGGAGTTAAATAAATATGGTTTTAGACAGTTGTTTTATCATCTCTGATCAAATTTTAGTTATTTATTTGTCTAGTATTTCGCAAGAGTCCTAAAATAGAAGTAGCTTTTATGTGTTTTATGTGTTCACCTAATTATATAATTTGAATATTTCAGATCATGTTTGTACAATTCATTTCTCTATTTTTTAGTAGTTTGGTTAATCCACATAAAAGATGTCTTTTATCTTCCCATCCCTTCACATCTCCAATCCCACTATAAATTAAACTCACGCAAACGCATTTTATGAAAGCGATTAATTCAGGGTTTATCGGTGCAGTTTCATAGCGATTCTCACGAAGATTTAGATGTAGCCGTGAATCGGTAAACGCGTGCGGATAATCAGCGGTGCTTACAATTATACACATCTGATACATTCTCGTACACGTTCGGCTCATTGTGCTGAACAAGAGTTAATCAACTAATGTGAACTAATCGCCGGTAATCGTTAATTAGGCTTGATTACACGCGGAATAAAGTTCGACTCGTAGGGGTTAATCCTATTGGTATACCCTGCGGAGATCGATGACCTGCTTATTCGCTTCGATGTCTTCTACTTTCGATTTCTTTGTTATACAAAATGTGTCACTGTCTCAAATTGTTTGGATAGTCATTTGAAGTACAGGGTAATATACAAGGTAGAATACAAAGTGTTCAGAAACTATTTAGCACTTATGTTAGCTGACGACATACTGTGATGACAAGAAAAAGGTTAATACACTTCCTGTTAATATACTTCTAGTTAATACACTTATAGTTAAGATACATATAGTGTGTGATCAAGATTTGACACATTAGATTAGGGTTGTACATAGATGTGATAAGTGTTATCATTGTTTTATGGAGTTTGCTCATCCCTAAGTGTGATAATCCCTTATATTATAACAAGTCTAACAGACTGATCTGAACTAAACTTGACTTAAATAAAATATGAACTGAACGAGATTTATCAGATGACAAATCTCAGTCTAATTTTTAATATACTTCTATGTGAATATAAGTTCATATTAAACAGTCAAGCTGTATGCAAAATATTGACTTTCGTTGTTTTAACCCCTTGGCCTATGATTAATTTGTCAGGTGCGTCAGTCAGAACTAACTAATACAGCCATAATATAAAAACAGACAAAGAAAGTTGAAATGTTATGTCAATTTGGTGTTATGCAATCGTTGACTATGCAAATTATAATTGGACTTGAATTCCAACGTGAAGCGTATTGAAAATTCGAGTAAAATTGATCACAACTGAAGTTCGAGTGCGTCACGAGTCAGACTCGTGGAAATAGTACAAAAGGTTAATATTGAAGTAATGAATAACGCTAACTGAATGAACACTCGATAATGGTAAATTAAAGTACCTACATATATTTAGACAATATGTGTCTCACAAAAAGAAAATAGCATCATTAAGGGTAATAACGAAGGATCAATGTAAAATGTTCGTATCATTCTAGGAAATAAATCCAGCCGGTTCGTGATCCACTTGGCGATATTCCGGCTAAATCATGAAAATATAGCGGTATGATCCGTCACTTGGAATGTATTCTTGCCAAGAAGTTCGATAGTCGCGGTCAGAAAGGGTGGCCGGTGCTTTCTCATTCAAGACGTGCGGCATAAGTTCATACGAAAAAGATGAGTGACCGTGTTACTAAGCCACAGTCGACAATCCGGCTATGAATCTCTCGATTGGGTGAACAGTTCCGATGCCATGAAACTGGGGAAATAAAGAAATAACTCGGAGCGATGTTACTTTGGCGATAGATTTATGAAACCCGATATGACGGATCTCGGATTTCTTATTCTAAATTGCACATATTAAGCTTTTGTATGTTAACTTTTATTGATACAAGGAATTCTATAAACTACTTTATGTATTATTATTTTATTTATTTATTGTACTATTTTAATTCGCACATTTTAATTAATAAACAATTATTACCATTTATAAAATTTGAAGTGTTCTTGTGACGAATTTTAATTCCTGTAAATATTATTTAAAAAGAGAAAATCTAAAAAGTACTGTTTTTAAAATGATATTCGATTCTAAACATTCATTCATATATTTTAATTTTCCAATAATGTCGTTCACTTCCATGAAAAGATATTTGTTCTCCATTCCTTATTTTCAATTTTAAAATACTTCTTTCACCTCTATGAAAAAAGTTCGTATCCGCCATTTCGTCTAACCTAAAACATAAGGCTGCATCCATCATGCACTGCCTGAAAAAGTGATCAATCTCAAATCCCTGTCCGCTGATTCAACCAGTCCCAGTCTCATTTCCTGTATCTCTTTTTTCGTCGCGTATTAAGCAAATTGCCATTTACAGCTGGGTTCTGAAAAAGAATCTTTAGATTAAAAGCTGAAAGGAAAGGATCCAACCGCGTAACCTGGATGCGCCTGTGTCGCTGCGTACGAACGTGTTCGTGTGAATTGCGATGAAATGGACAAGAGCTTGTTTCATTTAAAATGACCACAAGCTTGCGTGGACATACAATCCTCGTTGCACGAGGAAGCTGCAACTTTATCGAAACTCATCCTGTCCACATTTCGAATTTCACCTCGTCACGGGGATAGCCGAGGAAAGAGCGAGAAAATTTATTTCGTCGGTGTTCATTTGCCGTCATTTAATGTCATTAAATGCGACATTAACAGCGACAAATTATAAAATCGAAAATTTGTGGCCGGAGAAATGAAAGGGGTGAAATTGGTTGAGGTAAATGGATGATTTGATATTTTGCAGTTGTATACCGTCCAAATACTTCTCGTCCAATTACTTTCGCTTATTATGATAACGGAAACTGCAAACCGTGTGTAGGTAAGTCTGTGTACTGATTGATAATTGTATACAATTTTTTAAATGACATTTGAGATTAGAATGTTAACTTATCTGAACTTAGCAAGCTCCAATATTTCGACGTTTCTAAATTATAAATCTACAAATTTGAGAATTTAAAGTTTGACTTTCTTGAAATTAAAATCTCTCAATTTCTAAGTTTACAGATTCGGAAATTTGCAACTTTCCAAATTCTCACTTATCTAAATTCCAAAATTCTAAAATTCTAAAATCCCATAATTCTGAAATGTCAAATTTCTACCTTACCAAATTCCAAAGTTCTCTAGTCCCAAAATTCCCAAATTCGCAAATTTCCAAATTCCCAAATTCCCAAATTCCAAAGATCCCCAATTCCCAAATCCCCAATTCCCACATCCCCAATTTCCAAATCCCCAATTCCCAAATCCCCAATTCCCAAATTCCCAAATTCCCCAATTCCCCAATTCCCCAATTCCCTAATTCCCCAATTCCCCAATTCCCCAATTCCCAAATTCCCCAATTCCAAAGATCCCCAATTCCAAAGATTCCCAATTCCCAAATTCCCCAATTCCCCAATTCCCCAATTCCCAAATCCCCAATTCCCAAATTCCCAAATTCCCCAATTCCCCAATTCCCAAATTCCCAAATCCCCAATTCCAACGATCCTCAATTCCCAAATTCCCAATTCCCAAATCTCCAATTCCCAAATTCCCCAATTCCTAAATCCCCAATTCCTAAATCCCCAATTCCCAAATCCCCAATTCCCAAATTCCCCAATTCCACAGATCCTCAATTCCCAAATTCCCAATTCCCACATCCCCAATTCCCAAATTCCCCAATTCCGAAGTGCCAAATTTGTACATTACCAAATACCTAAATTCAAAAATTCCAAAATTATTTGTTATGAAGGTAAACTTAATTTGATATGAAATTACGATTAATTTGAAGTTAAATGACATGAAATTTAAATTTATTTCACTACTGTAAATAATTTAACTGTAAATGACATGTGACTCTTTCTGACAGTAATTAATCTTATTTCATTGAAATCTACTGATTCTTAAATAAATTTGACTGCATTTCTATTCATTTCTGGTGTTACTACTCAAAATGAATGAGTATATCTTCTTACACTATCCTGATAATATAATTTAACAGTTAAAATTCTATTGAACTTAAATTGAAACTGAAGCAAGAAAGGTTAACAAAATAGAAATATAAACATCAACGCATTTCTTTCCCTATTAATATCAACTGGAATCTCAAAAATTTGTATAAAAAGTTTGACTAAGTTAGAGAATAAATTACGGCGCTTACAAATTGAACCAAACACGACTATCATGCAAAGCGTTCATTTGTAATAAAATCCCTTTATAAAATTCTTTCTTAAAACACTGATAATTGTGTTCCGAACTTTGTAAATTTAATTTAAACAGTTTCAGGACTTTCTTCATTATTTTCTTCGTAACCTTTCGTTCTTCCGTTTTTTTCTGCTGCTTTTCCTCAACAATCTTTCTTATTACGATGTTAAAATTGTAACAAAAACTTACTATGTTTAGCGATCATCGATTTAAACAATTTCTGTAAACAATTAATGGTTGGTTTAACAATTTATTTCGTTGTAGCCTCGATGTTTTGCAGATTCTTAGTTATTAATTACTCTTTCTGCAAACGCGAGTAATTTCAGAATGGTCTTTGTATGGTGACGGTAATTAATTAATTCATTAGTCAGAAGATGCACTTTCATTTTGTTTTAAAAGCATTGAACGGGTTCTAGCAAGTAATAAAATGAAGAGCTGAATTGTCGGAGTAAAATACGTATGTTGGTGTTCAGCTTAATACAATTTAATTTTTGTTAATTAAATTTAACGCATATTCAAAACATGGCGGTAGGTATCTGATGAACAAGAATTCCACATTGAGGTATCATAAAGACCACTTGTGTGAAAAGAGTTAATGAATTTTTTTAGTACTTATAGGATTCGAAAATTTTTGGTTGGGATCTGTGAAATTTTGATTTTGAGGATTCAGGAATTTTGAAATTAAGGATTATGGAAATTTAGGGATTTGGTAATTAAGGAATTTTAGGTAAATAAGATAAATTAGGTAAATAATACAATCTTGGCAGTTTAGGAATTTGACAATTTCCAAATTCCCAAATTCCAAAATTCCCTAGTTCCAAAATTCCCAAATTCTCAAATTTCCAAATTCCCAAATTGCAAAATTCCCTAGTTCCAAAATTCCCAAATTCCCAAATTCCCTAGTTCCAAAATTTCCAAATTCCCTAGTTCCAAAATTCCCAAATTCCAAAATTCCCTAGTTCCAAAAGTCCAAAATTCCGAAATTCCAAAATTTCCAAATACCCAAATACCCAAATTCCAAAATTCCCAAATTTCCAAATTCCCAAATTGCAAAATTCCCTAGTTGCAAAATTCCCAAATTCCCAAATTCTCTAGTTCCAAAATACCCAAATTGCAAAATTCCCTAGTTCCAAAATTCCCAAATTTCCAAATTCTCAAATTTCCAAATTCCCAAATTGCAAAATTCCCTAGTTCCAAAATTCCCAAATTCCCAAATTTCCATAATTGCAAAATCCCAATATCCAAAATTCCTTAAAGTTCACACTTGATAAAAATTTGCCCTGTTCTCGTTAATTACACGTCAAAAGGAGACGCGATGGAACATCGCATAATTGATCACTCCGATTTGATCGGCGTAAATTACTGTTTTACATTTCGCTGCACCCTGACGGCAAGCTACTAGGATAATATAGTATCATACAACATATGATCCACGTAATCGGTCTTCATTAGTCTGAGTTATCGATCCGGTGGCAGAAATGTTCACAAATCAAATTTCGTTATGTAAACCGTGAAGGTTTACTAAATATCTATTTTTTTAAACATTTATAATTCGCAATCGTTGAAAACTAATGACTGGCATGGTTGATATTTTTCTTAAGGAAGTAGAATGCCGAATGATCGTGAATAAAGAATAGTTTTCTAAAAAGTTCTCTAAATTTCTGTGTCTTTAATCGTTACAGTTACATAACTTTTAACACAAATGTATTATGGTGTTTTTTTAGGTAAGCCTTCATGTACTAGTACTGTACATTATTTATAACACACAAGTTAAGATAGTTTTCAATAAAATAACTCAGAAATTTATGACAAAATTGTGTCTTTCAAAAATAGGAGACATAACAGTTACATAACCTCGTATTATTCATTGAAATGTTCCACATGTGTTTACTAAAAATAATCAAGCTTCTATATTTAAAACCAGTAATCTAAAGATCCACTGTCTATACAAAGAGAAAAATTTTCTATATTTTTCTCTATAAATTACATTAACTTCTTCTCACACTATCTCTCCACATTATCCGATTCATTATAACTTCCCCAATGCTGTATTACTTACACGAAACTTCTTTCCACATTTGTACAACTAATGAAGATAATTAACGTGGTCAGTCGTCCACCTAGTACACAGAAATGGATATTTCAGCATGGAATTGCAAAAAGTTTTTGTAGATGTCCCTCTGGTAGCAGCTGTTCCACCATATTCTAATTGATTACGCTAGCTGCTTCACTGACAAAAAAATTAGAACCTCTTTTTTCCACATTATTTGTATACGAACTGTTAATTAATTCGTTATAACTCACGAGATACGTGAAGTAGAAAATATTATCCATCATTTAATACAAAAATGTGTAATTGATATTTGTGGACGTTTTTGGTTATGTACGATTGGTGAGTTGTTGATTAATGCATTATATTTTTATGAGAATTGTGAGCATGATTATTTAATATAAAAATATATCATTTATATTTGTAGCTCTTTTTGGTTATGTACGATTGGTGAGTTGTTGATTAATGCATTATATTTTTATGAGAATCGTGATGATGATCATTTAATATAAAAATGTTTAATATTGGTAACAAGTTGTTGATTAATTCAGTAGAATTCGTAAGAATCACGAAAAGGATGCATCATTTAATTTAAGAGTATAATTGATATTTGTTCAAAGTACTTAATACAAGTATTTCTAATTAAATAAGTAAAAGAGTTCCATTTGGATGATGGATTGCTATGAAAATTCAAACGTCACCCACATATGGATGACGTTGCAGTCAACGTACTAAATCATAATGGCGGACCTCATTAAGGAAACCTTTCTTTCAATAAAAACATCACTCAAATTTATAAGTAAAAGAGAAAGAAGAATTTTTATTTTCGAACAAGTTATAAGGAATAACTTTAATCAATTTAATTTATTTAAGCAGTTAATCTCAGTTTGCTATTATACTTCAAATCAGTGCACTTTCAGTAAGAATTTTATTATATTATTAATTTTAGAATAATATGCAAAGTATGATTTAAGAAATATTTTTGTTACAGAAACTTGACCTTTGCAAATCAGAAACAAATTTAATTATTCCACTATACTGTTAGTTAACAAAATAATTTCTTTATGACAATTTACAAAGTTCTTCAAGTTTTACTTGTAACAGTATTTATATTACAAACTAAATTAATATGTACTACCTGCTAACTAATAAATTTATTAATACATACACTGCACTATGATTCGTAATTATTTTTCAAAACAATAAAGCAACCTAACCTAACAATAATCCTAAAAGTTTCATATTTTCCATTACCCGAAAATAAATACCCTGTTTCTCTTTGTTATCGCACACGGAGTCGCTATACTTCATTTCGCAACCACCCGTCGCATAGCAATCGCGCTAACCGAAGTGTCCCCATGTGAACACGTACCTCGAATAGCTCAACTTTTAATTTTTATTCTCCCAACACTAGAAACATCGCAGTAATTTGTGACGGGAGCTATTCAACGCTCTAAAGTGACTTAGGTACATGCAGCCAACTCAGGTTCACCTTTGGTGACGGAATTTTTCGCACGAAACCTCGATCGTCTTTCAAGGAACACTTATCACGAAACGTTTAATGCGATTAGGTTACCTTCGTGCAGGTAACAGTAAGCTAAGAGGGAATTGTATATCCGCGGCAATACGTCGAACCAGCTTTAGGACTTTACACTAGTTCCAAAGTTGCCTGGAATTAGCTATCGGATACATCACATATCGATAGCTTTGATGCTACAGACTAAGCTTTAACGTTACCGACTAAGCTTTGTCTTCGGGTGGTTTTGCGGCCGATGCAGTTCAATAGAAATGAAAGAGCTGAAAATTTGGGAAGTTAGAGAGATGACAATTTGGGAACTTAGGGGTATCAACATTTAGGGAGTGGAGGATTTGAACATTTGGGACAGGGAAAATTTAGGAAGGTGGGGATCTGAGAATTTGGAACTTGGGATCTGGAAATTTAGCAAGTTGGGGATTTGAAAATTTGGGACCTTAGGGATCTCAAAATTGAGCAAGTTGGGGATTTGAAAATTTGGGATTTTAAGGATCTGAAAATTTAGCAAGTTAGGGATCTGAGAATTTGGGATCTTAGGGGTCTGAAAATTTAGCAAGTTAGGGATCTGAGAATTTGGGATCTTAGGGGTCTAAAAATTTAGCAAGTTGGGGATTTGAAAATTTAGGATCTTAGGGGTCAGAAAATTTAGCAAGTTGGGGATCTGAGAATTTGGGACTTGAGAGACCTCAAAATTTAGAGAGTTGGGGATCTGAGAATTTGGGGCCTTAGGGATCTCAAAATTTAGGGAGTTGGGGATCTGAGAATTTGGGATCTTAAGGGTCTCAAAATTTAGGAAGTTGGAGATCTGAGAATTTGGGACCTTAGTGATCACAAAATTTAACAAGTTGGACATCTGAGAATTTGGAATGTAAAGGATTTGAAAATTTAGCAATTTGGGGATCTGAGAATTTGGAACCTTAGGTATCTCAAAATTTAGGGAGTTACGGATTTGAAAATTTAGGACCTGAGGAACATGGAAATTTAAGAACTTAGATGTCTAAAAATTTAGCAAGTTAGGGATCTGAGAATTTAGAACCTTATGTATCTCAAAATTTATGAAGTTACGGATTTGAAAATTTAGGACCTGAGGAACATGGAAATTTAGGAACTTAGATGTCTGAAAATTTAGCAAGTTAGGGATCTGAGAATTTAGAACCTTATGTATCTCAAAATTTATGGAGTTACGGATTTGAAAATTTAGGACCTGAGGAACATGGAAATTTAAGAACTTAGATGTCTGAAAATTTAGCAAGTTAGGGATCTGAGAATTTAGAACCTTATGTATCTCAAAATTTAGCAAGTTAGAGATCTGAAAATGTGGGACCTTAGCTATCTCAAAATGTAGAAAGTTATGGATCTGAGAATTCAAGAACTTAGATCTCTCTAAATTTGGACCCCTTCCTTAACAACTTAGGAAGTTAGGGACCTAAAAATTTACAAATTGATTCAGCTGGAAATTTATAAATTCAAGAGTTCCAAACTTCCAAAAATGTTCATCAAGGTAAATTTTCGTTGCAAGTTAAACTTTTGTTACAACTTTTGTTCGTCTTCGGGCAATTTGAATCTTACAGCCCTTACTCCACCATTTTACCTTAGTGCAAAGTTAATGGCGGAAAAACAGTTCGCACGCGTTACAGGATTAAAAGGGGAAAAGTAAGATACCATAACATACATGAAGCAATCTGTCCACGCCATGGAGCCATTGTATTCCCCATATCGTTCGAATAATTCTGCGTTATGCCATAGGTCTGGTTCCGGAGCTTAACCAGACAGAGAGATGTATCCTCTGCGTATCTGACATGGAGGTGCGACGAAACGGTTGGTATGTGATGCCAGGAATATACTGGAAGCTAAGGGACGTGCTCGGAAGGGTTCTCGTCGCATAACACTGTCATGAAATTGCGCTGGTGCTTCGCGTGTCCGTATCATTCGCGCGCCATTAATTTCATTCCCGTGCTCAAGGATATCCTATCGACGCCGGCAATCACGACGACGATTTGCCACGTAGCCTGCGAACGCAGTGAGTTTGGGTTAGGTTCAGTTACTGACGTTAATCGGACACTGTACTTTGTTATACGCGCATAATTATTCTAAAAACGTGAATTTATTGTTGAAATATATTGGAAGTATGTAAATAAATTCTAAATTTAAGCGTATATTTTTAAGTGCTTTCTTTTACTGTTAAATTTCGGTAATATATTTTAACACTAGGTTTACGGACGTTTGATGGTCACTTATATTTAAAGTTGAACTGAAATAGAAAAATAAATTGGGGATGATATGTGAACTGTCTAAAACTCTTTACTGCCTTGATTCTTTAGCTTGACGAAAGTTGTACATTTGTAAAAAAATTGCTTAATAAGTTTTGTCATTTAAAATAAAAGATCTATGATCCGTCATATCGAAGGGTTAACCTAATTAACCTAAAGAATTAACCTATTGTTACACAGAAATTAATATTTGCACATTTTCTGTAAAATGAAGAATTTATATATGAAATGTAGGAAAAGTTTTAATATTTTGTTGCAAACCTTATTTGATAACCTGAAGTTTGGGAATGTTAAAATTGTTGTACAAATATTACCTTTCTCTGCAGTTCAATTTTAATTGTTTCGAAATGCAACCTTATACAGAAATGGAATTATGCTTCAAACGTTTGTAAACCTATACCTCGCTTCTAATTATTACAGGTGTATCAGTGTGCGAATGTAAATGAAGGGAAAATTTAAAAATATTAAAGGGGTTAATTTTTAATCCGTAACGAACGATTTATCTCAGTAAAATAAGTAATGTAAATTAACTCGTACGCAAAACACTGTGCCCGAATATTAACGTAACTGTACACGTATTTGTAAGGGAATATGGGTCAGTCGCAGACCAATATCGCACATATGGAACAATGTACAAACCCGTACTCATACACGTGCACATCGAAGAAGACGAAGAGAGAAAGAGAAATTATTTCGCTTGTAACTCGCCTCCGTTCCAGTTAAACATATTTCACCGCGAATGAAGCTCGCTTGTAATTATCGTAGACAAAGCCATGTATCGCGTGGAAATTGTCTTCGGAGTGAATCGATACCGGTAATTGGAGCAATATCTTTTGCAGCAAAACCGAATGATTACTTTATAAAGTGATTTCGAATAATTCAGAGGGGGACGCCAGTTATTAAATTGGATATCCGGTGACCTTATTGATCGTTCTTTGGAAATTGCTAATCGCGTCGGGTTTGCTATTTACACTGGTCAATCAGATAGGTTTATTAAAAGTTCCAGAAAAGTTTTATTGCTGGCACAGATAGCGATGGAGGAAAAACGGTTTAAGTTACAGCATGTGAAATATGCATTTTTAGAATTTTCAAAATCTGAGAGATTATTAGAATTGTGACTCTTATGGTGATTTCAAGCTTGGAATATAATAAAGACTGTATAGACACTTTTCTAATATTTCTAATATAAAATAACTAATTATTGCAGAATTAAAATAGATAATTGTGGGAATGTTCGAAATATAAATGTAAATCTGATGACATAAAAATATTAAAGCTATCGTAAAACTATTGGATCTGTTACGTCAATTGGAAGCTTGACATTTGTTGAAACTAACCATTCAAAATATCGTTTATGTATTTTGTATGAAATTAGTAATTGTACTCTATAGAGTACTCAATGAGATTTTCTGACTAACTCTCAATTTGTACCGAAAATGGTTATGAAAAGTAGCATGATCATTTTCAGCAAACTTTAAGCTTTAAATGAATGTGTCACAAAGTACTTGTAGTACTCAGTTGTGACAGACATGTTCTGCAGTCGGCCATTTTGTAACCTAGTCAACAGCGCAGTGTTTGGAGTACAGAACATTTTACGAGGTTTTGTTAAATTCTAAAAGAAATTCAACTGAATATTAAAAAGTAATATTCATTATCAGATTTGTTTTAATCATAATCTTGAATTTCTTTGAAATAATACTTATTACAGTTACTGTTTCTTCTCGTATTATTTTACCTTGCATATTACATTCACAGTATCAGCACATATTATAAAATCGTCAAAAGAGTGAATGTATCTTTTAAGTTGAGTGAATGTATCTTTTAATAAAGAAAGAATATCTGAATGTTATATTTCTCAAAGAATTTTCCGTTTCAGATTTACGACCTGAATCTGAGGATTCAGTTTATAATCGATAGTAACGGAAAATTTCAATTGGTATTCGAAATATATTTAGTAATAATAAAAATAAAATAATACAATCTGCAAAAATATGTACCTCGTGGAGATAATACGTTGAAAAAAAAAACGAATATTAAAATAAACGCGAGGAATCAATTAAATGGATTGTTGTGTTTTATTGTTTGCATTTCCTCGAATTTCGAATAGATGACAGATATTTGTTGTATGAATTCAATATACGCGAGCGTGTTCGACTGCGTAGCTTACTATTTGAAATTACGTGAATCGATTAAGTGAACTGCATAAAATGTGCTGACTTATTCATCCACGTTCATTTTTATGTAGTTACAGACAGACATTTATATAGTATATTGCATTATAAATATTAGCTATATTATACATATTTATTATATTTAGTAGAAATTATGTTACAAATGTTTTGAAGTGTATGTATGTAGAATTTATTTGTAATATACACACACATAGATATTTATTTGATATATTATGTTAATAATGACGTGTGCAGTGTATTTATTATATTTTATACAAACTGTACAACAAACAAAGGCTTATTACATTTACATATGTAAATTGTTAGCAATGTACACATATGTAGATGCACCTACATCACATATTATATTTTCTTACACAAACTATGTAAAATTATTTTCCTATATACAAAGGCAATTACTTATATCTCATATTATATATATTAATAATTCTACATACGAATTTTGTCATACTTCGTAGAAAAAAGTAAACAAAATAGAAAATCTCAGATAAAATATACAAAGAAGAAAATTTGTATCTACAGAAAAGGAGCAGACGAGTAAATTTCCTTGAACCGAAATTCATGTTTCTATTGAATTAAAGCATCTTAATTGAAACAACGCGCATTTGAAAGTCAATTTCCTTCCGGTATAATCTATCTCGAAAGATTCTGTTCGACATTAAAATAAGCGTTCAGCAATTCAAAATAAATTTACACCATTCCCGTGCATACATACTAGAGAGGAAAATTTGATAAGAAACTCGGAGTTATATTAAACGTTGTTCTATCGTTCCAGCAGAGGTCTTCTTATTTTATTTTGACAGTGATCGATGTCTATGTTATTTCATACCCAGTCTTTTCAACAGCGACCTCTACTATTTGAATAGAAAGCGTTGGGCAGCACGAACTACGTTAATCATGCACTCTATGCCTAACACGCTAACTGTTATAATGAATGCACATTTGATACCTTAATAACGTATATTATAGACAAAAGCAATTTGGGTCACTTCTGATATTTTTAAATTTTTATTTTTCGGAATTAAATACTTTTTACAATTTTTTAATATTACACGTTTTTATAGTCAAGATTTGAGATTTTTAATGGTTTGTAATGTGGAATTTTATGAGTTGGGCAGTTTTATAATTTGAGGTTTTTAAATTACTAATCTGAAGATTTCAAAGTTCACAAATTTTCAAATTTACAACTTTGCCAAATTTCAACTTTTCCAAATTACAAAATTCCCCAATTCCAACTTTGTCAAATTTCAACTTTTCTCAATTAGAAAATTCCCAAATTACAACTTTGACAAATTTCAACTTTTCCAAATTAGAAAATTCCCAAATTCCAACTTTGACAAATTTCAACTTTTCCAAATTACAAAATTCCCAAATTCCAACTTTGCCAAATTTCAACTTTTCCAAATTCCAACTTTTCCAAATTACAAAATTCCCAAATTCCAACTTTTCCAAATTACAAAATTCCCAAATTCCAACTTTTCCAAATTACAAAATCCCCAAATTCCAACTTTGCCAAATTTCAACTTTTCCAAATTACAAAATTCCCAAATTCCAATATTCCTAAATCCCAATATTCTCAAATCCCAGTACTCCCAAATTCCAATATTCCCAAATTCAATATTCCCAAATCCCACTGCCCCAAAATCCAATACTCTTCCCACTTCCACTTCCCAGCTTCCTAACCTATCAAATCAACCTCTCCTAATTCCCCAAATTCCCAAATCCCCATTCTCCATTCCTCTCATCAACTACCTAAAGAAATACGATAGTCTTTAGAACACCCAGTATACTTTTCTCAAATACTCTGCTCTATTAACCTAAAAACCCAGGTCTCACCATGTCGACGATCGCAGTGTTTACAACGGTGCACATCCTTCAAAACTATGATTTCACGTTGATGTCAGTACGTTCAACGATTTCTCAGCATGTTTTGAATAGCGACAAAGAATGATTTCGCTGGAAGATTTTCGCTTTAAGAATCAACGAAGAATTGAGTTCTGAAATTACTCTCGAAATGCAAGAACGTACACACGACTGCAGGATACAGCTTCGGTTTAATTGCAGTCTAAACGCTGTCGTCATTTCTGGTACAATCATCACCAGACGACGTTAAAAGCAGTCATAAAAAGAAACAATATACCTTGCTAAAGATAGGTGCATCACTCGAGAGTAGTGGACGGGCAGCGATTCTTGTTCCTTTTGTTCGTACTGAAAAAGAACCGCGATAAAGTCAAATGCATTTGCTTCGTAGACATTTATAATATTACTAGAATTAAAACACTATATTTTCTATAGATATGTGTTTGAATAAAATGTTATCATTGGAACTTCTGAGGACCACTGATGATTCGTATCTAATTATTGATTATTGTATTTTACTCAATTTTACATTTCGAAACATCTGATGTTTTCTGGTTCAAAGATTTCCAAGGTTTCATACTTTGAGATATGCAGATTTCTGAATTTTTTTATTTTTCACTTTTCTGATATTTAAAGCTGCAGATTTTGCAGCTTTTAAACTTTTATGCCTTTAATTTTCTCATCTTCCAGCTCTGAAATTTCTCAAATTTTTAATTTTCCAGTTTTTCAATTTTTCAATTTTTCAATTTTTCAATTCTTCAATTCTTCAATTTTTCAATTTTTCAATTTTTCAATTTTTCAATTTTTCAATTTTTCAATTTTTCAATTTTTCAATTTTTCAATTTTTCAATTTTTCAATTTTTCAATTTTCCAATTCTTCAATTCTTCAATTCTTCAATTCTTCAATTCTTCAATTCTTCAATTCTTCAATTCTTCAATTCTTCAATTCTTCAATTCTTCAATTCTTCAATTCTCCAATTCTTCAATTCTTCAATTCTTCAATTCTTCAATTCTTCAATTCTTCAATTCTTCAATTCTTCAATTCTTCAATTCTTCAATTCTCCAATTCTTCAATTCTCCAATTCTTCAATTCTTCAATTCTTCAATTCTTCAATTCTTCAATTTTTCAATTCTTAACAGAAAATCTTTACAGAGAGAATTGAACACAACATCTTATACGTACAAATATATACAAGTATAGAAACATTTTTTCGAAGGTTAGCCATCTGTTTTGCTTGACAAGGAAACATATACACGGAGCATGTACGTATGTGTATCCTTTATATGTGAAATTTTACATTTTTAGATTTTAATGTGTGTATATATTTTCGTACATCAAAAATGCATATGCATGTATATGTATTTTCTAACCACAGTACGTAACTGTAGAATAATTTCGTAGTGATTTCATTGGTCTCGGAACGCATTCCTTTGTTCGGTTAATAATGGAAAGAATATAATTGCCATTGACGTTATAACGAAAGTTCTTATTCTTTTCATCACCAAGAGGGTAGATATTCGACGAATCGTCCTCATTCAAGCAACCACTACTGCCGCTGCATTTGTTCCCTATTCAGCTTTCTCTTCTTTATGTTCTGCACATATAAAGCGACCGCACAGGCCAAATAATGCATTATAATATAAAGAAAGGTAGATTGAATTTGACAGATAACACAAGTGTGTCTATAAGCGAGGCGACTAGGGAGTACACAATTAACGATACGCTGTAAATAACAACGCACGTTTCCAGTTTCCAAATTTTTTAATTTTCGAAGACTCATTTTTTAATCTTTCACATTCAGAAGTTTTTTAACTTTCTAGCTTTCTGAATTCTCTTCAAACTTTTAAATTTTTCAGATTTGTAAATTATTAAATTTGTCAATTCTTTAAATTTCGTTGACACTTTCAAATTTCCAAATTTTCAAAATATGAAATTTTTGTATCTTTCAAATTCTTTTAGCTTCAACTTTTTAAATTTCCAAACTTCTGAATTATTAAATTTCGAAATACTTCATATTCTTTAAATTTCCACATTTCCGAAAATTTTCAACCTTTCAAACTTCCACCCCTCCAAATTGTAATTTAAAATTGTAATTTATCATTAATACCCAAATAATATCGAAGTAATATCAAAAATATTAGTGACAATATAACAAGACTCTACAATCCATACAAATACTTCACCGGCTCATTGTAAAGTCGTAAATAAGTATAATTTCGCAAAATTTGTAGTTTAACCGTAATCAGTGGCGTGTAAAATGTAGATTTACAACGAAGCTTGGTGAACATTACATGAACGTTACACGTTGTTGGACAGGGACGGTGTACATTTTGAATAATGCCAGTTTTGCAAACAGAAATGGCGGTCGTTTATCAGAGAATACAGTGGCTGAGTAGGTTAATTACGCGTCACATGAAAAAAGAAGTAATGAAACATCTGCAATACAAATTGTGTACGCTGTACATTTCAAAACCTCGGATAATCACAGCAACTTGTCAATATCTCAGAATATTCTAACAATATTATGGGAATTATGATATTAACAATATTGTTAGGCTATGATTATGACATGTGTGGAGGACAATCATTTGTCCAAATTTTGATAATTTCAAATAGTAAAACAGAAAATTTATTTTTTAAGAGATCGGATAACAATTAGCTTGTGCTTAACAAAATGAAGAATTCATGCAAGAGGGTGAAATAACCTCGATATTAAATTTACAAGAATCAGATACGTCATAAGCCAACCTCCACAATCGAAGCAACCGAAACGCATAATCAATAGCGTCGAATGTTCAGTTTTCAGGGAAAATAAAATGGAAGAAAGCTAGCCATGGATTCAAAGTTAACCAATGAATAATGGATGAGAAGAGGTATTGTCAGTCTGAAAGGAAATTTTGTGGTAAACCAGAGACATGTTAACATACTCCGTAACTAGTGAAGTCTCCGGTTAAGCAAAAGGAATGCTCGTTTCTGTCTGTTCGGTTGTCAATGGTAACCTCGTAGGTGCACGACGACCTATTAGACTTTCAGAAGGGTGGTTGATCATCCAGCACATACCGCGATCCAGAGTTTACACATCGTAGACAAATACTCGGCGACGCCTTTATGGTAATACCCGTAACCCTTCGGTAAGATTCGTGTATGGCGACGAATGCGAGCGTAAGTTTATTACAGGGATCAGGGAAGCTTAAATTCAGATTGTCCGATGCTACCCGACAAACTTCGGACGATTATATGCCTCGACTGAAACGCTTTTCTACTGGGCCAGATTATATGTACAGTCTAGGGCAGATTATATGCACACTTAAGGGCATACTATATAGTCAAGGGTAGAACGTATGTACAGTCTGGGGATGATGCATTCGAGGGCAGTATGTACACTCAAGGGCAGTATGTACACTCTGGGGCAATATGTACAGTCTAGGGCAGAATTAAGGGCATATTAAATCAAAGGAAGAATATATGTACAGTCTAGGGCAGAATTAAGGGCATATTAAATCAAAGGAAGAATGTACAGTCATAGGTAGAGTATATGTGCAGTTACGAGCAGACCATATGTGTCTGGTCAAGGATAGAACACATGCATGATTAAGAGAAGAATGTATGTATAGTCAAGGGTAGAATACATGTATGGTTAAGGGAAGGACATATGTACAGTCAAGGGTGGAACACATGTGTGGTTAAGGGAAGAACATATGTATAGTCAAGGGTAGAACATATGAACAGTCTGGGGCTGATTACATATGCATTCGAGGGCAGTATGTACACTCAATACGTATATTCTGGGGCAATGTGTAGAGTCTAGGGCAGAATCAAGGGCATGTTAAATCAAGGGAAGAATATATGTACAGTTATAGGTAGATTATATGTGCAGTTAAGGGCAGACCATATGTGTACAGTCAAAGGTAGACACATGTATGGTTAAGGGAAGATGTACATTCTAGGGAAGATCACATGTACACTCTGCAGCAATATGTGCATGATATGTACAATCAAGGGCTGGATAAATATACCGTTAAAGACAGATTATATGTGCTACATATGTGATACATAAAGTGAGGTCTCAGTTCTTCAAGTTTGAGATAGTTAAGATCTGAGTTACCTAAGAGATATATTAGATACAGTCTGAGTTAGCTGAGATCTGAGCTAACTGAGATCAGAATTAGCCGAAATCTGAGTTAGCTAAGACCTAAATTAGCTAAAATCTGACTTAGCTGTGATCTGAGTTAACTGAGATCTACATTAGCTAAAATCTAAGTTAGCTAAGATTTGAATTAGCTAAAATCTGAGTCGACTAAGACCTAAAGTAGCTAAGATCTGAGTTAGCTGTGATCTGAGTTAGCTAAGATCCAAATTAGCTAAAATCTAAGTTAGCTAAGATTTGAATTAGCTAAAATCTGAGTCGACTAACATCTAAATTAGCTACGATCTGAATTCTTGAGATCGCAGTCAATTGACATCTGTTTACTTGAGACCTAAGTTAAATAAGAGCTGAGCTATTTGAGACCTAAGTTGGCTGAGATCTGAGTTAGTTGATAACGAACGCAAAGGAGGCAAAGTTTAAAATCAACTTATCTCACTGTTTAGTTTGAGATAGCAAAACGTACTTTGAAAAGGTGATACATGATCTCCTTTTAATGCAAATTTTACTTCGGAGAAGAACTTTAAATGCAAAGGTTAGGAAAACATTTGCTGTCGCCTCTAAGTATCTGTTTTAATGCGAATGAACGTAATTTCTATATTTTTCTTGTTATATGCTTGATACGAGTGAATCTCGATGCGCTTTTTATAGTTTATTTGTACTTTTTTCTACTTGCATGCCATTTTTGCATATGTTGACAGTAATTCTACTGGCAACATTCTTGTAAATTGTACATTTTCTTTAGAAGTATTGGGTAACTAAAATTTCATTAATATTGCCAGTTTTTTGTAGTGGAAGGAAAATTTTACAATGCTGCAATTCGATTTATATATTTTACTTGCTATTCTTTTGCAGAATCAACATGAACTGAAGATAAATTTTCGTCTTTGTTATTACATAAATGTGCAAGATGCTAACAGCGAACGTGCTATCGACAGGAGTGGCTGATAAGATTCATGTCCCATACCATATACCAAATATATCTGAATAAAAAGTTCTCCAATATCTTTTGAAGCTGAATACGTTTCCAAAATTGAAGAAGGTTATTTGCCAAATTAGAATTAGTTTATCAAATTACTAATTCTCAAATTTCTAAATCTAAAACTTGTCAGATACATACGTCTCCAAATATCTAAACTCCTGAATTCCTAAATTTCTAAATTATCTGATTTCCAAATTCCTAGATTCCCGAATACGTAAATTCCCAAATTCCATCATTCTCAAATTGCTAAGTTCCCAAATCCCTAAAACCCCAAATCTCTAAATTCACAAATTATTACAACCCCAAATCTCTAAATTCCCAAATCCCTAAATTTCCAACCCCTAAAAGTCCCAAATCGGTAAATCCCCACATTCCTAACTTTCAAATCCCTGCATCCCTAAATCCCTAAATTCTCGACCCCCTAAAGTCCCAAATCCTAAATCCCCAAATTCCTAAACATCCAAATCCCAAAATTCCCCGATACCTAAATTCTCAAATCTTTAAATCCCCAAATCCCTAAATTTTCAACCCCCTAATTTCCTAATACTCAAAACAATATCAATGACAAATAAAATATGTACCTTCCTTCTCAACAGAAATAAAAGTGTCCCTTTTCTGTGCCTATCTTGCCTTAATACCTCCCCGGCAAAATAAAGAGAGCAAGCTATTTTAATATAGGAACAAAATGCTGCCTAGAACATTACAATTACGTTGTCAGAACAAAGTCTCCTGTTAAAGACAGAATTTAAGCAATGTTTTACGATATTCGACCATGTACTACCAGCGAGTTTCCCCTCAAGTGGTCTGGATCCGTGTTCTGTGTGGAGAAACGGGGTCGATTGAAGTTGGTCGTTGTTTCGGGGTAATGATTTTTATTTTTAAAAGGTACCTAGTTTGTCTGAGCTAGCTGAGAGTGCTAGAAAGACTACTTTCCTTCTGTTTTGGAAACTAGGGAAACTTAAGGAACGTAGATTTTGAACGGTGACTGGCGTACTTCCTTCAGGGAATGGAGTTAATTACTCCACAAGTTTATAGCTGCAAAAGTTAATAGCTATCAGAAAAGTTCAGGATTGTTAACATATAGAAATTATTGTAAATTATGAGGTTCGTTGAGCTTGAATAGATTTGAGACATTACATAACCTCACTCTTTCGCAAATATGATCGCAGACGATTAATATTGTTCACGTTACTCAATTTAAACGAATAAAATGAGAATTAAAAATACTACTCTTTAGAATAAATAATTACTCAAATAAAATTGAGTGAAATATAATTTAGAATGAATTGCAGTATCAATTATTTATTAAATTACAATAATTATTTCTTATAAAGTTATATTCAGTTCTTTTTTACTAATTTTCATGATGTAGATTGAGAATTGGATAAATTTAAATAATTTCAAGTTACAATTGAAAGAATAATTAAAAATTATAATTAATTCACAGAGAAATCATTTAATTCTAAAGAATATTAATGGTGGAAGTGTTCTACAAGAAATTGTGCATAAATAATTCTTAAACTAAAAATATTGGTTAACGATAATTTATTTCATTTCTTAGCTAAAAAGTGAATTAATATAAATGAATTTATTATATGTAATAATACATGTATGAATTTATAAACGAAATAAAAATGAAATAAAAAAATAAATGAAACGAAAGATTAATAGATAATATAATATTTTCGAAGCTAAAATTAATATTGTTCTACATAACAAGTATAAAATAATATTATTACTTTAGTAAAATAATTATACAACGAAAGTGAAATAAACAGATTTGCTTAAGAAGATAGATAGCTGTTAATCATGGGTAATTTAATATTGAGTTTGAAGCGTTACCGAGTTCAGGAACGCAAAGCGGAACTTCGGTTGGAAAGAGTTCGGAATTCCTTGCAATAAAATATACTCTATTAAATAAACAGTACAAGTGAAATATTTACAAGATTAAGACAGACAGACGGAATTGAATCCTGACTAATGAAAGAAGTTGCACGATATAAAAAGATTGCAACAAACAGTCGGGATCGCTGCGACGTGTTTACACAGAAATGTTTTATGAGATAAAATGGCGTCCGCTACAAATAACATCTTATCCGGCGCAGCGGGGGAAAGAAGAGACGACGAAGAAATATTAATTAGTACAATGAGTATTGTGGTGCTTATTAGCAGCTGGTGAAACTGTTTTTAATGAAATAGTGAAAATAATGAGAGCGTTTCAGGTAGAATTTGATAGACGAAATTTCAGAAATGTGTTTCTTTGGAAAGTTGGCCAGAAATTGTGGAATTTGGATTTGGGGATTTTGGGAAAGATTGAGAAAGACTGATTGCAGAGTAAATTTGAAGGAATTTGGAAATTTTTTAATTTGAACATTTGATGATTTACAAATTTTCAAATTTGTAGATTTAAGGATTTGAGGATATGTGGATTTGGGATTTGGGGATTTGGGGATAGAGGAATGTGGGGATATAGGGATTTGGTTATTTGGGGATTTGGGGGTTTAGTAACTTGAAATTTGAAATTTGGAAATTTGTAGATTTGGTAATTAAGATATTTGAAGATTTGTATATTCAGAAATTTGAGGATTTGAGGACTTGAGGATATGGGAATATGTGGAGATGTGGGGATATGAGGATTTGGTCATTTGGGGATTTGGGGGTTTAGTAACTTGAAATTTGAAATTTGGAAATTTGTAGATTTGGTAATTTAGACATTTGAAAATTTGTATATTCAGAAATTTGGGGATTTGAAAACTTGAGGATATGGGAATATGTGGAGATGTGGACATATGAGGATTTGGGCATTTAGTACCTTGGAAACTTGAAAATTTGTAAATTCAGAAATTTGGGAATTTGAGAACTTGACAACTTGAGAAATTGATAATTTGAAAATTTGAAAATTTGAAAATTTCAAATATGAAAATTCAGATATTCAAAAATTCCATAATCACTCTTAAAATTCCACAATTAAAAAATTTCGAAACTCAAATATTTTCAAGTTCCATTATCCTAAAACCTTGCAAAAACTTAGAAAATTCAAAAAATCCCATAAGTGTACAACTGTCCTAATAAAAAGTCTGCCAAACCATGAAATTTTACCAAATTTCGCAAGCTGTACTAAGCTGTACTTCACACATTTCACAGAATCTGCATTGACTCAGGAATTAAGAAGCTGAGCAAGAGATCATGTTTCACGTCTCAAAATCTTCGAATAAAAATGGTCGAGTTTGAAAGAGACAGGATTCTTGTCCCAATATTGAGGCAAGTGGGAAAATCTGTTTCTACATGAGGTTCCACTTCAAGGTATTATTAAAATGGATACGATAACGGATATAGGAAGTCGTTCGACTTGTATATGTAAGGAGTGGGTGGGTACTGATACGTACCCGTACATGTAACGATATATCTTGAGATTAGGGGAATACATCTGCGACGACATGGTCGACAAGCAGATATATTGAAACGTATCGAGCCGGTGGATCAAAACATAGCACGAAAGTAAATTTCCTATGATGTCGATTTAAAGGTATGTTTCTGAATTTCGGTGGAACATTACATTGTTTCACAAAATCAAATTAAATAATATACAATGCAAAATAAATGTGTCAGCTTCATTTTTATAAGTATATTCTGGGACACATGTGATGAATTACTTAATAAATTCTTGACTTACCCACTCATTTAATCTTTAGACTGTTTAGAGATGTTTGAAAGGTAGTTATTAATTATCAGTCATTAGTATAGAAAGGAATTTATTATTTAGGACAAGACAGTGTTGGAACGTTAGGACTATTGCTAAATGGGGACTCTATAGTCCTCAGGAGACGGAATTGACCCATTAATGTCAAACACATCAATCTTTTGAGACGTTGAAATAAAATTCCACGTTCTACAAGATGACACATTATGTGTAAGAGATTATTTCCTTCTTTCAGCATCATTTCTTCTAAATCATAGTTTCATACCTATGTCTACAAGGATTACATACACTAGCCAATTATTCACACATTTAAACCCTAATCTGCACTTTCTTCCTCCAAGATTTCACGAATTTGGAAGAAATGAACGCTTCATCAACATTCTTCACGCAGACTCTGCAGACTCGATGCACGTGGAATTACGTGTCTTTTAAACAGTTTCGGTAATTGCATCGATTTAATCGAAATCTATTCCTCGAACGGTGTGCAAAGGAATGGAGGAACGTTCCTCTCGAATTCTCGACATATGCGTTTCCTATAAAATCGTAAAACTCGATTTGAACCAATTTAGAACTTTCCCGTTCGTATTGCGCGTAGTACTTACTTGTCAGACTTATCGATCTCCGCTCTCGTGGAGAAAATGTACGCCTGGTACTCCGTCCATCTGGTTCTGCTTTAATAACCTTGGAACGAGGTCTGATCTCGGGATGTATTTCATCGCAGGCTTTTTCTCCTTCCTTCGTGATCGGACGATCGGGAGACATTAGCACTGTGATCTCGTTTCGAGTTACAGCTTCGCCAACAAGAGTGCACGACCTTCGAGGATTTGAATATTCATAGAATTCGTCTTTCTATTTACCAATACACATGACTGAATATTCTTCGGTGTATTTGTTTTGTCACAAAAAACCCAAATATACCTGTATATTTAATACTGTTAATTGGATAAGGAGATGCAATGAATGTGTGGGGATAATGTACAGATGTCAACACACAGTGTTATCTCACTCACTCTCGAGTTTGCCTATCATTTGGAGGTTTGGAAGCTTTGGAATAAGGTGACCGAAGTTTTGAGAAGACGTTTTGAAATTTGGAGATTTAGTTTTAGAAATTTTGAATATTCGGAGCTTTGGAATTAGGGAGATTGAAAGTTAAGAAGGTTGATCGAATTTAGAATGATCGAAATGTGCAAAGGTTGGCACTTTCAAAAATTGGAATGCAGTTGGGACATTGGAAAGTTGAAACTTTGGGTGATTCAAACTTTGGAAAGTGGGGACTTTGGAAGGTTAGAATTTTGCAAGGTTGGGACTTTTGAAGGTTGGAACATAGGGAAGGTTGGGACTTTGGAAAGTTGGAACAGTGGAAGGTTGGAACTCTGAAAGATTGAACCTTCGGATGATTCAAACTTTAGAAGATTAGTACTTTGGTAGGTTAAAACAATGCATAGTTGGGACTTTGGAAGGTTGGAACTTGAGAAGGATAATAATTGGCGTGACCACTCGAGTCAATACGCGTGAAAATACGCGTGAAGCGTCCATTTTCTATTCTGACCAATTGGAGTAGCTCTTCACGTCAACCTCTTCACGTGCCAACTTGTGGATTGACATCGATACTGGAATTTCACGCTGGAGTGATGGGTTCGATCCCTGGTAATCTATGTAATTCCTTTTTTGTTCATTTTTATGCGACTATATGTATTCATATTTATTCATGTGCAATTTAACATCTACGCAAATAAAATACCTATCCTAAATATTGATTAAAGACATGTTTCAAATTGTACAAGTTTTCTGCAAAATCATTACTTACAAATATTTACTCTAGAGTTGTACGTACTATAAAAATGTATGTATGCAACACAACGATTATGTTACATAATATGAAAACCCACATAACGATACACGATGAAATTTCGTTTTATAATACTCATAAATTTTATATTATAATAAACATAAATACCATATTATAATACACATTTTGACGTTAATACAAAATTTGACGTTACACACTGTACAATATATAAATTGTATAACATCACGCGAACCGTTTACAGAGAAAATAGAACAATTTCATTTGTGCTCTGTATATCTGACCAAATAAAAAATAAGATTTCTGTATCAGCAAATTCACGATTTTATGCGAAACGATTAAACACATATTGTAAAGCTATAAGAGTCATGTTCCTGTTTCTAGTAAAATCCACCCGTTATTTAATACAACGTTTGCAATGGTATGATGAATGTTTCACTTTAGAGGATAACATAACTCCGTAACCAAACATTCTCTGCGTAACTTCATGCCACAAACTCATAATTGATGTAACAGAAATGTAAAATAGGTTCGCAGGAAGATAAATTTGTGGTGAAATTATTGAAAACGACCCGTTTTACGAATTTCACAAATGCACGATACAATTTATATCGTTTATTGAAATTCGTATCGACATTCCACGATATTTCTGTTAAGCACGGTGTTCTTCATAACTGGAGAGCTTAAACGTTTTACTTGTTTTTAGCAAAATACAAATATTTTTTAAGAATCGAAGAGTATAAATTAGGGGAAATTTGAAGATTTGGTGATAGAGACAATTTTGGATTTGAAAATTCTGGGGACTTGGATTTGGAGTACTTGAAGCTTGGGAATTTAGGGGATTTATTTAGGTATTTTAAATTATATTGATTTCAAGATTTGAACACTGGTGGATTGCAGTTTCGAATTTTGGTGATTTAAGAATATGAGGATTTTGGAATTAGAAGAGAACTTTGAGAGATTAGGAAATTGATAAATCTGAAAACTTGAGAATCCACGAATTGGTGCTCCAGAAATTGATAAATTTCTAAATGTACGAATTTGACCCTGCAGTTAGCCAAGGTAGAACAACCTGAGACCTCAACTAATTCAGACATCGGCCAACTCAAACCTCAGCTAACTCATCCCTCAACAAGAACCCTACATCGAACTCAGACTTCAGCAGAGCAAATATCTTGCGTTGTTCTCCAGTTACAGAACGGCAAAGTAGCAAAACTCTGTGAAGTCACGAAGAAAATCAATTCGGCGTTACGATTTTTATCATTCTCCTTAGCCAGGTTGAGACCCGTCGGATCCGACATCGTATTTTTCAACGCGTCAAAAACAGCCTGGCACATTTATCCGGTGGCCAGTACCTGATGAAAAATTACAGTTACTGGAAAAATAAATAACCGGCCACCGTACCGACGGAGGCCCGCCTACAAACGTATATTTTACAGAAGCCTGTACGATAGCTACGAACGAACGAGGAGCAGCAACGCGGCCAAATAGAGCAGGGGGGAAAGGGGCAAGTCGGCGAAATAATTGCAGGATGATAAACTGTGGTCAGCACGAACGCGTAGCGAACCGACAACAGTGGTAAAGATGAGAGTAGAATGCAATGGAAAAAGAGGATACAGGACAACCGGCTGGAATGATGTATGAAAGGGATGGAAAATGCTAGTGAAAAGAGAAGGATACGAAAAAAGACCGGATATGCGAGTCGAATGATCATAAAGATTTCATATTGTACTATGAGTCGGATCATGTTAGTACACATAAGAAAATTGTAGGTTATGTTAATGCTATGTGGACTGGTTGTAGGTCATTTATAGACTATTAAGGTATTTTTTGAATGGTGTTATAAGGTAGATAGTTCTATTTACCAGTGGCTGTAATTTGAAGACATATTCGAAGTGGATTTGCAGATATAGTTTATCAGTGTCCAAAACTGATTCAGCTGCTATTTTATTGTTCACCTTCGGTGATCTATCAAGGGTAAGTGGGGAAGATGCGTAATTGATTTGTCTTCGTTAAATAGTAGTTGGACGGGATTCAAGGAGAGTCTTAAGACGATTTGTATAACTTTATAATCGATAAGTAAGGCAGAAGTTCACAGAAGCCGGGGATTCTTTTCTGTTTTTCAACCGGTACGTTTAACCTTTCAATTACGTCAAGTTTACGTGATGGGAAATCTGCGAACAGAATACGGAAGTTAAAACCGGCTTGACTACTGGTTTAAATTTCCAATTGGAACTTCACGCGATAATTCGCTTCGATTGCCTTGAAAAGGATGACGTGCCAACTCAGCTCGAATGGCTACTTATTTTCTGCCAGTAGTTTTTGTCGATTCTCATTCGTCTGTATTCCCGGCTCCACGCAAAGCAACGAATTAAACTGTCTAATTAATGGTTATCCGTCCTACCGATTTCTTTATTTCTACTACAATTTCGTTAAAGAATGGCTGTGTGCTAATAGAAGGTACCATTAGTATACTAATATAATACGTTGAGCAATATTTATGTTCACATTTATACTTGCAAATTTAATATTAAACAAAGTAACAATTCAGTGTAGATTTGCACATATTGCACAATAAAACGTGGAGGTGCTTAAGAGAGTGGAACATGTTCCGCCATATTGATTTTGGGTACACGTGACCTCATATGGCGGCAAAATTCAGATTTACTTGAATACACGATATAAAACGACAAAACTAATTTTTCTTTTATTTAATATGAAACTAATGATTCTGTAACAAACATAAAATTAAAACAATAACTCTTTTATGTACAATGAATGAAGCGCGACAAAATAATTTTGTATTTACCTACAGGTTTTAGTAAAAATATTCTAAAGTGACTGAAAGTGAAAAAATGTTAATCGTTAAAAACAAGGAACAATTGTAATTTTAATACCAGTAATTATTTTTATACTTGAATTATTTTGTAAAATTAATTCAGTTAGTACAATTTGGTATTTGACAAAATATAAAATATTTCACTGGGAACGCAGGGTTAAAATATAACAGTAGAGTGATTGCAGTCGTTAACACGTCTGTTCTGTAAAGAAACGGTTGCGAGCCGTTTATCGCGTGAACCCATATTAACAGCGTGATTACGTTCAAACTATAATATTACAAGAATAAATCGAGCGAAATGATCCGTTCTGCGAAACGCAGTTGGGCGATGGAGTGGCTAACGATGCAATTTAGTCCGAGATCGATTTACACGGGTCAAGCAGCACCTGGCCATCTGACAGTAGCATTAATGTGGCGGCAGATTGCACGTCTTTCATCATGTCTGCCTCGACGTGTATGTATCAAGAGTATCTGAAGTTAATATTGCTCTTAGGACATGGCTAACGCTTATCGAGTATGAATTAATTGTTCCTCTATTAAAGGGTAGTAACGCGTGTACTTTCCCTTCTGTTGCCTTTCCTTTCATCCCGTCAAATTTCGTTTTGCAAAAAATATTTTTACTATATGCAGACAAGATAAAACTCTGACCTTCGCGTAACCTTGAAGTAGAATACATAAAAACTTGAGAAGTGATGAACAAAGTAAAACTTTTAAACTTTTGTAAAATTTTGACATGAATTTATTAAATTCCTCCTATCAGAGGAGATTAATCGAACCTTGTACTCGTAACATAATTTCCCATCATACGTGATCGTGCTTGCATTGTTTGACAGGACAACGCTTTGTCACATTGTGAATATCGATTAATGATCATCTAAGGTGTGATCACCTGTTCACGTTAATTTGCTTTTGCTAAACGATTATAAATAGGATATTATCTCGAATAGCAATCACCTTGCAAACTGTGAGTCAATGTTTGTCCAACTTTTCGACACCAGTTCGCGTTACGAACTTAGCTTGAACAAACAACTATTCTTGAACAGATAGTATCAACAAGCTTCCTCGAACATATTCAACATCACTCTATTCTTTGTTATGATGAAACTTGTTTAGCTTGTAAAATGATTTTAGTGGAGTGATTTTATAATATTAGTTTGTAAAATACAGATATATTTTATGAACTATTAAAAATTGTTATGTCTGAAATTGAAGATTTTTATACAACAGTAAAGATTATTTTGAGGTTAGGTTAAATTTGGATTTCATGTTTTCTCTTTCACAAATGAACAAAAATCGTAATACAGAGTATTATAATTTATTTTTGTTGAACGAGTGAGGTTATGTTCCTCTTCCATGACAGCAGCACCAAATTTTAAATACGTGTTCTCATATTTCTCTGTCCGTAATCTCAGCAGCAGATCAAACATTTAAAATTAACTACCCACACTCATTTCGTGTTATATTTTTAAAGAGTTGGACACCAGTCGGTTCGTTATAGTTTGAAACACGTTTCGGTTGGCGTACGGTTCATTTAAAATTCCATAAACTGACTGCGTACGATTTTCGGGCGATACAGTCAAAATGCAATGGAATGGTAACATTGTTTCATCGTTTCTAATTGTACTCTCTTATCGAATAACGCGTAATAATCTTCTACAAATTTGCTCGCACATTCAGCAGCTGTTCAGTGAGCACGTAAATTGCCTTTGAAAATTCAATGGTCATTGGTGGTCTTGAAACGTGGACATTTACAAATGATGGATGTATTGTTCCATTAACATTCGTGAATATAATGCTAATAATGTGGAACCTATTCTTAATATGATTGCAGCAATTGAGATATGGAATTAGGTTATGTGAATTTTGAAACATACTGTAGAGAATCTAAAATATCCTAAATTTTAATATAATCTCTATTATTATTAATAAATTTCGAAGTAATAATTGTGTCACTTTTTGAGGGTATGATGGAAATAAAACTATTCATCAAATTAAGGTTGTTTTCGTTAGAGTAAAAGAAGAATGAATTTCAAATTTAGCAAATATTAATGTACATCTAATATATTACGTTCGATATTTGTATTATGTTTGTGTACACCTGTCTTTTGTATACAGGGTGTCCACAACTAGTGTAACTTCAGGAAAGGGGTAACTGAGGGGATACTAAACATTCCTTATCCGAAATGGTGTTTTTAATAATCGAAGCTTCAAACATTTTTGTGAAGGAAGGACCTCACCTTATGTTTGATTATTTCAATATTATGTTACAATAATAAATAATTTATATTTGACATATATTAATCACTAGTTTGTACTAATAATTTCTGAGTTGCATTTTCATTTGCATTCACTGTTACAAATAAAAGGATTTTAGAATTATTTGTTAAAACTTGCTCTAAAATTAATTTATCAGGGTTCAATTCAGTTTTGGGTAGTATATGACATGGTTGTAAATTGAATTCCCTACATGTCTTCATAAATCAGTGTAAACCGCTTATTTACCAGAAAGCCATCGATGCGGTTCGATGGAAAATGGATATTCAATAGACTATTGCAGACTAATAGCAGTAGGGCATAGAATCTCCCATTCGTGTTTTCATACGCTTTGCTACTTATAGTTTACAAGCTACCAAAATATTATGGATATAATCAGAGAGACTATCACCTTGTTTACTGATTTACTATAGAAATCTCTGTTTCATTTGTGGACGATTTGACGATTTGAAAAAACTTGCTAGAATGTAATGACTCCTTATTGCTGTTATGGGTAAAGGTTTGAAACTACAAATGAAGGAAAAACAATTAAACTATTGTGTTGGTAGAAACTTGAACTGACTCATCGCGTAACTTGTCAAGTCATCGCACTGCAATATGCATTATAACAGCTGAAATTAGAGGTGATCCAAAAAAAGTTTAGCCTTTCAAAATTAAGTGAAAGGAAAATTTATTTGCAACCTTGAAAAAATCCTGAAAGAACATTTTTTTCAACGCGAGATATTTGATATTTGACAAGTGACGTCAAGTGCACTTATTTAATGTGTATAAAAGTGGTACCTATGCAAAATGTGTAATAAAAAATATTCAAACTGTTGAAAGAATTGAAGCATGGTACAAGATACCTTTTTCATTTTGAAAGCATTTTTAGATACTGCGCAGATTGACATGGTCGCAACAAAAACGAATATTTTCCAGGAATTAGTTTCTTTTTGCTACCAATAAATACTGACAGCTTGGAAAACAAGTTGAAAATTGGATGGTTTTCCGGCGTACGATACGCATGAAACTACACTCGCACACTCGAAATATAGTGAAAAAAACGAGAACGTTTTTACGGTGTTGTAAACACTCAAACTGCAGCTTTTTATAACACATAGATGCTTGTTAGAATCGCTGGGATCGACGGAGATGTGACGAGCAAATTGAAAATGGCTGACGACTGATTGCGTTTTGATTATATTTTGGGGAAAATAACTGTGATAAAATGGCCCGATATCCCCGCTGGTAGGGATTTGAGAAGTTGACGATTTTGGAGCATTGAAATTCTGCGATTTGGAAATAGATTTGCGAATTTGGAGATTTGGGGATTGGGGAATTTGAGGAGTTAGGGGTTTTGGAGTTTGCAAATTTCGGGATTTGAAAGTGCAAGAATTTGTGTACTTAGGATGTGGAACAAGACACTGAAATTTGAAAAACTTAGGGGTAATTAAGAAATTTGACAAATTTAGGGGTAATCAGGAAATTTGAAAATTTGCACGTCCGATTATTTGAAAATTTTTAGGATTGTGAGATTTGAGAATTGAGGATATTGAGATTTAGAAGTTTGACAATTTAGGGATTTTCCCATTTAAGAATTTCGGGGTTTGAATGTGCAATATTTTCAGATTTATAAATTTTCAAAAACACAAGTTCCAAAATTTCCAGCAGTTCAAAACATAACTTCTTAAATTTCCTAAATTCCACCAATTCCTTAATCATCACCCTTTTCCATAGAACCCTATCACATTTCCAACTACACATAACCTACATCCACAACAAACATAACCTACATCCACACATAACCTCAAAAACTAATTTTAATACCTAAGTGATTAATAGATGAACAAAAAGTACATTGCTGCCTACTGTATCATACAGTAATAGCATTAATATTCAACCTACTAAATGTGTATACATTAGAACACTGTGTTTGATGGGTTAAGAACGTTCTTGATTGAACGTAAGGTTATTGCCCTCACTTAACTAAACGATCAGTTTCAGGTGCATGGCAGATTCTTGACATATATATTACACGTTGCATGTAGCAATATGGCTTCCAAGATGTTTTACCTCTAAACAGAATCGCATCGAGCCATTCTAAAGATACGTTCTGTACCTTATAATGCAATGTATAATTCAGGTGTTACCAACGTGAATGTTTAATTTAAGGATGAGATCCTTAACCAAAGAAGATTTCCTCGAACATCCATGTAGAGTGACGGTGTTAGGAATCTCCAGTTATCCAGATAATTCGGACGAGTCTTAACGAGAAGCCATAAAAACGTACCGGGATCATGTCAGTTCCGTTCGTTCAGATACTAGCGTCTGAAATGTCTGTTCGAGCGTCTCTGGCCGGCTACCACCAGGCAAACAGAAATTAATTAGAAGTAGTGAAACGTTTGCTCTCCTTACGACAGTTCACCGGTGGTGACTCTGAAACAAGATTACCGGATTTGCTGTTTTTGTTCGGCTGCGAAGTCGTAATTCGTTTGCAGCACTCGAATCGTCGACGCCGGCGTCTTCTGCGTCGTCCTTCCGACGACGCCCGGATGTCGACGGCAATCGCCCCCCCTTCCCTCACCGTCACCAGAAAGTATTTTTGTTTCCCGGTTGATAGCAGTTGAAGGGGCCGCGAGAACAGGGACACAGGTCTCACAATTTGGCAGAAGAAGCACCGAAGAAGCGACGGAAGTTAACTTTCTGATTTTCTGCTGAACTTCCCGCCGATTAATTGGTTTACTTCCAGCGCATACCGCAGCCCGGCGAACTAACCCTCCAATCTGCTTTAATGGATTCTGCTGGCTTCCAACATTGTTGCGAGCTTTTCTCTGTTTCTAAGTTTCCGGACGTGTTCTGCAAAAAATGCGATACACAAAGATGCTGGAAAGAATCGTGAAATGAGATACTAGAAAGAACGAATTATTGAAATATTAAAGATAAGAGGGTAGACACTTGGGTCACTGGTTATCGATTTCGATGAAACTTTCAGTGATAAATTATTGCCACATTCGCTGCTACTTTCACATATACTGTCAGATGTAAACTACATCAATAATATAACCACATTAATATAATAATATTTATAAAAAAATTTACTTAACTTACTTAAAAGACCTCTTACATCAATTTCTAAAGAACAGAACCAGTGTACTGCTATAATAAAAGTAAACAATTTGTAAGAAAAGCGATAAATTAATGGCAACGTCTATTGAAAATAAACGTACACAAATCTTGAATATCAATTTCTTGGTAGGTTTTCAAGGAACGACAAAACAAATGCTGGCACAGCGATGACAGTCATTTTTTACGCCCCACACAGAAGCCGATTGAAAGCGTTGCGACGTTTCAGAATCTCCATAAGAAAAATGGTTCGATTATACCGATATCTTGGAAAGTTAGTTCGGCTTCCCAGTAGATGCGTTATGATATGCCTGTTTATCTCTCGCCATTTTGATTTCCCGGAAAGGCTAGAGGATCCTCTGGGCGGATGCAAAGGAAGAAAATCAATAACATTGACGAAATAACGTTTCAGGTACAAGGGAAAGTAGCACCATTGAAAAATATTGATACTTTAACTAAGGAGAAAAGTTTAGTAGCTCTACAGAAAGTGGAAGGAACGCTGGTTGCGAGGGGGTTGCAACCCCCTACCCTAAAGTGGATGGAGGTAACTCGGCATCTGCGGCGGCTGCTATTGACGGCTCTCCAATTCTATCAGACTTCAGGAAGGTATATATGTATTGGATAGCACATTATCGCATATTAGTCATAAAACTTTTTTCGACGACTGCGGAGGAAGAAGGAGAAACTTGAAACGCGTGTCAGACTTCCATGTGGATTATTGTCGTTTGAACGACGTCTTAGATGGCATTAATCATAGTTATTACTATTGCTACCATGGATATAGTATAGTGTATGTACACCACACTATTATGGTCATATATAGGGTGTACCATATTCTAGAATTACACTAATACTGATTTTTCAGAATCAATGGGATCTCGTACTTTTTTTAGTATCTGAACAGTAAAGTTGCAATCTTATAATGTTTATAATTGTCTAAAATTCGTGAACGTTTGAACATAACAAAAATGTATTCCAGCAAATGCATACTAGTTTGCTGTTAACTAAATTGAACAGGGTTAAATTTTAGCATAATAATAAACTAAATTTAGCATAATAATAAAACATAATTTATTTTCAAATAATTCTCAATATCTAAAATCAAATAATTTTGAATATCTACGTAAAACCAAAAAATTTGATCCACTAATGTGCGCATCAATGAACACTTATGAATGTAAAGCGAAAAAATCATTGGAAAAATATTTTGTGGAATTTAAAAACACCTTCGACCAGCGCGCATATGTTCCGTCCCGTGAATGTGTAAAAGATGGCGGTATATATTTTCTGAATACGAGAACTTCGTTGACTCTTTTGTTATTTTGTACGTTGAGGATGAGCTTGACACAGAAGGGTCCATATTCATGAAGGAAGCACGCCCAAATAAACGCCCTAGGCTCTGGAAGCTCGGGCAATTTAGGTAGAAACGAATAAGCATAGGGATCCACGCTGTTTCCTGAGGTGGCCGTTTTCAACAAAATTTTCGAAATTATTGGACAACCAGGTTAATTAACGCTTCAGGTTGTGAAAGAGAATTAAGTGAAATCCTTGGTTGTCCGTTTGAATTGTGGAACTTTGCCTTGCGGTTATCAATACTTTAATAATTCAAGCGCATCCAATCACAAAGAACGTCACGATTAATATTTCCACTGAAAAAAAGTGTGCGAGGATTATAAGCTTTTTTATGAACGGAGGATTAAATTGCAGTGAAATAAACTTACAAAGAAAATTACGTGCTCCGTGAATGTGTTAATTGGGAACGACAGATGAAATTATCGTTTTAAGGTGGATTCAATAACAGTTAACACTTCGTTTGATGCCCCTCAAACTGGGAAATTATGAATTTGTCAGGGGTGTAATTACTTTATTAAAGATTATGTTATATTTAAATTAATCATTTCTGTTTCGTGCTGTGAGCGCATTTAACATAATGTGAAATCGTTTCAAATTCCCTTTGAATAACTTCCAATTTTTTTTAGACTTCTATAATTTCTCTGTAGAAATGAAAAAATTATAAATTAACACTTAAATAAGATGAATTTAGTTTAGTAAAAAAATGTCTAATTCTGAACTAGGAAGAAATTCATGATTTAATGTTTTAAAGGACTCTAGCGAACATAACTTTCAAATAAGGGTTAAAATTTTGGATTAATTTCTTCTTATATTTAATTTTGTATCACATCAGAACCTTGAGATATAGACTTCAAGCTATTTCTCCATTTTTGGTAACCACTTGGAGTTTACACACCCGATGATTTGTTGTCCCGTGACCTGGATCGAGGATGGAGGTCGATTGTCCTCGAAGTGCCCAGGGTGGTCACTCTACGTGTCCAAGGGGTCTAGAAAGGGATTCACACTGTGATCCTTTCAAATTCAAAGGCACTATCGTATTCGAATCATGCTTACCATATTGTGGACACGAAGAACAATTACAGTCTCCTAAAAACTGGTGACAAATGCAAACAACTACGAATAGAAGAAAATACTACTACAAAGGGGATTATGGATCATAACTCTTCCACGTAACAGAGATGTATTATAACAGTGACGATGCAACAACAGGATTTGAAATGCAAAGCTATTGATCGTATTCACCAGACTTCAACCTTCCATTGCCATTTTCGTTTATGTTGACGCCTGAGCACCTTTTTGAGAAGTAAACAATGTGTGAGAGGTTTGCAAAAAATTGTTTGCCCCTCGTTTTTAACACCTACGTTTATAAAACACTATAGGCAACAATTTTTAGGTTATGGACCTAATTTTAGTTATGATTCGAAGGTTACAAAATTAAAACACAGTGCTAGCAGTTTATGAATCTTTATTTTTGTGTACAATTTTCAAAATTTAGTATACGTTTAGGCAAATTCTGTACAAGCTTTTCGATTGTATTTTCATTGAACATCATTGTATTTTTCATTGACATAGTTTTTAGTTATATAATTTAGTTTGTGTTGACAGGTATTTATGTATTTGATAAGTTACCAAGATTTATCACAGAGAGAGAATGGAAAGAGACAGTAGCAGGGAAATCGAATACAACAGATGTGTTACGTAATGAGTTTAAAAAGGGTGTAAAAAATATTTCCGCTGACCAAGAGGAAAGTTTCTACAGGATAAAAGAAACTGAGACTCGATACAGCTTCTTACTTGATTGCATTCGCGTCGCTACGAGTTTTTGTTGCAGACATCGAGAGTGCAATACGTACACACACGGCCACGTGTGTACGTCATTGTCCCCGTACAGACCCATTTCCACGCTGGAACACGATATTCCGTATCAACAGTAGGGCCATCCCCAAGATTGGCGAGTACTATGTCGCATCGGTGAAAAGAACACAAAAAGAAGACAGAACGAGCGTGTACGACCATCGTGGATGAACAGCAGGTCAGGTAGGGTTTGAAGGTTGTCGCGCAAAAATGCCCTTATATCCTACAAACATCCGTACACCATTTTGTAAGAAAATCGTCTTTTGGAATTATTCTCGAGAACATTTTAACGCTTGCATCTACTCTTAACCTGTGCGTTTCTGAAACCATCTTGCAGAGCAGTGTTTCTCAACTGGGGAACGTTCACTATTTTGTAAGAAAATTTTTAATAATTACACATAAATACGATTTAAACCTTGCATCTTCAACTGTTGACCTGAGATCACGTTTCTGAAACATATTGCAGAGCAGTGTTTTTCAACTTTATTGGTGGGGGACGTTCACCATTTTGTGAGAAAATGAACATTTTTTATAATTATACATGAAAACGATTTAAACTTTGCATCTTCAATTGTCGACCTGAGATCACATTTCTAAAGCAGTGTTTCTCAACTTGACAATTTATTTTGATTATACGATTCAAATGTTTAAATATAAAATTCTTAAAAGTCTTGTAAATTATAGTCACTGTATTAAGCGAAGTTATAATTTTTTGTTACATATTTGACATTTTCCTTGTGAATAATAAAAAGTGAGGAAAAAATGAATAAAAATGCAAATTTTGTTTTGGGAAAATAAGTAAGAAAATTTTCAGTACAGTAGAATATGAATGGAGCTGAAACATAAACTGAGTTTATCCTTGATTGATATAGACGGGCTTTTACCGTAACGCATAGCACCTTTCAATCAATGTATCGATACGTGCCCCGCTAATTTTTGATGAGAAAGTAACATTTTTAGAAACCAGTTTGCATAGAGATATTCAATGTAAAATGATATTGATTTGATCGTCAATTTTATAACTGTACATAAAAATATTTATAGCACTGAATCGATTACAGGTTCGATATTTACGATAGGATATTTATGGCGTTATTTAAAATACGATCAGTCGTTACGTTTTTATAGAAACGAGTGATAGATACGATACTAAATTTCGATTAAACATCTCGGACTAGTTTTTATAGGGACTCTCGATATATTTTACGACATTTATGCAGTATTTTGTGATACAATATGTCACTACTAATCGTTGTGTTTTAAATTGATGAGAACCGAAATTTGGATTGAAAATTTGTCATTTTTGAGTTTTTGAACTTTTGAAATTTTAGGCTGCGGAATCTTTGAGCTGTCAAATTTTTTAGGTTCTAAATTTACGAACATTAAAATTTTCGAATTTCTGAACTTCGAAATTTTCAAATTTTTAGGTTTTGAAAATTTCAAATTTCTTACGTCTCGAATTTCTAAATTGTCAAATTTTCGAATATCATGAATTTTTCTAAATAAAAATCTCTCGTTAAAATTTCCCATGAGAATCCAAAAACACAACAAAACTAGAAATGAAAACATACCACGAATAGTTCTCCCTAATAAATTTCCACAATAAAAATTCGAGTTTTTATAATAAAAGTTTCAGTTCGCAGAATATTCAAAAGTAACAACAGTAGCCATCGAACAAAAGTTATTACGCGAAACACACAAGCACTGTGACACGATACAATGTGTATAAAATTGCGCTATGACACGAAGTTCCCCGAAAAATTCCTGGTTAGAACGGGAGAACCATTTTACGTCAATTTAACGTGCATGGAGAAAGGAAGAGATTCAAACTCGCGAACAGAGTGTAGAGTGACGTTCGAGGTTTGAAACTGCTCCCAGGGCAATAGAGGAAGCAAGCTTGATCCGTCTAAATCGACTAGGAAAAAGCTCTTTTACTGACGCCACAGCGAGGTGCAAATTCCAACTAACCTATGCCGTAGAAAGCCCTTTGAACCGTGGATGGTATGGATATTACGATTCGGCCAAGGCTATTCGTTCGGCCACCGATAAAATATCGCAAGCGCAATGGTGGCTGGCTTGCAAGCCAGCAAATGAGAGCCACAAACTGAAAGCGATGCTTCAACAAGGATTTAAAACTCGCCGACCACTGGAGAACTTTACTGAGTGTACTCCACAAAATCATTCACCTACTTCAAATTATTCCTTCGATGTTACATTTTGAAATAATGAAAGACACTGGTATCAATGCTTTTCTATTAGCAGGAATTAATCATTTAATTAGCGGTTTCTGGCTTGTACTTTGTAGACCTGGAGATATATAGCAACATCTGCAGTTAAATTGTTAATTTATTAAATAATTGAGGATGATGTCGACAGAAGTTGTTCTACCATATCACTTTTTATAATTTATCATGTGATTTATGAGTTATGAATTTTATAGGTTATGTATGCTTTGTAGACCTGATGAATATGTGAACATTTGTAGTCTGGTCATCATAGATTGCTAATTTATTAAATAATTGTGGATGATGTCGACAGAAGTTGTTCTACCACATAACTTTTTATGATTTATCATATAACTTATGAGTTATGAATTTTATAGGTTATGTATGCTTTGTAGACCTGGATGAATATGTGAACATTTGTAGTCTGGTCATCATAGATTGCTAATTTATTAAATAATTGAGGATGATGTCGACAGAAGTTGTTCTACCACCTAACTTTTTATGATTTATCATATAATTTATGAGTTATGAATTTTATAGGTTATGTGATTTATGTGTACTTTGTAGACCTGATGAACATGTGAACATTTGTAGTCTGGTCATAATAGGTTGCTTTATTAAATAATTAATTATGGATGACATCGACAGAAGTTTAACTATAATGAAGTTTTTTACATTTTAAATATAATATAAATATAATAAATTATATTTAAAAAAAGCACACCTACCAAAAAGGCATAGAAGTAAAAAATTACATCGACAGTTAAAAAAGTTGAAGTGAGCAATTATTTGAACGTTACGTTGTCCCCAGTTATTGTACAATTGTTAAATAATATCTGTACGTAGATTTGAAGACTCTTCAAGCAACAGCCAAAAATGGGACACATGTAGTTTGAAAAAAAAAATGAATCATACAGATACGTTTCATCCAGAGTTCGATAACGCTTCCATTTTCACGTCGAATGTGGAAAATGAAAACAAAAAATCGAACAAAAAAATGCATGATCAGTGTCCTACATACGTATGCGCGTTTTATTTTTGCAACGGAGCGTTTCCCATGCAAATATTTATTGATAGGGCGCACAGTTCACGAGTAATTTAAGGTTGTCAAGGCAAGTGACTCTTGTGAACGAATCGATGAAATAGACGTCGAAATAGGCAACGATATGCTGGATACCGACGAATAATTCGACGATTTGCGTGATTGCGCAAAAACCTGAAGAATAATGCAGGAGCTTTGAGTTTACAGTTGATACGATCGGCAGTTGAGTGCGGGCCAAAAATGGTAATTCGGGACCTCCGAAAAGATTATTTTACCATTGTAATGACCTGATACGCAATATCGACTTCCGACAATTTTCAAAAATTCTGCGTATGCTGTTTATTTTAGTTCCATGTCTGTTACTAGTATTTGTCGAATTCTATTGAAGTTCAAATTCTGTTGAAATTAAAATTTAGATTTCTGTTGAAATTGATATTGAAAACCATTCCTGTCGAAATATATAATTATCGGTTTTATCGAGATTGTTAGAAAACAAATACGGAGAAGATCTGATGACGACAGAACAGGTATCTCAGGTATGGTGTTTGGTCATAATGGGAATCATAACTTGATATCTTTCCTCCTTTTTTAAATTCCAAGAATTCTTCGAGAATGAAGGAAAAATCCAGGTCGATGACGAATTTAGTAATTATTAGGAGGAAATAGCATAATTCAGAAAATAAGAGGGGAATTAAAAAACGTCAGACACCTCAGACTTGTTATATCGCTCTTATATCCTACTTACCACATCAAATATTTGCCATTGCAACTTCATATTAGTCACACATACGTGTATACTTAAAACGATCGTTATCATGAAAATACATCTACATATAAAACTTGATCTGCATCATTGATCAGATTTCATAACACGAAAACTTATATTTTACCAATTGTTCGAAAATTTTTGGGCTAGCATTAGGGAGCACTAAATTCATAAACCATTTTCAGGAAGGATACGCCCCTGGGAAAAAACAACAGAGTCGTAAAAATCCCCTCAAAGTAAAACTTGCGGTGTAGGTCTACCGGATCCATAAATCTCTAAGGTGAAATATTTCGATGAATGAAATATCGCCCTCGGAAGGTTGCATTGGTCAAATGGGAACCTTGATAAATAAGTTTCTCTTTCCATATCCTTACAAATCATTTTGTACAGAAGAACGATCGTTGTAGAACAATTTGTGGCCGTGTCGCTAAATAGGTATGATTATTTTATTTCGACGTTATCGGCACACTTTGGTATACGAGATTGTATGCATCGTTTTCTTGAATCGTTGCTCGACTTTTATCGCTGTTATCGAACGTGTATACACGTTATAGATTGTATCGAGGCACATTGTCGAGGTACATCTCGGCTGAATGTCGTTACCTTTACTGTATCAACTTGAGGTAAGGTGCTCTTCCGAATTCCTCGGTGGCATTTCCTACTTGCTTCTTTTTGTTGTCTCTATTTTATAGGGAGAGCTCTTTGCGTATTTGGCAAGAAATTTTGGATTTACGGAATTTTTTAGTTTGCAGAAGTTTTGAACTCGAGTTATTAACTTTTTAGTTTGCAAGTTCAAAATTGAGTTATTAAATTTTCTATTTGGAAGTTCATTATAGAAATATTTAGTTTGGAGATTTAGTTTTGCTAACTTTTCAGTTCGGAAATTTTTCAGTTTCTAACTTGTCAAATAATCAGAAATTTTAATTTAATTTACGTTCGCTGTTGCAAATTTTCAGATTTGAAAAGGAAGGAAATTTACACAAATTCACGATTCATTATAGCAAAGGGAAATTTACAAATTTAGATATAGAGATCTAAATCTTTCAAACTTCAAAATTTTCAAATTTCCACACTTACAAATCTTAAATCTGAAAATAAAAGTGTTCACAAATTGAATATATCCTTCGAAGCGTTCTTTCTTTTTGTGCCTCTCCATAACCGCACAAGTCATTGTATTTTTTCGTGCATCTTTTCTGGGGTCTGAATTCTGTTTAATAGCTCACCGGGATTTCCTCCCGGACCGGTATTTCCCCCATCTTGACCTTTTCCCCATATTTCAAAAAACTAAATAAGGCAAATTAAAGTAAATTTTTCCCCGTACTAATGTGCGTTTCGTGATGCACCTATTTCTTCACATTTCTGTTGAAACGTAGTCATAAGTGAAGTCATGACTCAATCACAGCTAGTAAAGTAAAAAATAAAGAATGTAGAATATCGTTATAAAATTGAATTACAATTGTAAATTAGCTGGTAATCTTAAAGAGAACATTTATACAATTCTAACAAATAGGCAAACCTCTTGTATTTCTGATATTTTAGAAACTATTAGTGTGAATATGAAAAGAAGAAAATCTATAAGTGCAAGTCCTCGATTTGCAAGATGTACTATATGATTATTTGAATTTCCCGCGTAAGTCTGTGGCCATCAGCAGCGATTCTTGCTTGGTATTAGAAAGCACAATGGCTACGTGACCACTAAACAGTTTTAATACAGTAATGTAAGACATATTTATAATTAAATTCGAATATATTGTTAGGATATACCAAAGAATAAGTGCAATTTGCAATGAACTTGCTGTATTAATTGGTAACTGTCTCAATAACTGTAATAATAACTGGCTAAAATTCGCTGCTTTTTCACCAACATTTGCCATCAATTCAACAATCGTCTGTCCAGAAATTAAAATTTGAAACTGGATATGAATATTATTCGACTCCAGCGTATTTTGATAATAAAACGACCAACAACGAAACGGATCAGATTCAAATTAATTAATTGTAGATACTGAAATTTGAATCCTGTCAAACGCGCCCATTTCATACCGATCTATTCCATGAATATCGAATAATGTATTAGAATATTCGCCACGATGAATTATGGAAAATATCGAGAAACATTAACGAGAACTTACCAATTAGTCCTTTTGTCGAAGCTTCATTAATATCGAATACGATTATGCTGCAATACCATTATCACTGACTTACAATTGTAGAGGATGCTTTAATAGATCTGGACAAAAGTTTCGAGCACTCTTCACAATGCCTAATTATAACGTAATCATACCCTTATTACAGAAGATGAGAATCGTAGATTCTGGGACAAAAGATACCCTTACACGTTGACCGATTTCAGCTTCAACTGAAATTTCTACTTGTTAACGTTTTCCATGTAGAGCATATTCAATTTTGATCTGTTTAGATTTCAAGCACTATTTCTACTTACTGAACGTAATTTGGACTGAGGATGCTTTAGCTTGTACAACTACCGTTTCAGCTTATTCTATTTCAACTATTGTTCACATCTGAAGAGATGTCTAATTGACTAACTGACCACAGTAGATTAATCTTAAATGGACACATATGATCACTCAATACGTGATCAGCTGTTGACCAAATGTGGACACAAAGGACTTACTCCTTTGTCCGCCATTTTCTCAGCTGTTCACAAAAATAAAGATCAATTATCCTGAAAACAGGAAATATAAATCGTGTTATAAGCAGAAGAATGATTCAGATTGCAGCTATTGTATGCGGGACTTCACACGATCCATTGCATAGAACCTCATTATCACTCTCAAGATTCAATTCCGTCATAATTTTTCCGCCAGCTGAAATAAATTAGTTTTCAGAATCGAACGGGATAAAAGTGTACAATAATACGCTGGAATCAGTTCGCGCTTTTTTTTCAGCTCTTCAAAGAACAAGCTTGAAGGTACGAAATCGATTTCTCGACGTCTCTGGTGGAAATCGCGTTGAATATACATGTTCACCACCACCAACCGATCGACCTCATCCGCATTCTAATCAGCTCTTACTTCACACGGCCAGAAACAGCTTGCTGAACTTTAACTCGTTATCCTAGTCGACCGCAGAAATGCTGTGGGTGGTTTGGCAGCGTCGAACGATTCGACCAAACTCGAGATCTGGAATGTTTTTGATACCGGAAGGCAGTTTAGAAAAAATATTTTCAGCATTAGCATAAACGCAATCCGGGAAACGGAGATCTCTGAAATAAACGCAGGATTACCGCGGAGGAGTGGCTACCCTATCAGTGAATTGTGATATTTATGTGGATATCAAATCGGGGTTGACGTTATTGGCAGAGTGCTTTGAAAGGAAAGGAACGTATGTATGAAAGGAAGAAATGAAGGGGAAAAGAAAAGGACACCGTTCGAGGACGTCATAAAAGAACCGCTCGATGCAATTTGCTTTAAAGGTATATTAGGTCAAGAAATGTGATATCTAGTTCGCAAGCTGCTATACAGTATGTGCCATAACTGGTGGCTGCCTTTTTGTTTCTCTACGAAGATATTCTCAGTTCGAAAAATTTTCATGGAACTTTCCGAATCTTGTTAGGACAGAGAACTTTTTACTGAAATAATATATAATATACCTAACCTATCATAACTATCATAAATTATTCAAGAAATCTTGATGACTTACAGAAAATTATTAGGACAAGCAAGATTATATTATTTTATTATGCTTAGAAATATGTATGTAGCACGTATGGACCACATATGTCACATGTCCCAACGTCGAATAAGAGTACATCAATAGTTAAAAATAAAAAAAGAGTTAAAACATTTCTCATCCTTTACTAACACGTTATCTCGCGATAAAACGTGAAATATTTATTCAATCAATTTGCAGTTCATCTAAGGATTAAGTTGAATTTACAATCCGACGGATTTAACGCTGGAACGTGGTATTACGATACAACTCCGCAGTTCAAAATTCTCCACTTCCTAAGTTCCCGCAGTTTCCCCAGAATAGAACAAAAGTAATCTTTCTTCCACTCTCAGCTGAGTCGGTTTAACTACCATCTGAAACAAAAATTATTATACCGAAACAACGAACAACTTCAATTGACCCGATTTCTGCGGCCGATATATGAACTCCGACTCCATCTTATGAAACTATTCGTGCGTCGGCCATTACGTGTATTAACCGCCTCCGGCTATTCTTCAATTATATTCGCTTTTTTGTAGTAATATGTACGAAATATCGATGCTATATTTATGACGAGTGATCTAGTTTAATACTTCCTAGATATACTTTACGTATTTACTAAAGAAATGAAATCTTTTAAAAGATTTTACAGGATCTTTTAAAAGATATTAAAGAACAATACTTAAAAAAGTACAATGTTAAGAAAATTAAGAATTCGTGAAACATTTTAGGTTAAAACAAATTTATACTAAGTCTATTGGTACAATGTTTGTCACTTTCATGCTTAACCTCAAAATTGCCATAAAATGTCTCAAAGTAGTGCTTTACATGTTTAAGAGAGCAATCTGATATAGTGTACTAGAAAAACGAATATTAATATGGAGTATGTTAGCAAAAATATGTGAGTTTATTATAACTTATCCGTAATTTGAAAACAACATACGTTGAATATTATTAACGTGTACGTTCCATAATAATAGGTCATGTATTTACTGGCTTCTATTTTAATTAGGTACCGTTTCATCAAACTAGGACTTAGGTGTAGTCCCAACTAAACGTTTATCCAAAGACCACGTGAATACAGTTTCAATTACAACACGCCGAGTAGTTGAGCAGTTTTGTATCATGCTCGTGAATACAATAACACAAGGCTGTAGCTGTTTCAAATAGCTGAAACAACACGCAGCACGGTCTCAGAACAACGATTTAGCTTAATGAGACGGTCGCAGTTATCCGTCGAGCGAATGCAAAGCAATATTTGTCCATCGTGATCACCGATAACGTTGTCAAACTTCGTTAGTTCGACTGACGTTTGGATAACTGTGTTACCACGAGTAATAGACTCCGGCCGTTAATTCGTCGGACTTTGATGAGTCTCTATGAAATTAGAAGCAGCTTTGAGAGCTAAGAGTAATTTAGACCGGTTGCCTCTCTGCTGATGGGCACCGGTTCCCTTGAAATCTGAAACTATCTGAAATCAGCTGCGATCGCAGTTGCGAAACGCTACGTCGAGATTTCGCGGACTATGAAAAAATGGGGTAACAATTATTGGTGTTCGGAAATAGAATTTGAGATGTGAAATCTCAAGTCGTCAGGTCTTGAAGAGTTAGAGCCTGTTCTTAGATAAGATCTTGAAGAGTAACTTAGGGTTTTAGATGTGATGATCTTCAAAGATTTTACTGGGTTCATGAATTTACCTCATTATTAATTTAGGAATAGCCACTAAATTTGATCTTAATAAATTTCATAATCTCAGTAAAATTATTTGGAAGTAATTTAATAACCACAATTTTAACCTAAATATTATACATTTGATAACCTCAGTAAATTTGACCTTAATAAATTTATTTTTAGCAAACTTGATAATCTCAGTAAATAAAATCTTAATAAATTTGATGACCTCTACAAATTAAATCTCACTAAATTTCACATTAATAAATTTGATAATTAAACCTTGTGACAATCTCAATAAATTTCACATTAAGTTTGATAACTTCAATAAATTAAACTTGAATAAATATAACAGGCTCCATAAATTTAATTTCATAAAATTGTATAACCTCATTAACTTTAATTTTGACAATCCTAGTAAATTATATATCGTAGTAAATTAAATCTTAATAAATTTAATAATCTGGATAATGTCCCTCAAAATTACTATTATCTGTTTGTAAATATTTTACAAACTATAAAATGTTATACGTGATATTAATTTTGATGAGTTAATGAATTTAAGTGGCAATAAAAATGATAACGAAGAGTCTTTGTTGAATTTTAACGAATATTTTGAATGCTGTGCTTCATTCAATGGCACGAAAACGTGGAATAATATTAAAATTGTGAGAACAGTGTCAGCGTTATGTTTGACGTTATGACGTGTACGTTTGTAATTAACGGAAGAATTATTACGTTAATAAGCATTGAGCTCGGTTTATATTTAATTTATATCGTAATAAACATAAATGTCGTGTACACTATTGGTACGTGACAACCTTATTTCCAGTTGCGTACATTTTATGACAGATATACTGAAAGTAAAGTATATTCAATATATTTTATTTATACAAGAAAAGGAAGAGAATATATTTTAATATATAATTAAATTATATTTGATTTCATTGGTTTATTTGACGAACTGGAGAGAAATCTTTAAAGGCTTTTATAATTTGAATGTCGTTGAGTATATATTGTTAAACATAATTATTGTCACATACAATTATATTGTTAAATATACCTGCTGTTATAAATAATTATATTATTTACAGTTGTATAATATTCAAGTATATAACACCTTGTTACACAAAAATCAGAATTAATCTGCATCAACCGTGTAGACCTTCAACATCAAATATCTAATACATTATTACTCAAAATTGAACAAATGCACTTTCAGAACATCAAATAATTTCAAACTGACAGTGATTGTCTCCCATCATGCACTATCCTCACACATGGATTATGTAAATACGTTTTCGTGATCTGTCCAAATCTGCCAACAATTATGTAAATGATACCATGTACCTGCAATCGGTACTTGAAATTTGATCGCAGGATTACTTCTGCATCAGCACAAAATGAACGATTCACACTTCACGCGCAGACATAAAATGGTCGATGAATATCACGAATAATGTAATTTCTATCTAACAGATTATCGCTGAAGTTAGACGCCGTGAATGGTCTATCTTCTATAGCTTTATTGCGATGATTATACATCTTACAGAAGTCAGTATTTCTGTTCCTTGGAGAGCAGGATAAGGATGAGCAGAGTCGCGTGCGCAATCGAGCTGAAAATGGAGCAAAGGAGATGTCGCTGATTACGAGGCAGAAACGGAGCAAGGAAAGTAACAAGGATAAGAAAGGATCATACGAACTGCTTCAAAGTAATTGCAAATTTATATCTGTGTCTGCGAATAAAGGAACAATAGTTTTGAAATGAACTTAAATCAGTTGTACGTTTGACGGGGCTCAACAATATTCAATTATAGTTTACAAATCAAGGTTACATCAAATACTGCTATTCGGCACTTTTAGGTACCTTTTAACAGTTCAAATATTTTTCAAAATTGCGAACAGGTTTTTTTTCTAAAAAATAAGATACATAACCTAACATACATTGAATTAAGTTTGTAGTATAAATATACTGAAATTCTACATTGCAAACTGTTATTAATAATTGTAATTAATTATAAATCTATTCTAAACGTACCATAAAATCTTCGTTATCTTTTCACGTAAGACTCTTGTTCCCATCAAACGCCGTGTGGCTCAACACGTTTAACAGTCATATTCCTCCATTCATGTCTTAATGCGTTAAAAAGAGCTTAAAGTACGCAAAATCATATTGAGGCAGAAATCTTGTCACAGTCGTTTGAAATATCTCGGAAAATTCAGTACCGAACGGTTCACGTTATTGGAATGTTACTTATTAAATTCAACGGAATTTTGTTTCGCGCTGAATGATTTCAACTGCCTTTCTACTTCACTGGTTATGTGATGCAAATATAAAATAGTAAAATCTGTTTCATGGTATTTCATGTTTGAATGCTTGATCATAAGCTAAAACATTTATCTTAATGTTCCTGGAAATTCCACTTATTTTTGTTTATTTTGTTGAAGAGGAATTTCTCTTCATCGAGGTACTCCGTCATTTTATTAGAATTCTTCAAATATCATTCATAATTAACATTCGAATTTTGCTGACAGGAAATTTGGATGTTTCAAGATTTTACTCTTAATAACAATACGATTATGACTACAGAAAATTCACCAGCTGTATGGTAATATAACCTAATCTAACTCAGGTGTGTGCTCTAAGTCTCTATGGAGCCACATGGAGGTATTTTCAAGTTTACCACAAGTTTAAATATTCAACATCCCTTTCCCCTATAAAAGCATAAAAAACTCATAATTGTAAGACAAATCAGTTATTTTTATATATCAATATTATGAGAACTAGATATTTCTAAAAAATTTGTGTCTCGTAAGATCCCGAAATGGTCTTCCCAACAAATAATTTATTAATCTTTAATTTCATTTTAAATAATGGTTTTTAAATAAAGAAACGGGTACACATACAAAGATTCATCAATATTTTTTTAACTCTTAAATTTCCAACGTGGACGTTTACACAAATTTACCGAGACAGAAAAATGTGACGTGAACAGAAATAATTTATTATTAAACAATTAAAAAAAAATATTTGTTCTGCATACCTGTGTCGTGCATGTTTATCCTTCTGCATATTTCTCGAATATTTCATGCAGATGGCTGACAGGCAACCGCGTTCAAAATCAGACCATAAAACAACTAATAAATGGATTATTGATAATTTTCTCGTGCTTCCTTTTGACAGATAGCTCTTCTAAAATGGGGTACACTGGTTTATTAAATTTTTAAGCATGCTTTGTAATAAATTCGAAATCGGAAAAGCGATGACATAACCTCCAATCCTTCATAATTTCACGTTCAGTACGTCATGCTGCATTTGGTATAAAATTCCTGATATTGACGTCAAAACGTGATCGATTTGGGAGAAAATGACCCTCATGAAATTTTCAATTTATTTTGCTACGAAGAATTTACAGTTTTTGAGTCGTATAACCTTACTTTTATTATAATATGACAGTAGAATACGCAATATACTACTTAAGGATATTTCGTAAGAGACGATATTAAATTATTAATTTATTTATATTTTTATACAAAAATCAGTGAGATTGTATTACAAATATTATGCATATAATAAAAATATGGTAGCAATATTTACATTTTATTTAGTAATATTGCAATCCATTGTATTTTTTCAATTTTTAGTAAAATTTTGAACCTAACACATTGTACATTTTTAATTTCAAAATATAATACTGTGACACTGTGTATTTTTAATTTTGTATTATATTATCGTGACACACTGTATATTTATAATTTTACATAATAATATCACGATGCATAATACTGTTATATATTTTTTATTTTATTTAATAATATTATAACATATTGTACATTTTAAATTTTACATAACAATAATCTATTGTACATAATAAACAACTTCATTTTCATCGATCCTCAAACATTCCATAGAAATTGTTTCACGTTCACTTACATCAAATCATTTTTCATATCCTACATTACAGTACGTGTCATGTGACAAGTAATAACCTAATACCTCTGCGATATAATACATAGCAAGTAATAACACCTAAGTGTAGCGCATACAAATTTTCAGCATGTTTATCACACAAGTGACTCCCGCGCATCAAAATAATTTATGACGACATTTAACAAATTCTGAAAGGTACACAATAACATTAGCGCGTTCATAAATATGAATGCAAACGAAATGTTCGCACGTCCGTGGGGTAAGGGAAAACACGTTACCCGAAAATTTACGATTATTACCAAGTTGGTTCGAGGAAAAAATCCACTTAAAGAAGAAGGGGACGCGTGTCGGGACACGACATGGGACTCTATGAAGCGTCGGTTAATGAAACTTTAATCGAGAGAATCGAGCACATAAATAATGAAAGATGGCAACGGGAAAGAAACCGCGGGCAGAAATTTAATGCGACCGGTACGCATTTCTGGATACTCTTTCGAAAAGTAGTTTGCGATATCGTAAATCACGAAAGCCCTGTGCCCAAAAGCAATGTAATGCATTCGCATGCGTACTGCACGGAAGCCGGATAATGTATTCAGAGAGATGTAACGTATCGATGTCGAATCCCCACCCTCCTCGCTCTCCCTCCACGTCCGAAAAATAACTATGTCGTTGGTGCAAAGAGAGAGAGACTATTTGGGGAAACGAGGAAAGGGGAATGAAACTACGTGGCAGGGAATTCGTACTTTTGGGAAGCCACAAGCAAAAGGACAAGTGGGAATGCCGGCGGAAGGAATAGAAATGGGAATTTAGTTCAATCGAAAGGATTCTTATTAATAGGAGCTTGTTGGAAGGTAATCGTAGCTGAAGTCGGAAATTCCTATGGGATAAAACGTTAACTGAATCTGGTAATAGCCGCAATTATTTGACACGAGGTGTATGAATCTTAGAAATCGAATTGCTTTAATTCCGATATTTTTTATAACTTTGGATAACCTTTTATAATTTTTGTATAACCTTTATACAATATATTTCGTTTTTTGTTAATCATTTTCAATGACTTAGGACACAATTTCTTAACAGCCATCACATTAACATCAGCTTGGTCATCATTAGGGTTGTTATAGTCATGGTCATGTTCGTCACTATTGAGGTCTTCAAGGTTATAATCATAGTCATGGTCATAATAATCATTCCAAAGGTCGACAGTATCATTCTAGCATCAAGGTAATTATAGTCTAAAGGTCATGGTAACTATAGTAACCTCAATGTCATCATAGTCATTATAACCACCACTCCACATTAATTTCATCACAGTCATCCCTCCCAACTTCTCAAGGTCTCATTATCAAGGTAATCCTCAAGATGTTATCATTAACGTCATCAAGGTTACCGAGGTTACTGAGATCATAATAATCAGACATTATCAACATAGTCATCAAGGTCCTCCAAGGTTCCCCACGGTTGATGTGATTAAAGACAAGGTTAGAATTATTAAATCAAGACCATAATTAAAATGAAGTAATAATATTCTGAAATAAACCAGTTTCAAAAAGAAGTTGGGAAAAGAGGATAGTGTAAAGAAGCATCAGCAACTGCGTGTTTTCCCATGAAACTGGCCGATATAAAAAAAAGAAAAATGGAGAGGAAGAAAGGGAAAGGGAGAAGTCGGATCGACGGGAATACTTAACTGCATTCGTTGAATATTCCCAAACAGAATACCTGTACGTATCCATGCACACGCATGCAGATGCACATATGTATGTGCACACACGTATACAGACATACATCCGCGAGCTCTTCGGAAAAGGGACAGCGCGCGGCTGTTTAAATTACTAAACTTTAAACTTTCACTCACGTATGCAAACTAATGCAAACTGGAGGCTTGTGGAAGGAACTGCAAACAGCTCACTCGGGAGTCTCTGCTACCATCCACACTCCCAGTACGGATCTCTCGACACCCTCCAACCTCTACCGGAGTCCTCTCCATTCGCCATCTTTCTCATTCACTCACCCCTTTCAACCGATCCTCCCTTGCTTCGCCGCCCAAACGGAGCCTCTACACTCCGCGACAAAACGATCGCATATCCATAAATAATATTACTATGTCTTATGTGCTGTAATAATATTACTATCCCTTTACATTACTATTCGAACACTTCTTATAGGGATCACTTAATTTAATTTTGTATACCATTTCGTTTTATTGTAGATATGTATTTTTCATTCAACCTATTTCGACGTGTAATATATTTTAAACAGACATAAATGACATTTACGCATTTACGCATTTTACGAATAATAAATAATTTATATTGTATAAAATTCAGGAAGAAATTTTAGTATTTTGCTGCAAACCCTTTTTAACAACCTCGAATTTGAGCATATTAGAAATCATTTTTTTTTACGTACTCTGGAGAAACAGTATGCCATTCTTCTTTCAGTCTCATTCAGCCTTTGAATTTATTCTGTTCTATTCGATGTTGTAATTCTTTGATCTAATTTGTCCCATGGATTCTTTATGTCTGGGGATTTTTTAACAATTGTATAACAAATATTTTACTATTCGACTATTTGGATAAAATCCTGATAAAATTTGAATGTATTGTACTCCCATTATTTTGCACCCCTATGAAATCATAGAACCTCCAAGTTTTAATTAGGTCTTAGATTCTTCTTAAAGCTTCACTGCAATATCTTTTTTCTTACATCCAAATATACAATAGGTACTTAAAATTGTCTACTTCGATCTGATTTTCTTTGGCGAAAATCAGTCTTTTTATATCATGTTCTTGCTATTTCATTATACCCATTGATCCTCATTATTCTACGATCCAGATTTTCTGTCTTTCATGATAATCTGAAGCTAACTACAATGAGGATTTTTTTAACTCTATTAATTTTCTTTCTTCTCTTCAAAGTCCCTTCCGATTCTTACATTTGATACGATTTTTCTCAGATCTTTTAACGATGCTACTCTTCTTTAGTTAATAACCGTGCCATTTCTCGATAAAGTCGCCTAAAATTGCCATTTTTGAACATGGAAAACCAATCTTGGTTCTTGGAGCTAACATTTATTCTTCATAACACAAACAGCCCGTGGGTCAAATTGCACACAGTTCTAAAGTTATTTTTCTACAACTGAAACTGAATTGTCTACATGTCCAAATGGAAACTTTTTACGTTTCATTTTATTGCTACAAGTGTTCATTATTGTTCACTATATGTTGTTACAAGTATTCATTGCTGTTCAGTAAATGTTCATTACTAAAAATATTCATTACTGATTATTATATATTCATTCCTATGAATGTTCATTGTCTTCGTTATATGCTCATTGCTGTCGATTATGTGTCCATTGCATGTTCATTGCTGTTGATATCTCCATTGTTACAAGTGTGATTATTATGTATTATTGCTTCAATTGTTCATTGTTTTCGTCATATGTTCATTGCTGCTCATTACATGTCCATTGCTGTTCATTGCACATTCATTCTTACGTGACATTTTACAAAATGTGAACGTTTTAAAATTGTACAACAGTGGAACAAGATGTCAATAAAGATAAGTCCTTAAGATGGCAGATTTTTGCAGCGGAGTGTACTATCCGTATATCGGGTGTCCTAATTTTCCTGTCGCCGTAGCCGCCATCTTTATCCCAGCGTTCCTCCTTCTACGGGATGCTGCCAGCCTTGCGAGTGTTTTCGTTTAACCAAATGAAGGACCGAGTAAAGTACGCCATTAAGAACGCGAAGTGGTATTCATTCCTGTGCCCGGGGCAGTCCAAGGCGGCAGGTGAGCTCGACATACTATCGTCATCTAAGGCTTTGTCGTACGTGAACAATCTGCTTGACTTCTAACCGCGATCGTTACGAACGTCATTAAACGCCATGAAAGGTCAACGATTCTTGAATCGTCGATTCACGATTTACTTTGGCCGAAGTCGAAGACTTTCTACGATTCTAGCTGATCTGTTGTTTCAGATCGAGGTTGGATTTTGACCTCAACCTCAGGAAGATTCACGGAAACGTCAAAAATTTGTACAAAAGTCGGTAATGTTTCATGTTACAGATTTACATTGATAGTAATAGTGCTTTTTTTAGAGCATTTTTATGCAAATTTTAGAGCAGAGCTTTTTTGAAGTTCTTATCTTTGGATGTACTCAGTATTTATTAATTATTGTGTGTAAGTAAAAGGTTATTGAATTTTATATATTAGTAAGCATTTTCCATTCGATTAATTATAAAATATGATGAATGAAGAAAACAGACTAAATTATTTATACAAAATTAATAAGAAACGTTCAAGAATAAAATAACAAAAGATACCGATTTACTTTTAAATAATTTTCTAAGATGATGATTGTGTGTAAGTAAGAGGCTATTGAATTTTATGTATTAGTAAGCATTTTCCATTTGATTAATTATAAAATATGATGAATGTTGAAAACATTAGACTAAAGACATCGATTTTAAATAATTCTCTAAGATGACTGTTCCAAAAATCAGATATAAAATTTATACAAAATTAAAAACAAACAACAATCAAATATCCACAAAACATCAATTTACTCTTAAACAATTTTGCAAAATATTCATCAGATTCATTATAATTTTTTTACAAATGTTCTGCAGTATTATTAAAAATTGCATGTAAGTAATGATCAAGTAATCAGAATAGTCCTTGAAGGATCCTTCGATAATGCTTCGCAGCTAATGTACTGGCACTCGTAAGTAATAATCAATGCAAGTAACACCATTCGTGTTAGACGTTAATAAGGATGTACATATACGAATATACATCTATGCATAACACATGTGCCGTTTCGCAATAGACGCCAGTTGTAATTCATAGCCGAATGCATAAACGGCCTTACCTGCTATTACGCGCAAGATTTATCCGGTGTTGCTTGAAAATTAAACGGAACAACCATTTTCATTTTCCCTGGACACATGTGGCTCTTTTTATCCGCAGCCACCAAATTGTTCCACCACTCGTATTAAAAAAAAATGTATTTTTGCTACTTCAACGGTACTCGTTAATTAAGTTCCAATATTTGGATATCAAATATGGCGTGATATTATATTTCGTGTTCAATTTAATGACTAAATAAACGATTTTTCGGGATATGAAGTATTTTAAAATTGTTCATTCATATGAAGTTGTGAAATAATTTAAAATATTTTCTTTCATATCCTTTAGATTTCTGTATTTGAAAAATGGTTTTTTATAAATCCATTTTAATATATAATTCATAACCTTAATATCACTTTAACAAAATCCAAACTTGAACTTTTTGAAGTATGAACCTAAGGTGTTAACCCTAACATAATCTTAACATAAGTTTAATGTAACATAACCTCAATATGATTCTAACCTAAACTCAATATAAACTATTAACAGGGTCCTGTAGTCTTAATATAATATAAGGTTAACATAATCTTGACATAGCACTAAGATAACCTTAACCTAACTTCAACCCAATCTAAACCTAATCTCAACTCAATCTAAACCTAATCTCAACCCAATCTAAACTTACCCTCAACCTAACCTTACCTGATTCATAACCTCAACCCAATCTGAACCTAATCACAACCCAATCTTAACCTAATCTCAACCCAATCTTAACCTAACCTTGACCTGAACACAATCTTAACCCAACCTTAACCTAATCAAACATACTCTCCTAAATTGAAAGTACAAATAACGAAACAAGAAACGTAAATTAAACGAGACATCAAAAGGAACCCACATAAACGAAAGAGTAAATTAGAATGTGCCATCACTTTGGAATTAATTATATTCTACAAACGTTAGCTGCCATTAAAAGCCAACGAAAATAATGCAGAAATTAATTTCAGACCAAGATCCGCAGTATGACTTTCATTTCGAAGAGAATTTACGTATTTCGCGATTCCCTTGGCACGCGACATAGATAAATTAATAGCAACAACATTAATAATAGAGCTGTGAACTATTCACATGCATTTCCACCTCCGTTTCATTTCGTTCGCCACCATTTTAATTATGTTAATGAATCTTACTGCATTCGAAGTAATGGCTCCGTGCGGAATTACACGGCGACATTGACGATAGGAAATTTTATCATTTTTTTTTTGGGTAATAGTGTCCAACAATTGATATCGTTCGATGATTATTCAATCGATTGAGTGACGTTTTTGTAATTTATGCAGTGGATATAATAGGGTCAATTTTAAAAGTGTATTTTTAGGATTTTATGATAGTAATGAAATATTGTTAATAAAATTTTGTGTCAAGGTATTGTGCAATTGTAGAAATAGTTAAAAATGGCGTCCTGGAGGTACTAATAGGAATTTCAAAAGTTGAAAATTTCCAAGCTCTTAAATTTCTAAAACCCCAAATTCTATAATCCCTGAATTTCCCAATTTCCCATATTTTTAAATTCCCAAATTACAAAATAACCAAATATTTGAATTAGGAAGCTTGATGTTTAGAAATATCTAAATTTCCAATTATTCCGGTTCCTAAATTCCTAAATTGACAAATTGACAAATTTCAAAATTTCCAAATTCTCAAATCCCAACTCTCAAATTTGCACTTTTAAAAAGTTTTTCAAATTCTCAAATTCCCAAATTCTCCAATTTTCTAATTCTCAAATCCCCGAATTCCCAAATTTCCAAAATTCCCAAAATTTCCAAAATTCCTAAAATTCCTGAAATTCCCAAAATTCCCGAAATCCCCAAATCTCCAAATCCCCAAATTCTCAAATTTCCAAATTCCTAAATTCCCAAATTCCCAAATTCCCAAATTCCCAAATTCCCAAAATTTCCAAAATTCCTGAAATTCCCAAAACTCCTAAAATTCCTGAAATTCCCAAAATTTCGGAAATTCCCAAATCTCTAAATCCCCAAATTCTCAAATCCCCAAATCTCCCAATCCCTAAATTCTCAAATCCTCAAATTCTCAAATTTCCAAATTCCTAAATTCCCAAATTCCCAAATTACCAAAATTCCCAAAATTCCCAAAACTTCTAAAATTCCTGAAATTCCCAAAATTCCGGAAATCCCCAAATCTCCAAATCCCTAAATTCTCAAATTCCCAAATCTCCAAATCTCCAAATCCCTAAATTCTCAAATCCCCAAATTCCCGAAAATCCCCAAATTTCCAAAATTCCTGAAATTCCCAAAATTCCGAAAATCCCTAAATTCTCAAATTCCCAAATCTCCAAATCCCTAAATTCTCAAATCCCCAAATTCCCGAAATTCCCAAAATTCCCCAAAATTCCCAAATTCACAAAATTCTCCGAATTCCCAAATATCTTCATCTCAACCCAAACCTCAGACATAATAAATTTCTCCAATTCCAAATTGCTCAAACCTCTTAAAACTTGAATCTCTAAACATCTACCTATGAAACTCACCCCCTAACATACCAAAATCTTCAGTATCAATATCATCGTCAGTCCCAGTATCGTAGAAGATCATTCATGCTTCCTCCTTCAATCCTCTTTACAGATAAACCATTTTACGCTTCACATTTACCGGCACAAAAGACAACTGTTCGATATATTAAAGTATGCCTCATGCATCTTCCGTCAGGTGCTCTTTAAATCTCGGTTCTCTGAAGGATAAGTTGCGTGAAAAATGCCGGTATAAAGGAGCGGTCCTATTTTCAAGAGAAAAGGGGTAAATATACAGCTTTCGTTCAAAGTATTATGGGTTCGGATCTTCGAAGCCAGTAATAAAATAAATCGTGGGTGTTAGAGTGTGCTAAAGTATTCTCTACGCGTCACACGCTAAACTAGTCTTATGTGACTAGTCGAGTGTTTTATGGATTAAATAGACACTTCGTTATCTGTCGAACCAGTATGACGGTAATTTTCGCATTCGCTTCTTCACCAAATTTTTAACACGTTAGATGTTATTCTAGATGGATTCATCTTTGTTAGGTATCTAGGTGCATATGTGGACTCTTCACAATTTACAAATTATCGAGGTCCAAATGAGATGAGCACTTTCGACATTTGAGAATTTGAAATTTGGTCAATTTCTTATTTGGAAAATAAGGATTGAAAAATTGAGTAATTAGAGGATTTGTAATTTGGAAAGATCATTTAAAAATGTGGAAATATAGATATTTAATATGTCAGCAATTATTTTGTAAATACAAAATTTTAAATGAGAAAATTTGCCACCGTATTCAACCCCTATATTTAATTTTAATTTTAAATTTAATTTAAAAATTAGGAAACTTTGTACCATTTGAAAAATTGAATTATATAAACTCCAACCTTAATCAAGACGATTAACAAAATCTGGAACCAAAGTCCAGCTTGAAAATACCATTGTATAAAAGTATTATAATTAAGTTACACTTTATTAAAACCATGTTACACGTAGCAGTATAAAATAATACTAACATAAAAAAACCATCTGTTCAAATAATTTCAAGTGGAATAATAGCAACGAATCTGATAAGAAGGTATTTAAGTGAATTCGCCAATGTCAGAAGTGTTTTTTACAGACATCATTTATCTTAATAATCCTTGAGCTTAAGGACGCAATTAATCAGCCATTGAGGTCATGAATAATTTATCTATGAAGAAAAGAGACCCTCTCCAAAAATATTCCACCGTAACCGATCTTAATTCGCGCCATTCAGTAGCGCCATTTAATTCAGCCACTTTCATTGGCAGGTGCGAGTATTCTCCACCGTTGTTCGCTCCCTTTAAACTGAAATTGATAATAGTTCGGTCCGTCGGTTACATTACGTGACTTTGGTCTCCTTTAAGGAAGTAACGAGTGATTTGTTCTGTAGGAAGGCAATGAAATTACGTACTGCTGTCCAGAACTTTCTACTCTAACTCCGCTATGGTAGAGAAATGTTAGGTTAAGGAACGTGGATGACCTGATAATGTACTCATCTTGTTACTCAATTTGTTTGCTGTGAAGTTGGATATTGGGACTATGCAATCTTCAATTCTTCAATTCTTCAATTTTTCAATTCTTCAATTTTTCAATTTTTCACTTCTTCTATTCTTCAGTGTTACAATTTTTCAATTTTTCAATTCTTCAATTCTCCGATTCTTCAATTCTTCAACTCTTCAATTCATCGATTATTCAATTATTCAATTCTATAAATCTTCAAATCTTCAAATCGTCAAATATTATAATCTTCTATTCTTCAAATCGTCAAATCTTCATATCTTTAATTCGTCAAATATTCAAGTCGTCAAATCTTCAAATCTTCAAGTCTACAAATCCTCAAATTTACATTTTGCAAATCTGAAAATCTCTAAATTTTCAAATCCCGAAATATCTAAATATCCAAATCGCTATAAATCTCCAAATCCCCAAATCTCCCGGTCTTCAATTCTTCAATTCTTCAATTCTTCAATTCTTCAATTCTTCAATTCTTCAATTCTTCAATTCTTCAATTCTTCAATTCTTCAATTCTTCAATTCTTCAATTCTTCAATTCTTCAATTCTTCAATTTTTCAATTTTTCAATTCTTCTGCTCTTCAAATCATCAAACCCTCAAATTATCAATGCATATCATCAGCAACATTTAACAACGATTGAACAATTTAAAGATATCGTACAAGATCTTCATATCATCCTAATCATAAGTGGACTATACGTTGAATAATTGCATAACATTGAACCTATAATTCGGATAAACTAAAAACGTTATTATCGTACTATTAGAAGGGACTGAGGTCTAATCCTCTAGGTACCAACAGTCAAACTGTCGAATAAAAAAACAGTAATCCTGAAAATATTTATGATTAAGAAACAAAATGATATCATAACTTCTCGAGGAAAAGTACGTCGCAGTATCATGATACGGTACTTTTGCTGATTCAATCTAAAATATTAATTCGACTATTAGTTAGTTTTCAGAAAGCAATATGTTCAAATGGCTGACGTATACTCCTCTTTTTCTCGGTAAATTATGACGTTCCGCGATATCCAATTTGCAGCAACTTTTTATGCGTTGCATAATCAAATCGCAATTAAAAGCGCGTTCTCAGCGGAAACTCTGCAATGCTACAATTCGGAACGATTAAATGCTTACGAGCAGTATCTCACGGTGATTAACCGTTGATCCGCGCCGAGTGTTGATTGCAACACAGTGAACATCGGCTTAAAACGTTCATAAGCCAAATACAACTCAATTTACAATCAACGAGAGCTTACTACGGAGTTTTACATTCTATATTTGTTAATAACATTTCGGGTCTTTTAGTCTTGTTACTTGATTTTTCGTTGATCTCTGAACTTTTATGCGCTTTTCAAATTTCACTGGTAATTAACTCTTAGTCATAATTTATTATATTTATTATTGTTAACTCTTTGTATATTAATCTTATGATAGCGATTAAGATTTTTAGTGATTACCTTTGAAATGATTAAAATATATATTTGGACAATTTGAATCTATTTACAAGTGTGTCAATGCATATAAATAATGTAGATCTTTTTTTAAACGGAACTGTATATTGCTTTTTATATGTGATACATGATCGATTATTTAGAATATTCTGCATACAAAAGAATTTTTATCAGCAAAATCAATTTTGAATAATAAATAACTTATTTTATTCGAGGAATTTGAAATATTTTACAAATTGTTGATTTTGGTAATTAACTTTATTAGATGGTGTAGTATAATGTATGAAGTGTATAATTATCTTCACAAATAATTTGATATAATTAGTGTATGAGGTAACTGCATATTTTTATAAATAATCTCATATAATTAGTACATAAACGTATAATTATTTTTGTAAACAATGTCGTACAAATAGTGTATAAAATATATAATTATTTTCATAAACAATCTCATATAATTAAATGTATCATTTTTACAAGCTGCGTTAAATAAACCAAACGTACAACCATTTTCACGAATACTATCAAATGAAATATTTGAGAAAAACAATTCCCCACTAACCTTTCGCTCAAATAACAAATTAGCGATTTTCAATCATATATGACAGGGCAATTTTCCATAAAAAGGTGCGGTCAATACGGCACAGCTCTCCTCTGACATTTCACAAACGATTAAGAATCTGATTGTCCCGTTAATTGAATTGTATATTCTCGAATAATGGTACGTATCAATCTGATGCACGTCAATCAAGATAAAAAGATTCCCCCCAAAGCCGTTTAATTTTCAGCACAGAATTGTGATCGTAATCGTTCGAGTTTCTATTTAACTTCTGCAGCCACTTAACCACGAAAACCTATAAGCGGCAATATAATTTTCCATTTCGATCAACGAATCCCGGTTCTTCTTTTGCGGTTCGCTCTTTTGTCCGCTGTTTCCAGACATCCACCGGACTGTGCTCTCTAGAAGAAAAAATGCAGTTCGACTAGTGGTTCTCCGGGAACCTGAGTCACTTGTGGCATTAAAATATGGTGACTCATGGCCGTCGCACGCTACTGAATAATGGCTAAGAACTGTATAGCATTTACCGTGTAATGAGAAAAACGAAGATTTGCTTTATCTGTTTGTATCTTACATTCTGTTTGAAGTTAATTATGAAATGTACGTTTCGTATCAAAATAATTGCATCTAAATCGTTTTATCGAATTCAAAATCTGTTTACTAATGTGTTTAGTATATTTACAGGTGAGTATAAATAGTGGAAAAATAGTATGTGATTCTTACAAAAGAAATACGTGTGTGAATATTCTCACATTACTAATTGAGTACAATAACAGATGAATAATTAATTATGGAAATTGTATACATAACTAGTTCTGTTATGAATTTAACATTTTTTTATTTCAAAAGTCTAGTATAACATGATGTTCTACATAATATGTAAGATTACGTATGTAACATATACACATATGCAGATATACACATATGCACATATGCACATATGCACATATACACATATATACATATACACATATGCATATTGTATATAACATATGACATATAATATTATAATCTATGACAGAATAATCTACCTATGATAATAATACATAATAATATTTTTATAGCTAGTAATAATAAAATTAAAATTTATTAAACTTAAAATTTGTAGAATGTATATAACTATTTAACATGTTTTGTATATTTTCGTTTAGAGAATTTATGTTGTTTTGTATGGTAGTATTTACAATAGTTACAATTGGAAGCTAGATAATTGTTATTGTGTTTCTTTATTTCTAATCTGCAGTATAAATAATGAATGAACGAACGAAACTGTTGATTTACGTATGACTCATCAGTAAAATACGTATGTTTATTTCTGAAATATCCACATCGTCGTCAGTTGGTAAGTTGTGACATCGTATTTGGAAATTCAAGAATTGGTAACTTGAGAAGTTAAGAATTTGGTTTCACAATTTAGGGAATTCGTGTCTTCATAAATTAAAATTGAGGAAATTTGGGAACTTTGGAATTTGAAAATTTAGGAGTTTGGGATTTGGAGATCAAAAAATTTGGAAATTTGGAGATTTGGAGATTTGGAGATTTGGACAATTGACAATTTAGAAATTTGGTGATTTGATCTTTTGAAAATTTTTGAATTTGGAAATTTAGGGATTTGAAAATTTAACAAATTTGAAATTGTGGGATTTGGAAATTTAAGAATTTGGAAATTTAGGAATTTGGGGATTTGGGGATTTGGAAATTCAGGTATTTGGAAGATTGGACCCTATAAAATTTGATCCTTTGGCAACTTGAACCATTAAACATTTAGGGATTTAGAGATGTGATTTGAAAGTTTGGACCTGGAAAAATTTGGAAATTTTCAAACCTCTGTTAATTTGTGGCTTTGGAAATTTGGAATTTGCAGTTAATCCACAAATTTAAAGATAAGAAATTTTCAACAATCAAGAATTTGATAATTTTTACATTAGGAAATTTGTACATTATTTTGTAATTTTTACATTAAGAAATAAATTATGAAAGACAATGTTAGAAGTTTAAATACTTCTTAATTTCTTTAACTACTTTTCCTCAAGTTGCGATATGCATACCACTAAAGTGCGTCAATCAGTTTTATCACAATATTATGATTGCAACCGTAACAACCATTTCCCTTGAAAGTAAAATAAAATAGTAGAGTACGTAAAGTAAAACATGTTCTCACAGAATGATTAACTATGGTCTTCGGAATTTCCCAGTGGTTAATGTAATCCAACATTCCTGACGTCAGAACCTGCAACTCATGTTATCGCCACAGAGTATATAACTTAAAACGAATAGTGCATTGCAATATAGAAACCGACACGATTAACATTGATTCAAAGATGATCATATAACTCGTTATCTGCTATCGATGTACATATTTTCTGGGTATATTTCGTAACTATCGAATATCACGGTGCATTTTTTAATATCAAATAAAACAGTAAACAAATTGATTATATAATTAATGTGCAGTAGATACACTACAAAAATAGATTATGTAGTAAAAATACGTTTTGATGTACTTTATATATAGAATAAAAATATGTTGTCTGTGTGAATTGTATAATAATTTATTACATGTGATATGTATGTATACGTTGTATGATAAAAATGGATAAATAAATGTAGCAGAGAATGTGTTCAATGAGAACTGTGATTTAGTCAATATTTGATGCAAATATTTAATGTAAATTATTCAATATTTAATACATATATATATAAGTTATTCAATGTTTACTACAAATGTTTAATACAAATTATTCAATATGATATATGTATATACTGACCTTACTAAACTTTGGAACATTTCTGACATTAAAATGATCATAATTTTATTTTGAAAATACATGAAGTGAGATAAAAATGTAACAGAAGATTAAAACTAATAATTCAGTTGTGACCTTCTATAATTTTTAACATTATTTATTATTTTTTCTTCCTCATTCTTCAATTTGTGATAATTACGGTTGATCCAATATATTCTCTTTCTAAGGATAATTAGAAAAGACATTTTGAATTAGCATCTATCAAAATTTAAAAAAAAATAATATGATTCTTCAATTTATCTCTAGTACTGTATAATATTATTTTATCGATAACAGAGAAATATAAAAGTTAAACGATATATTAAAACATGAAGAATTCATATGGATTATTCTACGCTGATTTTAAAACAGTATGACTAAACTGACTTTTAAAACAATATGATATTATTTTAAAATAATGGTTCCATTCAAAGATAAATATTCCATATTTTCGTACTTCAGTTAATATTTTTCTTGAAAAAAGTAGCGTATATGAACTTATGTATCGTACGATTCATGAAGCGTTATTTTAATATTGACAATATGCGCAGAGAGTGTTGACCTTGACCATCACAGTCTCCATGCAAAACGCTTTACCGAAGACAACGTTTAAATTCAACTTTAGAAACTGTTCTCAACATTCGGTTCTCAAATAAAAATCAATCGAATAATAATCTTTTTTGTTAAACGAGGAGTTAGTTTTAAAAATTTGTTAGATGACTACTTCTTTTCAGTGACGATTTTGATGTAGATAATTATGCGAGAAATGACATGCACAAGGCATTAACTTAGTGTAGATAATTACAGAAGATATAAACTTGATCTAGAATAACAGCACAAGGAGTGAAATTCGTCTAGAATATCTACATAAGAAATAAACTTGCTCCAGATAACTACACAAGATATTAACTTAGTGTAGATAATACAGAATATATAAACATAATCTAGAACAACTGTACAAGGAATGAAATTCATGTAGAACATCTACATAAGGAATAAATTTGCTCCAGATAATTACACAAGAATCTAGATAAGTACACCAGAAATAAATTAGACCCAGATAACTGCAAAGGTCAAACTTGATCCAGACAACTATAAAAACCACATTCAGTAAACGAACTCAGTTACACAAGATGCAAACCAGTTCCAAAAATCTTCACAAGAGGTTGACTTACATAACTTCACAAAAAATCCAGATAACACAAGAAAAAGACTTAATCCGACAACACAGGAAATAAACTTGATTTACATAACTACACAAGAAGCGATATCCGGAGTGCGATCCAAATAGCACTGCAAGTAGCAATGTAACCTAGAACTCCATTGAACCTAGCAGCATCTAACCACGGATTAATCCCGTAAATTTCCAAATACCGTCAAGATTTCTATTATATTTATCGAGGAACGTATTATTTAGCCATGGGTTCTTTTATTTCCCCAGGGAGTTGAAAGTGTCGGAAGACAGGAAAGGTGTTGCCTTCGAAAATGTAGTCTCCTCACGATCAGACTAGTTCTTTAAGAGATGATCACCGGCTGCCTCGGATTAATCCCTCCTCTGGTGATTTTCCCCTTTCCTCTCCTTAAAACGGACGACACGTTTGAAGGCGATACGTACCTCCATCTTCCTTCCACCTCCTTGGCTTCAATCCTTACCGGAGCCTGGCGTAGATTAACTTTTGATACGCCGGCAGAACAGTCTCTGTTGGAAGCTCGATTCATAAACGCGAGAGCCGGGACACCATCCTGTGTGTTTTTGATTATCAAATTTCTATTAGTGACAGTGAATTACTTGTGAAGGTAGCAACTTCACGGTCTAACCAGCTGCACCGACGGAGAACAAAGGATCGGGTGGTAACTGAAGAACAGAAGGGGAAATAAACGAGCAAACGTGAGTGTAAAGTAATCGTTAATCTTGTTGCCGGTGAGAGCGTGCAAAGTGTAAGTTTAATCTAAATTATGTAAAACGGTTTGCCTGGCTGGTAAGCAGACATTTTAGGGCATCTGTTTCCCGCTTAAAACGTTACCGCAACTTTATTCACAATTTCGGGCTTATTTACTGCGTTGAATGCCGCACGTGAAATTGGTTGCGTTAGGTTAGGTTGCTATTTGATTATGCTGTATTGTTGCGATTTCCTTTGCTTTTTAGTTTGGTATTTCATATCTGCTGGTTATGTGCATTTTCATATTTATAAATTTGCACTGTTTGGAATTTTTGTAATTTCCAAATTTTAATCTCTATTATTAGACATACAAATTCAGATTTCTATGAATCCTCAAGTTGTCAAATATCCATTTTCAATTCTACAGATTTGAATAATGCAAGTCCACATACTTACAAAAATTTCAGGTATACAAATTTGCAAATTTCGAAAGTGATTAAACAATTACATTCATAAATTCTCAAATTTCTCAAATATCCACATGCACAAATCCCCAAATGTCACATATCCAAATACATTAATTTCAATAATTCTCAAGCATGCAAATGCATAAAGTCCCACATATATCACATATCCAAATCCACAAATTTCAATAATTCTCAAGTATCCACATGCATAAAGTCCCATATATGTCACATATCCAAATCCACAAATTTCAATAATTCTCAAGTATGCAAATGCATAAAGTCCCATATATGTCACATATCCAAATCCACAAATTTCAATAATTCTCAAGTATGCAAATGCATGAAGTCCCATATATGTCACATATCCAAATCCACAAATTTCAATAATTCTCAAGTATCCACATGCATAAAGTCCCATATATGTCACATATCCAAATCAACTAATTTCAATAATTCTCAAGTATGCAAATGCATGAAGTCCCATATATGTCACATATCCAAATCCACAAATTTCAATAATTCTCAAGTATGCAAATGTATGAAGTCCCATATATGTCACATATCCAAATCCACAAATTTCAATAATTCTCAAGTATGCAAATGCATGAAGTCCCACATATGTCACATATCCAAATCAACTAATTTCAATAATTCTCAAGTATGCAAATGCATGAAGTCCCACATATGTCATATATCCAAATCTACAAATTTCCAAATATCTCCAAATGCCCAAATTTCCAAAATTGTTCAAATATCCAAACGCACAAGTTTCCAAACTTCTCAACCTATAAATTGTCAAATTGGAGCAGCTCTAATAATAAAGGCGATATAAGGTAACTCGATCTAAATGCGAGTAAGCTCCGAATAATTCATCATGTTTGTTAGCACACCGATCCGTATTTTTCATCGAATGTAACGCGAAACGGTTCATATCGTCGTCAAAACGTTTCATCGATCATATCGCCGTTTCTCGAAGCGACGTGAAACATTCTTTCGTGACATAAACAAGTCCTCGTTGATTCATGACTAATAATCAAATCAAATATGTCATAAGTGGCTAATATAAGAGCTTAACGTTTATAAATACATTCTGATAAATTATACTACGTCTTGGAAAGTAAAAGCAGGAAAAAACTTGGGCTATAATGATAATTCATATCAAACAACGTTGTATGGTGTATTTAATGGGTTTTATGATGTTATGCATCATTGAAATCTTAAGCAAAATATAGAGATTGCGAGTTATCAGAGTTGCTCTTAACTCGAATTACATAATAATTGATGTTCAATTCGTAATTAAATTTTCTTTAATTAAGTGATCTAAAATCCTTCAAGATCTGTTAGCTAAGTTTTTTAGCCAAAAATTTAAGTTAAATTTTTTACTCAAATTTTTTAAATTAATGATTGTTTATTTTAATTGAACACGTATTACATTTACTTATTTGTTCATATTACATTTATTACATATTACATTTATTATTGTTCATATTACATTTTACAGTAAATGTATTTTAAATTATAGTTTTTATTGAATATATTGTAAATCACAATTTTTATGCATCAATAATTATATTATAAATTGCAGTTTTTATTTACCAATGAATACATTGTAAATTATAGTCATCATTTACCAATGAATCCATATTAAATTACAGTTTTTATTTACCATTGTAAATTACAATTTGTATTCACCAATGAACATATTTTGAATTCTTATTTCCCAATGAATTTTAAAACGCAGTTCTTCAGCAACACAATACCACAAACGCATAATTCTTCACAAGACACTAAATCAAACAATTTAAAAATAGGAAGACTATCCTAATATCCTCTCAGCGTACAATTCAAGTTGAATACATTCAGAAGCTACGATAGTCGTGTATCGCTATTCAACAGAGCAAGGGCTGTAAATTACTGTAAGGGCCATTATGCGTTTATATAACGAATGCACGATTTTCAACGGGAGTAGGAATTCCAAAAAAAGGAAAAGAAGAATTGTCCTCTAGCAAATTCCCATCTCCTGCAGGAGTTACAAAATTAATTGCTATCTACACGCAATAAATTGCGAGGGAACGCGCACGACGACAATGATAATGTAAAAGCCCGGCGTGCTCTATCTTCTTGAAGCGTCGGTCATTGTATTGTCCGGGAAACTTGAAAACTTACTCTTAAAATTATTGCGAGATACCCACCTGAGGGAACCAGATACATACCGTTTCTCTCTTTTTACGAATTTCAAATGCTTTTCTTCTTAAACTCTAATCCACCTCGTTCAACATCTCTTCCACCTATCGCCAATCAGATGACACTTCTGGTAATTGCTGGTTTGGGGTTAAATTTCTGGATAAATATTGTGCACTGATTATGAGGATACCAGTAGCTTTTGAGGTTTCCTTTATTCATTTGTTACATTTTGACTAACTTGACCCGTGACGCACTTGAAAGTCATCAATTTTAATTTGAAGTAAAACTCCTTTTTGAGATCAAACTTTGAGATCAAATTTCTGGTAGCTTCTGTTGCATGTGAGGTGAAATTTCTGGACAAATATTGTGTGCTGATTATGAGAAGATCAATTGCTGAACATTTGAAGTTTTCTTTATTCATTTGCTGCATTTTGACTAGGCTAACTCGTGACGCACTTGTGTGTCATCAATTTTAATTTAAGGTGAATTTCTTTTTGAGATAAAATTTCTGGTGATTTCTGGTAAATTTAGGGTTAAATTTCTGGACAAATATTGTACACTAATTATGAGAATATCAACTCTTCAACATTTGAAGTTTTCTTTATTCACTTGTTGCATTTTGACTAGGCTAACTCGTGACGCACTTGTGTGTCATCAATTTTAATTTAAGGTGAATTTCTTTTTGAGATAAAATTTCTGGTCATTTCTGGTAAATTTAGGGTTAAATTTCTGGACAAATATTGTACACTAATTATGAGAATATCAACTCTTCAACATTTGAAGTTTTCTTTATTCACTTGTTGCATTTTGACTAGGCTAACTCGTGACGCACTTGTGTGTCATCAATTTTAATTTAAGGTGAATTTCTTTTTGAGATAAAATATCTGGTGATTTCTGGTAAATTTAGGGTTAAATTTCTGGACAAATATCGTACACTAATTATGAGAATATCAACTCTTCAACATTTGAAGTTTTCTTTATGCACTTGCTGCATTTTGACTAGGCTAACTCGTGACGCACTTGTGTGTCATCAATTTTAATTTAAGGTGAATTTCTTTTTGAGATAAAATTTCTGGTGATTTCTGGTAAATTTAGGGTTAAATTTCTGGACAAATATTGTACACTAATTATGAGAATATCAACTCTTCAACATTTGAAGTTTTCTTTATTCACTTGTTGCATTTTGACTAGGCTAACTCGTGACGCACTTGAGTGTCATCAATTTTAATTTAAGGTGAATTTCTTTTTGAGATAAAATTTCTGGTGATTTCTGGTAAATTTAGGGTTAAATTTCTGGACAAATATTGTACACTAATTATGAGAATATCAACTCTTCAACATTTGAAGTTTTCTTTATGCACTTGCTGCATTTTGACTAGTCTGACTCGTGACGCACTTGAATGTCATTAATTTTAATAATCATCTCGAATTTTTAAAATACATTAGTTTGAAGTTTAAGTGCAATTATAATTGACATAGTCAAACATCATTGTATGCAAAATAGGCGTAACATTTTCATTTCATTTATTTGTTCTATTGCTCTAATGGTAAACAGTTAATTCTACCTGACGCATTTGATGAATAAGTCATGTAGAATATAAAGTTTATGCCTAAGAGCAAAATTTAGTATATTACTAGATAAACATACAATTACTATGTTAAGCTTGTAAGATTAAATAATCTGAGAAAGAAAATTATATTTAAATATGGAGACCTATGAAGATTTGTACTTCTTCCCTTTTCTTTTAAAGTAATTTAAACTGTTTAACTTAGTAATGTGATACAATAGAAGTGTCTAGACAATAGAAGTTTAATAACTCTGGTATTTCAAAATGGTCATTAAGTGTCCCTGAATGTGGAAATTAATTAGTTAATAGAAAGGTTTGACATTTCCCAAGAGTCCGCCATCATTAGCCACATGTGACATATCATGTGAGATTATAGCGCGCGCAGTTTGAAATGTGTAACATGGACAGATCGGTAAATCGTTTATCTCTGTTACCTGTAATGTAATGAATAAATTAATAATTAATTCTAGTTTCGATATGTGATTATACAGATATCTCTTGACTGTACGGATACTTCATTGATTAGTTTCAAAAATTATTAGGCATTTATTTGTGCAACGGCAAACGTGATTAATTAATTACTCTCTGAACTGTAGCGTTAATATCATGCGTGAAGTAATTGGAACTAGCGCAGTAATAGATATTGCAGATCTAATTCTCAGATTCATACGGAAATACTATACTGCGTGCGTAACGTGTATACACATTTCGTTCATGAATTTTGTGAAATGAAGAGTTTGAAAATTAGGGAAATTTTAAATATTAAAAGTTTTCAAATTCTCAAATTTATGTGGACAATTTTCGCAGTTTTGAAATTTTGATATTTAGATATTTAGGGATTCTATTTGGGGATTTGGAAATTTGAGGAATTTGAGACACTAGGAACTTAGAAAATTGTTAAATTGTGAATTTAGAGGTTTAGAGAGTGGAAAGTAAAGATTTTTAATATTTGAGAATTTGGAGATTAGAAATCTGGGAATTTGAGCATTTTAACATTTGAGAGTTTGGGGATTTGATGATTTTAACATTTGAAAGTTTGGAGATTTGAGGATTTTTACATTTGAGAGTTTGGGGATTTGAGGATTTTTACATTTGAGAGTTTGGGGATTTCAGGATTTTAACATTTGAGAGTTTAGGGATTTGAGGATTTTAACATTTGTGAGTTTGAAAATTTCTAAATTTGCGAATTTGAGAATTTTAATGTTTGTTAGTTTGGGTATTTAGAAATTTGGAAATTGAAAAATTTTAACATTTATGAGATTGGGGAAATTTGGTAATTTATAAAGACATATAGCTAATTAGACAGCTGATAATTTAGATACGTGGTAATGTGGAAATTTAGTAATTTGTGGATTTTAGGATTCAGGGATTTGAGAATTTTTACATTTGAAAATTTAGAAATTGTAAAATTGTAAAATTGAGATATTGTGAACATATTAAATCATCAGATCGTGTAACTGTAAAATTGTGAGATTGTGAGATTGTAAGACTACGAGACTCTGAGACTGTGAAATTAAGAAATGATGTATTTGTAAAATTATGACACATGAAACTGCAAAATTTGAAAATTTACAAACTGAAAAACATACAATTCCAAAAATGTCTAAACTAATAATCTATCAACCGCTCACAATGAGACCTCTCCGTATATCGTTTCCTCGAAAAAAAGCCATACCCCATTTTCTCCAGCAAGATCCCAGAACGCATCTGCATATGACATCCGAATTTCTCTCACCTCGAGTGTCATAAAATTTGTATACAGTGCATCCCTTGCAAGGTGTCCCGTAGTAGCATAACTCAGTCCTTTGTACTTTCCGCAAACGAATAAACTTCTTTGGCGCAGTAAATTCGCCGGGAGGCAGATAGTAAGGTGTAAGGAGATTGTATCGAGTTGGCGAAGAGTAGCGTTCGCGTACGTGTTTGTTTCTTCGTTATCGCAATTCGCGAAAATTTCGCCGTGGAAAGTTTGAATTTAATTTTCCATTCAGGACAAGGGCACGCCACGCGTTGCTTTACAAATGAGATTCCCCGAGTCGATACGTCGGACCGTGGTACATATTCTCTTCCGGGCGGATCCACGATAAAAACGATACGCTTTTGTCCCCCGGCTTCCGGTGCTCGTTACAGTTTGAAAAACCGCTGTAAAGTTCAAGTCGAACGAGTCAACTGTACCCTCGCTGGCGAACGTAAATTTTTATGGTCAGCCATAAAGCGTAAAAGCTGGCGTTGCACGGCTACGTAGTAGCTCCCTTTAACGCGGCAAAGATTTAATCTTTCTGTCGTGGTCTACCTTTATCCGCGCTTTCTGCCTGATATTTATATGCAACCTGAAACTCGGACGAAAGCAATGCGTTCATTTGATAACGAGCATAGTGTTTCTGGTAAATTAGACCGTCTCATGCTGCGAACTAGGGCCATAGGTAGATCGGAGGCTGGATGTGGAGACCGCAACGAACGGTGAAATCGTAAATACCTTGAGGAATTACAAAGTGCCCTTTATTATGACAGCGACGAACCACGATTGTTTTTAGCGAACTTTTGTTTTTGTTCATTAGTATCGTTTCAAAACACTCGGGTGAATCTGGTCCGATGGATGCTGACAGAGACTGTGAAACGATTTTGGTGATTTGCATTATTTTCATGGCTCGTTTGGGTAATTGAAGGTTATGTTATCGGATTTGGTGAAGTAAATGTATTGCATTCGTTCCATGGACCAATATTTTGATTAATTACGTTGATTGGGTCGGATGCTGAAATATGGTGGTGGGAAATTTGGAAAGGGGTAGAAATTTTGGGAATGGGAGTTATGGGAGATGGGTATTTGGAATGGTGATTTGGGGATTTGAACATTGCAGAGTTTGAGAATTGGAAGTTTGCAAAATTCATAAATTAGGAATTTAGAAATTTAGTCATTTGAAAATTGGGAATCTAGGATTCTAAGAATGTCGAAATCTAGAAAAAGATCATGGGAATCTAGGAATCTAGAAATCTAGGAATCTAGGAATCTAGGAATCTGTTATAGAATTCTAAAAAATTAAAAAATCTAGAAATTTAGAAATTTAGAATTTTAAAAATGTAGAAATGTAGAAATGTAGAAATCTAAAAATCTAAAAATCTAAATATCTAAAAATCTAGAAATCTAGAAATCTAGAAATCTAGAAAACTAGAAATCTAGAAATCTAAAAATCTAAAAATCTAAAAATCTAAAAATCAAAAAATCTAAAAATCAAAAAATCTACCAACCTAAAACTCCAGGAATCTGCCAATTCAGCTGTTTACTAATCAAGAATTAATAAATTCAAACGTTTACAAATAGTCTAGTTTGAAAATTTAGATAACAATTTGGAAAATTTTCAATTCGAAAATGATATTAACTGAGCAACAGCCATGAATGTTACAGTGTTCCCTTGCAAACAACTGCCACGGTAATTGCACGAGGAAAAAGATAATGAAGGTTATTTCTTCAAATTACAACCTTAAGGACACTTTGTATATGGCAGTGCTATATTCATTTTGTGTCATGGCCACGTTTGGACGCGGAATTGGACCTTGCATTTGCATATAACAATTCATTCATCACCCATACTATATCATTTTTATAATCATCATTATTACTGTTATTACTATTGCTACTTACTGTTATATGTATTATTTTTGTTATTACTATTATATATTTTGTTATTTCTGTATTAACTTTTATATCTCCTCTTTTTAATTATTTTTCTACATATTTACAGTATAGTATATTACTTACTTAATATATTACTAATTTAGCATTTTGTATTTTTATTTTATTTTATCATTAATTTTCTATTAATTATTATACTACACTGCGGTTTTATAATTGTGTAATTATCACTGTGAACATTGTGGTGTAATAATGATAATAATACCCCTTTGCACTCAAAAGGTGACAGACTCCATTTGGTTTAACTCAACAATATGTAATAACTATTTTTTAATTAAATCTAAAGTGTTATTGTTAAACACAGCAAAAATGTATGTACTATACATATAATAATGACGAGATTGAAATCATAACCTCAAAAGAGTTCATTAAGTTTGTCAATGAAAAATTTTAGGGTTGCTTTCAACAGCAAAAGTACCTTCGAGTACAAAGGGATAACAGTAATAATAATGGTAACAATAACAGTAATAATAATGGTAATAATATTAGTAAAAGTAAGAGTAATAGACGTAATATGATCGTCATCGTTCATATTGGACTTTCCAGATCACAGATTATCTCCAATAATTTATAAACAGAGTGAATGGAAATAATTTTGAATCATGATATACTAACAATATACATATAAGATTTCTTGGATTCATGATAAGTTTACAATTCCATTTATTATGTTTCTCGTGGAACGTCGTTAATATTTCTTTTTTATACAAAAGCATTCTTTTAGAATTGTTGCTTTTACTTGGAATACAGAAGAATATTCTGCATCATGCAGTTGGAGAACAAGAGTGCTCCATATTATTTTTCAATGTATTTCTGTTCGAGAAATAAATGATGCACTTCAAAACTTTTCATTTATCTCAAAATTATGCGATATCTGTGTACTTTTTACATATGGCAGTCTTGTTTTATCAATAAACGCCTTGTACACATCTTTACTCTTTTAATTTTTTATTTAATTTAATTTCATTTCATTTCATTAACTTTTAGTTAATTTTTTAAAATTATTATTTAGTTAGTTTATTTTCATTGTATTACCTTGTTAGTTATTTTGAAAATAAATAATTCTGTAACGACTCATTTTTCAACGAGTTTGAGTACTTTTCAGTAATAATGTTCTTTCAGTTATTATTCGTTAATTTTTTCTTAAGTAATCATCATTGATTTAATTTATTTTTACTAATGAAGATTGCAATGATTCTTTTGTAAAATCTAATTTTGTGATTTTCCAAAATAAATTTGAAAAAGCAATATGAATATGTTATATACTAATATCTTCATGTTTTCATTAATAGTTATCACTTGACCTATATCGAGAAAAAACGTTATCTTACTATTTTGCATACTTTATTTTACACGATGTCAGCAGATTACAAGAGAAATGTATCATTTATTCAGTGACCCTGTTGGTTGATAAAACGAGTTTTTGTAATTTAACGATTTATTGAAATTGATTGGAAATAGAAAGCAACAAAGAATTTAATTCATAACGAAATGGTGGCTGCGGTTATAAATTGAGATGGCAATATCGCAGACCGCTAGAAAATACATTCAGAAATTTCTCTTTTAGTGCTGTACAATATCAATTTTATAATTGCTTTATTATAATTTTCCTTATTATTTTGTTTGCATTTTTCTTATTATTTTATTTACATTCTTCTTATTTTATTTATATTTTCCTTATAACCTTATTATTTGTAACTTAATTAACTTTTGTCAAACAAATTTGTACAGAAAATATTTATAATAATTAATTTATCTTTATCGAACAGCTTTATTTTTAAACAAATTTTTACCAATTAATTAAAACGTTGATACATGCATTTCAGTTTTTAATATTTGTCAAATTAGATGATCGTTAAAGATAGTTAAAAAGTGAGTTGTTTTTAGCAACTGTGCTTTCCGATGGAGTACGAGAGGTAAAAATTTTTCAATTAAAAATTTTAAACGATCTGCAATATTCACCATTAAAACGCTCGACATCGTGAAAGTTTCTGTGATTATGAGTGGACAAAATATGTTTCTCCTTCGATGAGAAATATTCTATTATATTGGAAATAATTATTACTGAAATTTAATTACAATCGAATATAATTATTTATATCCAACTTTCACTATTAAATTGTTAAAACAGTTCAACTCTGGTCATTTATAGTTCCTTTCAGTTTAACTCAAAATTACAAAATTACTTGTTTAATTCTCTTGTTAATTATGCATAAATGATTTTCTATTTGATTTAAAATAATTCATTCGAATTATGTTAACCATGTATACTAAGATTAAAAAATGCAGGTATAAAATTCAATTCAATAAAATGTCTGACCACCATTTTGTGACAGTTGATACACTAATCCAATTATAATTTTATTATACCCTCTGATAATAATTGTAATTTAATAATTAATCATTATAATGATTATAACTTAATTGTAATTTAGTCACAATTGTTATAATTATAATTTAGTTGTAGTTTACTCTTAATCATAAAATTTAAATTTAGTCACAACTACAATAATTATAATTTAGTTCTAATTTAACCATGATTATAATGAATATAAGTTACTTATAATTTAGTTGTAATTTAATCATAATTATAATAATCACAATTTAGTTGTAGTTTACTCTTAATTATAAAATTTAAATTTTGTTGTAATTCAGTCACAATTACAATAATTACAATTCAGTTCTAATTTAACCATGATTATAATGAATATAAGTTACTTATAATTTAGTTGTAATTTAATCATAATTATAATAATCACAATTTAGTTGTAGTTTACTCTTAATTATAAAATTTAAATTTTGTTGTAATTCAGTCACAACAACAATAATTATAATTCAGTTCTAATTTAACCATGATTATACTGATTATAAGTTACTAATTTAGTCATAATAATAATAATTTAGTTTAAAACCAAACTGAAGCAACGATTTCGAACTTAACCACCGATGCTTCTGTTGCAGGACTCAGGAAACTGCGGATAACCGGAAGTTTGGACCGAAAATGCGTTCGGTAACAGTGCTCGTACTTCTATGCTGGTGCATTCTGCACAGTTGTAGTTATCCGTCCATCGGCTTAACCAAGAGTCTGAATCCTGACTTGGTCTACTTTCCCGACCAGGCAGACTACGTGAAACTCTCTATGAAATGTCCTGATAACACGTTCCTGTGGCCAGCAGACCGTCGATGTTACAGCGAGGGTGAACAAGGTCCCTGCAATATCGGTAGAGTGTTCGTTTTCGATCAGAAAATTCTCAGACCTCTCTGCAAAGATAACGCTCTCTTCTGATCACTTCTGTTATCGATTGCGCACGATTTTGCCAGAGATGGCAGCAGAGACCCGCAATTCTTCGCAATACTCGTCGATGAAATAACCAATTTGCGATTATTAATTTATTACATAATAGGAAGTCTGTGTCGAGCGACGAAATGAAAATTTTAACGTCGTTCTAATTTTGTCGATTAATTTTGTAATATTGGAGGCTGTTGAACTTGATGAATTTTTAATAGAACGCTATTAAAATGGCGTGACTTTTCCAAAAATGAAGCGATGAGTTAATTTGTACAAATGGTTTGCTAGAAATTTAGACGTACTGAAGATTAGCTTAATTTATAAAAATTCTCTTAAGAATAAATATTTAAAAAATGTAAAATTAGGTGCAGATCTCGTAATTTAGACGCATTTCTCGATACTTTTAAAACTAGACTTTATTCGTTATTACATTCAATACTACAAATGCAGTCGGAGTATTTAAACAAGTATTAGCTAAGGTATATAAAACAAGTTGTAAATACATTTTTATTGTGATATTTAACTTTGATTAATAAAGAATGCATAATTTAAAGAAATTGTTTCTTAATGCCTCACCATTATCTCTAAATTAGTATTAAATTGTTATTAGCATAGTCGTCCTGTTATTTTCATATTAGTGTTTGTTTTTTGCATATAAAGTTGCACGTCTGGTCAGTGCGCACAGAGCAATGATTTATAAATAATTTCTCTCCACATAATTCAGATCAAATATTAGGTCAGATTTGATACCCATCAGAGTTAATAATTTTCCATATTTCACGTTACTGAATCAGTAAAATGTAGATAATAAAATTGAAATCGATATGAGGAACGTGATATCCACGACAGTTTAGAAGAATTATTTTCAGAACGGTTTGAAAACCGCGACAATCATTCATTTTTTCACACGACATTTATCTTTCCGAAATGATCATATTTTATTGATCGGGCGATAGAAACTGGAGAGTTATCCCGAACCAAAAATTGAAACACGATGAACTAAAAAATTGAATCACGATGTTGAAAAAATACGTATCAAGCTAACAAAAATAAGTTCTAAAGACTTAGCTGAAATTTGACAAAAAATTTTAATTCGCCCTCTTTTCGAAAGAAATGACAAACTTTGATACAAGTTAGCTGTTAACATAATTCAACCGCAAATGTTGACAAAATCAATAGACAACTTCCTAACGGATTATAACAAGTTAGTATAACTCTCGCTAAGTATCTAATGAAGAAAGTATCAGGATGGTTTCCTTGCTGCTTGTGTACCCAATACGTGCCCAGGATAATAAGATGTCTACGATTAACTCTATTTTAAGAATGATTGCCACCGGATAATATGTTCGATAACCTCATCGGGTTTTCGATCTTGAGTGTGGCTCGCGTACAAACAAGGTACAATCGAGTTTACTCTGCACGATCCCCTGGTACACTTCTGTATCGAGAGACGCCAATATTCTCGACCCGATATGGCTCGATGAAAGTGTACTTCCTACTACGACATGATTAACTTGCTTACTGCTGTATTTTTCTCTTAATTAATTGCTACATTATTCATTCGATTGGTCCAGCTTTGGCACAATTTTGAAATCACAGTTGTGAACTATTGACGTGTATTAATGACTCAAGATGGCGATAGGGAGGTTTAATAGAGTTTCGTACTTTACATAGCATATAACTATACCAACTCTTTCAAAATGGCGATAGAAAGGTTTAAGATTCTTGTATTTTACGTATTATATAAATAAATATACAACGTATACTAACTCTTTCAAAATGGCGATGGATAAGAGGTTTAATAGAGTTTCTTATTTTACATACCATGTAACTATATCAACGTGTGCTCCTTCAAAATGGCGATAGAAGGAGGTTTTGTATTTTATAATTATTATTCTTGAATTACTATATTTGTTCCTGAGTAATTCTCTGTATTAACATAGCAATTTTTTGCTACAATTATAATTTGTTCCTAAATTGTTTACTCTACTATATAATTATTTTCTTGAATTACTACAATTCCTGAGTAATTTACTGTATTAACATAGCAATACTTACTACAATTTGTTCCTAAACAGTTCACTATACTATACAATTATAATTTATTTTCAAATTACTCAAGAAAGTTGTTTTGTAAAAAATCCTGCTCAAAAAAACAAACGAAAGGTTTGCAAAGAATATTTCTATCAGATTTTCGTAGCACAGTGAACTTGAATCATGCATCACTATGCATCACTCAATCTTATGAATCCTTAAAACTCGATAAGACCTAACAACGGAACTCTGTACGGAACACACTATTCTACTCTTCTTGCCGAGATTTAAATCTTCGTATTAAAAGGAGAAACGGTGAAAATGTTTCTCGCCTGCTTCCTACGGGAAACGATTTCTATAGCCGCTTATCCGTTCCATTGCTACACCGGTGTTTCGTGATGGAATTTGTTTTCTGGGTGGAGGTAAATGCACATCCGTTTCCGTGTTACGTGCGGACACAAGTGTAAGTGATGATCCGGTTAAACAATATAATATTTAATTGTTATGACAATACCTTTCGCCATCGATGTTTTCGTCTTCTGAATTATTGAAACACGTGTTGCAACGACGATTAGATGGACCTGCATTTTACGATTCGCGTTCGCAATTAAACGTTCTATATCGAAATATCTCCGATATCTCTATATCGCCTCGACAGAAGATATCTTACAAGAGTTTTCCACAAAGAATCGGTGTCTAAGTTTCCGTCCTTAGCTCAAGTTCCCGCAAGTTGAGCCTCCCGTTGTCGACGGTTCCGACATAAAAAGCAGCTCGACGACAGGATTCCGTGATAGACGATCACATTGTGGACGCTTGATTTCTTTTCTCCACGATATAAATCCTCGCAAGTGGTAAAGATTTATCTCATCTTTACTCTTCTTTCTTTTCCTTTAAGATTTCACGATTCTTTATATAATATAAGGTTGTTCGTCATACTTCGACCATTTGCTATTTTGCTCGGCGTGTTTAGGGGATTTGAGATGTTTGAATATTTAAGCTATCTATTTGAGTAGTTGAGTGTTAGGAGAATTTTAGGATTTTTATGTTTGAAGGATTTGGGAAATTGGGGAATTGAGGAATTAGGGAATTAGGGAATTAGGGAATTAGGGAATTGGGGAACTGGGGAATTAGGGAATTGGAGAATTTAGGAATTTAACAATTCGGGGATTCGCGAATATAGGAATACGGTAATTTGAGAAGATTTGGGGAATATGTGGAATTTGAGGAAATTTGGGGATTCTGGAATTTGGAGAATATGTGGAATTTGAGGAAATTGGGGGAATATGTGGAATTTGAGGAAATTTGGGGAATATGTGGAATTTGGGGAATATATGGAATTTGAGGAAATTTGGGGAATATGTGGAATTTGTGGAAATTTGGGGAATATGTAGAATTTGGGGAATATGTGGAATTTGAGGAAATTTGGGGATACGGTAATTTGAGGAAATTTGGGGAATAAGGTAATTTGAGGAAATTTGGGGAATAAGGTAATTTGAGGAAATTTGGCGATTCTGGAATTTAGGGAATATGTGGAATTTGAGGAAATGTGGGGAATATGTGGAATTTGGGGAATATGTGGAATTTGAGGAAATTTCGGGAATATGTGGAATTTGGGGAATATGTGGAATTTGAGGAAATTTGGGGAATATGTGGTATTTGAGGAAATTTGGGGAATATGTAGAATTTGAGGAAATTTGGGGAATATGTGGAATTTGGGGAATATGTGGAATTTGAAGAAATTTGGGGAATATATGGTATTTGAGGAAATTTGGGGAATATGTAGAATTTGAGGAAATTTGGGGTTACGGTAATTTGAGGAAAGGGGAACACGGTAATTTGAGGAAATTTGGGGATTCTGGAATTTGGGGAATATGTGGAATTTGAGGAAATTTGCGGAATATGTGAAATTTAAGAAATATGTGGAATTTGTGATTCAGGGATTTTAGAATTTGTGACCTTAGGAATTTGGGAGTTTGAGAATTTTGGAACTTGGAAAATTTAGGAATTTGGGAAATATTGAGATCTCGTAATTTGGAAAGTTTAAGATATTTAAAATATTTAAGTATTCGATGATAGTTGAGGAAATGTAGAAACATGAAATTTGACAATTCTGGGAATTTGACAAATTATGGTTAGAAACTTGAGAATTTGGAATCATACATATTTATTATTGTCCTGTTTGAATATCTAAAAGCGCAGCAAATTCGGAAATTTGAAAATCCATAAAGGAAAGGAATCACGCTACAAATATCATAGTACTTCAAAATTATCAATCGATCTTCAAATTAGTTATCATTTAGTACATCCAACTCGTATCGCTATACCGAAGAAAGCAAATGCAACATAAACTGAATAAACATCCACCAAGAAAAGCGACAAAACTACGCAGTCCAGTATCCCTCTAACTTCTCAATAAACGATACTCAAAAAAATCAGCAGGCATCTCGATCGGACGTCAGATTCGACGCGGAATAATCGACACGTTGAATGTCGCGCAAAGAAAAATAGTTCCGGGTGAAAAGCAAGAGGAATCCGTAGATTTTCATCTCCTTTCAATTCGTACGCTCGGCCGTCATACGTTTCCTTCCATTATAAGCACAAGCAGACAGTTGGGCGCATGAGAAGTTAGTCCGTGCTGGTAGGAAGGGGACGAGCCGTGCCGACTACAAAACGGTTGTCCGTGTCAAGCACTTATGCGCTTCTTTTTTGCTAAATACATTTCAATATCCGACGAGGGAGCAGTCCTTTCGAACGCGACACTTTGCGTCGAGAGATACGGCCGCGGATACGAGACGCGGCTGGATGAAGGAAAAGTGGGCGGAAAAGGGGTAAAAAGGGCGACAGGAGCTGCAATATTCTTGGCTCGCATTGTACGTGTCCCATAAGTTGGCAGGCGAGCTCCCTCTCAGCGACAGCTTGACAGAACATACGCTCCTTCCCGCTCGAATCGTTTCTCGTCCTCCTTCTTTTCACCTAACCCCAACTTTCACCTCTTCTCTCTCCCTCTTTCTCTCGATTTCCTCTTGTGCCCCGTTCTCGAAAATAAAAGTTTATAAGATGTTGTATGTGTGGGTGGAACGAGCCCCGATATAGGTGCACAACGTTTGCTGACTGAAGGCGCGGAAAGCGGGAACGTCGGCGCAGGGACGGCTCTATTGATGGCGCAACATGTGTATCAAGGGGTTGACGCATTTTTGCGGAATTCGGGTAACACGGATTCGGGAATAATTTACTTTCGATAGCTTGTTGGGTGATGTGTTGAAGTGCGAGGGTGATCTCTTCAGATAGTTGCATTTGGTGGTGTTTAAAAGTTGGACCTGATGGCATTTTGACGTGATATTCAGGTTCTTTTTTGGAAAAAAATTAGTATTTTTGAGATGTGGGAATTTGGGGTTTTTGGAATTTTTGGGATTTGGAGGTTGGAAGAATGAAATGTTTAGATACTTGGAAAGTAGGTGGGTTCGGGAATTTAGGTATTTAGGTATGTAGGTATTTGGGTATTTAGATATTTAGGTATCTAGGTAATTAGCTATTTAAATATTTAGGTATTTAGGTATTTAGGTATTTAGGTGTATAGGTATTTAGCTATTTAGGTATTTAGGTATGTAGGTATTTGGGTAGTTAGATATTTAGGTATGTAGGTATTTGGCTATTTAGATATTTAGGTATTTAGGTATTTGGCTATTTAGATATTTAGGTATTTAGGTATTTGGCTATTTAGATATTTAGGTATGTAGGTATTTGGGTATTTAGATATTTAGGTATCTGGGTATTTGGGTATTTAGATATATACGCATTTATGAATTTAAGAACTAAAGGTTCTAGAGCTTTAAAGATTCATTAATTTAAGAACTGAAGGTTTTAGAAATTTATGGATTCATTAATTTAAAGACTAAAGGTTTCAGAAATTTAAGGACTCATGAATTTAGAGACTTAAGGGTATATGGAATTCTAAGAATGTTCGGATTTGAAAATTCAAAGTTCTGGAAATTGTACAGGAACTACACTGTAACTACCAAGTGGAAAAAGTACGGAAACTCAGAAGTTCGAAGTATTTTGAATTCAAGAATTTTCATGTTTGATAACTTTTTAATTTCGACAATCTATAAACTGTGGAACTTTAAGATTATACAGTTAGAAAGTTATGGATTTGGTTACAGTATTATCTACTATCAGGATCGCTTATAATGCTATTACTTTCATAAAGTAATTCAAAATTCCCGGTTATTATGTAGTTGCGCGCGCATATGCTTGGACTCATGGCGTCCCAGCTTCATCTTCCTCTTGAAATACTACCTTTTTCTTCCATTTTGTGTACACATATAATTAAAAAAACAGCATACTGATTGTGTATATCTGTAACATGTTCCTTTTAACAAAATATATTTGTCAAACTTCATTCATAACAACCATATGTCACTTCAACATCATATTGCATCCCCATTAACTTCTAAAATAAGTTTCTTACACTAAAGATTAAGATGTCAAAGTGAATGAAGATTAGATGTCTTTAGAAAGTGCAACAAACTTCATATGATAAATGTTGCGACATCTTTTCAGCTTTCTCCCTCAGTAAAATATTGGAAGATATCCTCGAAGACCGCAAGCTTCATGTTAAATATTAAAACGTCGTGTAAGCTTTCTTTTCTGTGTGAGAACTAAACGTCCTCGAAAACAAGCTTCACACGCTAAATATTAAAACGACATTGTTTAAGTTTTCCTTCGTGGATGAGCATTGCGATGTGTCCTCGAAAACCACAAGCTTCATACACTAAATATTAAAACATCGTATAAGTTTTCATTTGTAGACGTGGACTGGATGTCCTGGAAAGCCGTAACTAGCTTCATACACTAAATATTGAAACGATATTGTTTGTTTTTCTTCTTGGATGAAGTAGGAAGCTTTAAAGACAAATATTAAGACGTTAGATTGAGACAGATGTGCTCAAAAGTGACAAATTTCATCTAGTGACGTCAAGTCGCCACTAGTCCCACTCTCCCTTCTCAACAGAGAATTCGATGTCCACAAGTCCCACGCTAAATATTAAAACTTGTAATTCCTAATGATTCCTAACTGACACTGCGAGATATTCTCTTTTGGAACATTGGTTCACGGTGTGAAAATGGATAGGTGCAGCCCTGGTATATAGTCGAAAATCATGGCGGTGGTGTGACGAGGAATGGATCGCACGTTGGAGAAAACGTAACGAAAGACGAAGGGGGTCGGGCAAGGGAAAGAACGAGAAAAGTGGAGACCACGTGCAGAAATAACGTTCGTGTTTTTGATTTGAAGCACGTAACCGAACCACATTGAAATCAGATAGGGGCGCGAGAGAGGACGCTAAACTGGCTCTGAGGCTTCGGCAAGCTTACTACGGGAATACCTAAACCGGGCTACGAGAAAATGGAGGTTGGGTACAAGGGACCAGAAACGCGTTAGGCGGCCAAGGAAGCCGAACGGAGATGGGGGAAAGAAGGTGCGACCTACAGGAAGACGGGCATGCTGGGATACGAAGAGTGAGCTAGGCACCTCACAACGGGCGAAACGTGCCACTTTCTTCGGATTTTCGAATAAATCGCCGGCATGCAGAGTGTGCGCGCCGTTCCGCTATAACGGAGTCAAAGCGGAGACTTTTCGAAACTACGTCGGATTCGTGTTCCGTAATCCGGATGGGCCCGGTTCTCAAGTCCCGGAAAATACTGCGGAATAGAGTTTGTCGTTTCGCCGAAGAATCGCAAGAATGCACATCTCGTGGGCGTAAATCAAATTGTTCCGTAAGCTCCTCTGCTTCGATTATTTCGTATTTGGCCGACTCCTCGACCTGGCGTACTGCTATCTCGTTGCTTTCTATGTTTCAAATATAACACTTTATTTTTTAGTAGCTTCTTTATGTGATGGGGTTCTGATGATATTTGGGTGATGGGTCAATTATGAACAATTGTATATTATGTTTTGTCGTTGTGGATTACATTTCATATGTGGTTGCACGAAAATGTGATGTTAGGTACATTTCTGGATTTCTCGTTATCGATTGTGGTAGGTATGGAATATAAGTATAATTGAAGATAATTAGGAGTTTGGCAATCTTGAGAAGTTGAGAGTTTATGATGCTAGGGAATCCAGGGACTTTGAGAATATTCAGATATTTTTAAGATTTAGAAATTTAGGAATTTGAGAATTTGGAGAATTGGTAAATTTGAACTTTCCAATATTCTGCGAATAATTTGAAACTATTTAAGTAACATTTCAATTACATTAAAAATTTTACAATTTAGCGATGTAAAACTTTGGAAACTATAAAAAATCATGAAGAATTTTTGAGAATTCTAAAGATAAAAGTTTGTATAAATTTAAAAGATATAATTATGATAAAAAGCAGTATAAAGCAAGTTAAAATAACGATAAAGAACAGTGCAACACTTTTTAATGAACGCCATTATTGCGTTGAAATTACACCGTAAAATTACATAGAGTACTAAATAAATGACACGATCGTAATTAATTATCATATATCTCAAGAGAAAGATACAGATAAATATATTTGTCGCTTAGGTGTTTGCAGATTTCGCCTTAGATAGCGTGAAACATCGCCTAGACACAACTACTTTCAAAGTTTCTTTCCCCTTATCTGTGAAACACATTAGTTCTTAGTGAATTCAGGTTGCATTAAACGCGCAAGAAACAATGGGAAACTATAAAACACATTACTTCACCGCTTATATTAGTTGAAGATGTGATTTTGCTTCTGTTAAATGTTTTTCCAAGTTGCTACTACAAAAGTACCGAAATTGTCCGCTAGGGTTCAACGACATAAAATGGCGTGTATAAAGAAATATGTACAAATATTTTACTGTGTATAAATATATATTACTGTATTTAGTTTAATATTGTAATATTTTATAATATATTATTGTATCATTTAATAGTTCTACACAATATTGTTTAACTTTATTGTTAAATATTATTTAATTCAGTAAGTAAACGATCAATTTCTATTCCTTAACGATGTCGTCTTTTCTTTGCTAAATAATTCAATTGTAATTATACTGTTATAAAGTATGAGCTGTCATAAAGTGTTAGATTATAGCGAGAGCTTGAAAATAGGTTAAGTTAGAACATGATCGTACATCTTCAGTTAGACTTTCACATACAACAAAATATGAAATAGTATGTTACAAAGTATTTCATCTTTTGATCGCCAAAATTCTTTCTGTTAATTATTTTTCTTCTGAAAGATATTTTTAGTAAATGGTCAGCTCATTCAAATCTTCAATGGCCACCTCAAAAACTACTTACTTCAACTTTTAATACTTATAAACAAGTATTCACTCTCAAAAAGATCCTAACGTCATATTTTCTTTTACTGCCCAGAAGATCATGAAATCATAGTATCTTTTATTCTCAAAAAGACCCTGCTTCCTACTCCCTGTAAACAAATGACCGTAAACAAACAATACAAGAAAATAAGGTTCTGTTTAGTAACACTATCACTTATACTGTCTGAGGATCGAAGAAAACTGGTGACTATGTATTATTCCTGAATTCAGGCGGAACGTTTAAAAACCGGCGGAATAACTGAAGTCTAATTTTTTGCCCGGGTTCGTTTTCTTTCCGTGGCCGTTTTGCTTCCCTACACTTCATCCTCAGCGATTCTCCTCCACGCTCAATTTTACCTCTTTTCTTCGCCGAGCACCTCTTCTCGCACCTTCGAGCGCGAGTTGCGCCATATTTCAAACGTCATATTAGCAAGGACCATGCGTCTTCCACGGGTAAAATGTCTATGCTAGCGGCAGACTTGCCGCCACTACATCACATGGCTGGCCTCCCCTTGGCATCCTGGTATCGTGTCACCTTGCCAGCTCACCACCAATTACACATTAATGCGATGTCACGTTATCCGGAGACGATGTGCGAAATGGAAGAGGAGGCTGCGTGAACCAAAGACACATCCCGAGGGGGTACGTCCTTCTCTGGTATATATTAGTCAATTAACTTATACATGCCTAAAAAGTCCGATTCGATGTAAATTGATGCTTCATAAATTTTAGTACGTGTCACGAGTGATTATGGATTTTCTAGAGGTATTTTAAAGAACTTGCAAGATGTCTGATAGAGACATTTGCCAGGGACATTTTGAGTCATTCTCACAAGTAAAAATGTCAACTATGTTTGGTAAACTGACTTTTCATCATTTTTGTTTCGTTTCAGAGGTAATTATTCATAAACCAATTTCAGTGATCTTGAGATAATTTTCTTGGAACATCATTCGCAGTAACTTTTTTCACAGATGTAAAGATTCAATTATATTTGATGAACTAATACTTCATAAGCATTTGTTAATCTCAGGAGAAATACTTTGCTAAGAGCATCATTCTTAGTAATTCTCATACATACAAAATATCTAACAATATTTGATAAATTGATGCTTGTTGTACAAACAATAGCTATTTTCAGAGAAATTGAGGAATTGAGAAATTGAGGAATGGAAAAATTGTAACACTGAAGAATTGAACAATTGAAAAATTGAAAAATTGAAAAATTGAAAAACTGAAAAATTGAAAAATTGAAAAATTGAAAAATTGAAAAATTGAAAAATTGAAAAATTGAGAAACTGAGAAACTGAAGAATTGAGAAATTGTGAATTTGAGAGTTTGAGAATTATACAATTTCAGTAATTTAGGATTTGAGAATGTGGGAATTTGAGGATCTGAAAATTTAAAAGTTTAAAAAATTGTAAACGTAGAGATTTGAGATTTATATACAACTAAAAAATAATAATGAAACGTATACAAATCTGTGAGAAAATTGTTCCATTGCCTAATAACATTCTTGAACCATTGTAAAAAAGCATTTAGATTCTTTGCGTTAAACTCACCATAAAGTACAATCTATGTAAATGAAAGCAGTACAATAAACTTTTACAGTAAGTTTTTATTTCAGCGACAGTTTATATCTCTTTACAGGTTATATTCCTGATCCTTAAACGTAAGAAATTGTGCCACAAAGAGATTGTAATGCTGCTTGTAATGCAGCAGACCGCAGTTTACCGTACACATTCTCTACATCAAAATTCTTTACACATATCATTTCAACCTTAAGACGATATCTTATGAACAACCGAAAAATTCTTTCACAAATTAGGGATCCCACATATCTCATTTAATATAACTGTCGTTAAAACGCTCGAACAAGCTGAAAACTGCAAATGAAAGGATTCAAATATTATCAAGTACGGTTTGTAGGTCCATAAATGTTGATCTTAGTAGAAATTGCTTCGGAACACTGCAAATATTATTCCAAATCTTTCTTTTAGAAGTTGAAGTTCTAGAACTTGAAGATTACTTCTGGCGATATCAACGGGAACTTAGTTCTTAGCAGAGCTAAATGGTGTAAGCAGGTTCTAGTTGTCAGTTTATAACTTAGATCAATTGTCATTTCACACAATTTTTTAACTTTGATCAATTTTACAAACATTTTACGTAAAGAATCATAACCTCATATAGAGGATTGTCTAATGTTTATTAAAACAAGTTTAAAACTTTGTCACATGTTTGCCATTTCAACTTTCTATAATTTTCACCTCATCGCGAGGTTCATCTGTGAATTGAAATTTTGTCATTTCAAAACGTAAAATAACCTCGAATTCTATCAGAAATATTAAGCATGAAGTGTGTAAAGTACCAAGAATGCTGCACAAAATGGTGCAAAGAGTCCAACGATTAATTCATACAATTTGAACAGAGTTAAACATGTGGAACGAAAATAATGGTAAGAAAGCTGCAGATGGCAAGTCACGTGAGCAATTACGTTTTCAGCGAAGAAGTCTTCGAAAAGTATCGAAGCTAACTTCAAACGACATATCTGCCTGTAATTGGTGGCCGCGATCGAAGAGGCGATTAACGTCAGTCGGCAACAAAGTAATTGGAATTCTTGGAAGCAAGTCGTCTCGATATTTTCGAGCTGTAGCCACTTCATCCGTATTCACCTTTGATCGCGAAACGAATCGGTGCACCCTTTTTCTTCACCTTCTGTTCTCCCCCGTTCCGGTGTCATTAGGACACGTTAATATTATGGCGTGAACCTATGTAACTCGCACGTACACGTCAGATGCTTGTGTACACACGTCACTGGCATCCAGGTGGAAACGTTAGAGGGTGATCGAGGGGTGTACAGAAGAAAACTCCTCTCGCAGTAAATATTGTAACATCTGGCGCGACTCATACGAGTTCGAGTCACGCCTTCAGCCCTCTACATTTCATTTCACTTCTTAGATACTTCACTGAAATACTGTCGAGGATCCACTGGCTGATTCTGCTCGGCGTAAATGGACGATGGTTCGAAGAGAAAAACGAGCGAAAAAAAAGGGGGCTGTTTGTTCCGGTAGCTTCTTGGATTTACACGGAGCCTCTCTGTGCCCTTCTTTCCCGCTAATCCTTTCCTGCGTGTGTGCACCGAGGTAACTTGTCTAGTTTTCGCAAGATAGATCGCTATGTTACTTTTGGATTATACCGTAAGATGCAACCTGTCTTCGCAACGACGGACCTAGTTAACGTCGGAACATTTTTACCAGCGCGATTTGTCTCTCGCGGAATTTTTGCCCCGGCAATTTACTCAGAGATACTTAAAATTGATGTACTACGCTGACAAAGAAGGATCTTGAAATCAGATGTGATCAGGTTGAATCTTTCCGTAATCAAATATTCACTCTTGTACCTTCGCTATTTACAGTATATTGTAAGTAGGTATAATAAACTTGTAACTGATATTATGCAAATTTCGTGTATTTTCGTAGCAGAAGTTCTTTAGGAAAATATTATCATGTGTCCTGTGACATTAGGTATGCATGCGGGTATGCAAGTTTTAATTTAATGTATCAGACCCTTGTAATTTTGCTTCTATTATACTTGGAAAATGTAATTAAGTTTGTAAATAAAATAGATGTAGACTACAGTGTATTTTTCAACCCCTATAAATTTCTATACACGAATTACTTTCACTGCATCTATACTCATTTACTTTAATACTTTACTACAGTATATTTTATTTACCCTTTAAAAATTCCGCAAAAATTATACAAACTATAACAGAAAAACGTATACCTTCAAAACTCATGACTTTAAAAATTCTGTAAAATAAACAACTCTATGAATATACCTAAAAAGTAATTTAACATAATCGAATTTGCAATAAATTTCGGCAGTAGTTGTTTCGCAACGAAAAAAACCTTATTTCGTTAGGTAAACACTGAAAGTAACTTTATTTGGCACTCTTTCAATCGCGGAATGTTTGTTTGATCGAATTTTTGCTGAAATCAATATTTACGGAGTTACTGAGGTAATTCCAGCTGCGTGGACCACCCTGTATATTCAATTGTTTTAATTCAACACTGTTTCAAACGTACATTCAGCGTCAGATCAAAATAAAACAAGCTGCATCACGCAAACTCGATGCGAAAGTGAGAGAGGAAAAACCGGATTTCATTGCAGGCGTCGATGCATTTCCAGAATACGCAAACGTAAATTATGTTTTGCCTTCGGCAATGCTATCGGTCAATCCGCTGTACCAGCTGTCAAACAGAAGATTGAAAAATATTCGACTTTCATACGACGAAACATACTTTCTCGTTCAGTGCGTATACTCTTCCTTCTCCGTTCTCCAACGAATCAAACATATTCTCCACGGGATTTTGTTATCAAATTTTGGATATTTTATGGAAAATACAAGTATTATTTACTAGATTATTTTGTGCGGACTGAGTCATTACTATTAAGGGTGGAAATAAGACAGGTGTGTTTATAACTGATATAAGAAGAAGGTTATAGACAGTGTTAAAATTACGTTAACAACTTGTAATTGCAGATTGAAACATTAGATTGGAGTATCTGTGTTTATTATGAAAGTGAAGCAACACGTGACAATGTGGGTGTAGATATCTGAAACGTAAGATACTCTGAATTTGAAGTTAAATTATAAAAATATTCTGAATTTAGATTGCATTGGAATCGATTTGCAATGTCTTCAAATGTTATGAAATAAGTTTGCAATACCCACAAATATTTTTAAATACTACTATCTTAAAGTATTTTTACTAATTTTGCAATATCTTAAATTACTTTGAACTTTTGCAATTCAAATAAATATGGAATGTCTTAAAATATCCTAAAGTGCAAACATCTTAAAATATTTTTAAATATTTTTAAATGAAATTGTATCATAAAATATAATGGAGAAAATTTTCAGAATCTTATAATATCTTGAAATAGTTCGCAAAGCGTAAGAAACAAAAATGTCTGCATATCACTATGGCGGACATGATCTTCTGCTTCCACGTTTTGTATACACGTAAATGTTTAACATGACTAGCTCCAGTTTACAATGGAGTTAGATCGAATCAAACTCCGAGAAGTGTGTAAAAGAACGTGTGACATCGCTTTTTTCCCGTGCTCACGTTCCGTTGACAAAACCCTGTGTTTCGTGAAATTTATATTTACTGCATGTTGACTGAACGCGTGTGCAAGTTTCACTCGAACGCAAGGAAGCACGCGCTGTTTACACACACGCAATTGAAATCCCTGTATACAAATGTAACTAGCATCAGAATCGCCCGAGAAAATTATTATAAATCTCTAGTTGCCTGTCGCTTCGGATACAAAAGTACACGCTGAGCAAAAATTCCTGGGAATAGGGAAGAACAAATTATTTTTAAGGATTCATTGTATTCGCAATTACGTGCATTAATATTATTAATTTTTATTTATTAAATCTTTTATATATTTTGGTACTAAAAATATACGATATTTTTTAGCGAATATTTTGTGTAATAGTGTTTTTATATTATAAGAAACTATTTTTATATTGTTAGTAATTATTTTTATATTACCAGTAATTGTTTTATTTTACTACTAATTGTTCTTCTAGCATTATTTTCTTTTACTATTACAAAATTATTATTTTACTATTATTACAATTATAACAATCTTTGAAAAATGGTCGACATTTATTTAAAAAAAAGCTTTCGTCTTCTGAAAATTTTCAGTCTCTTTTAATTTTATTACAAGTGTAATCTTATGGTTGTCTAACGATTGTTGCTAAAATTTTTGCTGTTAAAATTATCAGTAAAATTGTTAGCATCATAACCTCATCATCGAACAGTTATTACTTTCAAAAATAAAATTTCTACTAAAAGTGTAGTTTAATATCTTCAAGTTACTCAAAGAGTGAATTTATTATACGACACATTTATGCAGTCTTCAGTTATAACGGTTTAATTGATTAAATATTTGACGCGTGATAAAGAGAGAGTTTGCTAAAATAATTTTAAACTTATAACTTATAGATAATCGTAGAGCTTGTTAGTATTTAATTATTCAATCTGGTCTTTTGAAACGACCCTATGTCCAGGAACTGTCAACAGTGTGGAGGAGTGACATTAAGAAAGGAAATGGTGAATGAGTAAAGATTTCTGAGTATTTTAGTAGAATACATTTATATCGAAAACTAGGTTGATAAAATTACGATCGAAAAGTTTGATCTAAATGATCATAAAACGTGTCTGCGACCCACTGTGGAAATAAAAATGAAACGAAATTACATTCATTCGTAACAAAATGGATCTCGGTAATAAAATTAGTCAAACTAACCTAAAAGTTGAATCCAAACTATTCGACTATTAAGTTCGTAATTATTTTTAGAGGTTAAAGGTTAAATATTTTTGTATTATTTTTAGAGGTTAAGTTTAGTCAGAGAAAAATAAAATTAATTAGATAACGATTAGTTCAGAGGTTATGGTCACATATATCAAATTAAACAGTTAAAGATAAAGTTAGTTAAATATTTAGCTTGAAATCTTCCAAAAATTACTTCATATATTTAAGTAATTACCGACTTCACGTAATTTCGAAAATATTTCACGTGTTTAGAAAATCGACATTCCATTTTCTATGCACGAAACAAATGGCGAGCAATTCATGTGTGCATTTCAGTTTATATTATTACAATATAATAATTTCAGAACGTCAATATGGTCGGTGTTATGCATGCATATTTTGTATCGCGAAACGTTATTAGTTACATTAGCACCTATTTGTCAGCCACCCAGTTTGTATACAAATTATAATTGTTAGCCCGAACATAATGTTCGGAAAGCTGTTTAATTGGTCGTTCGTTCAGCTTGCGAAACGTGTACCTTATGGACTGCAATTTTCCTTATTGATTAACACACCACATTTCGGTGCTCCGAATACCTATATCGAATGGAGATTTGAAATTTCTTCTAATTTTCATGGCTGTTCTATAAGTCCACTATTATTTGAAGAATCTATGAAAAATTTGTTGCAAATTTTATAGGATACTTTATGCAGAAAATCACTTGCATCGACGTTTTCCGAAGCCATTTTGATGTCAAACGTGTAACAGTTAAAAATCTAATAAAGAAATATTTGTATTATATATTTTACAATTATCTTCATATATGCCTCTCCTAAAATTATTTATTATATTTGTGTATTAGTATATTATAATTTTATGCTATGATATTTTATAGAAACTACATATCTCTAATATTGCATTTTTTTATTATTAATTAATAGAACGATAGCGTAACTTTGATAATACCACGAATTTATCTATCGTAGATCTTTTGCAGTATTCTGGCGAAGACGTATTAATAATTAATGTAAATTATAGTTTCGATAATTTATTAGTCACTTGTTATCCATTCAATTACTCGTACTGCCGACGAAGCAGTTTAATATTCCCCGTCGATTTCCATTTTAAATCTTTGCGAAAATAATTTTATGATGCGATTAAGAGAAGCATAATCCAAAGATGATTGGACGCTGCCAACTTTTATGAAGAATTGATTTTTATTGAATTTTGATTGCTCCAGTTATAAGTTTTTTACTGCCATTTTAAGTACCTAATTATTTTGCTGAAGATCTTCATTTATTTCTGTTAACTATTATCTCAATTTCTCAATTTCTCAATTTCTCAACTTCTCAATTTCTCAAATTCCCAAATTCTCAAATTCCCAAATTCTCAAATTCTCAATTTCTCAATTTCTCAAATTCCCAAATTCTCAAATTCTCAAATTCCCAAATTCTCAAATTCTCAATTTCTCAATTGCTCAAATTCCCAAATTCTCAAATTCCCAAATTCTCAAATTCTCAAATTCTCAATTTCTCAATTTCTCAAATTCCCAAATTCTCAAATTCCCAAATTCTCAAATTCCCAAATTCTCAAATTCCCAAATTCTCAAATTCCCAAATTCTCAAATTCTCAATTTCTCAATTTCTCAAATTCCCAAATTCTCAAATTCCCAAATTCTCAAATTCCCAAATTCTCAAATTCTCAATTTCTCAATTTCTCAAATTCCCAAATTCTCAAATTCCCAAATTCTCAAATTCTCAATTTCTCAATTTCTCAAATTCCCAAATTCTCAAATTCCCAAATTCTCAAATTCCCAAATTCTCAAATTCTCAAATTTCTCAAATTCCCAAATTCTCAAATTCTCAATTTCTCAATTTCTCAAATTCCCAAATTCTCAAATTCTCAAATTCTAAATTTCACAATTTTTCAATCTCACAATCTCCGAATTTCCCAATTTCCCAATTTCCCAAATTCTCAAACGCCGAATTTCTAAATTCACAAATGTCCAAAATTCCAAATTTCTATCTTCCTCAATTCTAAAACTCACAAATATCTAAGGTCTACTCCTAAAGACTTAAAACTACAAACCAGTCATCGCACAACCATTGCACAATCAGTACAATCAGAGTCAAAGTAACCATCAGAGTAAAAATGAAAGTAACAGTCGATATAATCAAAGTAACAGTAACGATATTAAATCGAACCATACCATAACCGCAATCGATACCATACCTAACTGTCACAGTAAACAAATACCTATGAAATGGCCATTAATACCCGTGCTCGTTAATTGTACAAAATCGAACAGGAGCGATATCGTAACTACAATACACTAAATGGCTTGATGGTTCCAAAGAAGAAGAGGTACTACATGACCACAAGTGCACTACATCTGAAGCTGTTAGATGTTAGGCGAGGGACGGATAGATGGAAACATCACTCGTCGTAAATTGAAGAAAGATGGAACTTCTAACGAACAGGGTCGAGCAACACTCCGAAGTGCCGCACACTTGTACGCGCAATCAAGAGGAGTTTGTTGTGGGTTATGGCGAATTGTATGCGAGGTGTGTATGCATAAATGAAGGACAGACGTTTATGGGACTATTTCGTCGTTCCGCGATGTTAGTTTGCTTTATGCCAAAAGTCATGAGACGTTCGCACGTTTTGATTCGATTCTATTCGCAAATTAATTGCATACATTATTACAATCATGTTAATTTAACACTAGACGGAGCTTGTCAAAATGGCGGACCCTTATTTTTCAAATTATTCAAATTGTACAGAATAATTATAACATGTGTAAATTATAAACCAACGTGAATATACTTTATTCGTGAACATGAAAGTGCAATATTAATCGTGTATTTTAAACAATAAAAAATGTACACTATAATCCTGGAATATTTTAAGCAATAAAGAACATAGAGTATAGCAGTACTTGAATATTTTAATAAAAACAAGACACTGTAATACTTGAATATTTTATAATACTACAATAAAAGTAGTTTACACCTAACCTAACTCCGTTAAAATTTCTACGTTTTCAACTGAATAACGTAACATAGTATAATAAAATCAGCCGATGTTGTGTTCGACGGTTAAATCAGTATTTGTCACAATTTCCACGTAGTTCATTAAAGAATTACCAGGTCCATTTTCTAGAGTTTTACGGACGCAATGCAGGCTGGCACGCCCCATACGGGATTTATTAGAATTAGAAATCTGATGCTCCACGTGTGGTTGCACGTTGTATATTAACATTAACGGTACAGAAGCTGAGAGAGCCATTTGTACTCAAGCCAGTGAATTACGTAGAACGTGAGAGGCTTCCACAGGCGAATTATTAGTCTCATTATTACCTAGTTCACTGGTTTCGTTGTGGCCAGAACTGCCGATCAAGTAATTCTTTGTGGGCGTTGTAACATCTGTTTATGTGGACAGCTTCGATTATGGTGTGGATAGCGAAATTTGAAAAATGTTCGGGCAATTTTGTGCAATAGTGCAATTGGCAGCACTGAGTGTAGGGTTGTGGGATTTTTTAGGGAAAATATGAGGGAAGAAAATCTGGGGAAATCTTTAGGAACCTGGAAATTTAGGTATTTCTAAAAATCAAGCTTCCTAGTTCAAATGTTTGGTTATTTGGAAATTTGCAAGTTTGGAAATTCGTGCATTTTGAAATTCAGAAATTTTGAATTTAGGGAGGTGAGAATTTGGAAATTTTTTAATTTGAGAATTTAGGGATGTGGGAATTTGGAAATGTAGGAACTCGGGATTTGAGAATTTTGGGATTTAGCAATTTGGGAATATAGGAAATTTCGGATTTGAAAATTTAGGGGTTTAGGGATTCGGAAATATAGGAATTTGGAGATTTGAGAATTTAGAGATTTAGGAATTTGGAAATATAAGAATTTGGGAATATAGGAAATTTCGAATTTGAAAATTTAGGGGTTTAGGGATTCGGAAATATAGGAATTTGGAGATTTGAGAACTTAGAGATTTAGGAATTTGGAAATATAAGAATTTCTGAATATAGGAATTGGGGAATAAAAGAAATTTCGGATTTGAAAATTTAGGGGTTTAGGGATTTGGAAATATAGGAATTTGGAGATTTGAGAATTTAGAGAGTTGGAAATTTGGAAATATAAGAATTTGGGAATATAGGAAATTTCGAATTTGAAAATTTAGGGGTTTAGGGATTTGGAAATATAGGAATTTGGAGATTTGAGAATTTAGAGAGTTGGAAATTTGGAAATTTAGAGATTTGAAAATTAAAAAATTTGAAGACTCAGGAATTTGAAAATATAAGGTGTTAGAAATACAAAAATATTTTCCTTTGTGTGATAAGTATTAAATCAACCACCAACGTTCACCAATCGTCACACACATGTTGAGCGGCCATTTTAACAATTGTAACCTAACCTAACACTTTAGTGTTAGAATACTCGGCTTGTCGAAACAAAATTTTCTTACAGTAACATTTCGGGTTTTAAAATCGAAAAGGATATTAATCCACAATAACAATAGTCGTTTTCCAAAATGTTCGCTCGTAAATATCACACGTGACTCAATAATTAAGACTGATGGTAGCTGCACGGATCGTAAATAATGTTTTCACAACGTCTCTGCGAGATATACGTACATTTTCAGTTCTGTGAAAATGGATCTTCACAGATTACCGTACTGCCATATTAAAACATTTATACTGTATTATGTAACTTTGTTCGCTTTGACATTCGAATAATAAATCCATTTCACGCGGAGTTGAACGGAATGAATGTAATGTGCAAAACAAGTGCTTTTATAATCGCGGTGCAATATGGCTACGTTTAAAGCTGAACGTATCAAATATCGTTGCTCATGTAACGTTCTCTGAAAAATATGTAAACTCGCAGATTTTATTTCGGTAACAATTTTCTATGAAATCAGATATCGTTTTTTGTAAAAAAAATGCATACAGAAAATTATTAAAAAATTGACAGAATTTTTTGTGTAGCATTGGTTAAATGCTGAAAATACAGGGCTTTTATGAAGAAAAACAAGATAGAATAAAACATAACAGAAAAACTATCAATTATGAAGAATAACTAGATTGTAATAAAATATCTCATTACAATAGAATAATTTATTAACAAATAGAATTATCAGTCAGTGTAATTATTAGGAGAACAATTATTAATATTCAAATAGATCATTTCAAAAAGCGCTATGCAACTTCTAAATGCATTTTAACTATAATGTACAAAAAAAATATAATGAAGAGCTAATGAAATTCCAAAAATAAATGATCTCATGAAAAATGTTCCCTGAATGTTTTAATTGAAAGTTGTAATTGTAGCAGATATTCAAGATCCTCCATGTGACTCCTATATTTACAAAGTAATCAAATCACATCAAATGGTTGCAAAGAATATTCGTATGTCATTCAAAAAACTTGAAACAGCACTCCGAAATTGTAAACAGAAAAGTTGCAGATAAACAAATATCGTCCATCTGTTCATTAAAGTTTCAGATATAATTGATCAAGATTCGAAGCCTCTTACATTTCTCGAGATATGAGCTAGCCCTCTCTAGGGAGAATATAGAACGGAGGTCCCATTCATCTTGATACTATAGGGTTATTACGCATTTTGCCTAGACAAGTACACCCTACTTTATCAAACGAGTATCGAATCCAGTTAATCAATTTTACTCGTTCTAAAATTAAAAGTATGAAAACTGTGAATGTATATTACCCTATTTTCGAACGTATCTCGAAACTGCATGAAATGCTTCAAATTTGAAAGCAGAAAATTTATGCTATTAAATGTTCGAACATTTTGACCCAGGAGGTTTGTGTGTGTGCCAGAAAGTTTCGCAACCTCGTTGCCTCTTTTTCTCCAGGGAAAGCCGGCGGTGTACTTATAAAGGGTTCGAATCTATCTCATCTAGATTCTAATTACAAACATTGCTTCTCTTTTTCGAAGTACACATAAACTATTCAAGACTATCCGGCAGATTCGAACCAACTTGAAATATTCACCCGCATCACGTCTCTGCGAGTGACTGCAAGATCAATCAATGTGTTAATTTGAACTCTGGACAGCCGTGAATTTTGTACCTTTCCGGAAATAAATAAAGCAATAGTTGAAATCGTAATCAACTTTTGGGGCACAATACCTGCTCCATTTTACGATTTATAATGCGATGAAATTTACACGTGGAGAGATGTCAGGATAGACAGTGTCAAAGAACATAACCTTTGATTCAGAAGCTAAATCTTTGTAACATCGGATAGAAAGGGTAAATTCGATTCACCAGAAAATTATCGGTACTTGATTGCGTTTAATCCGCAGTTTTCCCGTTTGACTTCGCGCTCACTTAAGATCACTGGTTTTTAGCGCAAGATTTTCCACCGCGATCCACTAAATGAAAAATGTACGCTAATACCGGCCAGCAAAGGAAAATTCATATCAAACGAGAAAGTCGGAAGGTGAATCTCTCGACGTTCGTTTGGTAGAATGTGTTTGCACTCTTATTATGTCATACCTTCTCTTCTCTTCGCTCATTTTATCTCGACGCTCTCCCTTTTATCTCCTCTTATATCCGCGTATTTTTTTCCTATTTTTCCCTCTCGCTCGGTTTTCTCAATTTTATTTACTTCTTTAACGCATCATTTGACGGCTAGAGTAGTTTGTTATAGCGTAGAGTAGCTGATACGGTAGATTCAATACTCGGATAAAACAAATAACGGGTGATGTTAGGTCGCTGCGTATCAAATGGCGGAAAGTCTGACGGGATTCGGGTACAAAATGGCTGAAAGTCTGACTTCGAAAAGTGACAGAAACGTTGATTCAATGAGAAACTCTGACATGGCACAAAATGGGCAATGATAAATACGCCGGAAACTTGGATACGATTCCACGACTAAAAATAATTAAATAAAATTTAATGAGCAAAGTGAGAGGAAGTCTGATAAAATTTAATGAGAAGTATGATAGCAATTCTGGCGAGATTCGACGACAAAAATTGCTAAAAGCCTAACAGATGGCAGAAAGTTTGACGTGACTCAACAATAAAAATGGCAGAAGGTCTAACGTGATTCAATGACGAAATGACAGAAAGCTTGACATGATTTAACTATAAAAATGGCAGAAAGTCTGACGAAAAAAATTGCTAAAAGTCTAACGTGATTTAATGACAAAGTGACAGAAAGTTTAACACGATTGAACGACAAAAACGGTAAAAAGTCTAACATGATTCAAGGACAAAATGGTGGAAGATTTGACACGTTTCAACGATGAAAATGACAGAAAGTTTGATATGAATCAATGTGAAAAATGATAGGAACTCTAACGTGATTTAATGGCACAAATGGTGAAAAGTTTGACATGATTCGACGATAAAAATGGCTATGAGTGTGACATAACTCAAAGAGAAACATGATACAACGACAGAACGATGAAAAGTTTGACGTGATTCAATGACAAAACTAGAGAGAACTGCAACGGGACTCGGTGGCAAAATTGGTGGAAAGTATGGGAAAAATGTTGAGAAGTCTGACACACTCGATGACAAAAATGGCGAATTGTCTGACACGGTTGAACAGCGAAAATAATGGAAAGTATGACGTGATTGATTGATCAAAATGGTGAAAAGTCTGACGTGATTGAATGATCAAAATCGTGGAAAGTCTGACGTGATTTAATGAAGGAAATATCCTAAAAGGACATTTATGTCGATTTGAAGCTTACCTCTTTATAATTTTTGTCTGTTATTAAAAGACTACAATCAAGTATTCATATCATATACAATAAAATACTTAGAAATAGTAAATTTTAAATCAGAAACGTTAATCGTAGTGTAACTATAATTCCCATTATAAGTTCTTAATTCCAAGACTATTTTTGTACTAATTATACTAACATTTTCGAGTCGTAAAAATAAGTTTTACCAAACTAGAACCAAATAAATTCTCTCGTGCATTACACTGTGTACCCTAAACCGGTTAGTTAGATAATGATTTCAAATCACTATCAGTAGCAAATGAGTATAGTTACAGCAAACATTGACAGATTTCGAAACATAGAAAGCCTGATACGATTTAATGGTACAGAGGTACGTATTACAAAGTGGCATATCAATTTAATCCTCTGACTAGTTCGCGTTCCGTGAAAGTTTCATGTGTGTGTGTTTGATAACCACAAACAGGGAAAATACCAATACAACGTTTACAAAATTTATTTTATAAATGACAACGATAATGGAACGGATAGTTCCTGTAAAATAATCAAAACAAATAATTCACAATTATTAAAGTTTCCTAAATTCCAATGTTCAATATTTATGCTGTCAAATTCTGGTTCTCAAATTTTAAAGCTATTAAATCCCTAGATTCAGATGTTCAAATCGGTGGACTCTTCGCTAGATATTAAAATCCCTATATTCAAAAGTCGCTGGCTGTTCAAATCCCTAGATTCTTATATCGTTACATTTTTTAATTCCTAGATTTTTTAATCACTAGATGTTTAAATCACTAGATATACAAATGACTTAATGTTCAAATTGCTTGATCTTTAAATTGCTAGAGCTTCAAGTCCCTAGGTCCTCAAGTTGCTAAACTCCCAAATGCCTAGATCTCTATATTTCTATATCATCACATTGTTGGATCCCCAAATCCCCAGATCCTGAAATATTTAAATTTCCAAATCCCTAAACCCTCAAATGGGTAGATCTCCAAATTCCTAGATTTTCAAATTTCTTGATTCTTCAATTTTCCCAAGTCCCTATATTCCCCTATTCTTAGGTCCACTAATTTCTATGCTTTCAAATTTTTAGATCACTAAATTTCTACATTTTCAAATCTCTTTCCACTAATTTCTGTGTTCTCAAATTTCTAAATCACCATATCCCTAGACCTTGAATTCATACATTCCCAAATCCCTAGATCACCAAGTCATTTCCAAATCCCTGTATTCTCAAATTTCTGTGTCCTCAAATTCCTAGATTACCATATCCCTAGATCTTGTAATTCATACGTTCCCAAATCCCTAGATCACCAAGTCCCTACATTTCCACATTTAATACCCCTGCATCCACTAATTTCTATGTTCTCAAATTCCTAGATCACCATATCCCTAGACCTTGAATTCATACGTTCCCAAATTCCTAGATCACCAAGTCATTTCCAAATTCCTGTATCCACTAATTTCCGTGTTCTCAAATTCCTAGATCACCATATCCCTAGATTTTGTAATTCATATGTCCCCAAATCCCTAGATCATCGAGTCCCTACATTTCCACATTTAATACCCCTGCATCCACTAATTTCTATGTTCTCAAATCCCTAGATCACCAAGTCCCTACATTTCCAAACCCTTGTATCCACTAATTTCTGTGTTCTCAAATTCCTAGATCACCATATCCCTAAACCTTGTAATTCATACGTTCCCAAATTCCTAGATCACCAAGTCATTTCCAAATCTCTGTATTCTCTAATTTCTGTGTTCTGGAATTCCTAGATCACCATATCCCTAAACCTTGTAATTCATACGTCCCCAAATCCCTAGATCACCAAATAATTTCCAAATCCCTACGTCCACTAATTTCTACGTTCCAAATATCTGTATCATCAAATTCTCACATTCGTACACCCACACGTTCCAAATTTCAAATTCACCAGATTCCTCAAGTTCCAAATCCCCATGCCCCTACATTTTTACCCCACCTTCAAATTGGATCCTATAAATGAACCGGTAAACGCTCCAATAAATGAACGAGTAGGAAACCCTTTTCTCTAACGGAAGCTAGATTTTCTCTTGATCGTAGTACAATGGCGTTAAAAGACTCCCTTTACACGTTTCCTTATCGCCATTCAGCTCCCTGCTGTTTCGTAATATGTGCTCGAAACACGGTGTACGGCAGTGTTAGAATCATCGTAACTGTCTCAACAACCTAACGAATTATTTCCATCCCGTTTCACGATTTTAGTGCGTTCCGTCATGGCTGCCGCTGCGTTGCTGAAACACGTACTTCTCCCCTTCTTTGTTCCACACTTCACCTATTCGTGACAACGGCGCATGGTTCAAACTAATTTTGAGTAGAAATACAATGCTTTTCGCAAACGACTTCTGATGTAATTTCCACGGCGTTAAGTTCGCTGAACGAAATACATAAATGAGTCAAAGTATTTGTGGAATATTCAATGCTTCTCTATTATTCTTACTACGCTGAGCATTGATGTATGCGTTACCAATCGTGTTGCAAACGTGTTCACAGGAAGACGCATAATATTCGATCAAATTGGTTGTTCTTATCTTTTTTATTGCTGCTTTAGTTGTTTGCTCATTTTCATTTTATTGCTGCTTACATTATTTGTTCATATTTATTTTATTGCTGCTTAAGTTGTTTGTACATATGTATTCTATTGCTGCTTTAATTGTTTGTACATATGTATTCTATTGCTGCTTAAGTTGTTTGTACATATGTATTCTATTGCTGCTTTAATTGTTTGTACATATGTATTCTATTGCTGTTTGAATTGTTTGTACATATTTATTTTATTGCTGCTCAAATTGTTTGTACATATGTATTCTATTGCTGCTTTAATTGTTTGTACATATTTATTTTTTCGCTGCTTAAATTGTTTGTACATATGTATTCTATTACTGCTTTAATTGTTTGTACATATTTATTTTATTGCTGCTTTAATTGTTTGTACATATTTATTTTATTGCTGCTTAAGTTATTTGAACATATGTATTCTCTTGCTGCTTAAATTGTTTGTACATAATTATTTTATTGCTGTTGTAGTTGTTTGCCCATAATTAATTTATCGCTGTTTAAATTATTTGTTCATATTCTTTTGATTGCTGTTTAAATTATTTGTTTATATTTATTGCATTTCTGTTTAAATTGCTTAATGTATTTTATAAAATAAAAATATTAATATACCTTTCATTTCGACATTGATGTGTATGAAATGTGTTTTTGTATAATACTTTATATTTTCATTGAGAAAATGAAATCTATGTATTCTCTCATGTGTTATATTCGTCATATGTTACTCATAAAATCATCTACGCATTGATTTTTACATATTTTTCGTACCTTATATTTTGTACTGTTCACATATTGATACTGACATTTATGAAACAATATGATGATTCTTTTTTATACATTGTATGCATTATATTTTTCATATTTCATCGTTGATGTTAATACCACATATTGATCCTCTTTCATATTTTGTACATTTCATATCATGTATCCTTCACATTTTTATTCCAATATTTACCAAATTTCCCACATATTGATTTTTTATATTTTATATTTCCCTATACTCTGACGTTCATCATCTACGAAAAAGTATTTTTCTATTTCTGTAAAGCTTTCGAGGTTGGGTATTCTGTTTAACGAGTCATATTACGCTATGCGTATTTCTTATTTTCATCTCGTAATCGACAAATTCTGATTCGGATTATATTTATCCTGTTTCCGTAAAACTAATCCGTTCATTTTCATTTTTCGTCTCATACCATTCTTATTCGCCTTATTGCCCTAACTTATTTCATTTTATTATTGACCTACTTATCATTTTACTGCACACTATCTACTTCTTATAGCCCTATTGCAGCTCCTTTTATTTTCTCCTTCCTGCTCTCTTTCAACCCTCTCAGCCATTCTTTTATTCTCTCGTCATTTTTTTGCTGACCACATTCACAAACATTCATATACATATAGTATGTTATTCATTTTAGCAGATTTTTATTAATTATTTTAATTGCGCGGTTACCTATTCATTTTTTTAAATTTTATATCAGTTCATAGTTGGAAGATATTTCAAGTACAAATTTTGAAATTTGTCATTTTTATAGTTGGAAAATTAGGGACATAAGAATTCAGGTTAGAATTATAGAAATATAGAAATACAGAAATTTTCAAATTTTTATATAAAGAAATTTAAAAATTTTGAAATTTAGAAACTTTGAACTTTAGACATTTGGGAGGACAGAAATTCAGAAATTTGTGGATCTTGAAATTTTCTACGACAGAAATTTAGGAATTTAAGGACACAAATTTCTAAATACGAAAATATAGAAATTATTAGATATAGGAATTTAAAAATTTAGGAACTCTAAAATATAGAATCCCTAAAGTTTAAAAATTTAGAAGTTTAGGAACTCTAAAATTTAGAATCTCCAGTTTAAAAATTTAGAAATTTAGGAACTCTAAAATTTAGAACCTTTAAAGTTTAAAAATTTAGAAATTTCGGAACTCTAAAATTTAGAATCTCCAGTTTAAGAATTTAGAAATTTAGGAACTCTAAAATTTAGAATCCCTAAAGTTTAAAAATTTAGAAGTTTAGGAACTCTAAAATTTGGAACCTGTAAAGTTTAAAAATTTAGAAATTGAGGAACTCTAAAATTTAGAATCTCCAGTTTAAAAATTTAGAAATTGAGGAACTCTAAAATTTAGAATCTCCAGTTTAAAAATTTAGAAATTTAGGAACTCTAAAATTTAGAATCTCCAGTTTAGAAATTTAGAGATATAGTAATTTTGAAATACAGCTCAGAAATTTCACAGTGTAAAATATTACTATATTTTGAAAAAATTCTGTAATTTAAAGATTCGCTAATTTGTTAAAATTTGTAAATTCAGAAAAAATCCAAAATTTAAAAACTTGAGACTATTACAAATGTAGGAGCTTAAAGCAAGAATATTTCACTTTCAAGTTTAAAACCAGTAATTTTTGAATATCCATTAAACAAATCATTAAACATTCAATACAAACACCTTATAAAATATTAAAAACCATATTATTCATACAATATTAAAAATGCAACGTTTCTCGTAGAATCTTGCAAGATTCAAAGATTATTTAAATCCCTTCAGATTCAGCACGTGAACACACGTGTGCAATAAATAAAGTGCTTATGTAAATACACGTACGTACATTCGTATACATTTCCTCCTTAATGCACGAACCATCTCTTTACATACATTGTACATTTAACGTATTCTAAACAATCTGATTGTTTCTTTACACAAAGTACGCGGCTAGCATATTATATTTTGCATACTTTGTTATAAATGCATAAAAATGTGCAGTTTACTAATAAATATGAAAGCTTCGCTGCTTCTCCACGACCATCAACGCAATTTATCGTCTACGTACTTTCAATTTATGCATTCATACTCGCGATTGAACCGCTGTATCAAATTAACACAGACCCGAAGAGAACTTCCATATTTAAAAGTTAAATCAACCGAATAAAACGTTCGAACTACGCTTGTTGTATCTATAATCACGCCACATAAAATGATTATATTAAGTTGACAACTAAATTCCCGATCTTTTCGCGTGTTTTGATTTAAAGCAGCTCGAATTTTATTGCACGGCCATCGAAAAATCACCGCAAATGTGACAAGAGATTATTGATTGCCACGGTGCTTATTGCTGGCCTCATTCAAAAACTGTTTGTCGAATTTTAATAAATGATTTCGAGGGAAAAAGAACGAAGGTGAATTTTATTACTCGTTTGACATAATTTTGGGGTACGTACAAATTTTTATTGTGTATGTATATTTAGGGGTCTGATGTGGTTTGGATATTTGAGGATTTCAGAGGCTTGGAATTTTGGAAATTTAGATTTTGAGAATTTAGAAATTTGAAAGAGAATGTTGGAAAACATGAAAATTTGGAAATTTAGGATTTTGGAAATTTTAGGATGTTTTTGGAAGATTGTTAATTTGATATTTTCAAATTATGTGGGTTTGGAAATTCGAGAGATTTGAACATTTGAAAATTTGGAAATTACAGGTTTTCAGAATTTGAAAATTTTGGTTTCGAATATTCGAAAATTTGTCAATGTGTGACTTTGAAAATTCCACATTTTTGAATCTCAAAATGTAGAAAACTCGAAATCTGCAAATTTTGTACATCTACAAATTTCGAAATCTACAAATCTCGAAAACTATAAATTTCGAATTCTACAAATCTCGAAATCTACAAAACTTCAAATATACAAAACTCCAAATCTACAAATCTCTAAGTCTCCAAATTTCCAAGTTACCAAACTCAAAATTTCTAATTATCTAAATCTCTAAATATCCAAATAGCTAAATCTCCTAATCTTCTACAATTGTCCAACTCTCCAAATCTTCAAAACTCTACATTTCTAAATTTCAAATCTCCAAGACTTTAAATCCCCAAATCTCCAAATATCCAAATCTCAAAATTTCTAAGACTCTAAATCTTCAAATCTCCAAATGTCCAAAGCTCCAAATTTCCAATTTTCCAAATCTTCAAATCTCCAAATCTCCAAATCTCCAAATCTCCAAATCACCAAATCTCCAAATCTCCAAATCTCCATATCTCCAAATCTCCATATCTCCAAATCTCCAAATCTCCAAATCTCCAAATCTCCAAATCTCCAAACCTCCAAATCTCTAAATTTCCAAATCTCCAACTCTCCAAATCTCCAAATCTCCAAATCTCCAAATCTCCAAATCTTTAAATCTCCAAATCTCTAAATCTCCAAATCTCCAAATCTCCAAATCTCCAAGTCTCCAAATCTCCAAATCTCCGAATCTCTAAGTCTCTAAGTCTCTAAATCTCTAAATCTCCAAATTTCGAAATCTACAAACCTCGAAACCCACAAATCCCGAATTCTAGAAATCCAGAAATCTACAAATCTCGAAATCTATAAATCTCAAACCCTCAAACCCTAAAAATCGATAAACCCCAAAATCTCGAAGTCTATAAGAAGTAATATTTCGTCATAGTTAATGCTAATTTACAACAACAAGCATCGTCCGATTTAAAATGTTCACCATGGACGTTTCAGTGTCCGTAAAGTTGGTGTCGTCGCTTAAAATTTGAAAGGCAGCCTCCCACGCGTTATAAACTTTCCGAACACGCTTCGAGAAGTAGCTACCCTCTTAAAAGCAGCTGCACCCCTTTTTTTTGCAAGTAGTTCGACAAATATCCAAAATCTTAGTAGAACGAGGCGAGGCGTCCGTGGCATCGCAAGCGTCCCAAGTAGTAAAGACACGAAAGAGACAAGGCACGTGGGGACCAGGACGCATGCGTGTCGTGTTGCTCCTGCAGGACTTCTCACGGCAAGTCAGTCTGCATCTGGACTCGGTCTCGCGTGCGTTTTCCGGCTGTGCGTGATAGTGACAAAACCGGGAACATCGACCATGACAATAACAAAACACCTGATAATCCTGTGGACTACGCTGACCATCGCCGCAGCCCTTCATCGATCAGAGGGTGAGCGATTAATTACACAACCCCCAATTTTTCAATAATTTTCCACGATTTTCAACTGTCGTACGCGTATCACTTTTATTCGAGTGATCGCACAACAAAATTGCGAATTGTTCAGGTATTTTCGTTAGTTATCCTACGTTAGAAATAGCCGCTACGCCAGTTACATAATTCTGACGGCACGAAATAGAAGTTTTCGCGATAGAAAATTGCGATGGTTTTTGCCGAATGAATTAACCTGGAATAGCAGCAAACAATGGAAGAACGTAACGGATAAACGGATTAAGGAATAAAGGATATTTGTTGTATACGTGTTCCTTGCACACCATTTATTATGATTATGCAAATCCCGCGTTGCCCGCTGCGCTCCGAAAAGCTCCCCGTTAGAACAATACTTTCGATTAATTTTTTTTTGTGTAAATCATTACTACCATCTTCAGTGGTAGCGTTGATTGATTCGGATAATTGCAAGCAGGGATTACAAGGATTATTGTTTTATCGCAGATTTGAGAATTGTCGAGTGACATGATTAATGTACGAATTTCACATAGATTTTTCGGTACATAATGAGGGTGCTAGGCAAACACGTGTCCCTGGAAGAACGTGCACTGATACGTGAACTACTCAAACGGAATAATTCATATATTCATGTATTCCGATCGTATATTCTGATCTAAAATAGATACTTGAGAGCTATACACAAATCTTAGTCTTTTTATTCACTTATGTATCGCTTCTCACATATTTGAGTACTTGCTTTTTATATTTGTTGCTCTGGAAAATTATTAGAGTATGTCTTTTGGTTGCATTTTGGTTATACATTACACATTACAGTTGGGATACAAAATTCTGGATTCAGTCTGGAATTTAATGCCAATTTTCATAATCAAAGATCTCTACATCCACAATTTGCTGAACATTTTAATTTTTCTTATTTGTTTTAACATTGCGGTAATAATTAGCTCCTGACGCACCTGCTGAGTCATGGGTCAAGGGGTTAAACACGTCAAAATGATTTATTTTTAAATTACAGAAATTAGCATGTTTTTGATGATCATATAAAATAGATACTAGCAGTACACACAGCTCTTCTATTTATTTGGAGGTTATGTATCGGCACTCACATATTTGAACACTGCGATTTTTATATTTGTTGTTACAAGAAATTATTAGAGTACTAGATTAAAATGGCGCACGTTAGATTTCTTATTTTAAATTACAGAAATTAGCATACCTTTGTTAACTTTTGTTAAAATGTAGAATAATTGTATAAATTACTTTGTTTACCTATTTATCGTTGTAATTTATTTTTAATTTAAAAGCGCACGAATGACGTCCTTAAATCTAATGTTAAATTCATGATATAAAACTGCAATTGATTACGGTATATTTGGTATCCGAATAAAGTAAATTGTGACGTAGAAATATCGGAAAATTCAAGTTGTCAATTTCAGAGAAATTGAGTAATCGTAAAATTAAATGATTAAGATACATTTAAAAGAGAATATTGTAACATTTAAAAATGGAGTAGTTATTCGAGAACTATGAAAATAAAAGTATTAACAAATTTTTTAATTAGAAAAGTACGAGTTATATTTATAAATTAGAAAAATAGCTACAATACTTTTAAACTTTATAATAAACTATTGTTTCATAACAATAGAATAGTTATAATATTTGTACACTTTGTACCATAACCTCAATCCTCAACTATGTCTCAAATACACATTTCTAGTTTTTAATATTTAAATAGTATTACATGCTATCATTTCCATTTTCACTTATTTGTTAAAGAGTTACATTTTTTTATAATAGAATATATATTTTTCGAACAAAACTATCTGACTTGAAATACCATAGCCTTAACAGAGTCCAATTTAACTCTAATTATTTGGATAACAACCCTTGAAGTTTAATAATTATTTCAGACACAAAATACAGAAATAGATAATTTTGCATATGTAAATATATTTACACATACACTGTTATTTGTCTTTGAAAAGATACCATAACTTGAACACCAACGGAGTAAAAAACCCTAATTATTTCGATAACAACCCTTAAAGATTAATAGTTATTAGAAATACGAAATGCAGAAATAAACAATTCAGTTTGCATATGTAAAAATGTCGAGACAATTTTTCCTTCACGTTTCTCAGATCCCTTTTTGGTGCATAGCCAAAGTCGTCCATTTTCGTAGATGAACGAGTTCGATTAACTTTTAACGTTGCGAACGAGTTTCGCGCAGTACTGTTCTTTACGATAATGCCTTAAAGTGCAAGTGTCTGGTTTTATTCGATAACTGGATTGAAAATATCACTGGCTAACAAGCCTGCAATATCTTTTGAGTGGTATGACGTTTCGAACAATCATGCTTGATGAGCAGTATGAATATTCATCATGTCGCTGTTAAAAGTTTGTGCCGTGATATTTATGAATGTACACCGAAGCTATGTATTTTACAAATGACGGAAACAGCAAACTGTACCTATAAATAAGCAATGAACATTTTTTTTACGTAAATCCCTGCCGCGATTTGTGGCGTTAAATCGAAAACTTAGTATAGAGCGCTTATAATGGGCAAGATAAAGTCGATAATATTACAATTTGGTAAAAATAATGGGGATAACAAATGTACGTAATATTTTACACGTTTTGTTGTACGAATATTTCGAAAATGTCGCATATAGGTCACATTGCGTATTAATATTATTCTATACAGATTCCATGTTATATTCATAAATAATTTCCGGAGAAATTTTGTTCCAAATCGAAAAATTGTTGGAAGTAATTCTACAAATTATTCTATTAGATTATATATTATTCTATTTAACATGTAAATGTTTCTAATGTAAAAATTAAAAAATTAATGCACAGTTGTAATTCTACACATTATTGTATCAGATTATATATTATACTATTTAATGTGTAAATGTTTGAAAAATTGAAATTTTAAATGTTATAAATATTTTATGAGAAATCTGAAAATTTTCAGTGGAGTAATTTTCGTTTGTTTTCCTGTAAATTCACTTGAACTTTAATTTATCGTGTCAGCGATGACCACCATAAAAGCAGTATTTCGCGATAGTGCAATATTAAGCAATGATATTACGACAAGCTTTTATCCGTGAAAACACTTAGAAGCAATATTTCTTAGCAACTGGAATTTGACTAACAACATAATAGAGCATGGTTCCGATCTCAGGCAGAGTAAAGTGGAAAATTTTGTAACAAGGTAAGAATGTATGTGGAACACAGAAAGAGGCAAACATTCACGAGAAGTCAGTCTATAACTTTGTTCCACAATGGAAGTAGCACTTTCTGCACCGTTGAACGCGAAGGACCTCCTAAAATTGCTACGAATCACGAATAGAATAATGCGACACAGTTTACAAGCCTGCGGGCATTTCATTTGTGGTACAATAACTTCGAGAAGTAATTATCAATTCACGATAAAATGAATAACTGGTGCATAACAGCTCTTTTTTCACGACTGTACACTGTGTTTGCATGTAACTGTAAAATGTTTTGCTATAAAAAACTTTTATTGTCATTTTCAATTTTCAATTAAACGTTGAATTCGTTAAAAATTACATTATCATTTATCTTCAGTTAATATTTGCATTAGTTTTGACACAGGTGTCGTATATGACGTTTGTCACACATGTCACACATTTATACATATTCATATTTTATAGTTTTTTAAAAATTATTTAAAGTTGCACAATTGAACTTCTTAATTTGTACATTTCGAGAGCATTGGTCATTAAAAATTATATTATAATTTACCTTCAGTTAATATTTGCACAGGTGTCATATATGTCGTTTGTCACACATGTCACACATTTATACATATTCATATTTTATAGTTTTTAAAAAATTATTTAACGCTGCACAATTGAACTTCTTAACTTGTACATTTCGAGAGCATTGGTCATTAAAAATTATATTATAATTTACCTTCAGTTAATATTTGCATAGGTGTCATATATGACGTTTGTCACACATGTCACACATTTATACATATTCATATTTTATAGTTTTTAAAAAATTATTTAAAGTTGCACAATTGAACTTCTTATTGACTTGTATATTTTGAGAGCATTGGTCATTAAAAATTATATTAATGCTTACCTATTGTTAATCTGTTGTTTCATAATTAAAAATGTCACATTGTATCTTATATAATCTTCATTTACGTTCATATCTTCACCACTCAGCCTTACTTTGTTTTCATCGTATACCTGTAAAAGTTTTTCCATATCATTTACTATATCGCAATTTTTCTCACTTACCGAATAATAAATTTCCCGATATTTATAATCATGCGAAGATTCCGTCTAACCATTTCATCTTTATTAATCTAATGGCCCGGAAACCTATTTTCAAGCTCCATGATCTTTCATATTTCGTAATATAACACGGTAACGCATATATCAAAGTTGTGACTTCATCACGTGAAAACTCAGGAAAAAGCCTGCCGTTCTCTAAAGGTTAAATGGTTTCAAACAATGTCAGCAATGATGAAAAGCTGTGTAATCTTTTTTGTCAGTTGAATGCTGCCTGAATTGCGTTCGGTTAACCGTTCATAGCAATGTCAATTTTTCAAATTTTGAAGTTTTCCAGAATTACATTCGTAGATACGTGTGTGCAAATATTCAAAACCAAAAATGGCTGAGTTATTTAAACTTTTGCACTCCTTGAATTTTTGGTCTTCATATTCACTTACATTTCCACAAACTTCCTTGAAAATGTGGATTTTAGAGTTACAGAAAAATATTTTTATTTTATTATGTCAGCTTCGTTTTCAGAGGCATCAGCTACAATTTTTGTTGAAGTTAGGCCATGCTTTTTTTTAGTAAAATCATAATTAATTTAATTGCAATTGTTAAGGAATTTTGTGCACTGAAACAAAAACCTTGTTGACTTTGTTGAGTATTTATTAGAATTGGAGCTGAGGATAAAAATCAGCAATGATACCTACTCGGTCAGATTGAGGTTGTCACCTATATTTCACAATTACTTCTCTCAATATTACACAATATTGTCAATATTACTCAAATTTACTAGAGAATACTGTAAAATATTCAGCTAGAAATAACTTCAAAGGTGGACTTGACTTTCCAAATAATCTATAAATAATCTCAAATATGACTTGAATAACCTTCACTACAGAACCCTCACAGAAAAGAATGTTCATCTATAATCATTTTCCAAAAAAACTTGCCTACTTTCAAAATAAACTCAAATACACATAGCGTATGTACCTTGCCACTAACCCCTTAACCTACAAATTCATCAGCAGTTGCGTCAGTCAGAGGCAGCTAATTACTGCACTGTTAAAGTAAATAAAGAACATCGAAATGTTAGGTGTATTCTCGATTTAGATATCTTCAATTATACAAATTACAATTGGTATCGAACACTCGACCTTTATACAAGAATGATTTAGAAGTCACATGTGAACTGCAACGTGCGTCACGAGCCTCGATGTTATAAGGTGTTAAAGAAAAATAATTAAATGTTTGCATTTAATTCAATGTTTATCGAATGAAATTCAACAAAGTTCGAATGAACTTGAAGACTATTTCGGAACACGATAAATATTGTTAACAGATGAAGAATTTTAATGGGGTAGCAAGTTACGTTGTTTTACTGAATGTTATAAGCCTAGGGGTTAAAAATGCATTTAATTGGACATTTATGGAATAAAACTCAATAAAGTTCGAATGAACTCGAAGACTGTTTCGGAACACGATAAATATTGTTAACAGATGACGAATTTTAATGGGGTAGCAAGTTACGTTGTTTTACTGAATGTTATAAGCCTAGGGGTTAAAAATGCATTTAATTGGACATTTATGGAATAAAACTCAATAAAGTTCGAATGAACTTGAAGACTGTTTCGGAACACGATAAATATTGTTAAGAGATGAAGAATTTTAATGGGGTAGCAAGTTACGTTGTTTTACTGAATGTTATAAGCCTAGGGGTTAAAAATGCATTTAATTGGACATTTATGGAATAAAACTCAATAAAGTTCGAATGAACTTGAAGACTGTTTCGGAACACGATAAATATTGTTAAGAGATGAAGAATTTTAATGGGGTAGCAAGTTACGTTGTTTTACTGAATGTTATAAGCCTAGGGGTTAAAAATGCATTTAATTGGACATTTATGGAATAAAACTCAATAAAGTTCGAATGAACTTGAAGACTGTTTCGGAACACGATAAATATTGTTAAGAGATGAAGAATTTTAATGGGGTAGCCGATGTCTGCAATGATCGTTTCACCTCGTTATCTCGAAACTGCTAAGGGATAAAAATGAAGGTTTCGCACGGTTAGTGCTGCGTCGATCTTCGCAATTGCCTCCGATTTCTCCAGAGGACAACCCTCCAGAGAATCAGCGGTCTGTGATAGACAGACCACTGGTGACTGACTGTAATAATATTTCTGTCAAAATGATCCGGAGTCAAGGATGTGGCTAGCAGGACGCGTGTACGCGTATCGATACATATGTGGTAATAAGTTGCCTCCTGAATGTGATAACCTGTCACGATCAATTCGCTACAGAAGGCATGTCACGGTGTCATAATCACATTTTATTCTGCTCAGAATATCTGCTCATTTAGGTGTATTTCATTACGTGTTACTGCAATGTGTGGTAATGTTATGGACATACAAGTTAATAACTATGGTAAGGGGATGAAGTAGACTTGTATGGGGAGCTTTGTGTGGAGTTGGAAAATTTGAGAATTGAATTATTGAGAGGGTGGGAAATTTGGGAAGTGAAACTTGAAACTGGGAAGGTTGGGAATTTGGATATTGGGGATGTAGTGAGGGGGTGGGAATTTTGGCGTTGGGAAATTAGGGAAACTGGCAAATGGGAAGCTAAGAGATGGGAAAGTAGGAAAATTGGAAGTGAGAAAGTGGAAAATAGGAAAATGGGAAAATCAGAAAAGGGAAATTGGGAAAATGGGAAGGTGGGGTAAGTGGAAAGTGGAAAATAGGAAAATGGGAAAATCAGAAAGGGGAAATTTGGAAAATGGGTAAGTGCAAAGCGGGAAATAGGTAAAGGGGAAAATGAAAAGTGGGGAAAGTGGAAATTGGGAAATAAGAAAAGGGGAAAATAAGAAAGTGGGAAATAGGAAAATGGGATATGGGGAATTGGGAAATAGGAAAAGGGGAAAATGAGAAAGTGGGGAAAGTAGAAAATGGGATATGGGAAATTGGGAAATAGGAAAAGGGGAAAATGAGAAAGTGGAAAATGGGAAATAGGGAAAGAGGAAAAGGGGAAAATGGGAAAGTGGAAAGTGGGAAATAGGAAAATGAGAATTTGAAAATTGAGAAACTAATTAATTTAGAAATTGAGAAATAAAAAATTAAAAAAATTCAAAGTTTGAGTATTAGAAAATTCATAAATCTGCAAACCTGTAAATTGAAAACTTAAAAATCTTAGCAGTTTAGTGACCTAATTAAAACTTAAAGAAACGAAATTTAAAAACTAAACAAAACCCGACAAACCTATCCAATAAAAATGGAGATTGATAAATGAAAAATTAAAATTGCAAATTGAATGTATACGAAGATTATGCAGTACAGTATGAGGTTAGGTTATGAAGTGTGACGTAGCACGCTAGAAACAGAAATATCGGTTAAAACAATATTGCAGCACAATATTCCATCGCTGTTAAGTTTCATATCTGTTTCGTAAATGATAACATTAAGATCCTTTCAACAGTACAAGTCTTCGCAATCGCAAATATTATAATACGTACGCGTTCATGCAAATGGAAATTCAATTTAGCACTCAGAACTTTCCTAAAGGCGTTCAATCTCAGCTTCTCGCGAAATTGTATTTAGAAAATCATTTGACTGGCTGTGATTAATTGTATGAACATTGAAGAACATTAAAATAGCTCGTTATTGGAATATCCGATACAAGAACGTGTTTTCTGTGAGTCACATTGACATCTGGGGAAATTAAATATGGGGACACATTTTTAAATTTTCTTCGTTAAAATAATATTGTCCTGTAGAAATATTTAAAAATTGTATGAATACATGCTTTCCAGAATTTTTAAATGTGAAAATTTAAAAACTATAAATGTTCCTAAATTGATGTCTGTTCGTTATTTTCAATATCCTTCAAATAAAATAATATTTTAAAAATATTGAATATAATATTGAACATTATTTTAAAGAGTTACTTTGGAAAATTGTATTAAAGAATTATTTTAGAAGATTGTGTTAAACAATTATTTTGAAAAATTGTTTCAAAGAGTAATTTTGGAAAAATGTTTTAAAATGTGACAGTGGAAATGTCTGTAAATTAGCAAAATGTTAATTATTTAAAATAATATTTATGCAGCTCTGCAGTAATTAATACAAAAACGTGAAATCTGAAATTTTGCACTGAAAAATTAGTTAATGGATTTTCAATAATGGATTTTTCGTATAATATATTCTACCAAATACTTTATAATCGTATTCACTGTAATAATTACTTAATCAATAGTTTGAATAACTCTTATTATTGTATAATAAATATTTTTTTGTTCTATTTTAACGAGTTAACGTGTGAATGATTTTTCCGCGGACAATTTTGAATAAACATTTCACAAAACGTGTACAATAACGGTGAAATAATGAGCAGTTACGGAATGGTTCGTATTTCCAAAAAAAGTCATTGTCGCGTATCGTGGATTGTTATACAGGTCGTGATCGTTTTCATAGAAAACGCTTTGAAGAATCGCGAAAAATACATTGCAAATTGTGAGGTCTTTGAATGTACATTTCAATTTATCCATTTCCGTCCATTTAAACTTTTAAATTAGCAGTTCTACTGAAATTTGTCCCAATTCCGTTTAAATATAACAGATTCAGAGATTAGCATGGGCTGCAATTTATTTCTGTACCGAAGGTTTTAACAGTCAAAGTCAATCGTTAATGGCCGTTCAAGCTCCGTTAAATAAATACAGTAGTTATCGCTTCATAAATTAAGCTAATACCGTGACGAAGTCACTCTACAACTATTCGACTGTTAAATTAAATTTTATAAATAACAGTCAAGTTATAACTTTTGGGGCGCTTGTCTTGTATCGAATTCATTTGTAATTTTTAATAATTTTTTAATAATATTGAGATTTGAGAATATTAGAATTTGGGAATATTGAGGTTTAGGAATATGGGAATTTGGAAATATGGGAATTTGGAAATATGGGAATTTGGAAATATGGGAATTTGGGAATATTGGGATTTGTTAATATTGGGATTTAGGAATATGGGAATTTGGAAACCTGAAATTTTAGGAATATGGGAATTTATAAATCTGAGAATTAAAAAATGTAAAAATATTAAAATTTCTCCAAGCCGAATCGAAACAATTAACTGCCCGAACCCCAAATCACAAGTATAATTCAAGCCACAATGATAAAACCTTCAGAATTATAATTGTACGATAAAATGCCATCACAGTCGGATATAGTCCCCCAAATTAATATTCCGCATTTATCAAGCAGAATGAAATTGAAAGAGAAGAAGATAGGTCTAAGTGGACGTCAGAAGCATAAAGAACGAAGAAGATGTAATTAAAACGGAACGTATAGAAATGTGATATACGGAATACTTTTCTGTACAGGGATTTATTCTTCATGACAAAATTCTTCTCTATAGTCAAACTTAATTCGTTTTGTCAACGTCGTTTCAGATATATGATTAATGTTTACATAACGTGGATATATGTCAGGTGTTACATATGGTGTTCAACAAAGACAACAAATGCTTGCATTCAAAACGGTGTTGATAAATGTGTCTTCATGTGACGTGCAATTTTACAAATGTCTATCCGTATATGTCATACAGTCTCATATGTTCGATAAATTACACGGTTTAAATAAAGAAAGAATAGTATTGTGTAATAAAGTGAACAAGCTTTTAATAGCGTACTATCATTGTTTACTTAATATATTTTTTTTTAAATTTCATGGAATCCTTCAGCGACTACCTATGAACCGCTTTGTAGAATTATGTCTACCAATTTAGGTATATGCCATGTAGTCTCATATGTTCGATAAATTATATGGTTTAAATAAAGAAAGAATAGTATTGTGTAATAAAGTGAACAAGCTTTTAATAGCGTACTATCATTGTTTACTTAATATACTTTATCCAAAATTTCACGGAATCCTTCAGCGACTACCTATGGATCGCTCTGTAGAATTATGTCTACCAATTTAGGTATATTTATTATTTCTTCATTTATTTGGGAAATAGGAAAGAGGGAAAATGAGAAAGTGGGGAAAGTGGAAAGTGGGAAATAGGAAAATGGGATGTGGGAAATTGGGAAATAGAAAAGTGGGAAAATGAGAAAATGGGAAAAGTGGGAAGTGGGAAATAGGAAAATGGGATGTGGGAAATTGGGAAATAGGAAAGGGGGAAAATGAGAAAGTGGGGAAAGTAGGAGTTGGGAAATAGGAAAATGGGATGTGGGAAATTGGGAAATGAGAAAGTGGGAAAATGAGAACATGGGAAAAGTGGGAAGTGGGAAATAGGAAAATGGGATGTGGGAAATTGGGAAATGAGAAAGTGGGGAAAGTGGAAATTGGGGAAGGTGGAAAGTGGGGAAAGTGGAAAGTAGGGAAAGTGGAAAGTGGGAAGGTGGAAAGTGGGGAAAGTGGAAATTGGGGAAAGTGGAAAGTGGGAAGGTGGAAAATGGGGAAACCGGAAATTGAGGAAAGTGGAAAGTGGGAAATAGGAAAATGGGATGTGGGAAATTGGGAAATAGGAACGGGGGAAAATGAAAAACTGGGGAAAGTAGAAATTGGGAAATAGGAAAGGGGGAAAATGAAAAACTCGGGAAAGTGGAAAGTGGGAAATAGGAAAGGGGGAAAATGAGAAAGTGGGAAATAGGAAAATAGCATATGGGAAATTAGGAAATAGGAAAATGGAAGAATGATAAAGTGGGAAAAGTGGAAAGTGGAAACTATAATTATGTCTACCAATTTAGGTATATTCATTATCTATTTATTTAGATATATCTCTAAATTTATCAGTGTTATACTCGATCATAACTTAATTACTTAAGATTTATAATCCCAATACTAGCTCCATATTCCTAATACCGAACTGTACATTTCTAACTCCGTTAAACGTGTTATAACCTAACGATTGTACCCTAACAATGTCTCGACATGCAGCACCAAAAAAAGGCAACGTTGCTTTAATTTCGTGACAATGAAGGAATAACAAAGATCTAAAGCATTGAAACAATGGCACGTACAACGGTACGATACATAAGGATAGTCAGCAACGATTTCAAACTTCATGTCACGAGCAGGTCCGTTAATTACTCGCGACCATGCGAATGAGAGAAATTCCTTTCTCCTTCTCCGAGAGTTGTGGCTGTTGTGTACAAATGACCAAGGTATGCAGTGTTATATAATGCAGGGCAATTTCCATTATACCACGCGTTTCTGTTATGTAAATAGAGACGCGTGCTTGAGTGGACCAGGTTCTTGTACGATGCTCATAAAATCCTGCATACGTACAGGAAGACCGGCTTGAAAGTTAGCATATGTCCTTTTAATCCAATCTCCATCATTGCTTGTCTTTTGTTGTATTGGGGTTGATCCAATTTTTGTACGGATGGACGCAATCAACGGTGCAGGCTTTGAACGAGGACGCATATTTGACAATTTTTTCATTTTTGGCTTCTTTGTTATTCTTCAAGTTTTATAATTTTAAAGTTGACTTTCTAATTCTTATATTTTCTAATATCTGAATGTTGAAGTTTTTGATATTTCGAGTTTTTTTTATTTTTAAATATTAAATTCTTTAAGGTTTCTTGTATTTTTTTATATCTGAATGTTCGAGTTTTCAAATTTTCGAACTTCCAAATTTTCAGATTTAAAAATTTACAAACTTTCAAATTTTTAAGCTTCTACATTTCTAGTCTACATTTGCTTAACTTTCTATAAATAAAAATTCCCAAATTTCCTAGTTCTCAAATCTCTAAATCTCTAAATTCGTAGACCTCCAAGTTTCCACATCCACAAATCCCCAAACCCTAAAATCCCCATACTCTGATTGATTAAAACGGACTATATAAAGTAATAAAGATTAAGAAGTCTGTGCACGTGGTTGCTGAACAAAACTAATTAATGAAGGTAGCAAATAGTAACCAGATATAGATTATAACGAGTTACTGATTGTTTGGCAGGTTGTTAGCGATTAGGAAAGTTTGCATCAGTTTTCAGATTGCGGTAAGATTGATTCTATATTGTTTCGAAGTTTAACACCGAGATTTCCCTTAATATTTAAACCATAATAACTAGTGCAATTAATAAATTTCTTCATTTTTCTTAATTTGGCGAATTTATTTAATTATGGGGTTTTCACTATAGTTTATTACAGCGAAAATATGTATACAAATTTTTAGTGTTGTGATACTTGTGTACACTGTAAAATACATATGTTCATATGTATGTACACATGTGTGTGTGTATGTACATATGCTGTGTGTGTATGTACATATGGCAATGTGTGTATGTGCACATGTGTGTGTGTGTCTATGTACACATGCTGTATGTGTATGTATGCACGTGTGTGTATATGCACATGTGTATGTACACATGCTGTGTGTATATGTGCACATGAGTATGTGTGTATGTACACATGCTGTGCGTGTATGTATCTATGTATGTATGCATGTCTGTATGTATCTATTCATCTATTTATGGCCTATCTAACTATCTGTTTATCTATCTATTTATCTATCTATCTATCTATCCATATATTCATCTATCTATTCATCTATCTATCTACATATGAATCTATATATGTACGTATATCCACTTGCGGATAGAATTTTATGAAAACATATTCACAAAAATGATCTCACTGAATTTTTTTATGAATCATTCTATTTTATGTCCATGTAGCTAGATTTTCTTGAAACTAAAACTGAGAGATATGAAATTGTGCACATATGAACATACATTTTCATTATAGATCGTATACAGCTCGTAAATAATATCCAACAATAAAAGTTGTAGAGTTTACGATTAAAATTGAGTATAATTGAGATTAGTTGATTCTCGATATCGACCAGTGTCCCAATTTCGAGTTTGACTTTCGCAATAAAATCGTATTAAGGAGCGGATATTTTCACGAAGACTTCAGGTTCATGGATTCGACAAGTCGTTTAAATGTAATGAATGAATCTACGACATTGAATGTAGCTATTTTAAATCCACTTAGAAAGTACGAGTCGTGCTAAACAGCGTAAAATTTGATTCAGCTTCGTTATAACGTCGATGTCGTTAATACATCGTTGCACAGGATATCGGAAAATGAGAGAAATATTTCTGATACCTTTTTACAACCTTTTTCCGAGGAAAATTATATAAAATCGATGAATTGATTTAAAATTAACATAACAATATATCGACGCAAATTTTAATATTCTGTTTGTGATAGAAATTGTTTCAGAAAATTTATGCTCGTTTAATAAAATTCGAACAAAAATTTCTGCAAATCTGAACTTTAGTTGCTTTCATATTTCTAACATAACCAAACTTTTCACGTTATGCTTGCATTGAAATTCTGTGAAAATTTTTTGGAAAGTAATGACGACTTCTCACAAGTGCTATCATATCAAAATTTCTATTTTTACACACTTCTACATATTTCTATATTATTTAGCTAAATAGAGAATGTAAATCGTTTTCATTTCTTTCTACAAATTTGATCATGGTCATGCAAAAGTTTTTTGTACGAGAATTTTATTTGTAAGAAAATGAACGAAAATGGCGTTCGGACTGTCAGCGCCTCTAGCGGTAAAACTACATCGTCAAAGAAATTAAAACTAACAATTTATTTCAAACTTACAATAGAAATAATTATTATAATAGCTATGTATGTAATAGAATTGTGGTAGTGCAACAGCAATTAGTAAGTAAAGTTAAAAATAACGAAAGTGATGGGCGTCCGATGTGTACGAGGAGCGGGCGTCGATCTTCGATCGGGCTAACATTCGCGTAGAAATTAATTAGCAAGCCAATTTAACTTTAACGATTGTTCGATTGCACGAAGTTTCCGACGAAGTGTGTACATTGATAACAATTTCGTCGAATGCTCACCCCCCTCGATGCACTGGTAGGTACGCGGCCATTAGAAAAGTTAATTTCTTCGTCGCCTGTTGATTTCATCTGAACTCGAACGAGGGACCGTAATACTCGTCGGAAAATTTTCTCCTGAAACTTTACAGACCTTGAGAAAACCTCCGTCATTACGTTGCCTTTCGGGAAAATAAAAATATTTATCTTTCGTCGATACTATCTTCAAGCGACATTATTGCGATAATATTATAATTTTAGTAGCTATTTTATTACGCGAAATTAGGAAGATAACGTGTCTGATATATGCAGTGAGAAATAAAGTCGGATTGTTGGAAATAGTTATTTATGCGAGAGGTTACGGAGGGTAATTTTTGTTGGTAGATTCATGTTGGATAGAATTCACTTATTTTCAATTTTTTTATATTAGGTTTTTAAAATCTGCAATTTCAAAAATACAGATCTCATCAATTATTAGGTACAATTATTTACTTTTTATAATCCAATTTATTTGATAAAAATAGAAACGTTCTATAAAAGAAAATTTAGAATTGATTGAATCATCGATGCAGTGTTCACAAACATCTGAAAATGTATAAATATTTAAAATACGAAGTAAATATTAAAAATATATAAGAATATATAAATATCTGTAATTAGTATCATATGACTCATAAAATACTTACTGTAATATCAAAAGATGTAAGCATAAAATATTACAGAATAAAACCTGTCTCTTCATAAAATTTAAACAATTTGTTCAATTCATATTTTATTATTAATACACGGCAAAATAAACCTCCTGCAATAATTAATTGTTCAGAATACAACTTACAAGTCAAATATTTCTATTTGCAAGCTAAACTTACAATAGCTGTATTAAACGAGGTAGCCGTGTTTTCGTATTTTGAATTTGGCGCCACTTCGACATATTGTCAGATGCATTAAATGTTTTGAAAAATTGTGTTTATCTTACATAAGGGATTGTAGTAAATTGCTGGCGATTTATATAAACATGGAATCGATGTCACTGTATGTAAATATTTGCCATTGCGCAGTCATTCTAAAAATGGCGGCCATACGAGTCAATAATTTTGTGTCAACAGTATAGAGTAGTCGCATCTCTCCATTACGGAATATTTCGTTATTTATCAGAAGTTGACATTAATATTTGGTTTAAAAAATATTTCACTGAATTTCATAATTAATGAGGAGATATTATGAGTTCCATTGTCTCGCTTTAGTATCCTGATTCACTGTTTTCTCAACGAAAGCTCTGTTGTATGCTAGAGCAAAGCTTAATTAAATGTCTTACAAACATCTTGCGAACATGACCTTTTGCTTCAATCGAGTATTTCCTGTATTAAAATTTAATTGTTCCTACAGTGTCAAGTTCTTCGAATGTTTATTACAAATTATAAATGTTGAAGTGGATTGTTATTTATATAAATCTATATGTTGAACCATGGCTAAATGGAGAAATATTACAAGATGTCAGTTACTTTAGTTTTGTACTTACATAAGTTTTCATAATTACAAATTTCAATAATTCTGGATTTCTAAATTTTTACATTCCTACATTTTCAAGTTCCTGTTATTCCAAATTTCTATAATTCTACATGTCTGCAATTGTAAATTTTTATAATACTAAATTTCAATAATTGTAAATTTAAAAATTTCTAAGTTTTTATTATCCTAAATTTTGATAATTCTGAAATTTTAAAATTCTAAATTTCTGTAATTTTAAATGTCTATTATTACATCAAACAATAGATCAAACTATAACTGCAAAAAATAATATATTCAACGTTATTCCACCTTCAACCATATTGTCTCTGTACCATTGAAAGTTACCAAATATTTCAATTTCTTTTAATTCTCCATTTTCCACTGTTTCCATTGTCCGACACTTGTTTCATCCAACACAGCCATAATAGTCTGCATCGAATTCTTTCCGTGCAATGTATCAACCACAGTTACCATTGAATCGTAATTTCTTGTATCGGTGTGAACAGTTTGAAAGGGATGTTCGAATTCTGTACGAAAAAAAACGAAATTGCGAAATCGAAGCGATCATGCCACAATGTGGAACACGCACGTCAGAGAAACTATTTCGTTCCATCATCGGTCCGTAGGAAGTGTAAAATGTTGAGCTTGCAAGCTTCAGAATACCAACACCACAGCAATTGTTCATGCTACATACTTGATGCAGAATCCGCGGAACTTTCGTGAGTTTCTTGTAAAGCTATGCACTGGGTGTTTTGTTCAAAGTGCAATATAAGGAGACAGTATTCACACGAATATTGGGAAAAATATTCTAATAAAATTGGAAAATTAATATTTTTAGTATGAATGATTAATTTTATTTTCATGAATCGCAGTAATAGTTATCAAGTTTTTAAGTTGTCGAATTAATTTTAATTAAATTGTTGAATAACATTTAATCGCACTCCTGAATTATCGAGTATTTGATTTAATCATTAAATAAAATTAAATTAAATTGTTGACTGAAATTTGATTAAATTGTTTAATAAAATTTGATTAAACCGTTGCATGAAGTTTAATTATTGAATAGAATTTAATGAAATATTTTGACAAAATTAAATTCGAGTAAAATGTAATCGAATAAAGTAAAAATTTTTTACTGAACAAAATTGAATTAAATTGTTGAATGAATTTTAATTAAAAAGTAAAATAAAATGTAACTGAACTGTCGAATAAACTTCAATTAAATTTTTGATCAAATTGTGAAAGCTGTTTATTTTTAGCTATTTTTTAAACGAATGACTGTAGAATAGTAAATTATTGTATTATTTTTCTCTTTATATGATGCAGAATTATATCTTTCTCGCAATTTTATTATTATTCAATCACTGTAAAAATCATACGAAAGATTGTTAAGAATTTTTAATTATTTCTATCAGTATTTAAAGATTATATGTTCATTTAAGTTCCTCGATTCAAAAAATGCCAGTTAGTAAATTGATATTCTACATTATATACAATCTCTCGTAACATGTAGACCAGTGAATTTATCTGACGATAAATATACATCAGCATCGAATGCAAGACAAATACTGTCTTTCATAAAATATTGCCATTCGCGCAAAAAGAGGACATGGAACATTTTTATTATTAATAAAAATCACTGCTCAATATCGGTGAAATAAAAATGTCCCGTCGAGTGTATATCGCATTCAATAGCAAACCATAACAACCTCTATCAATGATACTTCGCAATTGAATTCCTATTCAACAAATTAAACTCCCACGTGGCTCGATCGGAATCATCGAAGCTTCCATAAACACGCGAGGTTTATCAAAGATAAAATTTCTACAATATTCGACGAGTATTTCGTATTACGTCCAACGACGACAATCGGAATACGTGAACAATGACGTGCTAATAAATTGTTCCATTTCGGTTGATCATCTGTCTAGGGTGTTCTTCGTAAAAGTGAAGAATCATCCCTTTCCTCCAATTAAGGGGTCACGCATTATAACTCATGGCCGCCATAGACACGTGGGCAGGAACTGAAAGAATGGGCCATTGGCAGCACCGGAACCGGATGCTCTTTGGCTAGTTTCTAGTCCTCTCCCTCTACTTTACTCCGCTATTGTTCTCCAGACGAAAGGCAACACGCAAATAGGATAGGTCCTTCGTGAGTTCTAGCAAAAGGAAGTTTCAAACTTTAGTAATCATACTAAGAACTGCAAGAACAATTGGATGTGGACACCAGTTTCATCTTCATTCGGTGTACTGCCGTTGCAAGAAAAATGGACTCTATTCTGTCTTTCAGTTGTCGGGGAGGAATGTTATCGTCTTTTGCAGTCACTGCAGGTTAAATGTGCTTACTCATTGACTACTGGTACTCTTGTTTGTTAATTACTATGGGGTAATCTGCATTGCTGTTTTGGGTAAATAAAGAATGTAAACTAGCAGTTTTTAACTATATAATTGTTAATAGTATACATGTGATTGTAATATTATATTCATATGTTACTATAGAAATTATTTACAGAACAATCCGAATTTAAAACCTAAGATACTTAAGCCTTATCAGACATACTTGAAACTACATGGAGATTAAAACCAGTGTCAGTTCCCTGTGTACTCGCAAGAACATTGTTAATATACCGTCAAAGTCTTAATATCTGTCAATTTAGGGTTGGGCAGTTGGCTCAAGTAATCGCTAATCCCTTAATAAAGCTTCACACTCAACCTCGGAACACTCGTCTCTTTAGCTAAAATCTCCAGCGTTAATCCTAGTTTAAGAGCTAATAATACGACTCGAAGCATGTTACAATTTCGAGTTAGTACAAACTTGAACTATCTTATCATGATTTATTAGCGTTTATGGTAAAGTAAAATGGTACAGAAATAGAAATAATTTTTCGTATGTTAAATCCCGATGACGCAGCGTGTTCCGGGCTCGTTATCTCGTGTGCTGGCAGTATTTCGCACATAGAGATAACGAAAAGATGGTGAAGCGTACGGCAGAAAGAAACATCACGTCTTCGGATAAGGCAAAAAGGCGTCAGTGAAATTTAAAGTACGCAGCCAGTTTCTTTCCTTTGCCCTTTGGAGAAGTGTAAAAGCAGCGAACGGGTCGTTGGCTTCAAGTTCTCGAGAGTTCTTCGTTCTACGTTCTCTGTTCGTCGACTTGGTCTTCGTTATAGTAGTCGTCGTTAGAGCGGAGAGAGGAACGACATAAGGCCGTTGTAACGTGACGTGTGTGACTGCTGTTTCACGATGAGGAGCGTTCAAAGTTTCCCTCGTAACACGTGACGTAGCTATGCAACCGCAACGCGCGTATTCATTATGACTTTGGGAGGGGTGACGAGGGTTTTGCTAGAAGACCGAGTGGGAGAAAATTATTCCGCGTTTCTCCTTATGCCCCAATACCTTCATGGTTCGGCTGATGGTGCATAGTTAGGTGAAACGCTCAAGACGGATAACTGCTACGCCGATAATTCGTATATGGCGTTTCGTGAATTATCACGGCTGCGAAATTTTTCTCCCGCTATTCGCACCTGCACGGCCTACAAATTTCCTGAGGAATATGGGAAATATGGGGATTTCTGGGGATTTTAGACTTGACAATTTTTGAGCTGAGATATCGAGAGCTGACACGTGTAGAGGTGTGAGTTAGGGACTTTGGGACATAGGCATGTTATACGGGAATTTAGGAATTTGACGATTTAGGAAGTTGGGGTTTCAGGTTTGGGACCATAGGTGTTTGAGGATCATGAGATTTGAGGATTTCGTCACTTGATCATTTAGGTATTTAGAGTTACAGGAATTTGGGACCATAGATAGTCGTGGACCGTAGGTACTTGAGCTGAGATTTGGGGATTTAGGTTTGGTCATTTAGGGATTTAAGGATACAGGAATTTGGGACCATAGGTGTTTGAGGATCATGAGATTTGGGGATTTAGGTTTGGTCATTTAGGTATTTAGGGATACAGAAATTTGGGACCATAGGTAGTCGTGAACCGTAGGTACTTGGGCTGAGATTTGGGGATTTAGGTTTGGTCATTTAGGGATTTAGGGATACAGGAATTTGGGACCATAGGTATTTGAGGTCCGTGAGATTTGGGGATTTAGGTTTGGTCATTTAGGTATTTAGGGATACAGAAATTTGGGACCATAGGTAGTCGTGAACCGTAGGTACTTGGGCTGAGATTTGGGGATTTAGGTTTGGTCATTTAGGGATTTAGGGATACAGGAATTTGGGACCATAGGTATTTGAGGTCCGTGAGATTTGGGGATTTAGGTTTGGTCATTTAGGTATTTAGGGATACAGAAATTTGGGACCATAGATAGTCGTGGACCGTAGGTACTTGGGCTGAGATTTGGGGATTTAGGTTTGGTCATTTAGGGATTTAGTGACATACGAACTTGGGATCATAGGTATTCCTGGACGGTAGGTACTTGGGATCCGTGAGATTTGGAATTGAATTTGATCATTTAGGTATTTAGGAAGACAGAAATTTGGGATCATAGGTAGTCGTGAACCGTAGGTACTTGGGCTGAGATTTGGGGATTTAGGTTTGGTCATTTAGGGATTTAGTGACATATGAACTTGGGACCACAGGTATTTGGTGACAATTCCAGAGTCTAAGAATTTGGAGACATAGGGATTTGGAACTATAAGTATTCGGAAACCGTGAAACTTGGGGATATAGTGATTCAGCTATCTAAAATATAAACACCTATTTAATAACATGATTTGATGACCCAGGAATTTGGGTCCATATTTGGAGACCTGTATTTGGAGATCTGTATTTGTATTTTTATGTATTTGGAGACCTATCATTTTAAGTCTATATTTCAATTTGGCGATTTGGAAATTTGATGAGTTAGGAACCTGATGGCCAATTTGGTATCATAGCTATTTGAGGATCTAGTAATATGTGATTATAGCGATTTGGTGCACAAATTTAAGGAGCTATAAATTGAAGAATCTAGAAATTTGGAGATAAATTCCATAAGTTTGAAATTAATATCAACTCATATTTGTCCTCACCTTAAACATCCTACTTTGAACCGAAGTACAAAATGATCACCAGAATACAATAACCTGAATATCTCTTCAGGATCTTAAAATAAAATGAGAGATTATGTACCTCGAAGATTCTTTTATTACACGAATCCCGTGTACACCTGCGTCTTCTTTACACTTTCACAGCCACGATCTACTTAATACTTGTAAAAATTAATCCGGGAGTAAATGAATTTTCTGTCCGTGTTCGCTCATCAAACGATGCAACTTTGTACTGGAACATGCTTTCATAACTTTGTATCTGAGGAGAGATTATTCGGGTGCTGATGGGGTACCCTGTATAGCAGATATTATAAGGTTGTCTGGAAAGCTTTGTAAGTTTCTTCTTTTTTATTGAGAAAACAGTAGAAAGTTTAGGAACATTCTGAAAGCTGGTATGGGTATAGAAAGAATATCCCCAGGGCTAGAAAGTTATTGATAATGATGGATAGGTGATTGTAGATAAAACATTGTTTGGTAGAAACAAATGTGAGTGAAAAGTAGATGTTTATAACACTTCTTGGATGACTTTGATGATATAATTCATATTAATATATTTGCCAACAACGTCAAATGTGTGGACGATTTTTAAACTGTTTATAATTAGTAAACATTGCAATAAGAAAACAAATTTTAACTATATCGTATATTATATTAAAATCATATAAACAGTGTTTAATTACTGTAAATAATACATTTAAGGGTTAAATTATATTAAACAATATTGAGCTGTATTAATTATTGTGAAAGACATTGAACTCAAATAATATTGAACTATTTTGTATAATTATTATGAAAGATAAACTATATTAAATTATACTATTTGTTTACTATATATCATTCTTTGTAGACTAAAATAATCGATTGATGAGAGCTTTACGAGTTATCTGCCACAGTAAACCTGAAGAAATTCATATAACTTTCAGTATACGATTTGCGAAGACATTTGCAGTTGTATAAAAGAATGTAATAAATTTTCTATCTGCCAAATTGGATTTCTCGTGCCATCGTAAGGTATATGCGTTTCCTCACTCCGCCATAGTAATTCAACGCCTGTAACCACAACGTAAATTTAATTTAGGTTTGCTTGTATAAAGTTCATGTTGTGTGACCGAAATAATTCGATACACTATGTAGTTTCTGATAATAAGAAATGTTGCTTTAAATTTGCCGAACAGTATCACGGTAAATTATTACGAGATTGCTTTATAACGAGTAGGACACACTTCAGACATAAACCATGGAGCGATGAAACGGTGTTAGTAGTCTACGGTGTTTGAGTACAATTATGGTCGAACAAGTATTGGTTACATTTAGTTATAGAATTCAAAAAGTAGTTTCAAACTTCCAAATGATCAAATTTGCAGAAATTTCAAATTTCAAAATTTTAGGATACAAATTTTTCAACCCTTACGTTAATTTCTAACTCTTCCCCAAATTATTTAAATATTTCCCAAAATAAATCCCAAAATATCCACGTCTCCAAATTACACAACTTGCAAATTTCCAAAGTCGTAAATTTCCTTATCCAACATATAATAAATACAAAAGCAGCGAGCACAGTAATTTTTAAACCGTCCGAACTGGCTAATAAAATCGTAGCACCGAAATTTCCACCCTCTACAAACAGCTAGACGTTTCCCTGTCCCGTTCTATCAATTGTTCCTACCACGTTTACCGATTGACTTCATCTCCTTTTTTGCCGTTTCTATTAACTAGATCTACAGAACTAGTTTTCCATGTACCGTTGCTCGTCCTGTCCACTTTTCTTTTCATTCCTCTCTCGTTTTTTCCCTCGCTTGATTGTTCTTTTCCTCTTGAATCGTTTTCTCTTCATCTTCACCGCCGCCTGCCTCCTCCACTGGACCGAGCCGAACGTTAATCACCCAGCAAGAAGATCGATCAGCGATTAATGAGAAACGTCGCCGGGGTGGAGGTGGAAATTTACACGGTTCGCTCAGTCGGGGCTGTGAAAGAGCCAGGACTTCTTCCTCGTGAATTGATCGATCCGAATCCTTGGCACTTTGCGAATCCATTGCGGAAACTGGTAATGGGGCGTTAGAAGTCGGCGTATAAAAAGGATTAGCGCGTGACCCATCCCGATTCTATAATTCGCGTTAACCCTTCGAACCTTCCACCCTTCTAATAAACTGATCAACCTGCTTATGAGCACTTTTAGATCACGTACAGGGTGTTTAGCAAATGGGACAGATGAACAGGGGATGAGTTGTGTGAACAGATGAGGTAGAAACGATTGTGGTACCAAAAAGGGGGTGAAATATGGACAGATAAAATAAAAAATATTAGCGTATTTACAAAATCGAATACTGAAAAATGAAGAGTACAGAATTTTCAACATGGGAGACAAATAAATAGAGGGTATATAAAAAAGTATAAGTCAAAGGTACAGGGTGTTTTCGAAATAATAGAAAGAATAAAAAGAGGGTGAATCTACAAGAAAATATAAGTGAGACGTACAGGATGTTTCCAAAATGACAGTAAAGAAACAAAAAGAGGGGAATCTACATGAAACTATAAGCGAAAAATATAGGGTGTTTTCAGAATGACGGTACAAAAGAAAATTTATGTGAAAATATAAGTGAAAAATACAGGGTGCTTTTGAAATGATAGTGCAAACAGAAAGTGGCTGAATCTACATAAAAATGTAAATAAAAATTGCAGGGTGCTTTGAAGTGATGTTACAGAAGAAAAGGGATGAAAATATAAGTACACTATTTTCGAAATGGTACAAAAGAATCTATGTAAAAAGATAAGAAAAAAATACAGGGCGTTTCTGAAATGACGGAAGAAAAGAATCTACGTGAAAAGATAAATTATATAGGATGTTTCCGAAAGTACAAAAGGGGGTCTACGTGGGAAAGTAAGAGAAAATTCGGGACGCTGCAGAAATGGTGGCACAAGAGGTTGAATTTGCGTGAGGAAATAAGTAAAAAATATAGTGTTTTGGAAATGACGGTAGAAACGCAAAGGTGGAGAATCCAGGTCAACAAATAAGTAAAAAATATAGAATACAATGTCACGTGGGACTTTTCGAGAAAATTGAATTCGCACGTCTTTCAAATATTTATGACAGAATCCGCGACAAAAATTGCTAATTGTCAGCAAATGTTACAAAAATTGAAATAACCGTAAGGGAATGTAATAATATTGAGATACAAAATTAAAATTTGCATTGAAGTATATTACAACGAATTTTAGAATTCAACCCTAAATATCAAGGTTTAATTTTTTTGACGATTGTCATAATTAAATTGATAATCAATTATTACATATTCTCAATCCCTCAAATCTCTCATATTACATGTTCTGTCACAATGGATCTTTTTGATCTTCCTTTAAAATATCCTGAAAAATTTTAGAATTTTACATTCTTCAAAATTGTCATTAACGATGAAATCACCAGATAGCGAAAATTCCTAAAAAAGATCAGCCATAAAAATGCCAAAAATTCGATGTAAACATTTCTTCCTACAATTTATCCCTCGACCGTATCTCGGCAAATATTTCAGCAAGCCCGTGGTTTGATATCGGTTGTCCAGTCCCGGTTCTAAGACAATCGTATGCACGTCCCATGACCATTTCCGTATCCAGATACACGTGTAGGGACGCAGCCTTTCGTCGAGGGCACAAACGTATAAATCTATTACCGCACGACGACGTTTGCGAGGTCCACAGGGAGGATGATCATCGGCGGAAGAAGGAGACAAAAGGGGAAAAACGCGGCCGGCAGAAAGGGAGGAGAAACCGATTCGGTAGGGGTCAGAGAAAGAGAGAAATGAGGTAGTACACGGTTGGGTCTCGGTTTTCCATGTTGGCTGTTGTTCAAATGGTCTATCCAACGATAAAAAGCGATGCACGTCTTTCCCTGGAAATCCTCTACTTCCGCGAGATTCAAACGCACACAGGCTCAAACGTGTGGGGTGGAAAGGGGGTGTAGAGTGAATAGAAAACTCGACGACTCGCGCCCATCGTCGGAGCTTTCCGCTTTCTCGCTCGGCGTGTTCCCTCTTCGTCCGCCCGTTTCTTTGTATGTAAGCTGTCCCTGTTCCTTCTCCCCGGGAAACGTCAGCGGATACCTCTTTCTATCTTATCTTCGTATCCGAGAAGAAATGTGTTTGTGTTTGGATCCCCGCCAGATAATCTGCGGCAATAAATTTCTCTGTGTACAGTGCTACGCGATTGGTTTTATCTCTTACCGCCGTTACAATATACCTAACCCTTTAGCCCCGATCCGTGGCGACAGATAGGCGATAGAGTGGACAAAACGGCACGTGGAAGTTGTGTGGATTTCTAGCAGAAACGGCGGCTAGGTGGCCACCTAGCCGAGAAATCAACCCCTAATTCGTTTACCGCATGAGAATCCACCGTGGACCGGATCTCCCTTTCCATCCAAACCGCGTATGCCCGGAATCGTAAGCATCTTCCGCTTCGGGCTTCAACAAGCTGCTCGACATTCACTCCTTACTCCTTTATTGTATGATATTCAATAAATTCTCTTTCGAAAGGAAATACTCGCAGATATTGATCGTAAATACACTCGAAAATAATTACTAGGTCTCATTTGTTATTATTCAAGATTCGAAGGGTGACTTGTGAATCCACTTCTGATCCACTTAATCTTGCTCTTCAGGAGCCGCGTGCGAATTTACTACCTTCGACACTAATGACATGGGTTAGAATCCTACTAAGATATACCTGGAAAATAGATTAACTCTTGCTGACCCTGTTCGAAAAAGAAATGTCTAGGCTACTAGGGGATCAATGCTTCGGTGTTGCTTTTAGCTCTCGATATTGAAATACTTTTCTTTAATAGCGACGCTAAAATTGTAATGTATTACATTTTTAATGTGTTCGCTGGTTAAATTTAAAGAAGAAATGGTAAGTATTTTAGTATTATTCGCGTGAAATATACTTACAAATTGATTAAGCGGAAAAAATATCTGTATTTTTGGTGATCTTATAGTGAGATTCATATGGAGATATTTCTGTAACAGTCTGCACATATGTCATACTCTATTAACACCATCAAATCCATATTTGCTTATTCTGAATCCATATTTAATTATTCATCCACATGATTATTATTATTTTTGTATGTACAGTCCTTTTATGACGTCAATTTTACATAATGCCTTTTACAAAAACAGTAACATTCAACACAGCTTTGTAACTTTAGAAAAATTGTAGAACAAAAAGTGACACGGAAATCGACAATGAAAATATTTATCGTTGGATAAGTTTTTCTCGTGGTCGTTGCAGACAATCTTGGCATGCACGACCTGCGAGTGCAGGACTTGTGCCAAAGATCTGGACTTGAAGATTGCGTATCTAACTGTAATAATGTAGCATTGTGAATTTGTGACGCGTAAATCGCTATGGAGGATGACGATGCTATGCAACGAATATATATACACTTCCGTTCAAAAGTTATGGGACATCCCCTAAAATTTCGCCAAGACGTAAAAGGGTGATTCCAGCCGTTATAGTATTTGATAGCAATCTTTTATTCATCTTATACAAGAATTTATTTTATATACATAAAGATATATATATTTTACATATTTTACGCAGATGTATACATTTTATATATTTTATGCAGACGTATATATTTTATATATCTTATGCAGATGTAGGTATTTTATATATTTTATGTATTTTATGCAGATGTATATATTTCATATATTTTGTATAATCGTACATGTGTTATATTTTAATTAAGCATGTGTTTGATAGGAAAAACAACCGCACAATAACTTATTCGAAATTTTGACAAAATTTTTAATAACACATAAACATGTGTAATTCAAAGGCTATACATAAGTCGACTTTATACACTACTTATGAATTTTTATTTTGTAAATATTTCCTTTTGTCGATGAAATTACTTTTTCTATACTAAATCAGAGCATAAACGTGCAACTAATTTAAAAAACTATGAAATTGATAAAAATGATACTAACAGCACCGATTGAAATCATCCAAATTAGTCCATTAATTGTTGTTGAGGACGTACAAATATCGTATGAATATAAAAAATTTTTGAGAGATAAACATCCATCTCGAAGAATCGCCCCATAAAAACAAAAACGCAGTTACAGTCAAAATTCCAGCGCGTTTACCATTCGAATTGCCAGGGATGAAATATCTGACAGTGTCGTAACCATAAATCGTTGGGCCATTTTGCCACCTCGTGGAACAAATTTTCAGTTAGCACGAAAGGCGAGTGTTGTCGGAAGAAACCGAATTGCATCCGGAAGGAACGCGTATCCTTTGTTTCGTTTAATAAACATGCAAATAAGGGCTAAGACCGTGGGAAAAAAATGCGGCACCGTATATCGCCGATAACAAATTACGATGGCCGGCGTCCCGTTATCCGAGGCGTCTTTTATTTCATAGCTTACGTGGCCAAAATTACGCTAGTCTCCGGCCCCGGCATTGTACACAAGCTTCTGTAGAATTTATTAACGTTGCGCGAACATGCCTTTTGCGAAGCTTGCTTCTCTTTTAGGTTGAATGGAAGACAAGAAGCGTACGTAGAATAGCGTTCGCCCCGGTTGAATATTACGGCAGGATATCGATCGGGGTAGCATGGTGCAACCAGAACTGGCACAATGATCTCATAGAGAGGAACATAGTTTGAGTTCTCGTTGCCGAGGAAATCGTATTATTTATGAGCTACATACAACATATAAACACGCAGCGTTGTTCGGTTGGATTACTCGCGGTGGACCTGGCTGCTTATCGTGGCACGGTTCACCATAACGGAGACCACATCCAGGGAATACCGAGGAAGATTTGAACGGAACACCCTGACCGCTAAATCCTTTTCGACAGAAGCTGCTTATGCAGCTCTTTAAGAGTACAAGAATAATATTTCTTTATGGCCTCTCCTTCGTTTTCCTGTGAAACGTAGCTACACTTTCGACACGGTTTGCTGCAATAAAAACAGCCCTGGTTTGGGGGAAGGAACCTTTGAGAGTTTTAAGGAATTTAGCACCTTGCTGTATATCAGCATTCTTAGTACTATTGCTACAATGTTAACCCTTTGCAGTCGACGGTATTTTTACTGATGGCGGTAGTAAAAACTAATTGGAATTTGACGGATTTTTTTTAAGTAGTTCTCTTACTAGTTGATATCTTCACTGAGTATATCACGCATGAAACAATAGATTTAAAAATTTTTATTTTAAGGAATGTTTAGTTTGAGTATGCATAGTGGTCTGATTTGGAAGTGGAAATTTGTTGTGGGGATATCAACAGTCAATATTCTATCATACACACTGTAAGTACACACTGTAAGTAATCATCGATTATATTGATCCTAAATTTCCAAATCTATGAAACCCAAAATTTGGAATTGTAACATTAATTCTCAAGCTTTCTTAATGATAAGATTCGCAAATTCAAAAATTCTTAAAATCTCTCAATTTTATAATTTTAGAATTTCTAAATTTCTTAATTACCAAATTACCAAATTTGAAATGTTATACATTCGTAAGTCATCAAATTATTAAATTACTAAATTACTAAATTACTAAATTACTAAATTACTAAATTGGTAAATTACTAAATTACTAAATTACTAAATTACTAAATTACTAAATTACTAAATTACTAAATTACTAAATTACTAAATTACTAAATTACTAAATTACTAAATTACTAAATTACTAAATTACTAAATTACTAAATTACTAAATTACTAAATTACTAATTACTAAATCACTAAATCACTAAATCACTAAATTACTAAATTACTAAATTACTAAATTACTAAATTACTAAATTACTAAATTACTAAATTACTAAATTACTAAATTACTAAATTACTAAATTACTAAATTACTAAATTACTAAATTACTAAATTACTAAATTACTAAATTACTAAATTACTAAATTACTAAATTACTAAATTACTAAATTACTAAATTACTAAATTACTAAATTACTAAATTACTAAATTACTAAATTAACAAATTATCAAATTACCAAATTACCAAATAGTAAAATTGGAAAATTAGATAATTACTAAATTACAAAATCCCGAATATTGTAAATTTCTAAATTCTTGTATCCTCAAATCCTTAAATTCCCAAGTTTTCAAATCCCAAAATTCTTAAATTCCCAAATTTCCAAGTTTCCAAATCTTCAAATGCCCAAATCCTCAAACTACCAAGTTCCTAAATTTCCAAATCACCAAATATAGCATTGAAAACACCAAACTCCTAAATTTCTAAATACCCAAATCCCCAAATCCCCAATTCCCCAAATCCTCAAAATACCAAATTCCAAAATTTCTAAATCACCAAATATAGCATTTAAAACACTAAATTCCCAAATTTCCAAGTACCCAAATCCCCAAATTCCTAAATTTGCAAATCCACAAACTACCAAATTCCTAAATTTCTAAATCCCCAAATCCCCAAATCCTCAAAATACCAAATTCCAAAATTACCAAATCACCAATTTAGAAAATTGCTCAAGTATTATTTAATAAAATGCACGAATACATTCCAAAACAGCTGGTATTTGTAAAAAAATATTCCGTAGAACGCAATTTCATCGAATTTTTGTCCGAACGTATCACCGTTCGGTCGATTTTCGTTCTGGTGTTTCGGGAACGATGCCTTTCCATATGGACGGTATTCCTCAAACCCGGGGCAAAAGAAGCGGTGTCTGCAAAATGCAACGACGTTACACACTTTTCCACGGAAACGTACAACAACACTTACCCCGGATCTACCTATGAAACTCCAGCGTTTTAGGCAAAGTGTATTCAAAGTACTAGAACGAAGAAGTTCCCCAATTCCTATCTTGTTGTACATCGCGATCCGTAGACGCCCGCGGATGTTGATATAGTCAGAAACGTTGGTGCACGATCGTCGAACGGGGTTACAAGATGGAGTCAAGGAAAATTGATGCTCCGAGCAGATTCGATGTCAGGATCCACAGGAGAGCGCACGTCTCGGCTACATTCTGAATCTCTACGCTGCTCGCAGCCGCAACATCTCGCCCTCTCGTGATCCTATCTAACAGTCTTAACCTTTTATTCCGTTCCATCGATTCACTTTAGCGTTTCGTCTTCTTCCATTTATCGTTATCTGATTTAACCTACAATTACATCACGTATAGATTGATTGATACGATTACGGAATGAGTAACGTTCCATTTGTTTTGGGACGGAATGTCGGTTTGTGACATCTTATGCGTCACATTTCATTTATTCGGCGAATGGTGAGATGTTTGTGATGTGATGTGGACCTTTATTGGCAAGTTTGAAGAACTGGGCTATTTATAAGACTAGTTCTTCGTTTGGCGCTTTTGAGTTGGTTACAGTTATGTCATTTTTGTCAGTGGATATTTCTTACATGGACTTCACATGACTGATCACATGACTGATGATAGTGGTCGATATTCTTAGATATCGAATGTTTACAGAGAAGTTTAAAGAACTAGGCTCTATATGTATTGAGTTGGTTACAAAGTTATGTCATTTTTGTCAGTGGATATTCCTTACATGGACTTCACATGACTGATCACATGACTGATGATAGTGATCGATATTCTTAGATATCGAATGTTTACAGAGAAGTTTAAGGAACTAGGCTCTATATGTATTGAGGTGGCTACAGAGTTGTCATTTTTGTCAGTGGATATTTGTTACATGGCCTTGACATGACTGATTCCATGATCTTCATGATGATTGATATTGTTAAATATCGAATGATTATTGAGAAGTTTGGTGCACTAGGCTCCACATGTTTTGAGGTTGCTAGAAAATGTTCTTATCGATAAATGATATTTATTCAATATATATGTTAGAATATTCTTTTTTTCATCAAATGTACACATGGTCCTAATATGACGTCTGGTTCAATGTCTTTCATAATGGTAGATTTTTGTCAAGATGAAGTATTTATTGAAAAGTTTGAAGAACTAGAATCTTTGAGCTAGTCAGAAATGTCGTCTTTGTAAGAAGATATCTACTCAATTAATGTGTGAATACATTTTCGTTGATAAGTGAGTAGATGTCTTTGATGTGACATTCAATTGGCTGTGCTGAGACTCCTGATATTTTTATACGTTGAGTTCAAATTTTATAAATTTCTTAATCTCTCCAATTCGTAAACTTTCAGTACCTAGAGTTCTAGAGGTCCACGTTTCAAAATTATTAAATTTTCGAAATTGAAAATTGTAATATTGTAAGATTACAAGGTTGCAAGATTGCAAGATTGTAAGATTGCAAGATTGTGAGATTGTGAGATCGCAAGATTGTGAGATTGCAAGATTGTAAGTTTGCAAAATTATGAAACTGTAATGTTGTGAGCTTGCAAAATTCTACAATTCTAAAAATTCTAAAATTCCAAAATTCTAAACTCCTCAAATCTTCAAATCCTCAAATCCTTAAACCTTCAAATCCTCAAATCCTCAAATCCTTAAACCTTCAAATCCTCAAATTCTTAAACCTTCAAACCTTCAAATCCTCAAATTCTAAAATCCCTAAATTCTCAAGTCCACAAATCCTTACACTCCCAAAGACCCACCTCTGAAAACATCTGAAAACCCAAGTTTCTAAAGTTCCGAAAACAAAGTAGAAATGTCACATATGCACGTAAAGTGTTATATACTTGCTAGAATGTAGGTACTTGCTGTAGACCGCAACAATGGTTAAACAGTTTGACCCAGATATTCTCCACTTTACATGTTTTGCAATGAATTGTTGCAACAGCGCTTTTTCTCACCTAACACCGTAATGAAACGTGTTAAATACCCACTAAGGTGACTACACCATGATTTGTGAGTTCACTGTCTCTTTTTTGAGAAAGTACAGAGAAGTTATAGATATTTGTGGTTAGAAGTTGCTCCAAACGTATATTTCTACTTCATCATCAAGGGGTGGCTCGGTTTATGACGCTGCCTGCTGAGATTCTGGCTTAACGCCTTACGATGGTAAATTCTTATAAATCAACTATAATTCTTGTTTCCGATACTTTATAAATAATTTATAGCAATTCGCTTCATTCTTAATTCTTAACCTCTTGAGGAAGGAGATTTTGAGGTTAAGAAACGAAATGATTTTTTTTGTCTTCAGTATTTTAAATTGCTAGTAATTGAAGAACATGTGGAAAGTGATAATACACAATGAAAAGTGATGTGTACATATAAGGCTGTATATTTGTGTCCGTGTTTGAAGAGGTTATGTTTTGAAATGATTTTAGAAATATTTATTTTACAATACTGAAAATACAGTGAACAAAAAGGACTAAATGTTTCTTCGTAAGCACTATTTGTGAAGATTAATGTTATTAATCGTTATAAAATCGTTAACCTTTAAATATTATGTAATTGTCATTTCATGTAGTATTAGTTTCACATGAAAATTGCAAATAATCTTAAACTTCTAATATTTGCACCTGTTAAATTCAAAATGGCTGACTTGATACAACGAAATATTTAAAATTGAATACAGAATTATACTAAAACACGTGCACCTTTCATAAATTTCTTAGATATTCATGTGACGTCAAAATTACAAATCTTAAACATTCAATAACACACCTGTATTGCAATAAAATTAAGAATGATATATTAAATAAATATTAGTGAGCAAATGTATCAGTCGGTGTTATTAAAATTGTTCGGTGTGAAATTAAAATTATATTTGAACATATATTTACTATTTAATAAAAAATAACAATATAAATAATATAACCTCGTATTGTATTGGAGAACATCTGAGGCATCTTCAAAACCTCGAACTTGACTGTGCTAAAAATATTATACAAATATATTTGAAAATAAAATTTGTACACCAAATTTTGCATAGTTTTATCAATATATTCATCATTAAAATCAATATGCACAATGCTTCGATTCCCATTTGCAACGAGCTGTAGGTACACCCGGAAACTGATAACGTTGCAATCGCAGACACTTGAAGCTGTTGGCCACCATCCAGTCTCGGTTGCAGCCAAAATTACGTTTCCATCTTGGACCATCTGAAAAACGAAAACACACGCAACCGACACGCGCCACTAACTACTCTATTAAATGGATTTCTAACCGGGGACGAGTAATGGATGTTGCAACTGGATCGTTTGCTAACTTCGTCTTGGTTTTAATCTTACAGGATTTGCTACATTAGAAATGGTATTCATCAATTATAAAGTTTAAGGGAAAAGAAACTCTCAACGACCGGGATAACCCAATTGGTAAAGTAATTGCTTGGCAAATAGAGGCAATATACTAAAATCCGGCTATTTATTCGTTCTGGTGTATCGTTTTTCACTGGAGGATTATTGCGTAATAACTAGGCACTATTAACTTTAATTTGCATGTAGGCTTTGAGCATTGTCAAACTTTAAAGACTTGTAACAACGCTACAATAATTTATGACACTCAAGATTAAAATAACGTAAATTAATAATAGTGAATCAAATTCATAGTTAGATGTTTTTGAAGGTTAGCGTATATTATTCCCGGTTATTACCTGAGATATTATATAAAAATTAACGAAAATTCAGATGAATTGACTATAAAAATTTAGACGAGTTCGCTACAAAAATTTAAATAAATTTATTACAAAAATTCAGACAAACTGATAATAAAAAAATTCAGATAAATTGACAATAACAAAATTCAGACAAATTGACTATAAAAATTAAGACAAATCCATTAGGAAAATTAAACCAAATGACCTATAATATGCTAAAAAAAAATATGTCTTATTTTGAAAACCCTCTGTATTTAAAATTCGTACACGCAGTACATGTTGCAACATATATAACAATTTTCTCTGTTTTAAATTATATTGCCCTGTGTTGTATTGCTCCGTGTTTAAGGATCGAAAGAGAAGCTCATAGTTTTTAAAAAAGGCACGAGATTCAAAGATTCAATAATAGTGTTCCACAAATTCAATTCTTCCCAAGACTTTCTCTGGCACCGCAGAGTTTTCAGATATGCAGTTCACCCTGTGCAACGCGTAGTAAATAATGAAGCTGATACTATAACATAATTTTAATGAACCCTTGTATCAACACACCCTGTATTCCGGTCCTCTTGATCAAAGCAGTGCTACAGATTATCTTCTGTCTGTTGTTTCACAAGTTCCGACCTTCTCTTCTGCGTCTCGATAATTAACTTGAAACCGGTTCCCTTGGAAGCAGACTCGACTTTAAGGAAAACGAGGAAGTCATATGAATCGGGATGTGGAGAGAAGGAGGATGTTTCAGTAACCACTTCATATAATTTGATTAGAAACGTCAATTTCACCGCCTTTACGACACGAAGAACAAACGTGGCACTTGGAAATCACGTTTGTGAAACGTCCTGTATATCAACAGACACCATAATATATTTATTTATCATACATCGTTATTTTCAAGTTATTATTTTTAAATGAAAGTGACTTTGTGTAGGTACTAAAGTTGGCCACTTTAAATGCACAAACAAATCCTTTTTCCCTTGTTACAGCATTTTAATCCCTGCAAATCCTCTTTAACAACGATTAAAAGTTAATTATATAGGATGAAAGCATGATGGGCTAATTCTTGTAATCGCACAAGAAAAGCGTTTACAGGATGCGGAACAAATTACAGGATGAAACACTCAATTTGAAAGTTTGGATTGGTACTTGTGGATTTCATTCCACAGTTACAACACATGCATCGCGTATATTAACTGCATTTAGTTGTAAGGTCATTCTCTTACACATATTTAAATATTCACTTATTGGATTTATAATATAACGTTTAAATCTGTAATTGCAATTGGAACTTCAAATCTGTAGCTGTAATTAGAAGTTTAGATCTGTAACTGTAGTGAGAAGTTGGAAGAGATCTGTAACTGCAGCTGTAAATTAGAAGCAAGTCCTGTAATCGTCTAATCCCTAAGCACCTATGGAAACTTGCAAATGATCAGGAGAAAATCTTATCAAAAGGTTAGGTTAGAATTAATACTAAAACTAGATATTTCTTCAAAATCACAAGTGTGTTTATTTCATTCACAAAGTTTTGTGAAATTATCCAGCAGAAGATTAACTGCAAATTGTGTAGAGAAGGTACTAGTTATAAATTACGTAACATTATTAGGTTCTTACAAAATGGGCGAATCCCTAAGCACCTATGGAAACTTGCAAATGATCAGGAGAAAATCTTATCAAATGGTTAGGTTAGAATTAATAGTAAAACCAGATATTTCTTCAAAATCACAAATGTGTTTATTTAATTCACAAAATTTTGTGAAATTATCCAGCAGAAGATGAACTAAAAAATACGTGGACTATTACGTAACGTTATTAGGTTACAGACTCCAAAATTGCCAACAATATTTCAAATACACTGCACTCGTATTAGTGACCCTTACCGGTGTCGCGAAAGCCCTCTGGAGAAATAGTTGGATCTAAAAATTCGAGCTCACGAGGAACCGTCTTTCGTGTCTTCATCTCTCTCCTTCTATTATTATTTTATCGTTCGACGTACACGTACGTTGTACGTGAGAGAGCAACCATTTTACGTTCTGGTGCGGTCTCCCTGTGCTTTTACTCGATTTAACTTTCCTCGAACGACTCGCTGTCTCATCCAGCTCATGCTTGGACAACCGCCGGTTCCTGCGGCAATAATGGCCAAGGACAAATCATTTCACTTCGTCGCCATTATCGTCGATGTCAGAGCATCGCCATTGCCGATATCATCGTCTTTGGCAGGGGCTTCCGGTGCTCGGTAAAGAGGCTTTACCTCCTGATTGAACATGCTCTAAATCGAACCGAACCGACACGACTCCACCTGGTCGCTTCAACTTCTGAAACGATTCGATCAACTTCAATTTCAAACGTATTATACGCACACAAATAGACGCACACGGACAGATTCACTCGTTACTTGATTACTCGTTCCTGAGCGGAGATATAAATCAAGGGGAATTGCAAGTACGTGTTTCTTGCGGAAAAATCCGAACGGTAAGGATTGAACGAAACATGTACCAGGTATGGGACATACTGTATGATTACGTGTTAGAACTGTTCGTCATTACGTCACAATTCAGGGTTACAAACCATTTGGATATAAATATACTAAATTAAAAGGGAGTTTAATTCAAATTTTCAATAACCAGGTAGGGAATTAAGGAGGGTTTGAGAGCTTCACAAACCACATCGTACAAATATAAGCAATACAAAAAAGATGTATAACCATCTTTAACAGCAATATAATCAATAGTCGAATAATGAGAAAAATGATAAAATGGACAGTAATAAATAACATTTGAAAAGCGATGAATTTCACAGAAGCTAATTGCCGGCCATTTGAAACAGTTGCAAACAAGAGGTAATGGAATAACCAATTCTTGGCTAACACGTAGAACGCTTGTAAGATCTCGAAATGAAATTACATGCTCGACTTAGAGACCCCGGCGAAAAAAACTCGTTTGTTGGACGAAAGATCGTGGGTGACGGTTCGACAAAGTGTTAAAGGAATGTGGGCGAGAAGAGGTAAGGAAAAGATGAAGAAGGTAGACGGTGATGGGCAGAGGGCGGGATGGACGGGCAAAGGAGTACGCGCGCTCGATTAATCTCGCAATCTGGATGGAGTGGCTATGATAGACTCCCATGAATAACTCATGAGCAGCGGGTACCTGCTTCCCATAGGGACATTCGCGTATAATTCAGCCACTTCATTTGTCCTCATTACTATGCCCGATCGTTACATAGAGCACGATTTAAGGGGCTTCGCCTGGTCGCACCTCCTGTTCTCTCCACTCTTCTGGTGGCCACCCCTTCAGGTACACAACCCACTTGCACACATTGAACAAAGGTGTACCTTCGAGCAGCCCATTACTACTGATAGAAGCATACATTTCGCGGCAATTACCGACGCATAATCAGTTTACGCCTTAACGACCTAATTGTTCGAGCGATTGGATTACGTCCACCGTTTGTTTCAAATAAACGGGACCCTCGAAACTTTATCTTCAAACCTGATTATCTGAATTTCAAGGAAAGAAGATCTTTACGTGAAGTAATCCCATTTACGAGCACGACTTCCGTTTGAATTCACAAGAAAATTGTTTAACCTTCATCGGATTACTTATGTGGATTTATTGTTGCATATAAATTACTTTATATGGTCGATAAAGTGTCAAATTAATTTCAGATAGAGAGGTAAAAGTAAATAGCTTGATCCGATCTTGATCACCACATGTCGCCACATGTGTTAAGGAGACATCTTATGTTTCAGCAACCATTTTGTTGACCAATGTTATCCTTCCAAAACCTAATTGCACTTACCCAAAAACCTGATTCCCGATCGGAAATTGTATTTCACCCAACATTGACATCATAGGTTCAAAGATAAGATTTTTGACCATTTTTAACCTTGAAATTTTATGTCGAATTTTCTTTTAGAAAATTTCTAAATTAAGTTATATTTCTTGCAATTTTAATAATGGTAGAAAGAATTTTATTATGAAAATTATGGTGTTAGAAAGCAACGGAACAATTAGACAGCCAAAATTGAAATATGAATAAATTTTAGTCGGATCATTACGAGCGTCGAATGTGAAAAGTTTCTCTGATCTTTCTATAAAGGGAAGACAAAACGTGGGAGCTGAAAAACGTTTCTTTGATAACAAATGAAAGGTTTGGCGAGTGGCACACGGCCGTATGAGAACATATCGGCCTCCAGGGGAGTATAAAGAAATTTTGCGGGGCCATTCTGCATGGAGAAATGGCAAGAATCGATGGATTCTCGATAAATTGATATCAGGCCTGGAATACGCATGGGAGGTAATCCTAAAAATGAATTTTTCCACTGTTGGGATAACCTGGTCGTAGACATAGGTACGTTTTGTCGTTCGGGGGGGATGAGAACGCAGTCTTGTTCCTTTTCCACCGCAGACCGGGAGCAACTTCAGGAAATTACCACTTCTTGCTACTTTCTCATTAAATGCAATGTGATTTTAAACTTTATAATTTCTTTACAGCAGTCGAAACTTTTCCACCTTGTTTGCGATCTTTCCGTAGCTACCCGATACACAGGACATTCCGTAATAGATTTTACAATCACGAGAATGATTTTCGATTGTTAAATAAAATAAGTATTTCTTTCTGCGCCGGGTATTGCTAATTTATTAAATGCACTCGTGCAAAATTAATTGGAACCTTTTGTCAGAATTTAAAAAAATACCTTCTCTTTTTATTGAAATTTAGTAAATACATGCTCGTAATTAAAAAGAGGAACGGTTTGTAATTATAAAAATATTGAGAGTTTGAAGAGAGACTGATAACGTTTAACGAAAACAATAAATTTGATTAATTGGAACTCGTTTGAATTTTTTCTTTTTTTTCAGTGTTTTCTGTTTTTCATGAAGAAATATGAGACATTTTATGTACGGGGTTTTATATAGGTACTTTTTATACTATATAGATATTTATTTTATATACAGTACTTTATGTATGTTTTATGTGCTGTTTTCGAAGATTGAATAGGTACTTGAAATTTTATACATTATGAAAAATATAAAAAATTAACAATCATTTAGTAGAAGTAGTTTGTTTAGATCTTATTTTTCGATACCATTTTATTCAAACGATAACTAATGAAATTGTTAATAAAGTTGTGAAAATGTTGATTTACCATAATTGTATTAATTTATGTATTGGTTTACGTTTTTGAAAAAGGAAAAGTAAGGTTATGACAGCGCCACCACGCGTCGTAAAATAATATTTTTACACTAATTTGGTATATTAATAAATAACAGACTAATATTATCAATATTGTGTGCACATTGTTAAACAAAAAGTGAATGAGACAAAATTTGAGAAATTTGAACGCCATTTCCTTTAAAAGTTTTTTGCCAGTTTAAGCTAACCTAAAAGTACACACTTTACAAAATATACTAACTGCAAATAATTATATCCTTCACTATTATAAAAATCAACCAGTTTGAAATTATTTAATGTTAGTCAAATATTAAATCAAATGGTAGTCGCAAAACTGCTGGTCATTAGGGAATCACAAAAAGCCATCCAGTTTTGCAACCCAAAGCATCGCGCGTATGTTCTAATAACTACATTTTGCGCAGTGCTAAAATTAAAAATCTCACAGTCACGTAACAAATTGCGGAACGTATTATCATTAACATTGCGATTATGGTCTCCGTGTAAATTGCCAGACTATTCGACGGGTCCCGATATTACGACATAAATTACCGTGAAAAACCTTGAATTCCAGAAAACGTTTCGTTATTGATATTAGAATTGCAACAGGACGATAGCAGGCAGGACGCTAAGTAACCACGGACAGGATCGTAAAAGGAAATAAAATTTTATCTCCTGCGATAACACTTTCTTCCTGCAAAATCAATGGTCACCGGAATTTTTATCGTGCTACGTAACTGACTTTTATTCGCAGTTCGATTCACGTAGTATCGAACACGCGGGGCAATGTCAATCGATGGTTCCATCGATTAATCGTTTCGTTTAGGAAAGCGCACGGTATTGTTGACGCAGTCGGTATTACGTCGGTTTTTTGAAAAAATTGAAATCGTAACAGCGTGCTCCTCTATGCCTTTTTTTATCTTTTGCCTGTTATCGAAGGACCGATCTATTTGCGGCGTCTGCACCGAAACACTCGGCTTCAGAAACAAAATGGATTTTTGCCATAGCGGAAACGATAGGAACCAATATTGTTCTTCTGCATCTACGATGATGAAGCACCGTATCCAAATATTTTCTGACGGTTTACTTTACTGCTGAACCGTGTATCTCGCTGTCGACAAATTGCGCGGAGATTTCGAATGTCCTATCAAAACTGGATATTTTTTTCAAAATTTTATTCGCTACATTTCTTTCGCTATTCAAATGACATATTTGCAGCGTCTCGTTGCAAATTTTATTCCCGACGTGACACAAGTTTTCAGCATCCGGAGTTAATGAGAAAAGGTTGAACCTCTCTAAAAGAGTAAAACATGAGTAAATACAGCGATTCAAGAGGATGTTACCAAAAACAGTAAACAGAGTTATCAATAGGTAGTTACTCGAAGTCGAATTAACTGAAACGTAAGCGTTTCGTTTTGCCCAGCGCACAATTAGGTCCTCATCGGAAGATGCTTTCGATGCAAGACATTCAGAGGCGTATGAAACAATGATGATTATACAGAAGCCCGGGAGCATGTACAGGAGGATTCAGCAGTTAGAGCTACGCGTATAATGCCGGCATTACGATTTGCGTTACGTGGTACGAACACAATCAGAATGCTATGTAACAGCAGACGAATATATACGGATGAAGATGTTCCTTGTACAATTCAATACAGATATACGGGAACTCGCCTACAAACGTTATAGCTGGAACACGTAGGCACTTAACGCTGGATACACGTCAGATGCTAAAAAACGATCGCACGAGGGATGCTCTAAATCATCACCCAGGGAACCATATATTTAACGCTGATTTTTTCCAGCCAGTTATTATTGGAACTTAAGGGATCGACAAGGCCAGAAGGTATCCTGGAAAATTCCTTCTGACGTGGATATCGATGATCGATCGCTTCGCGAGCATGCAAACAAAGGAGCAAGGATGAAAGGGTCCGAAAGGAACACCTCTGTGGCTTTATAACATTTTTATCATAATAACAATTGGTTGCTCTACGATATACGATCAGTTGATACAGCTTGTTTAAGCTCTATCTTGTTAAAGTTCTAACCTTACTCGTTTTTATTATTAGCTGTTATTTAAATAACTTTTCACATTCTAACTTTTATGGGCAAATATGGTTAGGACGTAGTTTCAAGGTACAATTTTTGAAAGTACACTTGCATTTCAATGACAAAATATTTTGCCAAAGTGACCTTGCTGACATTTATAAAAACCTTGCTAATTATAAAAGGCTTCACCTCCCGTGAAGTAAAAGCCAAACTAACGCAACTAAAGTAAAAGCAAAATAACTAAGAATATTTTGCTATATTCGACTTAGTTTTAGAGTTAATGCAAACAAGGTGTAAGGTATATAGATGTCAATGACGTCATATTTTATCAAAGTGGCCTTAACCGCGCCTATATTTACAAAAAGTGTGCTCATTAAAAAAATAACTTATAGAGAAAATAGAGTACAGGGTGTAAGTGACGTAATTTTTACTCATAAGAACGCAAAAGCTGGTTTATATTTTGTATAATATTAAGTGGTTAGTATGTGGTTGACCGCATAATGCCATTGAAGCGTCGACCACACAATACCATTGAAATTTTGTATGAAGCTTTTATAATTAAAAATATCACACACTATACTCCGTCCTTAACTGTTAACAAAAATTATTTGAAATATAATCAAGGTTAATTAGGACTCTTATGTGACTTATTGGTTAGGTTAGATTACCTTCATTGAAATTTCATGTGGAGTAGCTTTTCATAATTAAAAATAATATATTTATTTAAATACGTCAACTTTTTAAGTGAAGTTATATTAACAAGTAAAATTTTTTTAAGCATGAACAAGCTTAAGATAGCATATTTTAACGTCAATGAAATCCATCAAATGCATACCAAATAATTGTATTTGAAATATTTTTACGTGTACAAAAGTAAAATTAATTCCACTTGTATGGAAAAGTTGCTGAGAATGTTGTCCTTGAATATTTCAAGGTCAACGTGGTTAATGTCTCAACAAATTTTTAGAATCCCTTGACAGCTACTGTTTCCTTAAATTATTTACTTAAATTACAATTACTAAACAGAAACTTGTGCAACCACATGTTACGGAAACACCATAAACATTAGGGAACTTCACCGGATCTCGGAACTTAACTTCGCATTTTCTCTACTGCGCAGATTTGTCACTTTACGTCCATCATTTGTTCTGGTCACTTAAAGATAATGTATTAGGAAAGTTTCGGAATGACACTCAATTTTTGCACGACCCACTTTTCACTCAACGTATAAGATTTTCAGTTGGAGGATCGCTAATTCAATTTTGGGTAGATGTACATAAATTTGAGGTTAGTTTACTGATGCCATCTTTCATTCATATTTTATCAAAGTTGCTGAGATGAATTTAGAAAATTTGCAGTCTGTGTACAATGGTTTATCTTGATGAAATCTCCGTTCATGTGCTACCTGTTGTATCATGTTCGCATGATGGTGTCACGTTTATGTTTAGAAGTTTAACGATTGCATTTTTATGGTGGATGTTGTGGCAGGATGTTCTAGCTTCCTGCCTGGCTATTATCTTACACTGTTCAGCATGCATTTATATACTAAACACTTATTTAACATTGCTGTACAAATATAGGGATGACAGCGTTTTTTGGAGAGTTCATATAATAAATAAAATTAACAAAATTAAAATAATTGCACGCTAAAAACGTATCTAAAATTAGTTATTTTATTTTATTTTTATCAATAACACCTTAGTCTTCTGTTTTCTATTTTCACCTCATAAAAATTGAAATATTCAAAAAAATAATAGATTATTTTTACTTTTTCAATTGTAAAAACTTGTCACGAATAAGAAACTTTTTTTTTAATAGCACAATTTTATTGACATAAGTGGACTTGACCTCTTAGCACAAGGTTGATGTAATCTTATATAATATGGCTAATGTTCATTCGATATTTTAGTCTTCACATACGTCAATTGTTCGAAACTGTTACGACACAGTTACTTTTGAAAAATTGTTCACTATATTTCAAAAACCCATTTATGTGTTCGTGTCCGACCAATCAATGCACGCTATATGTTCGATACTATCGTCGCTTTTCTGCCTAGAGATAAAACTAAAAGCAAAGCTGTTTCTGTACTTCCTGCTTGACAAATGTTCATTTATCGCAGTTTCCTTTCTATCGTATTAGCTCACATATATTGATGTGAATTATTCATAGCATCACATGAATGATAAGCCTTGCATGAAATGGAAAGCACGAAACATTTGATGCAAATGAACTATTAATTAGAAATTATACGGTGGATATTTATCTTCTTTGATTATATCTTTTAACTTTTTAAAAATAACTGGGATCAGAAAATAGAAGATGAGCAAAATGAGTGATGACAATTTGAGGATGGAGAAAATAGAAATTCATAAATATTTGCGAACCACAAAATTGTACTATTTATTGTTAACACTGCAATAATTTTGAGAATTTTAAAAGTGATATACATAAAAGAGCAACAAAAACAAATATTTAAATATGGGATATACGTGGATTTCATTATTTTATGATAAAAAATAATAAATACGTACAGAGAATGAAATGTGATGAATAAATTTAACTGTATCACCTGTAGATACTTTTTGACGATGAAGTGCTTTCATTTGGATATCAACGGAAATTATTTATGTCGAGGAAACATATATACAGAAGTTCATGTTCACATTTCTCGAAGAAATTTCAGAGATAGAAGTCTCATGGTTTGGGAAGCTTTCTGTGTTGATGGAATGTTATCGATAGCTTTCCCATCGTCGAAAATGAACAGCGGTTCTATGGTTTATGGCATGAAGTGTGCATCTACATCTACATTCGTCATTGCATATCATAACTCTGAAAATGTTAACATTGCTTGACATCTGAAATCATCAGGTGATATGAATTTAATTCATGTGATAAACATTTGTTGTTTGTAATAACAGATTTGAATTGTTATTAAAATTTAGGTTTTACAATATTCTTAACATAAGACAGAATAAGTTATGACATGTATCAGCATACTATTAAAATTGTAATAATAACATTAAATGAAAACTTTAATTATAATTAGAAATGAATAAATTTTTATTATGAGGATGTATTATAAATTTCAGTGTATCAGTTTTATGGACATAGAGTCTATGTTTGATTATTTACATTAACTTTTTTGTAATATTAAGCTTCAATTAGTTACTCCACAAATATTTATTGAAACGAGACTTTGATTTTGAGTAAATTATCTTCTCAAGGTTATCTTAAACTGAAAGCTTTAACGACTTAGGTTAGATTTGGTAAAGTTAAGTTAATACGTCTTGAATAGCGTTATAAATATTTTAACGACAGATTAGGTTACATTTGGTTAGGTTGGGGTTACATTCCATCGATAATTCTTGAACATTATTAATTCACTACTCTGAATAACGATGTGGAGGTTTTAACGAATTAACCTAACCTAATAGCCCACTCACCATAGATACGATTTAATTTGCATAGTTAACCAAAGCTACTCACTTCTAGCTTCCATGAAAGCAAATATCAAATTGTCAAAGTCAAAAAATGGCATTTACATTCACCACATCTTTACAACAAAATTTGTCACCCAACCTCGAAATCTAACCTAACCTCATTTAACCACAGCCATTTTAATTTCTGACGTTCAAGTTTACATAAAAGTATTAAATTGTGAAAGTCTCTTGAAAAGTGCCACCTGTGACCACATGAATGCAACTCAAAATTCTAACCTCATTTAACCATACTCTATTCTAGTTTCTGACTGTAGCTTACATAAAAGTATCAAATTGCCAAAGTCCCTTAAAAAATGGCACGAGTGACCACATGAACGCCACAGAACTTTTAATCCAACCTCCGGTCTTATCCCAAAGAGTCACTTTCGCCGTCACTTTCTAACTTTCAAATTAAGCGGTCTGAGGACAAACAGTTTTCGTTTATCTTCGATAGCCTACAATGATTCAGCGTACACGTTTAAACCGAACGTTCTATATAGGTACGTACATGATACCCATAGAAGGCTAACACCATTAACGATCACTCTACACCGCAACAGCTTGCAACAGATAATCCCGGGTGCTCTTCTAGATTAGCAAACAAGCAGCCAGCACTGCTGCCACTTATCTCGCTGTAAGTGCACCATCTATTCGTCCACCGGTTTACTCGATTCGCTCGATTTTCGCTAGGCAGCTAAATTAAACGCGTCCGAGAAGAAAGAAAGCAGGATGCTCTCCGTTTTTCCCGTGGCTAGTTAAAGAACGGACACCAGGCATTTTCTTCCCGTCACCTTTCCTCCTTTCCACCGCGGACCGTCACTGCCACCATCTTGTAATCGCTTCTCTCCTTGATTTTCACCTTGCTACACGGAACAACAACCACCTTTCTGGTGTTGCTTCCGGCGAGAACCTTGTTAAGACACTCGTGTTTTGATACCTTTATGCGTTTAGCCTCGTAATATTAAGCGAGCACATCGCGTACTGTCTTGCGTCTTGCATTCATGAAATGTACCTTCTATTTTGTGATCGAATTTCCTTGGAATTATATTTATTTCAATTAGCTTCTGTTGGATTTTCAAAGTATTACTACATAAAAGACTAAATAGAGAAGTTTATATAATTATGTGAAATGTGACAAAATTCGCCTGCATGTTCCAAATTTTAGAAGACATGCAAGCACCAGTCTTTTGAATACACGAATTATTTATGAAAAAGTATTTTTAATATTTTTATTTTATAGAAGAATTAGATTAGGTGCTACTAATAATGTAAATAATTATAATATTGCTTAAGAGTTATTTTGAAAATAAAATAATGTTCAGAAGTCTTACGTGGAAGTAAAGTGGGAAGATGAGTTTATAAGCTCAGGATGTATTTTCTGACGTGTTGCATTTTTGCAGAGGATACGGAGTCGTGTCCTTATGTTTCCCTCTAAATCCCAATTGATTAAACGTATGACCCGAGGGTTCAGGAAATAAGGTACACCAGCTACCGAAGAATAGCTCTGTTCCTGAGCGAGAATTAATTTCCTCCGACTGCTGCAGCGAAAATCCTCCTCTTACTTCCAGGATTACCTAAGGTGCTATTGCGTCTAAAAACTCGGGACGTTGGTGACACTTCTTTCGGGGAGTATGTTCTATTGCATGGAATATTCTGTATACATATAACATGTTTAACGACGATTCAGTGTCGATGATTTGAATTCAGTGTCGATGTCTTTTCACTTCAGTTTTGAAATGGACTTTGTTACCAAATTACAAATTTGAAGCTTTGATTATTAAATTGTTAATAATGATTATGATATTCATGAGTTTCTAAAGACCAAGTTAATAAATATCTAAGTTTTTAAATTTGTTAATTCGGAAGTTGTATATTTGTAAATATTTAAATTGATGTAGGAATTATTGAGTTTTTAGGTTAGAGTTATAGTGATTTAGGAATTTATAAATCTGAGAATTTAGGAATATAGGAGTTTGTTATACTTCCATTTAGAAATGTAGTAATTGAAACATTTGGAAACGTGAAAATGGAAATTTGATAATTTAGAAATTTAGTGTTCAGAAATATACCTCTTCTAAATTTCGAATTTAGAAATGTTCCAATTCATAAATTTATTTTGATGATATATAAACTCGAAAATTTAATAATTTAATGTCACAAAAATTCAAATTTACCTAACAGATTTAATTGGATATTATATTAAAATTTATTGTTCAAATACCTACACTTAATTTCGTAATATTTTTAAGGGTCAATGAAGAAAATTTTGAAATTGAATTATGTATTTTCTATCATACTTTAATTGAATTCAAACCAAAGTAATTATCCCCATTTTAGTTATTGAACGTGAAATCAATGTGTATCTCACATTTATCCTGGCTATAATGGATGTAATAACATCTTCATTATCAGCATAGATAATGTATCTTTTGGTCACTCCATCATAGTTCGTTACAAAAGCCTGTTGAATAGCGATTACTTTGGATGCTCCGATGTTGGTATTATCAGATATCACGAATTTTCTTATGTATAACTTTCTGATCTAATTTTGCGAACAAAAAGTTTGTGTAAATTCTTCAGTCTAAAATATTGGAGAAACAATATCTTTAAAATTGATGAATGTTTTAAATTCCAATTACTAGTATTCGTTAGTTTATATTTATCTACAGTTCATTTAAATGGAGTGTACAATCATTTTATAAAATTTAATATTACTATATATTTGATTCTATATTATTTCTTCTATCTTTCTGACTAGTTCCATCCATTTCCGGATTTTCAAATTTATTCCCATCATTTCACAGAATTAGCAACAGGATATTAAATTCTCAAATAATTATATCAACGTGAATTAAAATGAGATTATCTTAAATATTTAAATTGCTATAATAGCCTCCATAATCCGAAAAACGGTTAAATTTACTTGCGACACTATCGGCTGACACGCGAACTAATAGTAATGGCGGACATAGGTATATAATTCATTGCATGCATAAGGTAGTTAATTTATGTATTAGAAATAAGAAATGTGCTTTAGATTGTAAAACTTGGATATAATTGAATTTCCTTGTTATATAAGCTTTACTGCTGTATTATGCTTTCAATCACGCGAACAACATAATTGAAAAGATATTATTAAATTTAGAATCGTGTTTGATAGGACGGTATTGCTATATCTGTACAGTTTACATATAGTTTACCATACTTAAAATTTAAATTAATTAACTTCTAAAATTTCAATATTAACCTTTAAATTTGCAATATTATTAACCTCAAAAATTTCAATATTAAAGCCTCTAAAATTACAGTATCATTAAGCTTCAAAATTTCAATTATATTAACCTCTAAAACTGCAGTATTATTAACCATATAAATTGAAATATTATTAGCTTTCAGAATTTTAATATTACTGACCTTTAAGTAATAGTATACTAACCTCTAAATTTGGAATATCATTAACTTCTAAAATTACAATATTATTAACCTTTAAATTTGCAATATTATTGCCCTTAAAAATTTCAATATAATTAACCCCTAAAATAGCAATATCATCAAGCTCCCAAATTTTAATATTAGCCTCTACAATTTCACAATTATTAACCTCTAAAATTTCAATATTATTAACTTCTAAAATTACAGTAACATTAACCTTAAAAATTTCAATTATATTAACCTTAAAAATTACAATATTATTAACCTCTAAAACTACAATATTATTAATTATACAAATTTCAATATTATTAGCTTTCAGCATTTGAATATTACTTACCTTTACCATTAACCTCTAAAATGACAATATTATTAAACTTCAAATTTGGAAAATTATTACCCTTAAAAATTTCAATATAATTAACCCCTAAAATAGCAGTATCAATCTCCCAAATTTTAATATTGACCTCTACAATTTCCCCATTATGAACCTATAAAATGTCAATATTAACCCCAAAATTTGCAATAGCATAATCTCCAGAATTTCAATACAATTAACCTCTAAAATTTCCCTATTACTAACCTGAAAAACTCCCAGAGACAATGAGATACCATCAAATACATTCCATGCTCAACTCAATTAAATACGTATCCATCAACCCGCAACCAGTTCTGTTCCTCCAGTAGCGAATGTATCCGATAAACAGCAAAACTTGTCGGAACAAGCGATAATCGGGTTACAGGAATGGTATGAAACGAACCCAGAAGTCGTGCAAAAAGCGAGCGTATCGTTTGCGGGATATCGTGGTTCTCATTAGCTGGTCCCAGAGATAAGATCCCGGACAACGAATCGAAAACTGCGCACGATTTAATAAAAGGAATTTATCCGTCGCGACGGCATCTCGATAATTGGATTCTATGTACGCGACGATATAATGAGGTTACATTGATAAAGCAGCCGCGAGCAAAAGGTGGAGGGTAAGAAGCGAGAGGGCAGAGAATGAGACCGCACACAAGGCAGAAGGGGTTATCGAGAGTGGTGCGGTGATCCAATCATCCCAAGACGCTGTCATGAAATTGCCTCTGAGCTCTATTCTATCCGCGTGGTACGGCCAATTGCCCGCTTCCTCCCTCCCCAGAACTCTCGAAGAAACTTTGCTGCATTTCGGATTAAGTCGGCCGAGCTTAAAGCTCCCCGCACCGCCGCGATCGCCTGCAGAGCGTAACAATCCTCGAGGAGCGGCGGTGCGAGGCGATTGAACTGAAAAGAATTGTTCTTTCCACTGAATCGCCGCCATTAAATACCCGCGTTGGCTCTAGAACGCGTCGCACGAGGAGCAGCCTTGCATGAAACCTATCGGTCACGTCGTTAATGGACTGCGAGCTAGATCAACGGAGAAAGATTGCATTATACTTTATTAACTTCGTGTATAAAGCGCTCTATCAACGAGGCGTGTAGTCACGAGGTTCGACTACTTAGGAAAATATAGGAAGAGGTGGATAGAGGACTTCAATCAAGTAATTTTTAGGGAATTTTGGTGTATTTTGGGGTGGAATAGTTTGAGGATTATGGTAAAGGGATGTGAATAGTTTGGGGATCTAATTTGCTATTTGGATATGTGTACGCAGGTGATTTGGGGAACTAGAAATTTGAGGGTTTAGGTATTTGAGAATGTAGGTGTTTGGGGGATGAAGTATTTGGGGATCTAGGAGTTGGAGAATTTAGAGATTTTGGAGATGAAATGTCTGTGGACCTGAAAATTTGAGGACGTGGAAATTTGGGGATCTGAAGGTTTGGGGATGTGGGAATTTGGGGACCTGAAGATTTGGGGATGTGGGGATCTGGGGATCTGAAGATTTGGGAATGTGAAGATTTGGGGATTTGAAGATTTGGGGATGTGGAAATTTAGGGATCTGAAGGTTTGGGAATGTTGGAATTTGGGGATCTGAAGATTTGGAGATGTGGGGATTTGGGGATCTGAAGATTTGGGAATGTGGGAATTTGGGGATCTGAAGATTTGGGGATGTGGAAATTTGGGGATCTAAAAATTTTAAGATAGAAATTTGGGGACGTGAAAATTTGAACACATAGGGATTTGGGGATCTGAAGATTTGGGGATGTGGAAATTTGGGAATCTGAAAATTTTAAGATAGAAATTTGGGGACGTGAAAATTTGAACACATAGGGATTTGGGTGTGGAAATTTTGGGCTTTGAATAATTTTAAGGTAGGAATTTGGGGACATGAAAATTTGAACACATAGGAATTTGAGATCTTATGATTTGGGGATGTGGAAATTTGGGTATCTGAAAATTTGAGGATGTGAAGATTTGGGGATCAGAAAATTTGAGAATCTGGAAATGTGGGGATCTGAGTATTTGAGGACGTAACAACTTGAAGATCTTAGGATTTGGTGAACTTGGAATATAAGTAACTTAAAATTTAACTAGTTTGGAATTTAAGAACCTTAGGATTTAGTGACTTAGAGATATGATGATTTAGCAATATGGATCACAAGATTGAAGACCTAGAGATTTCGAGATTTAGGTATTTGTGGGCCTAATAATTTGAGAACCTAGGAAATTGTAATCTTAGAATTTCGGTAGTTTGGAATTTGATGACCTTGAAATTTAAGAACCTTGGAATGTGGAAACTTAGGAATCCGTTTCTCAAATTCCGAAATTTTTAGAAATTACAGAAAGTTCAAAATTGAAGACTTCAAAAGTTGAAAAACTTGAAATTCAGCAGTGAAAAGAAAATGTGAAAATTAAAAAATTGTCAACGCAATTCATATATTCTTTCCTGAAACTACATAAAATTTTCTTTCTTACGTCCTCGGAACTTAAGAATATGTGTCAGCAGAAAATGGCTGTCGTTTAATCGAAGTTTTGACTTGATTTTGATGGAAACGACAGCAACAGATGTTCTGAATCTGTGACATAAAGGTGGAAGCAATCGTTAGGGTTTCCGAGAGAGCGATGAGATAGTGTTTGGAAACTTAGTTCTGAGAAAACCCTGTTTAAAGATCCATTTTCAGCGCTAACGCCTTGAAGTAGTCCTGGGTAAAACACGGGCTACCTTTCGCTAAAAGGAAAGTCCTAAAGATTTTTACTCGCCTTTAATTCTGACCTTAATAGATAAAAGATCTTAAAAATCTTTCTAAATATCCAAAACTCGTATAATATTGAAATAAATAGTATCTTATATTAAAATAAAGGAAGATACTAAAATTTCAAATCTATGTTCAACATGTCTGCGTTTGACGCCATCTGACGTCAAGTAGAGAACTATTTCTCTTAAATGGATGACCATATTGTGTTGATCGTAAATTGTACCATAACCTACAAAAGTAACATTAAATAAAATTTGTTAATTTAACAATTTTATATGGTATCAATGATATTTACGATTGTATTATAAAATGTTATAAAAGTATTATAAAATGAACATACATTTTATTCATAATGAAATTCAACATGTTTTTAAATTTTAAATGAAAGAATTCATTAAAAATTATTTCTATTTGTACAATAAAGAATAAAAAATGTGACCTCATATATGGTTGTGATATGTTGAACAAATAGCAGATGAGAAAACAAAAAAATGACCCAGGTTTTTTATTGGTCCTCCCTGTATAAATGCGTTGTTCCAGCCGGCATTGTATTCGCACGAAAATACACGGAAACGTATCTATCGTGCTCACAAATCGAATATCGATTTCAAAAACGGGTATAGTGTTAAATCGGCCTCTACTACAAACTATTAAATGTACACGCGTCAAACACACAACATGCTGTACAAACGTTCATTGTGTGACAGAAATTGCTGATGCACAAAGCTCATATTTGATCATGTAACAGATAAATTTGGCCGCTGCCGGTATCATCCCGTTGCAAAGTTATTTGCAAGTTTACAAATTCGGTTGTCAACAAATAAAATAGAACAGTTCCTTTTTCAATGGGAATTCGACGTCTATAACTACAAATTTTCGTGGGAATTGCAATATATGAGGTTATGGTGATAAAGAGGAAGGTTTTAACGGACGCTTATATGTATTTGTGTACTTATATAAGATGTTATGTAAGATATATGATGTATACTTAAGATGTTTGTTAAGAATATGTGAGTCAATATGCGAGTATTGAAAGATTTGGGGTTTTATGGGGAAAATGGTGACATGGGGAAAGTAACTGAAGTTTGGGAATTTAAGAAGTTGTAGATTCGGAAAATTGGGGATTTGAATATTTGGAGATTTGAGAATTTGAGAATTTCGGAGTGTGACAATTTCAGAGTTTGATGGATTGACAGTTCGAGAATTTCAGAATTTGGAAATTTGACTGTTCAAGAATTTTATTAGGAATATTAGGAATCTAAAAGTATTAAAGGCACAAAACTTCCAAATTTAAAAATTACAAAATTACAAAGCTTTAAAATCTGAATAATTGAAAATTTGGTAATGTTGGAATTTCAAAATTTCAAAATTTCAAAGTCTCAAAGTCTCCAAATCTCCAAATCTCCAAATCTCCAAATCTTCAAATCCCCATATCTCTAAGACTCCAAATCTCCAAATCTCCCAATCTCCAAATCTCCAAATCCCCAAATCTCTAAAACTCCAAGTCTCTAAATCTTTAAGATTCCAAATCTCCAAATTTCTAAGACTCCAAATCTCCAAATCTCCAAATCTTCAAATCCCCAAATCTCTAAGACTCCAAATCTCCAAATCTTGAAATCTCCACATCTCCAAATTCCCAAATCTTGAAATCTCCAAATCTCCAAGATATCGATTTCTATACTCCCACACAACACATCTGTGTCCAAATCCCAAATTTCCCCTTCCAGCGTCATGCAGTCCCAGAAGCTAAATCAACACCGTTAAACAATTCTCCACAAACGCGTCCATAATAAAATTTATAATACGGAAGAAAATGAGTCGATAACGGCCCGCCAGGTAAAGTCATCAATTTTTATCGGACCACTCTGTACAGGAATAATTGAATCGCTCGTCTTCTCCATGGCAGCGGAGTGATTTCTGTGCAGGAAAAACACGAGATTTCGTCCACCGTCATTTTTTCTGGCTGATCGAATTTCACGTTTGCCCGCAGCTCGTGGCTACGGCCGAATAACGAAAACGTTATCAATTACGGGAGAATCGAGCGCGCTCTCACAGAAAATGTGATGCGATCGATGGGCCAAAAAAAAAGGAAACGATGGATTGGTTAACGACCTCAATGGAGACAAAAAAAATAGAGCGTGGTCGATTTGGTATCGACGCGAACGATCGTGGGGCCAAATTAGTACCGCCATAGAGATAATTCAGTTGCGTGCAATTCGCAATGGCCGACGACTTGTTCGCGATCGCTTCTCCTGTTTCGCGATCGCTGGTTTATGCAAACATTAAAACGCGGCCGATGACAATAATTAAACTTGGCCCGTCATGTTAGTTTGTAATTTCCACCTCGCCTGCTCTATACTGCGAATAACAATGTAAACGAATACCTTTAATCCACTTTTAATCGCTTTTGGGTTCGGCTCTGGTTTCACGACAGGTTTATACAACTTTTCATGCGGTGAATATGATCTTATTTATAATAATAGAATTTAGTTTAATTTAGGTAATTACAATTTTAATACTTGTCAAAATATTAAAGTATTCAATATAGATTTTTAATAAAACATTACAACAGAAAGAAAATATACGACTTGTGATAAAAATGTTCACTGTATTAAGGTTAGGTTATAATTTGTAATAATAGAGTTAAGTTTAAACAAAATGACAGCAGTTCTAATACTCGTCAAAGTATAAAAGTATTCCTAATAGATTTTTAATAGAATATTACAACAGAAAGAAAATATACGACTTGTGATAAAAATGTTCGCTGCATTAAGGTTAGGTTATAATTTGTAATAATAGAGTTAAGTTTAAACAAAATGACAGCAGTTCTAATACTCGTCAAAGTATAAAAGTATTCCTAATAGATTTTTAATAGAATATTACAACAGAAAGAAAATATACGACTTGTGATCAAAATGTTCGCTGCATTAAGGTTAGGTTATATTTTGTAATAATAGAGTTAAGTTTAAACAAAATGACAGCAGTTCTAATACTCGTCAAAGTATAAAAGTATTCCTAATAGATTTTTAATAGAATATTACAACAGAAAGAAAATATACGACTTGTGATCAAAATGTTCGCTGCATTAAGGTTAGGTTATAATTTGTAATAATAGAGTTAAGTTTAAACAAAATGACAGCAGTTCTAATACTCGTCAAAGTATAAAAGTATTCCTAATAGATTTTTAATAGAATATTACAACAGAAAGAAAATATACGACTTGTGATAAAAATGTTCGCTGAATTTAGGTTAGGTTATAATTCATGACAATAGAATTAAGTTTAAATTAAATTAATACTTGTCAAAATATTAAAAGATTGATAATAGATTTTTAATGCAATGTCAAAAGGGGAAGAAAATACATATTTCACGATAAAAATGTCCACCGTATTGAGGTTAGGTTACAATTTATAATAGAATTCAGTTTAATCGAATCAAGTTTTATTAAAATTGTAATTGTTGTGGCTTATACGTGTTAAAATATTGAAGTATCGATAATAGTCTTTGAATAAAATATTAAATCTGTACGGAAATATATGATGCATAATGTCTGCCACAGTGCAGACATATACTTTCCTATAATAAAATTCAGTTCAATTAAATTTAGGTGAAATAGAACGGTAATTTTAATACTTATTGTTAAAAGATTGATAACAGTGTGTGCACATTTCATTTGAATTATACAAAAATAATAGTTATACACATTCTGTGAAATTATGTGATAATCGGAATATGTATATCATTTTCTAAATTATACAGTAATGGATGTATACATTTTATTTATTAATTCATACGATCACAATGTATAAATATAGTCTATTAAATTAGTATGCTCGTACACGTTTTTATTCGTTAAATTCCATAATAGTAATAAATGTATACATTTCATTTATTAAATTCTATGGAAATAACGAACTCATACATTTAATTTATTAAATTTTATGGAAATAACGAACATAGACATTTAATTTATTAAACTCCATGGAAATAACGAACGTATACATTTAATTTATTAAACTCTGTGGAAATAACGAACGTATACATTTAATTTATTAAACTCTATGGAAATAACGAACGTATACATTAAAATTATTAAAATTCATGGAAATAACGAGCATATATTTAATATATTAAACTGTACCATAGCAATGAGTAAAAATAAAAATAATGGACTCCGTACATAAAATATTTGTTGAACTTGGTAAGATTTTTCAGGGAGTAGTAACGGATAGAAAAATTTAGAAGGCGTCGAAGACAACGCGTTGTAATCGTCGGTTGAGAACGAAAACTTGCGGCAGTGTATACGTAAGATAGGGTGGTTAAATAGCAGCTTATATCTGCATGCACGCATGCTTGTGTCGAGTGAAGTACACTTAACAGTGAACAGCGGGTAGTGAGAGTGGAACTTTAAAGAGAATAGCAAGTGTAGTGGCAGTAAAATGAGGGAGTAAAGTGTGCAATGCAACCATTTAGTCAGCTTATAGCGAACATTTAAGGCGCTTTAATCGAGGAAGATGCTGTTACATGTACATTTACTTCATTTATTACTATAGTAATATTCTGTTAATATTCATATTTTAGTCATATTCAATTTTAAGTCATATTCTAATCATAGTCAATTTTAAGTAATATTCTAGTCATATTCAATTATTAATACTGTTGTCATATTTAATTAATTCTAAACTTTTCAATTCTCATATGCTACTTTCGAAGTTTACAAATACTTAAATCTCCGAAAATTAGAATCTCTTAAATTTTGTGTTTGACAAGTTTAAAATTGTTTAATTCTTCAAGCTTTCGGTACCAATTTCTCAAATTTTCAGATTTTTAAATTTGCGAACACTTAAGTTCCCAAATTTTCATATTCCCAGATTTCTGAAAACTCAAATATTTGAATTTCCAGCTGGACATTTTCTAAAGTCTTCAAATCTTAAAGCAAGTATCCGAATTCCCAAATTTCTAGCCATCAAAATTCCCAAATTTCTAGATTTTTAAATTCCCACTTTTAGATTTTTAAATCCTCAAATTCCTAAATTCTCAAATGTCTAAATCCACAAAATCTAAAATTGTCAAATATCTAAATCCTCAAATTCTAAAATTCTAGAAGGCCTAAATCCTCAAATTCTAAAATTCTCAAATATATAAATCCTCAAATTCTAAAATTCCCAAAAGTCTAAATCCTCAAATTCCAAAATTCCCAAAAGTCTAAATTCTCAAATTCCAAAATTCCCAAAAGTCTAAATTCTCAAATTCCAAAATTCCCAAAAGTCTAAATCCTCAAATTCTAAAATTCCCAAAACTCTAACTCCTCAAATCCTAAACTTCTCAAATTTCTAAACTCTCGAACACAAATTCTCAAGTTTCCACTCGCCGAAATTTCCAACACCTCAACAGCCAAAAATTCTCAAATTAACTTTCAAAGATTCGGACGTTACGTTGTTAAAAAGAGTAGGCAGGTAATTGGCATAATTTAAATGCAATCACGGGCCATACCCAATACAGTGAAAACTTATATTCCAGTGACCACTAATGAGACAGAAACGCAACTGGTTTGTAGAACGTTCGAGTCCTCAACTTTGAAAGCTTTTCCTCCTCGAGTGCTTTGGAGTTTGAAGTATCCTATTTTGAAAGTTGCTCTTGCAGATGCTACTTGAACAGCAATAAATGTTTGGCGTTTAAATTACAAATCCATTTCGACGTGCTTTAATACATTTGTGATGAGTTCACTTTTTTAACAATTAAATTTACGTTCGAAGAACTTTCAGAGGTTTTACCTTGCACGTGTTAACACTACACTCAATTTGAAATTTACATTAATTACCAAATTTTAAGGAAAAGATAATTTTAACACATGTTCTATATATTTTTATAAGTTAGGCTGAACTTATGTTCTACATTTTGCTTCAAGTTTGTTAGAACAGAAAATAATTTTGAAAACTAGGATGTTAGAGTACATTCATTGTACACATTTTATTTAATCTCTTTCTCTATATACATATATCGACATATATGTATATTTCGTGCAATTTTTCATTATGATTCCGGAATAAAAAGTATAGGTTTATGATAAAAGAATATGACCTTGAAATAACCTTGAAGCGCCCATGCATTAAAAAAATCACTTGTCTCAAAAAATTGAGACAAAGTTGAGAAAAAATCACCTTGATAATCACATCCCTATTTGAGAATCACGACAGCAAAGAGTTAATAATGAAAAATAAAAGAATAAATGATAAAACATAAATCAGCTTTTCCATGAGAACGTAAATTTCGATGAAATGAACAAATTGTAATTTTTAATGAGAAATCATTTGACTTCAGTAATTTTACTGTTAATTAAATAGTTATTGATTAAGGATAATGAAGCTGTTTCGATCATGGATAATGAAGGTATATTGATTATGGATTAAAGGTGTACAGATTACGGATAATAAAGATGTATCGATTATAGGCAATAAATTTGTATTATGGTTGACGCAGGAATATTAAATACGATAATTTATGTAAATTTGTAACGGAACTTTGGTTCCCAACGAAAGATATTGGGTGACAAAAATTTGTCGATAAGTGTATCGCGAAATGAAATAAATGTATTATTAAATTGAATCGAAACTGCCAATCGCAATAACACTTTTCGACACGTATCCAATTTTGTAACTTTCAATAGTCGATTTTTATGGGTCCTCGTGAGCCGAATACAATGTCTGTAAAGTATTTTTCACGGTTTATGGAAAAATCGATTTTTGAGGAAATTTCAAATTTTTAAATTAATAGATATTTTACGGTTTGTCGGTAGCGGTTGTCCGATTGTATTGGATACAAAATAAGATTAATTCGAAAGGATTAAATAAGTTGTTCGAATATTGTGATCGTTGTGATCATTAGATGTGTTGAATATATTGAGAAGATAGATGTTATGAAGATTGTGAATGTTATAAGTGTTATGAACAGTATAAACATTGTGAACATTATGAATTTGATGAATTTGATGAATTTGATGAATTTGATGAATTTGATGAATTTGATGAATTTGATGAATTTGATGAATTTTATGAATTTGATGAATTTGATGAATTTGATGAATTTGATGAATTTGATGAATTTGATGAATTTTTGATGAATTTGATGAATTTGATGAATTTGACGAATTTGATGAATTTGATGAATTTGATGAAATTGATGAATTTGATGAATTTTATGAATTTTATGAATTTTATGAATTTGATGATTTTGATGAATTTGATGAATTTGATGAATTTGATGAATTTGATGAATTTGATGAATTTGATGAATTTTATGAATTTTATGAATTTGACGAATTTTATGAATTTTACGAATTTTATGAATTTTATGAATTTTATGAACCTTACGAACATCATTAACATTATTGACATTATTAACATTATGAATCTAGTGAACCTTATGAACATTATAAACAATATAAACTTAACATTTTTACTGCTACTCATTTTGCTTGAAAAATTAAGGATCAAAAATGGAATTCAACTGTAATATACGACAAAATAAATATATCTATCAGAAATACTGTTAGCACAGCTTACAAAATTTTAAGGTTATGTTAAAATAAACATTCTAAAGTTATTCTTCACATACATGCATGACTGATTATAATTATTGATGTATCTACTATTTTCCACTAACATTACTTAAGATATCAAGCACGTAATCTCTTGTTGCAATACAATATCGAAAAATGGCGGCAATGCGCAAAAATTTCACGGCGAAGAATTATGAGAATGAACCAGGAATAGCGATGCACTGATCACCATAAAACAGACACTATAAACCGGACTAATATTATTTTACTTCGATTTGTTGCTTGGGTAATTCTATATCTACTAAAATCCCGTTGCACGTTCCATTATCATTTCGATATAAAACCCGCAGCGGTAGCTATTGGATATCTGACTTTTATAGACAGCATAAAATACAAAAACGGTTTATTGGCTGTGCTAAAGTGACACGTGTTAGGTAATTTCGATGATATTAGTCACTACACTTCGATAACGAACTTCCGATTCATTGCTGTGTGTTTTATACTGTATTAATGCTGAAACAACAAAACATAAAATCTTCTATTACGCGGTATCATAGCTCGGAACGTTGAGAGTCCTCAACCATTCTGTGACATCGAAATGCGTACCGCAAAATGGTGCTCGCAGCATTTCGATTTGATGCTCTTCGTTGAAAATAACTGTATTAATATTTGTGGATGGGTTCATTCAAGTGGATTCATTGAAATAAGAAGTATAGTTTGTTAGGATTGATGTTGGTTGGATTAATATTAAAGAGTAGGTTTAGAAATTGGGACATTGTGAATACAGAAATTTTGGAGTTTGAAATGTGGGGATTTGGAGACTTAGAAATTTAAGAATTTGGAAATTTGGTATTCTGGGAATTTAGAAAATTAAAATTTTTTGATTTAGTATTTTAACAATTTAATATATAGAGATTTAGGAACTTGGGAATTTGAAAATTTAGGGAGTTGGAAATGTAAATTTGGAAATATAGAAATTTAAGAATTTGGAAATTTGGAAATTCAGAGACTTGAAAATTTAGGAAGTTAGAAATATAGAAATTTGGAAATATAGAAATTAAAAAATTTAAAAATTTAAAAATTCAGAGACTTGAAAATTTAGGAAGTTAGAAATATAGAAATTTGGAAATAAAGAAATTAAAAAATTTAAAAATTTAAAAATTCAGAGACTTGAAAATTTAGGAAGTTAGAAATGTAGAAATTTAGAAATCAGTAAATTTGAAAATTCAGAAACATGAAAATATAGAGAAGAAAAGATTAAGAAATTAAAAAAGAAGAGTGCATAATGAAAACTAGAAAATGTAGAAATTTAATAAAAGAACACAATAAAATGTAACAATAAAACGATGTTATAGAATTTAATAAAATTATATGCTCGAATAAGTTGTGTATCGATACACTTGATATTAATACGAAAATTAGCACATTGAATTGCAGCTTAATAATTTGTAACAATTCGATTCATAACTGTTACGTTCCTAACAATAATTCTGTGTTCCGTTGTTTATTCTCGAATAATTAAGCACCCAATATTTCCTATTTGACTGAAAATCGTTAATGTACGTGGTAACATATTCTTCGAAACGTTTCTGACTAATTGAACAGGAAATTTGTATTTTATGCTGTTTCTGTATAACATGAAATTTGTTCGGTGACAACATTTCGAATAAATAATGATAGGGCATATATGATCAACGAATTTGCAATACACTTTATTTTAAAACAATTATAAAATATTGAATATCGTTGCAGATATTTATATAAATTTTAGAACATCTTATGTTTACTTTACATCGTTTTAAGTATATTTTAAATACATTTTAGTATATTTTAATACATTTTACAATAGTTTAGTACATTCTGGTACATTTTAATACATTTTAGGACATTTTAGTACATTTTAGTACATTTTAATACTTTTAATACATTTTAGTACATTTCAGAACACTTTACACATATTTTAGTACGTTTTAGTCCATTCCATAAACATAACCTAACATTAGCTTCACGAAACGCATCAAAATGGCGCATTTTAGATGTCTCATTTTAAATCAATGTTATTAATCAATAATGATATAATTTCTTAAGTACATAACTGAAGACTAATACGAATTTTTACATGAATTTTGAAACAAGAAATAATTATTTAAGTTTGCAATTTTTTAAATGATACAACTGCATTTTCATGTTTACAAAAATATATAAAGTATGTAATTATTCACATCGAAGCCCCTCAATTTAAAGATATTTAAAATTCATCATAAATCAGTAGGAACATGATTGCAAATAATAGAATATTCTTAAAAGAAGAAATGAAAGAAGTAACGAAAAGAATCTGAAACTCTCCAAGTATAAACTAGATTCTGATCAGAAATTGTGAAACTGAATGCGATATAGATGTTGCGATAGCTGACTTGCATAAGTCCAGCAGAAATTCATTAATGCACTCATTTCAAACTTTTTCAATTTCTTTGTCATGGATGCATGAATTGGAAAGAGCTCATTATTATAAACGTTGCCTTTGCATTTAAAACCATCACCTGAATAAACTTACCAGTTCAATCTTTGCCACGCTTTCTGAAAGTCGCTCGGTTATGAAAATACTCGCAAACTCTATTTTCTGGGTAAATATTTAGGTTTAAGCTCATTTTTACAATATTTCAAAAATTTAGGACATTGAAATTTCAATTCCCTTTTCACTGTTTTAATCAAATTTGAAAATGGCTTTCGTAATTTTATATTGTGACTATTCTGTATTATTTATATTAATCATATATATTGGTATTAATTTGTTTAAACATCATGTATACTTATAATAAATTATAATTAAATGTAATATCAATAATAATTATTAAATGTATACAATACTTATAACAGTTTTAATTACATGTATAGAATACATACAATAATTTTAACTACATGTTATAATAAAAATACACATATTGAATATTATATATCATCCTTTACTTACTTCTTCACTCAAACCAAATTAAAACCTGTCCACATTACGCCCATCCATATTAAACCATATCAGATCTGTCCACATTAGACATGTCCACGTCAGACCTGTCCACATTAGACTCATACACATTAGAGCTGTCCACATTAGACCTGTCCACATTAGATCCATCCACATTAGAGCTGTCCACATTAGACCTGTCCACATTAGACCTATCCACATTAGAGCTATCCACATTAGACCTGTCCACATTAGATCCATCCACATTAGAGCTGTCCACATTATGCCTGTCCAGTATTCAGTCAAATAACGTTAAAAATTAGTGAATGTTCGTAAAGATTGATCAGAATGTTGTATGCAGGCAAAGTAACTTCGGATGCAGATTCGAAAAGTGGATTACACGCTAATCAAGCAAAGAACGCATAAAAGCTATTCGGTTCGAAATAGATTTTCATTGCGTGGCATACGGAACGTGCCGTGCATCGTTGAGCCACTCGACGAAATAATTGAGTTAACTAACGCTATTATCCAAGTACAATGCTAAATAGTATAATTGACTTAAGTGAGAGAGTTGAAGAGAGGGAGAGCCGGGAACGGGATGAGACGGAGATAGGCACCGTTGAAAGAACAGGCCGAAAGTAGTAAAGGACGAGGGGTGTTACTTTTTCACTTTACTTTCATAACTGAAACCGTTGAATATTAATGCCTGCAGGCATGGTACTTGGGAGCTTCTTAGCAGAAGAAGCGGCCATCTCCGCGAAATGGAAATGAGAAAATTATAAAAGTAACTAGATAAATTGTGAATAAAGACCATTATTGATACGCGGTAGTTGCTGAAAAGAATATCGTAATATTAAACGGGTGATTTAGAGTCCCGATGGAAACTGCGGAAGACCGAGCCACGCGTGAACTTTTCAATGGCCTTAGATTCAATTTCAGATTGTCTATGAAGTTGGTAATCTTTGACTGGACTTTCGTTCCGATTCGAAACGGAGATAAGCAAAGCTGTCCAAATGGACCGCCTGATGACAACGATTCGATTATGATATCATTTAAATTTCCCGCCAACGAGCGATGCCTATCGCTGAATTATTGAACCTACGCTGTTCATAATTGCTTCTCAGCGTTTTAAGAAAACTTCAATGACAGATAACGGAATTTGTTTTTAATGGAATGTTCATTACCGAACATCCATGGGATTTACTTGAATGCGATTTTTTAGGAGAAAATAATTTTAGTATCTTTTTTGGAGTAGTATGGAATTTGAAAGTAAATGTTTTTAAGAATGTTTTTTTATTTTAAAAATTGCATAATTTTTACAGTTGAATTATCAATTTATCAAATTATCAGAATATCAAATTCTAGAGTTCACTTTGCACCTAAACTTCCGTCCTTACCTAACTTCCAAACTTGAAGCACAAAAGCAATCGAGTCGCAGAAATCCTCAAGCATAAAAATTTCCCGTTTTCTGATCACCACCAAATAAATTTCCTCGAATTTGCATTCGAGCAATCCTTATTCGTTCAAAATGGCTTCCTCCAGTATTAAGTTCAGAGTGCGCCACGTATCTCGACCCACATGTGAATCCGTAAACGTGTTAAGAACGTAAAATTTTCGCATCTTTTCAACCGGGATTCTCAAAATGTCCGACCATCCGGACATTTGCATTGTTTAGCCCCGATTTTATGACCGCCATCTCGCTCTCCTCTTTTACGACTGGCTGCGGCTGATATTTGATTGGTTATATCACTGACAGATAAGACTTCCAAGCTTTGACCATAAAAAGAACTAGTCAGTCTATTTGCAAGGGAAAATAGCTGCCAAGCAGATGTCTCGTATGATAAACTTCTCCGCAGACGCGTATTTGATTTATTCCGACGAAGTACAGCTTGTATTCAAAGGACTTGTCTGTCCCGATCGTTTGTAATCTACTGTTGATATCTATGATTCACTGCACCACACTGCGGTAATTTACCGCCGTGGGTAATTCATTACTAAGGCTGTTCGTTAACATAGGACTACATGTGAACGGGGCGGGGAGCACAATGTATGCAAGGTCCCAAATCTCCAGGAAGCGGGATAAAGACGAAACAGTTCTACTCACTTAAATATTTACATTCACTTTTCATGACGCATCTTTTCGTTGTTAATTGAATTCATATCGTTATTATTAGAGGGAATTTTTCTGAGAGATCACAAAACTTGCAACATTCATGGAGAAATCTGGATTGACACTTTAAAGATTATCAGTTTGACCAGCTATAAGGAGATAAAGATAGAGAGGTTACTAGATGTTCATGCATTTCTAGATCGAGGTCGCAAAGTATAAATAACCCATGTCACCCGTCTATTACTTTGTAGATAAGTGCATAAACAAACCTAGACCGGGATGACATTTTCGAGATTAGAACATGAGAGGACAGTTTAAGACTGAAATGCCAGCACACGTTTATGAATCTCATTTTTCTTTGTAAAACATAATAATGAACGATGAGGTTCTTCATTCAAAGGTATTCGGGAAACTAATTTCGACAAGAAATTTCTTCTGCGATGTATTACAAGGGACGAAGAAAATTCGTACTCGGATCTACGTTGAAAGTCATCAGACGTGATACGAGCGACAGAGTCAGATGGATGAAAGAATGATAGCGAGAGCGGGTGACAGGGTGGATGCGAAAAAAGAAGAGGATGAAATGCAAGATCGAAGAAAGAGCAAGAGGCACAAAGTCGTCGACGTAGCAGCGTCGTTTTCTCGGCAAGTTTTCAGCTCCGGATGGATATGCAAGGAAGGAAGTTTGAAAAAGCGAGCGGCTTCGTTGCTCGTTGCCTAAGAACCGTCGTTTCATTGGTCGAATAAAGTCCGTCACCGTGCTACCCGTTCTATTACCGACGGTAGGTACGCGATGGTGTGGTTCCGCCTTAATGTGCGGCCTGGATTTATCTGGTAGTAATCAATCGTGTGGCGGGAAACGAGCGGATTACAAGGGCGCAATATTTATCATGTCAAACGGTTCATTTGCATGATTTATGTCTCGTCGAACGCTGGAAATGGAGGATTATTTATGTGGAATTCACGGTCGCATACCTTCCCACCTGCATAATGATCTCGAATTCCACGATCTTGGAATTCCTTCGTTAAACCTGCTCCAGACAGCCGATGCCTCTGGAACACTTTTAACGCTGAAATTAAAAATGTCTGAGAAACTTTCTTACCGCAACGCCCTCGGAATCGTTCAAATTAAGTCGCTGTGTGGTAGAAACTCGGTTCAAGCCATATTTTTATTCAGTCATAAAGCTGTTTGTAATATATACCTTCACTAAATAATTCACAGCTTATAAATAATTTAATGTACATCACTTTTACCTGGTATAAATATCTATTTCAAATAATTTGTGTCAACTTCAAAATGGCTACCTATAATGGCTGCTAAATTGTTCAAATTGCATCATTTGATGGAGATGATGTTAAAAATTCATCTTTTTTTATCAATTCAAATTATCAGTAATATATTGTTTTGTTAAATCATTTACAGTTTATTAATAATATACATCATTTTTGCATAGTACAAAACTGTATTTGAAATAATTTATGCTGTCACATTGAAGTTTAAAATGGCTAAAGAAAATGGCTTCCAATGGCAGCTGAATTAAATTAAATGAGTTTATGTAGATTTAGTTAGAAAAACATCTTTTGAGCATTTTAAACAGACGTCACTAATTTTTACTGTAGTTTCAAGACCTTTCAAATTTTTGTTAAGTCGAAATCAGTTCATTAACTAAGTTTGGAAGTCGAAGTTATATATGGAAGTTCGATTAGTTTAATTGAGAAGTTTAAAAAGTTCTATTTGCAAAAAACTTATAGTACCTCGAAAATTGTAATTTTACCCTGTAAGACGATCTTTGAATGCATATGGAAATGTGGAAACTCTAATCAGAACTTTTTAAATGGTTTTCCTAAATTTTAATTACTAGATCTATTGGTTTGTGTAGGTGTGCAACATAAGGATAAAGAATGTGAGAAAGTTAGCTCAATTTTTTAGCTCGTAATTTTCATTTAAAAGTTCCCAAATTTGAATACCCTCTACTTTGCATATTATACAAAAATGTTTCAAAATTTGTAAATTTGTGACTTCGTAAATTTTCAAATTCTCAAACTGAACTATTATATTTCCAAATCTCTGAAGGTCCAAATTCTAATATTTCTGAAGGTACAAATTTTCAAATCCTCAAATTTAGAATTTAAAAAGATTTTAATTACAAAATTTGGAAATCGTAATATTTCTGAACTCTCAAATCTCAAAATCCCTAAGACTCCAAATCTTCAAATCTTCAAATCTCCAAATCTCCAAATCTCCAAATCCATAAATTTATTTCACACATTTTTACCCACGAAGACAAATATCATTCACAAACATGTACAACGCGAACGGCAATAAATTCACACGTATTTTCTAACTCTAGTTTCCGGCTATTCCGAAAATGACGTAGTGGATACATTAAGATGAAACGGTGTAGTTATTCGATAATGATCCGTTGAATAATTATGATAGTAATTACACTGCCATAAATAGAAAAGTAAATTGGAAACGGGTGCTGATTTTGTGCGGCAGAGTTAATTTCAGCACAGTAATCGGAGATTAATTATGACGTCACGTGCGTGTATCATTTGCAACAGATTTCGCGCACATTAAATTCATAATTCGTTGATAAATTAACCAGAATTCCCAGCTGCTTAATTTATGCAGGCAAATACGGTTCAAAATTAATTGGAATATTCTTGATTTTTCGTCAGGGTAGACGTCTAAATAGATGATTCCAACCAGGGAATTGGTACGCTGATCAAACACAAGAATACGTTCTGAAACCGTAATGAACGCAAAATTATATATTATAAATGTTGCGTTACATGTTACAATATTCTACAATAAATCTGTTTAAAATATTTTTCAACGTTTATAAACCCATAGGAAAATAATTTATCGAACATAAAAATTTGTCGAATAATTATAGAAATAATTTCATTCAATTTTATACAATTGAATCAAAATAATTATTAACCCTTAACACTTCATCAGAATACTTGGCACATTTGGACGTTTAAGACCCTAGCTACTAAAAATGTTTCTTACAAACCTACTCATTATTTTAACCTGAAAGAAATTATAAATAATCCTTGAAAATTGTCTCAACACATTTCGCAACCGATTTCAGTAAATCGTCGAATATGAAAAAAATTCAGAAACGTGAAAATTTAAAAAGTGTTAAAAAAAAATACGAAATCTTTTTCGATTTTAAAGAGAATTTTAGCTGAGCACTTGAGATATGTTTCAGGAAAAAGATAAAAACTCCATAGTTTCAAGAAAGGTATTTATTCAGATTTTCAGGATATAAAGTGGCTAAAATTGAAGCTAAATTGGCTGGGGTCGTTTCATACCCCAGTGTGACCGTTAAGGGTAGAAGTAATATCAGACCTCCATGCTGTATGATAAACAACATAATTGTTTCATTTATCTACGATGAAAACATCGAAAGAATTTTGCTTTCTATTCACAAAAGAGCAACTGTTCAAACTTACAATATCAAAATATTTTAGAAAATTATTTCAACATGTCGCGTAACTGAACAAAAACTGCTATGTAAAGAATTTGATGGGTTGAGTAAACGTGCAAATTTTCAAGAGAATTTTTTGAACAATTTCCGAGATATTTTTGGTGCGCCTTTTAAAAATACAGTTCCGTTCAGTGAATTTCGAAACGGTTTTATTTTGTTAGGTTGCATGTTATCTGTAACTTCCGCTATTTTCCACGGTTCTGAAAAACGTTTGGAGAAATCATATTTGTGTAATGGTTCAAAAAACAGAAATTCTGAAAATTTGTGAATGTCTCAATCTATTTGGGAAAATACTTGAGTTTGTTACTTGGATGATTCAAGAATTTGGAGATTTAGGGATTTGGGGATTTAGGGACACTTTTAGAAGGTTAGTAATTTGGGAGGTTAGTGATTTGAGAACTTAGGGTATTTTGAAATTTGGGGATTTAAGGTTGACAATTTGGAAATTTGGTAATTTGGTAATGGGAAGATTTAAAAATTAATTAATGTGGAAATTTGGGATTTTAGGGATTTGGGGAATTTAAAAATATGAGAATTTGGAAATTTGATTGATTGGAAATTTGGGTGTGTAGAAATTTGAGAATAAGGTAATTTGAGAATGTGGAATATTAAGAATTTGAAAATTTGGACACTGGGAAGTGTGAGAATTTGAGAATTAAAAAATTTTAAAACTTGAAAATTTGAGAACTTGAGTGTTAAATTTCCATGTAACCTAATTTTCAAAAAATCTCCTAAAACCCCTACAAAATGAGTGAAATCCTGAATCACCCTTATATCTCCACACATTTCCAGCAAAATCCGTACATTACCAACAACAAACCTGCGTTTCACATCCTCGAGAACTTTTTTCATAACAACTACTATTACGTATTCATTTCCAAACAGATCACAAGATTTCGCATTAAACATGTCATCGACGCAATGGCGCGTATTTTATCGCTTCGTTGTCTCTCGTTTAATATCACCATTCTAGGTCACAAAACAGTTTTAACATTAATCAGTAATATAACGTGGTGGAAACCCGAATCCAGTTGCAACCACTGCATAGTGCGTGTTGCATGTAATGCCGCGTACGAATTAATAATAGAACCACACTGGTACTATGTTTCAACCATGACACGTAAAATTAGTTCAGTCTGCCGGAAGCTTTAGAGGATTTTTCATTCTTAGCATGAATGTAAATCCCCTTTCAACTAAACCTCATGGCACCGTGTCCCTCGCCCTCCTGCCTCCGATATTTTTCCGCCACTTTTTTTCAACAATTTATACGCACGATTTATAACCTGTGTTCAACACACTATTAAATCTTACGTGCCATTATTGAGAATTTATTCGAGCATATGCAAATCGAAGATAAGAAAGATTCGTCGGGGAAAATAACGTTTACGAAATAATTTTCTTTCTCCAATGAACTTCACATAATCGGGAATATATTGAGAGATGTTTTCATGTGCAAAGTCAGATACATACTTCTGAAAATATTGTCAAATATTATGATAGTTCTGTTATATTCAACTTTAAGTGTTCATCAGTTTCTGTAGGTCCAAAGGTTTCGTTAAGTGTCCATAAGTTTCCATGAATAAGTGACAAGTTTTGATCATCTTTCAGTATGTTAGCACAAATACATTATTTGTGGGATGACTCCTTTCCTTAAGATTCTATAATTGTTTACAAAGTTATATGATGTTTATAGGTTGCTCTGACTGTCCACACGTGTACATGAGTTTATAAGTTATAAGTGTTCACATGTGTGCATATATCCATATGTGTCTACAAGTGTCCACATGTGTGCACATATCCATCACTATCCACAAGTGTCCACATGTGTGTATATATCCATCAGTATCTACAAGTGTCCAAATGTGTGCATACATCCACGAATATGTACAAGTGTCCACACGTGTGCATATATCCATCAGTATCTACAAGTGTCCACATGTGTGCATATATCCATCAGTATCCACAAGTGTCCACATGTGTGCATATATCCATCAGTATATCTGCAAGTGTCCACATGTGTGCATATACCCATCAGTATCCATAAGTGTCCCCAGGTGTACATGCGTCCATAAGTATATATAAGTATCCACAGGTGTACATGTGTCCATAAGTATCTATAAGTATTCATAAAGCTTTACAAATGATCATAGACCTCTATAAATAACCATAAATTTCCATAAACCATCAGATGATAAGTTTCATCTTCGTTCACTATTTTAGCACAAATACAAGACCTGTATTCGTGTCCATAAGTCACTATAATTGCCCATAAATCTATATAGTGCCTACAGCTTTCTATAAGTTAATTGTCCATAAATACAGTGTCTACAAGTTTCTATAAATGTCCACAAGTATCAATGTCCAAATGTTCACAGATTTCTATAAGATAAATCATAAACGACAAGATGACAAATTTCAAGCATTCTATCACAAATACAAGATCAGATACATAAATCTTCTTATGAACCACAGTCAATAACTTTCTATAATTGTCCACAAACTTATAAAGTGTCTATAGCCTCTATCCATAATAGGTGTCCACAAAAATTAAAGTAACTTCACCATATCACAAATACGCAATTTATGAGAGCTCAAAGAATCATCACCAAAACCGTTATAAAACAAACTAAATGGTCGACCGAAATCGATAATGACTATTTATCAAGGAACCCCCGTTAAGCTTCTTGATAATAAACCACTGAGCAACCGTGATGGCTTATCTTAGGCTTAGTGTGTTCTCTGCTTCCAGTACGGGCTAACTTATCAAGATCCTCCTTCAAAGCTTCTTTTCTACGGACTCGTTCCAACCATCATCTTCTCTTTCTCTTCATCTTCACATTCCCCGGCCTGTTCATCGAATCCGTCGCTTTTCGATCGCGTTTCTTTCTTCCCGGGCTTGTTTCGCCCGGAGAAGCTTGTGTTGGTAAGCATTTGCCAAGAGACAGAGATAACAAGGATCGGAGAGATCCAAAAATCCTCCATGGCCTTTCTAGCGCGTCGTTATAAGCTTAACGACACCCTTCGCGTCTGAAGCCTCTTGTAGATCGCCATCATTCTCCTTCTGATCTTCCGATCGTCTCTAGACAATTTTATCCACCACACAGTGCTTATAGGAAATTATTGACAACATCTCAGTAAGGGAACAATAAACGAAAATCATTTACATAGTCATTGCAAATGTCCGGTATAAATATCCGAATTCGCGGACGAATATTGAAATGAATTTAAAGTTTGAGCCATTGCACAAGAACTCCGTGAACAAAGAATTTCCATGGCCGTTTATAGCAACGTACCGATCGTTTAACAGCACAAAACATCCGCGAGTAAAAAGGAGAGCCCGCGTGAAATACGCTCCTGCCGTCATGTTACATTTAATTGCAGGAGCTAACAAGCGGAGGATATCAAAAAATGATAAAACGTTTCGTTTCGCAAAAACGTTTCGGCGTACGAACGCGACCCATTGTTCTCGTTCTGAAGATGGATCCGAATGTGTTATAACACGTTTCTATAATACGTATTATGCATCGTTGTGTCAGTGCACGGGCAACCGAGCGGACGAGCAAAGCCCCGTCACGAGCGTCTGCTCGTCAGAGCAACCGAATCCCACGTTACGGGAGTGGATTATAATTGGACGTCGATATATCCTCGTTCCTCTTGCATTCTGTTAGCCCGGCATCCACATACGTACACGTATTTATAACGAGATGTAGCTGCATTTAAGCAGGAGCCTCGGGAACGCGCATTCTTTGATCCGTGCACGTATTTCGCGTTACAGGCAGCTGGCCGCTTCGGAGCTGTCCAATCAGCGCCACCTACCTGCCCGTACAGTATTTTACACGCTTTGGCCATTTTGCGGCTGCCCCTATCTCCCTTACTTTCTCTCGCCTCGTATTTATGTATTTTTTGTCTCTCTTTCGAAAGGCATCGCACTACGAAGTCACGTTCCTAGCTTAACAAATGCACTGTATTTCGCTGTTCTCTGCATAACCACCCCTTCACGCGGATATTTCTCTTTCCCAAATCAGCTTGCAGACAGTACGTCTACCGACACGTGCACTGGCTCGTCACTTAGACGTACACGTTAAGCCAATCGACTTGAATTATTCCGGAAGATAATGCGCTCTGTGCGATGCAATGTGGGACATTGTTAGAGAAACCGCGGACGATGCTGCGAAATGCAGCCTCAGTAACTCCGATGCCTCGATACTAATTCGAAGCTATAGGAAATTGTTCATTTAACCTTTCATATTTTTACATTTTTAAACTTTCACATTTTTCTTATTTTTAACCTTGTACATTTTCGTCTTCAAACTCTGACATTTCGCATATTTTTAACCTCACATATTTTCGTCTTCAAGCTTTGACCGTTTGCATATTTTTAACCTCACATATTTTCGTCTTCAAGCTTTGACATTTTGCATAATTTTCATATTCAAAAACAAATGTAAAGTTTTATAATTGTATCTTCAGAGAGAAATTGTTGATTAGGGATTTGTTGAATTGTAGTTTGAGAAATAATTTTTTCTTGGAAAACTTCTTTCTGATCGATCGCAGTTAGGTAAGGTGATCGATTTCTCGAAACCTATTGCATGCACACGAGACGGGATAGATAATATTAAAGTAGCCCATCATGTTTGTCAACTTAATGTAACCGTGACGTATGATACTGATCGATGAGCACGTCCTAAATCGAGCCATATTACTTTACGTAATAACACTTGAAAATACTGGTATACATTCGCTAGTAATAAAAGCAGCCCAAATTTAATGCATGTGCACACGTGACACGATAATGTGTGTACATATGGCATTAACTGTTGCAATGTTTCTATTACTAAATGAAACGTAAACATTTTAATTTTCGTAAACATTTTAATTATTCGTGAATATATTTAGTTGAATTGTTACGGGCCTGTTAGCGAATAAAATATGTACTGAAAATGTATGTACGTGTATGCACTTGTGTGGGTGGAAGGAATTGCAGGAATATACACAGGTATTCTGAATTTTGTATTTCATGTAATAATCGTTTTGCTATTTTGCAAAATAAATTTCAACAAGAGAAAATTTTGGTACCCTTCAATTTTTTCTAGTTTCTATTTCTGTTAATACTAATTAATTTTTTTAAATCGCTTTTAAAAACTGTAAAGTCTCAAAATTAAAAAGTTTCTCTGAAATTCAAAAATTTCGAAGTCTCAAATTTCCAAAATTAAAAAATTCATAAATTCTGCTTCAGGATAATTTTTATTATATAAGGGGGTACATATAATATTTTGTTCTACATAATCAATTGAAAGTGAATATAGTAGGTATACATGGATGTTTGCATGCTACGTAAGTATTAATCTAAATGTTTTCATTGTAGGTTGTATTAAATTCCTTTCACAGAAGAAATATTACTCTGTGTTTCCTCTATTGTAGTCAGAACATCCTATTTGCTTGTAATATCGTTTATTCCAAGATTTCAGATCTCGTGCTTCACGTAGAAGCTTCATGGGGTTTGAATATCTGAGACCTATGATGGTGGATCAAATTGCTAAGGGTTGTTCTGAATACTAATTTTTAACGATACCAACTCTTCTTTTGTGAAATTCTGCGATCTTGTTATTTGTGGATATAGTAACTTTTAAGTGGTTGGAAATTCGGAAATTTGGACATTTGGGAATTTTGAGATTTGGAGATTTGGAGATTTAGAGATTTAGAGATTTAGTGATTTCGAGATTTCAACATTTGGAAATTTGGAGATTTCAAGATTTCGAGATTTGGAAATTTGGAGTCTTAGAGATTTGGAGATTTCAAGATTTGAAAATTTGGAGATTTAGAGATTTAGAGATTTACAGATTTGGAGATTTTGACTTTTAGAGATTTGGAGATTTTTACTCTTAGAGATTTGGAGATTTGGCAATTTAAAGATTTGGAATTTTATAAACTTGGAGATTTGGAGTCTTAGAAGTTTGGAGATTAATGATTTTATTCTATAAAATCTTGCAAGTTTAGAAATTTGAAAATTATTAGATTTCAAGATTTGGAGATTTTAGAATTTGAAAATTTAAGAACTTAAATACTTTAAAAGTTGGGCAATTTGCAAGCAGGAAATTTTGACTTCAAGTATGGTCATTTGTAAAACTAAAAATTTGAAAACTTAGTAATCTGAAGATTTCATCATTCGGTAATAATTTTCAATAATTATTTTATAAAGTCTATACTTCTATTTTTGTTACAATTCTTATTACATTTCTTTAACAACAGTGCTATTAACTTTCAATATACATATTCTCCAATAAACGTATAAAATAACTAGTAATTAAATTGAGCCACATGTGTCCACATTCCTAGATCCCCAAAAAATTACTGCATTATTATTGAATAAATATTTGAATGCATAATTTCGCGAAGTAGCAGTCTGAGAACCACTGCTCGCCTGATAATCAAACGACTAACACATGCCTCACGCATGTAACCCCGCGAAAGATTAAAATCAAGATTATAGTACAAGACCCTTAAAAGCAAAGAGCCATTATTTGGCTCAGTTTAAAGAAAGAATATTCCCCGTGAGCGTACTCCGTTCGCAAAGGGTTAACAGTGTTTGCAGTAAATCTCGAGGAAAACTAAAGCTCGGTGCTAGTTCCATTTTATCTGCATCTTTCCATTTCTTCGGCCTCGCCTTTCGTTCATTTCCGTCTGATCCCTGTTGTTCCCGGGGTTCTCTCTTTTTTCGTTCCTCGTAGTTTCCGGCAGGACGCTGCGGATTACCAGCAGTGTGTATGCGGGCCCGGGACCAATCTCGGTGGAAATTCAAGGCGAAAGGTCTCGGATCGGCTTTGGCGGGCTTGGAAATTGCCGTAGCGTAATCAGCCTTGGCCCTCGACCTATAGCCACCTTTGTCCCTCACTCGGCTTCTTTCCCGCCGTTACGTTTATTGCCGGTCGACCGAAACGTTCCGAGAACGTGAACAGCCACGGCTGGCCGCGATGCAAATGCGAAATACTCGGAGGATGGCTCGGGGCGGTACGGTGACGTGGATCGCGTGACTTCGAGCCAGCCGTTTCGTACACCTCGTGAGAAAATCACCCGGGCGAAAGTTCAAGGAAAGGAATAAAGTCGGTGACTCAGCCGGGACTTTCTTTTGACGTCGATTTTTCGTGAAAAACCACGCAGCCCTAATTTCGACGACGGTCAGAGATTGAGACAGCGCACGCAATTTCTTAGGAAACTCGCTGATAAATCGCGCCTCTTGGCAACCAACGTGATACGCATTGTTGTATCGATGCAAAAGTTATTTACCACTTTCGAGAAGTTTTATGCAGGTTGAAAGGTTTATAAGCGCCTTAGATAGCTAAAATTGTGATGTGGACAAAGATGGTTTGGTGATATGACACTAGAACTAGTTTGCATTAGTCAACAACTAGTTTACGTTAGGTTCCAACTAACGTTAGGTACTAGTTAGTATTAAGTACCAACTGGGTTACATTAGTCAACAACTAGTTTGGTTGTACAGTACGTTACTCTTAGCTCCTACCTTTGGATCACATAGGTGATGTGAAGGGTTGTATGTTTGAAAAAGGATATGTTCATATAGGGAATGTTCCAAATGGTACAACAGTTAAGCAGGTGAATATAACACTAAATGAACAAGTGTTTCCGATAGGTCAAATTGTGATGTGGACAGCAAGGATGATTTGGTGAAATGAGACAAGAACTAGATTGCATTAGTCAACAACTAGTTTATATTAGGTTCTAACTAACGTTAGGTACTAGTTAGTATTAAGTACCAACTGGATTACATTAGGCAACAACTAGTTTGGTTGTACAGTACATTACTCTTAGATCCTACCTATGGATCACACACGTGATGTGAAGGGTTGTATGTTTGGAAAGAGATATGTTCATATAGGGAAGTTGTATGGGGAATTTTACAAGTAGTACAACAGCAGGTGAATATAATACTAAATGTACAAGTGTTTCTGATAGGTCAAATTGTGATGTGGACAGCAAGGATGATTCGGTGAAATGAGACTAGAACTAGTTTGCATTAGTCAACAACTAGTTTATATTAGGTTCCAACTAACGTTAGGTACTAGTTAGTATTAAGTACCAACTGGGTTACATTAGGCAACAACTAGTCTGGATGTACAGTACATTGCTCTTAGGTCCTACCTATGGATCACACAGGTGATGTGAAGGTTTGTATGTTTGGAAAGGGATATGTTCATATAGGGAAGTTGTATGGGGAATTTTACAAGTAGTACAACAGCAGGTGAATATAATACTAAATGAACAAGTGTTTCTGATAGGTCAAATTGTGATGTGGACAGCAAGGATGATTCGGTGAAATGAGACTAGAACTAGTTTGCATTAGTCAACAACTAGTTTATATTAGGTTCCAACTAACGTTAGGTACTAGTTAGTATTAAGTACCAACTGGGTTACATTAGGCAACAACTAGTCTGGATGTACAGTACATTGCTCTTAGGTCCTACCTATGGATCACACAGGTGATGTGAAGGTTTGTATGTTTGGAAAGGGATATGTTCATATAGGGAAGTTGTATGGGGAATTTTACAAGTAGTACAACAGCAGGTGAATATAATACTAAATGAACAAGTGTTTCTGATAGGTCAAATTGTGATGTGGACAGCAAGGATGATTCGGTGAAATGAGACAAGAACTAGATTGCATTAGTCAACAACTAGTTTATATTAGGTTCTAACTAACGTTAGGTACTAGTTAGTATTAAGTACCAACTGGATTACATTAGGCAACAACTAGTTTGGTTGTACAGTACATTACTCTTAGGTCCTACCTATGGATCACACACGTGATGTGAAGGGTTGTATGTTTGGAAAGGGATATGTTCATATAGGGAAGTTGTATGGGGAATTTTACAAGTAGTACAACAGCAGGTGAATATAATACTAAATGAACAAGTGTTTCCGATAGGTCAAATTGTGATGTGGACAGCAAGGATGATTTGGTGAAATGAGACAAGAACTAGTTTACATTAGGTAACAACTAGTTTACGTTAGGTTCCAGTTAATTTACGTTAGGTACCTACTAGTTTGTATTAAATATCACTCGTCCCATGATTACCATAGCGTTGATATTGCTCAAAAAGAGAGGTCACTCTAAAACCCTATTCTGACAACGAATTCATGCCTATGTACGTACAGGCTAAACCGTGCTAGATACGACTTTTTGTCAAGGAATCAAACTTTCTTAAAATGGGCCAAAACCCCCAGAAAAATAGTCAAAAGTGCCAAAAGGTGGCTAGTGAGCGATTTAGAAGGGAGGGCGGGTACCAGCGAGCGACGGCGCATCTTATAAAATGAAGTTTTCTATTTAATTTTAAAATCGTGCAACAAAAGTCTTTCAATAAATAGATTACACGGCAAATATTAACAGTTGCCTTTGACCTCGCTGTTATCACAACGTTAATGCAACCGGAATGAAAAACCAAATTTCATATACAGAAACGTGTTACGAAATGAAATTTCCTGTTTCTAAAATCGTACAATTCGTTGTATGGCTCGAAGTATTCAACGAATTCGCGGTAACACAAGTTGCATTCAACATTCAAGAATTACAAAAGAGAGTGCGAGCTTGAATGCGGCAGCCGTTCCGGTGAATCTATGCTTTCAATGCAAATCACATCTTAATAAATGCAGATCGATGTTTCCTTCGGCGGGAAAAGAATACAAAAAAGCGGGAGAAATGGAAGTTGGAAAGAGGGCGCAAGGGGTTGAACGAAGAAGAGGAAGAAGGGAAAGTGGAATGTAAGTGTGTGCTTAAGTCGTACCACACCTTAATGGTCCCAGCAGGGAATGGAAACAAGGGGAGTTTAATTGCAGAAAAAAGGAAAAGCAATCAGTACCACGCCTTACTTTCCGCCGTAACTCGTACACGGAATAGAACGTCGACTTTAAATAACAAAAAATAAAAGAAAGAGTCCTTTGATGCAATTCTGTTTTAAACGCCTTAGCAAATGTCGAGGATTTGCGAGTACAGAATTTTAAGCAAAAATTATTAAATATTATTATATTATTTTCTTATAGAGAGAAGAAGAGTATTTTCTAGTAGAGTTAACATTGTATTTAGATTTCTGAATATGAAATATTTTTGAGGGGTAGTTATATATTATTGAAGGGTAAATATTTTTGTATGGTACAATTTTTGTCGAATCTAAATTATATAATTTTTACATTATTGTACGCTGTAAAATATTCTGAAATATTTCTCATATTATATCTTATATCTCAAAATATTTTTGAGGGGTAGTTGTATATTATTGAAGAGTAAATATTTTTCAAAAAAAAAATAAAGACACAACTTAATTTTTATAAGAATATCACTTTCTTGCCGGAAACGCGTCCATTTTTGTATTGTGACCAATTGTGCTCTTCTAAACACATCACGCGCCAACTCGCGTGTTGACATCGGTGCGTCATCCAAAATGGCTGCGTTAAACGGATAAGAATGCTTGTCGTCGCTCCAGAATCTGTTAAAACGCGGAGAATTGAAACAGAAAGAGCTTGACACTTCAAGGCATCGTAAACGGCTTTTTAATATTCTACAAACTGAGTGAATATCAATGAGATTCTCAACGGGGGTCTTACAATATTCAGGTTAAGGGGATTCGATCTTGTAGGCAACTTAAAGTCGTTCCAAAGAAATACGCTCTTCTAAGCGTAAGATGGATTCTTACTCAGAGAGGTCGACAGAAACAATCCTCGTATACTCTCCATCTCAACGTTTTGCGATACTGTTGTCATAACGAAGTCAAGAAATGCGATCTTCGGATCGCCGTCCTTTTTTCTCCTTCGGTTTCTCTCATGGAGACGTTGCTCAAATTGCGTTCGAGCAACGTGATCTTAACAGTAGTCGTGATACTATTCGCGATCTTTATGATTGTATACTATTGAAGGTGTTCATTTGGTTTACTGTTTCTCATGTTTTCAATTTATTCGCTGTGGGACACATTCGAGGCGGAGAATTAAGGAGAAACATTTTCACATTTGCATACTTTATTTTATAGTTTGAGGTGACAATTGGTAATTCGGAAATTTGGGTACTTCGAAATTTGGAAATTTACAAATTCGATCATTTTGAGATTCAGAAATTTCAGATAGTAAAAACTTAATTAAGTTACAGAAAAGCATTGAATATTTACAAACATAAGAATTATGAGAATTGAATCTTGAAAGTTGAATAATCACAAAATACGAAAATTGAAGTGCACCATTAAATTACCAGAGTTATAGTCTTTGTTTTCCCCGATTTTATGCCGTGTTTCGAGGATTTTGTTCCGCGGTACAAGAGAATTGAATCGCGTATTGAAAAGAACGACGTCACTCTATTCGCAGACAGTTTCTGAATACTAAGACAGTAATTAACTGTACGGAAGTTTGGAATCTTCCTCAACGAGGCTAACTATCGCGACACTTTAAATTAAATACGTAGGAACAAAAAACGAAATTTAATCTTTATCAAAGTTCATCTTCATGTTAATGCATTGTGTCTTCTCAATTTTACGAACGAAACTTTAATGATCTTAATATAGCACCGTATTTTCATGCAAATGCTCGTGAATTAAAGAATATTTAATATGTATGTAAATTTCGAATAAATGTAGTTTACATCATTGTAATTATCAATATTTACAATTATCAAATTATATAATTTACATAATTATCAAATTATATAAATTATTATGAATAATTTGATAATTATAATTATGTAAAATATATTTCAATGATCAAATTATAAATAATTTGTCAATTTATAATTATCAATATTTTATATTCATTATTTTTTTTTTCGAAAGAAAATTTTAGAAGAAAATGTAATAAATTTGTTAATTACTGCAATATGTATCATTTTTCAATCGATCGCATTCTGGGATGAAAATTTGTGTTTGTTGTTGATAAATATACTCAATCATTTTTAAAGTAATTCCATTTTGGGCGAAGATTGACGATTATTATTAATAAATGTATTCAATAAGTTTGCAGATAATTAACGTTTATTTGTAGATTTTGAGCGGTATTCATTTGCTTGAAATAATATTGACATTTCCTGACGATATTATTACATTTTAGGTTGTTTAATTTAATTTGTTCGATTACGAGACACCTGTTAACAATTGTGGAAATTATGGGTTTTTTAAATTTTAACTTTTCAACTGCTGTTTTCGGATTTTGCAATTTTTAGAATTTTAATTTTAGAAAAATTTGAAGACAACAAATCGAAAAATTGAAAAACTTCAAACATTAAAATAGAAAACTCAAAAATTCAATATCTCCGCATTATACTCACAAAAAAATTGCACCGCCTATAACCACCAAAAATTTACCAGATCCCATCAATAGTAAAAATATAACCATCTCCATAAAAAACAATCGATTAACGTCCGTCCACTAGGACAGCGAAACGTAAACTAATTAAAATCCTGGACAAAATTCCGTGGGTCTATCCAGCAGGAAATTAAAAGAATGCTCTCGTTGGGTTACGGTTCTCATTAAAAAAGTTCGTTTCCTCATTAAGAGGACGCGTTGTAACTCGTTTGGCAAAATTCAAATTGTTACCGTAGTTCTCTCTCTTTCTCTCTCTCACTCTCACTTTTTCGTGGAACATACTATTTTCACTCAACCGTAGCACGAAATCGAGAAATCGAAGCGTCCAGTATTTCTGGAGTATGAAGGATCGCCCCTTGGGGGATCAAGAGAGGATAGATGGCCAGGTTCGGAAGAGCTGTTGGATTGCCTTTAACAGTGGCATCTTTTATTCATTGTGGCTCGCTGTGCGGCTTGACGACTGCGTGAGCTGAGTTTATACACGCCCTAGTTAAACTTCTAACAGCCTGCGGTCTAAGAATCGATCTGTTGGATCTTCCCTTCCACACGCGCGAAAAGAAGTCCTTTGTTAAGGACGATGTCATTACCTTGATACAACTTAACTCGAACCTAAACAAGTTTAACTTTGATCAAGTTTAACTTGATCAAGTGGTGGTCAACTCCTCTGCAAATTTAGAAAAATACCTTATTAATATTTGGTTAGTACTTTATATATTATTATAGTATTCAACTGATGTTCTATCTACTACTATATACTTGTACTACTGTATACTTGTACATAATTATACCGAGTCTAATGAATATTCGGAGACTATTCTATCAATTAGTTTTCTAGTACTCATCTTATTTAACGTCGCCTCCAAACAAGCTCAACGTTGACAAAATGGCGGTCTGTAAAGGACGCAAATTCAATGAAACTAATATTAGGAAAACGTATTAATATTCCTACACTGTTCTATCAATTAGTGTTCTAGTATTCATCCCAACAAATTTAACGTCCCCTCGAAACAAGTTCATCGTTGACAAAATGGCGGTCGTATATAAACGACGCTGTAAATTCAACGAAACTAACTATAGGACGCCTTATTAATTGGACTCTATTTTATTAATTAATATTCTAGTATTCAGCTGATATTCTGTCAGTCACTACTATGTATATTCGAACATAATTAAATTCTAATGTAATTACAGTTAGACTTATAAATATTTGGACAATGTTTGATATTGATGCCATGACATTCTACAATTCTGTATTTTCGTACATAATTAAATTTGTACACAATTAGAGTTAACCTTATAAATATTTGGACAATGTTTGATATTGATATGTTGACATTCTACCTGCAATTCTGTATTTTCGTACATAATTACAGTTTTGTAAAATATTCGTACGCTATTTTATCAATTAGTAATCTATTATTCATCCTGACCCAAAGTTTAACGTTGACAAAATGGCGGTTGCATACGAGCGAACTAAGTAGTTTTCAACTACTAGTGACTCAATACAATAATTAACGTAATATAAAATATCAATATTCCCTACAGTATTGTCAAGTTTTTCTTTCTACAAAATTAATACAACTTTATAATTTGGAAACTTTGTAAGTAACGAAATATATTAATTAACTTGAAAGTAATTTCTAATAAAAAATATAAGATACATTTTCACGAATTTTGTAAATCTAGTATTACAACCTAAATAATTCATGATTAGTTAATTTATATTGCTCTAAAATACAACGTTGATTAATCTGATAAGCTAATTTGACGAATCGTTCAAATGCAATGCCGATCTGTCCTAAAGTTTTGAGTTAGATCGATGGTATAGCATCGGTGAACTATTTTTCCTGAAAATGATTTATTTCTGTCGAAACAACTTTTCCAGAGGTTGGTAAAAACAAACGTTCGAATGATTAATTCGCAATTTTTTTTTAATTAAAAAACACTCTCATATATTCAACCATGTCCACTTTTTCGTTTCAGAAATATTTAGTAATAAACGCATTTTTTGTTCATCGTAGGTGTACGTGGAAATCGATATCCCTTGAATTAAAAACGTATTAATGGACGAACGTTCAATTGATCTGCTGTGTTTCATTTTGGGGATGTTTTGTAGAAAATCGTTCGCTGTTTTATTATACTGGAAAAGTAACAAATTGATTATGAATTTTATGAAGGTTTCGTTAGTGTGAGTAATTCCGTGTGATGGAATCAATTTTCACGTTTTATGTAGTAATTAGTATTTTATGTAATGTGATTTACTATTATTATATTTATTTAAAATGTATAAAATGTCGTACAAAATGTATAAATTGTGATGATTTCAAACCACCGTTACCACTAATTACGTTATTTATATTTACATTATTTATCAACCAATTTTTCATTCAACAGTGATCTATCGCAATGAAGTGCATAATTAGATTCGTCACGAATTTCAACAAAAAATTTGAACGACGCATTAAAATCGTGTTACCTGTTCGAGAAGTCCGCGTCATTGACACAGTTAAAATTTCCCGGAAATGGTACGACCTGTCTGTAAATCAAATTATCGAATCGTAACAAATTGGAACTCGCTAAAACCGGGCGCGCGAAACAGTGCGGCAAGCGTGACATTGTTCTGGTTACCAATATTTGGAGCGAAAAGTGCCAAACTTCGTTTCTAATGCTTCTTCATTTGTTTTCTATTTATTATATTGCACTTTTTGCAGTGGAGAGAGATAGCGGATAATATTTATCGTATGTTGAGTAAGATTTTCTGTGGGCGATGTGGGAATATTGAGATGCGTGTTGTGGATGTGGATATTTGAGCATTTGGGGATAAAGGGATATAGGGATTTAGTGATGTGAAGATTTGGGGACATAGGGATTAGGGGATTTAGTGATGTGGAGATTTGATGATGTGGGAATTTGAGGGTATAGGCATATGGGAATTTGGGGATATGGAGTTTTGGGGATGTGACTATTTGGGGATATGGAGATTTAGGGATGTGGGAATTTGGGGATATGGAGTTTTGGGGATGTGACAATTTGGGGATATGGAGATTTAGGGATGTGGGAATTTGGGGATGTGACAATTTGGGGATATGGAGATTTAGGGATGTGGGAATTTGGAGATATGGAGATTTGGAGAAATTGCACATTGCAAAAATTAGGAAATTGGGAAATTGGGAATTTGGGATTTAGGGGTATTGGAAAATGGGAAATTGGAAATTTGGAAATTTGGAAAATTGGAAAATTGAAAAATCGGAACAGTAGAAAATTGGAAAATTGGGAGATTGGGAATCGGGGAAAATGGAAAATGGGAAATTGGGAATTTGGATAATTGGAAAATTGAAAAATTGAACAAATCGGAAAATTGGAAAATTGGGAAAATGGAAAATGGAAAATTGTGAAATTTGGAAAATTGGAAAATTGAAAAATCGGAAAAGTAGAAAATTGGAAAATTGGGAGATTGGGAATCAGGAAAAATGGAAAATGGGAAATTGGGAATTTGGATAATTGGAAAATTGGAAAATTGAAAAATTGAAAAAATCGGAAAATTGGAAAATTGGGAATCAGGGAAAATGGAAAATGGGAAATTGTGAAATTTGGAAAATGGAAAATTGAAAATTTGGGAACATGAGAATTTAGTGATATAGGAATTCGACAGTTTAGGAACATGGTGATATTGAGATTTAAGTTTTCAGTAATTAGAGTATACATACATTTGGTAATATGTTAATTTGAAGATTTTGGAATATGGTATTGTAGAAATTTGGAAATTTGAAGACGTGGTAGGAATCTGCAGGTATAGAACTTTAAAGATAACTTTATCCAGTACCCATCTTATCATTGCATTTAATTATATCCGTACTGTTGCCCGGCATCTATAATTTTATGACACAAGAGCAGTGACCGTTGACTAAAAAAGATGTTCGTAGAAGTTTAAAAGCGAAAAATGGGTAATTGGGACACGTTTTATTGATCACTTTCAGTCAATTTTATAGAAATGACTATTCACGGTAGCAGAAAAAAGTCGGTCACACATACAGCTTTCCTAGATAAAAATTGGGATAGTTGAAACTACCTACGGTTCCATAGATCTATATATTCTAGCACACTACGGAGGGGCGCAGGAATGGATCTACAATCTCTTTTAGTGGTGCATTTAAAGATTTAATATTTATTCCAATAATTTTTGATACAATTAAAAATTCAGATTCTACATTTAACTTTTTAGGGAAGAGTTCTACATCCAATAGAATTTCATTTAAAATAAAATATTTCATTTGCAAAAATTATATAAAAAGAAATATCAATTTATTATTAGGATTAAAAAATTGGACATTATTTATCTAAAAAATTATTGAAAATGTATTATGTATTAAAATAAATATTTTGTGCTTAGAAATACATCATCTGCACCCTAGATTTTTCACTATATGATTTTCTATAAAATTTTCTAGTTTAGTTATTTTTATTTATTATAGTCATACATACATAATTTAGTATATAATATATTTAATACAGTAAAAATATAGTTAGTTAAAATTTTATAAAAAGAATATTTCATGTGTCCCTTTAGTCGCACTTCTTCATTTTTTCTCATACATACTTAATTAAAAACAAACATAAAATTAGCATTAGAATGTAGAAAATTCATATGTATACAATTTAACTTCAAACATGACGATTTAATAATGCAACCAAATTCCAACCTAACCAAATTTAAAATCTTCACACCTTCTGACAAAAACTTCGCTTCAAAAATTTAATGAATCGATCGAAACTGTCTCAGCCAATAAAAACGTTTTGCAAGTGCCAGAAATAATTCCCCGACCGAAAAGCTCTTTCCGGTAGCGTTCGCATCAAATAAAGGAAACGCATTACGTGACAGTAAAATGGAGGATCGAGTTAACGGTAACAGTAAATCATTGGAATGATTCCGTCGGCTGAATACCTTCCTCCAGCAATCAAGAGTGCATTAATAACCCGATCGATTTGTCTATCGTTGAAAAAAGAAGGGTTCAGAATCAACGAAGTCGGCGTCTTCGCGTTTTTATCTGTCGCGTACAGATATTCCGGCTGGTAGGAGGTGGAAAATGGCGACTGGAGGCGGCAGAAGGGTCAAACCAATAAAATCAAACGCAGCTAATTCGTTTAATGGCCGTGACCTAAAGCTAGCTATTTATTTAGAGGGGTATCGACCGGAGCCTGGATAGGAGTTTGCCCTCGGGCAAGCTAACTGATGATCCGCAGTCACGTTCACGCAAACACGATTGCCCCGTCGATTTAATCTGCAGGATCCTCCGAGGAATCTTTTATGCTTGCTCCGCTGTTCTGCTCCGATGCTTGAATTACCCGTTGCCAGAAATTCCTTTCGTGGAAGAAAAATCTCGGTCTGTGCTCGCAAATCAGTGCAAGAGCCCCTGGAAAAGCATCCTGGGAATTATGACTTCAACCTTTTCCGTTAGGCCGAGCAATCAGTCTCGCGGACTGACACGCAAGTAATAAGAACGATTGTGCGTGTCTGTTTGATCGTGGTACATAAATCTTCGTGACGTGTCACGTGGACCGGCCCATTTAACTTGACCAACCCGCCACGTCTCTAATCCGCAATTGATGGTAAGAAAATGTTTGTTCCCTGCAAGCAAATATTATGATTAGCCGGGATCTTCTTCTGCCGGTTCGTATTTCTAGACGTTTTTAGCTCATCGATCGTTTTTAATGCTACGATGGTTCTCAATCTCTGCGATCGCTTACGTGCCCGAATAGACGAATTATCTGTCCGACGTTGATAAATTATCTATCATCTATGTGCAGACATTGAATTCTACATAATTGACGAATCTGTCATCTGTATAGATAAGCTGTTACATGCACTGATAAATAAATTCACATGCATAAAGAGATTTATCGTCTATGTGCACAGATAGATAAGTTATCTACCGACATATATAGATGAATTATCTGTCACCATGCATTGACAAATTTTCTGTCTGAATGCACAAATAAATGAATTGTATATAGTCCACATGCACAAATAAATTATCTATGGTCCACATGCAAAGATAGATAAATTATCTATCATCTATATGTAGATAAATTCTGCATAATTGGCGAATCTGTCACTTGTATGCATAGATAGATAAACTATTACATGAACTGATAAATAAATTATATACTTGCATAGAGAGGTAAATTATCGTCTATGTGCACAGATAGAAAAGTTATCTATCAACATACTTAGATGAATTATCTGTCACCATAGACAAATAAATTTTCTTAAATGCAGAATAAATTATACACAGTCTACGTGTACAAATAAATAATTTATGGTCTACTTGTACAGATTGATAAATTATCTATAGTCTACATGCACAAACAGATAAATTATTAGTCACCTACATCAAACAAATTATATATTATCCATGTACCTAAATCATCTATCACCTACATGAAACAGATAAATTATTAGTCACGTACATCAAACAAATTATATATTATCCATGTACCTAAATAGATGAATCATCTATCAGCTACATGAAACAGATAAATTATTAGTTACCTACTCCAAACAAATTATATCTAAATGGATGAATTATCTATCTATATGTACAAATAAAATTATCTGTGACCTGTATAAATAGAAAAATAATCACCTTCGTGATAAATGAATTCCCTCCACAGTTAATAAATGTCTAACCACACAGATATACAAATTATCCTTGACAAACTCACACAAATAGGTGAATTTATCTGTCACCGACACAAGTAAATTATCTGTCAGCACAAATAAATTCTCTATCGCCTAATTATCAACCAAATATAGAAATAATCCATTATCCGTGCAATTTGACGACTGTTAACCGCATGAACGATAAAATTTCGGTGAAGTTGAACGAACGTGAGCGTCAGCTTTCGATTATGCTCGCTATATTTTCTACGCATTACTGCATCGATCCCGGGGTTGCTTGTTGCGGGGTGAAAAAAAGTTCGCAGTCGACTACTGTCCGTTGGTGCCCCCTCGAAGCCAACCCTGTGGAAACACATTATCGTCAAGGGTTCAGCCAGTGTAAACTCCTGGGGTTGCACGTGCAAATTGAGCACGAGTTGTTTAACATGGTCATAGGACCTCGTCGGGTTGCGCAGTAAGTCGTGCCCCTTGTTGCACCTATGTATATACGTTCGTATATACTATACATACGTACACAGCTTCTCCGGCAAGTCCCGTACAAGTCACGTCCGCGGAAATACAATCGTTGGGCTGATTTAATCTTGTGGATTCGGCTAGGTACCTTGTGTACCCAAGGTACCAAAGATCGTCCTGTGTCTCTGCCTTGTGCGCTCAGTTACCTTCCTTGGATCATTAGTCAGCACATACGCCCACCTGCACATACGTACACGTGCATTCATTTCGACATACCGTGTCAACCGATCAGTTTTATCGCTGTTGTATCTTCTTTATATATTATTTTATATTTCTTTATCTCCGGCCCTTATGGATCACTTCGGTCCTTACGCACCCTGTACTTCTTATTTTTACAGACACTCATATCTTTCACATGTTATGCAGAGGTTCACTCTTGTAATTAGGCTCACTCTTCGCTGATCACAATGAACATGAACTTGAACTTGATGAACATGAGATATATTGTCAAGAATGATGTTCTCAGTCATTCTTCTATTCACATGTATTCACCTCTCTTAGTTACTGAGATATTTGCAGAAAGCTAAACTTATGTTCGACATATTTTCCTATTTGCAAGAAGCTGACATATGGTATCATTTGATTGACAAGTCCACATTTTGACTCACACATTTTGATTTTGACTCACTAGTATTGTCTGATGGACATATCCACATTTGTCGAGGTTATTGAAAATGTACAACAGTTCACTTATCAATAGATACACTCGATAATTTCTATGAAAACTGAATTTTTTAATGAATTTATGTAAGCTTTATCTGACTTATTGAACATGAATATACCTTGTTTATGTCTAAAGTATATATGTATCAGTCATAATCGTAACTTAGGACTATGTACTAATTTTTTCTGAGAAGTTTAAAGTTCTGTTATGATTTCACACCTTTAGCTGCTATTACAAAAATTTGAAAAAGATATTGTAAAGTTAGGAAATTAAAATCCTAATGAAATAGAAAATTTATAAAATTGAATACTTTAGTAATAATATTATTGTTATTATTATATATATATTTATTAAGGTTTGTTCGGTGAAAAAGTAGATTTGAGAGAACTGGGACAATCGTGCACACCTATCTTATAATACGAACGTTTCGGAATATGAACAATAAATCTGTGGACAATGAAATAAAACCAGTTTTGGGAAATAAACTATACCGCTTTCAAGAGTAATTCATTTGAGGTAGAGTTGAATTGCAGATCTATATCAAGCTCTCTTTTAGATATGGATCTAATCCATTACCCCAATCTGCTGATTTAATCAAAATCGTGTGTACCTGTATGATTCCTATATGTCTTGCGAATGTTTATAATTTAAGACCGTTTTAAAATTTATTTCAGTTATAAATCAATCTTGCCATTTATTCTTACAGAGGCAAATTTTTTAACTTTTTTCGTACAGAGAGGGATGCATTGTATCAGTTTTTTGAGTACAGAGACTTCTTTGGGGGTTGTGCAAATTTGGAGAACTTGAGAATTTACAAATTTGTAATTTTGGAAATTATGGAATTTGGGGAATTGGGAAATTTAAAATTAGGAAAATTGGGAAATGGGGAAATTTGGGATTGGGGAAAATAGGAAATTGGGAAATTGGGAAATAGGGAAGTTGGGAAGTTGGGAAATTGGAAAATTGGGAAATTGAGAAATTGAGAAATTGGAAGATTGGGAAATTGGGAAATTGGGAAATTAGGAATTTGGGAAATTGGAAAATTGGGAGATTGGTAGATTGGGAGATTGAAAAATTGGGAAATTGGGAAATTGGGAAATTGAGAAATTGGGAGATTGGGAAATTGGGAAATTGGGAAATTGGGAAATGGGGAATTGACAAATTAGGAAATTGGAAAATTGGGAGATTGGGAAATTGGGAAACTGGGAAATGGGGAATTGGCAAATTAGGAATTTGGGAAATTGGAAAATTGGGAGATTGGGAAATTGGAAAATTGGGAAATTGGGAAATTAGGAATTTGGGCATTTAAAAATTTAGAAACTTAGACATTAGAAAATCTTGAAAATTGTTAATTAGAGAATTAAGAAATCTATAAATCTAGAATTTAAATATATAGATGTTTAAAAGCTGAACAATCCCGAAACCTTTCATTATTTAACTAAACGAAAAAGTTACACAAAAGAATAAACAACATATATTCTTCAATTATTTAATTATTTAAGTACTCCTTAAGTATTTAGTCTTCAAATCATCACTCACACTACAGATGTTTCTTTCAAACAGCGCCCAAAGAAATTGTTAAATACAAAAGTTTCTTCTAATAAAAAACCTTTTTCGTTACTCAGATATGAACTCCAAAAATACGAATCTTCCGTAACAGGTCAAGTCACTCTGACCCATTTTATTTGAAATATAATCGAAAGCTTTCGCGGTAGACAAATGATCCAGGTTCCACACATTGTTTGATCGATGTAGCCATGAAATGTCAACGAACTTTTTGATTGATCTGAGTCTAAATAGAAAGGCGGCACGCATGGCAATGGAAACATTAAAGAAAAATTCCATTCAAATGATAAATTACCACGCGTTCTACATTGCACACTATACGTCGACAAAACGTTACAAATAACAATGGCGTTGCAGGAATAAAGCTACAAGTTTGCTTAGAAGTAACCTCCGTTTCATTTCATGGTCGAATAATTCTGCATGTACCTTGAAACGTCAGCAATATTAAGTCACTATTAAACGACGAGAATCATTACGAATTCCTGCAAGTGACTGTAGACATCTAAATGAATTTGATTTTCGACTGGAGTTTATTGTGCTATGTACTCGACTGTACTTCGAAGATTTACGTTTTACAAAAGCTCGGAGTGCGTATTTTTGTAACATTGATGAGGGAAAACAGTTTCTTTCCTATTGGTTTAGCTAAAATTCGGGTGGAGATGGAAATACAAGTGACGTATGAAGTGGTTTACCTAAGTGACCGTAGCAAGTGATAAAACCAAGCAATACCTCGACATGTATAGACAACTGCAAATACTGCTAAGGTTAAGGGTTCTGACTAACAATAAACCAAAAAATCGCTAGAATGTAATGACTCGGGTCTTGCTGCTACGGGTAATTGATTTGAAACTACAAATGTGGAACGAAAAACCCTTAAACTATCGCTAGAAACTTGCACTGTCTAATCCTTTCGCTGCAATATGAATTCTACCTGAGTTTGGGTCCCTGCATACATTGTACTCCCCGCCCCGTTCACATGTAGTCCTCTCTTAACAAATGGGCTACGCAATGAATTACCTAATAAATTACATAATTTACATAAACGAGTTGTATTTTTTGCTGAGAGTATTAATTTGTTACAGTTTTTCACAAATACTTAAAAAATGTCCATATTCAATTTTCCCGAAAATGAGATGCCATAGGAGGAACCGACTTCATATTTTTTGCTTACTATTTCATGTTCACTTGATATTCGATCGTGCGACGCGTGTATCAACTGTTCCCAATATCCTCGATATACATTCGCAATGGGAAACAATCATAAAGTTTTTTTTTGTGAAATTGGGAATGTAGAAATTTGGGACTTAGGGAAATTGGGAAATTGGGAAATGGGAAAATGGGAAAATGGGGAAATGGGGAAATTTGAAATTAGGGAAATTGGGAAATTTATAATTAGGGAAATTGGGAAATTTGTAAATAGGGAAATTGGGAAATTGGGTAATTGAGAAATTGGGAAATTGGGAAATTTGTAATTAGGGAAATTTTGAAATTGGGAAATTTGTAATTACGGAAATTGGAAAATTGGGAAATCGGAAATTGTGAAATTGTAAAAATGGGAAATTGTGAATTTGGGATTATGAAAATTTAGAAATATAGGTATTGAGAGGATTTGAAACTACAAATGGAACGAAAAAAGATTAAACTATCGCTACAAACTTCTACTGTCAAATCCTCTCGTTATACTATGCATTCTACGACCTAACAAATTCAGTTTCAATGAAAACGTCATTCGGATCATCTGGCATCATAGCAATCGTCATTAAATTATTCTGCACGCTTACCTTGCTCAAATACCTTGTTTCGCTTTTTTCTGCAAAATTATTCTCAATCGTCTGTATTTCCGAGAACAGCCGTCATGGGTGCTCGTGACCATCAAGAGTTGACTAGGCGTAAAGCAAGGTTGTTCCTGCAAATGGAGCACGTTCAAGCTGCTGAGAATGCAATCCAACATCCGCAGAAATGTTCTTTCTCACATTTTTCCTCACTATTTTGGTTTCAAATGAATCGCAACTTCTTCTTACCACGTTTACGGTTTTAAATGTCGCGCGTAGTTTCGCTGCAATCCTTAAGCAGATAAATCTCTGCACGGAGCATGATAACGCTCGCTCTTAATACGAAACCAGTTATTTAAGGAGAAATTTAGCTGCGGAGTACTTAAATTCTGTCGTGGAATAATTGCTGTAATTGTACGTGTAAAGGTGCCGTCACGGAAATATTAGGTCTACTGAAAAGTTTTGGTCAAACCTAAAAGGAATCTAAACCAAATAATGAACTAAACTAAAGTTAACTTAGGTTTTATCTTTACACGACAAACCCAAGGTAACCCAAATTGCACCTAACCTTATCTGACAAATACCTTACTTAACCTAACATGTTCTTATACCTCAACGTTTTCCAAATGTGATCATAAAACAAATACCTCCATCTTTCAGGTTCACCAAATCACCTCAAACCTATTCTAATCTTACTCATCAAATTTTAACCTAACCTAATTCAATCTCATCTAAACGTTATGAATATATAATCACAAAAACTCAGTCTACCTATTCCAGAATTCAGCTTCTCAGGTGTGATCATAAATAATTTAAATGTGATCATAAAAAATTCAATCTTTTAGTTTAATCAAATCACGTCAATCTATCCTAGTCTTACTAAATCTTAATCTAACCTAATTCAACCTCACCTAAACTTAAACGTTATGAACATATAATCACAAAAACTTGGTCCACGTATTCCAGAATTAGACTTCTCAATATTCGTCCATCATCCACTGATCGTCATTGCTCCACCTTGGCCCACTGCTTTAAGCAACATTGCCCTAATCACGATCAGGCATCCTGTCGTGCGTCTAAATCGTAATTTGTAAGTACACGAGGTTAGAATTCCGTGGTCAGCCGAATCTGATGAGTTTCCAGTTTATTTGAGAGGCGAAGCCGGTCGACAGGTTTTTGGCGACACGGATCACCGATGCCGAAACTCCATTAAGAAACGTGCCGAACCGGTGGCCCTCGACTGTCCCGGAATCTAATGTATTTTAATGGAATTCTTCGTTCGGTCGTTTCTCTTACGCCACGCCAACTACCCCTCTTTTCAGGGATGAGCATTAGCGGAAAAGTTAGCCAAAGTACCGCGACCCTGCCGCAGCTGTGGCCGGTTCGCACGCGGTTTTTCCTTCGAAGCAGCGGGTTAACGCTCTTACTTAGCTTAACGTTCGTTAAGGGAGCAGCTGCCGCTTGCGACCGTTGGAAAACGTCGTCGACTTTTCTTTTTCGTCCAACGTTTCTAGTTGCCCTCCCCCCGACCCCCTTTGACCTCCTCCCCGCGCTCTCCACGAATACATGTCGCAGTTGGACCTGCCGGGTTAATCCGCGAGCTGTTCAAATAAATGACGTGTGTTGAATACGTTGCAGACGATGTGTACCTTGTGAGTGGTCGTCACATGTGATACCATATAGCTTGTATGTGCCATTTGATTTATGTGGGATATCGTATGATGTACACGGTAATTTATACGCGATATGATTGTTCATGTGTGATATGTGACGGTTTATATGTGCCTATACGGTTTACATATGATACTATACGATTTATTTGTGATATGTGATGATTTATTTGATACTATACATTTGTGATACTACATGACGGTTCATATATGATGTTATTTGGTAGTCATATGTGCTATCATATGATACATATGTTATACTACACGATAGATTACGTGAAATATTGTGTGATGGATTATAAGTGATACTATATGATGATTCACACGTGATGTTATTCCGTACTTCATATGTGATATCATGTGACACATATGTAATACTATACGATAGTTTATGTGAGATATCGTGTGATGGATTATATGTAATACTATATGACGATTCACATGTAATGTTATTTCGCAGTTCATGTGTGGTATCATATGATAGTACATATGTAATAGTATACGTTAGTTTATGTGAGATATCGTGTGATGGATTATATGTAATACTATATGACGATTCACATGTGATGTTATTTCGTAGTTCATATGTGATATCATATGACAGTACATACGTAATAGTATACGACCATTTATGTGAGATATCGTCAGATGGATTATATGTGATACTATATGACGACTCACATGTGATGTTATTTCGTAGGTCATATGTGGTATCATATGATAGTACATATGTAATACTATACGATAGTTTATGAGAGATATTGTATGATGGCTTATATGTGATACTGTACGATGATTTATACAATTATACGACTGTTTACGTGTACTATCATGTGATGGTTCATATGTGACATATGGTTTATATGTGCTATATGGTTCATACATATACAATAGTTCCTGCAATTTGAAAAGTTGCAGTCTATAATTTTAAATCGTTATTTCTCAACGTTCCTATAATTCCACCACCTAATGTATCAAAGATCCTTCATTACAAAAATTGTTATGATCAAACATATAAAAGTAAACGCGAGAAAAATTCTTTATTAAATTACAGAAACGATGTTTTTAAATTATACAATACTCCGGTGACACTAAAACGCCATTCCACGTTGAATGTCAGAACTCCAAGTTGTACCTAAATACATAGTTATTTATTTCTTCTTTCTTGACGCTTTGATGTCTGGAAATGTCGCAGTTTTCAAGTACTTTTTCCGTCTTATTTGTCAGTTATAGTACACTTGACAATCCTGGTGGTCCTCGGGCATTCTAGGACGTCTCCCATTACCTTCTCTGACATAAATAACCAATGAAACTCAACACAAAAGAATTCCTTGCCTTTACTGATATTTAGAAATCTTGCAAAAGGACGCAACACAAACAGCGTACAAGAGAAAACGTTATTACTTTGTCGCCGGTAAAGATGCATGTAATTATTATAACACAACAGAGTTTTTGTTGAACATAAAGACGAGTTCATGGGGTCTTTAGATACAGATACTGTAAACAATTCTTGGAAAATATTATGGAGGTTCAAATAAAGGTTACAGTCTGAATGTAGGTTAGTTGGGGAGAATATAACGTATAATATAGGTTAGATTAAGTTAACCTGAAATATAGGTTCGTTGGGAAATAAGGTTATGTTAGAGGTTATGTTAAACGAGAAGTTGAAGGATGCATAATATTAAATATGTAAGGATTCTCATTTTCGTTTCTTATCCACTATATTTTGAAACTGAGACTTTAGATCGAGCAATTTCCTCAAGAATGTAACCTCAATAAAAGATGATTATAAATAAATAGAAAATGGAAATAACTGTGGCAGAAATGAAGGATTATAGTGTAGTATCAATATTATAGAATAAAATATTTATAAATTTACAAAAGAAAATATACAAAAAATTGTCAACTTAAATACCGAAATTCTCCTGAAATAAAAAGACATTGACCAAGTGTTAAAATGAAAACTGTTAAATTAATATAAAAGTGAGGTTAACGTAAAAATTACAAACGTGCTTTAAACCATGGCATACATTCAATTTCTTTTATCTCTTTCCTTCAATTAGTTCGATGCGCAAAATTTCCAATACGTCACTCATTTCACGGAAATAATCGAATTCGACTACTGTGGTGTATTAAAAAAGGCAGAGTGTTTAAAACCACCTAAAAAATGTCTTCAAATTAAATTTGTCGCGTCGCAACCTCATGTCTGCTCTTCAACGATCAAAACTATTATTAAATCGTTTCAGTTTCCCTCGGAAAAACCGTTCGTCGAAATCAATTTTATTGTGCAACACAGCGGTTCTCAAACCTTTCATTAAATCAGTTTTACTGCGGTATTCTTCATTACGTTTCCATTGTTCCAAGTTACTCTTGAACTTTATAGAATTTACGTTTGAAAATTGGACATTGCGGGAACTTTATTTTTTACAAGCTGCTTTTCAAATTCTGTTGAAATATTTAAATTTAATTATATTTAATTTCAGAATTTTGCAGAGATAACAATTGAGATATGAAAATAAATGAGAATTTCAGAATAGTGGAGCAGAAATAAAATATGTTTAATATATGAAGTTAGAGACGTACATGTAAAAAAAAAATAAACAAAATTTGTGTAACAAAAAATTAATCAAATATTTTAGTTCGGTAACAATTTTATAATTTTTGCTGAAAATAAAAAATTAAGTTTAGCACAGAAAAATACGCAAAATGAATGAAACATAATGTTTAACATATGAAAGAGATATACATAAGAATTGTGAATCTTTATAAATAATAGTTTGTCTTTTTTTAGTAACAGTAGTAACATTCGTGTTATCTCCTTCTGTACTTGTATCTATTATATGTACCAATATGTAAATATGTAAAAATGAAGTAATATGTAATGATATGTATATCATCATTATTAATTGTATACATAGTGAACCTTTCACTATTTTAATCTATTGTAATTCTCAAGTAGAAAAATATAGAAAATTTTATGACCATGTGTTATGAATTAAAACAACATACAATGTCCATAATCTATTTAAGATGCAACATAGCAAAATATGTATACATGTGCATCGTCATTAGCACCTGGTTTCTTCTGTACTTTATCGGTACAGTATCTTCTAATTCCCCAACTATGTTTTACGAGAATCAATGCGTATCATTTGGTGAGCTGTAAATTACGATACACGATTATTCCCTCGGGCCAAGAACGGAGAGGCGTTGTCATCGCGATAAACTAATAAAGTTACTGATCGGAAGGTTAATATTTCATAATGGAACGATAAATTAATCGGTAGCCGCACACGGACCAGTCGCGTGTAATTGTTCACGATACCCGTTGATCGTGGTGGTTGTATACCGATGTAATTTGAATCGCTTATGACCACGCGTTAACACCTCCCGCTCCACCACGTGTTATAAACTTCCATTCCGTCTATAGGTTACGCTCGTGGTTACTGTTGCGAACTGTACTAAAGTTCCGAAGAAATTTTCATCAACGTCCCAAATGGCGATACCAGTTTCCACTAACTTCGAAATATGTTCTGTAACCTAAATACGAGCTGTAACCTGCACTCACGTTTACGAAACAAACAACGATACCGGCTATTCTGTTAAATCTTTGAAGCCGACATTCGGTGGACATAATTCGACGGGAGTTACAAAATTAAACAATTTTCGAGTTAATTTTAACATTCTTGATTAAACATTTTCAATTTTATATGCTTAGTTTGGGAAAATCAGAATTCGAGGTTTTAAATTGTTAGGTCCTCAAATTCTTCATATTTGGTACGACTCTTTTCAGATTAACTCACTTGGTTTGCTAATTCATAGATTTGTGAGTTTTGAGAGACGCAAATTTTCAAATTTACAAATTTTCAAATAGCTATACTTCAAAATCCAAAATTTCAAACCCTTCAGTTATTAAATTTAAATGAAAACTAAATATACATATAACATCATATTTTTAATACTCCTTATATCAATGCTTCTCACTTTAATAAATAAAAGAATCATTTTATAACAAACCTTTACTTTTATTTTACAAAAAATCTCTTTGACTTTTATTTTAGATAAAATTTCTTTCATTTATAGTTTACAAAAATCTCTTTCACTTTCACATAAAAAAAATCTCTTCTACTTTTATTTTACAAAAAGTCTTTCACTTTTACTTTACAAGTAAACATTTTATTTAATTACAAAAACAACGGATATATTTATAAGCTCAGTATAACAGTATACAAAGTGCCTATGTAATGGCTGGAACAATAAAATGGAGATATCGACCACGTGTTCGCCTAAATATCTGTGTGTGAAACGTAAGGTTAATTACTCTCATATTAACCGATCAATCCAGTGAGATAACAGTAAATAGAAGCCTAATTACTACTAAAACTGATTAACTAGCACTAAACTGAGTAGCGTGGGAAGCTCGAATGCTTTCGAAATGTTTGATGTTCAATTGATGATTGAATTCGTTCGCCACTTAACTTTAATTAACCCGGAAAATTGTAGTCGATCTTATCCTATTTGAAATTCTTCTTTCGGAGGAACAAGTGTGTCAGACCTGTACTAACTAACGTTTTTTGTGAACATCGTTTTTTTGCTAACCTTTAAAAGTTGAGTCTAAGAGGTTAACGCCATCTAGGAATAAAAGTGAGGTTAACGCCATTTAGAAAAATTGAAATCGTCATCTGTAAAACACGTTATACACTTTTAATGTATAATATCACTGCTTCATTTGTACCATGTTCGTTAAAATATGTGTTCAGAAATAATAAATACTATTTTGCACAACACATACTGTTATGTAAATAATTTAAGAAGAAATATTGGCAGGGTTGAATATATCTACACTTTGATCTTAGCATCTCTGATTCTATGAAGCTTAAAAAATTGAACAATATATAACATAAATGTATTTAATAAATAATTTGATTATTACTGATTACTAGTCCAACTAGCAAATGAACGTGGAACGTTTTAGACTATTTGCAAACAATTTACGATCCATGAACATCGAATCAATGAAACTTTGCTGCATGAAACAGCGAACGAATGCACGAGCTGTTAGAAAATCCTGAACAATTAACTCATTAAACCATACAAGCGTAACAATAGACAATGTGCACGGCAGTAATAACTGGTAGATTCATCGATTTGCTGGCACGAATGAGCATCGTGAAATCGAGCAATTATCACGATGACATCCCTCCCTTTACACCATTAAAGACGATATCGCGGCTCGTTAAATATCAAAATCAATTTACGGGGAACGATAATTGATAACGTCGAGTTAATCACAGCCAAAATTTACCGGAATACCCGGCGATCAGTCGCGCGTGTTCGCTAAACGTTGTGTTTATGAAGCCCCGACGAACCTAAACAGCCGATTCGTTAATTAAGGAAGAATCGGTTGAACAACGGGGGTTCGAGAGTTGACCAGATAGGAAAATCCGGCAAACTAGCGAACGTGTAACGTATAGAGTCAATCTCGCTGAACGTCGGGGAATGATGAATCGCGCGAATATGGAGATGAAAAATTTCGATGATGAATTTGGCCAGCGGGCTATGACGCGAGTAAAACGTTTTAAAGCTTCCAGTACCGTCTGCTACACCTCCCCGCCGGATCTTATGAATAAAATATTGTTATTCCCGAAAATTTACGAGTATTAGAGAGCTTCGAATAATGTTAACGAATTTTTTTTCCGAGCTTCATTAATCAAATTGCTTATTGCCATCTTTTCAATTTATCGAGAGATCTTTTATATTTATACGTGTGAACACTTTTGGCCATCCTGCAATGAAATTTTGAAAATAGAGGAATTGTGGATGAAAGTCACATAGGTCACATTTCTTCAGGGACATTTAGTGATAAATTGTGTTAGTCCTTCTAATTTTCTGACTGCTCTTTGCTTAAAGTTATTTTTAGAGTACTTTTGGAACCTTGTAATAAGAGGTCACAAATATTTGAAGTATCTATAGTTACACTAGGTAACTTTGTAGCTGCATTCATATTTCTTTAGGGACACGTCAGGTTGACTGATAGTTATTTATTATAATACTCTTTCCAATTTGCAGAGTTCTCCATTCTTAAATTTATGAATTTTTGGAGCACTTCTAGGCAATTGTAATATAGCACAAATTTGCATATATTTGAACCTACATTTGTACTTCAACTAAGAAGTATAACGCTGCAGATATTTCTTTAGCTTTGTGATAGTGATTACTATGTTCAATAATACAACTTATGTCAAAACCAGATGTTCTAACATCAGTGGTCAAATGCTGCATACATTTTAGGCCAACTATTGTCAAGAAGAAATATACTATCAAAACCAAAGAACATGACAAATTACACGTATCGTCACATAAACGTTAACTAACTGCATAACAAGCAATTTAATTAATGTTATTAACTTAATTGCATAAAAAATATGTAGGGTTATCACAAAAAGTTAAGAAATATGTCACATTAAGTATCCCTGAACGATGTATTTTGATCGTGGCGGTTGACATAACCTCACATTTTTGGTTAATGTAATCCTTGACCACCGTAGCTCTGATACATAGCATGCTTTATTCAGTATTGGTTTCTGACACGTTGGCTGCTACATGATTCAAATACGTTTCACACCACATTTGTTCAGTCCACTGCATTTAACATTACGGTATTCAACGTGTTAATCTATAAGTAAGAAGAATATTAAATAACTGTTTAAATAACATCGAGTAGAAATTTTTGCTGTCAAACTATCAAACTTTCTAGTTAAAAAGTTTTTAAAATTATTTGTATTCCTCTATTGTGTCTTTCACTATGGTTATATCACACGTGTAACACTATAGTTGTACCACTAACAAGAAGTGTAATTCTATAACAATAAGTGTAATTCCATATTTAGTTAAAGAATACTTATATCTAATTCTAGTATTAACACATTGAAGTAGTTGAAAATTTGATTAGGTGTTTCTAACAAATCTCACAGAATATTTTGTTATATCCAGTTTCTAATAATATGGGCATTCTCAACTAGGTGAACATATTCTTAGTAATATACATATATGTACATGTATGTGACAGATTCGTATGAAAATTTCAATGTTATAAGTAACATTGGATGACATAACAAGTGGATGACATGTGGCAAAGTGCTAAATGAAATCGTGTTTCAAGTGCTAAAAGAATATACTTGTTAAGGTCATCATATTAAAGAATAATAAACAGTCATTTAAATATCATGTACCATTGAGTACATGACTTTGAGTAAGAGTAAGTTTAAATTTGTTAATATATATGATCCTCGCATTAAGAATAATAAATAATTGACACGTATTGGCAGTATAGAAGTGTTTCGAAGTGATTCGAATAGAAGTGTTTTGGACAGGGTCAAATGAGACCTCAAGATACTTGAGCTCTATCGGTATTCATAGTTGAATATGTGATGTAGTTCCACGGCGACGATTGACGACACAGTTGGAGTGTTTCTGAATCTCTGTCCAATTTCTTCAGCATCCTGCAGTCCGCAGCAAATCCGTGCGATAAGTCAATCCGATAACCGGTTACGGCAATGAAGTCGTCCGATAAATCCACGGTGGTACACGGAAACAGAAAGGGTGGATTTTCGCGCCAGGTCGATCCGCTGGCCAGCACCTATTCCCGACTTAAGCGAATATTTAAGAATTCATTATTCCTTCTTTCCGGGTTTGCCCTGGGCGAAAGCTAAGCCTCGTCGAGGATCGAAAATCTCGAATAAGGCGAGCCATGCATTATAGATACTCGTTCAGATCACCGGCGGGTAGTTCGTAACTACATTGGTCGTTGCACGTTGCCTCCGCCCCCGGAGGACCTCGGTTTGGCCCGGCAAAGGAGAGAAACTGGAAAAGGGATAAGCGTGCGAGAGGTAACTGGATAAACGGAGAACGAGAACGGATAGAAAGGCGAGCGGGATAAAGAAAATACTGTTGGCATTCGGGGAGGGTGGGCGAGAAAAGATGGCGATCGAGGCGCGGGAGGTGTAGCAAAAAGAAGTTGAATGGGCGTCGGCGGGGCAGAGGGGAGGGTTCAAATGATTTAGCCCCGCCGTGGGGTTAGATCCGCAATTTCGTTTGAAACATTCATGAGAAATATCCTCCACTTAGTACCGCAGCTGCAGCGTTTAAAGAATTGCGCCACGCGGTCGCGACCGTTTACTTATCCGATGGCTTCCTCTTCGGGAGCCCCGAGGAAATGTTTCGCCCGCATAACCTTTCTTCGGGGGGCCGGACGATGAAAAAAGAACGCTGGATCGTGCAGGGAAACAAAAATAAAACAAGTCCGGATTTCACGGTCTTCTCGCAGCCCGGAGAAATTCTATCCGCGACTTTCCCTTCGTCCGTGCCTCTTTTTCTCTTGCTTCTTGATCCCTCGAACTTTAACGAGGTTACGGGTCAACGTAAATTTCTTAACCACGAACTCTCTCGTTTAAGCTCGTCGCACTTTTATCTGTTCTTTGTTTTTTCGTGATCGACGTGTTTACACGACCCTTGTCGGCCATGTTGACGAGACCGGTATCGTTTATCCGATTTGAATAATCGCCGAGTTGTTCGCGATCCTCCGGCTACGGGTATCCCCCTAACTCGAACTGATCATTCCGTTCCGTATGCTGCTCGAATAATTGCTAATACCCGAGCGCAGCCGTGCGTAACTGTTATCAAATATTTGCCCCCGTATATTGGAACTTGCCACGGTTTAATGGGGAGAGCGATCATTATCGATAGTTTCGTGTCCTCGCGGAACCTTAAGAACGCAACGTTTGCCGAACGAAAGTGCCTGTTCAAAGAATCAAATTGAAATTATTACCGGATGATGTGGACAGATAATAATTGATTATGTATTTCCACCTTTTATCGTCTGATATCTCAATTCTGTTTCAATACGATCGTATTCTGAATAAAATCGTTCGGAAATATTCTAATGGCTGACTTAATCTAAAAATCTGCTTCGGAGGATCACATTTATTTGCCGAACTTTAGACTTAAAAATCGTAGAAATTGAGTTGGTAAAATAAAGCGAAACTGCTATTTTAGTTAGGTAAAGATTAATCATGTTTAAATATTGTAGAGGATGTCCCTATTGTACAACATTACTTTAATCGAAAATGTCTCCATTGTACAAGATACTCTTAATGTGCAGTGTCTATTATGTAGAAAGTCCCATATTATCTAGGATTCAAGTTTAAATTCTACTGTTAAAACTAACTTGAGTTTGTATAATTTCAGAACATACAGTAAATAAATTCGTTGCAAGTATAAATTTCATTTCAAGGTCAGTTGACAGTTCCAGAGATGGTCATTTATCATCCCCTTAGGGGTAAAAATAATTTATATTTTCTAATTAAGAACGATTGCGTTCGAATATTCCCTTGATTAAATTTAATTACATTTTAAGCCAACAGCTTCATCCTTACATAATCTATCGACAAGAATGAAAGTAAATGCGGTACGTTCCTTAAAAGAATTTATGTAATAAAAATTAAATTGACTCGAGACATTGATTAATTTCACTGAGCCGTGAAATTACCAATAAGAAGTGAACCATTCTTCTTATTAAATTACTCTTAAACTCGTCATTACTCTCGATTGCCTTATCCTCTTGTTCTGAGAATAAGAAAAATTGTGTACTTCCCATGAAAAGACGTATATTTAATTAAAAACGAAGGATTATGAAAATTGCAGGAATCCCTTTTAATTTCTTGCCGTTCACTTCAAAAATAAACGACTTCATATTGATTGTCCCTCTTTGTTCTCGATAAGAAATTTTTTAAATTGCTGAATTCTGTACTTCAACTGTGATCAATTTTACTCTAATTTTTAATACGCTTCTATTTTGACTTCAAGTCCAATTTGCATAGTCAACAATTGCATAAGAACACATATAACATTTCAACCTTCTTTATCTGTTTTAATATTGTAACTATGATTAGTTAGTTCTGACTGACGCACCCGGTGCGTCATACCTTTTAATACGCTTCAATTTGAAGATCACACCCAATTATAATTTACATAGATGATTGCATAATACCAGATTGACATAACATTTTAGTTTTCCTTATCTGTTTGAATATTTTAGTCATGATTAGTTAGTTCTGACTGACGCACCCGGTGCGTCATATCCTTTAATAAGCTTCAATTTGAAGATCACGTCCAATTATAATTTGCATAGACCAGATTGACATAAGATTGGAACTTTCTTTGTCTGCTTTAATATTGTAACTGTGATTAGTTCTGACTGACATACCTGACAAATAAATCACAGGACAAGTTAACTATTAGAAGCTTCATTACAAACACTATGTCTTCTATCTTCACATCCTGGGTCTACGCAGTGTCTATTTGACTAATAATGTCTAGGTGATTAATAAATCCTTGCTTACAAACACTATGTCTTCTACCTTCACATCCTAAGTTTATTTACTGTAGTGTCCATTTAACTAATAATGTCTAGTTAACTAATAAAGCCTTGATCACATGTACTATATCCTCTATCTTCACATCCTGGGTCTACTTAGTGCAGTGTCTATTTAACTACTAAAATGTAGTTAACTAATAAATCCTTGGTTACAAACTCCATCATCGCATCCTGGGTCTAGCGCAAGAGCGTCTAAAAACTGATCGTTTGGAGTCACAGGAAGTGCAAATCGTGAATCGTGTTAAGCATTTGTACATACACAGGTGTAGCATTGAATCGGTCAAGTTGACACACGCGAGCAGAACGATTCGGTCCGGTTATTTCGCAGTCGGAACGGATGACCGATCGGAGCCAAAATCGGCTAGAAGTACATCCGGAATTTTCTATGAACTCTTCAGGAAGGTCGGGTGAATGGAAAGGAAAGATATTCGCCTATTCAGTCGACAGGGGCGGGTTCGTTGTCAACATCGGTGACGACAGGATCCATCGGATCCCGCTGAATAACGATAGCACGAATTCGAGCTAACGGGAAAAGACCTTAACGTCGGGATAGTCGTTGGCGTGCCGACCTCGTCCACACGTCCTCTATTCAATTATCGGTCGTTCAGCACTCTCCGTTCGTGCGAGCTCGTTCGCAGTCGCACTGCCACTGTGCCCCGCTCTCGGGCAAACCTGAAATCCTCTCTGGTTGTGGTTCTCACGCTGATGCCCCGACGAAATCGATCTCGCTCTATTCTGCCGGCGAGCACGCAACGGAAGAGTCGTAAACACCGAATTCACCTTTGCCGATGGAGTACTTGGGATTTGTCCAGTTTTGCTCCTTCCTTTCTTGCATCTGCACCTTCTTTCTGTGGGTACCTTGTCACTTATACTTGATAGCATCTGGGATGCTGGACTCATTTAATACTGCAGCTTGTACTTAACTGTCTATGATTTTACCTTCAGTTGTAGATAATTATTTTTTGGTAGGTATGTTTGGCTGATTATTTTGATAAGTATAGTAACTATACTATTACTTTTATAAGTAATGACTATATGTGTATTTCATGATTATTTTATGATTGTATTGGTGGATTTTGTGTTTATTTTATTAATCTATGTACATATGTGTGTTTTATATTTATCCTAGTGCATTTGTGGTTCGTATATACATATATATTTTACAAATGTACATGTATTTCATACGTATTTTCTAAGTGTGCATGTGTATTTTATGTGTATTCTCAAAATGTATACATATGTGTATTTTACTGATATGCATATGTGTTTTTTTGATACGTATTTTTCAAGTGTGTGCATGTGTGTTTTGTATGTATTATCAAAATGTACGCATGTGTCCTAAGTGTATTTTACATATGTGTGCATATGTGTTTCATATGTATTTTCCAAATGTATGCATATGTGTTTTATACGTATTTTCCAAATGTATGCATATGTGTTTTATGTGTATTTTACATATGTATACACATGTGTTTTGTACGTATTTTGCAATGTATGTGAATTTTATAAATGAATGAATATTTATTTTACAAACGAATGTATATTTATTTCAAAAACAAACTTATACATACGTACATATACGTACGTATACATACTTCGTACATATTACACAAATGTACATTTACATATTTTACATACACCTAGTATTAATACACCTACACATTAATAATAAATTTATAATCTATAATAAAAATGTCGATACTGAATTAATGCTACTGCAATGGCATGCTGTTAAGTGCAATAATTTAACAGAAAGTATTTCTCCCTTATTTCACCTATTCACATCACTGTTGCCATAGGATCTGCTAGTCAGCCTCTAATGTCACACAATTCATAGTGATATAATTGTGCATCGTTCACTCGGAACAATCGCATGAATGTTCCTCCCAAGTGACATCAAGTGTGAAAGTCACATACGTATTCGATTCTGAATGAAATTGGTATGTCACAGCATACGTCACCTAATTAAGCAGATAGTGAATCTGACATTAGAGCAAAGTGTTCAAATATGAAACACCATTTTGTTTTGAAAATGTCGTGGTACGAAATCGTTGTATAATCTCACTATAAAAGTATTTATAAATAGTGTTATTTCTCGATGTATGAAATTACAACGTGTACAAAATTTATTTTATCGTATTCAAAGGTTTCGAATAGTGACAAATATTTGTTCTTATTATTTCTGTTAATAATCAATTAAAAGTTTCTCAAGTCTGTTAATATTTCGTTAATTCATCTCTTTAATTAACCGAGTATGTCTTCGCTAAGCCAATTTATTTCACCAAGTATTAATAAAAATAGTAAAATATAAAATTATAAACTATGTAGCATTGTAAAACTGGAATCATATTTTCAAATAAATAATATTGATTTGCACACAATACTGTGTATATTAAGTTTCGAATTCATTTTTATGAAATTTTATATTAGCTTTTAAACTCGTTTCAACACAGCTGTGGAATAATTGGCATTTTATCGATTCGAATACTGTCTGGCACGTTATCGAAATGACAAACACTATATATAATTTCCTATGTACATATATCAGTCGTGATAGCAGACATACATAAAAATATTATTTAATATCATATAAAATATGTGCTTGGTTAAAAAACGGATATCTAGAAATCAGAGAATTGCAATAACCTATAAACTGACCTGAAATTTTAGGTTATCTTCGAGCTTAAAAAATATTTTAATGCTGAACTATTGGTAAAATACTTAGATGGTTATTTTTGTTAAAGCTTAACATTTAAATAATATTAATAATATTAACTGTAATTATAATATTAATTATTTAATATTTAATTAATACTTAATACTGTGTATAATGTTTAATATCAAACACTTAATATTTAATTTAAAACTCAAAAGTTTTATAATACTATTTAACTATTAAGTATTAAAATTGAATGCTTCAATACTGACTGATCTTAAATTTCACAAGTGCCATTTTGTGATACTTTCACATTACCAATTTCTACATTTCGAAATTCACTATGACGTAGTAATACGATACAGTATTATTAATATACTTATTTTTAGTTTCAGTTTCGGTTTTAGTTAAGTGATATTCACACGTGAATGCAAATATTCAAGTGAAAGCTTTTAAAGAACTTAACGGCCACGTTGGAGCAGTCGTATTTAAAAGTGAAATGACTCGAGTCTACTTGAACTTGGCATCCTTAAAACCTCTGCCTTACATATAATGAAGGCGTCGAATAAATTTTCTTCTAAAGATGATGTATATTCTGAATTGAAACTTTTCAGACTTCTTATCTAATAATAAAAAGCTTCCTATGCTTTCTTATTGAATTTCTGTGGTATTTTAAAGCGGACAAATGTATACATGTTTGAAGAATTGTATCATGATTGTGCAATGTTGACATCAGTTTATCATATTGTTGAATTATCTGTTATATATGTTAACTTGAAATTATTTGTAGTATTTTGGTATAGTTGAGAGTAAAAAATAGTTATTTTGGTATAGTTATTGTTGATTCTATTAAGAAGTTTGAGCATTTAGGGATTTGGGTACTTGGAGTTTTTGAAAGTTTGGTGATATGAGAATTTGATACTTTGACGATTTGACAATTTGACAATTTGACGATTTGACGATTTGACAATTTGACGATTTGACGATTTGACAATTTGACAATTTGACAATTTGACAATTTGACGACTTGACAATTTGGCAATTTGACGACTTGACAATTTGACAATTTGATAATTTGATGACTTGACAATTAGACGATTTAACAATTTGACAATTTGACAAGTAGTCAATTGCACGGCTTGACAATTTGACAATTTGATAATTTGATAGTTTAAAAATTTCACGAAGTGACAATTTTATAATTTAATAATTTGACAATTTGAAAATTAAAAAATTTCACGATTTGACGATTTGACTGTTCGACAATTAAAAATATGAATTAAATTGAAAATATGAATGAAATTTACAAATTTGACAATTTGACAATTTGACAATATCTAAATTTAAAAATTTGACAATTTCTATATTTGAAAGTTTAAAAATTTGAAAGTTTGAAACTTCAAAGCTTGAAAATTTCCAAATTCCTCGCCCCCTACCCAAAAGTACCTATAACAATAATCTGATTAAAACTTATGTATCAAAACTGTGTGCATATAAAATTTATTTTATCGGGAAAGTTACTCAAATAATTGTATCTGACTCGTTTAATATGAACATAATCGTTCTAACATTCTGGCATTTTATTTTCAGATATACTCGAAACACATGGTTTAAATCTGGATTACCGTCGGATGCACGAGGATCAAGTCAGACGTATGTAATATATCAAACTGAAGTTGATGATTTATATAGAGGAACAAAAATGTATCACGAAATATAAAACAATTCTTCACACAAACAAATCGACAGTTTTTAGTGTCTTATGATCTAGCTTTTATTTTCGAACATCTTGAGCATGAAAATTTTTATCTATCGAATTATTGGGGGTGAAAAATGTTATTTCTATTTAGTCTATTATTTGGGATGAAAAACGTTATTTCTATCTAGTGAATTATTGGGGGTGAAAAATGTTACTTGTATCTAGTAAATTATTGGGGGTGAAAAATGTTATTTCTATCTAGTGTATTATTGGGGATGAAAAATGTTATTTCTATCTAGTGAATTATTGCGGGTGAAAAATGTAATTAATACATTTTGCAAATATTAAAACAATAAATTAGTGTTCAACATTGCAACTTTATATACTTGCAATATAATCAAATTTTGAATTAAAATGTGATTGCGTTGTGAGTTACAATATACATTATAATTAGTAAACTACAATTAATAGATTAGGTACAAGAAAAATATAATTAACAAATACATTATAATTAGTATTACAATAGTACATTATAACTATTAGGATTATTATTAGAATTATTAACTTAACTATCAGTCATAGAAACATGTACATTAATAGTTAATGTATCTTCATCCGAGTCACTTAATTAGTTGTTACAAGGTTACTGTGTTAACTAATCTCTGATCACTTTTATCTTCCACTACAACATGTTCGCAGAAATCTAATAATATTTGAAGTATGCTAAGTCGATAACATTTACATTTAGATGAGACGCGAATTCATAGTGTTTGCATAATTCACACAATTTAAAAGACGATACAGCTTAAGGCTGATTTATCTATGGCTGCGAATGAAATAATAATTAAATTTATCATTTCTAACTGAGGCCAAATATATCTATTTATTTATTTAGAAAAAATACTTCATAGCAATTTTTGAAATTTTTTAGGTATATTAACATTTTAAGTGTGATATTTTGTAATTTATTATTTTGAGTATCATATTAATAAAATGTTATGTAATTTATTGATTTTTTGAATATTACGTTATATAATTTATTAATACTTTGAGTCATATATAACATTTTTAGCGTCACATGAAATTCTGAGTGACTTATCTTGTTTCTGAAACAAAAATGTCATGTCAATTCACTGGAAACCATTATTCGGGATTGATAAATAATTTCATTAAATACTATAATAAAAGTTTCCAAACCGAAATTATAAATAATTCCATTAAATACAGTAATAAAAGTCTAAGAACGATATCGGTTTTTATATTTCAGTAACTTCACGTCTTCTATTTGATATTATATTTATATATCGACAAAGGATTTAATAATTTACAATTCCTCAAAAGGTTTTATAAAACGAATCTTCTTCCATTAACCTATAATCAATACTATTCAGAAACTCGCTCCAACAATATATGAAAGATTACCCCAAATAGAACCATTTGTTAACATTTTAACATACATTGGAAATACAATTAGTATACGTAGACTTTCTACAATCACAGAATAGCATTCAAAAATTTAAGACAAAGAAAATAATGAATTATCCTTTAAACTTTTGACTTACAATATCGTGCCACACTCGTGACGCACATTACAGCAAATCAAAATTAGCAACACGATTGAGTGCAGAATTTAATACCAATAATTTGTAAAATCATGGATTCTTAAATTCAAAACCTAACATTTCAATTTTCCTTATTGATTTTAACACTACAAAATAATTAGCTCTGTCTAAGGTTACTACCAGACAGTTTTCCGACAGTTGCGACAGAGCTACCGATGTCAACCCATGTGTTGGCGCGTGAAGAGGTTGACGTGTTTAGAAGAGCTACTCCTATTGGTCAGAATAGAAAAATGGATGTCTCACACGTATTTTCGGCGGTAGTATTGACTCAAGCGGTCACACATCAATTATTATCCTTCTCAACTCCTAATCTTCCAAAGTTCTAACGTTTCGAAGTTCCAACCTTCCAAGGAACTAATCTTCCAAAGTTGCAACCTTCCAAAGTTCCTACTTTTTAACGATACAACCTTCCAAAGTTGCAACCTTCGAAAGTTCTAACGTTCCAAAGTTTTAACCTTCCAAAGCTCTAACCTTACAAGGTTTTCATTTCTCAGAGTTCTAACCTTCCAAAGTTTCGACATTCCAAAGTTCTAACGTTCCAAAGTTCTAACCTTCCAAAGTATCGACATTCCAAAGTTTTAACCTTCCAAAGTTCTAATCTTGCAAGGTTTTCATTTCTCAAAGTTCTAACCTTCCAAAGTTTCGACATTCCAAAGTTCTAACGTTTCAAAGTCTTAACCTTCCAAAGTTCTAACATTTCAAAGTATTAACCTTCCAAAGTTTCAGTCTTCCAAAGTTTCAACCTTACACTGTTTTAATATTCCAAAGTTTTAACCTTCCAAAGTTCCAACCTTGCAAAGTTTTAACCTTCCAAAGTTCCAACCTTCCAAAGTTCTATTGTTTCAAAGTCTTAACCTTCCAAAGTTCTAACATTTCAAAGTATTAACCTTCCAAAGTTTCAGTGTTCCAAAGTTCCAACTTTACAAAGTTTTAATGTTCCAAAGTTTTAATCTTCCAAAGTTCCAAACTTGCAAAGTTTTAACCTTCCAAAGTTCCAACCTTGCAAAGTTTTCATCTTCCAAAGTTCCAGCCTTCCAAAGACCCAACATTGCAGTGTTTTAACCTTCCAAAGTTTAAATAATCCAAGGATTCAACCATCCAAAGTTATAATTTCCCAAACTTTCGATCTTCCAAAATTTCAACCATCTCAAATGTCATCATTTTCAAGTTCCAACCTTCCAAAGTTCTAATGTTTCAAAGTCATAACCTTGTAAAGTTTCGACATTCCAAAGTTCTAACGTTCCAAAGTTTTAACCTTCCAAAGTTCTAACGTTTCAAAGTCTTAACCTTGCAAAATTCCAACCTTACAAATTTCGAACCTTCCAAAGTTCCAACCTTACAAATTTTTAATCGTCCAACGTCCCAACATTGCAGTGTTTCAACCTTCCAACATTGCAACCTTCCAAAGTTTAAATCATGCAAAGATTTAACCTTCCAACGTTATTAACTTCTAATGTTATAATTTTCCAAAATTTCAACCTTCTGAAATTTTATCTTTCTGAAGTTTCAACCTTCCAAAATTCTAATGTTCCAAAGTCTTAACCTGCCAATGTTTCGACGCTCCAAAGTTCTAACGTTTCAAAGTCTTAACCTTCCAAAGTTCTAACCTTCTAAAGTTCCAAGTTTTGATAGTCCCAACCTTCAAGGATCCAACCTTCCAAAGTTCTAACCTTCCAAAGTCCCAACCATGCAATGTTTCAACCTTCCAAAGTACTCATCTTCTAAAGTTTGAATCATCCGAAGGTACAATCTTTCAAAGTTCCAACCTTCCACTGTTTCAACTTTCCAAAGTCTCAACCTTCCCTATGTTCCAACCTTCAAAAGTCCCAACCTTGCAAAATTCTAACCTTCCAAAGTCCCCACTTTCCAAAGTTTGAATCACCCAAAGTTTCAACTTTCCAATGTCTCAACTGCATTCCAATTTTTGAAAGTCCTAACCTTTGCATATTTCGATCATTCTAAATTCGATCCACCTTCTTAACTTTCAATTTTCCAAATTCCAAATCTCCGAATAATCAAAATTTCTAAAACTGAAGCTCCAAATTTCAAAACTTCGAACCACCTTATTCCAAAGCTTCCATTTCTCCAAATGATAGTCGGCAAACGTCTCTCAAGTGAGTGAGATAGTGCGAATTCAGCAATTATTGTCATTATTCTTATTTGCCGAAATGTAACTGCAAGTATTCGCGTTGAAGCTTCTTTTACTTTGTGTCACGCGCCCACTCTTGGTTTGAGATTTGTACTTATTACTCCAGTGTAAACATAAATAAAGAACGTTGAAATGTTAGGTACATTTAGCAGTCTTCAATTATACAAATTAAAATTAATATCGAACTGAAAATCTTCATGCAAACACGATTACATTTGAATAACGTCCATAGTCTGACTCGATATTAATGGCTTAATTTCCGAAGGTATAATTTCATGGGATATTTTACGATAGCATCCAACTTTTACGAGGTTCTATCGTTTTTAAGAACGTGATGATAAAGAACTTTTCAATTTCTGTTGTTTCGAACAATTTACGATTTTTATGTACATCCCTTTTGAGGCACCCTGTGGATATCACCCTCTACGTAACACATCCGACGAGCGCAATAAAACGGAACCATCGCGTTAAACTTTATTGCGGAAAGGACTTGTTGTTCGGGGTCGTGTGTCACCGACAACGAAAAAGACTGTTATAACTTTATCATTGTCTACTGCGTTCGTGTCGTAGAGTGAAATTCTCGGACATTTTAAATCTGAGGGTGTTTTATACTTGGCTCAGGTATCAGACGTTTTCGGTTCATTCAATTGAAACTATCTTTGCAATATATATTGAAATAATTCGGGGAATGCTATCGAATTATTTCTATAGATTGCAATACTTTTTATATAACTTTTTGATACTTCAGTAATCGAATTTTTAAATTGTCAGATCGGTGGATATCTAAATTATGAAATTTTAAATTATATAATTAAATTCCCAAGTCCTAAAATTATTAGATTTCCAAATTCTGAATCTCCCAAATCCCAAAATTACTAGATCCCTAAATTCCCAAATTCTGAACACCTTAAATCTGATAGTACGCGAATCATACAGTCCCGAAACATGAAAAGTGATACAATCTGAATATCTTAATTTTAAATTTAAACATAGACCTATTGAAATAACCGTAAAGGGTAATCACTATTTTAAGTACCCTAATGAAAATTTCGTTACGGTTTTACGAGCGGCGCAATTTTATTCAACGTAACTTCTATTTTCATGCCATATCGCCAAAAGGCCACGGCTTAGCTCTGTTATTATTATGCCACAGGAGTATGTGTCTCCCTCTGCGATTCGTAATGTATTAAGCTATTATGCGGAAAATAAATTATACCAGATAGAGAAGATAAACGATGCTAAGAGAACAGAATTAAACATCTCATTTTATTATTTTTCCCATGCAAAATGATTTAAAAATTCAGATAAAATTGTTTGACATATTTTGATTAATTGATACAAGGAGATTGTTATATTTCAACGAAGAATTATAATTGTAGTAAATATAGCACATGTAGTATAATTACTAAAATAACTGAATACAGTAAATATAATAAATTACTGAAATTAATAAATATAGCAAATATGGTGGAGAAAATTGTAAAATTACTAAACAATAAAATTACCAAAATTACCAAATACAGTTAATATAGTAAAGAAGTAAATTCGTAAAATTACTGAGCTATAAAATTACCAAAATTACTAAATATAGTTAATATAGTAAAGAAGTAAAATTGTAAAATTACAAAACAAAAAAATTACCAAAATTAATAAATACAGTTAATATAGTAAAGAAGTAAATTCGTAAAATTACTGAGCTATAAAATTACCAAAATTACTAAATATAGTTAATATAGTAAAGAAGTAAAATTGTAAAATTACAAAACAAAAAAATTACCAAAATTAATAAATACAGTTAATATAGTAAAGAAGTAAATTCGTAAAATTACTGAGCTATAAAATTACCAAAATTACTAAATATAGTTAATATAGTAAAGAAGTAAAATTGTAAAATTACTAAACAAAAAAATTACCAAAATTAATCAATACAGTTAATATAGAAAAGTAGTAAAATTCCTAAAATAAATAAGTATTGTAAATGTTGTAATGTAATAAAATAGTGACAGTATTAAACCGCAAAATTACTAAAATTTATAAAACAATTAAATCCCAAAAATTAACAAATATAGTAACTAAAGCAAAATAATAATATAGTGACATTACTGAACAGTAAAATTACTAAATAATTAAATTTCTAAAATTAATAAATATTAGTCCAGTAAAGCAGTAAAATTATTAAACAATAAAAATTCTTAAAATTTATAAACGTAGTGAACATAGCAAGGTATTAAAATAGTGAAATTACTATACAGTAAAAATCCTAAAATTGACAAACATCGTAAATATAATAAAATTAATAATGAAATACCCGACGAGCAAATTGCACAATCAAAGAATTTTCAAATGAAAAATTGCTATAACAAAATTCTTCCGTGAGAATGTATTCATGCTTCAAAATTTTCATTGAAAAACTTGATTGGTATTAATAAAAAACATCGAAGAATTAAACGTTTATTCGAGGCTATTGTTGTTTTCGAAAGAGCTTTCGCTCAGCGGGAGCTGCACTGCACATCTTTGATAAGCTTCATGTGGAAGCTTTCACGTTTCATTTACATCTATAGAAATACTTGAAATTTTGTGAAAATTCCACGTCTGAATTCAATCGGAACGAATCCGAACAATTCGAATGGGTATTCATTACACGCCAACAGCTAACACAAGTTTAGCATCCAACACAGTACCGAGAATTATAATGGTTAACTGTCTTTCATTTGCATTGATTAAATTATCACTGATTGCTTTCCTGCTTGGGCAGAAATGTTACGTGATTAATTTTTATTTAAAACCTTATCTAAAAATGAATTTACATTTCTCTGAGAAAAATTTTTGGGAGAATTACTTTTTTAATTAGTGATACATTTTGATGGAATAGGTTAGCTAGTTGAATTATTTCTTAGGCAATTTTATGGTAACATTTGTTATATGTCATGTGATTAATTTTTAGATGAAACAGTATCTAAATCTCAATTTACTGATTTTTATACAAAAATTGTGGAAGACTTTTTCAATTTTGGATACAAAATTTTGATGAAACTAGGTTAGCTAGTTTAATTATTTCTTAGAAAATAATTTTATGGTTAAAATTGCTATACGTCACGATAGAACAATATCTAAATGTGTTTACTGATTTTTATACAAAAAAATGTGCAAGACTTTTTCAATCTTGAATACAAAATTTGGATGAAATAGGTTAGCTAGATGAATTATTTCTTAGGCAATTTTATGGTAAAATTTGTTATATGTCACTTGATTAATTTTTAAATGAAACAGTATCTAAATTTGAATTTAGTGATTTTTATACAAAAAATTGTGGAAGACTTTTTCAATCTTGAACACAAAATTTTGATGAAATAGGTTAGCTAGTTGAATTATTTTTTAGGCAATTTTATGGTAAAATTTGTTATATGTCATGTGATTAATTTTTAGATGAAACAGTATCCAAATCTGAATTTACTGATTTTTATACAAAAAATTGTGGAAGAATTTTTGATAAATATTTTGAAGCTACATAATATAAGCTTGATGAATTTTAAGTCAGTGTTAGAGAAAAAATAAGTATTATCATGTGATTAATTTTTATTTAGAATTGTAAATGAACTTGAATTCACTGATTTCTCTAAAAAAAAACTGAAAATAGTTTCTATTATTTATAAAAAATTCTGATGGAACAAGAGGTCGACAGGTTAAATTATTTCCTAGACAATAACTAAGCACAATTTTTATCTTTCTAAAATTCACTTGATAATTCGCCAAAATAAGACCATAATTACCCATGACACTAATCAAAAACTTACCTGACGTAAAATTAAAGACAATAAAAATAATTTCTTAAGACGTCAATTACTGAACTTGCATTTAATTGTAACAAAAGATAATTTTACTGCGCGTTTCGAATACTTTTACAAGGTAGGTAACATTGAAACAAAGAATAACTATGAAAACTATAATGTGAGAAGACATTTATTTAATATAATCCCACTAAAAATGGAAAAGAAAATGTATTCAAATCCCCATTTGTGGATAAAATGGGTTAAACGAACGTGACAAAGCGAAGATTACACATAACACCATAAGTTATTTCGAGTTTAACATAGCGATGCACTTAACAGCTGTTGAAAGATCGCGTTTAAGTATGATAAATCAGGATTCGGTTTTTATGATAACAAGCAAAAGTTGAGTTTTCGTGAAAATTACGAATCATTAAGGTTTTAGAGCGAGATTGAGGTGGAAAAGCAGCGATCGTTCTTGCGTGTTCGTTCTTACTATCTCGCCTTCGCCAGCTAACCGTTCTAAAGTCTTTATTTGTGTTCCTGACAAGTGGAGACGGAAATAGCCAAAGGATCAGTGGAATGAGAAGAGACGGAAAAGGACGAGAAAAGCCCAAGATACTTTGAAAGTAGAGATATTTACGATCGTGTACTTAGTGTACACAGAATCGCGAAGGTGGGAACGGAAGGATTTGCGAGTAATTAGTAGAATGCAATTAGTTAATGGCCATGAGGGAAGACGACGGTTTCAGACCTTATAATCCAACAGCTTTCGTGTCTCGGTTTTGGACCCGCGGGACAAACGAACAGGGAAATTTGAAATAGTCAATTCTGTATAACAATCGCCCCATTTGCTATGTATTCTATTCGGGAGACTGTGGAGTTAGGTGGAGTGGAGGGTTCTCTGAAGTGAGGTCGAATGTGGAAGAGAGGATCGTCGATGCATTTTCCAAAGGACTCGGATATTTGGGAATTTAGAACTTTGAGCACTTCGGAATTGAGGACCGGGAACAGTAGAATATTGAAGAAATGGAAATTTGGACATTTGGGAATTTGGAAAATGATTTATGCAGATTTCGAGTTTGGGAATGTAGGAATTCGGAGATTTGGTAATTTGGCAATTTGAGAAATTGGGGTTGCAGAATTTGGGAATCTAGGAATTTAGATGTTCAGAAATTTGGGAATTGAGGAATTTGGGAATATAGGAGTTTGGGAAATTTAAGATTGGAGGATTTAGGAATTTGGAGTTATAGGAATGTGGGGATGTGAGAATTTGGGGACATAGGAATTTGGGGATGTAGGAATTTTGAGACATAGAAATTTGGGGATGTGGGAATTTGGGGACATAGGAATTTGGAGATGTAGGAATTTGGGGATATAGGAATTTGGGGATATGAGAATTTGGAAACATAGGAATTTGGGGATATAGAAATTTGATAATATAGGAATTTGGGGATATAGAAATTTGAGAATATAGGAATTTGGGGATATAGGAATTTAGATATTTAGAAATTGGGAAATTTAGAAATTTGGGAATTCGAAAATTTAGAAATTTGCAAATAAGAACCTTGAGGATATGAAAAGTTGTGACTTTAAAAATTTGGCAAACTTAGGTACTTGACAATTTAAAAATTTGAGATTTTGGAAATTTATGAATTCGTCACTTTGCAGATAGAAAAATTTGCAAATTTTTTATTATAATATATGAAAGATAAAAAACCAAAGATTTTTGGATCTGAAAACTTGAGTAGTAAAGATTTCTAATATTCGGAAATTTATGAATTAAATTAGAAATTTAGTAACTTGAAAATTTTGAAACATGAGAAGCAATCTTATAAACTTAATATTTAATATCATGTCTATAATTATATATGAACTATCCTAAGCGTCCATACATGTAATAATTACATACAATCATAATGAATAATTATACCAAATATTCAATAAAGATTCGAATTTGTACAGACACTCAGAGAAAATAGGTCGTGTGTGTTAGTCAGATACCATTTTTTCAGCGCAAAAGTGTTAGTGAGGGAATAAATGGTTACGGGTATCAAGTAAAATCAATATTTTCAACAATGAAATCGTTCACATTCAACTTATGAGTGGTCACTCGTTCATTCTCTCGTTAGGAACACTTTCCAAAGGACTGTAGAATGCTCTAGTGAGTACTAAAATTATTCAGTTTGTCTCTTCATGGCTATTACACGATGAAATTACGTTCACGTTCCATAGGAAGTAGTTTGAATCTCTCTTGTTAGGGTCGCTTTCAATTATCTATGTACATTTCGTAATTACAAAATGACAAATTTGCAAGCTTTAACATTTTAAAATCTTCAATTTTTAAATTTTCAAATTCTGAACTTGTTAGACTCAATTGGTAAACTTAAATTATTAAATTGTACGTAGTAAGTTGTTGTTTCGTCCTTCTAAAATTTCAACCTTTCCAAATTTCATCTTTCCTAAGTTCCAACATTCCAAAGTCTTTACCTTCCAAAGATTCGACCTTACAAAGTTCTAACCTTACAAAGTTTTAATCTTCGAAAGTTTTAACCTTTCAAAGTTCTAACCTTACAAGGTTATCATCTCCCAAAGTTCTAACCTTCCAAAGTTTCGACATTCCAAAGTTCTATCGTTTCAAAGTCTTAACCTTCCAAAGTTCTAACATTTCAAAGTCTTAACCTTCCAAAGTTTCAATCTTCCAAAGTTCCAACATTACAAAGTTTTAATCTTCCAAAGTTTTAACCTTCCAAAGTTCCAACCTTGCAAAGTTTTAACCTTCCAAAGTTCCAACCTCCCAAAGTCCCAACATTGCAGTGTTTTAACCTTCCAAAGTTTAAATAATCCAAGGATTCAACCATCCAAAGTTATAATTTCCCAAACTTTCGATCTTCCAAAATTTCAACCATCTCAAATGTCATCATTTTCAAGTTCCAACCTTCCAAAGTTCTAATGTTCCAAAGTCATAAACTTGTAAAGTTTCGACATTCCAAAGTTCTAACGTTCCAAAGTTTTAACCTTCCAAAGTTCTAACGTTTCAAAGTCTTAACCTTGCAAAGTTCCAACCTTACAAATTTCGAACCTTCCAAAGTTCCAACTATACAAATTTTTAATCGTCCAAAGTCCCAACATTGCAGTGTTTCAACCTTCCAACATTGCAACCTTCCAAAGTTTAAATCATGCAAAGATTTAACCTTCCAAAGTTATTAACTACTAATGTTATAATTTTCAAAAATTTCAACCTTTTGAAATTTTATCTTTCTCAAGTTTCAACCTTCCAAAATTCTAATGTTCCAAAGTCTTAACCTGCCAATGTTTCGACGTTCCAAATTTCTAACGTTTCAAAGTCTTAACCTTCCAAAGTTCTAACCTTCTAAAGTTCCAACTTTTGATAGTCCCAACCTTCAAGGATCCAACCTTCTCAAGTTCCAACCTTCCAAAGTCCCAACCATGCAATGTTTTAACCTACCAAAGTACTCATCTTCTAAAGTTTGAATCATCCGAAGGTACAATCGTTCAAAGTTCCAACCTTCCACTGTTCCAACTTTCAAAGTCCCAATCTTCCCTATGTTCCAACCTTCAAAAGTCCCAACCTTGCAAAATTCTAACCTTCCAAAGTCGCCACTTTCCAAAGTTTGAATCACCCAAAGTTTCAACTTTCCAATGTCCCAACTGCATTCCAATTTTTGAAAGTGCTAACCTTTGCACATTTCGATCATTCTAAATTCGATCAACCTTCTTAACTTTCAATCTTCCAAATTCCAAATCTCCGAATATTCAAAATTTCTAAAACTAAATCTCTCAATTTCAAAACGTACATCTCAGAACTAGGAATCCTCCGAAAACTATCCCTTAATTGCACAAAATCAGAAACGCTTCCCCACATTAGAATTCTCAATTCGATTGCAACAAACCGTGAAGTGAATCACAGTGAAAATTAATCAGATCTTTCGTATCCTCCGTGACAGTAACCGTGTTTAGCTGTCCGTCAAGACTAATTATCCTGTGACAAGGTTCTGGTAATCCCCAGCCCAATTCGCGACGGTTTTTGACAATTATTGGTACGTCGGATAAAGATGGCACGTAGGACTGGTCCCGCGTGAGCCTCCAAAGTTCCGCGTACTTTAAGTTTTGATGAGACCGAGTGCACGCATCACCTGAGCCTGCCCATCTGTAAACAAGATTTATCAGCGGAAACGTTTTAGCAAAACTTTCGCTCCCACGAGTAAACCCGCCTGACCGAATGCCGGGTTACCTCTGAAACGCTTCTCGATAGGAAATATTTCACTTCGACGAACACACGGGGATACACGTAATTCCCAATGCATTTTATTTCACGTTCGTCGCACCACCGAAAGATCATGTTCGTGTTCACCAGTTGGCCAGCTAGCCGGCCAGACTGGGATGGTATGTTCGAATGGGGATTCAGATTTGTGGAGAAAGAATGGGGGTTGAAAAGGGCAGCCGGTTAGAGCCGGGGACGAAGGACGCTGGTAATGAATGAGGCCAGAACCGAGCAGGGATTTCGGATTAAGACCACTATATCTTTGCTATTGTAATAACTAGCTTTTCTGGGGAATTTTAACCGTACTGCAATACATCTGCGAGTTATGCTAAACGCTGATTTCTTTCTCATGAAAATGAAGTTGGTTGGGAGAATTGATGAAGTTTTGGGAATTTCGAATTAGAAGTTGGTGAAGAGTTTATGTTTAACACAATCTGTTTTACTGTAAATACTTGTTTGTTATGTAAACAACATATCTGTTTTATTGGTAATTTATGCTGGTATGTGCTTTTTTTGGTAACATAAATAACACATATAAATTAGTAAAATTGTAAATTTGCTGTAAAGTCTTATATTTTTAAATTTTCTAAATTCTTAAATTTCTGAATATTCAAATTTTGGAATTTTGGAATTTTCAAAGCACCAAAAAGTACCCAAATTTTGAACTCTCCAAATTCCAAAATTCCCTTTCCTAATCCTCCAACTCCTAAACTACCAAATTTAAAAATTGTCAAATTCTTGAAAAATTCTAACTTTTCAAATCCTCAAGATTCTCACATCTCTAATTTCTTAACCTCAAATCCCTAAATCTCCAAATCTCCAAATCTCCAAATTCTCAAATTTCAAAATTATTAAATTTTCAAATTCCCAATTTTCTAAATCCTCTAGATTCTCACATCCCTAATTTAAAAGCACCATACCCCTAAATCCCCAAATCTCCAAATCCCCAAATTCCTATGTTCCCAAATTCCTATGTCCCCAAATTCCTATGTCTCAAAATACCTATATCTCCAAATTCCTATATCCCCAAATTCCTAAATACCATAGTTCATAACCTCCAAATTCCCAAATTTCCATGGAGCGCAGTTTCTAAAAAAGCGTCACGCAGCTTTATCACGATGCTATTAATTTCCGATTGGAATGTCACGGACTGCTATTGAAAAACATATTAAATTTAAAACACCAAAAAAAAATTATATGAACTTCATATCGTTGTCGAGGATGGGCGAAACAAGGTTCCAGTCGATCGTTATCGACGTGCCGTTTAATTGAATCAATAGCACATCGTTGCGAGGAAAATATTCGTCAAAAAGGAAGAATAACGCATTATTAATAACCTTTATCTTTCTCTTTTCACAATTTTTGCTATTGTATCTCCTCGTACAATATTCCTGCTATTTACACAATTAATTAAATCGATATTTGTTACGTTACATTCGCACAGTTTTTAATACTCTTTCGCGACGCCATTTTGTTGACGTATTCGTACACGAAATGTTAGAAAATCCAGTAATTTATAATAATATTAACTCAAAATGATATTGATTTATGTTAGTTCTGAAACCTTGTAGTAATTGTGAATTATTATTAATGTTTGTATTATTGATTTTGTACTGATTATTTTTATTTATACTGATACTAATACTTTATACTATACTGAACACTTTATGTTGATTTTCTACTAGTTATTTTTACATTGATTTTCTACTAATTATTTTTGTATTAATTTTGTACTAGTTATTTTTACATTGATTTTGTACTAATTATTTCTACATGAATTTTGAAGTAACTGCTCTTCTATTAATTTTAGCTTAAATATCACAACACTAATTTTGAACTGAATATCTCGACAATAATTTTGAATCGAATATAAGATAAATTATACGATTTTAAATGAACTGCTTTTCCACTAATTTTCAATGAACTCTTACATTAAGAATAAACCGTAGAAATGACTGAATAAGGAAAGTACAAAATAGTGTATAAAATTAACTCCATAATCATCATAAAACTTCATCAAAACTCTCCAAAATCTAAAACAGTGTAGTCACTAGTCATTATCAGTGTATTCGCGTAATAAAGTATTAAAATTGCGATCGGTAAAATAATTTACAAAATAATTCGAAGTTTTCTTTTCCCGTTGAAATCAGTTGCGAGGAAATTGTTTGGTAAGTTTATTAGCCCGTTCCCCTTTAAGAGCCATCTCCGCGAGGACATCCATTTATTCGTTAAAACGCTTTCGTGGAGTAATCTTTGTGACAAAAAATGAGCACGTTAGGAAGTCCCGTGGAAGTTATGAACTCCGAAGGAACAACAAGGATGTATTGTTTGACGAAGTGAGAAAAGTGTAATGAACGTAAAAAGAAGGAAGAGTCGCATCTAGGACGTCCATCTCTCGATTTGCATTTTCAGCTTTTCGCCTGCTCAGACAGGTAACGACTTCATTACGGCCTTCATCAGATATAAATGACATATTTGATTTGCGTCGTAGCCGTCGTCGTCGTCGTCGGCATCGTTTATAAGACGAGCACAGCCTTTGTATCTGAACATTCTATGCTCTTAATGAGAGAGACGAGTCTTTTGTGATTGCTGATTTATCCGCAAATCGAGAGACATCTTGCGATTAACCACCTGTGAACGTTAATCCGTCACTCGGATCTGCAGGATTTATCAAGGGCGATTTTAATCACTTGCTACAGGATGATTTTGATCCGCTTGACGACTTAGACGTTACACAAATTAGGACGTATTAGGACAAGACACGTGAGACGGATCGAAAGTCACCGGAAGTCATGGAGATATTACGTGGAAATTCATGTGAGTTGCAGAAATTTCAATCATCCTTATTTCGAATAAGATAGGATATTTTTTGTTTACTAGATTTTTACTGTTCATGGAAAATTTGTATTTATTCCTCAGAAAATTAGGTTATATTTTGAAGTATAGAGGTTTGTATTCGAATGCCATCTGGGAAATTTGGAAGATTTTAGTTTAAGTTAGAAATTTGGTTGTGTTGGTAGAAGTTTTTAGATTATCACACTTTCCTGTTTGGATGTTTTTAAATTTAAGGACTTGCAACATTTTGTGGCTAAAATTTACTAGCTTTTAAAATTTTACGGTTAGAATTTGCTGACGTCGAAAATTTCAAGTTTAGAATTTGTTGACCTTCAAAATTTACTAACCTAAATTTCAAGTCTAAAATTGACTAACCTTCAAAATTTCAAGTCTAATATTTGTTAACCTTCAAAATTTCAAGTCTAATATTTGTTAACCTTCAAAATTTCAAGTCTAATATTTGTTAACCTTCAAAATTTAAATTCTAAAATTTACTACCCTTCAAAATTTAAATTCTAAAATTGACTACCCTTCAAAATTTGAAGTCTAAAATTTATTACCCTTCAAAATTTAAATTCTAAAATTTAGTACTCTCCAAAATTTGAATTCTAAAATTTACTACCCTTTAAAATTTAAATTCTAAAATTGACTACCCTTCAAAATTTAAATTCTAAAATTTACTACCCTTCAAAATGTAAATTCTAAACTTGACTACCCTTCAAAATTTAAATTCTAAAATTGACCACCCTTCAAAATTTAAATTCTAAAATTGACTACCCTTCAAAATTTAAATTCTGAAATTGACCACCCTTCAAAATTTAAATTCTAAAATTTACTACCCTTCAAAATTTAAATTCTAAAATTTCCTACCCTTCAAAATTTAAATTCTAAAATTGTTCCAACAATATTCGAGCAAAATACATAAAATATAATTAATATAAAAGTGACATTTCATGAAATGTATTGATTTTGCAATAATATTAATCTCGATGAATTACTGAAACGTATTATTCTATTTTAGTTACATCAGTACGTTTCATGTAAACATATTACCTATAAACTATGATCCGTTCTGTACCAGCAAGCACCATATTGTGTAATCTGTGTATAACGCATGTAATAAACGCATTGGACTTTAGTAATTGTGTATATTACGCAATGTGCAGATCGTATCAATGGTTCGTACAATAACAAGTCATTGTTTTATTGGTACATACTACTTTACTCCTGCTACATGTGTTATTACGATTGAGCAATTCCAATTAATATAAATTAAATTGTCAAATTATACAATAAACAATATTTCTTAGAAAATTGCATAACATTCTTTAATTACTGAATTAAACGATATTTAACTCGAGTCTCATAAATAATTTTGAGATCAAACTAATTTTTTAGTGCTTGAAGGTTTAAATAATTCGTCTAATAATTTTATACTAAAATTGACACTTTTCAAATTTTACTAATAAAACTACTTGTGGCTTGAACATGTGATAAACAATTTAAATTGTTATAAATTGTGGATTTAAAAAGTGATAACAAAATAACAATTCAAATTGTTTATCACATGTTTAAATCCACGAGTACTTGTACTTTTCTCCTGAGAAAAATATTTCTCCCTTTATCATTCCTGAAATACATAAAAATTCCAAAAAACCTCAATTCTCATTTCATTCAAAAATCATTTAAAAGTGCGAAAAGTTGAATACAGAAAGCACTTCGTAACATACGTGTCGAATCTCCGTTTTATAGAGAAATGTTTATATTGAATGAAGAGTTGCGAAAAAGACGGAAACAAAAGTAACACATAATAGGGGAAAACATGTGATACACATGCGTATGCATCGAGGAATCGATTTGAAATGTATATACTCGAAGCAAACAGCGTTTCGTCACTGTACACGAACGATATCGTGTTTGAAGTTCATTTTCTATGAAGAAGCTAAAATAAATAATTATAAAATTCGAGTATAGTGGAATAATTTTGGTAAAATTTTACGTCTTCTAATATTTCACTGGAACTTTACCTTTTGGGACAGCCATAAATTTGACCATCTTCTACGGTAATCCCTTTTCTCTACTTTCCTGTGCTTCCCTACTTTTCTACTTGATTCAGTTTTCAAACTTGACAGAGGCGAGTGCAAGTGCTCTTGCCTGAGTAGATAATGGCGTCCCAAATCGGACGACGTTTCACTATACCCCTCTTGATTCGTTTTACAAATTACGGTAAGTGTAAAAATCTCAAATTTAATTAGAGAATTACACTTTATTGCGTGTTTTTATAGTTTCATGAATTAGATAAGTATTCAAAATTGATATTAAATTGTCAAATTGAAATAGGAGGTTAGGTTATGAGAGCGAACAGAAGAAATGAAGAATAATGCTAGTATTTTTTTGTACAGTAAAATAAGATGAATATTAAAAATTGATATTAATTTAACAAGTGAATACAGAACATTAATTTAAGAGACTAATCACCGCTAAAAATGAAGGGTAATATTACTAGTTTCCTTTGTTATAAAATAAAAATTAATTCATTGCGTGTTCGCACAATTTTATCAACTAAAACAACATTGAAAATTAATAAATTGAACAGCAACAATAAATTAACAAATGTATACTGAAAATTAATTTACTAAAATTATTACTAGAATTATTTTACTAGAATTATTTTTTACTAAAATAAACCACTATAAAATAAAATATTTCTACACAAAAGGATTTGTTATACTAGTCTAAAAATATGTTGCATTTGACTAAAATCAGCGTGGTCAGTTATTAAACTTTAATCCCACGCGACTTTTTTATAATACTCTATACATTCTTTGTTAAATCTGTGTATTCGTTTGCATTGAAGTGCATTGTCACAGTATACACATTGAACTTCTATTCTGTGCCGTAGCGAATAATTGGAAATAGCAGGTGTTAGTTTTTAACAAGGAATTGACAAACTGATTGCATAACTACAAAAATAATACTTTTATCTAAAGAGAATAAAAATAAATCATTGTGAAAATTTAATCCGACTAAATCTAATCTGGCTTTTGTAAACTTGTGATATTTGATCAAGTCTCTGGATTATTTTATCGCGAAAATAGGTTAGAATCTGTAATTGAAGGATCAAATATTTTTGTTAAATTAAATACAGTGGTCTCTAAACATATTGTCACTTACACACTTTGTCACAATCCTGCAACGATAATATTTACATTGCATTAACAATCTTACAATCATTAACAACGAATTACAATCATAATTATTCTAAAAAAATCCTATGATACTTCAGTAAAAGCTACACACGAAATAAAAACAAAAATAAAGTGAAGTAAACAGAATATGTCCACCAAAAACCTTGTATTACATAAAGTATAAAGAATTAAAGAGAGAAAAGAATGAAAACTAAAAAAAGAATCAAAGAGACACGGTATAGAAGACGTGCACAAGAAAATTGTAAGAAACGTGCAGTCTTTTTCAGAATTATCAACCATGCACCGAAGGGTCCTCTTTATCGTCCCTTTCGGAATAGCTGAAGCAGATGTATGGACGGGTTCGAGTAGGCGACTTAAATTTTTTAGGAATACACCTCTACCCGATTCATTTTCCAACTATATTCGTTTTCCATGCTTTCGGTTCGTCTGTCCTCAAACCTATTGCGACCCTCTTGAGTTTTACCATCGCCTCCCGACCCTTCGCCGCCCCCCGTCTTTCCTCTCACCCTGCCATTCCTTTTCGTTCCTCATTTCGTTTTCACCCGGCTCTTCGACAGGACGTGCTTTCATCATTCCACCACCGTTGAAAAGAGAGTAATGACTCAGCGAGATCTTCAACGTTTTAAAAGATTTTCATTCTGATTGGCATCATGAAAATTCGTCTCCTCACTGATGACGAGCACTTTACCGATTGCTAGTATTCTACTCGCGTCTGTGTGCGTGTCCGTATATGGTGTTGCAATTCGTTCTTTTATCCCCTCGTTATAATGTAGTTTATGGTATCGGAGTTCTATGGGGTATTGGTAGTTTTGGGGAATCACGGCTGTGGTGTAATTACAATTTTAGTTGTCCGATTGTGAGAATGAGGGGAGCACGGGGTGTGGGAATGTGGAGTTTGGAGGTTTAGGGATTTGGGAATTTGAGTCGCTGGGGATTTATGAGTGGGCAGTTCTGGGAGTTTGGGACATTGAGGATTTGGGACTTTGGAAAGTTTGGGATACTGAGGGTTCGGGATTTGGGGTAGTTGGGACACTGAAGATTTTGGATTTTAGGAAATTTGGGACACTGAAGGTTTGGGATTCAGAGAAGTTTGGGATACTGAAGATTTGGAATTTAGGAGAGTTTGGGACACTAAAGATTTGGGATTTAGAGAAGTTTGGGACACGGAAAATTTGGAATCAAGGAGAGTTTGGGACATTAAAAATTTGAGAATTGGAGAAGTTTGGGACACTGAGGATTTGGAATTTAGGAGAGTTTGGGACACTAAAGATTTGGAATGTGGAGAAGTTTGGGACACTGAAGATTTAGGATTTGGGAGAGTTTGAGATAATGAAGATTTGAGAATTGGAGAAGTTTGGGACACTGAGGATTTGGGATTTTGGACAGTTGGGGACAATGAAGGTATGGGATTTGGGAGAGTTTGGGACACAGAAAATTTGGGACTTGGGGAAGTTTGGAACACTGAAGATTTAGGATTTGAGGAAATTTGGGACACTGAATGTTTGGGATTCAGAGAAGTTTGAGACACTGAAAATTTTGAATTTGGTGAAGTCTAGGACACTGACCATTTGGGATTTGAGAGAGTTGGGGACACTGAAGAGTTGGAATGTGGAGAAGTTTGGGACACTGAAGATTTAGGATTTGGGAAAGTTTGAAATAATGAAGATTTGGGACATTGAGGATTTGGGATTTTGGAGAGTTGGGGATAATGAAGATATGGGATTTGGGAGAGTTTGGGATAATCAAGGTTTGGGGCGTGGAGAAGTTTGGAACACTGAAGATTTAGGATTTGAGGAAATTTGGGACACTGAATGTTTGGGATTCAGGGAAGTTTGAGACACTGAAAATTTTGAATTTGGTGAAGTCTAGGACACTGACCATTTGGAATTCAGGAGAGTTTGGGACACTAACGATTTGGAATTTGGAGAAGTTTGGGACACTGAAGATTTAGGATTTGGGAGAGTTTGAGATAATGAAGATTTGAGAATTGGAGAAGTTTGGGACACTGAGAATTTGGGATTTTGGAGAGTTGGGGATAATGAAGATATGGGATTTGGGAGAGTTTGGGATAATGAAGGTTTGGGACGTGGAGAAGTTTGGGACACTGAAGATTTGAGATGTAGGTGCGTTTAAGACACTGAAGATTTGGAATTTGGAGGAATTAGGAACTCTAAAGATTTGGGATTTTGGAGAGTTTGGGATGCTGAAGATTTAGAATTTGGAGAAGTTTGGGACACTGAAGATTTGGGATTTAGAGAAGTTTGGGACACTGAGAATTTGGAATTTGGAGAAGTTTGGGACACTGACGATTTGAGATTTGGTAGAATTTGGGACACTAAAGATTTGGGATTGTGAAAAATTTAGGACAATGAAGGTTTGGGATTTAAGGAAGTTTGAGGCAATGAAGATTTGAGATTTGGGAGAGTGTGGAACACTGAAGATTTGAGCTGAGTTCGAGCCCCTGCATACATTGTGCTCCTCGGCCCGTTCACATGTAGTCCTCTCTTAACAAATAGGCTAAGCAATGAATCACCCAATATATTACATAATTTACATAAATTTCAAGTTATATTTTTCTGTGAAATTTGAGGGAGTTGAGGGAGTTGGAAGATTTGCGATTTGGGAAAGTTTGGAACACTGAAGATTTTGGATGTGGAGATGTTTGGTACACTAAAGATTTGAGATGTGTGATAGTTTGAGACACTGAAGATTTAGTATTTGCAGGAGTTTGGAACAGTAAAGATTTTAGATTTTGTACAGTTTTAAACACAGAAGATTAGTTTTTTGAGGAATTTGGAAATTGGATGAATTATGAAGCTTTGTAAGATTGAGAATATACAAGTTTTAGTCTTATAATGATTTGAGGATTTGGAAATTTGGTAATTTATGACTTTGGGATCTTGAGCCAAGGAGTTATGAGCCTTCGGAACGTTGGGTCACTATTTGGTAATTCAGCATTGTGGAACTTCGAGATTTTGAAGCATTGAAACTTTAAAACCTAGAAACATTGCAATTTTGAAATTTTGTAACATTTGAACAATTTAACACTACCAAATTGTTCAAATGACCCTTTTACAAGTTTTTTGTTACCAAATTTGTTGAAGTGATTTCTTTGAAATCTGTGTTCATCTTCATAGAGATAAAGAATTTTCGTTTCATCATTTGTTTATTTACTTTTCAACTTTATTATAATTTTAGAGCAAGTGCGTATACGCCGGTAGGTTTAGTGTTAAAATTATGCGGTTTAGTGTTAAAATTATGCTAGTATAGAATTATGCAACTACAGTACCTTGGAATTATAAAACGTTTAATTTAGTATTTTACAATGTATTTGCATTAACCTGTGATACTTTTCACCAATAGTCCATTTCATGAAAGAATTTTAATAAACATTGCTGTATTTTGTATTGTGTGCATCATTGAATGATTATTTCAAAGTTCTGTAAGTTTGTACAACGGTTGACCCGATCCATTCAACCAAGGATTATTTATCTGGTTAAAGTAAGTTGGCAAACAGTAGTATAAGAATCACATTACGATGTGATCTTTGCATCTAATTTCATGGCTTCTCCATGAAGCTCAACTTCCGAAGTAATGGAAGCCTGTTAAGCTACGCAGAAGTTGATACGTACCCAGAATGCAGTAGAATACCATTTATGAAAATGTATTGAATGTTTCGTTCGTTAAAATTAATAAATGTTAATGTATCCTTCGGGAAATGTTAAATATCATTATGTAAAACGTGAACTTTGAACAGAGATTTCTACCTAGGATCAATTGTGAGAAATTCCACGTATGGTGAAGTAATTAAAAGCATTCCATTTTATGAAACTACCATTTTATTCCATTTTATTAAAGTGCTTTAATGAAATTTAAATATGTGCTTTATTTTCTGATAGGTATTAATATCAAATGATAAGTTATCGTAATTTACAATTGTCAACAACTTTTTAATTTATATTTTTTAGCTTCAGTTTTGAAATATTAATTCTCTTCTGTTATTGAGGATAAGTAAAGTTAATTTTGTAAGTTTATATTTTATAATGTTTAATAATAATTATTTTTTGTTACGCTTTTTTTAAAAGGATTTGATTCGATTTAAATGAAGCAGCCTCTATAATATTCAGAGGTAACAATTTTTTTGAAAAATTGAATTAATAAACATTAATATAAATGTATGAACGATGAACGAATTCACAAATGAAGAAATGAGTGAAGTATTAACATACAAAACGGAAAATGTGACTGAATAAATATAAATGCAAGAATGAATAAATAAATATTGACAAACATACATGAATGAAAATTTGAGCGAATATTAATGTAAATATATATATGAAGCAAATGAATAATTTTAACTATACAAATGAAATTTCCAATTTCTCAGGGTTCGATATTGTGAAATATCCAAATCACCGAGTTCTCAAATTTCCAAATCTCAATTAAGTTTCTAAATTCCCAATTTTCAAAATCCTCAAGGTTCCTACATCTCTAATTTCCAAACCCCAAATCCCCAAATCCCTAAATCACCAAATCTCTAAATATCCAAATTTCCAAATTTCCAAATCTCCAAATTCTCAAATTTCAAAATTATTAAATTCTTAAATTCCCAACTTTCCAAATTTTCAAGATTCTCACATCCCAAATTTCTAAATCTCCAAATCTCCAAATCTCCAAATTTCCAAATTCTTACATTCCCAAATTTCAAAATTCTTAAATTCTAAAATTCCCAATTTTCCAAATTCTCAAGCTTCTTACATCCCTAATTTGGAAACCCAAATCCCTTAAATCCCCAAATGTCTAAATCCCCAAATCCCCAAATCTCCAAATCTTCAAATCCCTAAATTTCTGAACACCCAAATTTAGCCCCACATACTTATTTTCCGAAATTTCCACCTCTCCAAATCCTCAAATTCCTAATCTCCCAAATTCGAAAATACCCCTAAATACATAAATGCAACAAGGAACAAATACTGACATAAATTCAAACAAGAAATTCCTCAACTTTCAAAGAAAGCATTACTTATACTCCTGCACAACCACGTCACAATACAAAAGTACGCAGTTGTAAAACATGAAAACAATACGTAAGATATCTAACATGTAGGTACACAACGACATTCAATTCAGAAGCAACAAAGAAACGGTAGTCAGACTATTGTATGAATTTCATCCTATGGAACATTCATTCGACAAAAGAAATCATTGGCATGGTTACAAGCATTGTAGGATCTTTAAAAACAGCCAGCAAACATGAAAAAGGCAGGAAACAACAGGCAATTAATTCAATACACATTCTGCATGCAAGAGTAAGGTTGCTTTAATCGGCGCAATAAAATACTGTTTTCAAATGGCAGACGCATTCAAAAGAACGATATTAAACATTATCACTGAAGCTTTTCAGCTTAAGATTTCTCCGTACTTGACTCGTTAACAATATGCATACAAATTAAGTCGAAAGCAAATATCTTGCAGCAATATTTCTTTGTCACGTAGTTGTGCACGAGACGTTCGAAATAATACTATAAATGTAGAGTATATTTAAGTACTGCAGATGCTTATAACAAAAATAAAAGTAGACAAGTATATTTGTAGACAGACATTCAGGAAAATATTTCGATATCTGTATTGCAAATTTATGTAATTTTTAAACATAAATTGTATATCCGTCAAACGACGTGAATCATTAGGAGTTCCAAGTGATGTGGACATCTGAATGAATTTGACTTTCGACTGGAGTTTATTTTGCTATGTACTTGACTGTTCTTCGAAGATTTACGTTTTACAAAAGCTTGGAGTAGGTATTTTTGTGACATTGATGAGGGAAAACAGTTTCTTTTCTATTAGTTTAGCTAAAATTCGGGTGGAGATGGAAATACAAGTGACGTATGAAGTGGTTTACCCAAAGTGACCGTAGCAAGTGATAAAACCAAGCAATACCTCGACATGTATAGACAACTGCAAATACTGCTAAGGTTAAGGGTTCTGACTAACAATAAACCAAAAAATCGCTAGAATGTAATGACTCGCGTCTTGCTGCTACGGGTAATTGATTTGAAACTACGAATGTGGAACGAAAAACCCTTAAACTATCGCTAGAAACTTGCACTGTCTAATCCTTTCGCTGCAATATGAATTCTACCTGAGTTTGGGCCCCTGCATACATTGTGCTCCCCGCCCCGTTCACATGTAGTCCTCTCTTAACAAATGGGCTACTCAATGAATTACCCAATAAATTACATAATTTACATAAACGAGTTGTATTTTTTTCCGAGAGTATTAATTTGTTACAGTTTTTCACAAATACTTAAAAAATGTCCATATTCAATTTTCCCGAAAATGAGATGTCATAGGAGGAACCGACTTCATATTTTTTGCTTACTATTTCATGTTCACTTGATATTCGATCGTGCGACGCGTGTATCAACTGTTCCCAATATCCTCGATATCCATTCGCAATGGGAAACAATCATAAAGCAGTCACGAGGCACGACGCGGTAAATCGCGATATTTTTTTCGCCTATTATCTATCCGGCGGTCAGGTTAAGACCCCACCTTAATGTGACGTACAGGTCCAACGAAATGGAATACGTGATGAGCGTTCTGCTCGCTTGCAACGCTCCCTGGCCAGCGTCGATTATTGGAAATCGATGGCATCGTGAAAATGATGGGCAAAGTGCTGCAAGTGGAAATAGTACAATATAAAAAAAAAAACGTTGAAATCGTCAAAGTTCATAGAAACGACGACCGGAAACCCGTGAACGACGAGGACAGCAAAGGGATCAAAGGAGGATAGTGAGAGGGTGGGTAAAGCTAGCAGAAAATAGAAATCACGAAGAGGAGGAATTAAGGTGTAGGTGAAGAAGGTTAGCCGGCTGAATGCGTATACACAGGGTTCTAAAATTGTGGATTTCAGTTCTGATAATTATTAAATATCAACGTTGTTATAAAATCTATATTACTCCTCTTGAATCACTTACGAAATTATACTTGTGGAGTCACTTATTTTAAATTAATTACTTTGTGAGTGAGTAGTGTTATGAGTTTAAGTTGTAACAAAAATTGGACGAAGATAGTAGATTATGAATTATGACCAGTCTAGAGCAAATAGGTGGGGATTTTTGGGATTTGAGCACTTGGAGATTAGGGACTTGGGAATATAGGAACTTTGGGATGTGGAGATATAGGGATGTAGGAACCTAGGGATTTGGGGTTTAGAAATTTGGGGACCTAGGAATTTGCAAGCTTAGAAAGGTGGCAAAAGAATTTAGGTACATAAGAAGTTCAGAATTTATGGATTTCAGGACATAGGATTTGGGAATCTAGGTACTTAGGGACGTAGGTATTTGGGAATCTAGGTACTTGGAGACATAGGTATTTGGGAATCTAGGTATATGGGGACATAGGTATTTGGGAATCTAGGTACTTAGGGTTATTGGTATTTGGGAATCTAGCTACTTGGAGACGTTGGTATTTGAGTGTCTAGGTACTTGGAGACACAGGTATTTGGGAATCCAGGTACTTGGAGACGTAGGTATTTGGGAATCTAGATCCATGGGGACATAGGTATTTGTGAATCTAGGTACTTGAGGATATAGGTATTTGGGAATCTAAGTACTTGCTAGTCTAGGTACTTGTGGACATAGGTACTCGGCTGTGTAGGTACTTGATGACATAGGATTTGAGAATGTAGGTACTTGGGGACATAGGTATTTGGGAGCCTAGGTACTTGGTAGCCCAGGTATTTGAAGACATAGGTATGTGAGAATCTATGTACTTGGGGACACAGATATTCAGTAATCTTGGTATTTGAATACATAGGGAATTTTGGGATCTGATGATCTAAGAGTATGGAAGTCCTTCCAGCCCAGAAAGTGGATCTAGAACTTTTAGAAGGAATTTGTAGATACAGGAATCTAAGGGATTCAAACACTTGAAAGTCCAGAAAATTATCCTAGAAAAATGGAAATCAAATAAACAAAGTATCGCACTCTACACCTCCTTTTTTAAATTATAAAATGTCATCATTTGCTCTTGACGTTCATTACATAATAATTGCATCTGTGTAGCACGAATTCTATTAGGTTTTCATTTATAATTCCGAGACACCCAATAGAGAGATCCGTTTTGGTTAAAGCCGTCTGTGAGAGAGGAACGGAATGGAGGAGGGTCTGGCGCGAAAACGGAGGTGGTTGCCGAGCTCGACATCGACCGATATACATCTTCGAGATCCGATAAGACAGGATAGATATGTTTCACGGCATCTTACCTCTTTACCCGCATTAAATCGAATGCCAGGGTATTCTCATGCATGCCAATTCCCACCCTTCGTCTGTGTCTGCTCGGCTGGCGGGCTGCCTTTCTACATAGTCCCGCCACCTCTACCTTCTATCTCGGTCCACTGTGATTTATGCGTTAACGTAAATATTGTTGCCGACGAGATTCGAGTGGCCGTGTAAACGTGTTGTACCCGATCAGCACAGACGATGTTTCCACCTGTTTGCGATGCTTCAGAACTCTTATCCCGGACCAGGAGATTGCCCAAAGGGTACTTCTGAACACGCCAACGATCCTCCACGTTTCGAACATCTGTCGAGCTGCTGTCATCGTTGCAAAAATTCCGGTGATTTTGCTTCCTGAATCGATGCGATCAGATTTCTGGAGACAACAACGTGTGATAGGTTTTGAAATAGAGGGTATGATTATCTGGAGTCAGGAGACCAAAATGACAACTTTGCTGGAGAGGTTTTATCAGATCATTACGTTTCATGAATATTCTTGAAGTAGGTGGTTTTTCGTGGAGTTAACAGGTGGATTAAAATATTTGAGATGTTGGGTGTTTGGATATTAGGTTTGGGGATTTTTAGATTTTTGGGAGCACTTGAAATTTCACAGTTTGGAGGTTTGGATGTGTAGCAATTTTGAAGATTTTTTGGTGAGGAAATATTTGAATTTGGGTGTCTCACGATTTGGGGATTTTTGCGTGTGGAAATTTGAGAATTTTGGTGTCTTAGAAGTTGGGGATTTGTTGATGTGGAAATTGTTGAATTAAGATATCTGAGAATTTGGGGACTTTTAGATGAAGAAATTTGAGAATTTTTGTGTTTTAGAATTCAGAGATTTCTTGATGTAGAAATTTGAGAATTTGGGTATCTAGTTATTTGGTGGTATTTTGATGCAAAAATTTGGGAATTAGGATATCAGAGATCTGAAGATTTCTAGATATAGTAATTTGAGAATTTAAGCATTCTTTGAGATGGAAATTTGAGAATTTGGGAATTTTTGGACGTGGAACTTTAAGAATTTGAATATCTCAAATTTTGGGGTTTATGGATGTAGAAATTTAAGAATTTAGGGATTTTTGGATGCGGTAATTTGAGTATTTAGGTTATCTGGGAATTTAAATACTTCTGAATGTACAAGTTTGAGAATTTGTAATTTTCTGTTATGAAAATTTGAGAATTTGGGAATTTGTCATATGATTCCAGTCACGTGTTCCCATTTTTAATCAAAGATTGTGATTTCCGTAGTACCTCAAATGAATAAAATTGTCATAATAGGTTCCTAGTTAAGCGACGTTTTACTAGATCTCATTTGTCCGTGGCTCTATCTTAATGTAGTTAAATGAACTTGGAATGCTTACGTCTTCGGTTAATTGTCGCAATTTGTTTCGGAACCCGCGACAATTAATCTGGTAGAATTGCATTTATTTTAGGATTACGCAAGAGCAGGTGTCTTAAATTGTCCTATTTACCGCTGTTGTAATTCTTTTTCTATACGTAAATCAATGCCTAATCGTAATTGGCCGCAAGACTGTTTGTACAATAACAGTTCAATACATACATTCTTTCCACTTAATACTTTTTTTTTAATCTGTAACCCGTTTTCCGTTTCAACTTGCAATTTCTGAGAAATCTAATTTCGAAGAAAAATCACAAGATTACTTTGAAAAAATAATAGTAATTCGGTTATATTTATAGCGAAATAATTGTTTAAATTTTTCTAAACAAAATAACACAAATGAAGCATTGAATATGTTTAAATAATGATTAAAGTGAAAAGGTCAGAGAAAATGCACCAACTATCGTAAACTTTTTAATTTATTTTTAAAAGTAAAGATCTGGGGTAGAATCTAATTACACCGCGTGTTAGGGCAGACATTTTCCTTATTAAAGGCACTGATGAAGTTGATTTGTTCTTATTTTCAATTAAAAAATAAATTAATTTTACATAATGCGCGACGCTGATGATGGCATTTGGCGATGGTGCTGCCGCTTAGCGTAAAAAGAACATAACAGAGCAATAGACAAAATGTCTACTCTATAACGTGATGCAATTAAATTCTGTTCTAGAACTTTAGCTTTTGAAATAAAATAAAAAATTTCAACGAAAATTTACTTATTTTTGGTGCTATTTATGATCTTTAAACTTATTTAACTCTATGATCAAACTTATTTAAATACTTATTAATTGACTTATTCATAAATACTCATTAACTGACTCATTTGTATCATTCATGATATACAAAATTTTGTGTTCATAATAACCCAATTATTGTCTTTTAAATACAAAACATATTCGAACTAGAAATCTTCTAATTTGCAATATTTTACACATTGTTTTACAATTAAATTATTTTTGATAGAAATTTAAAATTATTGGGACTATACTGTCTTTATTGTATTTTTGCCTTGTTATATGTATAAACAAGTTTATACTTCAGTTTATTGTGTATATGAACAAGTTTATACTTAATTTATTAGATACATAAACAAGTTTATACTTATACTTGTTTATACTTGAATATTTTTCACATAGCTATTAAATGTGACACCATTTAATTAGCTCGTTCTAGATTGCAGCTGTTCATGCATTTATATTACAATGTTCGCCGAATAATTTATACAATCACAGTCTCACAGGCTACACGATTTATTTACACCTGACAGATCTCGATATGTCATAAACACATCAGCATCAGCAGTCCACTCATTATTCAACTTTGACCATTTAATTTTAACAACGTTGTCAGCAACGTATTAATTTCTGTACCAAACGGAACACACAATTCTTCCATCGTTCGAAAATTCGCCATTTTCCAGCAGCCCCCACACGAGCCCGAAATTCTGACTAACAAAGGTACCAAGTTATCGACAAACTCGTTGAGTTCCGCGGCGGTACTATCGTCCCCCAGGGGCAAATGATAAAATTCGGATGAATTCGAATAAATTCACGTAGGAAATTCGTTGCGGTTCGGCGGACGCACCGCTAAATGCAAAGTATCCACGTTTTGCTTTGAATTGACATGCAAAAGCGATGGGAGATGGTTGAAACAGACAAAGAAAGAAAGCAAAGTTAGCAAAAGGGCGGTTGGGGGGAGGAGGAGGCAATGGAAGCGGGAGAGAGGAATCAATCGAATCGCTCTGCAGACACCGATAGAGCGTTCGGTAATGGTTTTCTCATTCGAGGAATTTAAGTCACGTAGAAAAAGTATTTGAACGGCGCGAATTAGCATTCCGTAGGGTGTCCAGCAGGGCAGGCCGACGGGTCGAGACAATAGAAAAATCAGTCGGTGCAAATCGATTGGCAAATAATGTCCGTAGCCGGACTTTTACATGGAGAATTAACCGAACAGGGCGCAAGGAGACGGCACTTCGCTCGAGGATTTCCTAATGGTTCCATTCCTTCTTTTTTAATATTTCCTACAAGATTCACACTAAATTTTTTTAATCAGTTTAAGGGGGGCAATACCTTTAGAATCTTAAAAAGTTGCAAAATTTTTTTTTTCTATAAAATGTTAGTGCAACATCTCAAAAATATAGTCTCAAAATTTTAAAGCGTAATATGGAGCCCTTTTGATGTTATGGCCGATTATCGTGACTCATGTCTGGTATCGCGCCGCAGATATTCACGCGCTCGGTGCGGAGGGCTATGTAGCAGATTTTTATTATCATGCCATTGCTGTGTTTGAAATTTTGTATTTTTACGGAGAATGAGCTTATGGAGAAAAATCAACTTTACGAGTAAGCCGAAGGATTATTATATGGCGCAGGAATCGCAGATTAGTTGGTAAATCATTGAAATTATTCAGGTTTTACTTATCGAAACTTTAAACGCATTTTTCTCAAAACTACATTTTTAAAATTGGCGTGACTGATAACCCAAAAACTAGTTTATCAATCGCGCTCAAATTTTTTGCACATATCCACGACAATGCTATCTAACATATGAACCTAAATGTACGAAATAAATTTAACATTAAAGTCCTTTTTTATTGCAAAATATTGCGAAAATTTTCAGTAAAATTCAAAGTTTTTCTTTAAAAGCGCGCCATCTCTTCAATTTTTCATATTTTTCACATTTCTTAGGTTCATCTACTAACTGTGAATGTTAATAATCGAAACATCGTTTGCAAACTTGTTTCAGACCAATGTAATTAAAGCTAGAAGTCACGCCGTTTCACGAGACGCGCCGAAACACTTCCAGGAAAGACTATCATAATTCCGCCACTTTTAAATATTTTGAAAAAAAGAAAATATGTTGTAATAGGCAATAGTTATAATAAATTATACCTGAAATTTCGAAAATACAAGACAAAGATATCCTATACAAAAAAATTCACAAATATCAGCTTATTTTCATCTATCTAAAGGTATTGCCCCGCTTAATGAAATCTGTAAGGGCATGTTTGAAGGATGGTACATGTACTCAGAGAGCATATCAGGTTAACCTTGCCCTACAATATCGTATCACACTCGTGACGCACACTACGATTCTGATAAACCAGACTCGTATTTCCACTGCAACTGAATTTTGGATTCGATTCTGATTATAATTTGCATAATCAAGGATCGCTAAATGATGCACCTAACATTCTTCAATTGTCTTCAAGTTGTAGAAATTAGCTAGCTGTGTGTGACGCAGCTGTCCAGAAAATTGTAGGTTAGGAGGTTAATAGTTCTCAATTATTTTTAAGAAAATTTAAATTTGAGAAGAAGGAAAAACTCAGAGCATCATCCCTAGTTGTACATTTTCTCATCTGCCCTGCAAGTTGTCTAGTGCCAGAAAGTTGTCTTGTGCTATAATAACGTGCCACTCTCGTGATGCACACTACAGTTCGAATGTTATAATCTACCAGTACTGCAATTGAATTTTGCGTTCAATTCTTTTTGTAATCTATGCAATCAAGGATTACTGAATGTACCTAACATTTTTACTTTCGTCGCTTGTTTTCATGTGTCTAGAGAAGTGTAGGTTAAGGGGTTAAGTGTAGGTTAAGACTTAGACTAGAGAGTAATATGGCTCTAAGTAATATGAGCCTAAGATTCCTCCAATCTTGACGATGTATTTTCATTCTGTCAGCATTCTTACCGTAATTAGCAATGATAGTAGAATTTTAATAAAGAAAAATGCCGAGCTTTATCTGAGCTCCATTTCGCTTCTTCTCACGTAACTCCTACGACTCATTGCTTTCCTCGAATAGAGCACGTCGTTAACTGAATCTCCGTGAGACTCGAACCGGCGATAAATTCGAAGAAATTAACCGGGTCATCAAATTGTACTTTGTAGAGGACTCCTCATTGGCTTCAAGACTTTAAGCGTCCGCTCGCGCGAATTACGAGCTTCACGGGTCTTTAATTCCGAAGTAATTCGTAAATTTCTATCGCCGCTATTGGTATCTTCAATTATTGCCTCATCTTTTTTCCATTCTTGAGTTAACCCTCTCGTTGACAAGTAGTTCCGCCGTAAAATTCTTTGATACTTCATTTTAGGAAGGGGCGCCATCTTGATCACCTCAGAATTATAGGTTATTTTATTGTTTTTAAAGCGGAAGGAAAATAATATATAAAAGATGTGTGGGTACATAGTTGTTAAGTATATATTTGTTAAGCGAACTTTTGTCTATAAGTTTAGAAGAATATATGTGTAATTTCAAGTTTAGAAGATGGAGAACGATACAAAATGGCGGAGCAATAGTTTAAAATGGAGTTGTATTCAATTTTAACACAGTTTAACAGAGTTCAGTTTAGACATCATACAAATTCTTTTTGCTATGTAAAATTTTTAGTATCTACATTAAAGTTAAGACAGTATACATGGATTTCATAGAATATTTGCAAATATGGAAATTGTGAATCTGTCAATTTATTTATGTTCCTAAAATTTAGCATAAAAGTACTATGTTACAAGAAAACTAGGTTATTGCTCCATGTATTTCCTTGTTAGAAAACTACGAAAAATAAATTATTATTACTTCATTATCTCTTCTTAAATAAATTCTAGGAATGAAATCTCCCTGAAGCCTGGTAATGTATATAAATGTAAATAAATAACAAAATACAATAATAAGATAAATAATGAATTAAATCTTTCCTAACCAGTTTTAATTACCTTTGTTAATAAAATCAGTCCTAAAAATATTTTAATTAACCATTTAATAATGAATCTACGTTATACCATCAACATACGTTCTCCAAAATAAATGTATACGATTCAATAAATTAAACAAGAATTTAATTAATTTGATCAACGACAAAATGATGTCTGTAAAGAAGGCGGATAACGATGGAATATGATGAATGCGGTTATTTCTGCTACGCACATTGTAACGTAATTGTTCGTTATATAGATCAGAATTTTGCGTGAGTTGATTATAATCCTGATTATGATTGCGAACATCTGGAACATTTAATAGGATGCAGCGGGATATATCGTTATTCATGGTCGTTCTATTGGAATTCGCTACATTGCCAATATTCACATTCAATGTAATATTGTATTTATTGTACTCTATAAATATCGCAGGTTTCTGTCCTTTGTGTACTGTCCGTTATGAGATTTCAATGCAGCGAGATCCATACTGCACCGATCCTGATTTAATCTATCCACGTAATTATTGCACGAATTGTTCGTTCCTTAGAAAAGTATTTCAAATTTTGTGCGTTCGAGGCATGTATCAATTTTTTCATTTTGAAATTCGTAAATTTGAAAATTTTTCACTTTCTGGATTTCGTAATTGAGTTTTTTAAATTTGCAAGTTTCTAAATTTCCGAATTTCTAATTTGCCAATTTCTAATTTTCCAAATTTCTAAATTTCCGATTTCTAAATTCCCAATTTCTAAATTTTCAAATTTCTAAATTTCCCAATTTCTAAATTTCCCAATTTCTAAATTTCCCAATTTCTAAATTTTCAAATTTCTAAATTTCCCAATTTTTAAATTTTCAAATTTCTAAATTTCCCAACTTTTCAATTTCCCAGTTTCTAAATTTCCCAATTTCTAAATTTCCCCTTTCTAAATTTCCCAATTTCTAATTTTCCAGTTTCTAAATTTCCCAAATTCTAAATTTCCCAATTTCTAAATTTCCCCTTTCTAAATTTCCCAACTTCTAATTTTCCAATTTCTAAATTTTCAAATTTCTGAATTTCCCAATTTTTTAATTTCCGAATTTCTAATTTTCCAAATTTCTGAATTTCCCAAATTCCAAACTTCCCAAATTTCTGTATTTCCAAATCTCAGAAACTCCGAATTCCTAAATTTCCAAATACCTAAATTTCTGAATCTCTAAATTTAGGAATTTCTAAATTTCCAGTTTCTTAAATTTCCAAATCCCTAATACCCTAGAATCTTAAATTTTTGAGTCCCAGAATTCCCAAGTTTCTACATTTCCCAATTCCTGAATTCCCAAATTTCTAAATTTCCCAATTCCTAAATTCCCAAATTCGTAATTTCCTAAATTCCCAAATTCCCACACCCCTAAATTCCTCAACTTCAAAACTCCCCCATTATTATACAAATCCTTCAATTCCCATATTTTCCATAATTTCCACCTCATAACTCTTCCACCCCTCACCTCCAAATTATAAAAGCTAAAAATATCTCAAACCATAACCCACAAATCAGTACCCCAAACAACTTCATGTCGCAACCCCATTAAACTGAACCACATAACATCAATTAATTCAAACATTTTTCTCCACATTTCCACTACATCATCTCAGACAGCCCTTAAAAACTTCGGCCATTCCGTTGAAATTGTTGCTGAAATTTAACATAGAGCAGCGGCGGTACGTTCCTTGTATTATGTAAAAGTAAAGTTCTCTTTGTTCGGAAAGTCGTGGAAACTTGAAAAGTACTTACTCATGGTTCCATTTACATTTGATTTCCTCTACGAGCCATTCATTGTGCAACGTTCGATTTGCTTGTAGTTCATTAAAAAGCGTTTCGATTGTTGGTTTCCTAGTAGACTCGTTTATTGAACATCGAAATTCACCCTGAAGGGATATGGAATTACGAAGAAACCGCGCAATATTTCATCGGTTGATCCAGTAAGGGTGGAAGGAGAACAACAAACCTTCAAATTATAACTTGGATTTTAAACGGAAGCACTTTTTATCGCTTCATGTATTGCCACCATCTTGCTTTTTTATCCTCCATATTGTTTTGCTTAGTTAGGTTATGTCATCTTTTATGTTCTTTTAAAAAGACTGATTTTTAGTCAGATCTTTATTATATCTTGTATTAGGTGAAGACTGAAGAAATATTTATTTACAAAATGGCTGCTTATTTTCATTAATACTAGTTTATCTAAACTTGATTTGTAAAATTGTACATTTGTAAAGTACGTTTGAAAATTTTTGGGTTTCAAGATTTATGTGTTTATACATTTATGACGACTTTCGTAAAATATTTTTGTGACTAAATTGCTGTCATTAATATACGTAATAAGTACTTAAATTTAGTTACTTACACTAATACTTCTGTGAGATTTTATCTATTATTTTAATCACTCAACTACAAATTTTAATGGAGGCATATGAACCATATGTGGATGTCAAGATACTGCAAGTGTTGAAATAAAGCTATACTGTACGTAACCTAACCTCAAATTCTGAAACAGTCAATCTTTGCTTCCAAAACTAAAAAAGAAAAATTGAAAATGCTATGAAACTATGAAATACCAATCTGACTGAATTTATACAAACCATCGCACAGCAATCTGAATGTATTTCGATGAATTCATATTTCCAACAAAATCTCGGAATAAATGAAATTTTCATCAGAAAGGACGAGTATCGAGGTATCAGAATATAAGCTGTCAGGTTGGGATAAAAATACATGGAAAATCGTGCAAAAAGCACGGGGAAGTTTCCTCAAACGCGCGAATTATCGCCGATTTTATTTTCCATTTCATTTATCGTCGCCGGGCTTGCGTTCTTAACATGGCCCATCAATTATCGTTACTTCCGTTGCTTCCAATTCACGCCGCAACCATACAATTACCAAGGGATTTGTTTAACATTTAACACGTGAACAGCCGGTAATCCACGTGCACCACAATGTTCTGCAACGTGAAAAATTAACTGGCGGTAATTCGCATTTATTTTACACGCCACCGACCGAAATTCGGCCACCTACACTATCGACTGTTTCCTATTTTCGAAGATAAAACGTCGTTGCGGGGATATGCCGCGAGTGTTCGATAATGGTTTATCGTTTCAATCATCCATGTAATTGTTGCGGATTTATTTTTCATGCTGTCTCCACGTGCGGGGAATTACGGCCTCTTTTTTTACGATTCCGAGGTGCCGCATTAAATTACTCGAACATTTGCATCTATTTTATTGGATGAACTTTTATCGAGTTTGTCAGTTATTTATAATTTGAGTGTTTATGTACAGGCAGTTTAATTGATGTTAAAGAGCTTAAAATTTGTGTATAGGTTGCTTTGTGCGGACAGTTACGTTATAAAGGTTTATACAACAGTTTATAAAGAAGTAACATTATAAAACAGTTAAATGTATATAAGTAAATACTTGTAATTAAAAGATGAGGCAGTATAACAACCTTTCTTTGTACAAATAGATGCTTGATAATAGTTAATTCCTTAATTCAATTACTATAGTTTAAATAAGTATTATTGTTAGAAAACATTCTACTTCAATTACGAAAAAATTATTCAAACAGAAATATCACAAAAATATTACAAATTGGTTAGGTTAGGTTGATATGTAGAATGTGACCTATTTTTAGGTTAGTTCTAAGTAATTGTATTTAACTTTATTTTGATCTTAATTTTAGCAAATATTTTTTATTTGTATATGCATATTTTATAATGTATATGTATACACATACAAATATGTATACATGTTATATACATAAATAATATTTGTATTTTACATATATTCAATATATCAAATATGACGTTTAATATCTAAAATATAATGAAATCAAAATAACATTTATATTTTGTATGATATGCAAAATTTTATTAAAATAAGTGTTACAGTAAATATCGAATTAATGAAATAATGTAACTTCATGAAATATCTAGTATCTGAAAGTTACAGACTACTTTCGTATATTTTTTCCATCTTCTGCATCTCCTTAACTCAACATATATCCACTCGAATTAACATTTGATGCCTTAATCCATTCTCGTAACTCCTTAAAAAACGTTCTATGTCGTGAAATTTAAGACATACGGCAAATGTTCGTAACCCTGCAATATCGAAGGATAAAGTTTTTGAAATATAACGCTAGCTGTTCATATTAAGAACTTCCAACGTTACGAAGATGTTTTAGAGTTTGGAAAGTTCGATTGATGAATCATTGCCACCATTTTATAGAGCTGCCATTTCCTGTACAAGATATTTACTGACCTTACTATTTCATATCCAAGATATTTACTGGACTTTTTATTACGTATTTGTTAAAAAGAACTGTGCTGAATTCATTTTGGTACACTTAATGTGAATAACGCAGGATTTATAACATTTTAGCAGGAATAACCTCAAATTGTGTCGTGAAAAGACTGAAACTGAATCATAAATAAATTCGTGATTTTTTTTACGTGAAAAAATGAAGAAAGGCTGAGAGTCAACTTTATTGAAAAGTGACAATGTTGCTTCGATTTCATGAAATTCCTCCATTTTATAATTTGTGAAACCAGAACGTTTATTCTACTTTAATTCTATTTTACAAACAATACTTGATAATATCTCACTAAAATTTGATAAAGATTAATCTGCTGTTTAGAAAACCATGTAACATACACAAAATGCAGAGAACTTTTTAACTGAATATAAAATATTTCTTAAATTTTAATTTAATTTAACACTAAACCAGCGTACAATGCACATTTAATGCAAAATAGAATAGAAAAATAAATAAATATCTAGTCAAAAATTAGTGAATAACTTATCTCGATCAGTAAAAAATCTCCAGAGAAGCATTGTAATTTTGTAATTAAGAGTCTTGTGAAGTTATTCAACACAGTAGTTCAAGTATTAGTATTTAACAACGCATAATCCACAACTTATACAAAATTGATGCGAAAATTCCTTTTGCAATCTCAGAACGCAGTCGTCACATAACATTTACTACCCTCGTGGTGCATACCTTGAGACCCATCTGAAAGTACTTGCATACCTTTGAATCCCCGAACGTTAAAACGCCATCTTCATTTCATAAACCACAGTTAACACGTTGATTACAGCCTCACCGGTGCTACTTTCGCTATATTATTTACAAGAAAATGAGCGGAACTATTAAGATAATTTATACACTCCCACACTAGATAATTCACGATTTAAAAAGTGAAATTTAAAGATTGCCCTTGACAAGACTAAACACAGAAACTATCGGTGTTAAATGAAAATGATCACTCAAAATTGAAAAAAACTGAAAAGTCGACTGAACGAATACTAAAAAATCGACTAAAGTATACAAAAATGTATATAATTCAAAACAAAAATACATTCTCACAATAAACTTCGACAAACGCAACAAAAATACTAAGCTAAAATTAGTGATATAAGAATTGGTTGGCAATAGTCTGTATTATGTCTGAGTAAGTGCAGCAACGTGTTAAATTAAATCGGAGCATCGGTGAAAATCAATCGTAAGCAACGAGTAACGGAAATTGAAGGAGATTAAAAGAAGCGTTTGGACAGGAAGCGAGCAGAAGCACGTGAAAATTCGTCTGCTGATTTCCGTGGCGTCCCGAGAGATTATCGCCATTGCTACGACTACGATGGCGACAGTGGCTGTGGTGATTACGCCGAATGGATATGGGAAGGAACGAGTCCAATCTCAGCATCGCGCTTCGATGGGCAATATCACTGGCTTATCATTCATCCTCTACTTCGTGGTTGTGGATGTGCGCGCGTGCGCGTCCATCCTCACGATTTTCGTATAATATTAATTCGTAAACCATACGGAACAAATATTATTAAACAAATCGACACTACCGTATTTCGCGAATTAACTCATATTGCCACACTTGTGACGTGATGTCACACGTGGATTCAACTTTGTTCTGGTCGTGTTTGGTGTAGTTTTATGGTGAAGACTATTAGTCGAGGTATATTAAAATATATTTCATATTTTATCACATTCATACTCAAATTTTTCTTGGGCTATTATTTCACATGAGTTAGAGGGTTTTCAAAAACAATTTTAAGTAGGTATATTAACAGAATTTTATTATGCTTAAAAATGGTAGGAGTTTATGAAGAAAAAGAGTTTTGGGAAATTAGGGAGTCAGAAATTGGGGATTGATGAAAATGATTTGGAAATTGAGGGTTTCAAGATTTGTAGGTTTGAGGAGTTTGAAGATTTGGGAATTTTGAAATTGGAATTTGGTGGATTAGGAAACTGGAAGGTGTGGGAATTTGAGGGTTTGGAAGATTGAAGATTTGGGGGGTCTGAAGTTTGAAGATTTGGGGGTTTAGGAATTGGAACTTGATGCATTAAGAAACTTGAAGATGTGGGAATTTGAGGGTTTGAAGATTTGGAAATGTGGTCTGAAGTTTGAAGATTTGGGGATTTGGGAATTGAAAGTTGGAGGACTAAGAAACTTCAGGATTTAGGAATTTGTTGTCTAGGAAATATTAGGCTTTGGAACTTTCAAGATTTAGGGTACTTTCAAATACCTAACATTTGACAATTGGTAGTTTCAGAAACTTGAAGATTAAAAAAATTTGTTGCACATTGAGAACATGAAAATTCCGAAATTTGAAGATTGGAGAATTTGAATAGGCGTGAAACTATGTTTCGATAAAGAATTAAGAATTAAGAAAATCGTTTCAACCTTTTAAAGTCGTAATTTGGTGTAAAAAACTTCAGTTCTATTAGGTAGTTTTCTCTAATGGAAGCAAGAGAGTAAATACCACAGCTTCGAAAGAAATGCAAATTGGAATAAGATTAATCTGCTTCTAAAAGCATACTTTTAGATTGATCTAACTCTATTTCAGCTTTAAATGCATTACATGCATGATTCGGAGCGCAGCACTCACTCGATAAGTACCTGCTATAGGGGCTTTTGAGGCAGTCCTTTCAGAGAATGTATATTTTCCACGATGAGCCATGAATTTTGGTAGTCTTCATAATTTCGAGTCTTATGGGTGACAAAAGACCTTTAATTTGTGATATTTAATTTATTATATTCAACCCTGATTAAATTTAATCTTGATTTTATTACGGATACAAATTTTCAAATGATTGTATTTCATATAATTTTGGAAATGCAAAAAGTTTCACATAAAAACACACTTTAGCCTTTATTAAGGTGCAGGTACTAGGCGGGTACTTAACAAGCGTACATTTACCGAACATAAGTACTGTCCTTCATCAAAACATGTAGATCAATTTATTTTGTTTTTATGAGTTTTATAATAGTTATTTAAAAAAACATTTTAACACTGCAATCTGGTCAAATAAGTTTTCACAAGTTTTTTTCCATACAACAAAATTTAATGACTTTTTTAAAACGTGTCTTCATTTTTTATCAGGACAAAGAATTAATTTATATTTTACTACAGTGTCTTATAGATATTTTACGAACTTAGGATAAAGTTATCGATCTTCCTGTATTGTACACAAACTTGAAGTATTAATTTTATTTAACCTAAAATTCATCAACCTTAACACTTTCGTCTATCGTAGACACAATCTAATAGTTTCTTGTAAACATTAATTATTATTCGCTATCATCTTCCTTGTAAATGCAATATTTACAGATCTTGTCAAAAACTTTCGAAGCTTCTAGCAGTGACGGCGAAAGCTTTAAAGGATTCGCAATAGGATTACGCTCATCGATCATCACGCGCACCTGTATCTACTTTAAGCGGCAATATTGGAAGCGGATTTTAACGTCGGTTTTAACGGTCCGTATCGCGTAATATTATCCCGGTATTAATAATATCGATAAATCAACCGTCGTGAGAATAACGTTCGACTTTGGGCACGATATTCCGTTGGTAATTCGACACAGTTGAATATATGCAGTGGCACCCTTGGGAAATGAAGTATGTATACCGGCTCTCCATGTATTTGTATATTTATAGATAATAATATACATACGATTATGAAATTTCTGATAATCAAAGCGCATGATTTTTGTAACCGCAAAAACTATCGTTATTGAACGTCCTTTCACATATTTTCAGTTTATTGTAAATTTATTTATGTATAGCAATCTAAACAATAAATTAACTACGGGGCAAGTAAACTATAGTTTTATTACTTATTAAATTGTGGGTTTTTGTACACTTTTATGGCAGCTGGATTTATTTTGAAGTTTACGATTATGTTTATGGTAGCTGCTAAAAGTTGATTGTTTGAAAATTATATTCCTGCGATGTTAGAAGAAAATATTGCTCAGTATAAAAAATATATTGTATACATTCTTTTATTAGTATTAAAAGTACAATATCAGTGGATAAACATAACGCCATATTTAGTGAGGTAATAGTGCTGTCCTCTGCACTGAGTTCTGTTACCTCCGTATTATACAAACGCATACGCCATTTTATTTATTTTAACGAATAAATACCCATGTAACAACATAAATATTAACTTTGCGAGCTATAAATTTGTAAAAAAATTGTTTTACAAATATTCATATTTGTCAAGGACGTGTAAAATGTACGTTACGTTTATTATAACACAATTGAACTCCAGATGGCTACAATTGTTTCGCACTTATTTGAATTCTAGAAAACTTCGAGTTATAGGAAAACAGTGAATTTACAGAATCGTCAGATGCAGTGCGCTGTCACAGACATACAAAACTTTCGTTTGTAACTTCATGTTATACTGTCACCTCAATGGGTTGCAATTTTCAACTTCACCTACGTGTTACACCTTGCAACTTTCTTTCTATCACGTAAATTGTACTTCAGGAAAGAGAATTTTATGTTCACATAATATTGGAAATGTCATATATGATCAAATTTATTATAAATAAACATTGTTTTAACTCGTGGATACGAACAAAATTTTGTATGATTGATTTGAAACAATTTTATTTAAACATAAACTTAAACGTAATCTTGCATATAAGTTTACGCATGATTTTAAGAGTGACCTTAAATATTATCTTGAAAGTAGCATGAAACATACTTTTGAATATAATGTTAAATGTAATTAAACGTAATGTTAAACGTGGCTTCAAACGTGATTTTAAACATAGCTTTAAATATAATGTTAGTAGAAACTCTAAAATAAGCTTGAACATAACCTGAAATGTAGCCTTAAACATAACCTCAAATATAATCTTAAACATGGTCTTAGATATAACCTTAAACATAGTCTTAAACATAATTTTGAACTTAAGCTTAAACATAACCCTACAACCGCACAGTTCATCCGTAAATCTACCAATCACCTAACCTAACCCTAATTCCTTAGAAGAATTAATTAATTACTGTATGAATGAATCGAAATTTATGGAAGTATAAAAATCGAAGCACCAGATCATTGACGCAAAAATAAAATAAGTTTAGATTTTATAAAAATTGACAGACTATTTGAACATATGTGAATACACAAAGTTCAACGTATTTCAGTATGTGTACCATACTAAAAAAGTGTACATATTTAGTGAAATATAATTACTTAACGTAAAATGATGAATATGAAAGTAATTAGCACGTCGTATCTAGAAGATATTCGTGAAGTCTCGTGAAGTGTATGCTAGTGAGAATTGTTAGGGGAATGTAAAGTTTTTAAGTGGCAATTCAAATTCGTAACAGAACGTCATCGATAAAAGGCAGCAATTGAAGCTTTGTAAAGTAACCAGGAAAATATAATAGGGAAAACAAGAGAAGAGTTCGAGATCTTATTTACGAGTATTCGTCTGGAGGGATCAATTTATGACTTCGCATTTCCGTGCAATCTCGGTACACGTAACGAGACACGGAAGAAAACCTTTGATCCTTAAAACTGTGAAACTCTCAAAGATTTATTTCGCTCGGGAAAACCGAAACGAAGATAACAAAACAATGCTTTCGAGATTCTCATGAAATCGTTTAGTGTTTCGACGGATTCAGGGATTATCGCATTAAAAAAAAGAGTTTATTTATGTACTTGGAATCGGAGAAAGATGTTCTATTACTTTTATAGGAGATATTGAATGAAGCATGGAAAAGTATCTGACTGAACATTCAGCGAGATGGGCTGAAAATTTCGGAAATCAATAATGGGTTAATCTGACTTAATATGAAATCAAGAATTAAGCGAATTTGAAATTTTGATGTTTGTACGAGATTGGGGTTATAAATTTACGACTACCGAGTTCATCTATTTTCGAATTTGAAAATTATCACATTATCAAACTGTCACGGTATTAGATTGTCGACTTGTCAAATCATCGAAGTATTGAATCATCAAGCTAAATTAGCAAATTATCAAATCATTTGAATGTCTGATCAAGTCATTAAATTATCAAACTTTCAAATTATCAAATTATCAAATTATCAAATTATCAAATTCTTAAATTCCTAAATTACCAAATCCTCCTTCCAGATTCTAAAATTCCTAAATTTCCAAATCCTCAAATTCTAAATTTCTAAATTTCTAAATACTATAATTTCCAATTTCCATAAATCTCCGATTTCCCCAAATTCCTAACTTTCCAAGCCTCTAAATGTCCAAATTCTCTCAAGTCCAACTTCCAAACTCCAAAACCCCCACATTTAACCCTTAAATTCCCAAAGTTCCTAAATTATAAAAGTATCAAATCCTAAATGTAAAAGTACCAAAATTCTAATACCTCTAAATTAAATAGTTCCAAAATCTTCAAATTCCCCAGATTCTCCACATCCCTAAGTTTTCAAACATCCAACTCCCCACAGTTCCTTTTCCAAATTATCATATTTTCAAATTTCCAAATCCCCCATTCCCAAATTTGCAAATCCCCCATTCCCAATTTTGCAAATCCCAATTTACAAATTTACAAATCCCCTATTCCCAAATTTCCAAATACCCCATTCCCAAATTTGCAAATCCCAAATTAGAAACTCCCACTTTCCAAATCCCCAATTTCCTTTATCCCCAAATTATCAAATCCCCTATTCCCAAATTTGCAAATCCCCCATTCCCAAATTTGCAAATCCCAAATTAGAAACTCCCACTTTCCAAATCCCCAATTTCCTTTATCCCCAAATTACCAAATCCCCTATTCCCAAATTTGCAAATCCCCTATTCCCAAATTTTCAAATCCCCATTCCCCAATTTGCAGATCCCTCATTCCCAAATTTCCAAATCCCCCATTTCCAAATTTGCAAATCCCAAATTAGAAACACCCAAATCCCCAATTTTCTTTATCCCCAAATTATCAAATCCCCTATTCCCAAATTTGCAAATCTCCTATTCCCAAATTTGCAAATCCCCCATTCCCAAATTTGCAAATCCCAAATTAGAAACTCCCAAATCCCTAATTTTCTTTATCCCCCAATTATCAAATCCCCTATTCCCAAATTTGCAAATCTCCTATTCCCAAATTACCAAATCCCCTATTCCCCAATTTGCAGATCCTCCATTCACAAATTTCCAAATCCCCCATTTCCAAATTTGCAAATCCCAAATTAGAAACTCCCACTTCCCAAATCCCCAATTTTCTTTATCCCCAAATTACCAAATCCCCTATTCCCAAATTTGCAAATCTCCTATTCCCAAATTTGCAAATCCCCCATTCCCAAATTTCCAAATCCCCATTCCCCAATTTGCATATCCCCCATTCCGAAATTTCCAAATCCCAATTTACAAACTCCTTCCCAAATCCCCAATTTCCTTTATCCCCAAATTACCAAATCCCCAAGTTTACAAACGCTCTCCACGTCACACCCGATGAACATACCCTACCAACGAAATTGACACAAAAATGTAAAGAAACTTTTCGTTACACCTCGACCGAGTATCTCGAACGCATCGATATCCAACAGCTATAAAGTACTCGACAAAGTGAATCCGACACGACAGTCCACAGCATTCTATCGGGCACAGAGCTTTCCGATGTGTGTGATCGAAGGTTTGAGGGTATAGTCATCCACCTTGTCCTTTCTGCTTCTCAATCGAAGCAAGAAGAGCGCAACGAAGCGTAACGCAAATGTCTTCGTTGAACCTTATGAAGCGAACTCTCTGAGATCCGTGAACTTTCGGTGCCGAGGAGAGAAAAAGAATATCCCGTGGTTTATGTCTCGGAAAGTTTGGCTGCGAGTATTTGTAGAGACACCGAGACATAATCTGATTTTCGTACGGCGTTTAAAACCGATAGCTCCGCCATTTTCGCAAACTTCAATGGCGGGATAACCTCAAAAACGTTCGGAAGACGCGTTACGATTGCTAACAGTTTTGTATCGAAACTCATATTATGAAATTAACTTAATAACTCTTGACTTATAACTCTTTACTTGAAGGTATATCTCTGTATATCTATATACCTCTGTACATCTGTATATTTCTGTATATCTCTGTATATCTCTATATCTCCGTAATGATTTATTTCTGAACTTATTATTAACACTTGTTTATGTATATTAACACTCTCACACCAACTCATCTGTAACTCATCTGAGTTTTTCGAGTGCATCATGATTCACTATTGTTATAGATACATATGTAACCAGCAGTAATGTGCATAAGAGCCTAAAATACGCTTGCAGCACATGGCGCAGTGGGTAAAGACAATATTACTGTAGAAACGTGTATAATGATGTACTTGTGAGGTTTGAAACCCTCGACAAGGAGATTTAGGGCTGCGGTAACACTTGCACGGTGGTCGATATCGTCTTGCAAGAACGTAATCTGTCCTCGATAGTTTCTCTCCTGCAACAGAACGAATATCCGCCCGGTAAAGTTGCTACGGTTAAGGAACAAGGAGGTATCGACAGTTGAGGAAACCGTTAATTACTACTTAAACGTACTTAAAGTTACCCTAAGTTCTCTTCCAGCTACCCTATGTTCAGAATTGTTTTCCCCCTTTGCATCCTAACTTGATCAACGCAATCGTACTGGGAACTTTCGTACATGCAAACCGGTCTAAGTATCAACTCATATCTTATTTCGGTATTACAGTGGTTCTGTTCACTTCCTTAAGAGTTGTTTAAGTGTATCAGCTATTTATGCGTTGCACATGTGTTAGGTTCTACGAGCTTCTGAACGCTTTTGTGGAGGGTGCTTTAAGACACCGTTGGGACTGAAGGTGTTGAACAATGATATAGTGATAGTTCACTTCTGGACTTATATTAACAATTTTTTATTCGGTTTATCCTCTGACTTGATCGTTAGTCAGGATGAATTTTTAAATTTTACCTTGGTAAAATTTTAGTCAACCTTTTCGATAACGGAGCAAAGTTGTAATAAATTAGTACATTTTGTACTGACACATGCAACTTTTGTTTCAGTCATTTTGTCATATAACAAGTTTTTGTAACACTGGTGAACCTCACTATATTTCTACAAAATTGCATGCTTCTTAAAAATTTCTCTGACACATCGTTTTCTAGGATCATTTAAAAATGACTTTGTATAAATTTAGTATAAAAAATATATACAAATCTTGAATTATTACCATCAAGTAATTATTAGTTTTATCACTTGTATACACAGTAACTTCGCACAACTAAAAAAGAATTCCAAAACATAAATGTAAATGTACAGTAAAACAGAAAAATGTAAATCAGATTGTAGAATCACTTAACCTAACCTTGTTAAGATCTCTGTTTTCACACAAAACACAGCTGTGATAGAAGTATGATACAGGAAAGTAATACGAAGAGCGGATAGAGGTAAATGTATTAAAACGGGCGATCGCATTGAAAGTTGCTGCGTTATAAAACATGAAATTTGAATAAACCTTTAACGAATAGGTATGCGTGTTTCTCATCGAGATTCGATAATTAGAAGTGGCCTGTTGAATACGTTTCATTTTTTAACATATTGTATGGTGAAGGGAGCGTTGAATCGTGGAGGCACTTTATTGGATACGTTTTACAACGGACTTTTTCAAACTTCCATCGAAACGCGATGTATACGCTCCTCTTTTATTTTTTCATCGAAAGTTTAATTTTATACGCGGTTCGATTATTCCGATGTCTCGAATATTACGTATAAAATCAATTCGCTCTCGTTCAAAAAGCAATTATTGCGGGAGTAAAATAGTAATTATTCAATAAAATATTTTAAATGGAACGTTGTTTTTTTTTTAACGGAGGTATCGATTCATTGGAATTTATAATGTATGCATTGGCGTGTTAATTTGAATTTAATGGAATCGTTTTGGGCAGATAACTATTTGTCGAATTTTACTTTTGCTGTTGGAATTATACCGGACTTTTGTAGGTTAGGTTACGTTTTTATAGGTTAGCTCTTATATGACATGTGTAGATGTAGGATATATGTCTTATATTAGAAATTTAGAAGACATTGACAAATTTTTAAAGCTATTTTTAAATTCTCAAATTTAAATTTGAGAAAATTTCCCGATTTTCTAGAGGCAAACTGAAACTGCTAAATTGCTACATTTCTAAATTTTTAAATCCTCACCATACTTTTAGATTATAGACTTTCTAAGTTTTCAACGTCCTAAATTTTCAAATATCTAATTACCAACTTCCTATGTTCCTTTTCTAAATTTCAATATATTGCCATGATACTCAGGAGCTATCATAAAAAGGCTTTTATAATAATAGCTATCATATCACCCACGAGATTCGTATATTTGAAAATTATCGAACCACAAAATTGAATGTTTAGCAAGAATATAAAATTGCTGAAACAGTGTCTTTGTAAGAATACATGAAATAACGGTGAAGGCATTAGAAGGGTGCCAGTAACACATAGATGAGAATCGTTGTGTATTCGAATGGAAAATTTTGAGGGAAGTAATCGAGAAAAATGTGGTGCATCGCGACCGGGCCAGGTGTCGACGACGTAGCAGCATTACTCGAGAACTAATTGCCCTCGTATTATCTCCATCCCCCGCCCTCTCGCCCTTGTAATCAACCAGCCGCAAGACCTGTCTATCACAGTCCTCCAGGTGGCAGTGTTGTAATTTGCAAGCCGATATAGCAACGACACCGTGTTTACTGTTACATCTGTCAAGCTAATAGACCCAGATTAAGGCTTAGCCCGTTATCATTGCCCCGGAAGCGTATCAATGTCTTTCTAGTCGTCCTTGTCGCCTCTCGTCCACACGAAATCCTGAATCACTCGTTAATTATAAGCCCGCGGGCCGAACGTTGATAATGTTGCTGTTTCGAGAGCGATCCGTGTTAATATCCTCCCGAGAACTACGTTTTGCTGAGGACGATTTTCATTTCGCCAATTGGCCACGATGTCCGTGAGAATTATTGGGTCGAAACGAATGTTGACAGCAGACCGGGGGGGCTGGATAATTGCTCGGAACTGAAGGGTGTCAGGATGCTTCTTCGCGATTTGTTTGACTAATTGTAAAAAAGACAGAGGTCACCGGTTGGAGTCAATTTCGTTCTGGTGATTTATGGCCGGTTAATATTCGGACACACTGCATTTATTTCGAGTAAAAAACCCTTGCTATACGTCATACTTGTGACGCAATATTCGGTTTTGAAGTATGTCAGTTTAACTTACTCATACTTTTCAAGTATGTAAATCATGATTGCCAAGGGTAACACATTTTAACTTCTATTCATTTCAATATTATAGCAATACTTCTGACCATATGCGGCAAGGGGTTAATTTCTGGCACTAGATAACTTGCAGGGCAGATGAGAAAATGTACAACTAGGGATGATGCTCTGAGTTTTTCCTTCTTCTCAAATTAAAATTTTTTTTTAAATAATTGAGAATTATTAACCTTCTAACCTACAATTTTCTGGACAGCTGCGTCACACACAGCTAGCTAATTTCTACAACTTGAAGACAATTGAAGAATGTTAGGTGCATCATTTAGCGATCCTTGATTATGTAAATTATAATCAGAATCGAATCCAAAATTCAGTTGCAGTGGAAATACGAGTCTGGTTTATCAGAATCGTAGTGTGCGTCACGAGTGTGATACGATATTGTAGGGCAAGGTTAACCTGATATGCTCTCTGAGTACATGTACCATCCTTCAAACATGCCCTTACAGATTTCATTAAGAGGGGCAATACCTTTAGATAGATGAAAATAAGCTGATATTTGTGAATTTTTTTGTATAGGATATCTTTGTCTTGTATTTTCGAAGTTTCAGGTATAATTTATTATAACTATTGCCTATTACAACATATTTTCTTTTTTTAAAATATTTAAAAATGGCGGAATTATGATAGTCTTTCCTGGAAGTGTTTCGGCGCGTCTCGTGAAACGGCGTGACTTCTAGCTTTAGTTACATTGGTTTGAAACAAGTTTGCAAACGATGTTTCGATTATTAACATTCACAGTTAGTAGATGAACCTAAGAAATGTGAAAAATATGAAAAATTGAAGAGATGGCGCGCTTTTAAAGAAAAACTTTGAATTTTACTGAAAATTTTCGCAATATTTTGCAATAAAAAAGGTCTTTAATGTTAAATTTATTTCGTACATTTAGGTTCATATGTTAGATAGTATTGTCGTGGATATGTGCAAAAAATTTGAGCGCGATTGATAAACTAGTTTTTGAGTTATCAGTCACGCCAATTTTAAAAATGTAGTTTTGAGAAAAATGCGTTTAAAGTTTCGATAAGTAAAACCTGAATAATTTCAATGATTTACCAACTAATCTGCGATTCCTGCGCCATATAATAATCCTTCGGCTTACTCGTAAAGTTGATTTTTCTCCATAAGCTCATTCTCCGTAAAAATACAAAATTTCAAAAACAGCAATGGCATGATAATAAAAATCTGCTACATAGCCCTCCGCACCGAGCGCGTGAATATCTGCGGCGCGATACCAGACATGAGTCACGATAATCGGCCATAACATCAAAAGGGCTCCATATTACGCTTTACAATTTTGAGACTACAATTTTGAGATGTTGCATTAACATTTTATAGAAAAAAAAAATTTTACAACTTTTTAAGATTCTAAAGATATTGCCCCCCTTAAACCATCGTATGAAAATGTTTTCCATATCAGACGGAATTTTCGCAGACTTTTTTAGCAATGCTAATTCAGAGTAGAGTTCGTGGTGTTAACCGACTCAATATCAACTGCTCAAGGAGCTCGTTTTCGTGGATTTCATTTGCAAGGTGGCATCTCTTTCGTAGCCTTTGCCAACCTTCTCGAATCCCAGCGAGATCTATTCTCAAACAACTCGAAATCTACTTACCAGACTTCCGACGTCTGTTTAGGTCGACCCCTCGAAGGTAAGCAGGCCGATTTACATATTCTAAGCCGATCCTTTGCCGCGTTATCGCGCTTCGAATCGTTTCTTCCTATCGGTGGTATACCATTAACGAACCCCTGTCTATGTACATTGATTCCCCGTGCATTGTGTCATCCAACCGCGTCGATATCCTCTCTGTGTCGTCAAGTTTCAAGCAAATTGCAGGCTCTTAACTGAACCGTGGGTCGAAACAATGGCTTATTCCGTGCCGTGCTTTCAAGTTGGTTTCCGAATCTATCGAGGTACTTAGCCACGTTGCGGATCTACCATTTAGAGGGCAGTTAGGTGTTCTTAACGGAGACCTCCACATGCACCTCCTCCAAATCCTTTATTTAGGCTCCTCAACATACGTACCCGTCTCAATCCTCCTGCATGATTCATGTGGGCTTATCTCACTTACAGTTCTTGCGTACCTGACTTTGAGTCTAATGTTTTTGCGGAGTATTCTTGTGTAAAACTTCGTCAATCATACCGAAATTTCATACCGAAAAGCATTAGACACGTCGTTACATTTCGCATGAATTATCACGCATTCGCGCGGAATCACCATGCAGAACATATTTGAAAAGCTTTTAAATGTGTCAAGTACGGAATTGTTGGAAAGTAGGCGAGCGTAGAAAAAAATAATAGTAAAAGTCCTCGTAACTGGAACTGGAGTAATGCTGTTGAAGCATCATTAAAAGTTTCCATCATTTTGGGTTCGTATTACCATTGTTTCGGTTTTGGTGGAAAATTGGAGAGAAAAGCGTTAGATTTCGTCGCATTTGCCCACATATATTATGTTTCGCGTTCTGGTCAAACCAGCAACGTACTTTCCAGGGAACGGACAGCCTCGAATTTTGAACGGGGTATTAAAGCGAAACGATTTCGCGGTTGGACGACAAAATGCATACCACCGGCTAGGCTGTCCACATGTACATAGACACATACGTATGTATGGATGCATGTAGGCGTGCCGTAATGCTTGTACGAACTATACGCGGGAAAAGTTTCGCCGTGAAAATTCCACGCATTTTCCAAGCGGGGGTTGGACGCGGTGTTGAACGAGCCTCGACTTTTTTAGTGCTTGTTTAGCTCGCGCGAATGACCCTTTTGAAGTTAATGCCCCATGAGCGCGTACAGCCATATACTAAACTCGTACGACTGTTGCCAGTTGAAAAATTCATCGATCGCAAGCGCGCGCACCAAGATGAAGCCGAAGTGAACTTCGAACTTTTATTTCCGCCGTTTCCCTTTCCATCGTTATTTCACGCAAAATAAAAGTTAATCCCCCGTCCGCGTAGCTTCGTTTACGTGATACCGTAATGGTGTCGCGAAAAGAAGACGTACCCTTTCGTCAAAGAATGCGTCACCCCGTCGTGCCTTCGGATTCAATAGACCTCGTGCCGTCGAATTTAAGTACGATTGTCGAATAGACACACCTCGTGTTTTCGGGATTTTTAATGAAGAGGAAGATACGAATTGTTCGAGGTGTGTGCAATGGGTAACGCAGACTTTTGGGAGTCTGCCATTTTGTTTGTAGCGGACTGACGAGATGAAATCTTTCAGAGATACATGTTTACTGCATACTTTTGTTCTGTTTAGTAACTGGTGAAGTTATTTTATTTGTTGTACGTTTTTGAACAGTTTGTTTTAAATTTAATATATGAGGGATGAATGATGATTTATAGTTTGTGGAATTAAGAGAAGTGGAAGTAGAAATTTGTTTATACAGTTACTTTCATGACGAAATTGTACATGTATTATGTAGTTGTGTTATGTAAACGTGTGTTATGATAAAAGTACTTTAATCGTTTCATTTATATTGAACTAGTGACGTAAATTGCAGTTCAAATGTGACAAGCCTATATCGCGTTAACATGATTGAATTTTCAGTATTAATTCTAATTTGAATAATTAAAGTACGCTAAATCGTATAACACTGTAAATCAAATTGTAAAATTTTCAAATTCACAAATTCCTAAACTTTTAAATTATCCAATTTTCCATATGTGAATTTTTAAATTCCATTTCCAAATTCATGAGTTATATTTTCACATTTGTAAATTAGTAAATTTGCAAGTCAAAAATATTGTAAAATTTGAATGACCAAATTCTCTAGTTTGTAAGTTACTCCAGGTTTTCATAGTTCTAAAACCTAATATTTTTAAATCAGTAAAATTATCTAGTTTGTAAATTTCTAAATCCCTACACTTCTATATACAAAATTTTGTAAGTTCATAAATTCACGTTTCCAAATTTCCAAATTCGCAAATTTCTTGACTCCTAAATTTCTACAATTCTAAATTCCTAAATTTCTAAATTTTCAAAGCCTCAAATACATAAGTTCCCAAATTTCCAAATCCTGAAATTCCTAAACCTCCAAATTTCAAAATTGTGAAATTCTTAAATTCCCAATTTTCCAGATCCTCAAGGTTCGTAATCCCAAATTTACAAATCCTCAAATTCATCATTAACAAATTTCTAAATTCCAAAATTCCAACATCCCAAAATTCTAAAATTCCCAAATTAAAAAATATGTAAATTCATAAATTCCCAAGTGCCGAACCTACCAGCGCCCTAAATCACTCCTCCACCCCCAAACTCGAAAATTCCGATTCCAGCACCTTAAAATTCCAACCCCTCTAAATTCCCACCCTACCAATTCCCCGAATTCCCTCTAAATCGCCGCTAAAACAATAACCCAAAATTTCCACTATCCAGCATCCCCAAATCGAATATCCCCATAAAAATCGCATCGCGTTCCCTCCACACGTATCATTAAAACCCGTGCAAAATATTTAAATCCGCACGAAAACCCGTCAAAAACGCATCCGTCTGCTAAAAGTGCAGTCAAAACATGTCGGTTTTTCGTCGGCCGAAATTGTTTTACATCGCATTAATGGAGTCAGTGGTTTCCCCGATGGAGCTGTCGAAAAGAGGATTGAACGGCCCCGGCGCACTGAAACACGAGACTCGAGATAGAGAATATTTTTTTCTTCCCTCCTTTTTTTTCCCCTCTCGATTCAGCGCCGGTATTATGCGGATTCCGGCCGAGCCGATTTGACTGACCATATTAGAGGAAAACTTCGCTTCGCGAGAACGGTTTAAACGGCCAGGGCGGCCATACATTCTCATCTTCCTGAAATTTACGTAGCCGGCGCTAAAGCAAATTACGTTCCGCGAGACTACGCGCGTGTACCCGTCGCTCCTATAAAGTGAACCCGCTTTCTCTTTCTGTTTCGTTGTCCCAGACTGATGTCATGCAACGTTCAAACGTCTGTTATTCACTGTGTTTGTTCTGCCGACGACTTTATGTGCTGCCATTGTCGGCGAGAAAATGTAATGCACCTTGCCAGACATCGCGATACCATTCAAGATCCGCTGCCAGACTCGATCAAATATTAGGCTGATGCATAACTCCTGGCCGCCATCTTGTATGCTCTGACGCGGGTGCCATTACGAGTTCCGCTGATTTTAATGAGGTTTTGTACGTTGCTTCGATTTTAATGAGATTTCTACGAATTTCTGTATGTGATTCTACGGTTTGTTGTATGACGGTTGACATTAACTTGCGATGTTTAAATTTTGTTATAGTTTTAAAATGTACTTTTTACTGAAACCTAGGTTTGTACAGGGCTACAGGTTTGGTATTCTTGTAAGCGAATTATGAGTGGGCCAATCTGTTTTAATTTTATTTTATACGTTTGTGAAATAGAGAAGTGTTTAATATAGTGACTTTTATATAGTTACATTTTTAAATTGTCAAGATTTCGAACTTTGCTGGGTTACTTGCAAATTTTATACTTATGAGATTTTTAAACTCTTAACTTATCAAATTTCACAAATTTGTGTATCAAATTCGAAATTCCCCAAATCTAAGTCTTCAGAACTGAATGTTTTAATGTTCTGAAGTCCCTAGATCTCAAAATGCTAGTCTTCAGATTCCTAAGTTCCTAAATTTGACTGATCCCTAGATCTCTAAGTTACAAAGTTCCTAAATCCCTAGATTTACAAATCTCAGGCTCCTTAGATTCCTAGTTCCCTAGATTCCAAAGTCCCTAAATCCCCAAATCTCTAGACCGCAGAGCTCCTAAATGCTTAACATTCTTAAATTCTTAAGTTTTAATAACAACGCTAGAAATCCCTAGATTTCAAATTTCCAAGTCCCTAAATCCTGAGATTATCAAATTTCTGAATCTCCAAATTTGCAATTTTTCTAATATCAAAGTTATCAAATCCCCAAGTCCCTAGATTGCACAAATTCATAAATTCTTATGTTTCCAAGTTTCTATACTTACAAATCTTGAAACAATAAAATTACTAAATCTTCAAATTTCCTAATTCTCCCTAAGTTTTTGAATACTTTAAATCCGCAAGCCAAATATTAATTTTTCCAAATTCTTAAGTACTTTAAATTCAGAAACTACTTGTTCTCAAATTTCCCGAGCGGAAATCCCTAGATTTCCACACCGAAAATCCTGAAATACCGAAATCCTAAAATCTCTACAAATTTCAAGGTCTCCAAATACTTATCTTCACCTCTTCTCCAAATATCTTCACCTTCCACTACCAAATCCCTAAGTTCCTAAACCCCTTTCTAAATTATGCAATCTATAAATCCCCAAAATCTCCAAATCCCCAATATCCTACAGCACAAAATCCCTAAATCCCAGCATCCACATATCCCAGAATCCAAAACTTCTCAAATTTCCCAACTCTCATATCCCTAAGTTTTTGGACACTTCAATTCCACAAGCCAAATATTAATTATTCCAAATTCCTAAGTACTTCAAATTCGAAAACTACAATGTTCTGAAATTTCCCGAGCGGAAATCCCTAGATTTCCATACCGAAGATCACAAAACCTTAAAATTTCTCAAAATTTCAGGGTCTCCAAATACTTATATCTTGACCTTCCACTACCAAATCCCTAAGATCCTAAACCCCTTTCTAGATTAACCAATCTGTAAATCCTTAAATTTCTAAATCCCTAAATCCCCAACACCCTACACCACAAAGTCCCTAGATCCCTACATGCACCTATCCCAAAATCCGAAACTTCTCAAATTTCCCAACTCTCATATTCCTAAGTACTTAAAATTCAGAAACTACAATGTCCTTAAACTTCCCGAGCGGAAATCCCTAGATTTCCATACCGAAGATCCTAAAATCTCTAAAAATTTTAAGGTCTTCAAATACTTATATCTTCACCGTCTACAATCAAATCCCTAAGTTACTAAACCCCTAAATTTCTAAATCCTTAAATCCCTAAATCCCAAAATTTCTATATCCCCAACACCCTACACCCCAAAATCCCTAGATCCCCGCATATCCCAAAATCCAAAACTCCTCTTTCCACCTCCCGCCTGTCCACATACATCAAAACTCCCCAGAAGTGCCCAGAGCGTGTCATATTTCCCCTAGAGTATTCCGATACACCGCCACCCGTACGAATGAAGGGCCGATAAAGTTAATACTTCTAGACATAGTTGTTGATAACGAGCCGCGTCATTGACGAAAACGTTTCATTCGCCGTATAAAATGTGTGTACGTTGATAGCAAAAGTCGGCTTATCGGGGGCATCGAGTTTCCCCGACGAAAGATCGATACTTATGGATGTCATAAAAGCGATATTACCCTCAGGCTTATTACGCCACTGTATTACTGGCAATCCTTCGACATAGGGGCGCGATGCGAAGGGCGGGGGTGGTAGCTAAGGGGTGAGCCGTCTCGATTGTACGATCGTGTGCACCAGGGAATTTCCATTTTCTGTCCCACTTCATTTATCGTTTTCTTCTGCAGCCCTTGTCCCTTTCGTTAGGTGCTATCTTCGCGTCGAGGATCGAATTCTATTCTAGCAACCTTCTCACGGCTGGAGGGACATTAAATATTTAATGGCCGCGGAACACTCCGGGGCTCGAACAGCAGTTGCAAATCCGTGCGATATACGAAATTCTTTTTCCACGTGATTTCCACCGGCTGACTATTGTTATTTTCGGCAACGGCGGAAAACGACGCTCCCGTGAAATTGATACCCTGGCCCGGGCATCCGCATTGTCGACATGAATTATTGCGCTCTGTCTGCTCGGCAAATTGTCTTATCGCGTGCCGCGTAATCGATAAAACGCGCGATACCTCGGACCTATTCCGACGGAATTTGTGTTTCGTACTTAGTGGACCATCTTTCCACGCGAACGCTGTATTAATGAACCTGATAATTGATACGCTATCATTATTTTTGAGGGGGAATTGATCGGTATCGGGGAACGGTTTATGAGGCTTGGGCGTACTCTGCGAGGATTAAATTTGTTGCGAGAAATAATATTGTGCTACCAGTTATTTTATGTAATTTAGTATTTTTGTGGAATGATCATTTTTATTTATTATTTTTTTGGAAGGAATACTGATAATTTGGTGATTTTATTTTGGGTGGAGTTTGAATATATTATTGTAGAATAAGTTTGTTCGAATTAATTGTGAGATGAGTCTTAAGTATTTATTTAAAGAGTAATAATTTGATATGAAGGGTGAAATTATTTTTTGGTTTGTTAACTCACAATTTAAAAATTTGAAAACTTGTGAATTTTACAATTTGACAACTTGCGAATTTGAGAACTTGGAAATCTAAAAATTCGAAAACTTGCGAATTTTACAATTTGAGAATGTAGAAATGAAAAATGTGAAAACTTGAGAATTTTACAATTTAACAATTCAAAAAGCTAAAAATTTCAAACTTGAGAATTTGAGAATTTGTGCATTTGAGAACTTATGAATTTGAGAATTCAGAAATCTAAAAATGTGAAAACTTGAGAATTTGAGAATTTGAGAATTCAAAAATCTAAAAATTCGAAAACTTGCGAATTTTACAATTTGAGAATGTAGAAATGAAAAATGTGAAAACTTGAGAATTTTACAATTTAACAATTCAAAAAGCTAAAAATTTCAAACTTGAGAATTTGAGAATTTGTGAATTTGAGAACTTATGAATTTGAGAATTCAGAAATCTAAAAATGTGAAAACTTGAGAATTTGAGAATTTGAGAATTCAAAAATCTAAAAATTCGAAAACTTGAGAATTTGAGAACTTGAAGTTAAAATTTGGAAATTTGAAGTTAAAACCGCACCACCTCGTCGCATTAAAACTAAAATGGCGTCCTTTTAGGTTAAAAACAGTTTGTTCAAGAACGTTTATTCGTTTGAAGCGACTAACTACTTCAGTCATGTGTTTAACGTTAATTCACGCGTGACTATAGTTAACGATGCTATAACAAACAAACCCGTTTCGTTTTATCGCATCAGAATTGAGCAGTACGTGACAAAACATAGTAATTCGCAAACTTCATTAATGCTCATATACCGCAATGGATCGTATATTTTGGTGCTCGAACCAATTATCGGGTGTAGTACATTCAATGCTAATTTCACATATTTCCCACGACAATTTCATGAGAAATTTAGCTATGTACGTATACGCGATAATTGAAATTTATCGGTAACACTTTTAATCAAATACTATGAGTCTTATTGTTATTTTAGGTTAAGTCTATTAATATGTTGCAAATATTGCACACACGGTTTAAAACGTATTTCACGCGAACACATATAGATTCAAAAATTACAATTATTCATAACGTTCACAACAGTTAACAAGTTCTAATATACACAGTCTATGTATAACATTTTAGTAAAAAAAATTTGATATTAAAAATTCTTTAAATTACAAAAATCGATAACATCGTGTTTCGCTCGCTAAATGACAGTAACAGCAAAAAGAATAGAAACAATTATGAATTTTACTATGTACTGTAAAAAAAGTAGTAAACCGTTGTTCTCCATTTGAGGGAGAGAAACGTGCGTTTGCCAAAGTCGAATGGAGTACATTTCCACGAATACTCACGTTTAATTAGATGGTCTGGGTACTTATTAAGCTCCTATAAACGATACGCCAGAAACCGTGTGGTAGAATTTAAGTTCTGTTTGAGTGTAAACAGATAGCATGTCTATACCAGTCTTCCATCGATTAGACGTAACCGCGGTTGTTTGAGTTCACAGATTGCGCCTCCAGGGTATTAAACGGTGTTATCGCAAATTGCTCTCACAATCAGACATGTACGTATTTGCACGTACACGGATATAGAAATATTTAAGTCGTTCGATACGATGAATGTTATCTTCCGCGAACAATTACTTTAACGATATGATACGGGAAAATTGAATAAAACGAAAGGATGCAACGGATCGTGAAATTGGACGAGTTATACGTGAAGAGGGATGGGAAAGCTCTTTATGGAGAGTGGAGGGCAAGAATTTTTAAATAGGAATTTGAAAATGTGGTTCACGAAAAGATAGAAATTAATTATTGAATGTTAATAAGTAATATCAATAATTATTATTGAAGATTATTGAAGATTGTATCTAGATTCCTAGATCCATAGATTCCTAGATTCCTAGATCCCTAGATCCCTAGATCCCTAGATCCCTAGATCCCTAGATCCCTAGATATCTAGATTACTAGATCCCTAGATTCTTAAGTTCCTAGATTCCTAGATTTCTACATCTTTAAATCCCTAGATTCTCAAATTTCTAGATTCCTAGATTCCTACACTTTTAAATCCCTAGATTCTCAAATTTCTAGATTCGTAGATTCCTAGGTTCACGGATTCCTAGATCCCTAGATTACTAAATTCCTAGGTTCTGAAATTCCAAAATTCCCAACTTTCCACATTTTAATTTCTGAAATTCCTAAATTCTTAAATTATCAAATTTTCTAATTCCAAAATTCAAAAATTCCAAAATTGCCAAAATTCAAAAATTCCAGAATTCCAAAGTTATAAAATTTCAAAGTGGCAAAATTCCTTATTTTCTAGATTTCTTAATTTTCTCTATATCCCTAGGTTCCAGAATCCGCAAATATCCAGTCCCCAGGTTCCCAAATTTCCAAATTCCAAAAATTGCCAAAATTCTCAAAATCCCAAAAATACCCAAATCCCCCAATTTCTCCAAAACTTCAGAAACTCGCTAAACCCCCAAATATCCTAAAGTTCCAAATTCTCAAAATTCCCCAAATTCCCCAAATACCTGAAATTTCACAAATCGCCAAAATTTGCCAAATTCCCCAAATCCTTCAAAACTTGAGAAACTCGCTAAACTCCCAAAATATCCTAAAGTTCCAAATTCTCAAAATTCCCCAAATTCCCCAAATACCTGAAATTCCACAAATCGCCAAAATTTGCCAAATTCCCCAAATCCTTCAAAACTTGAGAAACTCGCTAAACTCCCAAAATATCCTAAAGTTCCAAATTCTCAAAATTCCCAAAATTCTGCAAATACCTGAAATTCCACAAAACCCAAAAATTTAACAAATTCCCCAAATCCTTCAAAACTTGAGAAACTCGCTAAACTCCCAAAATATCCTAAAGTTCCAAATTCTCAAAATTCCCAAAATTCCCCAAATACCTGAAATTCCACAAATCGCCAAAATTTGCCAAATTCCCCAAATCCTTCAAAACTTGAGAAACTCGCTAAACTCCCAAAATATCCTAAAGTTCCAAATTCTCAAAATTCCCAAAATTCTGCAAATACCTGAAATTCCACAAAACCCAAAAATTTAACAAATTCCCCAAATCCTTCAAAACTTGAGAAACTCGCTAAACTCCCAAAATATCCTAAAATATCCCAAAATTCTGCAAATACCTGAAATTCCACAAAACCCCAAAATTTAACAAATTCTCCAAATACCTGAAATTCCACAAAACCTCAAAATTTACTAAATTCGCCAAATTCCCCAAATTCCCCAAATTCTCATATTCCCCAAAAATCCCCAGTATCGAAAATTAGAAACATCACCTCCCCTAAAAAACGCCTCCACCCCGGTATCGCATATCACAACTAAAACTTTCCACTGGAAATCGCAAACACTCCGTCACCTACGACTACAGTTTCCAATCTAAATTCAACACCTCCACTTCCTGTAGAACAGCCGACATTTGTATCAATCGGTCGCGCAACAAAAGCGGAGACAGTCAGTGAGTGGAAATAGAAATGATAAGATTAGCAAGCACGGGTACTCGGCGGCGAATACGAACGAGAGTATCCTCGTTATTTGGACGGCCGCGTCACAATGGCCGCAAGGCGATTATAAACTAAAGCAATTAATTATAAGTGGTCTTGCAGTATAACGACTTCATGCTGGAAATTCCGGCGTGCAACGTCGGAGCATACCGCGAATATTTGGTTTGCCATGAAACGTTTCAAGGACGGTCGCGCCTCCGTCTTCCGGTATGCGGTGAGACTGCAATTCTCCTCGGTTCTCTTTTCAAAGCGCGGATTCTTTCTGTCCCGTTCTCCCCGGCTCTCCATTTATCAATTACAACAAGTCGCGAATACGCCAGCCAGGAGTAAACCGCTGAAAAATCCCATTATCGACCCCGCTCTTGCGTTTGTTTTCTTTCCATTTAACCCCGGGACATTTTTCGTCTTACGATACAACAACGCGACAATTCTCCACGGGGATGTGATGGAATATCGATGCGACTGATGGCCCTCGTGCTTTCACGCTGTTTCGCGACACCTGACTTAATCACGGTGAAATGATTACTTCACACGCCGATGTTCGACGTGTACGAAAGAGATGCTTGTTCAGAAACGGCTCACTTTTGCTGATTTCAAGTTTTGTATTAACTCTGTCGTTAATCATTGATTAACCCTTTGCGCTATGTCGAGTGTGGCTCACATTTCTCTTGGATCTTATAAATAATTCAGATAAATGGTTGAACATTATCATTTATTTACTGCTTGTAATAAAAGAAAAATGTATTTGTCACATGCCCTGTTGCATTTTATTGACCCTGTCTGTTTTGTCAATTAAAGAGTCTGTAAAAGAAATTAAGGGGTGCAAAGGGTTAACGTTTGATCACTTATATTTAAAAATGGCTGACTTTTTTCACTTCTTCAGGATGAGTTACTATAAAAATAGTACGTTTCGAATATACGTCCAAACTTTAATATTCATAAAAGACCGAGATTATTTGAGAATTAAATAGTTCACACTGAAAATAAGTGCACGGAAGTAAATGCTGAGGAACCATTAAATATTTCAGAACCACCTGAATTTAATGAATTTAAGTATCAGAAGTGACAGTAGAGGAAATTTCAAATTAAATTTAAGAAATAATTCTTGACGGTTTGTTTTGTAAGTTATAAATTGTACAAGTATTCACATGACAGATGTCTGATCAATGATATGGCTGCACTACTAGATTTTCTAAGGAAATGACACTAAATACAATAATTTTTGGTCATATCATGAATTTAAATTAAGTATCAGAAGTGAGAGTAGAAAAAATTTCAAATTAAATTTAAGAAATAATTCTTGATGGTTTGTTCTGTAAATTATAAATTGTACAAGTGTTCACATGACAGATGTCTGATCAATGATATGGCTGCACTACTAGATTTTTTAAGAAAATTATACTAAATAATTTTAGGTCATATTATTTAATGTACTAATAATTCACTTGTAAACAGTATTCTCTTAAATGAAATTAGAAATACGTACATGATGTAAATATTAGTATTAAGAGTAATAATAAAAAAATAGTACCAATTAAATATTAATTAAATCTAATGAAACTATATGATTAGTCAAATCTAATACAGTTAAATAAATTAATTACGATTAATAAAATCTGAAACAGCTAAATAAAATAATTACGATTAATCAAACGTGATTCAACCAAATCATGATGCAATGAAATCAATCCAATATGAGTTTGATTAAAAAATTGACATTTGATGTAAACAAATTCTGACAGATTTTCAAATTTCATTAAAATTATCCGTCGCTGAAACTATGAAATTTTACAATATTTCCCTTCCGTTTTTCGAATTATTTCACTAAACTTCGAATACCTAGCAATTTATTCTGTATCAACTGTAAATAAACACAAAAGGAAAACAAAACGTGGAAAACATGAATTTTCATGGAACTCTGGCACAATGGAGTGCATAATCTTTCAAACGTATTCTTGCGTTTAAAGCAGAACAGAAACTGTTAGGACGTAACAATCTATCGAACGTAAATCGATAACAGACATGAAAACACTGTCTCTTTATTATTTAATACAACATATGAAAGCGTTACGATCATGTTCAATGTTATCAAGTTTTTAAGTAAAAGTTTCATTTTAAGTTTCAATTGGAAAATCATTCGATTAACAATAAAAAATTCTTGATTGAACGATATTGAACTGTCCATTACTTAATCGTTGGTTAGGTAATTAATTTCATTAGGTAATTAAATTTCAAAACCATTAAGTGATACAAAATTTAAAAGAATTAAGATAATTTGACTTACTTTTCTAAATTTCTAAAAGACTTTTACCTCATATTTCTGTTATTTGAGTTTCATTTCGTCATTAATTCATAAATTTCTGGAAAAATTCATTTGTTTTTGGTGAATTGTGTCAAAGATAAACTTGTCAAAGTTGTAGATACGTGTTACAAAATATATGTTGACAAAATTATAGATTTGTCAAAAGTGTATTTGAAATAAGATGTATTTCGACAAAACTACTTTGTCAAACTTGTAGATATTCGTAACACGATACAAAGAATTATAAATTTGCCAAACAATTTATTTGTTACATGAATTGTTACATGCTGTACATTGTGAAAATTATAAATTTGTCAGAATAATAGACATTTGCTAAAACTATAAGCAACTGGAACTGTAAGCATAGATCACACGAAGGTGTGATATTTCGCAAAATCTGAAAAGACACGATTTCAATTAGGTTTCGTAGATTCTCGTCTCAATTTAGCGCAATCGTTCTTAGCGAAAACCCGAAGAAGGAATTTCTAGTTTGCTGCGTCAGCGAGATATCGGTATGACGTCAACAGCACGACCATTGTTTCCGGTAGTATTGTTTTGGGTTGTTTCTCGCCAAGCTACGAGCCTTTTACGTTGGAGATTCCCAAGCTACCGACGGAGAACTGAATAAAAGGAAAATGAACTCGACCACACCCATTCAGTCTTCACGTAGCAAGGCGTTTACCTTCGTCCCAGGAAATCACGGTAATCTTGCTTTTTTTTCCTTTCCGAGGAAAAGGAACTGGCAGATTACTTGAAATAATCTTGAGAAATTTACATCTACGCTGCATCGCACGCATTCTGTCTTCACAAATCGAATTAACTTTAGGCAAATTAATACAGTGTAGGTAGATCCTTTTGTTAAATTAAGATGCAACGCACATTTTTAGATTTTTTTATTAAACGAAGATTTTACTTATTTTTACACTTTTCTTGTTAAATTAAAATTTACTGCACAATTTTAGATTTTTTTGTTCAATTAATATTCAACATTCATAGCTCTATTTTTATCAAGTAGAAATTTAAATTTAGAGTTCTTAGATTTTCATTGTCAAATTGGAATTTAATAAACTCACTTTTTAATTTTTCTTTAAATACGATAGAAATGTCTGTACAGAATTTAATATAATTATCTTTTTAAACAATATAATCGATGACGAGAAGCAGCAAAAGTCAACGAAACGTTGTGAAAATGTTAAAACCGTGTAAATCAATATTTGTCATGCAAACATTCATGGATACTCAGTTTTGTACAGTAATTTGATGAATATTTATTCATTTCACCGAAGCGTACATACAGGTTGAATAATAATATGCAACCTTTTCCCCATGCATTTTCATACGACACATTTATTATTTTACATTTGGCCCCATTTATAATAAACGTACGACAAATAAACGCGATGATTTAAAAGGTATACGTCGAGCGTGACTGTATTATTCTGATACAACGCTTTGACGGTGTGGTTCAGTAGGAACAAATTGACTTTAGCTGCAAGCACAGAATAAATAACACCTCAACTCGTCCCCGCAAACATGAAAGCAGCCCAGTGTGGCTTATGCAGGCAAGTGTCGACGATGAGACGGAATTTAAACGGAAATAATTGCTTTTCCAAGCTGACGCTCCCTGAACTCATGTCCGAAATGAGCCGAATGAATTCAGGAGATTCGCAACGGAGAGTGCACACGTCACACCTGATTTCCACGGTAATGTTTGGAACTCTTAGAACGTCGCAGGATTTTTACGAGCTTTCCACCCGAAAAAAAGGGTGCTTTAGTTCGAACGAATTGAATACGCCGCGTCAGAGAAACGGGACTCCACTAACCTTACACGCCATTTTGTACGGGCAAAAAATACCGAATAACAAATTGCGCTTTCAGAAGCGGACGAATTTTTTGGATAACCATCCCGCGAAATTGCTATTGCATTTTATATCGCTCGCTGGTATTAAAATGTAATTTTGCAATGGAAAATGAAAATTCCGGGGAGAAGATGGGAGATTCGGTTTGGTTGTTTCGAAGGAAAAAGAGATAATATTTAGGGGTGATTGCAGTTTTTTGTTAGTGTTTGGAGATTTTTTGGTTTTTGAGGCTTTGGGTGGAGAAATTTGAGAATTTGGAGATTTAGAAGTTTAGGAATTTTAGAATTTTGGAATTTAGGGATTTTGGAATTTTGGAATTTAGAAATTTAGAAATTGAGAAATTGAGAAATTGAGAAATTGAGAAAATGAGAAATTTAGGAATTTAGGAATTTAGGAATTTGGGAATTTAGGAATTTAGGAATTTAAAAATTGAGAAATCGAGAAATTTAGAAATTTAGAAATTTAGGAATTTTGGAATTTAGGAATTTAGGAATTTAGGAATTTAGGAATTTAGGAATTTAGGAATTTAGGAATTTAGGAATTTTGGAATTTAGGAATTTAGGAATTTAGGAATTTAGGAATTTAGGAATTTAGGAATTTAGGAATTTAAAAATTGAGAAATTGAGAAATTTAGAAATTGAGAAATTTAGGAATTCTGGAATTTTGGAATTTAGGAATTTAGGAATTTAGGAATTTAGGAATTTAGGAATTTAGGAATTTAAAAATTGAGAAATTGAGAAATTGAGAAATCGTGAAATTTAGAAATTTAGAAATTTAGGAATCTAGGAATTTAGGAATTTAGGAATCTAGGAATTTAGGAATTTAGGAATTTAGGAATGTAGGACTTCAGAAATTTAGAAATTTAGAAATTTAAGAATTTAGGAATTTAGGAATTTAGGAATTTAGGAATTCAGAAATTTAGAAATTTAGAAATTTAGAAATTTAGAAATTTAGAAATTTAGAAATTTAGAAATTGAGAAATTGGGAAATTTAGAAATTTAGGAATTTAAAAATTTAGGAATTTAGGAATTCAGAAATTTAGAAATTTAGAACTATAAGGTCCACAAATATAAATTTTCAAATTTCCAAATGTAGGTGATAAAAAATTTGAAATTTCCAAATGTAGGTAATAAAAAATTTCAAATTTGAAAGCAGCCTTCTTAAATTGTTAGCCTTCAAAACTGTCAAATTTGAAAATTGAATAATTTGTAAATTCAGTCATGTAATAAATTTCACTAATTTATGTCACTACATCTACCATCCTTAAATATTTCTCGTAAATATGTAAAATACATTTGATGTTATAATTGTGTTAGTTTTCGCATTGTCCAAATTTCAGCTGCACCGCATGATCTGTTAAACACGATTGAACACCGCGTGATTTGTTAAGATAAATAAGTATCGAACAAAAACTCCGGTATTTAACTGCATTTCGAATTTGTATCAACGGGAATGTAGTTTGAAACGTGGCAAATTTATTTTGCTCAACGATCGTATTCCGTTGTACTCCAATTTTCGGTTCCCCTGGTATAAGCAGGTTTCGATTGAATTCGAAACATTTGCCGATTGGACATCTTCAGCCATTGAAACGTGTAATTGGTTTTGTATGTTGTAGCAATTCTACAAACGAAATGTTCGTGCCCAGTTTGTGATTAACATATGCAATGCGACGAAATTCGGTTAAATACTACGGATTACACTATGTTTCAATCATCGTTCGGTAATTTACGTAACATTAAAATGCTAATTTTAGTTCGAATTCATTGATACAATATTTATAGATAGAACTAGCTATTTCGTGTACAGATGTCAACTCACGTGTTGGTGAATTACCCAAAGTAAAAGAAGCTCTCCACCGTGAACACTTTCTGTTACATTTCGGCAAATAATAATAATGACAATAACAAAGGTTAGGTTCGATATTTGAAGATTTATGGATTACGTGATTCACAAACTTGAAGTAAACATGTGAGTAAATGTATGGTGTAGAATTACCATGGGAATAAATTATATGCTGTAGAATTGTTGGGATATATGAATAAATCATATGTTGTAGAACTAATGGAACATATGGACGAACCATACGTTGTAGAACTATTGGAACATATGAACACACGCTACCGAACTATAACATACGAACGAGTCATAGATTACTAGACATACAAACGAGTCATAGATTACTAGACATACAAACGAGTCATAAGATATAAAATTACTGGAACATACGAGTCATATGTTACAGAAGTAGACAATCGAATCATATGTTAACTAGTACTACTAAATGAGTCCAAACACTTAAACACCTTTCTCAAAACCCGAATCAGATGTCCTAAATCACTACTTCACCCTCCTAACACGTAACGTAACACACGCCACACATTGATCACCCAAAAGAAAATGACATAACGATCACAAGAAAGTGATTAACGAAAGAAAAGTCATAACGATCGTTTAAACGACGTCAATTAGCCGTCCTCCACGTGGTAGTTGGCCTAAAAACAAGCGCCACCTTTATTATCGCGTTCCCGAACTTCCACGTCGCCGAGGGTCACGTAAAACTCCACACTCCAGTTAACAAACTATTCCCCGGGGCTGATTGAATGGAAATGTTTTCGAAATTTTCATCAAAACTCTTCATTATAAACTCCAAACGAACAGAAATTTCATGAGTCCTCAAACGTTTCGATCCCACCCGGAGCTCCATGCCTGGAACAGTAAAGTTTTCCGCTCGTTACACGCCGCTACAATGAACGAGCGATTCATGATCGACATCCTCTTACGAGGCAAGTTTTACGATGCAATCAGGACCATTGGCAGCATGTAACGGCCCGGGCATTATACAGTAACATAATATTGGCGTCGTAACGCGTCCCTGACGCCATTTAAGGCCTGGCTGGATCCACGGTCGCGCCATCTGAACGGGGACTTTCCACATGATGCTACACGCGAGAGGTTAAACAGCATGGTTGCTAACGAAGTTTCCAAGTTTTCTCGTTTGTGTTGCTCTTTAGTCTCTTGCCGGGTCACATTAGGGCGTGCAAAGAGCACACGACAATGTTCCTAGATCGATACGAATGTGCCGTACCAGATTTTCGATCTACTCCGACTTTTGCCACTTTGGCTAAGTTTACTGCCTTTTTAGTGGAATTCTGAGGATTTTGGCTGCAGAGGAAATATTTGAAGACTTAGGTTTATAGAAATTTGGTTATATGGAAAACTGTATACATTTTAATGATCTTGAAATGTCAGTACATTAGTTGTATGCAGTTCAGTAACTACGGATGTCAACTCACGAGTTGGCACGTGAAGATGTTATTATATTTGTATTATGAACGCTGCTTGATCTTAACCGAGATGATCCAGATGTTCACTGTGAACTTCCATTAAATTCTGAAATATTTTACTAATGATGTTCTTTCTTTTTTGACAAAAAAAATACGTTATTTTACTATATATTTTGTTCCGGATACATTTTATAAATTACATCAGTATTTTATATTTTGTGTCATGTAAATATAATTTATTTATAATACATATTTTGTGTGTAGCCTGACTATTACATTTTGTGTAAACCTGAAGAAACAAACGTATTATCCACCAATTTTCACGTGAATCTAACAAAAACTTTCAAAATATATTTCATATATAAATATTCTAGTATCTTTTCAATTTTTCAAATGAAACATAAACAAAATGTAGGAAAATGTGTACGTACAGAGAGGTTATTAAGTGAAACGTAAATTGAACGTGAAAGAACTATGCCCGAAACGTGAAAATATGTGGAGCTTTGAAATAAAAGTCCGTATTAAATAGATTCGATATTTTACATTCTTCAAATTGGCGGGTTGTAATACAGGGCCCTTTTATTCAGGTATTAAGAGAGGAAATTTAATTGGTTTTTCATGAATCCCTTTTTGCTCCAATATTAAAAGAGGGAATTTAATTGCTTTTTTGAAAATACCTATCTTTGTAAATCTGGTTATCAATTTTCTAGCTAATTGAAAAAAAATGGTAGTCTCTATATGTTTTACGTTGGGTATTGAACAAATTACTAAATTGGCATTATATTAAACGCGTGTTTCCATAAGCCTCGCAAAAGCTTATTAAAATCGATCAAAGTATTTTAAATTTTAAATTCGGTGGCGTTCATGTTGCAAGCGGTGCAAACGAAAAATTTTGATCACTCTTTGCAGTGTTATTATTTGAGTAATTATTTTATGAAAAAATATTGTGTCAGAAATAAAATTTGTGGTAGGGACAGAAATTTTGGAGATGTGAAAATTGGAAAATTTGGAAATTTGGAACTTTGAAAATTTGAGTGTAAAATTTTGGAGAGGGTCGAATTTGTGAATTTTGGGATTTAGAAGTTGGAATTTTGGAGAATTGGAAATTTTTGTATTTTGCAATTGTGAAGTTTAGGAATTTGGGAATTTTTAGTGCTGAGATTTGGGAAGTTGAGAGTTTAGGTCGTCGAGATTTGGAGATTTGAGTATTTGGGGTGTCAGGATTTGAAAAATTGAGAGTTTGGAGCGCTGAGATTTAGAATGTAAGAATTTGGGACGTAGAGATTTGGAAATTTGAGTATTTGGGGTGTCAGGATTTGGAAAATTGAGTATTTGGGGTGTCAGGATTTGGAAAGTTGAGAGTTTAGAGCGCTGAGATTTAGAAATATGAGAATTTGGAACGTAGAGATTCGGAAATTTGAGAATTTGGGGTGTCGGGATTTGGAAAGTTGAGAGTTTAGAGCGCTGAGATTCAGAAATATGAGAATTTGGGACGTAGAGATTCGGAAATTTGAAAATTTCAGATGTCAGGATTTGAAATTGAGAATTTGAAGTACCGGAATTTGGAGTGTTGGAATTGGGAAATTTGAGAATTTGAAGTACTAGAATTTGGAACATCAATATTTCGAAATTTGAGACCTCGTAACGTAAAGATCCAAAAGTTAGAAAATTAAATTCCAGCAGACTTTGAACACACAGAAATTCGACTTTTTCGAGAAATTCAATCCGAAGATTTCAAATCTTCCAACTCGGAAATCTCAATTATACAAAATTTGAAAGTGTTCGAACTAAAAATTCATATTAAAATTAATCCCACAAGTCCTAACCTACATCCTCGACTATCTCACAACAAATTGTCTATCACGACTTAATTTTGGACACTGTACCATAACGTCTTTACAATGACAATTATTTCTGAAATTTACAATAACTATTTATTTAGAATTAGAAAGCAAATGCGAGAGGGAAGTAAGAATTCAATTAGCCTTTCAGAGGCAGCGAGCAACTTTTATTTCATTATTTGCGTGTTCTGTTGTTTTACCTTCTACCTTTTCCGTTGTAAAGATAGAAAACTCAGGCTTGTGGACTCAAACCGTTCGTTGTGAATGTCTGTGTTTTCAAGGAATCGGAGTACATAGCGAGATTGTAAAGGAAACGGTCACTTGCGACTTCGTTCAGAGTCGAGGAAGTAGCCTTGAGCGATCAATTGATTCTGAACAAACTTTAGGCGTGGTAGCAATTGAAATAAAAGGTTGTACCATTTCTTCCTCGAGCAATGTAGTAATATAACGTGTTCGATTCTTTATTACATAATACTTGGTCATTTCCTTTGGAATTCTGCGATGATACAATTAAATGGCGTCCTCTTACATTTACTACAAACAGAAGCAGTCACTTATGTTGCTTTTTGTCCAGGTTTAAATGCAAGTTTATTTCAGAATTTTATGACGGTACAATTGACGTCCATTTTAATGGCTCATGTGTGTGACGATTGATGAACGTAGGTTGCTTTAATAATTATCACACAAAGGAAAATATTTTTGTTGCATTAAATGTGTCGTAATTGTCGTTTTCTTTTATGTGTATTATCAAAGTTTAAATATAATCTCAGTGCAGAAGAGGTGTTTTGCAACAAATAGTTCCTCGTTGCAGAAATCTATTAATATGATGTACATTCTTTCTTTTGAAACTTAAGGAACGCTTTAGTTCACGAAGTTTAATAAGAAAAGAAGGAGAACTGTAGCGAAGAAAAGCTTCATCGCAGCTTTTCACTAAATTTACATATTATTTTACGATAATGCAATAGAAGGTGCATGCGCAATTATAATAGATACATGATAACAGTAATATAGGAAATATGTATGTATAATAATGTAGTAGGTATATGATAACTTGTGAACAATATTTGAATAGGTTATTGTTTATAATAATTCAAAAACGAAGCTTCAAACCCTATTTTTACAAAAGGGATATCTTATTCAGAGTCAGCTACCCCCCATTTCAGAAACCTTAGCTGTGAGACCCTTTCATAATACGAATATAAGGTTACCCTATAAATACATAATAACATAAATAATATAATAGGTACATCCTAACATTAGTATGTAGTAGGCACATAACATTGATACATGAGAAATACGTGATTGATGCATCACAAGAATAAGCACATGTGGCAAAATAGGTAGTCACATATGATAAATGCACAATAACATACATACATGTGTAACAATATTTAACAATAATTTTAAATTACTTAAAAATTAAGTCATTTATAAAATTCAATCTTGTAATTTATAAAATATCTTTAACCTTGTAATTTACTTGTTCAAGACTCTTTAATCATTTCGATATGTAAACAGTAAAAAATTAAATGTTTCCAAGTGGACGATATTAACAATTTTAAAGTGATTAATTTAATAATCTAATGAAGAACCAACCAATTAGTGTCAAGGACATTAATCAAACGTAACCTAACTAATACTGAAAAATTGTTAAAATTGTTAAAATAGTTAAAATTGCTAAAATTCTTAAAATTGTAAAAATCCTTAAACTTATTAAAATCGTAAAAGTGCCAGAATCATAAAAACTGTTAAAGTCGTTAAACTCGCTAAAATCATTAAAATCGTGAAAACAAAATCGTTAAAACTGTTAAAATTCCCTAAATTGTTACCAAACATTTCTAAATCGAAATACCGTAAACAAAAGCAAAAAGCAGTACATTAAAATCTGCAGGTTACAAAGAAGACCATTAAAAAAAAGTTACATGCTTTGAATAATTATAAAAAGCTTGTAAACATTCGTGCAACAAAATTTGATTACGTTAGTTATTTTATTACACCGTATCAAATTCCCGAATTAATTTCAGTTATGAAAGCTTGAGGAATGTATTATTTATGTCCCAGCCCTTGCTGAAACTTTTGTTCTTTCGTGTCCGTCGAGTTTATCGTGGTCGTTAAATGAAAACACCGTGTGAAATTAAGTTATGGCGAACGTATTGTATAATCTGAACGATATATCTGACATCGGCAAACATTTGCGAAAGCATAGTTCAGTCCATTGATCGGACGTTTTGTACTTTACGCAATCGTTCCCCGACTCGTGATACAAGATACACTGGCTAATGGAAAGTCGTTTTATTGCGCATTTACATGAAATATCGACAGAGTTACACGTGTAATGTGCGTTCTATACCTCTGAGTGCACCCATGGGAGATAATTTGTTGCCACGTTAGACGTTGTAACGTCATACATATCTCTTGTAGAGCAATTGAGAGCCAACTTAGTTGAATTTGAAAGTCTATTGCGTTATAGGTGTGCGATATGGGGTGTTTTAACTCTTTCTGTATTTTAACACTTAATGGTCACACTTCACCGGAATATATCTGGCACTGGAGCGTTTAACTAGATTTACCATCAAAATGACGGGTCTTATTTTAAATGACAAAATTAGAAATTAATTTTGTTAATAAATATTAAGAAATTTTTGTACAATGTATGTCAAGCTAAAGAATGTCTTAGGCAGTTCACATATCCCCAATTTATTTATTTTTCTACTTTAGTTTTTAAATATAACCAAAGTCTGTGAGAAGAGAAATTTTTTAATTTGAAAACACGAAAAAATCGAAGAAATCAGAAAATTTAAGAATTGATCAAAAAATTTCAAAACTTGATAATTTGAATACTTGTGAATCTAAAGATTCAAAAATGCAGAAATTTGCAAAATTTAAATATTTAAAAAGTTGAGACACGTTTTATAATTTAAACCCATAAAAATCTCTACAATTCTCCTCCATTAACAAAAATATATAACACAATCGTATTTTCAAAATAATATGAAATTACGTGAATTTAACAACACTGAGACAGCAAAATTCAATTAAAATACAGCATGACTTCCGGAAACAGAAGCGTTGCAACAGATCAGATATCAGAGTTCCAATAATTTATATTAACGATAATTATAGTATATCCGCCACTACGTTCGAAAATGGAAATGTAATGTAGTCAATGGCAGTTAATTTTGGAATTAACGTAAACTGATAACATCATCTATATTTGTCACAGGCCATAACTGCCCTGATACCGTAATCTGAATTAAAAAATTAGAACACGATATCAGTGATAAAACAAATTTATAATGAACATTCATAATCGAGAACAATAATAATTACAACAGTTATAAATAAATATATTATTCATCTTTTGAGAAATATCAAATACGTAAACAAATTTACACAAAATATTTATTTGAGGTTATGTTTTAATAACATTTTGTTAAAGAATTTACACAAAATATTTATTTGAGGTTATGTCTTGATAACATTTTCGAAAACAATTTACACAAAATATTTATTTGAGGTTGTTTCCATAACGTCCGTCAAAAAAATCTGAAAAAGAATTATTTTTAAAATATGCAATCGTTATTTGTACATCATATTTGCATTTCTATATAAAACTTTGCAATTTTGAAATAAAAATTTAGTAGCACACGAAAGTTTTTGATCACTACCCTAATTTAAATAAATTATTGTAATTTATATTAAAAATGAATTAATTGAATTGAACGTTCATGATTATACTTCACAGTAGCGTCAGTCTTTAAATTTTTAATTAAAATTTTTTCTAATATTGTAGGAATAATAATTTCCTAACCTTACTCTATAAATTTGTAATTTCGTATATTTTAACTATAAGTAATTTTCTAAATTAAATTAAAAAATTTTAGATTTCTATTTTATTCAAAACTTTGCAATATTTTATCTAAATTCCCAACTATAATCTTTAGATTCCTAGTATTCTATCTAGTAATAATAAACTAACCTTAAAATTTCTGATTATAATTTAATTTTTTCTCTCGTCATAGTCAATGAAAATATTAATTTTATAAAAATTCAAACACGCAAAGTGCATGTAAAAAACATGATTATGGCTTGAAAAATACTGGGAGCACGTAAAATTACCACTCATCCCGTACGCATTCAATTGCAAATAACATAAAAGAGAATTAAAACATCCCTTAACCTCCCGTTGCCGCTTAGAAGTGAAAATCGGTCAAACTTTTATGATCTCGCATTAATGAACAAAGTTCAACTGCAGATTAATCTTTGCAGCAATGAAAGTACAAGAGAGGAAGTAACTTTCTGGTTGGTAAAATGGAAACGAGGTTTCGTGCACGATATTCTGGTGAAATGTAGGCGGCAAAAATTTTCTTTTTCACGAATTACTATCAGTTGATTGATCTTTCGCTATGGAGTGATTCTTTTAAATCAATTATTCAATGTTTGTGTTTGGAATGTTATTTTATGTATTGTGTATAGTGGATTCAGTGAACATGTATGGGCCACCATGAAGACGTAGCATAAGAATTTTTTGTGGTTAAAATTACTATGGTTAGAAATATTACTATGCTTATAAATATTTAAGTTTATGCGATTACTTGAAAAGTTTTGTTTTAAAGAGCAAAAGTTTGAAAATTCCTTAATAATTCAAAAAAAGCTTGAAACCCCATTTTTGCAAAGGCAAATCTTCTTAAAGAATAGCTTCGCATTCAGGGACAGTTGTGACACCCTGTAGTCTAAGTTAGCATGTTCCTCTAATGTACCTAACAAAATATTCGCAAGTTATCAGCAACACATCTCGCAAACTTCAAATACCAAAAATAAATATAAAACAAGAAATTCCAACAGTTCAAATGCAGTATAGCCTCTCTAATCGAATTAAACGAAAGTTTCGTATTTCGAAATTGTGCCGGAAATTCAGCGGAAAATAGGTTGAAACAGGTGCAAGTCACGATGGAATTCGTTGGGATTTTATTTGATCAATGGCGGAAGCTAATTCTTTCGAGCGAAAGCCGCGATGTGTAAGTTTTCTCATTGGCCGTGGAATGTTTAATGTATGATGCCTTTATATCTGAAATTCTGAGGAAGCACGCAGAATTTAGATCCAACGTAGATCTTAAAATGGCCGAGATAACGGTTTCCTCAAGGAACACTGTTTTTTTCCTTCAATGCGGAACGTTATCTCGCGCGCTTCTATTACCGGCATTGGAACGGTGCTATGAATTTCAGTACATGCAACCGACGTAAACTTAAACGCGAATTTCCTCGCAATCACAGCCAAAGGCTGCATTAAAACTGCGAACAAGAAAAACAAGTCGTTGATAATTTTGTCTGACGGAAATCTAATTTTTACGGGAATTCTCGGGAAAATAGCGTTCCTGTAGATACAGTTTCGGGGAAAATAATTTCGTTTACTTTTAGCAAAAATTTTGGGAGGTTTGCATATTACTTTTTAGCAATATCTCTGCTCTTTCAATTGGAAATTGTTGGATATTGAAGGTGGTAGTAATGTCTTGGTTAGGTTAGGTTTAGGAAAATAATTCGATTACTTTTAGCAAAAATTTAGGGAGATTTGCATATTACTTTTTAGCAATATCTCTGCTCTTTCAATTGGAAATTGTTGGATATTGAAGGTGGTAGTAATGTCTTGGTTAGGTTAGGTTGATTTACCTGGTTAGGTTGGGATGATTTATGTTGATTTTGATATTTAAGATGATGTGGATAAATAGTGAGATAATAATTTTATTAGTTAGAAGCTTCATTTTTTGTATGATAAGGAAAATGTACACAATGAAGTTTTGTATTTTTTGAGGAATAATGAGTTACTAGATTTCAGAATTTATAGATTTTTAAATCAGTGAATTAGCAAGTTATATTTGCAAATTTGCATTTTGGGAATTAGCATATTAACACGTTGTATATTAGCTAATTAGCAAATTAGCAAGTTAACAAATCAAGCCACTAAATTATTAGATTACCAAGATAGTAAATTACTAAGTTACCACATTAATTTAGCAAATTATAAAATTGGCAAATTGGCAAATTTTTAAATTAAATTAGAAAATTTCCAATATGCCAAATTACGAACTAGCAAATTAACAAATTTCTATATTTCCTAACTACCAAATTACCTAATTACCCAATTTCTCAATTATTTCATTACTCTACTACCCAATTACCAAATTACTATTTCCTTATTTCCACATTTCCAAATCACCCAATTTTCAAGTTTCGAAATTTCTAAATTCGCAAGTTTCTATACATCTAAATTTAAATATTTGGTAATTTTTAACCTAATTTGAAAATGTGGTTATTTGTAAACGTGTAAATTTGTGAATTTGAAATTTTGTAAATCTGGAAATCTGTAAATTTGGAATTTTTGAAATGTGGGAATTTGTAAATTTGTAGATTTGGAATTTTGAATATGTGAAAATATTGAAATTTGTAAATTTGAAAATTTGTAAATTTGTAAATGTGTAAATGTATAAATTTGTAAGTTTGTAAATTTGAAAAGTCTCCAAGTATTCAAAGAATATTATTTAACTACCTTCCAGTTATTAATTTTAATAACATCCTAACTTCAAAATGTAACAAAATAACCCTACCAAAAGCCCCATATTCCCCACAAAAAAGATGGATCCACTACCCAACAATTTACCCAAATATTCATCCACTTTCTCAAAAGCACCGTTACAAACTATAAAACAACTATAAACCTCAAAGCTTTCTGTGTACATCTTTCTACCCTTGCTACTGACATTCCGCAATGTCTCCCTTCGCACTTGTTGGCTTCTCTGAATAAAAATGTATAATCACATAATCATGAGAAGGATCGAGAAGTATGTCGTCATACTTTGAATCTTTCAACTTCTTGGTCGACATTCTCGCAAACGATGTACCCTGTTCCAAAGTAAACTGGTTACCGAGAAATTTCCTTTTTCACGGTTTCTTGATATCTCGACTATCTGCTTTTCAGAAGCGGCGCAGTGTGTTAGCACAAAATTTTCTTTCTTCTACCGACGTAGTAATTAACTTTGCTCTGAACGATTTTAAAAATTGAACAGGTAATTCGGTATTTTTTATATTTTTATTTATCGTTCGAATACTCGAATTGTGTTATTAAATTACTTAAGTAGTAAATTGTTAAATTGGTAAATTGTTAAATTGGTAAATTGTTAAATTGGTAAATTATTAAATTGTTAAATTGTTACAAGATTAACATAATTACTGAGTTTCTAAATTTCCAAATTTCTAAATTTTTACATTTCCTAATTCCCAAATATCGAAACTTCTAAATTTGGTGAGTACCAACTTTCAAAATTTTCTAATTTCCAAATTTGCAAGTTTCCATTTTCCAATTGACCAAATTTCTAAGTTTTTAAATTTCCAAGTATTCAAGTTCCAATTTGCCAGATTTCGAAATGTTCAACTTCATAAATTTCGAAATATCGAAACCATCAAATCACCACTAATTCCCCTTAATTCCATCCAATCGCCTCACAAAATGTATAAAAACTCCCCAAAGCGCTCCACTAAAAAAGCAGATAAATATCAGAATATTAACCAGATGTGCAGCAACTGAAATTATTATCCTGCCCGAATTTCCAGGAAATTAAAGTGGCACTCAAAGAGCAAAAATGACTAGTTGCTCATAATTTCAACGTTATACAAACACCGTCTGCCGCTTCAGTATTTGAAATTTCGCATTTAAGTCGTGTATTTTCACGAGCTGAAAGATGCGGGAAATAAAACGGCGTAGAAATCGATCTCTCGAAAGGTGCGGACGGATGGTTGTGTCGCAGGGATTATCTCGACTTTACCACGCCAATGAAAGCAACCGAGGGGTGAGAAAGAAACACGTCGAGGGGTTAAGCGTAGAAACAACGGCGAAAAGAGGGGATGGCAAAGGAGTTAGAAACACGTTTCGCTTCCTGCAGTCACCTTGAAACCATCTCTTACCGTTTTACGAGGACACCCTCGCGAAACTTTCGGTATACTCGCACTTAAAGTCATCCTTCGAAATAGTGCGATGTTCCTACTATAATGTTTGTTACGAATATTAGGATACGGTGGCTTCAGTTTTATGACTTGCGCCGCTCTGCGTATCGTTCGTTGAAAACGAATGCTTGAACTCTGCGAGACTTCTTTTTCCTGCTCTCATCGGTCGGAGTTTACCGGCCATTTTTATACACTTCACTGCGATTTACGGTGAGAATTCACATTTTTGTGTAGGCAATTTTTTTGCGAATTCTTTTTTGCATTTTTTTATCAAATGTTGATCAATTTGGAGAATGGACGGTTTGAGTTATATTTATTTGTGACACTTTTTGAATCCTCTGTGTTCTTTTTATGAAGAGTGTATGGAGATGTTGGAGTTTAAATAGTTGTAACAAGGTAATTTTATAACAAGTTGACATGACATGAGAATTAACTCATTGATTTTAAAAATGTTGCAGTATAAATATTTGTCACAAGTTAATTTTATATCAAGTTAGTCAAAATTGAAAATTGAAGTTTGAGTAATAATAAGTCAGTTTCCTTTCTAACCTCAAAAATTCAGTAACATGAGAATTAATTCATTGACTTTAAAAATGTTGGAGCATAAATATTTGTCACAAGTTAATTTTATGTCAAGTTAGTCAAAATTGAAAATTGAAGTTTGAGTAATAATAAATCAGTTTCCTTTCTAACCTCAAAAATTCAGTAACATGAGAATTAATTCATTGTCTTTAAAAATGTTGGAGCATAAATATTTGTCACAAGTTAATTTTATGTGAAGTTAGTCAAAATTGAAAATTGAAGTTTGAGTAATAATAAATCAGTTTCCTTTCTAACCTCAAAAATTCAGTGACATGAGAATTAATTTATTGATTTTAAAAATATATTTTAATGACACGTTCAGAAACTTGTTTTTTAAAATAATTGTTTTCATAAAAATTGTAAATAACATTTGATAATTATATGTGTACTAAGTTTGTAATATTATAATAAATTTAACCCAATTGTCCTTATGTCAAGTCTTTATTTTCCATTTTGTATTACAATGTACACCATGCCTCTTTGAAATAAGCAGAAAATAATAGGAATACAGGTAATCTATATCTGTTATCTTGTGACCTCTGCGTCCTAATTTCGGTTGAAAGAAAAACGATGATTAGAAATATCGACAGATTGATCAACAATGTGTTAAAGCACTCTCTGCACGTACCTATACGTTTGCTCCATCCCACGAATCTGAATTACCAACTTAATCTCACCGTCTAACAGGAGAAAATGGATAATCCTTTTCATCCTTCAAGCAGGGAGTGATTTCAAGGTATTTTTATTCGCCATAGATTGAGAAACTTCCTTCGAATCGTGTGGGATCCAGTATAGACGCTATTGATTCATTTCGATTACGGTACATTGATTCATGTGATTAATTCGATCGCTCAATTACTGATCCAGTCGTCAGTTTTCTTCATTCTCTCTGAATGATTATTTTAAGTGATTTATGTAAAGAATTTATGCAATTCAATTGTATAAATTACTTAACTGCTTACTAATTAAATTATATAATTATATACTTGTAAAATGATTTTATGTATGAAAAGATATGCAGAACATAAATTGTGTAAATTTATATATTTTGATTTATTAAAGTTTAGAAATTCATTTCTTATTGTATACAATCTCTAAAATAATTTATAATAATTTATGAAATTAAATTATAATTAAAGGTCCAAAACCATCATTCAACTCATAGAGACGTACAAAATAAACTCGAAAAAATTCATAACTGTTAATCAATTAATTATGAATTTCTGTAGATTATTATATCGCCTGCGGTCGTTAGAACAAAACTGAACAAATCAGCGTTCGAAAACGTTTAAAGGACCTAAAAACCATAAAATCCGAGAAGAGTATCGCTGACGCAGAGCTGGCATGAAAAAGCATTTAGCAAAATAGCGTTGAAAAATGAGCAAAAAAAGTTGAATTTTCCAGAAATTTTCAATTTTTTGCGAAAGTTATGCGACGAGAACTGTCGGAACTTTTCTACATAGAAATTTAAATATGATATCCTGCGAAAGTCACTGGCACGTAGAACGACGCGTTAAAATTTCAGACCGATCAGTTGGTTCGTTTTTTCATTTTACTTCCGCCGGTCGAAAAAGGACATTTCGAGGAAAACGCATTTAGAATCGTTTGCGCTACGGTACGAGAGTGGCACTCTTTGCAAAAAGCTGTAAATACCGAAATATCTCAAATTTTCCTATTGAAATGTAGCTGTGCATTCTTAAAAGTTCCGCGAAATACTTTTGAAAAACGGGAAATCAAGTGAAATTTTTGGAATAACGATTTGTTTCAAATTTACGTATTGCACTGTACAACGTTTTAATACTATTGCATGATAAAGCTAAATCTCAAAAACGAGGGGAAAAAATGAATATCTGATCCCCTATGAAATCACGTCATTTCTGTATGTGAAAAAAATTATAAACATTTTAAATGTAACAAGAATTAAATTACAAAAATTAAAAATGTTAAAAATGTAACAAGAATTAAATTACAAAAATTACAATTGTTAAAAATGTAACAAGAATTAAATTACAAAAATGAAAAATGTTAAAAATGTAACAAGAATTAAATTACAAAAATTACAATTGTTAAAAATGTAACAAGAATTAAATTACAAAAATTACAATTGTTAAAAATGTAACAAGAATTAAATTACAAAAATTAAAAATGTTAAAAGTGTTACAAGAATTGCATTACAAAAATTACAATCGTTAAAAATGTAACAAGAATTAAATTACAAAAATTCAAAATGTTAAAAATGTAACAAGAATTGCATTACAAAAATTACAATCGTTAAAAGTGTAACAAGAATTAAATTACAAAAATGAAAAATGTTAAAAATGTAACAAGAATGAAATTACAAAAATTACAATCGTTAAAAGTGTAACAAGAATTAAATTACAAAAATGAAAAATGTTAAAAATGTAACAAGAATAAAATTACAAAAATTAAGAACGTTAAAAATATAGCAAGAAATAAATTACAAAAATGAAAAATGTTAGATATTAATAATAAAAAATTGCCTAAAGAAAAATGGTCTGAAAGTATTAAATATTAATATTAAAAAGAGGTACCTAGAAAAAAAGAATTATCCAAAAATTTGTAATATTGACATAAAATTACCTGCAGGAATTAATTAAAAATGTTAAATATTAATATAAAATAGAATTACTAAAAAAATAAACACTAATATTAAGAGCTACCTAACAAAAATTGTTTAGAAATTTTAAAATATTAAGAAAAATTATTTAAAAAATGAATAGACATCAATGAAGTTATCATGATGCATTATCTGTCCACGTTATATCCACATATGCATCTCCACCATGTGCACACATATCACGTGTGTGTACCAGGTTTACGCAACGCACTCAATGCATTCAAATACATCATCATCGCAGATAAAATCGACAAATCGCACCAACCGAACTGTCAATATATCATTAATTGATCAAGATCGGTAATAGCAGAGAGCACACCTGACGTCCGAAAAGAAGGACGAAGCTCCGGGGTTGTCTATCTGTCCTAAGGGGAAGTTTCGCGGTTGGATTCCTTAGAGCAGCGTCAGAATGTATGTCTACGTGTGTTTCTCGCTATCCTGGGAACGTGTCTTTCGTATGAGGAAGGCGGGTCCTACGGTTCGCAATGGCGGAGGGCACGTGAGCCCCGACGGGCGCATGCGAACCACCCTAAAGCTTACGGCAATCGAGAAAGGATGCCTTTCTCTCTTTCCTGCTCCCTCCGATTTACCATCCCCTCTTTCGCGTTTCAGTCTCGTCGCTGACGAGCCGAGTAGCCCCCTCGTGTGCCAGTCTGCACCGAGATTCCGGCGCGAATCGTCCTTCTTCGTCGCGACGTCAGGGCAACTCCTAGATGGATGTTGCTGAACCGGATTTTCGTGTCGGCGACTTACATCGTCGTGCAGCTCCTCTTTGCCTGTCCAGCCTTCGTGGAAGGTCAGTGGATCAACTCCGTCAAACGTTATCATACTGTCCGGTCGGCTCCCTCGAGGATCCCAGTGACACGTGTGATTGTTCGCCACAGGGACAGTTTCAGTCCTGTCATTTTCATGTTCCACGAGAAGTCCCCGCCATGTGAGAGTCTCTGGGTCAAAGGCTCCGATCCGGGCCAATAGGTCTACCGATCGAACGTGGACTTGAGATTTATTTACAACCTCCATAAATGTTTGATAACATGGAAGTAGGTCTACGGAATGTATTTCCAGTGTTGACCGTCGGTCGAGTGTTTTTTCCACGTGCAGTGACATTTAACGTGGACCAACAGAGTGATTTCACTTTCGATTTCACACGGGCAAATTTAACACCTTAAACACGTTATGTTTAACCGCTTAACCTACAATTTTCTGGACAGTTGCGTCATTCGCAGCTAGTTATTGCTACAACGCGAAGACAACTGAATATGTTAGGTATATTATACATTCAGCGGTCCTTGATTAAGCAGATTACAAGCAGAATTGAACCAAAAATTCAATTGCAGCGAAAATACGTTTATCACATTGAAACTGTGCGTCACGAGTGTGGCACGTCATTGTAGGACAAGGGGTTAAACATGTCTTTAGCTGCTCGGATGTCCTTGATTTCGATAAAGGTGCTCAGATGTTTGATTAGGCGTTACCCAAGTGGGTCTATAATCTCGTTGAATTTTTAATACTCCTCGGCAACGAATGTCTTCATTCCAGGTCTCGAATGTCGAGTTATTATCCCCCGATATCACGGATTATTTATTTCCTACGGTGGAAACGTTGAATTTTTGGAAACCCGTGAAACCTTCCAACAGGGTAGGAAACTTTTGTCCGTATCCAGAGATTCTGGCGCGCTCCTGACAATAAGGGATGAAAGAGGGGAGGCGACTGCTTGCGAAGCTTCCACCTTCATCCCCCTTTTTTCTTCTTGCCTTTCTACTTTATTCCGAGAACTTCCTCAGCGCCGGAAATCTGTTCGCACCGGCTGCCAAAAAATCACTGGCCTCGTAACGATGCTCATTTAATTTGGGACCAATGAACCCATCAAATATATCCTTGAATTTTAGCGGATTTTTTCATTCGAGTGAACAAGTTAAGTGCGCGATTTAATCTGATGTTTCGTAGATTGAAGACACGCGTGAGTGTCGTGCTTTAATTATGATAAATGTATGCTAACTCGAAGAACTTGGGACTTCGCTGTGTTAGGAAAGCGTTGCATTTATGCGAAGAAAATTGTTTCGTTCCTTGAATTTGTTTCAAGTAAGGTTAACATTCTGTTATTAAAAATTAAATTTTATTAAATGTGGGATTACTTAATTCTTGTCAAATTAACTAAACTAGTTCGAAATAATTATGTTGCAAAAGGTGTCAATTTTATTTTATCGTGTAAATACTATAGTTATACACATGAGTTTTGAGTGTTAATTTAAATTGTGAATTGAATTTTGATGAATCTTTGTTGAAGAATGCTAGGCTTATTTTCAATAATAGTTATTTATTTCGATAGTTTTACTTATTTTTTGAGAATAGTGAATATTTAACCTAACTATTGAACCTGGTTAGGTCCACGTGGTACTAGTGAGTTTACATGCAAGCACTATAATCAGTTTCTTAGCGATGGTTCTAAATTTACTATACCAGAATGTTAATAATAATTTACAATAAATTTTCTTTGTTCACCTCATTGCAGATGAATCTGGTTTTTAGTTTGTGTCTCGTGTATTAGAAATGTTAAAAATTAAGTATTATTGAAGCAACTCTGAGAATAAATATGAGTACATTTTTTTAGTTATCTTTACATTATGAAAATTTAATAGCACGTGTAGCAGTCGTTCTCAGTTCATGACATTTCTGCTGATAATTTTAAAAATTGTCTTTCAAATTTATTATTTCACAATTAATCTTATTTTTCAAATTGTGTGAGGTAAATTAACATATCAATACATTTGCTTGAAACAGCTTTTATGTACCTGATATTTTTAAATGCATATGCTGTGATTAAATTATGAATTCATATTAAAAGACGTAAAGTAATCGATACTGTATTCATTAATGCAAAAGTGATAAAAAACACAAATTATCTTGAAAATCTTCTAAATACCAACTTGATGTAACACTTTTCAGTGTTAATTGTTTACACACATAAATTTCATAAAAATTATTAAACGATGCTGTAAAAGATTAGCAGAATTTACATATTAAATTTTATAAAATCCACTGAATAATCTAATGAAGTATTGTTATGTTTACATTAAAGGCAACAGGTATCCATAACCGTATTAAAACCAGTCAATCAATTTACGATCTCATAATTGCAATCGTGGAATAAATTTGCAAATATTGATTTTAAATGCTCGGTATTTTAAATTTCACACAATATTGTTAATATTGTATCACACATCATTTGCTGGTAACATATCAGTTAAATCCTGAATTTAATCGCATTCGATATACAGGTTAAGAATAATACAATAATTTCAGACATATGAAATTTTAAGCACAGAGAGGAATTTTAAATGACGAACTATTATTTACTGACTATTAAACTATTAACTGTTAGTTTGAGATAATTAATATTTGAGAAACAATTAATTTGAAATATTTTATATTTGAAAAATTATTAAATTGAAATAATGATATTTGCAGAAGTAGAAGAAATAATCATTATAAACATAAAATTTGTATCAAGCGACTACCAAATGTATTTAACGCGTTCAAACTTAATTAATTAAATCGGTACCTGCATGTTCGCATAATCAACAGCTTTTCTTCGAGGAAGCATATGCAGCTACCATTTCATAGTGCGTAAACGCTGCTGCTATTCACTGTAGGCAAACACCTAAATAAATTGGATAATCCAAATTCTGTGCAAATGAAACATTGTCTAGAAGTCACGCATGTGTAATTTATACGGCAGTATATCCAAGGCGATAAATCTGTTAGTTCAGAATGCATAAGTCTGAAGTAAATATCCACACAGAAAGATGTAGTTGTTAACTGCACAAGTCTCTGTATTTGTTACAAAATGAATGCTGTTGATGCTTTACAAACTTTCTCGTTTTCTCTAATACCATGATTACGAAACTTTTAAATTGCAATTACAATTGGGTCAATGAGAACTGATAATTATAGTGGGATAGCAGGTGCACCATCTTGCTACATAACCTATAAATGTAGGTTATGCTAATGAATAGTATCGTAATGAAGCATCACATTTCTCTTCAATCACTATGTACTTGTATACATTTTGAATTAATAACTCGTTAAAACCTTTTGAAACTTATTTATATATATACTTTCCTTGCGATTCTTCTTGTCAGATTCGTAACAATATTTGTTTCAGAGTTCAATAAAAATTTCATTATTTTGAGTACTAAAATTCAAGAGTACAAGAGGTTAAAAAATTGTAAGAGTCCATAATTTAAAAATTATAAATGACAGAAAAGTTTCGAAATGACAAAGTCTCAGAGTCGAGCTAAAAAATTTCAAAAAAATTTCTGAAATTATTACGGTTTTAAAGTGTCAAAGACTTTAAATCACAAAATTGTTAAATTCTCAAAGTTTCTAAATCCTGAACGTCTTCAAATTCTCAGTTTCTAAATTCTGAACGTCTCCAAATTCTCAGAGTCTCCAAATTGTCAAAATCTGCAAATTCTCAAAGTGTAAAAATCCAGAAATACCAAAATTCCAAATCTCAGTATTCAAGAAAATTAATTACGCAAAATGCCGAAGTTCAAAAATTCCAAGCATCAAAATTTGAAGTCCTCAAAGACTCCATCTTCCAAAACTACCTAACCACCAATTTCTACATTAAGGTACGATCCTTTTCCCTAACGTACCCGTTTCAAAAGTTACGGGTCAAGAAATACCATTCACCCCTTTATATTTTTATAAATATTTCCGTATGCGGCATAAAAATACAACGTTTACAATGGGGAGATAAATTAAAATTGAAAAGGTGCTCTAAACGAAGCGAATAACACGGACATTATTCATAATGCCCGGCCATAATGAATAATGCAAACGAAATCTGGCCGAGTACTATAAATAATGACTTATTAATCACTTTGCTCGTAACATATATGCTAAACGACTTGGTTGCTTTTCAAATGATCGTTCAAATTATCCCCGCTAAAGTATTATGACTCGCTCTGCATATTCGAAGAAACTTATTATTCCGCAGACAGCAAATCTCCGTGCAGCCGCGGGGTGAAACAAGCAGAGGAGAGTAACGTCTTAAAGCGGAGCTCGTGGATTTTATCGTAAACCTCTGCAGGAAATCCAAGGTCTTCATATCCACGCAGAAAATGTGATAGATAGGGGAAAATACACTTCAGCTAGAGAATCACTTTAACCTGTGCCAGGTAATACGCGGAGATAAACGGGATCACTTTTGTACGGAGTTTTCTAAGAATTTCTTCGTTTCACAAGGGTATTAATGCAACCCGCTTATAGAACTTAAGACGCTTTTTGCGGGAATCAGAGATTATACTTTCTGAATTCTATCAAAATATCTTTGAATTTTTGTCAGGCGAAAAAGAGCAGTGATTTAATAGAAAAACACTGCAATAGCATTTAAGGTTCAATATTTTCTGAAGATCAATATTTTGTCGATATTCTTAGAGGATTTTCTCAAGAGACACTATTTGTAATGACTAAGAAATTCGATACTTGTATCAATTTTTCAAAAGGGTTGAAGAAACTGATGCTTAAGTTTTGAATTTCATTTTAAATGTATGTAGGAGTGTGGAATGTGTGAAGTATGGAATGTGTCGTGAATGTTAAGTATGAATTAGGTCATGAATGTTATGTTCTTTAATAAAGGATAGTTTATTAAAATACTACTCCTACATGTACATGAAATTATTTTGGGGTTTCAATTCAAATATTCTTGAGCGCCATCACAGTAAAACTAACCTCAAACTTTTATGACGTTCAACTGTACAACCGGTAATACAACTACAAATTGAACTATTTACTAGAACTATTTAAGTAATATTCCTTTAAATGTGTCCCAAAATTACGCAACGATCTAAAAAATATCAATTTCCCTTTCTTTTCCGATTATTTAGTAGAAAAATCACAAACGTTCAAAAATCACAATTTTCAAAAGTTTACCAAGTTTTCTCTGTAAGTTCCAGATATTTCGCAGATATTCGTTTTAGATTCCTGTGTAAATGAAAAGTTCGGTTTTCTTCACCCGGCGGTTTAATAATTTCGTCAAAGAACGTGACACTTGAAACACGTTGCTTTTAATCCCATTGAAATCTGAACGGTATCTTAATGATAAAAGTGTTCATTTAGCTGCAGCAAGCTATACCATCCTTGCGGCCATAAATAATGGGTAAAGTCGTTTAACAAGGATTGCAGTGGTGAGAAATGGTCAGGTGCAAAGATTGTTGCAGATAGCATCATGTACTGCAGTACCTTTCAACTGGGTTCCTTTATTAAGTACACCACAAATGAAACTATAAATCAAACAATGTATAGCTTTATAAATTTACGGTTTCATTCTTGATATCATTAATAACGCAACGTCATGTTTGTAATTCTTCTTTGGATGACTTCATTTCTGAATAACGTCGTTCATTTATGCTGCTTCATTTAAGTTGCTGTCAAAAATAGAAAAAGTACAAGTAAACTCATGTAGTTTCAGTATGTCTTAGCAGGATGTCTTGATGAGAAAAATAAGGATAGTAGAACTACGTTAATTATATTTGTTTAGTAGGGCAAACTAAGTGTTCAATTTCAGTTGTTTGTAAAATTTGTCTTTGTAAAAAGTCTTTGGAAGTATCTTCAAGTGTTCTTCAAGTGTCTTTAAAAGTTTGTTTAAATATGGTATGTTTCTATTATTGGTTGATATTACAGGACTTATTTAGACCAGTAAAAAATAATTTATGAGAACATATGTTTCAGGTCGTATATAAAATTGAAATGTCAGACGTCTCGATTAATTTATAATGGCAGTAAAAATAATTTAGATCTTAAATCTATGTATTGTTAGTGGACATTACATTTGAAACTCCCATATTTTCTTCGTATAAAATTTTTGGTTAAATTTGGTTCATTATCAGATTCATGAATATAAAAAATGAAAGAATATTTGAATTTTCAAGTGCTAATGTAAAGGAATAGGTGTAAAGCAGTTGAATTAATTTACATAGATTTCGAGTAGCGTCGAAAATTTCAGCTAAGTGTATCAGACTCGTTACAATGCACATTAACCTCACTTCGCTGGAAATTAGGCTACCATGATTGAGTCATCCGAATCGATGCGCAGCATTGTTCGCGAGATTCTATTGTACGCGTACTGTATGGCACGGAGCGGTCATTAATATACAACACGCCACAAGGCGACATTCAAGCCCGAAAATCAGGCGAACGATCTCCTGCTCGCAGAATATTGATTGATCCGGCGCGTTGAAATAACTCGCGGTTGTTCCGTCCTACAATAATGCTGACTTAACAATACGCCGGTCAGAGATTTATGGTCCTGTCCTCTTGACGAATCTCGAACGCTTGTGTACCCGTGAAAAACCGTTTGTTTTCCTCACGCATTTTCTTCTCGCTTAATTCTCTCTAAACCCTTTGCGATTCACGATTTTCGAAAGAACAGCATTTCCATTTTAATACGAAAAAACTTTGCTTTTATTGTTCTCTTAAAACAGAGGGCGTTTGAGAGGTGTAATACGAACAAAAATGAATATGGCACTCTTCCGTAAGGTTGGTAAACGTAAAACGTAATAGTGAATGATTGAAATCTTTTACAGGAAGTGTATAAATACTTTTATTATATTTTAACAGTCACGAGATATGTATTGATGTTTTGTTTAAAAAAGAATAGAATTGAGGATAACTTCATGATTACAGAGGTCGCTCAAGTGTTCACTATCTGATTTATTGCAGTTTATTTTTATTAAAGGGCAATTTATTTTTTAATACAGTGTAATTTAGTGTAGAAGTAAAAGATAGTGAGAATGTTTTTACGATAAAAATTGGAGGAAACTAATTTATTGCTTCGTGTTAGGTTAGGTATTCTACCAACCATTTTTAAGATCTTTTCAAATGTCAAGATTCTTAACTACCTATAAGATTTCTATATTCTCATATTTCTAGATCCAGAAACCTCTTTATTCTCAAATCTCAGTTTCCAGAATTCCCATATTGCCAAATCCCTAGATTCCCATATCTAAATACCAAAGTTTTCAAATTTTTAGGTTTTCAAGTATTCATTTCCCCAAATTCCTGTTCCAATATCTCTAGATTCTATGTTTTCAATTCTATAGGATCTACAATTCTTATATTGCCAATTCCCTAGATTCCCAGATCCCTAAATATCCAAAATCCCAAAATTCCCAAATTTGATGGTCTCCAAATCCCAAAGCTTCAAAATCTGGAGATTCCCAGTTATTTATATCTTCAAATTCCTATTTTACTATATCCCTAGATCCACAAACTCCTATTTCCCGAAATCTCTAGGTTCCAAAATTCCTACATTGCCAAATCCCTAGATTCCCAGATCCCTAGATATAAAAAATCCCAAAATTCCCAAATTTGATGGTCTCCAAATCTCAAAGCTTTAAATTCTGGAGATTCCCAGTTATTTATATCTTCAAGTTCCTATTTTACTATATCCCTAGATCCACAAACTCCTATTTCCCGAAATCTCTAGGTTCCAAAATTCCTACATTGCCAAATCCCTAGATTCCCAGATCCCTAGATATAAAAAATCCCAAAATTCCCAAATTTGATGGTCTCCAAATCCCAAAGCTTCAAAATCTGGAGATTCCCAGTTATTTATATCTTCAAATTTCTATTTTACTATATCCCTAGATCCATAAACTCCTATTTCTCGAAATCTCTAGGTTCCAAAATTCTTACATTACCAAATCCCTAGATTCCCAAATGCTTAGATCTCCAAAATCCCCAAATTCTCAAATTTCTTGCTCTCCAAATCTCAGTACTTCCAAATTTCAAGGTTCTTAACTATATCACCAAATTTCTATATTCCTATATCCCTAGATCCACAAACTCCTATTTCCCGAAATCTCTAGATTTCCAAATTCTTACATTACCAAATCCCTAGATTCCCCAATCCTTTGATCTCCAAAATCTCCAAATTCTCAAATTTCTTGCTCTCCAAATCTCAGTGCTTCCAAATTTCAATGTTTCTAACTATATCTCCAAATTTCTATATTCCTATATCCCTAGATCCACAAACTCCTATTTCCCGAAATCTCTAGAATCCCCAAATTCCTAAATTTCTTGGTCCCCAAATCTCAGTACTTCCAAATTTCAACGTTCCTAACTATATCACCAAATTTCCATATTCCTATATCCCTAGATCCACAAACACCTACATTCTCAACTTTGTACTTTCCAAAATTCTTTTACCGTCAAATCTTTGTATTGCAATATTTCCTAAAGTTAAATGACCTATCTTGTAAATCCCTAAAGTCAAATTACCAAATTCCTATGTCTCCAAAAATCTGAACTCATCCCCTATGAGGCCCATCCCAAATGCTCAACAAATCCTCTAAAAACGAACTAGTGAATCTTTCTTTGATCACATTTTCCGTAGTGAAATATTTGCCCTTGGCTCTACTTTCAATTTCTTTGACGCTGATAATAAAGGTAGCAGAAGTAACGTCTGCTTTCTCTTTGAACTCATTACTCAACGTAACGTCGCGCACAGTGAAATTGATGGTTTTTCATTTTATTCCGTTGGTTTTATAACACACTTCTCATGGATTACGGTTATATGCAATTCAGCCTGATGCTCAGCACGCTAATTCAATGGGTCAACGTGTGGCACGCATATCAAAACTGTCTTTCAGCAATTTCATTTTATGTTATTTTGTACATCAAAGCGTGCAATCGCTCGCCATAGCAGCATTTCTTTGACTCATTTCAATTTGCGTGATGCGAATGGCTTTCGTCCCGTATAAAGCGTTGATCAGATTTTATACGTAAAAATATTAACGAAACGAATTATAACACGTTCTAACGGAACCGGTATTATGGATCTGTCGGTGTAAAAAACTCGCTCAAAAACTAGAAGGCAAATATTTTATTGTCTCCTTTAAAATGTTCCATTAATCCGTTTATTATCGTCGCACGTAATAATTCGGTTAATTTATCGTGTTCGCACAAAGAGGAATTAAATTCGGGCACACGTCGAACGCACAAGAAGTGGAGCTCTCCTATAGAAAATTATTACAACTTTGAATCATAACTGATTTTCAATATTAAATAATGACAGGTTCGAATTGATTTTCGATATGAAATAATAGCTTTGAAATATGAGAATTGATTTTCAATATGAAATAATAACTCTCGGATTAAACAATTTGTTCTTGTTTCAGTTATCGTACCGTATGCATTATTGGGAATTACATTTAAGCTTTTTTTAATTCTCTTCCAGTTGCAATAAATAAAAGATGGCGGAGGCAAAGAAGCTCAGTAGCTCGAACGATCAAATGCGAATGTTGAATTGAGCAGAGTGCGTGCCAAAGATAAGTAGAGGTTATTGTCACATTTTCACGATAAATCGTGCGATCGACATTTACTGTTCCGTATCGTGAATATATTTTAGTCCTCCGTTTTAAACTGGCTACGTATCAAGAGCTATAAGTTCCGGTAAATACAGAGTTAAAAATAAAGCGATTCCAATAATTCCGTATGCATCGGTCTTTTTGTATAAGACATCTTTGTACGAAAGAATTTTATAGGTTATTTATTTTAGGTTATGTTCACCGAACTAATGCATTTCACATAATTCTGACATTGTTTCTTTTTTATTTTAACACGTTGCATTCTCTTGCATTCTCTTAAATAGTATAATTATCAATGAAATTATTTAACATTTCTAAGAAATGAAATTATCAAACATTTCTAAAAAATGAAATAATCAAACATTTCTATAAAATGAAATTATCAAACATTTCTAAAAAATGAAATAATCAAACATTTCTATAAAATGAATTGATTAAACATTTCTATAAAACAAAAAAAAGATTGTGACAGTCTCACAAAAATTTTCTGTAACTAGCAATATTTATTTTTGTACAGTTTAATCAGAAGTGATTAACCAAAGTTGTTAATATAAGATTTTTCTGTAAATTCAATTTTTAACACAAATTTTTAACATTGTGATGGTTTTGTCAACGTCCAAAGTGTGCAAAAGTTTGTTCGAACAGTATTTTTGTTTATCGATTAAGTAATTTGGTTAACGTGAGGAACAACATGAAATTACCATCCGCATCCGTGCAAAATTAATTCGCGACCAGACTTCAGGTTATTCCTATCTAAAGCTGTTCGTGTTTATCTAATTGTACATCCGCGACTTCTAAGTTCTGTTGAACTTCTTCTGACGCTAGTTGGCGCGCATAACGATTAAGCTCGACATGTTAAAATTACTCGAAAGATATATGAATCTGCCAAATACAGGGAGCAGTTAAATATAAACGAGACGGTAGAAATATAAGTACATTTTATTTGCTCCATAAAAAGCTATGAGAAGATGAATCAGAACAATAAAATTATGTGACACAAATTTCTGTCCAAGTTCTACATTTTCCCATAAAACTTTGCATGAGCAATTTTTTTAACCATCCACAAGAGGGTATTTCTACAGGAAGCAAATTAGGTAGCAAAATTTATCCCTCAAATGAGAATGTAAACACAGATCTGCTTTTAAGGTTAGGTCTCTGGTGGAGTAGGTGTTAGAATAGCTAATTCCAGTGCGAAAATCGTCATGCAAACGATGTGGTTAGGTTACGTTGCTAAAGCAAATTTTGAGTAGAGTAAGATTTCATTTTGATGAACTAACCTTATCGCTATTCGCAACCACTTGAATGCACTAGCGCGGGTTACTCCACTAATGTAAATTACAGTGCTGTCGGCGAATCTCTATGTAAACTGTTGAAGCTCAAATAGCTGTTTATTAAAAATGTATTGTTTGTATGTTAACCTTTATGACACACTCGTGACGCACTGCACTCGACCACAGTTCAAGTATAACAAGAATAAACCGTATTTACCCTACGTTTTCAGTTCAATATCAATTACAATTTGTAGAATTAAGGAGCACATTCATAACATGTCTAATATTTCAAGTTTAATATTACAAAAGAAAAAAATTTTAGATTAAGGGGTTAGTAGTTTGATTTCTCAAATTTCACAATTTTTACATTTTACAAGTTCTTACATTTTTCGAAGTATAGAATTCTCAAATTTCTCAAGGTCCTCAAATTTCACTGTTCTTAAATTACTTTAATTTTACAATTTTCAATATAATTCTCAAATTTTTCAAGGTCCTCAAATTTCACTGTTCTTAAATTAATTTAATTCCACAATTTTCAATATAATTCTCAAAGTCAAGTTTATCGAATTCTACGGTCCTCAAATTTTACTGTTATTTTTCTTTAATTCCACAATTTGATTTTTCAAATTTCTCAAGTTTCACAATTATCAGATTCTTCAAATTCAACAATTCTTGAAAAACTTTCGAAATTCTTTCGCAATTCTCTCACAATTCCTTCGCGATTCTCTCTATTGGAAATGAGCTTAAGAAATAATTTATTACACAGTGAATTGAATGATTTAAAAACGTTCCTTTATTATTCTCACTGCACGAAGATCTGAACTAATAAACACTGAACTTGTTTAAATAAAAACTGTGCTCAAGAAAAATCTATAGAAGTATTTCTTCTTAGATATGAAACTATTTATGCTATGAAACCTTTTCTTATCAAACATCGATTAGTCGATTGGTTTGTGTTAAACATGTAATCCAATACTCTCCAACAAATTATTCAAAAAGGTCATTGTATGTCACACGATAACACAGAATACACTACATCACAAAAAACATACGAACATACAAAAGGTCAACCGTTCACGGGACAAACATTTTCGTAAGTTAGCACGATGATTAACTTCCATCACCACATGGGACGTATACCTCTGTGTTTATACTCTGCTGTCCCCATTCAATTTGCATACATACTTTATGACGGAAGATTTCATCGGCAATCAGTCAGTTGTCACCTGGCGATTGCGTAGCTGGTATTACAAAGTTGCAAAGTATCGTGCTGAAAATATCAGCGTATTACCCTAACGAAGAAATAGCACACATGCGATGTATGCATAGTCGTGGTAATGGAGTTGCCTGAGCTGCACGAACGTCTTTACACAAGTTTCCTAATCGAATAATTCCACTCATATGTTATTTTCAAATTGTCAAGGACTGATTAGGTTAGAATTAGGACTCATCTGTATCTATGGGAAATACTTAACTATTTATAGACTCTAAAATTAAAATTAAATTTAAAAAAGGTAGTGAAATTAAATAAAGAAAGGTAAAAGTAAAAATTAAATAAAGAGGAATAACTGTCTATCCAACTGTATCATCCAAATATGTACCGGGTTTTTTGCGAGCGCAGCATATAAATATTCATGGGTTTTTCTTCAAGCCCCTATAGACGTAGCAACCCTTGCAGAAAAGTACAATATCGGTGATTCGTGCGATCGAAATAATTGAACGAGCGGCAGAGGAAACAGAGGTCGCGCATTATTACTCAAACTGCTCTTTATTTCGGTGTACCATGGACAAATGCTACTAACGTATCGAACTTCCGTCCTGGCTAATTTATGGCGTTGGGATTAGGGGAGTGAAATGGAGAGGGAGAAACCGGAAAATGGCAATTCTGCAGTGCGGATAACTATCCCGTGCTCTCACCCTTCTTTGTCAACCGAACCAGGACCAACGGGTTCAGACGCTTAAGAGGCGAACGTCTCTTCTGACCATGGTGAAATATCACTGCTAAGAGAAAGAAACGACGCCCCGTACCCTACGGGTATTGACAAAAACAGGGGTAATAAAACTCCGTGAATGCCCTTGCGTACCTTCGGATACGTTCGAACGATTACCTCTTCCGCCTAACGTTTCCGTGCATGTTTCCAAATCTCATTGGGATATATCGGTTTATTTGTTCGCCCAGTCATTTGTTCGTGGTCCCATGATTATAAAGGAAATGGCTCCTAGTGGCATTGCGAGGCAACGTCTGTGAAAAATGCAATGAAATTCGATGTTATCGTGGACGGTTGCGAATTTTATTTTTGGGGATATTGCTGCCTGTCCTCGGTTATATGATTGCTTTAAATTGGACGTAAGCCTCTGCAAAGTGCTGGCCATATATCGTGCGGTGAGATACTGCGCGATAAAATAATCAGTTTGCGTTTTATATTTTAAGTTTCAGCAAGCATGATGACTAATAACGTTTTTAGTCGCACTATTTTGGGAGGAATTTATAGCATTCTATGTGTGAGAATGAAAATTTATATTTTAACGGGAGGATTTGATGATGGATGTAGCAATTTTAGTTCGGGAATTTGAGGATATTTAAAAATTGACATTTTAAATTATTAGCGATCAGAGTTTGGTATAATAAATGGCAAGATGAAATAATAAATGCTATTGAAGGATTAAAATCTGATATAACGAATACTATTGCAAGAATAAAAATTTGATGTAACAGTACTGATGCATTGAGATTTGATATAATAAATAATATCAAAGAATCAAGACAATAAATAGTATTGATCAGAATTTGGAATCGAAAAACTTTTGTCTAAATTCGAACCAGACTGATTAAATTTTAGAGTTTAAATTTTCGGTGTACATTTTATACTATGAGTGCAATGTTGATCAAAATGACACTTATTTTCTTAATTATTCCGTTATATTAAATTTGTGATGCAAGTCACCAACCCTTCAGCACTTCGAATTGATTATGCAAAATAGTAAAATTAAAGCTAAAAGTAAAAAGCTAAATGGTTGAATTCAGAAGAAGCAATTGGATTTATTGCGTGCCGTGGTACGCAAAGTTGTTTCCGCTGTTACAATCAACGTGTTAAAGCTCGAAATTAAATGACCTCGTTAAATGGCCGTTTCCTGCTTCGGAATTTACTTTACGAGAAAAGCGAGGAACACTCTTTATTTACTGTAATTGCTGATATAAGAAAGAATGCGCAAAATCGTATAATTTCTTCAGGTTTTATACTTCAACACGTTGATCGGTGGTCATACCGGTGCTGCAAATTCAATTAAATTAATTCTGTACAGAAAAAATAAACGAAAGGAAGGCTACTAACGTTGACAATGATAATTAACAGATTAAAAGAGGAAATTGAAAGAGTACTCTTGTTCTTAATGTATTATATCGTGTGTGACCAGAAACGTCACTTTTCACTGCGACAACGTGTTAACAAATATTAACAATTTCATGATGAAAGATTGCATACTTCAATATAAATAACCTTGATGCCAAAATCCACTAGAATTCACATAATTACTCATTACAATCATTCACTCTGAACTTTGTGATATCTACTCAAGTATCAGTTCATAAAAAATTGATTCTAATGGCATTGTGCCATGAACAATTTGACTTCATGAAGTGTGGAAGGGTGGAAGCTATTGAAGTTAGTTCTGGGGTTAAACTAGAGTGATTGCAGCGACGACGTGAAAAGAACATGGGGAAATATCTCAAGGGGGAGGCCATATTAGTGCCTCGTGCACACAGCTATCGCCATTTTTAATGCAGAGGCGGTGATTCAGCGAAGGAATAATAGCAAATACCTGCTATTTATTTAGCTGCTAACATGAACAAACGACCCTGTACAGGTTATGACCTTATAGGTACACGTATAGCCACAGCATTCTGTTCGATAACATTTGTGTGGACTCTGTATTAGCCTTTCAATGAGAACACATGTACGCCCATATTGGCTGATTACACATGAAATGGCGGATTTTGAAACGTAGTTAGACAATACTAAATAACTATAGACTGTTACCGATCTGTTGGTTATTTCACAGATTCAATCTATTGGTTATATCAATGACTAACCTATACAAAGAATACTATATCGATGAATAGTATGGGAATATTCAAACGGGAATAACTAATGTCTACCTTTGACCAACGATATAGAACTGACATGTTCGTAGTTATTTATTTTCTTAATTAAATCTACTTAAAGCATTAACTAAGAGAATTACTTAAATCTTTAACCAAGAAGCTTTAAAATTGTCCATGCCAAAATTTCACATGTGGAGAACACTTTGAACGGCAAAAGTAGGCCAGAATATGAAAGGGACACTCGAGACCCTCCCTTATTAAATCAACGATATGGACTTTTCCAAGCACATAAATCCCTTCCATTCCCGTGAACAGAACAGTGAAGCGTGTCACCAACAACCGAGGGGGCTAAACTGGCAATGGGTGCGTTTAACAGTGCACGCGCAACACTGATCCTCTAAACCAGGGACAGGCACCAGAACAATCGCTTGGGGCAATGTCTTACATTGTAACCCAAACAAACAGGGGCGGTGTGTTATTTAGGACGCTTAAACAGGCGGTACAATATTCTGCCTTAATCCTTAAATGGTGCACAGAGGTCCACACGCTTCGGCTATGTTTCAACCTCACTATTTCCACTCCGAGTCCTTTCCTCGCAACACTTTGCAATATTTCCGAAAGAACGGAGAAATATTTTTTAATGAGATTTGAACTCTTCGTATAATTCGAGGAACATTATAGAAGATAATTTGGTACATCCGGATGAAAGGAGTAACTATTAATACTGAAGGTGCCAAAATAGAATGACCATTCAACAAGTTTTCTATTTTAAGCCACAAAGTCTTAATCTTCATTGAGATAATTTATGTTTTAGTCATTTCTTTGCTGTTCGTTAATTTTTCCTGCAATTTTATCAAGTTTGCAGATAACGTCGAAAAGCGATGAAATGCGTGGCCATATTTTTGGATCGGTCAGAAAAAGTTTGATGAAAATCTCCGAGCGATTGACTGGTTTTCGTAACTTTTTCATATATCCGATACTTCGTTTAAATTCTTATAAGAGGAAAACCGACGCCAAGCTTCGAAAACCCACAGAGAAATATCCATAATACCTAATTCTCGTTTAACACCCGGCGGCGGATGAAAAATGCAGATAGTTTTTCGCTAAAGCTGTTACGCTCGCGTGTTACGGAAGTGTCCTTCGATTCGCGTTTAATCGGCACCGCTCGATCGGCTCACGATTCGCGTTTAATCATTCGTAAATTACATATCGACCGAGGGTGATCGATATACCTATTATTCATGGCGCGCAGGCTTTCTTCCCGCCAGGAAATTTCGATCGGTGTGAGTTCTCGCGTGCGATCGTTGACCCGACCCGATCTTTCGCTGGATGAACTTTACGAGTGACCGGTTACTTGATAACCGATTAAACGACGTTGCAATCGCCGTAACTTAAGAAGACGAGTTCGATTGTACCTGCGATGTAATTGAACATTGGCTCGCTATAGGTCTGACAATGATCGTTTGATGTGGCTGCATTGCAGTCCAGATTCTCTGCAGTAGAAAACCTTTGATAATGAAGCGAAAAATTCGTCGGGTTCTTACAAAGCGATATTCGCGCCAACCGATCAATGTCCACACTTTCAAAGCGTAGCTCTTCAATTTTAAATTCAATATGTTTAGTAGATTTGCTGGAGATTAGACCTTGAGATCTGATGTAGGTGAAGGATCTTTTCTTTAATTTTATTTATTCCATTTCAAATTTTTTAATTTATATATCCACAAGTTTTTCGATGTCTAACTTAAGCATTATGTTGGAAGACGGCAAGGTTCATGCTTGAAATACCTAGCACAATTTTAATTGAATTATGTACAAATTATATTTAATGTTGGAAGGAAAATGTTCAGCCTATTTAGCCTATCACTCTTCATCCAGACGCAAATTTCCACTTACTGGGTGCCTGTTCTGACAAATTGAACTCATTGACCCTCTCTCTAACTATTAAAACTCAAATACGGTAACAATCTAATATTGGGTTTATATAATTTAGTACACTAACAGTCTAATATTAGTACCATATAATAATGTGATACAATCGAATCTTACAAGTCCTATGATGATTGAACCTTAAGATATAATACAATTAAATTCTGCGACGATTGAACCCTAAGGCGATGTGATACAATCAGCCATTATTATTTCATCGTTTTTATTTTTGCGAAACAAGAGTTAATTAATTCTGATCTATATAGTCGAATAACGTACCGATGAGTGTTATACGTTCTTGTTTGCACACTCGATGTACGTATTCTCGTTAGACAGCTCCAGGCTGTGGTAAAGTGGTCGAGGAAGAGTGAAGAGAATTGTTATCGTACCTAAACCTTTATCGGATTTATGTTAATGTCCCAAAAGGTTCAGCCAGGTCTTTGTCAATTCAGCTTGAAAGTGCTAGAGGTGACCTTCAATTTTAATTTCGACCCCATCGCTTTTCAATTCGATCATCCCTTTTCGGTATTATTCCGAGTGGTGTCTTGATATGGTAAGTTTTATTTTCGAGAAATGCTCGGTAAATGTTTGGGGGAACATTTAGAAAATATCAGTATGATGTATAGGATATACTTAAAATAAACGTGTTTTAAATATCTGTTAACATAGTGATTTCTTGCTCATTGCTTTCCAGCTCATATGATTTCTATATAGAGTGTTTCAAAAAAGAGTAAAAGATCAGAATTTGAAAAATAGCACAAAATGTGAAAGAAGACTTGATTAAACAGTAATTTTTGTAATAACGAGTACCGTTTTGTTTTGCCCAAAGCACACAAGTTGTCAACTTCCGGCGTTTTCATGCGAGATGAAAACAACGGATTATCTGTACTTCTCGCATTCATGCACGCGTTCCATAACGTAGAATTATCACCACGCTTCGCCACACAATTGTTAATTACATATCCTTGATCAGTGAACAGTTACAGAGAACTGTTACAAAATTATCACAGAATGCCAGGAATAATAACCGCATTATACTAATCAGAGATTGCTATGGTTCACCACACAAATGCACAAAGACTCGGATAAACAATCAAACGATCATTGTTAAGAAACCTCACATTATTAAAAAGGTAATCAAATTAAAATAATATATATTGCTAAGAAGCCTCGTCAACTCCTTTGTGAAAATATTTGAAATTATTCTTCGTGTCAAAGCAGCTTTAATGAAACATAATGGATCTTTTGTAGACCAAGGAGACTTTTCTGAGTATCTATTAAGAATATTACTCCAGGAATTGTTTTCACTCTGTTTTACTGGGGTAATGAATTAATTAACAATTAGCTGTTTATGTTTAGTTACGGAGAAAAGAGGGATTTTATAATACCATCAAATTGATATACACTGATATACACTTACGGGACACCCTATATAATATTTTTGAAACCACGAGTGGAGAATTGAAAAAAAATCCTCTTCAATATTTTAGTATTATAGTTATAACAATCATCTTGAATATTATATTTTTATGAAAAATTTGTATCATTGAGAATTGAAAACAAGGGATGATTTCAGTCAATGAAAATTGAAACTGAATTTCAATCGTTGAGATTTGAGATCAGATGATTTCAGTCAGTGAAAATTGAGACTAAAAGATGATTTCAATTATAGAATATTGAAACTGAAATCAAGGGATGATTGCTGTCGTTGAAAACTGGTACTAAGGGATGATTTCAGTCAATGAAAATTGAAACTGGAAGATTACAATCAGTGAAAGTTGAGACTAAAAGATGATCAATCGTTGAGAATTAAGACTAAAAGATGCCATGTCACAGAAAACTGAAGTTATCTTCCGTGGAATGTAAAAGTGTAAACCGTGAAGTCCCAAGTTTATGGCTCGAATACAGCCATAAGCGGGAAGTAATATTGTAAGAACGCGTTGAGTAGATTTAAGGCGAGCATACATTACAGAAGCAAATCTACGCGTCAGTACGCGATGCAACGAGCCTTGTCGTCGTTGTTTCCCTCTAAAACATCGTGACCGCCCAACGCTATTATATCCGTCGCGGTGTGCCGAGAATTGGAACAGGGGATGGTACTCTGTGCCAGATTGCGCTAATTAATGCTAATTGCCCGAACTAATAAATAACTGCATGAATGAACATATTCGTTGGCCGTTGGAGCGGTGGTGAGTAGGAGAAAGGGGCTAATAGAGGAGGCTGAAGAGACGGTTTGGCGAACAAGTGGAAGCAGGAAGAGGGATGGCACGTGTGCGCGGATGCCATCAAACGTGGAGGTGCAAGCACCGCTACAGTATACGCTGAAATATTCATCGATTTCGGTTGCGGCAATTACGCTCCACAAAAACGAAACCGTCCTCTGGTATATCCCTGGCCACGCTGGAAATTTATCTGTACGAATGAGCGCGCCATGTTGCACGTCTGCATGTCGCTTATCCTCGCTGCGTAGGCAGAGAAAAATGATATTTCGAAGATCTCCATTTTGATGTATTAACTGGTCCAAAATGGTGTCAGCCTTGGTGATCAAATGTTCAACTACTGGGTTTACTCACTCACTTTAGTTATTTTCATTGAATTATTCTCAAACTTATTTGTCTCATAACTTCTTATTCGTAAATACGTATTTATGTATTTCACTCGTATTTCTGTAATGAAACTTATAACTGGCATAAATAACTTTTTCCCGTCATTAATTAAAGCAATGTACATCATTTGAGGTAAAGTAATCATAAAATATTCCAGCACAATTATATAGAATTTTCAGACTATGACAATAAATATTTAATAGAAAGTGCATACTTGTAGTTAAGATACGTTTGAATCTCCCGCGCATCGGCCGCGACCGACGCCATATTGCTTTTCATCGCGATACGTCCAAATGTACTTTTCGTACTGCTAAGTTTTCTCCGTCTTTCGTAACATACAAATTAATGAAAGTACCATTCGTTTTATTTCAGCTCACATAACCTTAATAAATAATTGTATTAATAGTAAAATATTTCATAGTCAAACGATTAAATTATACAAATGAAACTAACTTAACTAAAATTTTAAAGGTTAAACCTTGAAATAAAGAAAAATTGACATACACAGTTCTTACAATCATACAAATATGGAAATTTGCGGCAATGAAACTTCGAGTTGAAAAATGTTGATAAGAAACCGAAAATAGTTCGAAAGAGAACAACGAAAATTAACACCTCGAATCTTAGCTGATTTTCTGCTGCAAGAGTTTTTCGTTTCTTTTTCTCTACTTCAATCTACTGCGAATTGATGTTTCTGGTCGGAAGTAATTAAAGACTGAGAGCTTCCTTCGCTCAACGTCGATCTATTCTACAGATTGCCTTTGAATAACGAGTATTATGATCGAGATTCATTTTTCTCCGTTTCCTGCTTTCTATTGCCAGTGACGGAGAAAAGTTACATTTTAGAAGTCGATTATAATATAGAAATTGTGGACTTTTTTTTGTATGAAGGTATTTACAGAGGATTCTAAATTTGAGCATTGGGGGATTTGGAGATTTTGAGGACTTAGAGATTTGGGGACGTAAGGATTGTGGGATTTCGAGATTTAAGAATTTCAGAATTTAGAGATTTCGACAAGTAGGGATTTAGAAATTTAGAGAATTCGGAATTTAATCCAGGAATTTAGGTTTCACTGGGGGTTTGGGAACTTAGAAACTTCACGATATGAAAATTTCGGAATTTAGAGATTTTGGCATTTAACGATTTCAAGATGTAGATTTCGGAATTTAGAAATTTCAAGATTTAGAAGTTACACAATTTAAAAATTGTTGAATTCAATAATTCCAAATTTTAAGATTCTGAGATTTAGTAATTTCAGAATTTGAAAACTTGATAATTAGGTATTTAAAAAATTGTAGTCATGTTGAAAGCTTACAGAAACACTGGAACAATTGCAACATAAACGCCATAAAGAGACTCTTGATGCCCTTAACGTTTCACCTGGTCGACTAAAATTTTTGTTCCCCCGTGTACATTATGAGTGTTGAACAAACGAGGAAGGTATTTTCGCTAATTGCCAGTTTCCCCGTTTCCAACAAGGTATTCCAATACATTCTTGTGCACGTTATATTCACTGTAACTTCTCTGCGATAGATTACTTTAGCATGTAGCCCATCGACGCGCGTGTTTAAAGCTGAAGCACGATGTCAAGGGTGGTTATTATCCTGGTAGAGAAGCATTTCCCTCGGAACACGATACAAAGGCAACGAGTTTGCTGAAAATTTAAATTTAAAACGTTGAAATATATCAAACAGAAATTTCCTGCAGCAGTAATGTTGATATTGTAGCCGAAGGAAAAAGGAACGTAAATATTTATCCGATATTTTACTTACATGGATGGAAATGCGGAAACCCGTAACTCCACTCGAGCAAATGTAATCTACAACGTCGTATCTCGGATAAGTAATTTACCTCATAAACGTTTCGCGAACGCATCTGTATTTATCGAGGATATATCGCGGGATCTGAAATTCAAATATGGCGAATCAGCGTGAGTTACGGTACGCCATTTCCATTTTTCAGTTAAGTATGTTAATCGTGCGTGGAAGACAGGCGGTATATTTGATCGAGAAATTGGTATTCTTTACGCGATACAAATTTTAAATTCCAAAGGGAAAATATATCTTTACAGGAAATTCTCGGCCACGTGCTCCTGTATCGTTAATGGCACGCGAAACACACGTAGGCGTATAATTTATGCAGCACAGTATAAATTCCATTTCCAATATTACAAAACATGCACGGTGTAACACTTCACTTCCAATTGCATTAATAAATCCCTATAATTAATTCATAGCAATTTAATTAGCCTCTACTGAATGAAGATAATTGTTTATTTTGTAACGTCATGTAGACAGTTTCAATTATAATTAACTTACTTAAACCTTCGCTCATTTTAATATATGTAGAACTAGTATTATTGCATAGTTTAGATGTAGTAAATAAAAAAATGTAAATAAAAGAATGTGCAATAGAATATTGCAAGTATCACTGGAAGTTAATTGTTAAGCATCTGAGCGATTACGAAATTATTTGCGACACGTGGTGTTTCTATGGTTATGTAATTTCACGTGAGTGAAATATTCCGGCTATAATTGGTTCTAACTGTTTTTCATATACGGACCACCTACTTTTACCTGGATCAGGGAAATTATTCCCTGTGGGCGAGCACATTATGCAACTCGGTCAACGAAGGGAAAGAGGGGTTGGCTGTTCCTTTACCGTAAACGGTGGTACAAACACCGCCCATGTACAACGACCATTACATTAGAATACGTGAAATCGTGGAAAATTCTCTGGTAACACGCATATGCTAAACCTAGTACGGGCTGCAACGAGATTCCAAATCTCTCTTTGGAATATTGTGTCCGCGGTGTTTGTATGGACGCTTAATGATCAGTGCAGTAACGATGTAATAGTAGAATATGTTAAAATACTGTGTGAAAGGGTGTCCGTTAAATTGTCGAATTTAAATTGAAATTTTGGGGTTTAAGAATTTGAGGATTTGGGAATATAAGAATTTGGGTGGCTAGAGGTTGTGGAATTTGGGGATTTGGGGATTTGGAAATTTAGGAATTTGGGAATTTGGGAATTTGGGAATTTGGAAGTCTGGAAGTATGAAAATTTGGGGATTTAAGAATTTTCAGGATCTAGGGAATTAGGGATACAAGGATTTAGGAATTTAGGAATCTAGAAATCTAGGAATCTAGGAATTTAGGAATTTAGGTATCTAGAAATCGAGGAATCTAGGAATTTAGGAATCTAGAAATCTAGGAATGTAGGAATTTAGAAAATTAGAAATTTGATAATTTCGGGATTTGGGATTTGGGGACCGGAAGTTGGGGATTTGGAAGTCAATAAATTTATAAATGTCATATCGCGAATCGATTCTATTCCTAATACCTCGGCGTTACATCATACAACTAAAAAACCATAATTTTGAAATGTAAGATTTTAACGATAATAAAGAGCCATGATATTTATTCGAGAAGTAATTCGAGACCGAAAGGGTTAAGAAATATATATATGCACCGTCTGGTCGAATCGCATCGAGAATCAGACGTACGGAAGCGTACTGTCGAAAGTACAAGCAGCATCACGCGGTAGCTAAACGAAAGCAGCATTTTACCAGGGAGAGCTCTGAAGCGGACGATTTCTCGAGCTATTATTTATTACGATGTTTCCCGTCTGTTCCCGGCTCTACGTGCCCTCAGAATTTTCGGCAGCCAAGGGTTTTCGCGTTGCTTTTCGACGTAGCCGCGGGTAAATATCGTAATTCGAGGCGGTTGCTTGGCGCGGTTCAGTTCCGCTCGCATAGAAAAGTATTGAAGCGTGTGCACGCTCGCGCACTTAACAATTTACTCGATCTTTAGAAAACGCAGCGCGATGCGAAGGGCCGCACGGATGAATAGACGGGGCAAATCGGCCCCGGGATCGTGTGGCACGTCGGCTGTAACGGCCGTTATCCGGGCGAATAAAAAGCGCGGGAAATCAAGGAAATAAAGTGCTTGTCGGCACACGCCGGTTCTCTATAGGCGGACACTAAAAAAAGCTTTCGAGACATAAACGTACCGCCCCGCCGGGATTTACCCGCGGATTCTATACCTGTACGAGAGTTTTAGAATGAATGCCGTTGTCGCTTGCCTTTCCCTCAGGAATTTTTGTTCCTAGGATCAACATGTTTTACGACCTAACGCGCAGACTTATCGAAGAAGCCTTTCTACCAGGAGATGCCACTTCACGGCTTTTCTTCTCACCCCTATCAATCTTTGCTTCCGATTGTTCGCTGACACCTCGTATCAACATTATTGTGTTTTGCAACTACGCGTCCCAATTGCGGTGACTTACGGAAAATCGATCTTCTCTTCGCTGAATATACCAGCGTATTTTCAATGATCTGAACTTTTGCACTGTACCAGGAACTAGTTACGAAGTTCACATCAGGTGACACTGTGTTTCCTTCATTATACTTTGGCTGTCACATCTTGCTATTATTTAGCGAGAGCAAAAATGTTCTTTATAACTTCTTAACTATGCAATTTTTTAACGAAGTCATGTAAAAAAACTAATACACGTTCTTCTCTTTTAATAATTACACTTAAAGACAGCCCTGAAGCACCAGGTCTACACATCCTATTAATGTGCAGAAATAACGACATACTGTCATCATTGGCTGTTGTACATTGAAAGTATATATAAATATAGGAAGATATTCAGATTGATGTTCAAATGTTGATATAATAATAATAATACGAGTATGTGGACATAACGTTGCCTGAAGTCTGGCTAAATCATTGACGTCCACATCCCTATTCAAGTACATAACTGGTGCTGTACCATCCTACATTTAAAATACATATAACTACGGGAAAATATTCGGGTTAATCTCATGCCGTTAAAGTTTTATTGCATAAAGCTTTATGGACCTAAGGTCCTTGCCCAAAGTCTTGCTAACTAATCAACATCCATGCCAACTATTAATATACATATATATGATATATATTACAACAGCTTTAATACTACGAGGATGTCAACGTCCATAAGGTCCACATCCTTAAATTGTTGGTCTAAGTCTGAGGTCCACATTCTTAATCTGAGATGGAGCTAAATCCCAGATGGATGAGTCTAACGTGGATATTTTTAATTTGAGATGATCCTAAATACCAGGTGGAGATTTTTAATTGTAAAAGCAATAAGTAAATGGCAGTATAACCTAACCACAGTAAATACGAAGATGAAACAGTAAGAATCAATTCCATCATACTTCTGGTAAACTGTTTCCGCGCGCATGCACACGCACAAAAGGAACGTTTGAATTCAGCATCATGATAAGTGTGCTCCAGCAACCTGTAACGTTCCCTCGAGATCTTCCTGAGGCGACAAGCTCTGAACTCGAAGATTCGACTTAGAGGGGTAAACCGAGCGTGACGAGTATACACGGACCCAGTGCTGCTAGCAAAGCTCCTCTTCGTAATTCTTCGTCCAGGGTTGTGGGTGTAGCGTTCGTTTGAAAGGGGAGGAAAATTCTAGGGTGGAAAGACCACTGGCATTAATCCAGAATAGGTAAGAACCAGAATGCAGCGGGAAGAGGGAAAGGAAAGGGACCAGCTGAATAGAGGGATAGGATGGAGAAAGATCCTGAGGGAGGACCGAGTGGATAGAGGAACGGAATGGTAGAAGGGAAAAAGGAAGGATAATGCGGCTACGATAAAACTAAGCCGGCTAACACCACGGATAAAAAGAGCCGGGCGAACGCTTGGCAGTGTCACCAAATTGCTCGAATATTTTGCACCCCTCTTTCGACGGAATAGGGAAGGATAAAGAGAAAACGTGAAGGTTGAGGGAACAGAGATGCCGCTTGACCAACACTGGGACTCTCTGATAAACTTCCAGTTTAAGGAATGCATCCTTTGTTTTATTCGCCTCGTGCGCCCTGAGAAATGTCCCGGGGATTTACTGGGGAAAACGATTCACCTGCTACGATCGTTGCTTTTGATTTGTGTTGCGTAGATTGGACATGATAATGCCGGATCATGTGATGCAACGGACCGGGTATACGTGTTCGACTTCACTGAACATGCGGTTAACAAAGCAACAACCGTGCTTGCAGAAGTGAACTTCTGCAGTTAAATACAGTGCTTCTCAACAATTCTTTTTTTAACGAACTGAAAAAGGAAATGGACATTTAGGGACCTACAAAATTCTCTTTCTAACTGACTGAAGAGGAAAATGTTGAAATGTCATCTTTAGACCTACGAACTGATTTGTGACATCTGTTTGGGGAACATTTTGATGCAGATCTTGACGTAAATATGAACAGATTACAGAGTTCACATTAGGTCGATTTGAAACCTATCTAACAACAATGTATTCATCTGGAACTTTACAAGGTTATATAAAATGGGTGCAAATATTAAAATGGTGGCAGGGAACTAATTCAATGAGTTAACCTTTATGTTCCTCAGATAATGATTCATGTATTATCACATGTCCACATAGTGACCTCTTAGAACTCTGATAAATTAGGACCCTTCTGATGAATTTTGATGAATTAGAACTCTAGAGCCTGATGAATCTGACCCATTAAGATTCTGATGAACTGACTGCAATTTGAAATTCAGTATGTACGAAATATCATCAGATGGTTGCTACGTACGTCACGAAGATCTTTGTCTGTATGCATGCAGCACGTATGAAATGAAACAGCTACCTGGATATTATGCAGACCGTATTGATGAAAATGGCGGCTTAGAATTTCAAATTACAATGGCATCCAACGGCACTAATTGCCAAAAGTACCATACACGAACACCCAATGGTAATAACGTTTTTGATGCAACAAAATTGCAATTAAATATGTTGAAGACATATGTATGTTATCACCATTTTGTTATTCTTTATTACAGACCTATGTTACTGTTTGTTACGAACACATAAATATTTATTATAAATATGTATACGTTATTCTTGTTTATCACATATGAGCTATTATTGTTTGATATAAACATATGTGTTATGGTTTATCACGAATACATATATGTTACTGTTTAGTACAAATATATTGACGTTTCTCTTGTTTATCGCAAATATATAGATTTATTATTTGCAATCATTTATACCTAAAATACGAATTTGTTTAAGCATAAAATTATCGTAGGTCTAATCGAAATGTGGATAATTAATGAATTAAAAATGTATGTGGGTGAAACGAAGAGACGTTTCAGAAAGTGGTTTGAAGAATTAGTGTGGTGTGTAGAATGTCGAAGACGAGGCACGTGGACGATCGATGTGATCGTTTGTTGGATCGCAAAGTTTTGCGGCAATTGATAGAACCCGATATTCACCAAACCACTCGAGAACTCGGCCGGAAACTCAGAGTCTGTCATACAACAGTTGTACGGTGTTTGCGGGAAATCGGTATAGTTAACGAACTTGGCCAATGAGTATCACACGAATTGTCAAAGACAAATAAGCAGAATAGATTCTCTACAGTGTCTTCCCTTTTCCGATAATAAATTGAACTTCGTCTAGGTTGTATTGAAACATGTAATGAGAAATAGACACAGGAAACATCTGTAACAACTACTGAGAACATGGTCAATGCTCTTGAATGTAGGGATTTGGACATTTGGAAATGTGGACACTGTGCATCTGAGGATTTGGGAATTTGCAGTGTAGAAATTTGTCAATTTGGAAATTTGAGGATTTGGGAATGAGAGAATTTGTGAATGTGACAATTTGAGATTTGGAAGTTTAGGGATTTCAAATTTTGTAGATTTGCGGAATTGAACAATTTGGAGATTTGAGTCCATTTACAGATTTTTGGATTCTGTCAATGTGGAAATTTGCAGATTCAAAGGTCCATTAGATCTATAACTATCTGACTGCAGCTCAAGTTAAAGAATATCAGGCAATTAGCTGTTGAAATAGAGATCACCTTCATGATCAAACCTAATTAACAATTGAGCTATTGTGAGTCCCAGAGTGCTGGTCCCCGACTTTTGATCAGATCGACATCTGTGACGTTCGATTATCCGCACATCCCCGCCGTTTGTCCAATACCAGAAGGTGAACAAAATTAAAGCCCTTACCGTGCGTGAGATGGAACCATTTCGATGAAATGGCACGATCCGATCAGCGAAAGTACTCGCGAAACGACACGTTCGAAGTCTGAATGGTACATTCGAGGATCCAACCGATCGACCGAAATTGGCTAGAAATTGTCACGACCGGTCATCGTCGGTGACTACCTACGATCGTTTGAAACTACCTTAGGTCCAGACCTTTCGCCATTATCCATATCTGGATCTGTTTCGATCCAGATGTGGATCTCGATTGGCGCAAAAAGCAGCCTTCCTCGTCTCAGTTGGCAGTAATTAGTCTGGAGAAGTGTGGAGGCGGTCTACGTAGGTCGGCATCACCGGATGTACACTCAGGATGTTATAAAGTCGTTGTCGGTGCGCAGGTTAAAGGTTAATTACACGCCGCCTCGTGTAACACGCCTTGGGCCACGTTAAACTTTGGACACCATTGATTTGTGGCGTTGCTAACCCTTCCTATGAGAAATATATATACACACACGTACATAGGTGCAGTGGCTATGTACAGCCACGGCCTCTGACCCGAGATCGTATTGGTGATCTAGGAAATTCCTTGTTCGCTAGTAATCCAACGAAACTCGAAAACGGATTTGTCCTTACGACCTGCGGTTGCCAGTCCCGGTGCAAACTTTGCCACGCTACGCTGCACACGTACCACGAAACACTTGCCTCTCAAATATCTTGGAGCGAGTTTATTCCGTGGCCCCAGGGCTGCTTTCGTGTACAATGCCGGCGAAATGATCATACATGCGAGAACCTAGCGCGATATCGCAGTCCCTTAACTTGCCAACTTGCTAAGGTGCTCTGCGCTTTCAAAAGGAACCTTTGAAGGCCGATCGACCATTCTTGGCTAACAACCGTTTCGACAACATATTCATAATTTATTTTTCACTTCGTTTCTTCTTTGGTTATGAATTGCTTGCGTTTGTGTCACATATGTAAGTCATGTTCATGAATTGTGTCGATATTGCCTGCTTTGATTTTTCTGATCTAGGATTCTTATTTGGAGAGGATCATCGTAATTTTATAAGAACGAGAGTAAATTTAGAAATACAATTTCTAGTCTTGACTAAAGCTCTTTTTCCCTAATTCCTAAAGTTTCAAATCTCTACTGAAGTTACAAGAACATAAAAATCTCCACAGTCCCTAATGTCAAATTCTCTACATTCCAAATCTCCTTAGGGCCAAAAATTTCAAAGCGATTTATCAAATCAAACTCACGAGTTGTATCCCTCGCTAACTGATCGCTCAGTTAACGCGAACCATGAGTCGTCCCTGAATAAACGAACCAGTGCAAAATTACTCAGAACATTCAATACCTGCACTAAGTAACCTTTGAAATGTGTCGACTAAAAATTCACAGAGGTTTCGAATGACAGAACAAGTATGAAAGTTGCTGTAAATTTAATGACAAAGATATCAAAGGCTCGCAAACACAATCTTGTTCTTGCAAATTGTGTGCATTATTTAATTATACAATTTTCGCCGTGCAAATACCTTAAAAGAGAGCAGAGAAATAGCATGTTTAAAAAATTTGATGTCGTGTTGCAAGGAAATCCTTTACCCGTAAGTCCTAGACCGTGTTTGGCTTCCCTCGACTCGAGTTTGCAGAGCCTGAATTTAGTAAACGTTCTCGGGTTCGTGCAGCGCATCCACTCATACTTATCAAACTATGTCTTCCCATTTTCCTGTCGTTTTCCTTTCATCTCATCGTTTCTCTGCATTCTACACTTTCCTTCGTTTTGCTTTTCCGTCCACAAAGTAACATGTGAAAATTCTTTATCAATGGATGGAAATGGACGGACGCCATCGGTTGACAGGACAATTTTTCTAAACTTTGAATTTTTTGAATGTTTTGAGTCTGAAATTTTTACATTATTGTATTTTCGAATTTCTAAATTTTTAAATTTTCAAGTTTCCACAGCTTCAATTTTTCAAATTTTGGAATTACAGAATTTTCAGACAACCTTTCAGGAAAATGGAGTTAAACAATTTGGAGATACAAAGATGTGGAAATTTGAGAATGCACTGAAATATAGACGCACGTCTGATAATTTCTCAGTTCTCTCTTGTTTCACATGTCAACTTACGAGCCACGCTACATATCGATCGCTCTTCACAGTCCCTATAAAGTGTACCAATCCAGTTTCACCTAGTAATTCTCTCGATTTTGCAGTACAAACACTTGTAAATTAGATTCTTTATTTTCTCTCCTCCCATTTACAGCGGTTCTCTTTTATCTACTAATTTTCATAATACAACGTTTCCTCTTTAGAACACAAACGAACGTCGCTCCATGCAGTTCTTTCATATAAAATTAATATTCCCGTTTGTCGAACAAACTTCGCAGTTTTTAGTTGAATTTCCAGCACCGAATGAGGTACGGAAGAGGTATTTTTGCATGCGCAAACGGTCGACCCTGCCCCTTTTAATTTATCAAACTTTCTACATCGACCGACGTTCGTATCTCCAGTGAACCTGTCGAAATTCAGTTCAGCCACAATCCATCGAACATCGATTGCACAGCTATTTTCTCTGGCTGAATACATTTCCTTCTCAACAAAATTGCCTGGCACATTGAAGTTGGTGTAACTAAGCCCACAGTTTCATGTACTCGTTCGTCGACTGAAACTGTTCGACCCGCTTTTCTACACTTTTCTTCCTGTAAAGGTACTGAATTGTTTGGAGAAAGATCGACGTCAAAGGGGAGGGCACGTTTTATTTGCAGTTCAAGTACCGTTGATACTGCTGTTTTTGAATTAATGTAGATTTATATTAATCAATATAGACGTTCATAGAGAACCTTGAGGGTTTTAATAAGATGAAGCACAAGAGAGTTCTGTACATCCGCTTGATCTCTTATACTAAGGTTGCTCACAATTTTGGATACCCTTTTAAAATCAACATGTGATCAATTCTGACATGTGCAGCACTTAATTGATGTATGGAAGAAAAACAAGCTGAGTCTAGAGTTTGGATGAGTCTTCTTACCTCAATGGTGAATACCTGGATAGTCCAACACCATCAGTACATAATCACTGAAATATAAGAGGTAGTAGCAGTCTATAACCCATCAAAGAACAAACTGGATTCCTGGGTCTAGAGTCTGAATACCCTTCTACCAACTTAATCTTGAATTAACCCCAAAATATCACTTCTGAAATATACGAGATAAAGTCCAAGTACCTTTATCAGAAAATGAAACAGAAGTAATACCTAGAGTTTGGAGTTTGCACCTCTACGTCAACCCAGAGTTTGCCCCTCATCACACTGAGAAGCCAAACCCATCAAAAGCGTCCAGAAGTATATAAAACAGTAAGTTTAACAGCTATAAAATACCCCATCAGGAAATAAAGAAAATTGCTAAGTCCAGAAATTGTTACGACCAAAGATTGCATTAATCTTCCATTACAGAGGACATAAGAGCAAGCAGACCACATGTAGCAACAAAAGGAAGCTCAGAAACAGATTTGTATATGCTATTGAAGGATTGTGTCGGGTCAGCGGAGAAACGTGCGGGTGGGTAAAGGGTGGAGGGTGAAAGGCCAGGACGAGGGGATAGAAAACAAGTGGGTGCGCGATAGTGCAATCTTCCGGTGGTGTCGCGTTTTCCGGCTGGGCGATTCCGCGCTGAGCTCGGCTCTCCGCTTCTACCGATCCTCAATTCCCTCAACCCCCATTCCCGCCATTGCTTCTCCCTCGCTCGGCCATCTCGTTTCTCTCTCCTTGTTACCACTACGTGGCAAAGTACCCCGTTCTTCTTGCGTCCGGTCGCTCCTAAACCTCGGTCCAGAAGCGCGCATAGCCCGGGAAAGCCTCGTCAGCGAGTGTGTGCTGCCTTTAACGGGTCGCCACCGCAAACCTATAGAACAGCGACGGACCTTTCTGTTGGACATCCATTCTCCACCCCTCCACCCTCTGTCTTTTCGTCACCTCACACCGCTTCTTTTGCGACCCGGACTGAACACGAATCAGGGTTATTGTGAACGTAACACGCTTCAGATACGATATACCATTGTGGCAATTCGTCCTTCATTCTGTCTTCACGACCTCCTCTACGAGTCTTACATGCTTCGAGACAATAGGACTCTATGAAATAAAGACCTGGGAACCAGGGAACTTCGCACTTCATGTCACTTGGGAGGTGTTCTCTGCAGGAACGCAAGGTTCTGAATGAATCGCACTATGATTATCACTCTAGATTCTCGGTAGATATAGCTGATTAATACTAAGGATTTGCAATGATGGGTGTATGCGAAGGAGAAAGATAAAGCACGAAGTCCCAAGTGACTGAGTTCCTATATTTACCTTACACATCACACTTACGTGTAGACACGTCTTTATTTCATAAAGTCTTTGTAACTCAAAACTGGGTTCGAAGTCACATCTTTGCTTCTATGTCTGAGTACATTGGACTGCTTGTCTAATCTAAATGATTCTTAAAATCATTCCGAATTATCTAAGGCTGGATGATGTGTATAATCGCTATTCTTTCCTCTCCTGGAGCTAGACTACTGCTTGCAACCGTTTTGATAAAAACCAGTTAAGAGTTGTAATACTTTTGACCAGTTAGCAATTGTAGTTTTGCTAAATAGTTAGCAGTTCGATAAAAATGAGTTAGCAGTCTTTTGTTGAAAATCATTTAGCAGTTGTAACCATTTCAATATTTGACCAAAAGTACCGTTGTAGAGGAAAATAATCAGAGTTGTCTCAGTACATACTTCGTAGCTATGTTATTCATTTTGAAGGATGGATCTGGTGAATTGATAAGGTTGAAAAACTAGGACACGAATATACAGAATGATTTGTTATGCTCATAACGAGAGCGAGTGTGGTCGATCGAAAATGACAAGAATAATTCTAACAGGCGTGAAAAGCGAGCCACATACGTTCGAAGCTCATCGTTTTGACGAACAGCGTCGCGAGAACATTCACACGCATCACCGCCGCAACGAGCATATCCCTCGACATTACATTGCAAATGCACATTATCTGCATAATAATCCGCAGGCCGTTTCATGCTATCGTGAAAGCAGTAACGTTCCCTGTACGGTTGATGAAACACGGAAATCTATGATTATTAGTTCCGGTAAATTATGGTAAATTGAAATCAAAGTTTGCTGTAATGATTCGGTTTCACGCTTTCGCGATCTGTGACGCCATAATTTTTGTGCTTGCGATTTTGTGTATCAGAAAGGTGGAAAATTACGAAAAAATTTATGACGTTTGCAAATGGCTGATGATGGCAGATGACAGCATAGGGTTATAAGGTCATAAGGTTAGGTTGTAGGAAAAAGATGTGTGTCAATCATAGATTAAAGAGATTTACTGCATTTTCTTTAATTTCTGTTCTAACTATGGAACTCTTGATTATGAGTGACTTAAGAAATAAAATATATCACCTTTGTGGAGTTGAGAACTTTGAGAGGTTTATATTTGAAACGAGAGATTTATATTTGAATGCTTCTGCGAAAAAGTACGCTTTTTATAGAAGTGTTTGAAATATAAGGACAGCTTAAATTTACAACTTCAAGTGTCAGATTCTTCAACATAATGTTCCACTGTACGAAAGTTGCCATAAAACTCAACCTAGAGGGCAGCACTGATACATAACCTAAATATGCAGCAAAGTAAAAGTGTCCATAACACAAATTAATTATTAACATTAAAGTACGATATAAGAGACAAAATTATTTAAATATATCCACGACGAATGGCACCACGAACAGAAAAAGTTGCAATCAGCTCCCACATTAAGAATTTACAAACTTTTTCAAAACAACAGCTGAATAAATAATATCACTCCGGTCCATTTTGAATTACACATGGAAGTGCAGGAACAATGAATACAAATACGTCGAAAATATCACAGTAATTTAATATGCTATATGTGATTCCAAACACGAACAGAGCTTTTTGAATGAAATATTAAATATCTTTGTTTTGACGCTTTTTGCTGACGGAAAATGGAAGCAGAATGCAAATTTGATAAGTAATAAACTGCTGAAATATGAAGTTAGTTGTGTATTAATGTACACGTTTAACAAAATTCAAGAATATAAATTCCACTGATAGCTTTAGGTGAATTAGGCAATCAGTAATCAGATTTTATGTCAGATATTTAATTGAATCTCGAAATTTATATTGTGAGGATTGATCTTTATTTGGATGTGACAATCGAAATTTGTTACAACATGTACAGTTAATATGTGATTTGTACAATATGTAATTAATGTGGTATACAATTAATACAATATGTGATTAATATAATATATAATTACAATGTACAACTAATACAATTTATACGTAATTCTGATACAGAGCAGGTTTCAAAAATGTACAATTTTTAAATTCTAAATTTAATTTTAAAAATTTAATAATTTTTAATTTAAAAAATTCTAAATTTCTAAAAATACTAAAAATTATTTGAAAAATCTGTAAACTCGCTATAAACAGATATTACAATGAAATACAATTTCCCAAAGGAAGAATTAAATTCTTGTAAAATGAGAGAAAACGCAGGAAATCAACTGGAAGCTCTCATTCGAAAGGTTAGGGAATTAACTGAGTCACATCAACAGGTTTCTACATTCACGAAAATTTGAACATACGTGTATAAGCATACTGTGTACCAAGATCAATATCCGTATGATGTCACATAGCAGACATATCAGAACGAAATTGCAAACGAGCCTGCGATAACAAATTCAGATTTCACGTTACAATAAATTGATAACGAATTCGACGAGTTTTCGCGAATCGCTGCACAAACGCGATTATGGTGGTAAGCAAAGTTGATCCAGGAATTTTTGCGTTGAAGATTGTGTATTTCGATATCATTCGTTACATCGCAAAATATTTACTAATAATTTAAAGCATTGATTAAACTAAATAACAGTACAAAAATTGTAAAATTTTTACATTTGATATCTGTATTTTTTGGAATTTATTCAGTGGGATCAAATCATAATCTGTATGAAAAAAGAACGGTTTCTAATACGAATACGGTATGGTTAGCTATAGTGAGGTATAATATCGGGATTGTTAGAACGAGCACTCGGATATTAGGACATTCAGATAATGGGTGTTCGGATACTGGGGCTTCTACTTCGTAATAAGAAGCATAGAGGTTTTAACAGTTTCCCAATTACACGTATTGCATTCATAAGACATCGGTTCGAACACCTTTTATCACATAAAAATCGACACTTTATTTTGTTCAAACTTCACTGGAAAATTGACAAAGGCTCGTTACTGAAATGTCCAAATTATGGTACAATTTACCATATATTATTATTACACGAAAGATCAATCTCAAAGGTACTACTTTTTCTGTAAAAAATAATACTAGATGCAAAATTTGTTTATTAACATTTCAACAAGTTCATTCATTACTTCAAAGCATTCATTCTGATAGAAATACATTGGCTGAAAGATTATTTTAATATCATTATTCGTACATTAACACATGCTGAAATTTTTATGCTTCGTTTATATTTCAACCAAAAAATAATTGAAAGAATTTCAGAATCTGAAAAAAATGCACCGTTGAGTTAAAAGCATTTTAATTTGTGACGCGATGTAAAACTTTTGAACGGCGCTGTAGAATATAATACATATTTAATGTTACGTTGGTACACAGTTTCTCCAGTGCATCAAGATGAACAGTGCGCATAAATCTCGATTACGATAAATTTATTAGTGCTACACAACACAAGTCATAAATTTCAATAAATACAAATAACGCGAAAAGTTATCCGTTAAAATTGTACAAGTAGTCGTACACGCGTACATGATTAAGCTGAAATCTCTTTAGAAAATCTATCTAAATGATAAATTGTTTTCGAATGAGATGCCGCTGACGTATTTCAGCTCTCTATACGCGGCATAGCTGTGTTACGTACACGATGGATCATATTGATTATTATTAAATTGAATGACAGAGGGAAACAATAGAGGCGGAGGAGGCAGGCGAACAATAAAGAAATCAATCTGCATCTCTGAAACAGATATACGAAGCTACGAGGGAATTGGACGGTGATGAAATTAAGGAAAATATCATTGTCTGAATCAGATATTATGGAACGGACAGGTGATGGAGCAAATAAACAGAGTTGAAAAATTCTGATAATGTGGAAGAACCAAATCATACAATTTTAATCGGAATAATTTTAACAGATATCTGCTCAATTTGATAATCTGGGTTAATTCAATTAGAACTCTTCAAAAATTCCTGAAAATTATTCATAAACTAATTATAGGAGATTAGGAGAAAGTGGGACACATGTCAGTGATTTTTTGTTAATACAGATTTAAAATGTCGTTCTCAAGTAGGAAAGCTACATGTCAAACCTAAATGCAATTTTAATAGGGAAATTTGAATAGGTATAACCTGATTTTTGTACAGCTATAAGAATAAAATTGTAAATTACACAAAAATGTGTCAAAAGTGTATAGCATAGCAAGTTTTCAAGTGACCTTGAAATGACCTTCAGTAACTGTGAAGAAACCAGTAAAAATGAACCTGGACCAACATTTTTGCAACTGAGACTAATACAGCAAACATTTTGTATAAAGTTGTATACAAAATTCTAACATCCGAATCTTTAAATCGCTACTGTGTCAATTTACCACCCTAAAATTGAAAAATAGCGAACGTTCGATAAACCTAAACGAGGTTAGTTTACAGAGTCGTGAACGTAAACATCCGCAGCTTCGTTCTCATCATTATTCAGCTCGACTATCTTGTAAAACACGCGCCATCATCTCAGCCTCGTCTTATTCCGCTTATTTACCTCTAAAGCGACAATGGACTAAGGCTAATTTAGATACATTTGACAAAATTATTTCTCCCTCGGCTCGTTTCCTGCCGCGAATCCGCAAGCAATGATTTTGATTAAGCACCTTTTTCCGTTCCCCGTCCTCAAGGGCTTTAAATCACCGCGCGAAGAAGAAAAAAAAGTTCTGGAAGTCTTGCCTGTCTCTGCAGAGAAGTTGTCTTGGGTGAGAGAATAATGACACCGTTCATCGTGCAAGAAAGAAAGCTAAAAATTATCACTGAGCGTTTCGAGTCTTTTGAAATGTCAAATGATCTGTGAGTGATTCGTGCGCGATCGACTTTCAGACGCTTGTTCGACTGAACTTCACTATTTATTTAATTATTTATAACTTTATAATATGGAAGCAGTTTCCAAATATTGAAATTGTCCTTTTTTTGTGAACTCCGTATTAACTGGACTCTGGGTTAACACATATCTCATATTTCAGAGAATTTGCAAGATTTATCAGCTTGAAAATATCCAAACGAATCGATATCAATATAATATCAAACATTGTGAGAAATGTAAGAAATCTTGTAAGAAATTCACACGGTAATACAAGTCATGTATCATGAAATTTAATACCGATTTACTATGTCACATGTATTTATATGACATTGCATTTACTTTAATGACCATATGATTGGAGAAAGACAAGCTGTTTAACAGATTACAAAGTTACCTCCATAAGTGATCGTAATTAGAGACGGAGCGATCAGTTATGGAAGGAGGTAGTCGCTTCAGGAGCTCGGTGTATATTTCAGCCCAGGAGGAAGCAGCTCATAAGTTGGGTAGTTTATAAGTATGCTTCATAAGGATAGTTTACAAGTAGGACAGTATTTAAGTTAGCAGAATATGTGTTACTCTGAATTTACATTTCCAGAGTTTGTGGACCAAAATGTTTCTAATTTAGTTAGGGTGTGTCATTTATTCAATGTTTATCAAGAGATTGTGACTAAGTTTTGCTACAATTAAATAATGCTAACTACTTGCATTAATTTTGAAATAAAACCGCAGTGTCGATCAGATGTAACCAAAAGCAACTTAGCTAGAAATAGAATTATAACAAATGAATATGAAAAATTCAAATCGAGGGAATATTTGTTATGCGAGCGGAAGGTGATCGTAACTTTTATTTATCTAAAATCGCAAGCTCCGTCAGCAAAATAATGAAACAACGTGTTATCATGCTCTTGCGTGATAGGCAACCGTCGAAACTATGCAGAGAAGTCTTTTGTGGAGCCACAACTGACCCGGTGGTCCGTGTTTGCCTGTGAACAGCGGAAAAGAGCATACGTGTCTTTGGTCTCTCCCCCAACCCTCTTAACCCCCCTCTTTCCGTTTCACCTTGTGCCAACCGTTACTCTCGTTTGGCCGCAAGACGCAGAAACAAGAAAGGCAGTCAGCGGAAATATTTCGACGAATCCCCGGACGCATACGAGACCCTCTTTTTCGCGAGAATTCTGCTCTGAGACGCGTGCTTTGTGGAGACCCGTCAGAAGAAACGTGGAAAACGCTTGCACGAAACACAACGACGACGTGGGCTACGTCTATGGAATAATACGAGCATCGTATGAGCACCGCTTTTACACGACTCGCTTCGCTAAACTACGAAACGTCTACTCGACGAGACTCATCGTGCTGAGCACAATGTTTCCGCTATGATGCTTAGCACACACTCGGAAGGTGACGATTGTTCAAACAGGTTTGTTGTTCGACACTTGATGACTTTGGAATTATTTGCTTTCTAATCTCATTCCTGGATTGAGGTTATTCAATCATAACCACTAGATCAGATCTACAAATTGCAGTAACTTCCCTTACTTTACGATCTGATTCTAAGTCAGTCTTGTTGAAAATATGAAGTTTGAAATACTTTTTGATAGGATCAATCCAGCTGCATTTAGGTATTAGCATCTTGTGGCTAGCTAACAGTACTACCTATGAATAAAGTTATGATGAAGGAGGGAAATGTCACAGTTTGACACTTATGGGGAAACGAGTGAAGTTATACAATCAAATATATTAGTCCAAATGAAATTATACTCTGTTTGATACATATGGTGAATGAAGTCACATGGATGTGAAGTTATACAATGGTATATACATGGTGGAACGAATGAAATTATACAATATACATACATGTGGAAAGAATGAAGTTAGAACAAAATGCTACAGCTGGAAAGAATGTTATTCGATTGCACATGTGTTTGCTGACATAACAATTGTGACCACTTGAAACAATGTTTTGGTGAAAAGTGCCACTGCAGATATACCTACAATCGATCACGTACAAGTGCATTTTTCCCAGCTCTAAATAGTAACTGACGAATCCTGTTCGTTATAGCAAATACTCTGGTATCAAGGACCTATTGTAACTATAGTTGCAGCGTGCTGTATATTTGGAAGTAATCAATTTCAAAATTACAGTTTGGAGCAGAAATGGCCGAGTACCTTCCCTCTTATGATAGCTATAACGGTCGCCATTAATTGATGAGTCTTACAACCATTCATCAAACAGTCGGTGGCTCTATAAATTAGTCAGCAAATTGCTATTCGAAGTATACACTTGCATGTAGTAAATATTGCAATTGGTTCAATGCTACTTGACAATTTCTATGATACAGAGTTTGAAAAGTTCGAAGATGTTTGAAAGGTATTTGATGGAACTTAGGAATGTAAACATTTGTGCATTTTGGAAATTTGGGACTATGTGGATTTAGGGATTTGAGAATTTGAGAATTTGAGAAATTGAAAATTTTGAGATTTGGTTGTTTGAGAATTTGGGAATTTGGGAATTTGAGAATTTGAGGATTTGAGAATTTGGAAATTTTTAGATTTGAGCGTTTGAGGATTTAGGAATTGTAATTTGGGAATGTCGAAACTTTAGAATTTGGGAATTTTGGAAATTTAGAATTTACGAACTTGAGAAATTCGATACTTGCAAAAGTGAAAAGTGAATTTAGAGCTTTAGGGATTTGGTAATTTAGAAATTTAGAAGTTTAAACATTTCTTCAAACTCAATGAAATAAAAAATGTTCCAATTCAAAAATCTGTATTAATTCTGAAATTTGCATATCGAGTCTCCCAAAAGCTAAGCATCTCTCACGAATTCTCTTAACAAAATTGTACGCTGCACTAAAATGGAATCTACATTGCACAATTAATATTAAATCCCCATTGTTCAGTTCGATCGAACTGAATTATCGAGTGCGTCAAAAGTGAAATACAAGCGGACGTTAATTGATTTGCTTAGTAAGATCTGTCTGATGTGCTGATGCTCTTAGTTGTATGATTAGTATGCGATGTGGGGGGGCCGACGAAAAGGAGAGGGATGGGAGAGGGTAATCTGCTTCCTAACTACGTGGGTCCTAAGTACTGCTTACTACAAGAGGATTTCCGAACTGCTAACTCCTACATTGCCGCTGCATTGAAACATCATCGGGTCGAAGTAATGTCTCGTAATTTCAGGATTTCGGTTTGCACTTTCGTAATACGAGCAGTTCGTAATTTCTTAATGCGGAACCGCGTTTGAATCTGAACCATTCTCCAAACGTCACGATTTCTAAAAATCCAGGTCCTTTTTGAAGCTGAGTAAATAACTGATAAGTGGATCAATTCTGGATCAGAAACAATATAAAATTTAGTGATTTATGAGGTAGGAACACAATAGTCCTAATAGTAACATGAACATAATAGTCGATAGGACTTTGATTATTTGAATGGTGGAAACTGAGAAATTTCTCCTAAGGCGGTGTTCAGACATCACTTCAGATAAATCAGAGAATTTTCGAACTTTTAACGCGGCGTTTGAAGAGCTAAGGAAATACGCAAGTTGAACATGGTTATATTCCATCCGCGTATCCAATCGTATATAAGTTTCCGAGTATCGAGCACGGAACGAGTTATCTCGTTATGAGAACCCAACCCCCTCAAATTCTTGCCGGAGGCTGTTGTTCGGCGTATCGTACCAGTTGGATTAAAAGATTTCGAATTCATGAGGATAAGCTTTGCGGATAGGTGAACTTGATAGCCCTCCATTTTGCAGCACGATATGGCCTTTCAACTATCTTTCATTAATGTAGCGAGGTAATTATACTAATTTATATCCATAACTTTGGTATTCTTCACTGTCGTGTAACAAGGTATTTACCACTAATCGAAGATTTTGTGTACAACTTTGTTTAAAAGAACGTTATAAAGTACGCCTTTTTGTAGTATACACATAAATATTCGTAGAAAATTAGTAAAAAGTTGTTGTAAATAATGAAAATTCCATAAAACTTCACGAAACTATAAGACTCCATAAAACTCTGTAAAACTCCAGTAATTTCGTAAGAAATTCACAAGGAAATGTCAGATTTTCCATAGAATATCAAAATACTAGTCAAATATGAACGAAAATGTAACATATCAAGATAAGTAAGCTGTATTTATGCTAATAATTAGAAATGTTTTTTAAGTGAACTTAAAGGCACCTTTGGAAACTATAGTGCTGCGCAGTAGATTATTATAAATGGCAAACGTACGCAGTAACTGTATATCCATATTGCATTTGGGTCAAACAAACATAACTGCGCATACACATGATTTATTGTTGTGAACTGCGCATGTCCAATATTTTAACTCATTTGATCGTAGTTACTTGCTTTATTTTAATGCAGAAAATTGAGAATATAATCATTTTACATCTAAACAAGAAACTGAAAATATGAGTATTTCTATATGTTGTAAGACTATTAAGACAACTTTGTTGGGACAAATATTAATAACGACAATAATTTACAATGATCATAGTTTCAAAAGACTCGTTATTGTCTATCAACCTTCCAATCAGTTTGTCCCTTGAGTATCTCCCCAGCTCGATGCTATATTTGTTATACCCATTTCGTTCTTTCTTTATCCTGCTTCTCCTTTCATTCCGGACAATAAGTCCCTCGTCTTCCAGTTCTCCAATCTTCTTGCTCTCCATTCTGTTAGTTTCTCAGTCCTTCTATCTTCAGATCGCTCATTCTTTGCCCTCCACTTCCTCAGATTTTCAGCTTCCTCGTTTCTAATTCTGGTGCTACGTCTCTGATATTCAGCCAAATTTTAAATTTTCAGACATTCGAGTTTTGGGAAAATTCAGCTTTCAGAATTTGGCACGAATTTGGAAATTTGGACTTCTGGGACTTTAACAATAGGGAAAGAGGATCTGGAGATTTGTAAATTTGTCAGGAAGGAATTTGGAGATTTAGTAATTTGAAAGTATAAGAACTTAGGGATTTATTTGTAACGTGAGATCATCAGAATTTACGGTTCGGAAAATATGAGATCTGTAAGTGTATGTGGATTTGGGACATATAGGATACGATTTGTCAATTTATAAATTTATAAATGTAGGAATTTTTGAATTCGTAGATCTGTAAATTTAGAAATGTACGACCGATGGATTTGAAGACCCAGAAAATCCGAGGATTTCGAAATTAACAATCCGATAAAGTACTATGAAAACTTGAAGGTGGCAATTAAAATGCAATTTCTCTGCTGCTACCCCATATGCCTCTCCCATTCGCAGCCACGTGACTAAAGGTAATCCAAAGTATTTCATCTGCAAGTAACAGGAAAAAAGTAGATTGAGCGTTGTTGCCCGTTTCCATAGAACAATTCCAGGCAACGTAACCGTGGTAACATTGTTTCGTTGCTCGTTACATAGCCTAAATCGATGGGTATCGACTCGAGGGTAAAAATTTGAAATTGGTCGTTAAGCCGGCACCGCAAATGCATTTAAGCGTCCGCCACTGTTCAAGATCCCATTCGAACACCGTGTCAATATAAATGTAAATGTCATTGGGAGGCGCGCGAGTGCATACATTGACGGTCCCTGGAGGACGATTGCTCGCGGAGAATATTGCAGATGGCCGTATGGGACGTCCGCCGCAATTGAATTGCCCTTCGGATTGGAACGTATAGAAATGTGCACGGGTAGCGCACTTTATTTCGCGTATCGATCGTTCACGACCATTGGGAACACAGGATCCGCAGTGACCGTCGCGCGGTATCAAAGAGTGCTCCATTTGATCCACGGCCTGTTACCATTTTGTTGCACGACAGATTCACCAATCGCCAGCTGCTATGCACGTTGACACGTTCCGCGCCGCGACCTCTCGTCGCACAGGCGTCGCCCAGCGCCGGTTACTGCGATCCGACGCGTAACTCGATCTCTACGCTTCCGCACCCACCTCGCTAATTCAACCTGATGTACATTACGATGATTGAACGAATAAATCTAAAAGCTGTTACTTGCAACCCGATCGAGGATTTCAGACATCCCGGTTTTCGAAGCTTTTTTGCGAGCGTGATCCCCGACGCTTTCACGCGGATCACCTGTCGAAGAGCCCTGTTCGCTTAAGTCTACCTGTGAGCCCTTAATGGATACCTGTTAATTAATATCACCACGTTTTGGTCCCTTTGTACTGAGTACCTGTTGTTATAAACTTTTCGTTTAGGTGGACGCAATTAAGTGAATGCAGGTCTTGTTAACTGATCGCACGGTTATTGTAGGACGTCACTTTTACCTCTCTGGCAATTATTAACTGCAGTAATTAATATCATATTGTGGTTGCTACATACACTTCATGTTTTTATTTAGTTTGAAGCAACTGCAGTTGTTAGGTCTTAACTGATCGGTGCTCGCAATTATCAATCGTCGGAGAATTGGATACCACTAGTGCTTGAATGCTTTATTACTAATACAAAATTTTAATTTCCAGCAACATATGCAATCTTTGCACGTGCAATATGAGCCAGGTCTCGTTAACTGATCGCTCATAACTGTAGAATTGTTTACTAGAATTAGTAGTAGTATAGTTTATTTATAAACGTTGCAATATAAATTAAATTTCTTTTTAATTGATTAAGAAATAGAATTTCTCAAGTTAAACGAATCTTGTTAACTAACCTAATCGGAATATTCATCGGAAATAAAACAGTATTTTATTAATAAATGTGGACAAATAAAATTTTCGACAAAACTTTCGTGGAATGATTTGGTTAGAGCGAGTGGAAGCCCAGCTGAAATATGCCTAGGCAGAACGTGTTAACTGTCAAATTGTTTTGTTCTTCCGTGGACATTTAATCGAAACGGTTTTCCAATCAGTTTAACTAATCCAGATTCGGCGATAACTGTAACCAAGTTTTCGTTCAGTTTCGTTCGAAATTTCAATCCAATTTCTACGAGCAGTTTGACCGTGCAGTTTTGTTCGGATACACGGAAAGGGAACGCAATTTTTAATCTTTCTGACTGCGATATATGCGATGCCATTAAACGTCCCCGCGATCGATGCGCCGCGAAACGCATTCTTTCCCGTTATATCAGTAATTAAAAGGGTGAGAACAGGGTAGAATAGAAAATACGGGCGTGAACGGTGAACGGTCGTGAAATATGAAAGCTGCTTGAGCCGAGGTTTTTTCCAGCCGCTTATCTGAAGCTTTACGCGCGTTATTCGATTTTCGTGTGTGTGCATTGTTCACCGGTGAAGCACCGGAAACAAAGCGTTATCTTTAAGCCGAAACAATGTTCCTCTCTCAATCCGTGCATGAAACAACTGGCTGCAGCCATCTGCTGGAATCACTATCATCGATCACGTGTGTGATGTATGCTTCGATATCGACAACGAATCCCTTTTTAACACAGACGAATGACTGTAGCTGCAACCGTGGAATTTTTTTTTTGTTCAGATTTCACCGAACACAATGACATTTGCTCGGTCAGCGAACACGGAATCGAACGTGGCTCGCGTTCGATTTACATCGGATATCGATTTAACTGCGAGTCTTTTGCCACTGGATGCGTTTTCTCGCGAGTGAAACACGAACCTTAGCAACTTCTCAGGCGCAATCGACGATGCCTGGAATCTCTTTGCGAGTCCGGTTCCAGACAAACGGTTTTATTCTCAACAAATTGCACGGAGTTTTGCGATAATATTGAAAAGCTCCGGACAGTTCGGTATTAGATAGCTTAACTTTACTGACTGTGCCAATATACCACGGGCAACGTGTTACTTTGGACGGTTCAGGCTTTGGGGATTTTTGTATGCTTTGGAAATTTGTTCTGGCAATTTTCAAGTCATTTGGAAATTTTCTGAGGTTCATTAAATTTGGTCATTTGAGATTTCTTTTAATTTTCGGGATTTCTTATTTTGGACAGGCGGAGATTTAAAAATTTGAACACTTAGAAATTTAGTTTGGGGTTTTTAGACTTTTAAATTTGGACATTTGAGATTTCTTTTAATTTTTGATGATTTTTTAATTTGGGCAGATTTAATTGAACTGTTGGAAATTTAGTTTGGGGTTTCCAGGTTTGGACAATTGGGAATTCTCTTAATTTTTTAGGATTTCTTAATTTAGACAGGTGGATATTTAAAACTTTGAACACTTGAAAATTTCGTTCGGGCTTTTCAGATTTGGACATTTAGAAATTCTTAAATTCTTAATTTGGACAGATTTAAAAATTTGAACAGTTTGGTAAAACTCGAAAGATTCAAATGTATGGAAAGGTTAAATGTGTAAATTTCATTTGCAAATGAATATCCCAGAAACTAATTAAATGTACCAGTACACGTTTCTGTAACAAGGTACGTTTACGGATATTTTACGGATTCCCTGGCGAACTTAAATCTTGAGCAGTAATCAGGTTGGCCATTTCCAACCGATGTAGAAATTGTCCAACATCGCAGTTGCAACAAATCTTGAAGATCGTACAAAAAGACCCAAGTAGCAGCTTTCCTTTCCCGCCAAGTTTCAGTATACGTACAAAACCTTGATACAAGGGTGTTGAACTTGCCGCAAGTGGATGTCTCTTCATTCTAAAGTTAGAAACTTATCCTTACTTCTGGGTGCAGGTTGCTTCCTCGACCAGGACCGGGGAAGAACTCTGCGTTACTTTGATCCATATTTTATTTAGTTCTCACGAAAGTAGGAGCGAAATTGAAGGAAAAAGTAGTAACTGTTGGTAGCTGGACGATAGCGTTAGTTGCGGAAACAGTGGCGCTGCCAGTGGACAGAGAGTTAAGTTCACGCGAGATATAACCGTTCCTCGCACTTTTACGATGCTGCCAGTTAATTTTCTGTGCAATTGCCACTTTCATGCTATCACCAGGGAAAATAGTGCTGGAGATCCAATTTGCCCACTTTTTTTAACTTGTCCATGCTTAGAAGTTCATTCTTTATTCAGTGGACCTTATCGTACTAATTTTATGACTCTGAACAATACCTGTTTTCATGGCTTTGCTAACAAAATTTGCAGGTTTCCTAAATGTTAACGTTCACAAGTTTATTTTACAAATTCCTGAGTTACTAGATACTATTTTCAAATTCTTTAGTTCTCAAGTTTTAACATTTTTCAATTGTCAAACTCAAGTTTTCATAATGTCTCTTTCCACGTTTCAACATTTTCAAGTTGTCAAATTCTCAAGTTCTCTTAATGTTCCAAATTTTCAAATTTCATCATTTTCAGATGATCAAGTTCTCATGTTTTCTTAATGTTTCGTACCAAATTTTAACATCTTCAAATGACCAAGTTCTCAAGTTTTCTTAATGTCTCTTCCCAAATTTTAACATCTTCAAATGACCAAGTTCTCAAGTTTTCTTAATGTCTCTTCCCAAATTTCAACATCTTCAAATATCAAATTCCCAAGTTTTCATAATGTCTCGTTCCAAGTTTGAACATCCTCAAATATCAAATCCCAAGTTTGCATAATGTGAATATATTGAAAGCATGCGATGAATTAAAACGAAGATTTTTAACGGAAAATAGTTAATTAGCTTTAGGTTCCCGTTCTTTTGAAAAAGTATGGTAGCCGTTGGTGTCCGCTGAGACGCTTTATGGCCGGTATTACCGCAGCTGCCATTCTAATTTTTATGAGCTTACAGGCCATTATTAACACGTAGCATAGTGTAATTAACTAAAACGGTATAAAACTTTTTGCCCGGCAACAAATATAGCACGGCAGATATTCTGAGGAATAAATTTTAAGGGCGTTGTAATAACTCTTGTGGCTATCATTTTTAATTTATGGTTGTATTTTAAATGGTAAGATGTTAAATTTAATACATTAATATGTTCATTTTTAATTTACTGTGCTAGTATATTAATTGTTAGGTTAATATTGTAAAGTGTTAACTTTTTTTTTAGTTTTCATTTTTCAAATTATTACGGTAATATGTTAATTTTTCGTTTAACGTGGTAATGTTAATTTCAAGTTTAATATGGTGTGTTCATTTTTTATTTAATATGGTAAGATCAATTTTAATTTTAAGGTCAATTTTAATTTTAAGGTCAATTTTAATTTTAATATAGTAACATGTTCAATGAAAAGCTAAAGTTACTATTAAGAAGATATATTTTACTTTGACTTTCTTTAAAAATGTAAAATACTTTGACGTTTTTGAAAAATATAAAATACTGTGACTTTTTTAAAAAATCTTTGAAAACTTTATAATCCTTCGCAGTAAAAATGAAGAAAATTTGTTACAATTTCCAAAAAATTCTGTCATCGATCTTGACGATGTTTCGTAATAAAAAGCAATAAAAATTGTAGTAAATACATGAAAACTTCACAAGTGACATTTATAAAAAATGTTGGAAGAAATTTGCAATAAAATTCTACTGTCAGGTTTGACAAAGAGTCGATATATTTATTAAAAGTGTTGGCGATATTAAAAACTATGCTTCTCTCCCGAATATTTTGACATTTTTAGGACATGGTCCGCACTGTTTCGCGTTTTTGATTTTTGTGCATTGTTCGACCTGGACAATGGATCTAACCCAGCCATGGGCCGCACGGTTTAAATATTTCTGAATATTTAGATTCGGAAGTTTGCAAATCTAAAGATTTGTGAATTGCTGTACAAATTTACTGTGAATAAATTTAAGAATTTTATTTATCGAATTTTAAGTATGAAGATACTTGCAAATATTCAGGTGGGAAAATTTGCCAATTTTACAAATCTTGATTCGAGAAGTATATTCGTGAGTTCGCAAAATTGGAAGATTGTAAATTCGAAAATTTGTTCATTCACAAATTTGTACATTAGCCAGTTTAAAAATTTGATTTGAAAAAAAGATTCACCGAACTGCAAGAATTTCGAAAATAGAAAAACGGACATGTACGAACCAAACAATGAATGTCGCTGTACCTGACCTATCGTAACGTAACACCAAACGCTAAACGAACGGAATGTGTCTACATAAAACAGAAGCCGAAGGAGAGAGTACTAGTGAATTGCAATGGTGTTGCATTGCATAGTAACAAAAACCCTCATGTCATGGTGATTCGAACAAATGTTGTCCACTTTGAATAAATTTTTGCACAGCTACTATAATGTGTCATGTTGTTTACTGTATAAAGAAAGAATTAAGAGAATATGAAATGCTAGGTGAATATTTGGAAAATTGGAAAAGTGAGTTTGAAAATTTTGGGACATGAGAAGGCTGACCTGAAAATTTGGGAATTTGGAAGTTTTGATATGCGATTTTTCGGAATTTGAAAATTTAGGAATATTGGTATTTCGGGATTTGGAAATTTAGAGATATTGGTATTTGGGGATTTGGGAATTTAGGGATATTGGTATTTGGGGATTTGGGATTTGGAAATTTAGGGATATTGCTATTTGGGGATTTGGGAATTTAGGGATATTGGTATTTGGGGATTTGGGATTTGGAAATTTAGGGGTATTGGTATTTGGGAATTTAGGGATATTGGTATTTGGGGATTTGGGATTTGGAAATTTAGGGATATTGCTATTTGGGGATTTGGAAATTTAGGGATATTCCTATTTGGGGATTTGGGAATTTAGGGATATTGGTATTTGGGTATTTGGGGATTTGGGAATTTAGGGATATTGGTATTTGGGGATTTGGGATTTGGAAATTTAGGGATATTGCTATTTGGGGATTTGGGAATTTAGGGATATTGGTATTTGGGGATTTGGGATTTGGAAATTTAGGGGTATTGGTATTTGGGAATTTAGGGATATTGGTATTTGGGGATTTGGGATTTGGAAATTTAGGGATATTGCTATTTGGGGATTTGGAAATTTAGGGATATTCCTATTTGGGGATTTGGGAATTTAGGGATATTGGTATTTGGGGATTTGGGAATTTGGGAATTTAGGGATATTGGTATTTGGGGATTTGGGATTTGGAAATTTAGCGATATTGGTATTTGGGGATTTGGGAATTTAGGGATATTGGTATTTGGGGATTTGGTATTTGGAAATTTAGAGATATTGGTATTTGGGGATTTGGAAATTTAGGGATATTGGTATTTGGGGATTTCGAAATTTAGGAATATTGGTATTTGGGTACTTTGGAAATCTAGGAATATTGGTACTTGAGGATTTGGGAATTTAGGGATATTAGTATTTGGGGATTTGGGAATTTTAAGATTTGGAAACTTGGAAATTTAAGGATTTGGGAATACAAGAATTTAGATATTCACAATATTTGCAATTTTTTAATTTCACATTTAATTTTTCTAATTGCACATTTGCAATTTGGTAATTTGGTAACTTGATAATGTGGAAATTTGGAAACTTGGTAGTTTAGTAATTTGGGAATTTGAGAATTTTTAGTTTTGAGCACTTGTGAATTTAAGGATTTGAGGATAGAAGAATTTAGAAATTTACAATATTTGTAATTTTGTAATTTGATCATTTGATAATTTGGTAATTTTTATATTTCAATATTTGAACAGTTAGAAATTTGAGAATCCTATTTGAAAATTTAGGAATTTAAGAATGGAAACTTGGAAAATTTGCAAAAGAACCTTGAAATTCGAAAATGTGAAAAAATTGACACCTCATCTCTGACGAAAATGAAACAGACTTATTGTCGAAATAAATCACCACGTATCTCTCATTTCCGAAAACTAATTTCCTGTGAAACCATTACACAATTTCGAATGCTTTCAGCATGTTACATGGATGCAAATATCCAAGAGGTATTTTGCCGTAAGCGTACAATATTTGCAATGTCGAAAAGCCATTACTGCAATGAAATCAGAGAAAATGTTTCCAAACAACCACTCTGACCACTTAACCGAGAAGCAAATTCATATTTTCATGTCCGCAAACAATATTTCGGAGATGGAGATAATCAGATCATTTCTCACGAAGTTCCTCGTTTTATCTGCTTTAATATATCAAAAATTGATTCTCCGATATCCTCTTCATTTTTCTTCAGGCTTACAGTCAGATGACTTGGCGGTTTTCGATAATAAGACGTCGCTTTTTCATCATAATATGCCCTTTTAATTTTCTCTGAATTTTCCCTGGAATTAAGCAGAAAATCAATCTTTTTCAAAAGCTATTATGATATAATACGCGAGCCTTTATTAAAGCTGAGTTTGCAATTACTTTGCCGCGTTCCGCTAATCTGTAATCGAGTTTTTAATTATAATTCGGTGTATGGAAAAGTGAAATTAAAAGTTGTGCTCTTTTTTCAGAGTCAGATACTCAAATTTAAATTTTAATAACTTTGCTATATTTATAATATTCATTGTAATACCACGTTTCTAGCACTGATAATATAAAAAACATAAATGTCTTCAAAAAACAAGTAAAATCTTTACTATATTTCTCTTTGCGTTTATTTTACGTAGTTTTTGGATACTCATAGTTTATAGTTCAGTAACTGCACTCTTGAGGGCGCCACATATGCACACGAAAATGGCGTCCGTTTAAATTATTTCAAATATAATAACTCTTCACATATTTTACTATTGAACTTTCTCTCAACATTTTAATATCAGTCATACAGAGACTTAATTACACTCATGTCATCAGTGCAAAATACTTATAAACACTTCAAAACACTATAAGAAACTTTTACTCTACAAACAATTATAAATCGTCACATTTGACCTAACCTACACAACTCAAGAATAAAAACCAGTTACCGTTTTTCGAGCAATTAAGTAAAATTAAATTACAATTAACAAGAAATAGTGAACGAAGGGACAATTATATCTGAAATTCTCTCTTACTATATTCCTTCATCTTCGGTTACGCGTATAATAGGGACATCTCGAAGGCGTTTTTCATAGCAATGCACGTCGCAGTCGCAATTTCACAATTTCAGCTTCCCCTTTCATCTTTAATTCTTCGTGTTGTAAATTTTATTCGCTCCGCTGCGACGCCTGAATTAGTTAAAGAGTCTATCAGAAAAGTGGCGACAGACTGGAACGAAAAGCAACTTGAGTAAAACACCCCTTTGGGTGTACAAAGTTGTATTAGGCATCGTGGCATACTCGTACATACAACTTATGCAACGTGCTGGTCGGAGACCTTAAATCCTCTGGGAGTTTACATGTGGTGGCGAGCCATTCAACGACACAAAGTGAATAAACAATGCTACGAAATTATCTCGAGCAAGCTACGATTCTAACTGCGTTAGGGTAGATTGAAGGGCGACAGACAATTATGGGAGTTTAACAACCAGATTTGAATATCCTTTTGATGAAGCAGCGAGAATTTGATTCAATAGTTGAACATTTCTCTGATGATCGATTGTTAATTAATTGAACACGGTGAAATACCTTTTAGCAACTTTTGTGTCCAAAACTGTCGAAATTTGTGAACATAAAAATTAAAAAATTCACTAATTTGAAAGTGTAGAAATTTTTCAATTTCAAAACATACAAAAATACAAAAATTGAACGCGGTGAAATACTTTTTAGTAACTTTTGAGTTCAAAACTGTCGAAATTTGTGAACATAAAAATTTTAAAATTCACTAATTTTGAAGTGTAGAACTTTTTCAATTTCAAAACATACAAAAGTAGAAAAATTGAACACGGTGAAATACTTTTTAGTAACTTTTGAGTTCAAAACTGTCGAAATTTGTGAACATAAAAATTTAAAAATTCACTAATTTTGAAGTGTAGAAATTTTTCAATTTCAAAACATACAAAAGTACAAAAATTGAACGCGGTGAAATACTTTTTAGTAACTTTTGTGTCCAAAACTGTCGAAATTTGTGAACATAAAAATTTAAAAATTCATTAATTTGAAAGTGTTGAAATTTTTCAATTTCAAAACATACAAAAGTAGAAAAATTGAACACGGTGAAATACTTTTTAGTAACTTTTGTGTCCAAAACTGTCGAAATTTGTGAATATAAAAATTTAAAAATTCATTAATTTGAAAGTGTTGAAATTTTTCAATTTCAAAACATACAAAAGTAGAAAAATTGAAAGTTATAAAAATATGAAATCTTTCAATGCTAGTTTTGAATATATTTGGCAACAATTTTTGGAATAATATTAACGAATTATTACAAAAAGTTCTTAAGCTTCCTGATACGCATTGATAAATTGTAACAGTAATTTAAGAGATGTCTGCATTAATTTTTCTACCTTGTCATCCCTATACGCCATTTTTTGAAAAGACCCTTTTTCATCGTACCGTAAAGTTGATAAATAGATCCAGTCAGGTAGACCTTTCAGTACGAATTCCCCAGTAAAGACAAATCGATGTGACTCCCGTATGATTTATGGTTTTACAATAAATATAGGACATGGTGGCCGTCAACAAGAACCATCGTGTTATTGTACCATTTCCTTAATAAAGTTGTTGCCGACTATTTTTATAATATCATAATGTTAGTGATCACTAATGTATTACTATCATTTTTACTATACTTGGAAACTATTCTCAATAATTTTACAGCTAAATTGTTTACAATTTTCGCAGTCAGAAATTTTTTAATTCTCAAGTTTTCGTATTTCAAGATTTTCTAATTTTTAGATTTTTAAATTTAGGTTTTCACTAAACTTGTCAGATTCACAAATTCCTAAATTTGTATTCTTTTTTTCAAATTTTCAAGTTTCCTCAAGATGAAATATTTTGGAATTTTCAAATTTCATAATTTTTATAATTCTCGAATTTCTAGTCTTCGAGTTCCAATATTCTCCAATTTTTAAATCCACAAGTTATAAAATTTTCAAACTTTTTTCTTGAATTCTCAAATTTTCAAATCCATATGATTCGACATTCTCAATTTTACAAGTTCCTAAATTTCGAAATTTTCAAATTCAAAAATTTCAAAATCTTCAACTCCTCAAATTCACAAATTTCCAGAGTTTCCGAATTCCCATTTTTTTAAAGACTCACGGTACAATATCTATTTCGCGAATCTACATTTGAATCAATAAAGACAAGATCGTAAGCTCCAATGGAAAAACTTTCTGCATAATCATTTGCGTCCAAGCGTCGGCGATTGGCAAACTTTGCCTTTTAGCACTATTCTTCATCTCTGTCTCATTAATGTAGCATCTTGAAACATTAAGAAGAAGCAATTTAACAAGCAAAGATTACTTCCATGATTTCAATCATATTTCAACGAACAGTGACTTATTAAAAAGTTACGTCGACGTTTAGAACGAATATTTGCATCCAAGCTAATTAAGCTATTATCAAATACTCAAAATGTGATATTAAATCTGAAGTCACATAACTGATTTCAGGTAGTTTAGGTCACTTAGTCCAACCTTCATAACAAATTCTTCCATCAGATTTATTCGAACAGAATTGATCTCACTTTGGAATAAATTACACTAAAAAAATTGATCCCATTATTTCACTTCAACATGCACATATTTATAATACTCTTAATGATTAAAACCGTGGAGCCGCAGCCATCAAAGCATTTTAATTCAAAATCGATCAAATTCGTGGACACGACGCACTATTATTTAACCATTATAATATCAATTACACATTTATGAAATTCGAAATGTATACCAGGTGTTCCAGTTAATTCCTAATTTTTTTTAAAGAAAACAATGTAAAGGAAAAATGCTTTATTCAAAGTTAGCTATCTATTTGCCCTTCAAATTGCCCTTCCCAAAAATTGTTCACATCTTGAGAGAAACGAGCCATTTTTCGACAACGTAACTGTGGAAGTATTCCTATAAAAGCCATTGATGAAGACAAGTGTAGTTCGAAAGAACCAAGTCCGAGTATGGCGGGAGGAGCAAGGGTACCAACCAAGAGCAGAAATTGTGCCTTTAACCGTTTTCGCTGTATATGATGCGGCGTTGCGTTGCAAAATCACTTTTCCGTGTCTTCTAGCCCAATCTGTACGCTTTTCGATCAATGGTTCAAACTGATTTGTTGACGGTAGCGATTGTTAACCGTTTTCACGTGGTTTCATGATCCCATCAAATAGTCTTCCGAAGTGATTCTTGCGGTCGATGGTTGTGTCAACCCATGACTTCTTGCGTTTTGGGTTCCCAGTAGAACCAAACTTAGGACATAAGTTTGCGCAAGAAGGCTTACACGAAAACGCAACTGCTATTTGAAACTAGACTACCACATATGCTAACTCGAAATCGGCGTTGCGAGAAGTTATAGCGAAACATGATTGTGAATAACTTGCAATCTAGTGCAGAAATGAAGAATTAACCTGGTATACACATTCTGGAAAAGAACAGAGGGAATTTAGGAACAATTCTCGTTTCACGGAACAGGAAATGGAATTCCGCGTGCGGCACGGAACTCGTCAAAATTTTTGTCGAGATTCAAGAAATTCGAAATAGCGTACGAGGAAAGGAACGAAACAATGACGAGATTGTTCAACAGTGTAATACGGTGACCGTATTTTTGAAGGAGCCTTTGTGTTCTTCGCGTTCAAATTTTCAGCTACGCCCCGAACTTGGGTAACTGAATTCTATCGGTCGCCGCGAGCACTGCTTGCATTCACCCTCGCGCCATACTCTTAAGAAAGCTTTCATTGTTGGAATTCGAGTACGAACTATATTTCTCCTTCTATTCTTCTGCTCGCCAGTTTCACGTTTTCCAAGTGTTCGCTTCGTTTCCGCCAATGAACCTAGGCTCTCTGTTAGGCCGTGTTTATTTAGGACATCGCTTCATCATAAAACGATAATGTCACCGCTAGCTAAACACGGATTAAACGATGTCTATTGAATAATATTTTTATTCACTCTTCTGTAATTTGCTTACTTGTACTGTATTGTGATTTTGTTTAATTTGAAACTTTGGTCACCGTGGTAGTAGCCAACGCAGCAAACTTAATTGGTTCAGGTTCGTCAAAATAAAAATTTATATTTGTAACAATTTCAGTTCAAGTACTTTAGGATGAGAGTTAATATTTTAAGACAGTTTTTATAAATGGGGATTTGTAACAAATTTAGTTCAAGTACTTTGGGATGAAAATTTATATTTTAAGGAGTACTTAAGAATGTAACATTCTTAGTTCAAGTATTTAAAGATGAAAATTTATAATATTAAAAATGAAAATATTTAAGGATAAAGATTGATGTTTGATATAATAAATAGTATCGAAGGATCAAAGTCTGATGCATATAATAATACTGAAGTATTTGATATACAATAATACAATAATTTGGTATATAATAATACTGAAAGATTAAAGTTTGAATTCGAAATTCGTAGTTTTTGCCTAAATTCAAACATTCCGTTGGTGCAAAAATTGATGGTAAAATTTTATATTATAAGTCTTCAGATTCGTATTTTATTTTATCAGTCTAAAAGCAGTGTTGTTCAAAATCATCCGTTTTCGTAATTATTCGATTACACTGAATTTATGATGCAAGTCACCGGCGACCCTTAGCACAACGCGTTAATTATGCAAAATAACGAAAGAAAAGTTGAAAGTAAAAGGCTAAATGGTTGAACTCAAGATATGCAATTGGATTTATAGCTTGCCGTGGTACGCAAAGTCGTTTTCGCTGTTACAATCAACGTGTTAAAGCTCGAAATTAAATGACCTCGTTAAATGGCCGTTTCCTGCTTCGGAATTTACTTTGCGAGGAAAGCTAGGAACACTCTTTATTTACTGTAATTGCTGATATAAGAAAGAATGCGCAAAATCGTATAATTCCTTCAGGTTTTATACTTCAACACGTTGATCGGTGGTCATACCGGTGCTGCAAATTCAATTAAATTAATTCTGTACAGAAAAAATAAACGAAAGGAAGGCTACTAACGTTGACAATGATAATTAACGGATTAAAAGAGGAAATTGAAAGAGTACTCTTGTTCTTAATGTATTATATCGTGTGTGACCAGAAACGTCACTTTTCACTGCGACAACGTGTTAACAAATATTCACAATTTCATGATGAAAGATTGCGTACTTCAATATAAATAACCTTGATGCCAAAATCCACTAGAATTCACATAATTACTCATTACAATCATTCACTCTAAACTTTGTTACATCTACTCAAGTATCAGTTCATAAAAAATTGATTCTGATGGCATTGTGCCATGAACAATTTGACTTCGTGAAGTGTGGAAGGGTGGAAGCTATTGAAGTTAGTTCTGGGGTTAAACTAGAGTGATTGCAGCGACGACGTGAAAAGAACATGGGGGAATATCTCAAGGGAGAGGGCATATTAGTGCCTCGTGCACACAGCTATCGCCATTTTTAATGCAGAGATGGCGTTTCAGCGAAGGAATAATAGCAAATACCTGCTATTCATTTAGTTGCTAACATGACCAAACGACCCTGTACAGATTATGACCCTGTACATGTATAGCCACAGTATTCTGTTCAATATTCGTGTGGACTCTGTATTAGGCTTTCAATGAGAACACTTGTACATCCATATTGGATTATTACACAATAGCTTATTTTGAAACGTATTCAGTGTTCAATACCTGATGGTTTGTATAGCTATTGCAATCTTTTGTATAAGGATCTACAATTTCAGAAATGATGTATAATTTCAATAAATATACATGTGTATATACTCTAATTTAAAGTTGTACATGCTAGTGGACTAATAATTAAATGAATAAATGAACTTCCTTTAAATTTCACTTGTCAGGAGTATACTTAAAAGTTTAATCAAAACACACCGCATAGTAGGACCATTATCATTTCCCTAAGTATACAGTGTCTCGCGGTAAACGACTATGGTCGTTCGCAGCAGCAAAAGGGTTAATGCAGCAATCTCGACTGTGACTGATGTTACACGCAATCAAGGAACAGCCTTTCGCTTTTCATTCCCCACCGGATACGTACTTGCTATACATCGTGCGCGAAATTGCTGGACTTATACGTTCCGCCCAATCTATTTCACGCCGTGAAATTTACTTTGCAGCTTATTGCTTGATACCAGAGATGGAAATGTAGCCGCGCCTTTGTGTACTACCCGTGTGGTTGCTACTTACCGCCGATTAGCACTTCGTGCCGAAGTGAAAGAAACGGGTCACAAGGTTGCATTAATACTCGACTTTCAAAAGAATAATTTCAACGATTAGTAGGATAGTTTGATGAAGTCGCTGATGACCTCGCGTATTTAACCTCTTTCGCTTAACCTACAATTTTCTAGACAGTTGCGTCATTATCGATACCATCAGAAATTACGAAAGTTCAAATGTGAAGAATTTACATATAAAATCCTTGGTTATCAACTTTCAGTTGAGGTTCAAAATTGCGTAGAAAAATCTCGTTTGTCACATTTGACTGCAGTGTGGATACTATATTGTACAAGAGCTTATGACGGGGTCAGATTTGACCGTGTCAGTATTTCATAAAGTTTTATAGATAGGAATTTTAACAAAACACTGTAAGACAGTTTATGTAAATTCAATCTTATTATGTACTTTTTTGTATAGACTCAAGAACCGATTTGTAACTTGGTCGAAAATGAAATTTGTGGATTTTGATAAATTAGTTCCATATGAAGTTTCGATTATTTTTCATCGACCACCGAACAAATGGAGAAGCAACCAATCTTAGTTGTTTGCCAGAGATATTGAACGGGCATGTTCTTTTTGCGAACTATCCAGGGACGTTTACCTTAAATAAAAAGTATCAGGCTGTTTGATTAAAAGTTCTCCGTAAAAAGGATTCATTTAAATGGAGCACAGAATTTCAGTCGGATATCTAGGAAAAACGATGGGGATGCTGAACATTCGAAAGCATCCTTTTATTCCCCGGGAGCAGCTAATTTACCGTTATCAATAATCATGGTTCAGTATTTAATGTTGTCGTTTCTTTGTGCTTTTTTCAGGACGGCAATCGAGGAACCTGGAGATATTGGGGCAAATATCGGGACACCATCACGGAACGCAGTATGCATCGGAAAATTATAAAAACAGTGAGTTATTTGTCGTATTTATTCTTTGGTAGAAGAATTTTGTAATTAGGGATTTAGGAGTTTAGGTATATTAGGTTTGAGGGATTTGGGGACTTAGGAATTTTGGAATTTGGAGATTTGGGGATTTTTGGATTTTGGGATTTAAGAAGTTAGGAATTTAGGGATTTAAGGATTTTGGAGTTTAGACATTTAGAAATTTAGAAATTTAGAAATTTAGAAATTTAGAAATTGGGAAATTAGAAAATTAGAAAATTAGGAATTAGGAAATTAGGAAATTAGGAATTTAGGGATTTAGAGATTTGGAAATTTAGAAATTTGACAATATAAAAATTTTAAAAATTAAAAATTTTCAAGTTTGAGAATTTGGTAATTTTGAAAATTGGGGGTTTGGGAAATTTGTAATGTAAGAATTTTCTAATTCTTGAAATTTAAAATATTAAAAATTCGAAAATTCAGAAACCTCAAGTATTAGAAATTTAGGAAATTATGGAACTAAAAGAATAAAAGAACTAGAAGAATTAAATACTAGAAAATGTAAGAATTGAAAAGTTGAAAAAAAAATTAAGAAAACCTAAAATAAAAAATTATAAAACTAGATTACATAACTACAAAATTAAAAAGTTTCCAAATCATAAAATTAACTAACCTGCAAGCAACATAAAACACAACATAACCTCAGTCTCCATCTTCAAATTTTTATTTCAGTAAAATTACCAACATTTTTTATTAGTTTCATTATACGTACCAGTCGAAATAAAAAGAAATCCGTCTCTGCTCAAATCATTTTTATTTTCTGACACTTTCCATTATATTTCATTTCCATGACAAAATTCGCAACTCCAGTTATTAGTTCATTAGTAATAAAATCATAAAATTCGGTGAATCTTAAAAAAAACACCTTAGAATTTTACGTCGAAATTATTACTCATTTAGTATATAGCGACACAAAGCAGCTGCTGAATATTCTGTGAAATTTCTAATTAGACTCGATGGCTTTATGAGTTTATTGTTGCGTCGCGGCGTCCATTGTTGTATATATATACCTTCATAAAAGGAGAAGTGGGTTGAACTTGCTTAACACTTTAATAGCCGGTATCGCGTATTCGTGACTGTGACGAGTAATTTTTCACGTCATTATGCCTTATCTTAGTTTTATCTACTGCATAACGTATTAATTACTATTCGAAAGTAGGCCATTTTTTGTTCTTGCTTTGACAGCCACGTGCACGGTTTTTATGCGGGTATAGAAATAAAATATGCAGAATGCTCATTTTGCTTTTTATTTCAAATGTTTCAGAGTGTGTTTTATGTTTGCATATGGGGAATTGTATATTATATACTATCGAATGTAGATACTCGAAAATTGTTAATTGTACTGTCATTTTCGTATTCATAATTATGCAAGTTTTCCAGTTTTTAAATGTCAGACTTTCTATGTTATATTTTCAAATGTAGATTTTTATATTTTATCATTTTCATAGTTCTAATGTGTTGAGTTTTCAAGCCTCAAAAATTTAAATATACAAATCCTCAAATTTCTTACAAAACTTACTTCCCACAACCTCAACTACGCAAAAATTAAATTTCTAGATATTTTAAACACTTCAAAAATTTCCAAAGTTCCAAAAATTCACAAATCTCCTGAAGAACTGAATTTTTAAATCTCATATTTCTTAAAAAATGGAAATAGTCTTCGAAATTTTTAGACATCTAGAAAAACTAAATTTCAAAACCCCATCTTTGTAATTTGCCAAATTTTCAAATTCCTAAATTCTCCAATTCCCAAATTTTCAAATTCCTAAATTCCCAAATCCCCAAATCCCCAAATTTCCAAATCCCCAATTTTCAAAAATCCAATCAACAATTACAATTTCATTCTTGATCAAAAAATTCTAATTATGACTCAAGTGTCAGTTATAAATCACTGAATGATCAATTAAGCTAAATTATAAATTAATTACCTAAAGCCCTAAACTTATGTCGAAGAATAATCATCCATAAAATTGTTGACGAATAAAAGCTGTGAATTATATATTCAATTAAATATCTGTGCATATTGCAATCAAATATAAATTAAAAATTGACAATTAATCACCTAGCCAAATACCAAATATAATAACATTAATTTACTACTCATAATTAAGGATTGCAGGAATACCTGTTGCTTGTAATCCAACAAGTTTTCTGAATGCAGTACAGCGTAACATGATATCACAATATTTTTATGTAAATTCCAAGTATGGTGCATGAAATCCATCAAAATTCATATTTTTCATTAAATTCCTTACACAGCACAGAGAAGATGAACAAATTCAATTTTTTATAATACGTGTTTGTTAAAAGATTAAATCGTAAAATTAAATTAAAATTTTATTGGATATTATTGTTTTATAAATTTTTGCACAAATGGTTAAAAAATTCATTTTTTGATGATACATTTTTGTTGAGTAATTTACTCTAATTTTATTCAAAATAGGCATTAGTCAAATTTTATTTAAGACCCACAAATTTCTCAAATTTTATTCAAAACACACATTAGTCAAATTTTGTTTCAGACACACCAATTTCTCCAATTTGATTAAAAATACAATCACTCAAATTTTATTTAAGGCCTACAAATTTCTCAAATTTTATTCAAAACACACATTAGTCAAATTTTGTTTCAGACACACCAATTTCTCAAATTTTATTCACAACCCAGATTAGTCAAATTTTGTTTAAAACACAAATTTCTCAAATTTTGTTCAAAACACAATTACTCAAATTTTATTAAAGACCCGCTATCTGAAATTTTATTCGAAACATGTATTACTGAAATTAAAGCATAATTACACAAATTTTGTTCAAAGTTCATCCATCATGAATTTCGAATATCGATTAAAACTTCATTCGTAATTTCTATTTATTCCTGTATTTTGTCTGTCGCAAAAATTGACATAATTCATGAACCAACAATACAAGCAATCAATATTTAGTTAATCAAAACGTATAATATGAGAAGCTTTCGTCAAGCATTTGCATAGCTCTGTCCGTGCAGTCGATCATTTGTATTCCAAATCCGAAACACTGTCTATAGCACTCTTTTCAAAGGGAAATAACCAAAACGACGGATCAAACACGGCTGGTGTTGTAAACCCCACTGTCAGTTACAGTGGAACACCGAATGTTTGACCTAAAATACGTGTTGTTGTAACTAATCGATTCTATTCTATTTGTGTAAAAGGTACAGTATTATTCCCGGAAGTTGAATAGGTCAATGACTGCAGTATTCGTTGCGGATCGAGTTCGTTTATCGTATCTCGCAAATCTTCGTGGATCAATCGAAACAACACTGAAAACTTGTAAAATCCTGTGAATACTTTAACCATGGAGTTACATTTTCTGTTTTAAAATTGGATATTTTCACATTTATAGGTAATACTCCTTTTGGTACTTGGCCATGTTCCATGTAACTTTCATTTTCAATTTCATTTTGAATATTTGAAAACTTGCAACCTTATTCCTATACTTAATTATTTTAAAATTTGCCATTTTAGCACACACCTATTTCTATACTTAATTATTTTAAAATTTACAACTCGAATACACCCCTGTTCCTATATTTAATTATCCTAAAATTTGCCATTTGAACACACCCCTATTCCTATATTTAATAATCTAAAAATTTGCAACTCGAATACACCCCTATTCCTATCCTCAATTCTCTAAAAATTTGCCATTTTCATTCACCCCTATTCCTATCCTCAATTCTCTAAAAATTTGCAACTCGAATACACCTCTATTCCTATATTTAATTATCCTAAAATTTGCCATTTGAACACACCCCTATTCCTATACTTAATAACCTAAAAATTTGCAACTCGAATACACCCCTATTCCTATATTTAATTATCCTAAAATTTGCCATTTGAACACACCCCTATTCCTATACTTAATAACCTAAAAATTTGCAACTCGAATACACCCCTATTCCTATCTTCAATTCTCTAAAAATTTGCCATTTTCATTCACCCCCATTCCTATCCTCAATTCTCTAAAAATTTGCAACTCGAATACACCTCTATTCTTATATTTAATTATCCTAATATTTGCCATTTGAACACACCCCTATTCCTATACTTAATAACCTAAAAATTTGCAACTCGAATACACACCCCTAAATTTTATAAAAATTTGTAAACTTGCACGTACTCTAATTTATGAATAATTGAATATTTATCTATCATACGTATAACATACATGTTTAATATTTCAATCTGTGCAACTGTTACCCAACCGTATAAAAAGTATTCAAATTTTTTGAAGCTTATTGTTAGAACCCATTTCAGAGTACACACAGCGAACCTTTCTCTTGTTTACAAAACTTATTTTTTCCGAATCTGATGGATTGCCTCGCCATTCTATGCTTTCGGGACAGCTTTGAATGCAGCTGCTCCACTGACAATGAGCTCAAACGCCATTCATTCCATTCCTCCACATTTTTTTCCCTCTGATGCCAATTTTTATTTACAATTTTTCAAAAATCTTTCGTGAAGATTACTTTTGAATGGCAGGTTTAATTATTTTTTTTTAATAATAAACAGTATTGATTATATTATGTAACTTTATTTTACTATTACTGTAAATTATCATCTCTGTGAATTACTAAAATTTCTGTTATAAATTTGTATTATTTAGTTCTAGTCGATGTACATAAAATTTTTGATCAAATATTAAATGTTATATTGAGTATTAAATATTATATTAAACATTAAATATTAAATTAAATGTTAAAGTAAATATAAAATATTCTATCAAATATGATATATTAAATATATGTAAAATGTTAAATGTGGAGAGCCAAAAATATAAAACATCATAACATTTCACTTTCTACGCCAAAAAACTTAAAAAATTACGTGTAAACTAACAGTTATTGTTACAATAAATTATTTCATAAAATATATATGTATCTATTGATATAATAATGCTTCACTTTACTATATACTATATTTACTATTTAATTCATACATCGAATTAAAAATTGATTGTAACATACGTGTACTAAAAAATTGCATCGTAAAAATTTGCATTATAAAATTTCTCAAAGATATTTATGAAAAGAACAACTAATCCATTTCCCATCTTCGGAAAAGAAATAAATAACGGTGGGTATACTAATGAAAAAGTTATGCTCAGACCCAGCAATTTTCCGCAACAATATCGAATTTATTCTCCCTTTTTCCCAGACGCCACAACCGTATCCCTATATTTTCCGCAGCTCGCAATTTGAAAGATCATTCAAACTGATTGGAAATGTCTCGGAGCTGTCGATAAACGTTATGAATTCGAAGTTAGAAGTGCAGGCTGAAACAAAGTGGCATGTCAATTATGCTGCTTCGCGAGGACTGTCTTCAATTTTTCCGTCGTCTCCCAAGAGATGTCCGCAGTTGCTTCACCGGTTTTCTCCTCTCCGGTCTTCTCCATTATTCGTCGCACATTTTTTCCACCCCTCGGAAAGGGAACATCTTTCTTTCGTTCTTTCCATTTCCACGTTTTCCCGTCAACCGCGAGCGACTAATCAACGGCAATGCTGCACGAGGAATCCCACGATATGACCAATTTCGCTCGAAGGGAACGAAAAGAGAGGAAGAGTTCATATATTCCGCGTTAAGCCGACATTTTCTACCCTCGAATTCCCTCTGATAATGGGCTTCGACTTGATTCTCGAACCTCGCCACCATTTTCCAACAATTTCCGACCTTTACGATCGCTGCCCAACGATTTAATAATTTTATTATTGGATGTTACCTGCGGTTAAATCCGGATGGGATAATTGAAATGCTTTAGCACCTTTCCGAGATCTTTCATTTTTAAGAATTGATAGAAATCCGAGGAGCGATGAAGGTGTATCTTGCTATGTCATCCACATGTGACGTTTTAATTTTTAGTTGATTTTATCAACTGCATTATTTTAAGAATTTGTTCAGAAACCTAATTGGTAGATGTGACATCAAGGTTGTAAAATGAGTGTCTTGGTTTGAATATAATGAAAAGTGATCGAGATTAATACTTTTACATATGCATGACATATATGAACACATATTGCTATACAAACCTAACATCTATATTATCACAAAATTTGTTTACTTTCCTAACTCAAAATGTTTGTAAATACTTGAAATTGTGGATAGTAAATAGATGAAAATATTGTAAACATTTGGTAAGATTTGTTAAAGATAAAAATATTATCTAATGAAATTATTTGTCGCTTCAGTGTAGCAGTTAACGTGATAAAGGAAATGGTGAATGTTAAAAGTAGTTGATTATAGTGATTGAACAGAATACTTTATTTTTATAGAAAAGAAATGTTGAATTTGTTTGTGGTTGTTAAGTGTAATAGCGAAAGAAGATATTTTATAAAATATATTGTGGACATTTTTATTTTACGTAATACTGTTGAAAGTAATGCTTTTATATACGAAATTTGAAAATTTGTAAATTTAAAATTTGAGACAATCAAATTTTATTATAAATTTTATTTGTGGACTTGAAATTTGAAAATTTGTAGAGTGTGGAAGATTGAGAATTGCCAAATTTGTGGAATTAGAGATTTATAAATTGAGTAATTTGCAATTTGAGGATTTGAAAACTTATTCTGAAAATTTGAATTTGGAAATTTGGAAATTTAGGAATTTGGTGATATGATAATTTAGGAATTTAGTGATATGGGAATTAGGAAATATAGAAATTGTCAAATTTGGAAATTTTTAAATGCAGTCATTTTTAAGTTAGTGATTCAGAAATTTGGGAATTTGGGAATTTGGGATTTGGGGGTTTTGGGAATTGGGGGACTTGGAAATTTGGGAGTTTGGAAATTTGGGAACTTGGAAATTTGGAAATTTGGAAGTATAGAAATTTGAGAGTTTGGAAATTTGGAAATTTAGGAGTCTAGAAATTTGGAAATTTGAGAGTTTGGAAATTAGGAAATTTGGGAGTCTAGAAATTTGGAAATTTGGGAGTTGGAAATTTGGAAATTTGGAAATTTGGAAGTATAGAAATTTGAGAGTTTGGAAATTTGGAAATTTGGGAGTCTAGAAATTTGGAAATTTGGAAATTTGGGAGTCTAGAAATTTGGAAATTTGGGAGTTGGAAATTTGGAAATTCGGGAACTTGAAAATTTGGAAATTTGGAAGTATAGAAATTTGAGAGTTTGGAAATTTGGAAATTTGGGAGTCTAGAAATTTGGAAATTTGGGAGTTTGGAAATTTGGAAATTTGAAAGTTTGGAAACTTGAAAATTTGGAAATATGGAAATTACCGATGTGAAAGCACAATAATGTCCACCAATGAAATATTGATAACAATATACTACACGAGTGCTAACTACGAGAATCATGAAATATTGACACTACATAATTGATCGAAGGTTTCTATTACCAATTAACGTTGCCAAGTTCATCTAAATACTGTCACATCGTTCAATGCTCGAATGTAACCGAATAATTAATACGTTTCAAAGATATACATTCGTTCCACTACACCAGTAGGTGTTAATTAATAACACCACGCGTAAGTAGTTCACGACACTGACAGGACTTAATTACAATTTTTTTTCACGAGTTGCAAGGAAATTTTCATTCACGCTGCTATGAAATTTCTTCTTTAAATCGATGAACTGAATAATATTCTTATTAGCCGCCTATTTCGCCTTTCATTTCGCTTATTATAACACAATTTCCAGTAACGTGTATCAGTTTGGTATGCTTTAAATGACGTACCTATTGAAACTCTAAGATGACAGAAATGTCAATATCGTTGGCGTTTCCTCTTTGCGAAGGAAATTAAAAACGACTCCTTATATTGCAATATTCTTTCACGATGTAGGTAGATAAAAGTGTGTTTTAGAGCGTAGAAAAGGAGTTAACCTTTAAAGGGTTGTCGTAGATCAAATTTCATCTTATACGAATTATTTGCTGTCACTGTGAATTTTATTTAATGTATAATAACGAAATATTTTACTTTTTATTGTTATTGTTGAAATCTTTTTACTGTTACTGTTTGCATTTTTTTGATTTTTACTGTTTTTGTTGGGATTTTGTTATTTCTTACTGTTACTGTTGAGAATTTTTTCCTTCTTGTTGTCATTGTTGAAATTTTTCTGTTTTTTATTGTTCTCGCTCTTTGCTGTTCTTGTTGAGAGTTTTTTGACACTTTACTGATATTATCGAGATTTTTTTGCTTCTTTACTGTTACTGTTGACATTTTTTTGCTTTTTACTGTTATTGTTGAGATTCTGTGACTTTTTACTGTTGAGATTTTTTTACTCTTAGCTGTTATTGTTGACATTTTTTTGCTTTATACTGCTTTATTGTGGTTTCTTTACTTCCTGTTGTTATTATTGAAATTTTGTTGTTTTTTGCTGTTATTGTGGAGATTTTTTAGCTCTTTACTGTTATTGCTGAGAGTTTTTTGGCTCTTTACTGTTATTGTTGACATTTTTTTGCTTTTTACTGCTTTATTGTAGTTTCTTTACTTCCTGCTGTTATTATTGAGATCTTTTTATTTTTTGCTGTTATTGTAGAGATTTTTCTGCTCTTTACTGTTACTGTTGACATTTTTTGCTGTTTACTGTTTTTATTGAGATGTTTTTCTTCTTACTGTTATTATTGAAATTCTTCTGCTTTTTACTGTTATTATGGAGATCTTTTTACTTCTTACTGTCATTGCTGAAATTTTATTGATCTTTACTGTTATTGTTGACATTTTTTACTTTTTACTGTTATTGCAAAGATTTGTTTGTCTCTTGCTACTGTTGTGATTTTGTTGCTTTCTATGGTTATGCTTTAGTTTGTTTTTGCTTCTTATTGTTATTGTTGTGATGTAAAATACGAGAGTGAATGAAAGTTCTATTAAGGTTTTTATTAAATCTTTTGACAATCGCTTCTGAAGGTTTTCAGGAAAAGGAATAATTTGTTGTAATGAAATATTCATACGTTTTTGTAATGAGCAGTAAATCAGCGATGCAATAGACGAGAATATACTAATTAACATTGTTCTCTTTTTAACTTAATCCTGAGTTTTCGCTCGCTCAGTCGGAATTTGGGTTACAGGTTCGATCAATACGCCGCATAAAATATGTGTTGCAAACGATGTTTCGTTTTCGTCATTCAAAAATACACTGTTTTCATCTCTGTTAAAGTTTAGTGAAACTGTTTGTGTATTCGATTGTTGTATCTTTGGAGTATACAAATATAACGATACTCTAACGATCAAAATTTGGATCTTTGAGTACAATACTCGAATTTGAGGTAAGAATTCGAATTTCTACATATTTTGCTTTTAAATACTTAAATATTAAAATTTGAAGCTTCTGACTTGTCCAATTTTTAGTATTTAGTTATTCAGATTTTGTATCTACGAATATTCAAATTTCAAATCTGTAAACATTCAAATTTCAAATTTACAGATACTCAGGATTCTTGAAATCCCACATTTTCATCTCGAAATTTCAAACTTCTCAATTCCCAAACTCCTATGGCTTAGTGTTCTCAAGATTGAAATCTTAAAATTTCCAAATACACAAATCTGCAAATTCCCAAATTCCCAAATTCCCAAATTTGCAAATTCTCAAATTTTTTAATCACGAAATTGAAAATTACTGCATGTATAAATTTCCATTTAATTTAAATTTGTAACATTTCAAATTTGTCAACTCTCCGAATCTCAAACTTCTCAATTTTCAAATTGCCAAATTCCTACAACACCGCACTATATCATTTCATAATAAATACGTAAAAAACTAATGAAAGAAAACCTGACAGAATGTAAACTTCTGTGCACTCCGCCAGTAAATCAAAGTAGATACCGTTGTAGTTAGAGACCTTTTTAATTATTCCCATGCAACTCTGTCCCATGGAACATGGTTACATGACAAACGTGATTATAATTCTGTTTTTTGCATCATTCTTTAGTTAGACAAAGTGGAATAAAATTTAGAAGATACCGGTGCACGAATATTACCACAACAATGAGGCTTTGACGATATTTGCTGTGGAACAAAAGGGAGCTTTTTAATTACTATGCCGTATACACCGTTGTTTCTCATCGTATAGAAAAGACGCTAATAGGATTTGTGAATTTATAAGTCACACCTGGTAATTTGGGAACTTTTATCGCGTAAACTGTGTTTGCAATTTTACTTGTTACGAGCTTATAATTGTCAGACGTAGTACGTGGGTGTACAAAATATATTCTAATTATAATATAAGTAATTTTAAATATACACTGCTGCAATTAATGCATCGTACACATAATTATACTCAACAGTATGATTATTTATAAAATTAAATTACGTACATTTTAAATATTAAATTATTACACTATAGAGATGCTACTTTTCTGTTAGTTTTATTATTCTTTTATACTTGATTAAGGTAGGTTTATTTAAGTCAAGAAATTTTTCTCATATTTGTAGATCGTAAGTTTATGTCGCCATTGCTGATTAGTACCATATTTCACCGCATGGTGCGCATGAATTCAGTTAGTATATACATATCGACAGAAATTTAGAAACAAGGCAATCATACAAAATTTTTGTCACATCCCTTGTTTTTTACTTCTTCATTCTATTATATGAACAAAATATAAGAAATATGTCATTTTTACAGTAAATGTATAAATACAGTAAATGAATAAAATTGCATCTAATTGTACCAGTTAAGAACAGAACCACCTAACATTAAATTTTTTAACAATTCCTCCACTTTTATTAACCAAAAAAAATTGTACAAATATATTCTGATTGTACCAGTTAAGGACAGAAGCATGTAAAATTAAATTTGTTAACAAGTACCGAACAAAAATGCATCTAATTGCACCAGTTAAGAACAGAACCACCTAACATAAAATTTTTGAACAATTCCTTCACTTTTATTAACCAAAAAAAAATGTACAAATATATTCTGATTGTACGAGTTAAGAACAGAAACATCTAAAACTAAATTTGTTAACAAGTACCGAACAAAAATGCATCTAATTGCACCAGTTAAGAACAGAACCACCTAACATTAAATTTTTTAACAATTCCTTCACTTTTATTAACCAAAAAAAATTGTACAAATATATTCTGATTGTACCAGTTAAGAACAGAAGCATGTAAAATTAAATTTGTTAACAAGTACCAAACAAAAATGCATCTAATTGCACCAGTTAAGAACAGAACCACCTAACATTAAATTTTTGAACGATTCCTTCACTTTTATTAACCAAAAAAAATTGTACAAATATATTCTGATTGTACCAGTTAAGAACAGAAGCATGTAAAATTAAATTTGTTAACAAGTACCGAACAAAAATGCATCTAATTGCACCAGTTAAGAACAGAACCACCTAACATAAAATTTTTGAACAATTCCTCCACTTTTATTAACCAAAAAAAATTGTACAAATATATTCTGATTGTACCAGTTAAAAACAGAAACATCTAAAACTAAATTTGTTAACAAGTACCGAACAAAAATGCATCTAATTTCCCCAGTTAATAACAGAACCACCTAACATTAAATTTTTTAACAATTCCTCCACTTTTATTAACCAAAAAAAATTGTACAAATATATTCTGATTGTACCAGTTAAGAACAGAAGCATCTAAAATTAAATTTGTTAACAAGTACCGAACAAAAATGCATCTAATTGCACCAGTTAAGAACAGAACCACCTAACATAAAATTTTTGAACAAGTACCGAATAAAAATGCAATCCCTCGTCTAAGAAGTAAAAGACCATGGTCGAACCAGTCAATTATTATTTATGTCGCTAGCAGTGACCGCGGCAATAAATCTCTCTCGAAATAAAATATTACTGAAACGTCGTTAATTCAACATATGATAGCATGATCTGCATACAGAATTGTCGTCGCCATTGCGTTTTCATAACGCCAATACAGCCTAGGTATTGTTAATAACCTATTGACGATTCGTGCAGTCGCGTATCATCGAGGATGGTTTATGTATTTCCAGCCAGGCAAAATAAATAAAACGGAATGCAAACAATGGACCATAGATCGGGATCGCGTTGGGATTGATACTTTATTGACGTGTCACCTGAGCAAATTCGCCCCCGGTTCGAATTCGCGTTGTGATTCGACAAATAACGCGAATGATCGCCGTGTCCATTATACCGAGGCCGATTCGCCGGTTTGCAATCAAAGATGAAGGAACCGTGATAAGGTAGAGAATTAAGGAGGAATACAGAAAAGACCACGTTTGAATCTTAAAGTAACCAACAGGATCGTGGTAAGACGCGTTTCGTAGACGAAGTGGCTGAGCGCTGTCCTGAATATGAATGAGTTCCTCGGGTTGATATTCCGAAACGCGAAATAAAATAATTTCCTTCTTCGCTGTGCTTTGCTGTTTCGGGCTTTGCACCCCCGACAAAAAACAGGAGAGTGAAAAGCTCGAAAAGTGACTCAGATCTTTTTAACATTTTCTTTCTGAAATTCGACATTCTGGTTAAATACTTGGACTTATTTGTGAAATTGGAGAAATTTAAGTATCTTTGTTGCGACACTGATTTATGTGGATTTGTCACATTTTATTGCATGTGTGCTACATATGTGAAATAATCAAATGAAAATGAGTCTTGTCTATTCTAATTATGGTCTTTTATTTCAAAATATAATTCTGCTATCTTTCAATATTTCACAATTTTTCGTTTAGTAGATTAATTTGCGATTTTATATCACTTCTAAGAACTGAAAGATGGAATTTTATAAAATTGTAAGGTTGAAGATTAAATTGATTATTGTATAATTAATCTTGGTATTAGGCTTTTTATGCCTCTATCATTCTCATTTATTTCAGTACATTTCATAATGTGTAATAATTTAAATTTTAGTCATTGTAAAGGAATTTTTGAAATGAAGTTTTAAGGCTTCTTTTTAAAAATTTTTTCTCCAATATCCACGAGATAATAAATGTTCTCGAATTTCTTGAAATTTTCCCGAATTTTGATTAAACTTTTATAAAGTATAAAATATGTATTTTAGAAAAATTCTGAGATCGTAAAATTTTATGTAAAATATAAAATAATATATACGCAGAGTAAATAATAAACAATAATTTCAATGAAATTGTAAGTACCAGTAATTCTAGTTTTAAATATCAGCAAAACGATCCTTATATTGCAATAAAACACGTAAAGGTTAAAACGTCCATGCAACAACCAGACAGGCACTCGAAATCTCGAATAAACAAACTTGTAGTTCAGAAAACATGGTGCACTCGTTCCAACCTAAAAATACCTGAACTACCATTGAAAGGGTACGATTTCGAAAATATTTGGCAGAGAAAATCCCTTGAAAGAACCCTAGTTGATAGAAAAAAAAAAAATATAAGTTCAAATCCATAAATGGACCATCAATGGCCGAAACGTTGAAAAATATTGATTGGCAAACAACTTTTAGTAGAAAAAGAAGATAATGGAACCCTTTTATTTCACGTGAATGAAGATTCTGAAAACTGTAATGAAAGGCATATCATAGTCAATATGTGAGCTACATATTGTTTTGTATTAAATAAAAGATTCTTTATTCTAATTTACAAAATTTGTGATTTTTTAAAATCTACGATTGACGAAGATCAATCAGTATGCATGTTAATTTATATTTTGTCGCTTGTTTTCTTATTATAATATTTAATCTCCTATGATTTGTTCGGAGCATCAGACAGAACTAGTGACAGCTGCAATATTAAAACACATAAAGAAAGTTGAAATGTTATGATTATTTGGTACTATGCAATCGTCTATGCAAATTATAATTGGACCTGATCTTCAAATTGAAGTGTTTGAAAGGGTATGACGGGTGCGTCAGTCAGAACTAATCAGAGCTGCAATATTAAAACAGATAAAAGGGGTTGAAATGTTATATCAATCTGGTACTATGCAATCGTCTATGCAAATTATAATTGGACCTGATCTTCAAATTGAAGTGTTTGAAAGGGTATGACGCACCGGGTGCGTCAGTCAGAACTAATCAAAGCTGCAATATTAAAACAGATAAAGCAAGTTGAAATGTTATGTCAGTCTGGTACTATGTAATCGCCTATGCAAATTACAATTGGACTTGAACTTCAAATTGAAGCGTATTAAAGGGTATGACGCACCGGGTGCGTCAGTCAAAACTAATCACAGCTACAATATTGAAACAGATAAAGAAAGTTGAAATGTTATGTTAATCTGGAATTATGCAATCGCCTATGCAAATTACGATTGGACTTGAACCTCAAATTGAAGCGTATGAAAGCGTATGACGCACCGGGTGCGTCAGTCAGTAACTAATTATAGCTACAATATTAAAACAAAAAAAGTTGAAATGTTATGTCAATATTATGCAATAGTCTATGCAAATTATAATTGGATCTCCAAATTGAAGAGTATTAAAAATTCGAGTAGAATCACAGTGCGTCCTGAGTGCGTCACGAGTCAGACTCAAAATAGCGCAAGAATTAATAAAGAACCTGATTTTCAAATCCTCTCAATTAATAAAGTACCTAATTTTCAACTCCTCTCAAAATAGCTGAATTCACAGATTTCTTAAATTATGAATTTTCAAGCTTTTCAAATTTCCAAATTTCTGTGTCCTTTAAAATTATTCGATTTTGATATTTTCAAGTTGATAAATTCGGAAATATAAAAATTGGAAAAATTACGAATTTCGAAAGTTTCGTATTAAGAAACTGATTAAAACAAATTTCGAAGCGCTACACCTCTCTGTATATTGCAGCTCTCTCTAACTCGATCTCTCTGTAACTCAACATTCGACCACACGGTCAAATATAAAATATCCTGAAAATATTCAATGAATTTTGTTTTAAGATGTGCAGGAAATGTAATTAAATAGTTTTTAACAGGAATTTGTAGTGCAAGCCTTTCAACCGGTTTTATCGAAAATCGCTGGAATACGTGGGTACGAAATGCATTATTAGGTCCATTAGGTGTTTCTTGTTGGACAGAAGCTGCGTCCCAGGAGCGGGAGCACAAAATAGCAGGGAAATTCGTGGGAATGACGAGCGGCAGTTGGTAGCAAGCGGTGAATAGTTAGTAAACGTTAAGTACAGAGCAGTGTATCGGCGCGTGGAGTACGTACATACGTATCGAATTCTACGTTTCGAACCTCATGCTCCTGCCCCTCGACCCTGAATATCACATTTAAATGGAACTTATTTACTCGCCGGCTAAAGTGACAAGTCCTGTTACTCCTGCGGCGAAGAACATACCATTCTCGTTTCCTTTAACTTCGCTCTAAAGTGTTATTTCCTGCCTCTATTATCCACTTCTCACGCCTGCTATCTGGTTTCCCTCTATTTATGCCCGTTTTGTTTACACATACTAATCGGATGAGGGAGCCTAACCTAACCTTTCTACGATAGTAACTGTTCAACTTTTCTCTACTGTAGAATTATTGGTGATATATTGATCTTAGATGTGTACGATTATTTTGAAATTATTTTCATTTTTAGTTGGACTCGTTTGTGCAGACTGTAGGATTAGGGAAATTATGGTTATAATTGGGAAAATGATTAGAAGTTGCAATTAGGGAAAGGAGTTCTTTGAGTTGAAACATTTTTGTTTGGAAATTAGATGATTTTTAAATTTTTAGAATTTTGGAATTTGAGGAACTTTCTGTACTTAATTCACACTTTAGGTATGGTGATTATAATAGTCTTCTACATATATAAAATTAATAAGTCCTTAATAAATATGAATTCCACTAATTTAAGAGCTAAAATCTAGGGATGTGCAACTTGAAAGTCATAAGAAATTAAAAATTATTTTGTTTAAACGCAGTACACTCCAATAATAATTGGCAAACCTTTGTTATTCCAATGGAATAAAGAAGTGGTACAAACTGCAAAACATCGAAATTGGTGAGCCAGGGATAGCCTCCGGTGCGCTTTTAGAAATAATGAGGAACGCTTTCCTTCTTCCACTTCCTTTTCTCTCCCCTATTTTCTTTTTATCTAGCCTCCCTCGCCTCGTTGGGCTTTCATTTATTGCCTGATTTATCGCCACCGCTCCAGTGCGGCGAATATATTTTATCTCCGTCGAATTTGATCCTGAAATACGGCGTCGCAGGAGTAGTCGAGAACACATCGGGTTCTGTAGGAGAGAATTTATGCAAAGACCCTTAAACGTGCGGCGCTCCTAAGGAATTATCAATATGCAATTAGCGGCAGATCTTTCGATAACTTTTATCTTGCTAATTTTAATAAACTTAGCATATGTCCAAGATGGGTATCGAGTAATTATACGATGTCGGACAACGTGAATCTTCGAGGATAAAACTTTTAGGTTATGTTCGGACAGAAAAGTTGCCTTAGGAAAATATTAGCTTGATATCGTAGTAAATAAACATTCTAAATACTTTTACAATTAAAATAACCCATAATTGTCACAGTGAAAAATTATTGAAAATACCTTTTACCTTTTAATTTATGGAAATTCTTAAGATTAAAAATTTTCTAGTATGATTTTCTAGAGAACTTTTTTATAATGAAACGTAATTTAATATAAAGAATTTTTTGTCTACTTATCTTAATACTCTTTCCGATTAATTATAAATATATGCAGGAGGTATGTAATAATTTATATAAGATAGTAAAAGAAATTAGAAAGTAAGAATGAAGATGGAGAATTAAATCCATGAAGTTGGATACACTTTTAACGTCCTTATGATAATTTCGAAAGGAGTTCTTTCTGAACAATGCCTCTTCACAGAATTGTCAAACAAAGCGTACCTTTACGACGTCTATTGACTTTACATATTCTACAACGTATCAGTGGAAACTTTTTACTGCCGAAACTTTAACTTCTCTCAAAATGATGTAATTTCATATCGTTTAAAACTTTTTCCATAGAAGTTTTGCCCTTATGGTACTCATTTTTGTTACAGAATTTTGTTACGTATTTGACAAGAAACCGTTCGTCTCCGTGCAACGGTTTCCATATGTAGTTCCTATTAAAATTTTATACATATATTTTTAAATTTCAAATTCTGGTAAAATTAATTATGTGCAAGGAATTGTTCATAAAAATGTGTTTCGTTTCTTATAATGCACAAATATTACTTCATTTACGAAATTATTTATTCTCACTTTTTCAAATGTAAAATGAAGTAAATGAAGAATGAGGTAGGTAATGAGACAATGTTCTCTATAAAATGAATATTAAAATTAATACAAGATTCAATGAGCTCTTTGTTCATTTAGATGTCCGCCATTTGCTGATTTTCTATCTACAAATGATTCTACTGATGTCAACCCACTAGTTGGCGCGTGAGGCTGACGTATTTAGAAGCGCTCCAATTGGTCAGAATAGAAAAATGGACACTCGCACGTATTTTCGGTGGTATTGATTCGACCGGTCACACATCAGTTATTATCCTTCTCAAATTCCAACCTTCCAAAGTTCTAACCTTACAAGGTTTTCATTTCTCAGAGTTCTAACCTTCCAAAGTTTCGACATTCCAAAGTTCTAACGTTCCAAAGTTCTAACCTTCCAAAGTATCAACATTCCAAAGTTCTAACGTTCCAAAGTTTTAACATTCCAAAGTTCTAATCTTACAAGGTTTTCATTTCTCAAAGTTCTAACCTTCCAAAGTTTCGACATTCCAAAGTTCTAACGTTTCAAAGTCTTAACCTTCCAAAGTTCTAACATTTCAAAGTATTAACCTTCCAAAGTTTCAGTCTCCCAAAGTTCCAACCTTACACTGTTTTAATATTCCAAAGTTTTAACCTTCCAAAGTTCCAACCTTGCAAAGTTTTAACCTTCCAAAGTTCCAACCTTCCAAAGTTCTATCGTTTCAAAGTCTTAATCTTCTAAAGTTCTAACATTTCAAAGTATTAACCTTCCAAAGTTTCAGTGTTCCAAAGTTCCAACTTTACAAAGTTTTAACCTTCCAAAGTTCCAACCTTGCAAAGTTTTAACCTTCCAAAGTTCCAGCCTTCCTAAGTCCCAACATTGCAGTGTTTTAACCTTCCAAAGTTTAAATAATCCAAGGATTTAACCTTCCAAAGTTATAATTTCCCAAACTTTCGATCTTCCAAAATTTCAACCATCTCAAATGTCATCATTTTCAAGTTCCAACCTTCCAAAGTTCTAATGTTCCAAAGTCATAACCTTGTAAAGTTTCAACATTCAAAAGTTCTAACGTTCCAAAGTTTTAACCCTCCAAAGTTCTAACGTTTCAAAGTCTTAACCTTGCAAAGTTCCAACCTTACAAATTTCGAACCTTCCAAAGTTCCAACCTTACAAATTTTTAATCGTCCAAAGACCCAACATTGCAGTGTTTCAACCTTCCAACATTGCAACCTTCCAAAGTTTAAATCATGCAAAGATTTAACCTTCCCAAGTTATTAACTACTAATGTTATAATTTTCCAAAATTTCAACCTTTTGAAATTTTATCTTTCTCAAGTTTCAACCTTCCAAAATTCTAATGTTCCAAAGTCTTAACCTGTCAATGTTTCGACGCTCCAAAGTTCTAACGTTTCAAAGTCTTAACCTTCCAAAGTTCTAACCTTCTAAAGTTCCAACTTTTGATAGTCCCAACCTTCAAGGATCCAACCTTCCAAAGTTCTAACCTTCCAAAGTCCCAACCATGCAATGTTTTAACCCTCCGAAGTACTCATCTTCTAAAGTTTGAATCATCCGAAGGTTCAATCTTTCAATGTTCCAACCTTCCACTGTTCCAACTTTCCAAAGTCCCAACCTTCCCTATGTTCCAATCTTCAAAAGTCCCAACCTTGCAAAATTCTAACCTTCCAAAGTCCCCACTTTCCAAAGTTTGAATCACCCAAAGTTTCAACTTTCCAATGTCCCAACTGCATTCCAATTTTTGAAGTGCTAACCTTTGCACATTTCGATCATTCTAAATTCGATTAACCTTCTTAACTTTCAATCTTTCAAATTCCAAATCTCCGAATATTCAAAATTTCTAAAACTGAAGCTCCAAATTTCAAAACGTATTCTCAAAACTTCGAACCACCTTATTCCAAAGCTTCCATATCTCCAAATGATAGTCGGCAAACGTCTCTCAAGTGAGATAGTGCGAATTCAGCAGTTGTTATTGTCATTATTCTTATTTGCTGAAATGTAACTGGAAGTGTTCAAAGGGAGCTTCTTTTACTGTAGGTCACGCGCCAACTCGTGGGTAGACGTGTGCAAGTACGTTTGTAATGAAAAATCGATAGAACAGGGATTTATGGACGATGGGACACGAGAATGTAATAGAAGTGAAAGATTAATATCTTGTGAAGCAAAATTCAGGGACTAGGAGATCCCCGGCATAGGTGGAGAGATTTAAAAATCGTCGAATTGGGAATACAAGGGCTAGAATATTGGAGGACCTGGTGACTCTAGAGCTAAAAAATTGGAATTCTGGGAAACATAAAATCCGGCAGAGCTATTGAAGAACTGGGAGATACAAATATCGAGGCACCGAGATTGTAAGAAATTGAAAATTGTTTGATAACATGTAAAATATGGAGATTCTCTTCTTCATGAAAACATATATGGATTCGTTTAAAGAAATTTTCTTATATTTAAAGACAATTTCTTGCATTCAGAGACAATTTCTTGCATTTACAAAAATTTTCTAGATCAAGTTTCTCTTCGAGTCTTCCACATAAAACCAGCAATAAAACAGTAAAAATGTCTAAAAATCAGCACAGGTAATTTCTTCACATTTTCCTCTCGATGATAAAAGATATAATAAAATAAAATTAGATTTAACAAGAATTTAGCAGAAAACGAAAGTACATAAAATATCGAAACCCAAGAAAATCTGAAACCTATCACAGAAGAACAAAATATTTATGAACCATATTCGCACAAAAAGCAAGTGCATAAAATATCCGAAGTTTGCAAGAATCAATCCGGAACGCCGTAGGTTGCGATTTTTTCGAACAACGCAGCTTATCCGTGAGCATAAACCGGTAAACAAGAGGGAAGTCATGACTTTCATAAGTCTTCGAGTTCCGCGACGACTTGGACATTCACACCTGCACAGGGTCTCGACTTGTTAAAATTCCATCCTGATTTTCAAGCGGAGACCCGACGATAACGGGAAACCGAAAAGAAACGTTGCCAGGTCTCGGATAATCTCACGGCACGGATTATTGAGCACGTTCGGCACAAGTTCTTTTCCGTTTGCTCGGATAAACCAATAAACTCTAACTTTATTTAAGGTAAACCCTTACGAGCTTCATGCTGTTCGACTTCGGTGATTTTCCTCGTTCGAAAATCTCGTTGCAGGAACCAGTCGATTAAAACTTTCCGCCCTGTAAAGAACTTTTGTATCCATATTCCTGCTTGCCGCGAATGTGTACAACCGAACAATGTTGCCATTATCGACCCCCGACCATCGTTCGCGGGGCTATTTTGTTATTTATGCGATACGATCTTGCGAAATATAACTAACCGCATCGGGAATCTCTGGTACAGCAGAAGTCGATTCTCGATAGGAGAGGGTAGGGGAAAAGTAAGTTGTTGTATGGAGAGTATGAGAAAGACGTGAATGTAACGATCCACGGTGGTGTATAGTCAGTGGGAAGTCTGGATACTTTAGGGAAAGTGGCGATGTAGGGAAAGGGAGGATAATATTTGTTCTTTATTGGTGAATTTTAAGAATTCTGTTAAATTATTTTAATTTTGGGGGTTTGGGCATTTGGGGATTTTTATATTTGGATGTTTTCAAATTTCGTAATATTGGAACACGGGAAATTTACAGTTTGGGGATTTGAGGATTTCGGGAGTTTGAAAATTGGGGACTTGGGGATTTATATATTTGGGAATTTAAGAGTGTGATAATTTGAGAGTTGCGGAATTTGGAAGGTGGTAATTTTGAGATTAATGAATGCAAGAATTTGAACTTTTAGGGATTTAGGGATTTAGAGATACAGGGATTTAGAGATATAGGGATTTAGGGATACAGGGATTTAGGGATACAGGGATTTAGGGATACAGGGATTTAGGGATACAGGGATTTAGGGATACAGGGATTTAGGGATACAGGGATTTAGAGATACAGAGCTTTAGGGATACAGAGATTTAGGAATACAGGGATTTAGAGATTTGAAAATTTAGGAACTTAGGAAATTTAGGTACTTGAGGATTTTGGGAAATTTGGGAATTTAAGGATTTGAGAATGTAGAAATATAGAAATTTAGGAAGTTGGGAATTTGAGAATTTAGAAACAGAAATTTATGAATTTAGAGATATAAATCTCCATAAAGTATAGAGATTTAGGAATTTTTGAGTATGAAAATTAAAAAAATTGAAAGTTTAGAAGTTAAAGGTCTAAAAATTTGAATATACCCAAAATTTGAAAATTTGAGAGTTTGAGAATTTGAGAGCTTCAGAAGTATTTGGATTTGTTAAAAGCCTATTTAAAAATTCGAAAATTGTGAAGTTATGTAACTAAAATATTTGCACACATTGCATCACAAACAACGTAAACCCTATAAATTAAACTAGCAATTACCAAAACGAAATTTCTATAAAACTTCGAACAATCAATCTCTAACAAATATAAAATAACATTCTTCACAAAAGCTACAAACAATTATAACCACCCTCTCAATAGAAATTAGCCTGCATTTCCTCTAAAACAGCCTACACTCAGAGCAGCCCAACCATGTCATTTCATTTCATAAAATTACCATAAAATTGCGTTTCACGTGTCCTACTTTCTGAAACAACAAAATCATGAAATTCTCATAAAACCGTCCACACAATTACGACCTACACAACTGAGAACGTTCGAAAACAAGAAGCTAGAACGTCTACCGATAAATCAATAACCATCCTTCAACTTTTTCTTATCGTAATCAGTTTGAAGTAAAACCAGAATCTCGTTTCCGGTAACTGCAGTACCCAGTAGGTAAGTTTTCTTAGAAACGGTATCGGCCATAAAGTTTGTCATCCGCAGTTCTGGAATGTTCTTCGCGGTCTCGTTTGAATATCGTGCGACCTTAATCGTTTTTCGAATGTTCCCTCCGCTTTCAGCGTTTGATAGGGATCTCCTTTCCTTGCTCATTGAAACGGCGCATAGAACAATCGATGATGTTATCTCGTGGCAGTTCTCGCTTCATCGAAATACTCGAGGAAAATGGCGAACCCGTTGCTGATTCCTTCGCGTACCATTCAGACAGATAGTTTTAGAGACGGTCTCGTTTGCTCGTTCTGTCGGTACATGGATAAAACCATTTCATGAATAACATTCCGTTGATTCCACCTTCGATTCTATGGGGTTTTATGGACATTTTCGAGGTTACTGGGTTAGTCTCTGATGGAATTTTGCAATGTCAGCAATATTGAACGACTAATCGTTAGGATTCCCAATATGTGGACTGTAAATTTCACTTCGGTCTACAGTTTATTTTGCTATGTACTTGATTGAGAGCTTCGAAGAACTTTTACCTTTAAAAATATAATCCACTTCAGCGATAAAAAAATTTGACACTCAGCCCCTTAACCCCTTGCACTTTATTTGTCAGGTTCGTCAGTCAGAACTAATCATGGCTAAAATATTAAAACAGACAAAGAAAGTTGGAATGTTATGTTAATCTGGAATTATGCAATCGTCTATACAAATTATAATTGGACCTGAACTTCAAATTGAAGAGTATGAAAGTGTATGACGCATCAGGTGCGTCAGTCAGAACTAATCATGGCTAAAATATTAAAACAGATAAGGAAAGCTGAAATGTTATGTCAATCTAGTATTATGGAATCGTCTATGCAAATTATAATTGGACTTGATCTTCAAATTGAAGCGTATTAAAGGGTATGACGCACTGGGTGCGTCAGTCAGAACTAATCACAGCTACAATATTAAAATAAAGAAAGTTGAAATGTTATGACAATTTGGAATTATGCAATCGCCTATGTAAATTATAATTGGACTTGATCTTCAAATTGTAGTGTATGATAACATATGACGCACCGGGTGCGTCAGTCAGAACTAATGGCTACAATATTAAAACAAAGAAAGTTGAAATGTTATGACAATTTGGTATTATGCAATCGTTGACTATGCAAATTATAATTGGACTTGATCTTCAAATTGAAGTGTATTAAAGGGTATGACGCACCAGGTGGGTCAGTCAGAACTAATCATAGCTACAATATTAAAACAAAGAAAGTTGAAATGTTATGAGAATTTGGTATTATGCAATCGTCTATACAAATTATAATTGGACCTGAACTTCAAATTGAAGTGTATTAAAACGTATGACGCACCGGGTGCGTCAGTCAGAACTAATAGCTACAATATTAAAATAAAGAAAGTTGAAATGTTATGACAATTTGGAATTATGCAATCGCCTATGTAAATTATAATTGGACTTGATCTTCAAATTGTAGTGTATGATAACATATGACGCACCGGGTGCGTCAGTCAGAACTAATGGCTACAATATTAAAACAAAGAAAGTTGAAATGTTATGACAATTTGGTATTATGCAATCGTTGACTATGCAAATTATAATTGGACTTGAACTCCAAATTGAAGCGTAATAAAAATTCGAGTAAAATTTATGATTGAACTGAAGTACGAGTGCGTGACGAGTCAACTCATCAAAATAGTGCAACGGGTTAACCTACAATTTTCAAGTTGCGTTCATAACTAATTATTTGTTGTAACAACGATAAGACGAATAAAGAAAATTAAAATAGAATTGATCTGAAAATTACGATGAAAATACGAGTTTGTCATATTCGAATGTGCGTCACAAGTGTGTCAGGATATTGCAAGGGGATGCCTAAATATTCTTCTAAATAATCCTTGATCAATTTTCAAACCATATTGAACTACATACCTAAGAATTATATTATCAAGGTTAACCAAAAATTTCACGAAGTAAAACAAAATTTACGATTAACAATAATTTTGTCTGACACAAATATCTGAACGCACTTTTAGGAATACTTCCCCAAAAATTTCACTGAAATTGTACTATCTGAAGAGTGAACACAGAAAAAGCTAAAAGCTGTATATGATTATGTGCGGCCATTAAGCATTTCAGGAAAAAGTAATAAACGAAACCGTTGCTAATTAGGTACATCGTTTTTACCATCTTCTTTCCGTTTCGGTGTTGAACATGCTGCCGCAGTCTAACCAGACACTCATGTCGGTAAAACAAATAACGAAAGCGAGTAAACTTGGAAGTATTACACCATCTTCGGGGCAAACGTTTTTTCGAAACAGTTTTTCATGGAGAAAAACGGCGAGAATTGATTAGACGAGTTACGAAAGTATCCTGTACTGGAAAATATACAGTTGCTGAAACTGGGTTACTGAAAAAACACTGATTTTTATTTTGGTTTGTTCGACACTTTTAGTTCATGATGTTATTTTGTAAATTTTAGTTAATTAATTTAAGTTTGAGTGAAATAGAAATTTGTATAAAAATTTGCATAATTTTATAATATGATAAATTATCAAAATTTTATTTTGATTATTATGAATAACAGATTGATCTTGATTATTATTGATCTAAATTAACAAGCATAATATTGATTAATAATTATCTCATTGATCATAAGCAATTAATATCGGAATTAATAATAATATTAATAATCAATATTTATTCATTTAGATGAGCAATTTGTAATCCAATTTAATTTTTAATTAATTTTCCTCAATATCCTCCAAAAATTATATCACCTTTAACGAGTGATAATCGAATAATAAACTACTATAATTTAAACATAATCAATGATCTCTGTTAATTTCAAAGTGAAATTACAAAACAATTTTAATTACTAATAATCGATACTAATATCAATATCATTATTATTAATAATATTCAAATCAAAAATTTTTTGTACAATTTCTTAATTTTTATATAAATTAATTACATTTATGATTTTCCATTTTTTACTCAAACCTGAATTGAAAAAAATTTGACAAAATATTATGAAGAATTGAAAGTGTTGTATAAATAATTGGAAATATTATATATAGCGTTGTTAATATAAAAAAAGTCGTTAAGAAGTAATATGGAATGCGTCTCGTTTTCGTTCGAATTTTTGCATTCAAAATTCTACTGCATTGCAATTTATCGAGCGGATTTCGAGAAGCGAGAAATGAAATTGTCCAAGTGTGAGTATCATAACTCACTTCGAATTTCATGTGACCATAAATCTCGCTTACGCTTGTAAGTAGCGACGATACACGATCGATCGTGACACTGTAAATTAATGTCATACGACTACATCAAGTAAACAAACTATATTGTATAACAAATCGTACAAAACTTCGTTAGTGACAACATATATGCAATATTCAATGACAAGGGTTATAATAATGATGATCGTAAAATGATTGTTTTAAGGCAATTTAAAGTCAAATTTGAAAATTTGGAAATTAGAAAAATTAGGAATTTAACGATTTGAGGATTTTTGGATTGGGGAATTTGAGGATTTAGAGATTTGGGAATTTAAAATTTGAGAATTTGGGGATTTTACTAAATTAGGAATTTAGAGATTGGGGAATTCAAGGACTTAGAACTTCAGAATTTGAGAATTTTAGAAAATTCAGAATTTGAGAGTTTGGGGATTGAAGAGTTAAAAATTTGAGAACTTGGGGATTTTACTAAATTAGGAATTTAGGGATTTGACAAGGACTTGAAAACTTGAGAATTTTAGAATATTGGAAAATTCAGAATTTTTAGAGTTTGGGGATTTATGAGTTTAAAATTTGAGAATTTGGGGATTTTGCTAAATTAGGCATTTAACGATTTGAGGATTTTTGGATTGGGGAATTTACCATATATATACTAACGATTTAGGATTTTACTAAATTAGGAATTTAGAGATTGGGGAATTCAAGGACTTAGAACTTCAGAATTTGAGAATTTTAGAAAATTCAGAATTTGAGAGTTTGGGGATTGAAGAGTTAAAAATTTTAGAACTTGGGGATTTTACTAAATTAGGAATCTAGGGATTTGACAAGGACTTGAAAACTTGAGAATTTTAGAATTTTGGAAAATTCAGAATTTTTAGAGTTTGGGGATTTATGAGTTTAAAATTTGAGAATTTGGGGATTTTGCTAAATTAGGAATTTAACGATTTGGGGATTCAAGGTCTTGAAAACTTGAGAATTTGAAAATTTGAAAATTTTGGAAAATTCTGAATTTGAGAGTTTGGGGAATTAGGAATTTAAAATTTGAGAATTTGGGCATTGAAGAGTTAAAAATTTGAGAATCTGGGGATTTTACTAAATTAGAAATTTAGGGATTTGACAAGGACTTGAAAGTTAAGAATTTTAGAATTTTAGAAAATTCTGAATTTGAGATTTTGGGAATTTAGGAATTTGAAGTTTGAAAATTTGGAGATTCAGGATAACAAATCTAACAAATTATAGATTTGAAAATATAAGAACTTCTAATCTGAGAAATTATAAAGTTGAAAATTGAAGAAAGTAAATACAGAATTCTAAGAACTGAAAAATTCGTAAAGATATTCATACCTGAAAAATAGTAGACATTTCAAGTTCAAAACTCAACATGATGCAAAATAAAAAAAAAAGTAAAAAAATGTGGAAACATCAAAATTGTCACCTTCACACACATGATAATACAAAATGAAAAGCAGATGTTGCCTCTCCGTTTATCCTCATTCAAAGTAAGCCTACGTAGCGCGTGGGTGTACAGAAATTCGCCCTAATCAAATCCTATTAATCAAGTTGATAACAACTTGCAGGAAACGCACTTAGGAATTCTGACAGCTGCGACTAATTCTGAATCTCATTACCGTAATATTATGCGTAGATCAAAGATGTCACATCCGGCATTAATTAAACATCTTGATCGATCCTTTTGTATCGTAATAAATGAACGCTCCGAAGAATTTGTCACGTATAGGTGATGAAATTTAATTAATGCAACAACTATTTGGAAATATTCATCCTCAAATATCCACATGGGTGCACGGTTGCCGCAAATTTTCATTCAACCACGGTCTCGTTTCGGTACAATAACGTCCCCCTTCTTTCCTTCCTCGTCCCTCTTCGTCCCTTTCTCACGTTCGCTTCTTCTTTTGACAAAATATTGAATACTCGCTGCGCATTGTTAGCGACCGTATTGCGAATTTCATGAACATGAAATTGACTTTATCCGGAAAATTATTAAAAATTTTACCATTCGCTTCCATTCTGGTTATCAATTTTCCTTTAATTATTGCCGATGTGTTAAATACTTTAGTGAAAATGATCTTTTCAATTTGAGGTTTAAAGTTGTGTATCTGATGTGTTGGAGTTTTAATAAATTTTACCAAATTTTGGTATATTTATACTATTACTAGGATGGTGCAATTATGGTTCCAGTATGTTTAATATAAATGTTTCATTTGTTAGTGTATATACGTTTAAATATATTCGTCACAGAATAATTATAGTGGTTATTATAAGAATATATTACAATAGTTATAATCATTTTAGGTTATGTAACAAAATGTCGAATTTTTTTGCTGAGTTTTACAACTTAATGTGTACATACACAAATATATTCATCACACAATAATTATTATAGTGGTTATAATAATATATTCTTATAAGATCATGTATAATATTATAACTGTTATAAATTATCCTAGGTTATAATAATAATATCAAATGTTCAGTTTTACTGAATACATACTTAAATATATTCATCACGTTATAATTATTATAGTTACTATAAGACTATATTATAGTTATAGAAATATATTACAATATAACATATGTTATGCAACAGTATATCAATTGTTAACTTCGCTGCTGAGTTCTACTACTTAATATAAAAATGAAATATATTCATTAGATGTTACATGTTACATATAAATAATTAACAAGTTGCAATATATTCATTATAAAATAATTGTTCCAATGTAACATAATATCCCATGTTTACTTTATTATTAACTTGTACCACTTCAAAGTGAAATATATTTAATTATATTAATTTTTAAAGTTTAAATTACATTTCACAGATTTCTGAACAAAGAATAGATGGTTCATTTTCAGTCCTTAAATTGTGATATCATTTTCACTCTAAACTGTTCTGTTATACTTGTATTCTTCCTATTATACTTGAAACTGTTCTGTTATACTTGTACTTCTTTCTATCATACTTGAAACTTCAAAAAGTGTTATAGTTTACTTATTGTTAGTTGAATATCTTTGTACGCGAAATCACAAACGAACTTATCCATCTTTCGAGATTGAAAGAACTCCGTATATACGTATCCTGTGGTATTTCCACAAAAGCGTATCCATCCGCATTCCGATGAAAGCGAACCTAACCTATACAGGATCGAAACGATATTGGTCATGGTGATGAATTGAAATATCGATTTGAAATCTCTATGCTGGAACATTGTACTCGACCGAATAGAAAACCTGTTGAATTTCTGTAGAACAAGATTGTTGAAGTAATGGAGTTGTGCAAAAAGAACACTTGCTTTTTTATCAGTGTAATAATTATTGGGTTGGGTAACATAACTATTTTTCTAGAATACTTTCTATAATATTTCAACTATGAACATTGAAATTATTTTGTTACAAAATTTTTGTTCTTGTTTCAATTTTATTCTACAGACACGTTGTAGTATATGTTCAATCTTTTTTCGGAAGCTTTTGATTCAGTATTAAAATATGAGAGAGGTGTATTTAATGTTATGTGGTAAAATAGCTCTAAGTTTGTTACTAGTGAGATAAGTTGATAATAATAGCTTTTTGATTGATTATAATATACATATAGTTATACTATATTTACTCTATTACGTAAGTCTATGTAACCTTGACGATGAAGTTGGTTAATTAATATAAATTGCAGTGGAAGAATATTAAATACTATTATTGATATATTCAGGCAATTTTAATCCTTTATTCAGATGGTCAAATATAAGTCCGATTAAAAATAATATAGTAATTGTTGTAGTGACATATTGTTCATATAATTTACCGTTAATCAAACAGAAGATTGACCTAACAGTCTTGATACTATTATTAGTACTATAATATAGTAATTATTATAGTAATATATTGTTCACAAATAATCCTATATAATCAGTCAAACTCTAGAAGATTGATATAAGTCTGTATATATTTTACGTTAAAAAAATATTTTGATATATGAAGTAAGAGAAACTTGATTCTTTTTCTTCTATACGATTAAATCATAACTCTTCTGGGATAGGTTACCGGAAGGAACTTTCGCGAAAAGTCGAAAATTCTAGAAGTTATGAAGGTTTATAGCCAACCGCATACCAGTCGAAAATGACCTAACGTCGTAAGAAACTAGTTCCTCTTCACAAGTTTTACGGTTCTTCCTAAACTACGTATTACGCTTTTGATATAAACGGTATTCCGAGCATCTCGTGAAGGATGAACGTTATTGCTGATTGATAATTCTGAATCATAATTCTTCATTACTATTATATCAAAATTAAAATTGCAAATTTCCTAACTTTAGGATTTTCGGACTTAGAAACTTGGAAAGGAGTTTTGGGGGATTTGGAGATTTGGGGATTTAGGGATTTGGGGATTTGGGGATTTGGGGATTTGGGGATTTGGGGATTTAGGGATTTGGGGATTTAGGGATTTGGGGATTTAGGGATTTGGGGATTTAGGGATTTGAGGATTTAGGGATTTAGGGATTTAGGGAACTGGGGATTTGGGGATTTTGGGATTTAGACGGTGTGGGGATCTAGAGATTTGGGGATGTGAGGATTTGAAGATTTGAGGATTTAGGGATTTAAGGATCTAGGGATTTAGAGATTTAGGGAACTGGAGATTTGGGGATTTGGGGATTTGGAGATTTAGGGATTTGGAGATTTGAGGATTTAGGAATTTGTGGATTTAGGGATTTAGGGAACTAGGGAACTAGGGATGTAGGGAACTAGGGATTTGGGGATTTGGTGAGTTGGAGATTTGGGGATTTGGGGATTTGGGGATTTGGAGATTTAGGGATTTGGAGATTTGAGGATTTAGTAATTTGTGGATTTAGGGATTTAGGAATTTGAGGATCTAGGGATTTAGGGATTTAGGGATTTAGGGAACTAGGGAACTAGGGATTTAGGGAACTAGGGATTTACGGAACTAGGGATTTACGGAACTAGGGATTTGGAGATTTGGGGATTTGGGGATTTAGGGATTTGGGGATTTGGTGATTTGGAGATTTGGTGATTTGGGGATTTGAGGATTTGGGGATTTGGAGATTTGAGGATTTGGGGATTTGGAGATTTGAGGATTTAGGGATGTGAAGATCTGGGGACTTATATATTTGACGATTTGGGAATTTAGGGATTTTTGAATTTGGGAATTAAAGGATTTCTGGATTTGGGGATTTGGAAATTTAGGGATTTGCAAATATGGAATTTGGTAATATAGGGATTTGCAAATATGGAATTTGGTAATATAGGGATTTGGGAATTTAAGTACTTGGGAGTATAGTGATTTGGTAATATAGGAATTAGGGGATTTAGGAATTTGGAAATTTAGGGACTTGAGAATATAGGGATTTGGGAATATGGGAATTTAGGAATCTAGGGATTAAGAAATTTGAAGATTTGGAAATTTAGGGATTTTGTGATTTGGGAATATTTGGATTTATGAATATAGGAATTTAGTAATTTATAGATTTGGTGATTTGGAAATTTAAAGATTTGGAATTTCAGGTCTTAAATTTGCACACCTTTAAACGTGGGAATCTGGAAATTTGAGAATTGGATAATTAAAAATTTGGTATTTGTGAACTTAGAAATGTAACATTCTACTTTCGTGAATATAAAATTTACAAATTGAGAAATTTCGAAACTGTGAAATCTATAAATCTAAAAACCTTGAGATCTCAAAAACTCGTGTCTAGAGTAAATGTCGAAGCATGCGACCCTAAACACATAAAACCAAAACAGAATCGTAATCGAAATCATGTAACCAGTTTCCGTCCTCAATTTCGAGCAACGATTTATATCCAGCTTGTCAAACGTACATATAATTTAACACATCGACAGTTTCCGTTCCGGAGGGTATCCATTATCCTATTTTACGTCGCATTCGTTGTTGCAGGCATTATAATTAACGCGACGAATCGCTGAATAATGAAGTATGACTGACGTAATTAAGGATACTCCTCATTTCGTACTGTCGCTGTAAAAAGAGTTGAAAGTAGTTCAATCTTATCCCTGAAGCTTGTCTCCTTCTTTCTTCCGTTCACCACATTTCCCTGTTATTTTGTTCCGTCTTCCTCTATTTCTCGTTCCCCATGGGTTCTTTGGGTCCATAAATAATTCAGGTGCTCAGGACGTCGTAAAGACATTAACGAAGGTAAAAGCTTTTAAGGGCGGTCTAGCTGAGTCCTGAACTCGTTATGCAGCTCTTACGATAATAACTCGCAATCTCTGCAGCCGGTTCATTGTCCAACGATACATGTATTTACGTTCTACTACGAAACGCGAATCTTTTTCTGGTAATTATCTCTTGTATTTACCTGTTGACTTCGCCTTTTTATTTCCTGTAAAATTGTTTGAAAAATTTTGACGTTCTTTCATATCTACACAATATAATTAACAACGTTTAACAGTAAGGTCCTATTGCAAATTATATTATTGTAACACGAAATTGGAATGTGGTATTAGAAACAAAAGGTTTCTTCAATGCCCAATTATGGCGGTTGACAGTATAATTATTATTATTACAAGAAAAATTCTTTGACTTTGACTTTATTTTTCTCTTACAAGAAAATTTCTTCGACTTTGAATTTATTTTTCTGTTAGAACAGAGGACGCTTCGGTAAGAAAAATTTAGAATTTAGCGATTTAGAATTGTGATGTTGGTATCTAACCTAACGTGGATGAACATGATAGAAATAAATTTCTCAAACAAATGTGGATGCACATACTGTATACTGATTATATTCTTGAAATTACTAGGCACTTTATATAAAATCATTTAAATATTTTGTGCTAAGGGAGTACTAACCTTGCATTTTTGAGGTTATTCAAAAGTTATAGGATGAATGATAATTTTGTTGTGATCTGTATAAAAATTTGAAGATACGTTAGTCATTTTATGTAACAAATTTTAATTTCAAAGGAAATCAACTGGATATTCTGTGTTAGGTTAGGAATATCTTCGACCTTGCGTTTTGAAGGTCATTCAAGGGTTGTAGGATGAAGGTTATTTTATCGTAATTTATATAGGAATTTGTATAACGTTACAAAGCACTTTATGTTGAAAACGTTTCAATTTAAAGGTGAGATAAACCAATCGAGTGATTTTTAGGTTAGAAATATTATCAACCTTGTATCTTTAATAAGGTCATTCAAAAGTTGATCTGAAGGATAATTATTTAGTTGTACTTTGCTTAAAAGTTTTGTAATGTGACATAATTAATTTGAGTTAGGTTAGAAATACTATAAACCTTGTGGATAGGTTATGTAAAAGTCATAGGCTGAAGTATAATTATTTTCTTCGAATTTATTTAAGGATTTGATGATATAATATTACAAAGCAATATATTTAGTATTGTTAGTATTTTTTAAGCCTGTACTCAGCTTCGATTTGCAATTAATATTACGTTTAATTATTATTTTGCAGATTCGGATTTGCCAACTTTCGCTGACGAAATACAAAATGTGACAGTGAGCCAAGGCCGAGATGCTCTATTAGCTTGTATAGTGGACAATCTGCGAAATTATAAGGTAAGAAAGAAAAATTCAATCAATTTCCATTTACAATTCTAATAACGTTCATTTTTATCTGTTACAATCACAACTTTCGACTGGTTTTAAAATTGTTAATAAATTATGAACATTAAACAAATTTGAATAACTAATTGCATACGCGCCAGTATTTCGAACTTAGAGTTCTCATTTATCGATCTACATTAAAACAAAATATGTAGTTCACAAGTTTGAAGTTTGTATCTCGTTTATAAAGTTGAAATGAGTTTTAAATATTCCAATATGGTTCACTCGTCGTTTTGGGTGCTTTTCCCTAGTAACTGAAGTGAAAATCTATGATGAAAAATTTTAAGTTAACAAATACATGGAAATGTTACCATAATGTCAAAAATAGATATTTAGCTGTTCAATTAAAAAATTAGAAAGTTGAGTAATAAAGTGACTAAAATGTGGAAATATATTGTATTGTTATAAAAAAAAATTACAATTAACATTTGTTATTTTATATTTTACTATTGTTTTAAAGGAGATAGTCTGAATACTTAAATATTTCATTCATTGATTTCAATCTTTCCTTTCTATTTTTATGAACTGTAACAGATATTAATATAAAGAATGACTGACAATAATTATGGAGTATAAATGCAGACTAAAACTAGAGTATAAATTGTTGCATAAGTAGCCTAACGTCGTCCCTGCACAAGTAACGATTCAAACGCAGCCAGCGTTTCCCGCCATTTAACAGAAATTTCCGTGAAACTTAGCGTACCTGGCCAAACAATCGTGCGTTTCTCGGGCAAATAAGTTTCTCGTCAGGCTCCGTCATTAAGCAAAGCTTTTTTACGCTCCGCTTACGAATTTAACACGAAGCAGCGTAGCTCGGTAATTCTAGACGTGACTCGCAACAACGTCAACTTCAGCGAGCTACGTCGTTCGTTACGCCAATGGAAATACATCACGGATCGTGTCACGTTGAATTATTAAAGTAATACGGTAACGACGCCGGTTCACACGATCCTTCCACCAGATCCGTTATATATCCACCTTGCACTCCTAACTGCCTACTATTTTACGACGCTGATATTCTCCAGACGTGGCCATCGCGAACAAAAAGCGTGAACCTGAAGTAAAAATTATACAGGCTGTTTCTTATCGCCGAGGAAGCCGGGTGAACTAATGGCAAGAGAAGGATGATAAATTTGCATAAACGAATATTTGAAATCGTATTATCCCTTCTTTCCCTTCCGACACTGCTATTCATTAGCTGCTGTAAAAAGGTCGTTGGCCATGGTTATTGTTATTCAAAACAGTTTTCTTTCATTTATGAACAGGGATAAAGATTGACGGGAAATTTGGGAGATTTCAGAATTTGACGAGGTTTCATGTCTCAGAATTCAGGATTTGGGGACTTCGAATATAGGAGTTCGAAGTGGGAAATTTTAGGATCTTGGGATTTGAGAATTTGACGAGGCTTCACATCTGAAAATTTAGGATTTGGGGACTTGGGGATGTAGGAGTTCGAGGTGGGAAATTTTAGGATCTTGGGATTTGAGAATTTGACGAGGCTTCACATCTGAGAATTTAGGATTTGGGGACTTGTGGATGTAGGAGTTCGAGGTGGGAAATTTTAGGATCTTGGGATTTGAGAATTTGACGAGGCTTCACATCTGAAAATTTAGGATTTGGGGACTTGGGGATGTAGAAGTTCGAGGTGGGAAATATTAGGATCTTGGGATTTGAGAATTTGACGAGGCTTCACATCTGAGAATTTAGGATTTGGGGACTTGTGGATGTAGGAATTCGAGGAGGGAAATTTTAGGATCTTGGGATTTCAGAATTTGACGAGGCTTCACATCTGAAAATTTAGGATTTGGGGATTTGTGGATGTAGGAGTTCGAGGTGGGAAATTTTAGGATCTTGGGATTTGAGAATTTGACGAGGCTTCACATCTGAAAATTTAGGATTTGGGGATTTGTGGATGTAGGAGTTCGAGGTGGGAAATTTTAGGATCTTGGGATTTGAAAATTTCACGAGGTGTCATGTCTGAGAATTTAGGATCTGATGACTTGAGAGAGTTCAAGGTGGGAAATTTTAGGATCTTATGATTTGAGAATTTGACGAGGCTTCATATCTGAAAATTTAGGATTTGTAGACTTGGGGATGTAGGAGTTCGAGGTGGGAAATTTTAGGATCTTGGGATTTGAAAATTTCACGAGGTGTCATGTCTGAGAATTTAGGATCTGATGACTTGAGAGAGTTCAAGGTGGGAAATTTTAGGATCTTATGATTTGAGAATTTGACGAGGCTTCATATCTGAAAATTCAGGATTTGGAGACTTGGGGGAGCTTGAGGTGGAAAATTTTGGGATCTTATGATTTGAGAATTTGGAGTGGGGATTAGGGAATTCAGAGATTTGTGGATTTGAGTATTTCTAGGTTCAGGGTTCAGGAAATTTTGGATGTGGAAGTTAGGATTTGGCATATTGAACTTCGAATAATTTAAATGTGATTCGTGTATTCATAAATCAGCTGAGACGTACATATTTGTTCACGAGAAGATCTGTAGGACGAAAAGGCGGAAACGGATAGCTACTAAGCCTTCTTATACTTACTTTTCTATGCTCCATATCCTGTAAAGGTTTCGGAGATCTGTGGAGGATATGGAGTACAAGCTAGTCGGTACATTGGATTAAGTAAACGATAAGAATGAAGCAATATTATACGTATAGAGTGTTCAAAGCTGTGCGATAGAAAACGGTACGAGCAAATATATCGGAAATATGCATACGAGCAGTTTTAAAGCATGACTGAAGAAAGCTCTTATATTTCGCATGTGTTTGCCTTATAACTTGTAAAAAATTACTGCCAGTTTTAAGAGACTGAGTTGTGAAAGATTTTGTATATTTATGCTATTGATGGGTAAATCAAATAATATGATTTGATTGTATTTGTATTTCGGGATTTAGGCATTTCGTACTTGAAAAATTGTCCATTCATAGTTAAACAAATGTGAATTAATTGTGAGAGTACATTAAACTGACCTTAAACGAATAAGGGTTGAAGAAAGTACGGAAACTAATGTTCACCTGTCGTTTCCTGTAAAACAATTTTTAATAACGTAAGTGGTGAAGTGGATAATCAATTGACGAAGATAAATGACTTTTCCTATACAAGTAGGTACACAGTGTGTACCTTGAGTTCACTTCCATTAAGTGTTTTACGATATGCTTTTATATTAACTGGGACGTGTTAAGAACGTGATCCTCGAGAACGAATTATGACATGACTGAATGAACGTGTCAAAATATTGCTTTCATTTATTGAAGACAATTTTCTATTGATCGGACAGTAATATTTACTGCTTAAGACACTTTAATTTTGGATTATTTTATTTATTGATTGTTTTAGTTCCATTGTTGTGCTAATTTGTATTTTATTAATTTCCAGAATTGTATTCTGCAAACGTGCATTGTAACCTAACAGTTATTTTTCAAACTTACAACTACTTCCATAAACGAAATAAAAAGTAAATTATATATCTACCTTAATTATTTAGACAAATTTTTAAACAAATTTTAGAACAAAATTTTTAAATTTCACATGTAAGCAATATCGTCCAACCAGAATAATTTAAAAAGTGACAAATATAAATTTAGAAAATGATATTAAATGATATCGTAAGGGTGCTACGTGATAAAATATTACGGTACAAACTTGCTATTATAAATTTCACGAAAAAGTTTTAGTGCTTTTAGTTCTAGGTATTTTGTACACTATTAAAGTTTGCCTACGTGTCTGTTTCAGGTGGCATGGGTACGTGTCGATACACAAACTATCCTATCCATCCACCATAACGTCATCACACGGAATCCACGGATCTCGTTGTCGTACAACGACCATCGTACATGGTTCCTTCATATAAAGAAAGTCGAGGAAGTGGACCGTGGATGGTACATGTGTCAAGTGAACACTAACCCCATGAGGTATCGACAAGGTTACTTAGAGGTCGTAGGTAAGTTTATCACCGTCGTGATATTCAACTGATATTTCATTTTGATATTAGTATATTATTTCAAAAATTGTTAAATTCCTCAGATTTTAAATGACTAAGTAGATCTGATGTTCCCAAATTTCTATATTTGCATATTCTCATATTTACAAGTTCTATGGTTCCCAAATGTGTACATTTTTAAATGCTACAATCTCAATTTCCCATATTCCTGAATTTCCAAATTGTCAGATTTGCAAATGCTACATACTCAAATTCCTACATTCCTAAGATCACACATCCTCAAATCTTCAGATCTCTAAATTTCCACATTCCTAAGAACATATCCCCAAATCCTCACATCTTCAAATTCCTACATTCCCAAGATCACTCATTCCTAAATCCTCACATCCCAAATTCCTACATTCCAAAATTTCCACATTTCCAAATGCTACATCCTCAAATCCCCACATTCCCAACACCACACGTCCCTAAATCTACACAGCCCCAAATCCCTACATTACTTAAACTTCTCCAAATCCTCACATCCCTAAATCTCTACATTCTGAAATGTCTATATTTTCCAAATCCACATATTCCCATATCGTCACATTTGCAAATTAGTTCGGTCAACAAGTTATGTTGTTATCAGTAAATTATTCCATCCTTGTGTCAACATTTCCTCTTCCAGAAATACGCACATGACATTTGTATCATAAAACTCAATTTATTATATATAATAAATTACGGTAAATTATATATAATAGGTTCGAGTTATTTCAGTCCAATGAAATATTTTCTTAAAAAACAACACAAATTTTTGGGCTCGTCAAAAATTAACCTAACCTAAAACTTTGCTACATCACTCACGTATGACTGACGTAATTTCCATATGTATCACTTTCATTATTAAGAACTTGTATACCTAAATATACTCGTATTAACTACTTGCAACTGTAACAAAATATCTTAAAAATACTTGGCAAGATTTATTGAAAATAAGCAGTGGCAGTCATGTTAATATATCAATGTGATAAATAGTTATGGCAAAAGCAAACTACAGTCAGAGAATTTAAGTGCAACAAAATTTATGACTTTCATTTATCGTCTATCAAGTACTCATTCATTTTAGGAGTGCAATTAGTAAAATAAGATATATAGCTGCTTGCTTTTTATGAACTGCTTGAGGAACTTTCTTTCAGTTTACGTACCAAGATTAAGTATCTACTTAAACCCTGATGGAAGACATGGTTCTAAATTCGTTATAGTAATCTACGATGGTTATGGTGCAGGTCATTTTGTCTGGACATCTAATTAACAGTAGATTTAAACCCTGTTCGCTTGTTCAAGCAAATTCTCGTCGAGGACAGGTTATCAATAATATCTCCTATCTAAATAGCGTTTCGCTGAGCTGGCAAATAACCAATCTGATGACGTGCACGTAAAATCTATGATTCAGTTTGAAGATTATTGCATAATGTTTTGTACGAATGAAGTAAACGACGGAATATTTTGAATTCTTTTCTGACATTTGATAAAGACTGTCAAATTAATAATGAATTTGCAAATAAACTAAAGCAGTTATAAATCAAATAATGATGGTGTAGGGACCATATAGATAGTTATATTACATGGTTTATTATAAAATTTTGATTTAAATTTAACTAAATGTTAACTAAAATAACAGTATTAAAATAAATAAAATTATGTTTGGGATGATGTGTAATAAAAATATTTGTAGATGTTATTGAGTTAGTTTAAATTTTCGGACGAAATTGAAGGATTATAGAAGGATGTAAGGACACAAGATTGAGGTTATGAAATTACTGAAAAGCAATCTCTAAGTAATTTCGCCCAAGGTAACTATGAACTTAAACCAATTATCACTTGCCACAATTATTATATCTTGTCAGAGAAAATTTTAATAATGGAACAGATTAAGTTTAGAAAGTAGCAACTAATAAATTCGTTTATACATGGGTAAAAATGTTCATTGGCTGGGCACTAAATATTGAGTTACTTTTCCAATAATTACAATTCTTTATTTTCAGTTTTGGAAAAGATTTTTAGATATTTTAAAATGTTTTCTAAAAATTAAAAATGGCCTACTGAACAATTTCTAATAAAGTGTTTAAAATTTCGTTTTCGCACCATTTTGTTGCAACAAAATTTTCTATTAACTGTTCCAACTTTTCCTACTAACATATTACTTTCCTCTTCAATACATACTATATACTAGATACTATACTATATACTGTACATACTAGAAATACATTAAAATATAATACGTCATCGTGTAACCTTTCCGATTTAATTTTTCTATTTCACATTACAAATTTAATATAAATGGTAATAAATGTGTAAATACAGTACCAGCTGTTATTCAACGAAAATTTTAATCTGAATATTAATATCGATGTAATCGAAGGACTGTTTGATAAACGGAACACATTTATGGAGAAAAATGGAATATTTTTATGAATTTCCAACTTTTCTTTATTACAGTGCCACCTTCGATTATCACTAAAGAAACCAGCACGGACATGGTCGTTCGCGAAGGCTCAAACGTGACGTTAATGTGCAAAGCTTCAGGATATCCAGAACCTTATGTTATGTGGCGCAGGGAGGACTCAAGATACATAAACTATAATGGCGTAAACGGTGAGTTTTGATCATTCTGTTTCTACTATTATTATCCTTTATAGAAACTTTTATAGTACCTTTAATAGTATCTTTTGTAGTATCTTTTATATCTTTATAGGATCTTTTGTAGTATCTTTTGTAGTATCATTTATAGTATCTTTTGTGGTATTATTTACATCAATTTATACTGTACAATTTATAGTATTTTTTATAGCAACTTTTGTAGTATCGTTTATAGTATACTTTATACTATCCTTTCCAATATCTTTTGTAGTATCATTTATAGTATTTTTATAGTAACTTTTGTAGTATCTTTTGTAGTATACTTTATATTATTTTACACAGTATCATTTATAGTATTTTTTATAGTAACTTTTGTAGTATCTTTTGTAGTATACTTTATATTATTTTACACAGTATCATTTATAGTATTTTTTATAGTAACTTTTGTAGTATCTTCTGTAATATACTTTCTATTATTTTATACAGTATCATTTATAGTATTTTTTATAGTAACTTTTGTAGTATCTTTTGTAGTATACTTTATATTATTTTATACAGTATCATTTATAGTATTTTTTATAGTAACTTTTGTAGTATCTTCTGTAGTATACTTTATATTATTTTATACAGTATCATTTATAGTATTTTTTATAGTAACTTTTGTAGTATCTTTTGTAGTATACTTTATATTATTTTATACAGTACCATTTATAGTATTTTTATAGTAACTTTTGTAATATCTTCTGTAGTATACTTTATATTATTTTATACAGTATCATTTATAGTATTTTTATAGTAACTTTTGTAGTATCTTTTGTAGTATACTTTATATTATTTTACAGAGTATCATTTATAGTATTTTTTATAGTAACTTTTGTAGTATCTTTTGTAGTATACTTTATACTATCCTTTCCAGTATATTTCACAGTATTTATTACAGTATCTTTATACTATCTGCTATGGCATCTTATATATGATAATATCTCCAACTGAATTAATTATATTTTAAAAGAATAATTATATTTTACAAATAATTATAAATAGCAATTCTATAAATTCATATATTCCGAAATGTACAAGCTTCTAAATGTGCGCACACCACAGTGCTCAAGTCATTGTCGATTATCGGAAATAATCGATACTTCGGTTGTCACGTTACGCTGGTGAAAATATCAACGTCGTTTAAGGAACGAGACGAGTGTTTTAAGGATGCTCGCTTCGATCGATGCTAATTACTTTCTTAATTACTGATTACGGAGAGAGTGAGAAGTACAACATAGGTTCACTTCTACGTCACGTGTATGTACAGTCGGGACTAAAAACTTCCTTGGTGAAAATATGAGGCGCTGAGAAAAGGACTCGTAGTGATTTTTATGGAAGTTTGGAAATGTGGGAGAGAGAAATTAAAAATTTATGTAACAGATAAATTGATAGATTGATAGATTGATAGATTGATAAATTGATAAATTGAGAAAGTGAGAGATTAAAAAATTGAGAAATTAAGAACTGGAGAAATTTGTTATGTTTAGGAGACTAAAAATTTAGAAATTTAAGAATTTTTAAAGTTTGTGATGTTTGTGAAATTTCGGAGAGATGAGAAAGGAGATGTAAGAATATTTGTAAAATTAGAAAAGCATGAAAATTTTGAAACACAGAAATTTAGTAAACTATAAACTCAAGGCTATACAAAAATAGAATTTGTGTAACGTTTATAACTCATAAATTCATCAATTTGAAAATTTGCAAATATAAGAAATTCAAAACTATCAAATTCGAAAAATATAAGAATGTAGAAATGTATCAACTTACAAACTTGAAAAGTTAAAGATGTACAAAATGCAAGATTTCCAAATATATAAATTTTCTAATGAAAAAATTTTGGGATCCGAAAATTCGGAAACTCGGAAAGTTAGAAATTGATGAATTGAAAAATGTAGAAATTCGACAATTAAAAAATATTCAAATTTATATCAATTTACCTTATCTAAATGAATCCATTGTACTCGAGTGTACGTAGTCCTTGCGCGTTCGCACACTCACATACGTACGCACACACTGACACACAATGCTGTGTGGTAAAGACGTGATGGCAGATAGTGAGACGTCAGACAGTCTGCTCGGATCCAAAGGATTTTCTCAATATCGGATAAAGGCCGGATTTAATTTCTGCTCTAATTTAAATTTTCATTGCCCTCGAGGCATACTCGGGTTCAGACCCTCACAGGAGGTTTTCGAAGCTTGCCTCGTTCTAACTCTCCGGTATAAACCGTTGCTAATAAATATGTATGTATCGAATCATTGTGAGCTACAAAAAATACTCAGCTACATTACCTCATCGTTTGTTCAAAGTTTATTACTCATACCTGGAAACTATTCTTCGTTATTATTATCTATCCATTCTCTAATCGAATTTTTAGGTTGTTACTTAAAAATTTTCAATTTACTTTATTTATGTACTGTAATTTTGTAATTTGTAGTTTAATGGGGACATGTAGAAAGATCTTCTTGCAAAAATAAATTTAATATGATTGTTTTTATATTAGGTTTTCGGAGAAATTTTGAAGCTTCATCTGACACATAATGGCGGTCATTAGTTGTAATAAAATGAAATATTTGTTAAAAGGTATTGTTTGCAAAGTTAAATTATAGTCTTAATAATAAGAATTTTCATACTTATTTAATATTTTGTAACTTATTTTGAAGTTATTTATTAAACGAAAAATTGTTTTGACAATTATTTGTGCAGACTGATAATCAACATTAGATATTTTTAATACTATTATTTCAACTAATATTGAAAATTAGATATTTTTAGCGCTATAAGAACATGCAGTAATTGAAAATTAATGACTACGTTGTAAACCATGGACTTCTTAAATAAATTTAAATACAATTTTATGGGACTTTAACTTGGTGCATGAACTCGTTAATAAATTTTAAATTTGCTCACCTGAGTTAACAGATCCTGTTTCATTACTAAATTTTAATTTACAGACGAAATATTTTCTTTTAAACGACAGTTATTTATAATTCAATAAAGTTCACATAGAAACTTTATTAGCTGTTATGGAGCATTTTAAATCATTTTTAATTACATTCGTAAATTAAGAAATATGGTTGATAAATTATGTAATTTTCCCTCTTATTTTCAACCAACTCACACAGTTATCTTGCATAATACGGTTATGGTCCTCAGTAAATGAGATATCTAGATGCCTCCATTATGGCTCCGTTCCCAATACGGTTCAATCGACGTATTTTCGAAACTTTCCGTAGAATTCGCCAGATAATACCATAAACCAGATCCCCGTTGTCGATAATCAGCGCAGGTGTATAAAGTTTATCTCGAATCGTATAGTATGAACAACCATGAAATTGTCAGAGTAACATCTTATAGTGTTCTCTACACGCTAACAATATTTCCTAAAAACATTTCATCCAGAACTATTATTCAATTTGTTATAAAATTCAAAATATTCATCTTGCCGCAAAAATCCAAAAACATTTTAGACACTCCATAAAAATAAAAAAAAATAGTAAACACATGAACTGCCACACTGAAACAGCTGAAAATTGCATTAGGTAGCATTTTCATTTTCAACAAATCTTACCAAATAGTACAGTATCTTGTAATATTTATTTTTCATAGTTACAAGCAGTTAATACGAGCATTTTCAATTAGGTAAGAGAACATATTTTTAATAATATACATCTGTATGGCAATCGAAGTGCCACTGGGTGACATGGTAGTCAAAGTGTTAAAGCAAACATTGAGCCTTAAAGAACCTTAAAGCACACTTTAGCGTCAAGAAACCGATTAAATATTCTCAAGCTGCATCCAAATCGTTTGAAAACCTCGATTTCCATAAATTTCATTCCTGCAATAAATCCTATAATGCTATAAATTTATAAATCCTACAACGGCCCATTCATACGCAACATAAAAACTGGTTAACCGGTCGCACCCAAATGATTTCATTTGAAGGATTTCGAATATATACCAGTAATCCTGCATTCATGAAAGCAGCAATTAATTCGCAAAGCTCGTTGAGTCATCGGAGGCTGATTAGGAGATATGCAACGAGAGTACATCGAGGTATCCGTGAATTTGCTGCAATGTGCGTATACGTTTCCGGGAACCGTCATTCGATAGAAGAGTCAGATTATCGATATAATTGGACAAAATATCACGACTGCGAATATGACACGACCACGAGCCGTGTTCTAGTAACTGATGCGTTGTCCTTTGGGATTCGAGGGGTAGTCTAGTGACATTGCTGGCTGTTTGATGGACATTGCACACCCTTAGCCCGTGAGCAAAGTGTGGCTCGGTGTCAGCTTCCACTGATCCCTCGACGTAATTACGAGGGGTGGTAAACTTGCAAATAATTAAGCTAATGATCTATTTTATACGGCCCTCGGTGGGCTGCAGGTAGGGCAGGAATGCCCGGTGAAAGTGCACCGATGAGTAGGAACGTGCAGAGTGTGGAGATACAGATTTTAGGGTTTCGAGTTTGGAGATTTGGGATACTCGTGGTTTGGAAGTTTGGTGAGAAATTTTGGAATGGTGGAACTTGGGGATGGGGAAATTCGAGTTAGTGGACAATTGGAATTTCGAGACTTGGCGATTTGAAAATTTTGAAATTTTAGTCGTTGGATAGTTACAAATTTCAGGATTTGAGGATCTGGGGATCTGGGGATTTTGGGATTTGGAAATTTGAAGATTTGGGTATCTGGGGATTTTGGAATATGAGAATTTAGGAATTTGGGGATTTGGGGATCTGGGGATTTGAGGATTTGGGGATTTGGGGATTTTGGGATTTGGAAATTTGAAGATTTGGGTATCTGGGGATTTTGGAATATGAGAATTTAGGAATTTGGGGATCTGGGAATCTGGGAATCTGGGGATCTGGGGATCTAGGAATTTGAGGATCTTTGGATCTGAGTAATTGGGGATTTTGGGATTTGGAAATTTGAAAATTTGGGTATCTGGGAATTTTTGAATATCTGGATTTAGGAATTTGGGGATTTGGGATTTGGGGATTTGAGGATCTGGGGATTTGAGGATTTGAGGATCTGGAGATTTTGGGATTTGGAAATTTGAAGATTTGGGTATCTGGGATTTTTGGAATATGTAAATTTAGAAATTTGGGGATTTGGGGATTTAGGGATCTGGGGATTTGAGGGCCTGGGGATTTGAGAATCTGGGGATTTGAGGATTTGAGGATTTAGGAATTTGGGGATTTTGGGATTTGGGGATTTGAGGACCTGGGGATTTGACGATCTGAGGACCTGGGGATTTTGGGATTTGGAAATTTGAAGATTTGGGTATCTGGAGTTTTTGGAATATGTGAGTTTAGGAATTTGGGGATTTGGGGATTTGAGGACCTGGGGATTTGAGGATTTAGGAATTTGGGGATTTGAGGATTTGAGGATTGGAGGATTTGGGAATTTAAAAATTTGGGTATCTGGGGATTTTGGAATATGAGGATTTAGGGATTTGGGGATTTGAGGGTTTGTGGATTCGTGGATTTCGGGATTTGGGGTCTTCGGGGATTTATAGATTTGGAAATTTAGGGATTTGAAGATTTCTGGATTTAGAGATTTAGTAATGTGGACATTTGGAGATTTGATAATTTGGGGACTTAAATAATAAATTTGGAAGCATGCCACAAAATATCCTCCCTGTATATTGCAACTCTCTCGAACTCTACCTCTCTCTAACTCTGCCTCTCTCTAACTCACCATTCGACCACATGATCAAATATAAAATATCCTGAAAGTATTAAATGAATTTTCTTTTAAGTTGTACAGGAAATGTAATTAAATATTAAAGACAGCAATACTGCACTATAGTACGATGTAATTAATCTGCCGTAAGATTCAACATTTTACCAACACTTAATGGTCGTTTCCTGAACGCGGACAGCGACAATTTGTTACCTCGTTCCTAACATTACTCTTCCAATTCGAGATTCCTAAGCTCCCTTTTGTTTTCGCTTTTTTGTTTCTTGCGCGGTCTAGTGTTCTATCAGCTTTCCGGACGATCGATTGGCACCATAAACCTACATCTTCCACCTGCCTATAGGTCCCTGTCCCATTCCTTAAGAACATCTTTAGACGCGTGTGAGTTTTATGAAACTCCATCTTCTTTGTCATTTATCATGGTCATTTGGTTTTCGGTTCGAAAAAAAAATAATAGGTATATAAGACAATCGTGTCTGGACAGGTGTACGTGTACATGTGTCAGAATTGGTTACATATTAGATTAGAAATATATACAAATTTTTGTATATTATACAGCAAGGTTTATGTTAAATTTTATTTTTACTGATAACATTTTATTTTCTCAAATTATAATTTGATTTTCTTAACTTCTCAAATTCCAAAATCACTGATTTTTCAAATATTCAAATTCTTAAATCTCCAAATTCCCAAATGTCCAATAACTCGAATTTGTAGATCTCAAGTTCCATTATTCCAAAATTCCCATCTCGAATTTCCAAATCTCCAAATCTTAAAATAACCAAGTACCCAAATTATCAAATCCCCAAATAACCAAATCCTCAAATGACCAAGTCCACAAATTACCGAATCGCCAAACTGCCAAATCCCCATATTGCTGAGTCCCAAAATTATCAAAATCCCAAATTGTTAAGTCCCCAAACTGCCATATCCCCAAATTTCCAAATGTCCAAACTGTCAAATCCCCAAATTGTCAAATCCCCAAATAGTCAAGTCCCCAAATTGTCATATCTCCAAGTGGTCAAGTCCCAAATTTGCCAAATCCCCAAATTGCTAATTCCCCAAATTGTCAAGCGTCCAAATTGTCATATCCCCAAGTGGTCAAGTCCCCAATTTGCCAAATCACCAAATTGCTAATTACCCAAACTGTCAATTGTCCAAATTGTCAAATCCCCAAATGGTCAAGTCCCCAATTTGCCAAATCCCCAAATGCCAAAATTTTCAAGTATCGTGTAAAATTTGAAGAAAGATTTTTGGAGAAAATTTGAGAATTGGAGAATACGAAAATAAAGACATACTGTAGTCGATAAGTGTCCGTATCGAGAATACGTTGCAGCGTAGTGTACAGTTAGGTTGAACGTAATACGACTCGACCGGAAAATCGGAACCTAATAACGAATTCTTGCCCCGGAAGGGAAAATAAAAGAGGAAAAAGGTCGCAACGTTGGATATCGATATAGGCGGGACGGAAAATCGAATCTACGTTGCACTCGTTTTATGCGCAACCCCGGCATCAAACGATGAGGAAAACTAGCGTCCAAACTGTATCGACGTCGATCCTCATGGCGAAGAGATGAGCTTATCTTGTTGCCGTTTGAGGTTCCTTTGTACCTTCGAAGGTACAGACGAAGTCGGTGTTCCACGCAAGTTCGCAAGCAATATTGTCTGGCAAATTTTGCGTCCGAAGACAAAAGGGAATAGAATCCAACTGCACTCAAGCCCCACCTCTCGCTTTTCCTTTATCTACGTGCGCTTTTATCACCGGCTTTGTTTTCACTCTGATCTGCTGTACTCGAAGGTAGAGTGAATTTTTGTTTTCGGTCGAATAGTTATCTGCACTGCAGTGGTAAGGCTCAACTTTCTATAGACACAGTCAACTCCATTTCAATTGTGATTTCTCGATGAAAACTGATGGCAGTTTTGCTTTCACGTCCAAAACTTCCGCGTAACGGGTTCGTTCCTTTGATGTTTAATTTATATACAATTCAATTGATTCCAGGTATTTCAATGATGTTGATGGACGGTGAAACTTTCAAACATTGTACAAAACAGTTTGTGACACAATTACGGAGATCTTACAGGTGGACAATTATGGAGATATTATACTAATTTGATAATTTGCTAGATTATGTCTGGTCGCAATTTTTCAGATGCATTATATAATATTGTGAATATTAGAATAATACACTGACCCCAAATTCCTACATTCTTAAACCACCACATTCCCAAATCCCGTCATTTACAAATTCTTACATTTCAAAATGCTACATACTCAAGTCCTCATATGACTACGACCACTCATCCCTAAATTCTCACATCCCCAAATCTCCACATTCCTAAGATCACACAGCCCCAAATTGTTGGATCCCCAAATCCTCACATCCCCAAATTCCTACATTCCCAAATCTACACATTTGAATATTCCAAATTGCTACATACTCAAGTCCCCATATGACTAGGATCACTCATCCCTAACTCCTCACACCCCCAACTCTCCACATTCCTAAGATCACACATCCCCAAATTGTTGGATCCCCAAATCCTCACATCCCCAAATTCCTACATTCCCAAATCTACACATTCCAAATTTTCACATTTGCAATTGCTACATACTCAAATCCTCATATTCGTAAGACCACTCACCCCCAAATCCTCACATCCCCAAATTCCTACATTCTCAAATCTCCACATTCCTAAGAACACATCCCCAAATTCCTACTTTCTCAAATCTCCACATCCTCAAATTCCTTAATATCCAAATTCTCACATTTGTAAATGCTACATACTTAAATCCTCATATTCCTATGACCACTCATCCCTAAATCCTCACATCCTCAAATTCCTACATTCTCAAATCTCCACATTCCTAAGATCACACATCTCGAAATTTTTGGATCCTCAATTCACATCCCCAAATTCCTACATTCTCAAATCTCCACATCCTCAAATTCCCTAATATTCAAATTCTCACATTTGCAAATGCTACATACACAATTCCTCATATGACTCATCCCCAAATATTCCAATCCCTAAATCTCTACATTAACGTCCATAATTCCAAATTCTCGTATTCCCATCTCACATATATGGACCTAACCAAATTCTCACATCCCCACGTATTCAAATACTCTTCAAATCCCCACATTTCTATCATCCCAAGTTTCCAGAACTATGACTTAAACAAAGATCTGGAATTTTCAGATTCCCACATCCTCAAATCCTCGCATTCACAAATTTCTAAGTTCCCAAGATCTGAACTTCCGAATCCCGAAATTCTCAACTTCCCAGGCTACAAAACTTCCAAATTCCTCCCTGAAGAAAGCTAGATTTACTCCCGAGCGTACTTCACGGAGACCTGCTACAATTTACTGCAACAAAACTGCAGACGTGCGCGAAGATCGAACTCTACAAATCACATGATCTAAATCCACAGATTAAATAGTTCATATTTCTCTTTGATGTATTATAAACACATGAACATCCAATGTGAGTTATGTTTCATAATATGCTACAAAGATCAGTGTTTCACGATCAAACTCACCTACATTTCTATTCATTCTTCATCCACATACAGTCCCGAATTGGGACCACGTACGAATACGTTGATAACGATTACATAGCAATTTGTCACTATTTCAGGAGGATCACTTCAAGAAATTGTGCAATTTATAATAAGGAACATGTAGAACGGTCATTTGACCGGTTAGGTAGTTTTAGTGTTAACAAATACATAACCTTTTTTTGAAGTCGGTTAAAAACGTGGAATGTGCTGAAAATTTATGTTCACTTTCAGCAGTATGTGTAAATACAGTGACATGCAGTAATCACAGAGGTTCCACGATTTCGAGCAGCAAAAGTTAGTAGCAGATATATCTCGCAAATGGAGTCGTACAGGACGTAAAATAGTTGGCACTATTACGAAGCAATCGGACGAATTCCAGCTGTCTATTTGAACACACGCGGAAACATTAGCTGCAATGATCGTAGCCCGAGGATTTCGCCGGAGGATAAATGTAGCCGGGTTATCTGGCGGTAATAACGCGAAAAAGGGCACTTAAGGATACGAAGAAAGGGGAGTGGGATGAAATATCGACGTCCAACCTGCCGTTTATGGGGCGGAATACATCACATACTAATTCCCAAATAGGTAGCCAGCTTCCCGCTTCGTCTTCGACTAAGCTGTCCGCTTATTCTTACGACGTTAAGCGGCACGCGGAAAATATGCAGAGTACACCGAGAATCGACACGAATGACTGCTAATTTATCTCAGACTGCTAATTTGGCTTTTCCACACTCATTTTTACCGGGATTTAATATATAGCTGATTCAAAATCTGTCTGCAGGTCCCAATCAGTGTGATTTTGGAACCATTAGTGCAATTGAGACTATTATAGCAAAATTTAGTAAATAGACAACTTTAGGGTTATTTTCATACTTAGAGACTATTATAGCAAAATTTGGTAAATTTAGGTTATTTTCGTACTTGTTCCCAATGTGTTATATTAAAGTAAAAATGCTCTGAAGCAAAAACAGGATTTAACAGCTGAAGAAAACTGTGAATTAAAATACAAATAAAATTGATGAAAAAGCGTGACACTTTGTGATTGATACTTTGAAGGAAAGCTTATATTTTAATCATGTTTATTGCAACTTCAGGAAATATCTGAAAGACAAGTACTTCTTTCTTGGATGAAAGGTTTATTTGCTATTGGGGCGAATGTAATAATTAAATTGAGAGAAAGAAGTTACTACAACCGAGCCTATTTCTAAATAATTCTAATCATGCTTCCATGAAGTTTCTCGAATTAAAAAATTCTGAGAAAGAGGATTCATCTTCTGAACCAACACTTCTTCGGGCACTCATGGGATTATGAAAACTCGTGAAAATCTTCAAAGATTAAAATGAGATTAACTGCCATGCTGAAGCTACTGAGCATTTTATTAGATCTTCCATTTTAAGGAAAGCCGATATATTTTTAAACCGAAGAATAAAATATAACAAACGAAATATTTTCAGCTTTAATAAATTAAATCAGGGATATTCAAGAGGGACATTTTGTAAGATACAGTTGGAAATTTTTTAATTTATAAATTCAAGAGGTACTGTTAGAAACATTTTAATCCAGGAAAGATACTGTTGAAAAATTTCTAATTTTAAAAATTTAGCTAGACATTTTTGAACTTGGAAATTTCAACTTTGCAATTAAAAATTTATTAATTTCAAAACTTGAGAAGTATAAATTGTTTATCACAAATTTAACTTAAATTCACTAAAATTGAAGTGTGGCAGAAGATGTACAGATTAAATTACCTGAAATTAGTGTAGAAAATGTAGGGAATTACGCTTAAATCTAGCAAGATTGTTAGAAAACAATTAATCTTTGCCCCCCACTCGCAATTGCCATACTAGGTGAAATTTCATAGTCTTATTGCAATTTCCCATTAAAGCAAAGTTTTAAAGGCATCCCCTAAACAGGTAAGCGGATAGATCTAGCGCAGGTCCTGCGGGACTACTTGATTAAAATCCACGGAAAGTGCTACCCGCCTCTGGAATCTCGCTGCTAGGCATTGTTTATAGAACAATGGATAGATTTGGTGTGTGGTACGGTCTGGCTAGCAACGATTCACACCATTCCACGCCCCATCGCGCAATGCGAAAGCAACTTTCATACCTTTCATGGGGTTCCGTTACCGCGAACATTTTCTTTGTTCATAACAGCTCCGAGTCATGTAATAGGTTCTTGTAAGTGATGATTTGCATTTTTTCAATGGAAAAGAACGAACAAAGGGCAGACGAAGTAATGGAAACATCAGAAACTTTTAAAGAACCTTTTCTCTTCTACGCTTTTGAATCAGCATAGTCACTTGAGCACCGTTGAATTTCTACAGCTTTTATTTTCAGTTATTATAATTTAAATAATGTGGTTCATTGGTTGATGGGAAGGTTGAAGTTTGCTACCATTTCAGGTGGTTTTGGACTAGTTTGATGGGGTTTGAAGAAGTTGGGGGTTGTACTAGTTTCATGGGGTTTGAAAGAGTTTATGGACGAATGTAAGAATGTACTTGTAGAGTTTTTTGTATATTTTTAAAAACTCTTTCTGTTCGTTACATTCAACTACTCTCAAATTTTGCTTATGACTTTCCAGCTACTTAGCAATTCTTTAAAATGATTAGGTTGTCATTTTATTATATGGTACTCGTGAATCTCACAATGAAATGAGGACATCTTTTGAAAAGGAGACTTTATATTCTAAGTTGCTGCGTTTCAAACTAAAAAGTATAACAAAATAATTAGGTTGAAAAGACGAAGTCACATTTTATTAATAACACGTTATTTTTTTGTATATATATTTTGCTATGAACCGAGGTTAATCACAAACTTAGTGAATGGTATAGGTGATAGGTGCTTTTGCACCCTGCATAATACAATTCTTCTAAATTACGCGTGGAAATGTTTTCACAAGAAGAAAACAAAGAATTACAGGTGAAGATAAATGTGTTAGAGATTGTTGAAAGCAGCTTGAACGGAAAATACAAAATCGGCTGAAGCAGTTTATTTGGAGCTGCATGAAGCGTAATAAAGAGCGTAATACACGGGGCGGTATTATTCGAGTTGAAGAGTCCTGAGCTCTTACAGCGTCCCATTACCTCTACATTACTGTCCAGGAATTGCAGTAACAATTCTTTCCGTGATACAATACGTTCTCTGCTTTATCGTGAGAAACGCTAAATCGGTTTTCCATCGCTCTTTTTTTATCATTTACTTGCAAGCAGTTTAAGCTCCTGGAACTTGCTACAATGCGTCCCTGTCTCCGTTGCTGTACGAATTCCGGGGACGCGTAATAATTTCGTGTATAAAAATGCGATCTCGCGATTCAATATGTCATTATTACAGTTTTATTAAGATTCGTGGTTGCAGTCATCGGATTTTCTTCGATACGGCGTGATACTTACTTCCTTCCTTTTGCTGCATCCTTCTGATGTATCGCATTCCTTCATTTGCTTGTGCTATATTCGACTTTCTATTTAGAACTCGTGATGTATTCAATACTTTGTAATTTGCAATGTTCCAAAACTCTTATAATGAAAAAATTCTTTATGTTTATATAAAATACTGCAATTTTGAATGGTGAATTTTGGGGTTTTTATTCATCTGCAATCATCGAATACTGTCGATTTGAATATAACAGTGAAAGAGTGAAGAATTTTTAAATTTGTAGTTTGTGGACTTGGAAATTTGACGTACATATTTATTGGCAGTATTAAATACTGTGTTGACTATAATTATAGTAATAATATTTCGATGTGGAATATCGTATTAAGTACGTACTGGTGGCGCCACTGGTAGTAAAAACTTGCACCGCCATTAACAAGTTCCAACCAAGATAACCTTTCATTTCTACAATTTGCATTTCTCAAAGTACATAGACCGCAAACTTCGTTATCTAATTCAAATAACTTTGAACCTATTAGTATAATAATCTATTAAACACTTCTAACTTAATTAACTATGTTACGCGTCCTACTGAACATGTCACTGCATACTAAATTGAACAAATATTAAGCAACAATAATTAAATTTAATAATTTTCGCTACGAAGTTAAAAGATAGTTCTCTATTAAAATAAAGTTGCAAAATAATTTGCATTTTGCCAAAAGCTCATTTTACCTGTATAATTACATGTAGCCGTGCGCGGTTAGAAGAAACGTTAAAAGTCGCAGAGGAATGTGCAACATGGAAATTTTTCAAGTTATGCAACTGCACGGAATGATAAATCGTTTAACGTAATTTAATTATAAGCCGCTGTATAGGGCGGAAATGGAAGCGGTGGATATACGGTGGAATAAATAATTACTTTCTATGACAGATATTAATGAGTCGACGGATATAGGTATATTACAGAATCAAATTTTGAATTCAGGCGGATGTCATTCTCGCTGCTTTATATAAAAATTATCCGTTAATAACTCGGATGTGCAAATAAAAATGTGCGGATTATATTTTAAAAGAAATCTGACGATGTCCTGAAACTGCTGCTGAATAAAAGAAACGGCACAAATGAAACTGTTTTAATTATCCTTTATTCTATAACAATCTCCGTATGGAATTATGTACATTATTCGCGGTCATGTCTAAAAAATTTGGTTTCAACAAAAATGGGTTTAGCGAATTTTTATGCGAGCACCATTCTTTTCATAGTATGTTGAATGTGAAAGAACTTTAAAAATTTTATTATGTATATTTCAAAATACTGGACAGCACTTTTGAACAAGTAGATTAGTTTTAAAAATAGTAATTTCTAATTTTTGTATCGAACTTTCGTCTGAAAAGTGATTTGTATCAAAAAATTATCCACATATAGATGTGATAACTATTTGAAGAAACGTAATTGATATAATGTTGCGGAAGCGATGTCTAAAAAGGGTAATACTTTACCTTAGGCAATACTAGGGTAATACCTAATCCATTTTGAGCAGTTCGACTTTTTGCTACCCTCTTCGAGGATAGATATAAATTTAGTTGCACCAAACTGGGTCGTTCCTCTCAACTTTCAGCAAAACTTTGTACCAGACAACTTGGATTTCTCTTTAAATAGTGTTACGCTCGAATTTCGAGGGACTTGTCACATAAAAAAATCGTTACGAAAATTGCGAAATGAATTAATAAATGTTTGAGTATTTTTAAATTTAGGTTATGTGTCTCAAATTATTATCAATTTAAGGCCAGGTCGAATGTAAATTACTGAACGTCGATAGACATCGAAAAGTTTGACATGTTGATTTATTAATGTTAATGATTTATTCCAGAGTCTAATGTCACTCTGTTTTATTTATGTTGCAGTGGATGCTGTGAACGGTGAAGTGTTACATATTATAAAGATAAGTCGGCTACACATGGGAGTATACTTATGCATCGCTTCGAATGATGTCCCGCCATCAGTTAGTCAACGTATATCGCTGCACGTGCAATGTAAGTGTAATTAATTAAACCATTTGTAACTTATAGCTCTCATAATTCCCTGACTCATACTTCATGTATTCATAATGTGAATACATGTGAATTCATTCATACATGTATTCATAATGTGATTACATGTGAATTCATTCATACATGTATTCATAATTTGAAAGAAATATTAGAAAAATTGACTACTTGTATAACTCTAACACAAATACTTTAAAAGCTGTGATATAAATTTTCTATAAGTGGAAAATTTCCATAAAAAATTGCAGTCATTTTGTAAAGTTCAGTAACATAACCTAACTTCGACTACACTCTTCAAATTTTTGAAACATTCCTTAAACTTCCTCAATGTTTCTCTTCGAAAGTGAGAGTGAATATGAATAATAATTTCTTACACAATAAAAATTGAGATAACTATAACTGTAAATCGTAAAGTGTTATGTTTGCGAGTGACTCGAGCAACGTTATTTAGTAAAATGATAAAGAGACGGTGTAGAAAGCGTCAGAAATTATCAAATGATCAAATATATTCTCTTTTGTTATGCAAAAGAGAGGCACGGAATGTGATTTCCGGCTAAAACTCGATAAAGAATGGTTTGTTCACCCTAGCACGATACATTAGGCAGATTTTCAATGTCTCATTTAGCCACCGATTTACGAGCAACCACTTGACCCAGATATGCTCGATGTACCTAGATCTGTTATCCCATTTCGACTGTCATGTTCATCTCGTTTTAGGGTGTGAAACTACTTAGTGTTCGCTTTGTTTCCTCCGTCACATTAGTGTTCCCTTTGCTGAACTAATAGTTGCTTATGAAATGTAGTGTTAATGCAAATATATCTGAAATTGTACTGTTTTCTTTAATATTTTATTAATAACTACGGCATTGATTACGAATATTTTAACTACTCCTTTCTGATAATAATTTAACCTTATTAAATTATTTTATTCAGTTATTTCACGTTATTAAAATCGTCATATAGTACTGAATCAAATTTATAATTAAGTTAAATTAATCGTACAGCCTTAAGTTAAATTTATTATAAGACCTTAAATTAAATTAATTATGAGACCTTAAATTAAATTAATTATGAAACCTTAAATTAAATTAATAGTGAGATCTTCAATTAAGTTAGTCGTGAGACCTTAAATTAAATTAATCGTAAAGCCTTAAATTAAATTAATCATAAAACCTTAAATTAAATTAATCACAAGAACCTAAATTAAACTAATCATTAAATTGAATTAATCTTTAAATTAAATGAATGAAGACTTATATTAAATTGTCCATGAGGTTATTTCTATTCGATAGTCGCATATGTACAGTGCACATAATGTTATAAATAATAAAAATTATTTATGAAACTGGAATTAACTGATTAGCTTCCTTTGATTTTTGTTCCCTTTTTTAAATTGATTTTTAATACAAATACATATGGTAGTATATACAGTTTCATGTGAATTATTTAACATAAATTTTGCTAATTTAAAATTCTATAAAATGAATTTCTTCTGTCGCGAACTTTTGACCGACAGTGTACAGGTGTATACATCGCTAACAATTGACCTTAATAGCTGAAAAGTGTATATATGATTATCGATCGAGGCGCTAAATTAGTGTAGAGCCACAGGAAGATATAATTCAATTTGAATATAGGCTAATAACTAATGAACAATTTGTTTATCGACTACCAGTCTAATTGCAAACGTTTCATAAATCTATAATAAGGAATATGATAAATAAACTTGAAAGTACTTTATTCATAAACAATTTTTATTTTATCCGTTCTTCTATTATTTCACTAGAATTTCTTATTGTTTTATAATTTTTTTAATTTGCAAATTCACATGATACACACATTGATTCATACCTGACATTTATCTACGTAAAATAGTGATTGTAAAATTAATTTCAACTAACCAGACAATTGGCTGTGAACACCACTAATATTCTAATTTAAAGTCTTTAATATTCAAATCATCAAAAAAAATTAATCTGATTACTATCTCTTTAAAAATAAAACACTCTAATTTCATGAATGTCTTATTGAATCTTGCAAGCGATATTTTTAACCCTGCCTTTAGTTTTCCATATTTTGTACACATCTTTATGTTCATTTACTCAATCAAATGTTTTAATGGAGTTATAAATGTATTTAAATATTTCGACTAGCAGATCCAAAATCGTATTTCATAGCAATACGTCATTTAATAATTCTAGTTTCGTAACTTGCGCAAGCGTAAAATGGCGAACCGTGTTCGCCGATGTTGCAACAGATTAAAATTCCACATAAATGGAGGGAAGTACTTACTGTTCGCGTTTAATATATTAAACTTTGTACCTGTCGAACGGTGATAACCGTTGATAATAAATCTAAATGCATTGCAGAATTGTAGAATACGTTTTACAGTCATTTTAATATTAGAGATTGAAGATGACAATGAAATTCAAGTACAAAGTTTGTCTTTTCTTTTATTCAATAAAAGAAATATTATGAATACTATATTTTATACTGTTTACTAGATTTTATTAATAATATTGTATAATTATGCTAAACTTTTGACACGTGCCTTGAGTACAATTCTAACCTCAATTCATGTAAAAACTTATTTATATTTATATATGAATTTAAATAATCTAATAAATTTACAATTATGATTTGAATCATTTAAATAATGAAGTCTTTACATGACTTAAATAATATATATAATGCAACTGAAATAATTTATACGATATAATGGTTTTGAGAAGGAGTTAATTTTTGAACGAAACTGTATGTACATATATAATCGTAACATACCATGCACCGAAATAGAAAAGGAATAAATGATGTTATGGCGTGCTATTCTTAATGGAGTAAATAGAACTCGAGAAAAAGTCAATGCAATCTGCATATAAATTGGCCTTAGTATAAATTCTATTAAAATGTAATTGGACTTTTAAGAGGCAGTCCTACGAGATCTAAGGACGTACAAATAAATTGACTCCAAGATTTGAGGACAATTAATGAAACTATGAATAATTTTAATCAAGAATATCAATTCTTTGATGATGTAAGAAGGAAGCTGTAATGAAATAATAACAGCAGGATTTCATCAATTTGTCTTGAAAATTGTAATACAAAAATGTACAACGTTCAAAAATTTTACACAAATATTTGTTTGCTCTGTTCAAATAAATATGTCAATTGTAGGAATAAATTTTTGAGAATTCTATGTTACAAATTTTTTACGAGTCTTATAACAAATATTTTCTGAATCAAGCAAAACGTATTATTATTATACAATTACTATGAGTAACAGTAATAAAGGATTTAATCACTATGAAGAAGAATATTAAATTAGTAAAACTGCAACAAGAAAATTTTGGAAAATATTTATAAAGGAACAGTACATTAAAAATATTATTTGCGTATTTAATTTATTTCTAGTTATACTTGTGTTCAGTAAAACAATTACAAAATTTGTTCAAAATGATTTAGAGAAAATTATTTCTTTATTTTTAGCAAATTTTTAAAATTAAACCTAATATGTATTATTATTGTGCAATTACTATAACAGTAACAGTAATAAGTTTAATTACTATGAAGAGCAATATTAAATTAGTAAAATTGCAACAAGAAAATTTTGGAAAAAATAGAACAGTGCATTATTATTTACATACTTAATTTATTTCTAAAATCAGATGTGTGTTAAGTCAAATAAATAGTAAACATGTACCAAATATTTCTGATAATTCTGAAAAAATGTGAGAGGAATAATGTGGGGTGAACGGGGTTGATATCCACTATGATATCGTCCCAAGTGTACAGAGTGGCTGTAAATCGTGATTTACGTTGGTTCGTAAAAGATGGAACTATGACATGATATTGCGGTTACGGAATATCTATATTGATCGTGAGAAGCTCATTGTACGGTCCCGTTCCAAGGTATAATAACCAAAAACTTTGAAAGGGATGTTTTCGCTCCGTGGGAGTGTTACATTCCCTAAGTTGGTGTACGGAACTTTCAAGTGTGTGAAAACTTTAGACACCCCTGTAGAAAAATTGAGGAAATTAAAATATATGGGAGTTTGAAGAAATTTAGCAAATTGGCCAATCTGGAAATTTGGTCATTTAGAAGTTTGCGGATTTGAGAATTGGGATTTGGAAATTTGGTGATTTAGGTTGTTAGAAGTCTGGGATTTGGGGTTATTTAGTTTATTTATTTGGGATTTAGGATTTGGAAATTTGGAGATTTGGAATTTGGGAATTTTGTGATTTAAGAAATTCGAAATTTGGGATTTAGGATTTAAAAATTTTGGGAACTAGAAAATTTAGAAATTTGGGCAATTTTAGAATTGACATATTGGGAATTTGGGAAATTAGGAAATTGGGAATTTAGCAAACTGGGAAATTGGGAAATTGGAAATTGAGAAAATTGGGAAATTGGGGAATTTGAAATTTAGAAAATTGAGAAATTGGGGAATTTGAAATTTAGAAAATTGGGAAATTTGAAATTGAGAAAATTGAGAAATTGGGAAAATTGGGAAATAGAAAAATAGGAAAATAGGAAAATTGGAAAATTTGAAATTGAGAAAATGGGGAAATTGAGGAATTTGAAATTTAGATAATTGGAAAATTTGAAATTGGGAAAATCGGGAAATGGGAAAATAGGAAAATAGGAAAATTGGAAATGTGCAAATTGGAAAATTGGAAAATGTGGAAATTGGAAATGTGGAAAATTGGAAAATTGCAAACTGGGAAATTAAGAAATTGAGAAATTAAGAAATGTGCAAATTTTGAAAATACAGAAATTCTAAATATATCTTCATAATAAAAGTTCTACAATTTAAATTTAATGTACTCTCTGATTTAATTACATCGCACGTATTTTCTTGTTGTTTCAGTTCCTCCTATGCTTTCGATAGAGAATCAGCTGGTCGGTGCGTACATCGGACAGGATGTAACGTTAGAATGTCACACCGAGGCTCATCCCAGCTCTATAAATTACTGGAAGACCGAACGTGGTGACATGATCGTTTCTGGTAAGTTTAATTTCCACAAAATTACATCTGCCCATCAGAGTAAATTACAGCGAATAATTCAATTTTAATCTGTCTTATCAAAGAACTGCAAAGACGTTAAAAATAAATTTGCTCGCGATTCGAAATGAAATTAAATCACAGTTTCCTTATATTCCGGTTCTCGTTGTTCATAATTTGTTATCACTTTTCATTCATTATTTCAAAGCTATTATTTGACAGAAGTATTGTGTCAAACACGAATAAGCTTATAAGAATAGAATATACCAGAAAGTTTATTAGGTGAACGTTCTGGAAACTTTATTAAACGAGAATAGATGAATGTACTGCAAATTTTGTTAAACAGAAATGGCGTGTACTAGAAATTTTATTTAACAGTCTAAAATTGTGCATAATATGCAGCTGTCAACTGTAACTATGTTTGAGTCCATCAAGCGCCAACTTGTGGCTGACATCGGTACTATTTTATATTAAGTCAAAATGGCAGATCAAGACACATAATTGACTTCTGAAAAAATGATGAATGATCACAATTTTTAAGTGCAGATATAAAAATTCTCAACTTAGTATCAACCATGTTTTAAATTACGTCACGAAATAAAATGTCAAAGAAATATCGCGACGGTTCTAAATGACGTTAATTATTCGTTAAAATTTGAAATATTGCACTGTACAGCTAATTGAAAACTAATTCCTGTTTAAAACATTTTTCGATAAATCGTCGAAAATGCACACTATTTTTCCCGAATACGAATTTCGCAGTGTACTATATGTGAACGCAGTCATATTTTAACTGCACTCTGAATATCGAAAATTTATGCGGATGCGATTTGATTCGTTCGATTCCTGTTGATGTATGCTCTTTACGGGAATATGAAGTTTTTCGAATTGCAAAGAACATGGCTTTATTTACGTAGGCAATTACCATTCTATTATAGGTGACAAATACGAGGTGGTGTGTACCGATGACGGCTACAAGAAGTACATGTCGCTGAAGATCAGGAATGTCGGCCCGAAGGATTTTGGCTCGTACAAGTGCGTGGCGCAAAACTCCATTGGTGAAACTGATGGCGATATTAAACTGGATGGTGAGTTTTATTTACTAGAGTTAAACTAAACTTTCAGCAAATACTTAATTTTATTGTTTTATTAACTATTTGAAGAGGACTTGAAACTTACTTCAAGTTTAAACCTTCTAACGAAAGAAAAAAATGTTTAAACAAATTAAAAGTAATTTATGTAGTAATATAAATCAATATTACTTTCAGAAACATGTCATTTTAATACAAACACGAAAAAGTGAATCTATGAAGCAAATTAATTTTCAATTTTTCACGAACAGAAATTACAAACAATATATGAATTTTCAATTTTATATAAGTTATGTTAATGTGTCTTTAGAACAGTTCCAAAGTGATTTAAAATAAAGTAAATTGTTAATATTTCCTGCAATCGTTTTGCAATTATTTTGCAATCGTTAAATTTCAGCTTGGTTGGAACAATTTTTATTTTTTGAGGTATTCACGAATTTCTTGGGCAAAATGATAAATAAATTGTAAATGTGTCTGAGATAAATTGGATGTATCAGATGAATCAGATGATTTCTGAGACGAACATAGGTTAAGTAGTCCGTCAAAATAATTTTGAAATTAACTTTACATTTTCGCTTTTACCTAAAAATTTAATAAAAATCAAAACGTCATGAACCTTCATGGTCAAGATTCTTTGCTTAACTATTAATATAACTAATAATCAGTAAAAATTTAATGATTCGCAAGAAGAATGTTCAAGAGGTCCTCCACACAAGTTTAAGAACCGAATTAGAAAATTCTTTGAAATGCTGAACGAATGTCAAGTGGCCAGTAGGAAAACGATTCAGTTATTCGCATTATAACAACCGAAATAATTCCGTTTGTATGTACACGTTCCAATAATAAAGCAATTTATTCCCTATGGAGTTTTGCGCAAGAAGTTTTGTCGTTAGCAGTCAACGGTTATCGATCGATCGACGAGGTCAAGCGTCCTTTCCGTTTCAACGTTGTTCGTAATTGGCGATTAAGTTTATGAAGGATATATTTATCCCACGAGAATATATCTTTCCACCTTTACGGGACAAATAAATTGACTGAAATTAAAAGTTTAACGAGATATAACGTTCGACCGATCCGATCGTTACGCGGCGTGATCGTTCGACAGAAAGAAAAAAGAGGAACAGGAAACTTTCGACCTGTACAGTTTAAATTCACCGAAGTAGTGCGAGCAGTGTTATGCAACAGGATTTAATTCACTTTTATGAAATTTTAAGTTACGTGTTTACGGGATAAGGTATTCATGAAGCGATAAAGTTTTAAAATATTCAGCGAACAAAAAAAGAACGAAGATTTATGGGGAGAAATATACGTGTTTGAATCTTCAGCAGTTTCAAATGCAATTAGAGCGAAGAATGCTTCGCTTAAGTTTAACATTTTCAGCATTGAAAAGGAAACAAACTTTGCGCGTCGTAGAGATACTAAAAATTATGTGAATCGGATAAATACGAATGAAAATAACTTCTCGTATCGTGATTGTCGTTTCAGACTTTCAAATTACGCGGTGACATGCGCACTGCGCGTGCGAGGTGGCGTGTCGTAAGATGGCGTGTGCACCGATCAAATCGTTTCGTGTGCTAACTTATTAATAATGCACAATACACGATAACTGAAAAAAATGGTTGCGAATTTTTTAGAAGATAATATACTTCTCTCATTTCTTCCTTTTTCTAATATCATGAAAACAAGTTTAATTTTGACAGAAATTTGAAAAGGTAGCAAAATGTTCTTGATATGTGCGCAAAATTAAATAATACTTTCAATTAATAGTAAATAGTCTTAATAAATAATAAGTAGTTTTAATTAATTAATAATAACTAGTTTTATTTGCTTGCTAATTTTTTTTATTATTCTAAAATTCTGAAATTCTGAAATTAACAATTATACCCTCTGCAACATAGCTGAAAAATATATCATATTGCTTTAATAATCAATTAAATAGTCAGTAACTAAATAATCACTTTAGTTTGTCATTTCAAATTCCTAGCACAACATCGAGAAAATGTAAAATATATATTAAAAATTTAATTTACTTTATTTGTCTGTGTTTCTTAATTATTTGATTAAACTCAGAGCATAACACCGGTCATCGAAAATGCCGCTGGCAATCAACATGTTAATATTGTTCTAGTTCTTTTTGCCCAATTAAGTTTTCTCTTCTGTTTGATATCTCGACATAAAACCCATTTTTCATCTCCTGTGAGCATTCTGTTCAGAAACGGGTTCCATTTCAAGCGATAAAATGGAATGCGATGTTTCTGATTCCTCTGATCAAGATTTTCATTAAACAGCTTCCGTAACATTCATTTTTACAGTTTGCTGAACTTTTCAATTTCGTTAGCGGAACGATAGAATGAAATGAATTAAATTTTTTTTACCGAAGTCTCGAGCATTTTTAAATACCACTTTTAAACAATTGTTCTAAATTATTCAAATTATTGGTGTATTTTAAATTCTTCCTATAATAGTATTATAAAATAGCGAAATTAAGAATAAATTGATTAGTTTTCAAAGGTAGAATTATTAAATTATAATATGACTTGAACTTCTCAGTGACAGAAATGATACTAAGAGGAAAGGCTATTGCGTATTAGAGAAGTATGTATTGACACAATCTTTGCTGTATTGGATGTGAAATTTCATAGATATCGCGTCCACGCTCGTTGTGGAACAGACTATAAGGATATAAATTTTGACGAAGCGTTTACTAATCCAAACATAATCCGTTTACTTCCACGCAGAGATACCAGCTCCATCTACAACGTCCACCACACCGGCGCCGTATTACGTGACCTCGTCGATGAAGAAAAACAGTAAGTAACCGCCATTTCACTGGCCATTCTCCCCGTTTCCGCGACGTTGATCTTGATCGCGATTATAGCGTGAAATACGCGGCCGTAATGAAACAAATTATCAAACGAGGATAGAGGGTCTACGTGGTCGCGAACGAACGCGGAATTAAGTAGAATACCTGCCATTAATTTGCAAGCGAACCGAGCAGTCGTATTACATTCATTCGTCCCCTTTTTTATTCTTCCTCCTGTTCGACTCGCAGCAAAGACATCCATTCTCGTGTCCCTTCTTGCCATGACGTCTCATCGTGGTGCACACTATGTAAAACCGCCTTTGTGTAATGTATTTTAGGTAGAAACGGTAACAAGAAATTACGACAACGACCTATCGACTACGAAGTCGAGGAATGGCGGGATCCAGGTCAGTAAATATCTATTTTAACGCGGCCCGCGTATCTCAGGCATTTCCCACGATACACCGTCTGGATGCCTGTTATACTGCTACGTTCGAGTAATTAGCGTAATTAAAACCTCGTCAACGGTGCACATTCGATGCCGAGAGATTCTCCGGTGAATCTACTAAATTGCCAATGCTCGGTGATCCCAGGCTATCCGTGAACGAATTACTTCACGTTGCTTGGTCCCCTTTAACTAGCCAGAATGGATTTCAGAATTACACTCGACCGACCACTGTGATTTCACTGGCAAAAGCATTTACGCATCGCTTGTCCGTTCGAGATTTAAGTTCCTTTAATATCACGCTTGATTTGGGACTTGCCAACATTTTAGACATATCAATTACTTGATGGGAAATCAGTCTTGAGATATCACAGTCTTGTGAGATATCGAAACGGTGTATCGCGGATTGAAGGGATACTTTGTTGTTCGTGGTTAATGGATATTCGAGCGAGGTAGATTTTTGTTATTGGGTTGTTTGGGATAAGTTGAGGTTTAGGTATGTTGCAATTTGGATGTATTGTACCGAATGAGGTTTTGAATAATTTATGGTAGAGTTCTGGAAAGTTTTGTCTTGGTAAACACATTTGGTAATTTGTGTTTGATTTGTGAGTTTCTGAATTCATTAATTTTTGGATTGTTATTAATACATTTAAGCATTATTATGTTCTGATGTTTGTAAACTTGTGACTTTGGTACCCTAGATATTTCAATTTCCAAATTTCCAAATTTCTAATTTTCCTATTTGCCAAATTTCCAAATTTCCAAGTTTCTAATTTTCCAAATTTCCCAATTTCCTATTTTCCAAATTTTCAAATTTCCAAATTTCCAATTTTCCAATTTTCCAAATTTCTTAATTACTAAATTTCCAAAATTTCAGAATTGTAAAATTCCAAATTTCCAAATTTCTACAATTCCTAATTTCCAAATTTCCAAATTTTCAATTTTCCAAATTGCCAATTTACCAATTTCCAAAATTTCGATTTCCATAATAGTAAAATTCTAAATTTTCCAAATTTCAGAATTGTAAAATTTCAAATTCCCAAATTTCTACAATTCCTAATTTCCAAATTACTGATTTTCCAAATTTCCAAAATTCCAATTATCCAAATATCCAAATTTCCAAAATCCCAAATCACCAAAATACTAAATCACATTTCCAATTTTCCAAATTTTCTTGCCAATCTTCCAACTTTCCCTCAAACATAAAAATATAAATCTCTACACCTACCATCAATTTAAAACTTCAATAAAACTTCTGCTATAAAACAATTTTTCTTCTTACTCTTCCTTTTAAGATTCTTTATAAAAATAAGATTCCTATATTTGCATCCTACTATTTGCCCGTTTAATTTATTATTCCCTACATCATTTCAGTCTTATTTTTTCTTTTCAACTGAAATTTTAAACTGGAGAAATAAAGAATTTCTTGAATTTAAATGGTCGATCCTTTAGAATTTCTTTGCCGAATAAAACCATCTCTTGCTAAATATTTTGCTTCAAACAAAGGAATTCTTCCTGTTGTATTATTACCATCTCTTTCAGATCTTGACTTTCTTAGTTGAAATTGTCATGTTTCTAAATGACCTGATAACTGAACAAAGAACAATTTTCATCCATTATTTAACATATACCTTCTTACCCATATTTAAAAAGATCGGAAAAAAGATAAGAAAATATTAAGTTAAACAGATCGGAATAAATTTCATTAAAAGGATTGAAATGAATGGTATAATTTTATATCTGCTAAATTAAATAAGAACCTTTACATTTAGAGCTGATTAAAATCAAATTTAATTAGATAAGAAGGAAATTTTCCAATGGGTCGAATATTGTTCATAGAACTTCAATATAATTTGTTCATATTTTAAAAAGCTGTTCCGTTTAATTAACGTCTAATTTATCAGTGTACCAAAATTAAGTAACAAACTTTCTTTCAAAATTTCTAGGTAGGTGATATTAAAGCCAACTAATTTCGCTCAACTTTCAGCTGCAGGCAGGAAAAATGAAAGAACGCAGAAAATTGGAATGAAAATTTTAAACGTTTCCGTATTACAAAACTGAAACAGTTTCATTCGTTACTGGAATCTCAAATTTTATTACTCATTGTCGGTACAAGATTTTAATTTGATTTCGGAGTAAAGGTTCTTTTTATTTAGGGTAAATATCGACTTTTAAATGCGATAGAAATGAACTTTTGCAGCATTCTTTGTTCTTACAGTTACCAGTCTGATTACCGGTTCCATTTAAAGTATCACGTACCTTATAAATATTGAAGACTCTAATGTCTTATGAATACGCATGAGAATACCAATCCAACGAGTTTAACTACCGTTAAATTTTGAATATCGATTAAAAATCTAAATATCCTGCAAGGAAATAACGTATCAGCGCACAATTATTCTAACGGAGGAAAAGAATGCTGTAAATAAAAGTTCGTCGAAAAATTGTTCTCAACAACGCTTTAAAGTGCACAATTCGGATACCATTTTTATTTACTTCATATAAGTTGAATCCAAAATAAATTTGTGCTAGATTAAGTTAGGTTTTGTCAATTTTATTCATTTTTTAAATAAATTTTTGAGATCACGATGTATTGTAGAAACTTTAATGAAAAATTAAGCTGGATTCAAGTTGAGTTAGGTTAATTTTGGTCACCTTTTGTTCAGTCAAATATTGTCCTAGGTTAGTTTAAACCCATCACTACCCTCGAGATGGCGACTTTGCATGTTTAAAGTGTGTTAAATCCCAAGAGTGTCCCTATTAATAATTTTAGTCCTTTTTAACAAATATAACCTAATTCTTGTTTATATAACATAAGATTTTTATTTGTATACCTAGGGCCCAGACAGTTGTAGCTACTTGAAACACCATTTCAATTTATGTAAAAGATTAACAAAATTTCTTGCAAAAAGGTTTCATCATAAAGGCAAATCATGATAACCATTAACAATTTCATTGAATTAAAATCAAAACACGAAAGAAAGTTTGTGTCCAAAATGCCCCACTTCCGTAATGAACTCACTTAATCCTTCATCCATCATAAGTTTAACATTCTGTATATCATGATCGTTTCTCGTCGAAAGGTCAGGCTGTCTACACTTTCGTTTTGCATGCCAATAAATTGGCAGCAACTGGCACGAACGTCGAACTTCTCGAACTAAACTTCAATGACTTTGCTCAAAGATTCTCAGAAGCGTCGAAGCAGTTCCCCTTTTCTCGAAGTTTACTTTCAATTAATGAAAAACGAGTTTCGTTGACCCGCGGCCGTCGACTGCCTTCGGTGGTGAAACGCAGAAACGCGCCACGAACGGAATTCTTACCGTTTTTCATCTCCCTCCTTCGTTCTCTATCCCTGTCCGTCGTTCATTTGTTAAATCGATCGACTTCCGCGTCGAACCTGTACGCCGAGCTTAGCTCCGCGATCGGCCGACGAATTGATTCTTATACTGTGCAAACTTTTATAATCTGTATACCTTTTCAACTTTATCTGAACGGTAAACAGATCTACGCTCCGACATAACTAATCTTCGTTTAATCCGATAACGGATTTACAATGAAAAGCCGAGGCTAGTGTAGTGCACGTCCGTTAAGTGCTCGGTAGGAACGCCCATTCGTGAGTGACGCATGCGCAGTTTCGCCCACGTCTCAACCTATGCACATGTGAGGACTGTGACTAGTTCACATTCTTCTTAAATATAATTATAATATTTAAAGAGACAAATATAAGGACACATTTAATTGCTTAGATAACTCATATAGAACTTTTATCTTGACTAGTTTAATGTAAATAGAAGGTGAAGATAACGTCAAAATAACAAGTAATTATTTCAGAGTCACCCTGTACAAGATACTTCAGACAGTGTGAAGCTTTAGAAAGAAGATTTTATAAAAAAATTGATGTTAGAACGAGATGACAGTTTCTGTCACCGTGGCTTTTTAAAGAAACGACGTTCGAAAATACCGGGATTCTCTAATCCGAAAAGTTGGAGTCGTAGAAAAAATGAACAAGTTGAAATCAGCGTTCATCGGAAACGGTTTATCGATTCTATTAGAGAGTGTAGGGTAGTAAAACACGCACAAGGGTCAGGACCGAGAAAGTTTCCTTATTTCGCAACCAATCGAGGAACAGTCGTCGCGAATTCACGACGTTCCTCTCGAATAGTTCTTCGCCCGCTTTGGTTAGCTCGCCAGGAAGTCGAAATCGCACGTCCGTTCGAAAAAAGTTATTCCCACCTACGAGTAAAATCCACAGTACGTGACTTTCCGCATGGACGGCGACAGACGAACCGTTTTCCAACACCTTAACAACGTCTTTACCGGTACTCTCGACCGCACCAGTTTTCCTCATTTCTTTCATCCGTCTCGATTTTGTGCCGAACTCGAGCGATCGTGACTACAGGACAATGTGCAATTAACTTAAACGTAGACCACGCTCCTGCTAAGGCAGCGTTGCAATAGCTATTGACTGAATGTGCTCGTTTTCTACAAACGAACTCTCCTTATTACACCTACGAATCTGGTACACCCGTTCTTTCAATTTAATTCAAAACTCCGATACGGCGATATAACGGATAGGGTGGACATTATGCTCCAACGATTTCTTCAGACAATAGCTTGGCACAAAATACTGTGCAGTACTACTATCCACATACGGTACTTCAATTATTATTCACATATGGTACATTTAATATCCACATACGACATGGTCATTATTATCCACATACATTACATTTACAGGTACACGTAGTTACACATACACATGCAGTAAATTTATTTATAGCATTATTATGTTATAGCACATATGGTATTATCCACATATGGTACATTCAATATTCACAATCACTAACATTCGGAGACTGCTAATCCCACGTTTACTTTGCATAAAATTTATTTTACAGAAAGGTCACTTGTAGAGTGCAAATTAAATTCACATACATTACATTTACAGGTACACATAGTTACACATACACATGCAGTAAATTTATTTATAGCATTATTATGTTATAGCACATATGGTATTATCCACATATGGTACATTCAATATTTACAATCACTAACATTCGGAGACTGCTAATCCCACGTTTATTTTACATAAAATTTATTTTACAGAAAGGTCACTTGTAGAGTGGAAATTAAATTCACATACATTACATACAACACATACATTACATTTACAGGTACACGTAGTTACACAAACACATGCAGTAAATTTATTTATAGCATTATTATGTTATAGCACATATGGTATTATCCACATATGGTACATTCAATATTCACAATCACTAACATTCGGAGACTGCTAATCCCACGTTTATTTTACATAAAATTTATTTTACAGAAAGGTCACTTGTAGATTGGAAATTAAATTCCTTTTGCTATGTTTAGTTGAACAGATTATTTTAAGCGAAGTATACTATAACAAAATAATTGTCTTACAAGAATTCAAGCGGTATTTTCTTTTTCAAAATTAAAGAACAGAAAGAAAGATTAAAAATATAGGTTAGATCCACAAGCTTGTACAAAAGTAGAACTGAAGCGTATGTCCTAAAATAATTGTCTCACAAGAATTCAATCGGTATTTTTTCAAAATTAAAAAACAGGGAAAGATTAAAGATATAGGTTAATTTCACAAGCTCGTCCAAAGGTAGAACTGAAAAGTATGTCCTAAAATAATTGTCTCGCAAGAATTCAATCAGAATTAAAAAACACAAGGAACCATTAGAAGTTAGTTTCACAAACTTGTCCAAAGGTAGAACTAAAAATCCGTAACCCAAAAAATTCGTACGAGAAACGTGTTCACCGATCAAAAGTCCCGACCCGTCAGATTCGACAGAAAAGTTGGAATCGCAATAGCTTAAAGCATTTCGCAGGAGTTTCCGATGCAAAGTTTCGACATATGCGACGAGAGCGAAGATATTCGAAAATTCGAAGCCACGTATCCACGTGTGAAACTGTTCCATTTCTGTAGGATACCTGTGCCGAAGTTCGTAGGTTAACAGGGTTAGTGTACATATCGATTTCTTCTCCCTTGGTATTCATATATTCATAGCTGGCAACATTACCGGATTTGTATTAGCGCCACAGGTGGCGATGTTGATTTAAGTTTGGCCGGTCCGTAAAACTTAGAACAACCGGCTATCCAATCAAGAAGCGAAATTGAACGAGACCGTGCCGGAAAGAATCCAACTCGGCAATAAACTACATATTTATTGTGATGCGTCCGCCTTCTTTCTACGGTCCTCCAGGGAATAATTTATATAAATTGTTTCCCTTTAACACAATCGGTTAAATTCTGTAATTTCTCAGCTTCCATTTTGCACCTACGAAATTGTTTCGATCATGTTTCTTCAGATTAAATCTGTGTTGCTAAAATTTGTAATTTACATGAAAACTGTCTATGAAACCACGTTTTAATTTGTTTCGATTTTATAAAACTCACAAGTTCAGAAATACTGAAACGTTCAAAATTAGAAAATGTTCGAGCAGACGCGCGAAAATATAGCACGTGACGTTACGGAGTATGGAGAGTCGTTATTTTTAACGGTGTCAATCTTAATCTTGGATCCAAAAAAGCTCTGAGTGAATCAGCCATTAATCAGACCTAGGAGTATCTTTTCCGCCGTAGTAATTAAATACAGTCCTCCTGAGAACCTATAGTTCATTTAATTGAATGGTTCGCTACATTTCGTGTAAAGAAACTTTCAGCTACTTTGTAACCACTTTGCCAATAAAACGAGTGAGAAGTTTCTTTACTTTTCTGCGAATCTTTTCTTCTTTTCTTGTCCAAGTTCGTATTTGCTATTTCTTCAACCGTACATTAGGCTCTTTCGCAATCCGCGATAATTAATATATGAATGTGTCGTCATAAATTCGATTGAATATCCACGCATTGTCAACGAAAATCCTTTTAAAACATTGTCACCGTTCTTCGTACAAGTGCGATTCGAGCTTTCAATTACCGTTTGAACGCCATGTTATTATTCGAACGTTCCATTATTCGAATAACACGTTCCCGAACGTGCTTTGTTGTAATTTCATTTCTATGCACTCGATTCGTTCCTGCTTTGTCCGCGAATTCCCACTAAATTTTGCCAAGAACAATTGTTTAATGCAGACGTAAGCGCGTTACGATTAAGGCAAATAAAGTTGCGCTTATGGAGGCGAATTTTTGCTAGAATAGTTGCGAGTGATGTTTCTAAAGTGCCATTGAAAACTGTTTTAAAATGGTGCAGGTGTTATTCACAAAGAACCGAGTTATTATATGAATACCGCGTTAAACTCGTTTGCTCAGTGGCTTTCAACCTTTTCGACCTCCACAAACTATTTCCTAAATCAAATAAAGCGTGAAAGTAAAATGAGACTGAGCGAAAATACGACGAAATACGGCATTTTACCTAAAAATTCGGTACAATACGAACAAATTGTATTACTTCCTTAAATGCATGATATTCCTAAAGTTTAATACCACGCAGAGTATATCATTAGAGTCAACATCCAAGAGTTAATTTCACTCAGAAAAGTGATTTTGTACCAAAAGTAGTCATATTCCACTGATGACATGTTCCACATGTCAGCCAAACCTGTACTTGAAGGAATAATTAAAATTGAAGTGTGCAAGTGGTTTGACTCGAATTTAGTTTTAGCAAATGTAGTTTCAGTTACAGAGCCAATCGAGCACAAGCAGATCTGTTTGTTCGCAGATTACGACCGAGATTATGGTCCGCCATCGATGAGGCCGCCCGGTGAGTTTCCGGTAGATGCCCTAAGTCCAGGCGTTTCTCATCGAGCTCAGCTCGTGTTTCATCTTCTGGTGAGTCTGTTGTCACTGCTACTTCCGGCCATCAGAAGGTGATTCTCACGTCGCGGGAACAGTGCTTCCAATTCTAGTGTTTATTGGACGGTGACCAGATCGTGGACGGGTACCACATTTTGGTACACCTGTCCCGACTGGATGATGGACGAGTGCGACGAGTCAAGACGCGCTTGAAATTATTTTCATACTAAACGTAGACGTATACAAAATGAACGCGAAGAGAATATATATATATAATATATATATGCAAATATATTATCCTATTATTTATATGCATTTATAGGATGAGGCATCTGACCTGCACTGGCATTACTTTTAAATCGGGGATTGTATGAAAAATTTTTATGTAGATTAGAGCTTTCATAAGGGGGTGTTACACGTATCTTTATTTATTGTTTCAAATATTTGGCAAGATTTGAGTTTTAACTTTTAATGAAACTTTCTTCGAAAATATTGTGTTTACACAGAATTTTTGATTCCTGAGCAAAAGTATATTAACCTTTATTGATCTGAAATTCAACAATAATCAAGTTTGGTTATAGTTTCTTGAAATTGGTTGTCCTTTGGTTATTTTGATGAATTTTGGTGAGTTTACAATGTGAAACTGAATGATGCTTTAAATAATTTCGATTTATGATAAACTGTGTGATATGTTAGTCAACGAAAAAGTATGGGAAACAAGAAATAGAGAAATCTTTACAGAAACTTCAAACAAAATATTTTAAATTTGATTGTAGTATGTAAATTCAATGATTTCAATTTTAATTGAATTTCAAGTCTAATTTTGACAGAAACTTTGTTCATGGACTTTATGGGGTTATTACGTGGTAACGAGAAAGTTGAATCTAAACTCAATCTAGAGGGCGCCACCAGCGCACTATGGCGGCATTTAGGCGAACGTTAACTTTAGTCAAATCACTATGATTCGAATACGAATATAATACTACACAAGTGATAAATGCCACACAGGACAAAAAGCTTTTTCATTCACAAGAAGAACAATTAAATTATTTTTAAATTTGAAAGAATAAATATCTTAATTGTATTAAGCTTAACTAGCCTATATTTAATTATCTGAATATTAACTGTTCTAATTCATAGACTAATTAATACACTTTTGCTCAATATTTCATATCCAATTAAACACTATCCATCAAAAAATTTTCAACCAGACTTTACCTACAAATAACGTCCCCTTCGAAACAATGCAACTTTTGTATAAAAAAATTTTTCATAAATCATATAAATTAAAAACTATGCGAGGTACACGATAGATTCCTCAGCCTGTATGTATATATGATACAAACATGTTGTGTAAGTATATCTGCAGTGAGTATGAAAGATTTAGGCTTACGAATGACGATTTTGTGAGGCGTGACACTTTTGCGTTCGAGAAAGAACACGTCTCCTGGTGTGTAAATTAGGTAAACGCGAACGGAAAGATTCAGTTGCTCTCGGTATAAATGAGAGATTAAACGCAGTGGTTCTCAACCGGTGTACCGAAAAACTTCAGGTTTATAACCGTGTTACGTACACGTTATTGCTTTAAATGTTCTGCCAAATGTTTCATATCGAATGGCGTATCGCAGTTTTTAGGGGGTTGAGAATTACTGACTCGTAGAATCCGAGTGATTCTATTTTAGTTTTTTAAGAGAAATAAAAAGAGTTATATTAGATCAAGTTTTTACATGATTTCAAATCACTTCTACATTTTTAGGGAGAAAAATGTAAGACTTCAAATCGTGTAAAATTCGAGGAGACATTTCATCGAGCCATTTTGTTATCCATGAAAAACATTGTAAGTATCCGTAATGTACGAAATTTACGCGATAACGAAGTGTATTATATTAAGTTAACGTGGTTGTAGCATGGTAGAACCTCGATTATCATAGCACTGATTAAAGATCGATTATCAGAGCATCGATTAACTGGGTTATCGGAACATCGAGGCATCGAATACTGCGAGGATAGCCATTACAAATTTAATATAATTGCAAGAAAATATAATCAGAGAGAATTGAAATTCTTAGTGGCCTCAGTATTATTTTATACTGAATTCAAAAATAAAATTATATTCTAAGTGCATAGTGTGCCATACTATTCATTATAGTATTTAATATAATAGTACATTTAATTTTCTAAAGTATTCTCAAATTGAAAAGAAAATTAAATGATTCACCTACGTTTTACTGTTCATAATTTATTTTCTATCAAATTAGTTTGGTTATGTTACAAGTCGTAATATTTTAATATATTGCATTCGATATATTTAATTTATAGTTTATACTTAATTTATTTCATTAATTTATTACAGTCTATATTTAATTTATTACATTCTAGTTCTTAATCAATATATTTAAGTTTAAGAGGTTAGGTTGCTACTCCAGCCATTTTGAATCACGATTGCAATCAAAATGTCGGTCAAACGTAATTAAACTGGAGCGAATCCAAAATAAAGATACCAAATCGATTGGAGAACAATTGACAAGATAGAAGATGACTGAAAATCGTTAAATTTTCATTGGAACTGTCGAAAATGAAATATTAAATAACCCTAAAATATTTACAAAGTAACAAAACTGTGTAAAAATGTATATATTAAATTACCCGAAAAATTCCGTAAACAATGAAACTACGATACAGTATGGATAATCAAGGTTCTATTGTACTATTTTCAGCGCAACAAACGGCATTCCGAAATTTCAGTGCCGAGTACGAAGATCTCATTATTATCCGTTATTGTTACACGCACAATATGGCCGGATTTCTGAATTATTGTAATTTCCATTGTTCGTTCTCAGTCTGATTGAATGTTCTTCGACCGCGAGCAAGGTACAGCCGTAATTCGGTGCATAATAAATACATATACGTACGCATGAAAGGATAAACATACATATACATATAAATATATAAATATATATATATAATCGAATCGTAGTTGTGTTGGAATATGCGCTCTGAAGTCTTATCATTAGCTGTTTGATTGGCAAAGCGTGCATGCACTAACACGAAGGCTAGCTATACATACGTAAGATATACGAGAAGCATTCGTGCATTCTGTGAATTTTTTGTGAGTTCCCGTGTACGAGAATGAAGAAGTGTGACAATGTCGTTGCGTAGCCCCGAATCATCGACGACGGTACTTTCGAGAAGAGAGCTTCGTCATTTTAGTTCAGTTAATTACCGCGGGAAGGAATTTATTCTGTAATGCATCACCGACAATATTTTCAGCCATAATCCCGTGAACAGAGGTACCGAAACCACGAATGATCGATATTGAAGAAATTTTTTATCAACTCTTTCATGTACGCGAGTATTCGTATGGTCTCAATTAATTACTGCAGGATTGTAACTATACGTACTATACGAATTTAGATTTTTGATAGATTCGTAAATACAATGGACATTTTTTATTCTTCAATTTTTCAATTTTGTTTATTATCAAATTAGTTGTTTTTGTCGATAAAAAAGTGAATTTGATATTGTTCTATTGATAAATTTTGTGTTTTGAAACTTGAAAAAATTTCTTATTCATAAATTTTGAGATTTTTGAATTTGTTCATCGTTCACAAGTTGCTAAATTACCGATTTTTAAATATTTGATATTTATGAATTTTGTGTGTTTTATAACTTAAAAATTTTGGAATTTCTCAATTTTTCAGATTGAAAATTTGATACTTACATATTTGAATGTTTCTAAATTTTTAGGTTTCAAAGTTTTGACAATTTGATGTCCTTTTGATGTCTTTTCAAAAATGGAAGATGAAAAGTTTTTTAGCTCGATACTATTCTATTTCTAAATTTTTAAATTACCAAGTTACTAAACTGGTAATTGGTAAATTTCTCAATTAAAAAGTTTGTAAGTTTGTAAATTTGAAAATTTGATATTTGTATATCTGTACGTTTGCATATTTATATACTTATACATATCTGAATTTCTGAATTTTAAAATTCAAAACTTTGATACTTCTTTTATTCCCAACTTCCTGAATTTACAAATTTACAAATCATTCATTTTTAAACCAAATTGAAATTTCAATTTCAAATATTTGCACATAACTAAATTTTTTACTCACCGATTCCTCAAATTTAATAATACCTAAAATAAACTTGCAAATAACTAAATTTCTAAATCACCAAGTCCTCGAATTTAATAATCTCTATAATAAACTTGCAAATAACTAAATTTTGAAATTACCATATCACTGAATTTATTAATCTGCAAAACAAACCTGCCAATTTGAAATCTCCAACGTGGACCACTATAAATATTGTTCTTCTAAAATTTAATATTTTTACCCAACTATAATCATTTAATGACAAATTATTACAATATGCTACAATACTGTATTATATACAGTTACATCATACATTATTATTCTTACAATATACATTTTACCTATTGCAGATAAAATTTATTTAAATATTTTACATTTAAAATATTTACATTTAAAATGTATTTACGTTTATGTTATAAATATCGTGTCATCAGTAATCAATTGGTGAAAATACGAATACTTTTGTAAGTTTAATACTTGTGAAAATATTTCACTATTTTAACACGTTCATCGTCATTGACTTACATTATAAAAATCCGATCAAAAATTAATAAATTAGCTAGTGGCTGGTAAAACGCACGTAGGGTTGAATGTCAAAAGAATTAATTTTTAATATTTTTAGTAATCTCCATAATGCAATTTATAGTATTTTTAATAAAATGATGTGGTAGAAATATGGCGGTTAAAATGTTAATTCACACAGTTGTATTGTTAAGTATAAAAATAACACCAAAGGTACGTATAATATCGATGTTTATGCATAATTCAAAAACTTTCATGAAGTCTATATTGAGTTCTAATTTTATGTACATTTATATACATTTAGTAAGTATTAAAGCAAAATTTTGGAAGCGACAAATTTTCAACTACTTTTTCTGAAAGAAGTCCAGGATTTGTAAGATCTAGATGATAGTGAGTGGAAAATGTACGCTTGTATAATACAATATTTATTCCTACTTATTAATTATTATATTTAAAGAATTAATATAATTATTTTAGATATTTATAACTTACTTAAATTGATCAACAATATTTCTAAATAACAAATTGATGAACAAATAAATTTGCGTAATCTTTTAAATTTTCGCAAGTAGGAATGATTTTCATGAGCACCTATTCTATTAATAATATGTCTATCAAAACCTAATTAAAGTTGTTCTACCGATTATTCATCATGAAACATATTTTGGGCATGAACTCACAATCTATGATGAATAATTCGGTTCTGAAACAGCTTTAATTGCATTCGGAGAGTTAATAGAGAGCTCAGATTTTGCAAGACACTCAATGTTAACGTAAGTTAATTTCATTAGCCGTTGTGATAACGCAAAAGTGAAACAGAGAATAACTTTGAAGCTTTAAACTTTGAAAGAGTAGTTTGTACGATCAAATAAGCTACCGATGCCAAACCACGAGTTGGCGCGTGAGGACGTGTTTAGAAGAGCTCCAATTGGTCAGAAAAAAAATGGACGTCTCACGTATTTTCGGTAGTATTGACTCGAGAGGTCAGCACACCAATTAGACACTTTGTTTAATTTTTCCGTGTCATATTGGGTCTATTGGACGTAGTTGATTTTTATGGAATCTTTACGTACAACGTGATTCTAATGCGCCATATTTAACAACTCTGTGGCGCCGTCTACAGTCCCTAACTGCACCATGAACTATAAAATGGCGGACTATTACAAGTTCAAGGAACACAGCAGTTTACTTAATAGCAAAACTTGACTAAAATATTATTTTTTCAACACTAAAGATTATATTTCAGTACTAATTATATAATATAGTTCCTAAAAGAGTATATTTCAATAATACTCACACATTCACCTGGAAATATTAGAAACAAGGTTATATACTATCACAACTCGTTTCCAGAATTTTTCTAACCATGAAAACTAAAACTGAGTTTTAACTTTGTATTATAATATTTTCTGCATATATTGCAATTTACTCTCAATTTCCTTCTCTCTGATATCCTAAACATAACTTCTCGAATAGTCTAATAGACCCAATATACCGATGGCAACCCACGAGTTGGCGTGTGAGGACGTGTTTAGAAGAGCTCCAATTGGTCAGAAAAAAAATGGACGCCTCACAAATTCAGCAGTTGTCATTATTCGTATGCTCCGAAATGTAACTGGAAGTATTCACGGTGGGGAGCTTCTTTTCACGCGCCAACTCGTGGGTCGACATCTGTACCCCAAATCTCACACACGAAATTATGTTGTATGCGATGGATTCGAACGAAGCGTATGGGAAACGTTACTCGTCTTTACCGATTTCTTCTGTAAATATTGTAGATACGTTGTGCTGTGATCAATTCGAATCGTCGTCTTAGCGAAAATGATTCGAGGCTGCGATTGTTAAAGCGAGTGCAAAATGCAAGTGTTGTGAATAGTATATATATATACCAACTGTTTGACGCGAAATGGCGGTGATCGTTCGGTAGAAAACAAATTGAAGCTACAGCGATTATAGATATGTCGTATTGAATTATTATAACAACGTTATTAATGTATTGTGCCCGATGGTTTCACTGTGTCGGCAAAGTTTTACGGATCTGTTGGACATTCAAAGGTATCCGCGAAATGGAGATTATATGTAAAATGGTGGTGAAATTGTCGGTCTGAATATCTTAATAAATCGAATACACGACTGCCATTACTATTCTGCTGGTACTATTCGCAGCCCTATATCTAATTCACTTTCGTCCATTTCCTGTGCTTGCTTTTTACATCAAAAAATTTTCTTTTTCCTCCTAAATTTTCTTTTGTAACTAAAATAAGTTTAGAATACGTAGAAGACGCAGCAAAGTATTGCAGTTTTAAGATCGACAGAGGTAAGTGTTCATACCCTATTGAAGTTATTAGTGGAACTACTGTTTTATTTACTACATATGTTAAATACGCTTAGATATTTTAGAAATAATTCTATTTCTGATGAAAGTCTGAGTGCGGGAGTCAAAGAGGTAAGTGAAAATTAGACTTTGCATATCCCATAATTTACACAAAATTATTTAATATTAGCTCTATGAACACCATTGTGTATTAATCATGTTATTAAAATTGTTTTGTGACTAATAAGGTTAATGTAACATCAATTTTAGTTCCTATAACAAAAGAGGTTTATTAATAACCTTGACTGTGACCTTGAACTTTAAACACCTGCGCAGTAGATAATTCGGAGTAACAAATCTGCGCAGAAAAATTTATACAATATAAATCTCTATTACAAGATAATATAACATTACTGCGCATAAGTGTTATTTACAATTACGTACTGCGCATTTGATTTACACTTAATGCAAAATATTTCTTTAGCAAATATTTATCTCCTTTAGATATTATGTCTGATCAATATTTGTACAAACATCGTTAAATAGCTGAATGTGTACTCAATAATAAAATTATTAATTATTTACGAGATTTTTGTATGGAGGACAGGTTGATTGAAATGAAAAGGTAATTTTATATTTGCTCGAATAAATTGTACATAAATTTAGATTTTAATGCTGGAAAGCTTTTGAGCATAGCTGCATTTCTGTAATATTAAAACTACGTCATTTAATATTCTTCACGTAACAGGCAGAAGGTATGAACGATCCAATATTCATAACTTCATGTATTTTTTAATATTCTCTTTTAAATAACTCGGTAATCAATATATCGGTGCCTTAAAAAGACTAGAAATGAAAATTAAATTCTCACAGCTTGCGCAGGGAATGTTTTAGACGTTTGTATGCAATCTAATGCAATTGTTATTTCTAATTCTATATTTTTATTGCACGAGAAAATACTTTTTATTTTATTACACAATTCTTATCAAATCAAATTAAATTACAAAGTATTTTTTTTTAAATGTCTAAATTAATTATTGGGGAAACGGATAACCATAGAGATTGAAGTTTTGATATTAAAAACTATGATAAACAAAATGAATATTTGAGAAGTTATGTTTTTTGTATGAATAACATAAGTCGTCGAAACAAAGATTGAATTGTTACATTTGTTTCATAGATGTGCAAAAAGAGTTACATTTTTATGTATCTACACGGATTATTCATCCGAACATCAATTAAAATACACATTATAAATATCAATAAAAAAATCAGTGTTTGATTCTCATTAACGCTACATATCTGTGCACTTCACTTATTGGAAAAGTTCAAGAGATGATTAAATAGGAAATTGAACTAATGTTTGTATTAAATACATTTATAGAAGTAGAGTCATACATTTATTCTACCATGTAATACATGTTAATATTCAGACATCGATAAATGAAAGCAAGCTATATAATATAATTAGACTTCCTTCTAATAATCAGATTTGTTATGATTAAAAACAGTAAAATAACTGCATAAAAAATTTGTCATCAACTTCAACTTTTTTGGAAGGAATTAAACATAATTCAAATTTTATAGGTTCTCATCTCTCATGACATTCGCCATTTTCACTTGACACAAATATCAGGTAATTTAATTTTATTTAATCTCAAGCAGTTTAATTTATCTTCGTTAATTTAGTAGGTCACTATATGACCTACTCTTTTTTCAAAGACAATTTTATGATAAAAGTCGTCATTTTATACAAGCTTCCTTTGAACAAATTTATAGCGTACAGTAGAAAATATGTATTTATTATAATTTTCTTCTTATCGCCTCAGGAAATTGGAGAATGTATTTTATTACAAAATTAAAAACTGGATAACACAAAAGGTGACAAAAGAAAATGTGAAAAAACAATATTACGCAAATTTCTTTTGAACAAATTTATGAAAGATAATAAAAGACTTATTATCACTTCAGAAAATTGAAGAATGTATTTCATTACAAAATTAAAAGTATGATGACACAAACGGTGACAGAAATTTCATCGTTATTCAAATTTCCATTGGATAAATTTATAATACACATTAAAAACCACCTGCTTAGAATGTATTTTATTAGAAAATTAAGCACACCAATTAGACACTTTGTTTAATTTTTCTGTGCCATATTTAAGTACAACGTGATTCTAATGTGCCATATTTAACAACTCTGTGGCGCCATCTACAGTCCCAAACTGCACCACGAACTATAAAATGGCCGACTATTACAAGTTCAAGGAACACAGCAGTTTACTTAATAGCAAAACCTGACTAAAATATTATTTTTTCAACAGTAAAGACTATATTTCACTACTAATTATATAATATAGTCTTATTATAGTATTATATATCCTTTTTAAATTCCAACCTTGCAAAGTTTCAACCTTCCAAACTTCTGACCTGCCAAAGTCCCAATCAGGCAATATTTTAACCTTCCAAAGTTCCAACCTTCCAAAGTTTAAGTCATCCAAAGATTTAACCTTCCAAAGTTATTAACTTCTAATGTTATAATCTTCCAAACTTTCAACCTTCCAAAATTTCAACCTTCTCAAATTTCATCTTTCTCAAGTTCCGACCTTCCAAAGTCTTAACATTCCAAAGTTCCAACCCTCCAAAGTTCCAATCTTCCAAAGTTCTATCGTTTCAAAGTCTTAACCTTCCAAAGTTCTAACATTTCAAAGTATTAACCTTCCAATGTTTCAGTGTTCCAAAGTTCCAACTTTACAAAGTTTTAACCTTCCAAAGTTCCAACTTTGCAAAGTTTTAACCTTCCAAAGTTCCAGCCTTCCTAAGTCCCAACATTGCAGTGTTTTAACCTTCCAAAGTTTAAATAATCCAAGGATTTAACCTTCCAAAGTTATAATTTCCCAAACTTTCGATCTTCCAAAATTTCAACCATCTCAAATGTCATCATTTTCAAGTTCCAACCTTCCAAAGTTCTAATGTTCCAAAGTCATAACCTTGTAAAGTTTCGACATTCCAAAGTTCTAACGCTCCAAAGTTTTAACCCTCCAAAGTTCTAACGTTTCAAAGTCTTAACCTTGCAAAGTTCCAACCTTACAAATTTCGAACCTTCCAAAGTTCCAACCTTACAAATTTTTAATCGTCCAAAGTCCCAACATTGCAGTGTTTCAACCTTCCAACATTGCAACCTTCCAAAGTTTAAATCATGCAAAGATTTAACCTTCCCAAGTTATTAACTACTAATGTTATAATTTTCCAAAATTTCAACCTTTTGAAATTTTATCTTTCTCAAGTTTCAACGTTCCAAAATTCTAATGTTCCAAAGTCTTAACCTGCCAATGTTTCGACGCTCCAAAGTTCTAACGTTTCAAAGTCTTAACCTTCCAAAGTTCTAACCTTCTAAAGTTCCAACTTTTGATAGTCCCAACCTTCAAGGATCCAACCTTCCAAAGTTCTAACCTTCCAAAGTCCCAGCCATGCAATGTTTTAACCCTCCAAAGTACTCATCTTCTAAAGTTTGAATCATCCGAAGGTTCAATCTTTCAAAGTTCCAGCCTTCCACTGTTCCAACTTTCCAAAGTTCCAACCTTCCCTATGTTCCAACCTTCAAAAGCCCCAACCTTGCAAAATTCTAACCTTCCAAAGTCCCCACTTTCCAAAGTTTGAATCACCCAAAGTTTCAACTTTCCAATGTCCCAACTGCATTCCAATTTTTGAAAGTGCTAACCTTTGCACATTTCGATCATTCTAAATTCGATCAACCTTCTTAACTTTCAATCTTCCAAATTCTAAAGCTCCGAATATTCAAAATTTCTAAAACTGAAGCTCCAAATTTCAAAACGTACATCTCAAAACGTTGAATCACCTTATTCCAAAGCTTCCATATCTCCAGATGATAATCGGCAAACGTCTCTCAAGTGAGTGAAATAGTGCGAATTCAGCAGTTATTGTCATTATTCTTATTTGCCGAAATGTAACTGGAAGTGTTCAAAGGGAGCTTCTTTAATTTGGATCACGCGCCAAATCGTGGGTTGACATCGGTAATTACTTAACTTCTCCAATTATATTAGTGCTCCACGTTCTGCGATAAACTATCTGACTGTGATTATAAGAGCTTCTGCGGTTGTCTTTGAATAGTGCTTCCATAATCGTCTTACAATCGATCCCTTTTGCGCCGTTAGTATACTAAACGGGTAAAATGTAACAATGGCTATGAAAGGGCGTCAATGATCTGAACATGGAAATAGTCCGTGGAAATTCTGTGTCCTCTAATAACGTAATCCCGTGACGTGTTGTAATGTCCTTTGAAATATTGGATACGCGCGAGTAATTTCCATCTGTAATGAAATCGATATGTAAATGAGATAACAAGTTCGATTGTCTGCATTTCAGTTCATAACGTCCGCGCTAAAGCCCAGTCAACAAACTGCCTCTAATAACCTGTGCCACTGTTTTCAATAATAATGAAAATGATAAGTCGCTTTTAAAGCGAAATTGAAACGATTATTCTCTGTTACGTGTACCGTACGTTGTACGACACTACGCGTTGTACAGGCTAGTTCACACAATGTGGCCACATCAATTACTTTCTCTATTAGTACAGCTACATTTCTTTATTATAAACAATATTCATAACATTTTTTAATCCATTATAGACTTCTGTCGTATCTCTTTATTTGGAAAATTTTTTAAATTGTTTTCAATTAAAATTTCAAGGTTTGTCAAACTGTGTTCTGAGAAATTTGTCAATTAGAGTACAAGTAGAGTATACGTCAAGTGGAGTATCAAATCATAAAATATTGAATGTCGAGTATATAAAGTAACAAATACAGATCACAGTAAAAGTTGTAAGATGCATATTGGAATGACTGTGAAAATCTTTAACAATTCTTCAAATAAGTTAAAAATTTCAAAATAATTTGAGTGATAAAAATATTTCCAACTAAATTTTCACTTCTTCTAAATAAACATTCTAAATCAATGTGCATTCTAAATGAAGTGGATATAAATGACAACCTAACTTAGAAATTTTTATACCAACAAAATTGAATGGAAAATAGAAACATAAAATTTTGAATTCACAGCAAATTATACAAAGGTAAAATATACATATGCAATACATGAAACATCCTGTAAATTAGCTACGTATAACATGAAAGGTATCATCATTTCAATAATTCAAATTCCTACACGTTAGACATTAATTTCGTGTATGAATGGATCTGTCATCAATACGTAAATACACGTACGTACCAAAATTTGGCTGCTGTGTAAATTTAAATCACCGCGTCCTCCCGTTTGATTAAACAGAATTCGCGTTCCCTCCAAATGTTTTCATCGCAACATTCCAAACCCGCGTTTCTTCAAACGAACCACGTAAAAATATTTGTCCTTTGTTCTGAGAACACAATTAAATTTTGCTGCTTTACATAAATAAAAGTAGCTGTGAATGTTATCGTGTACATCTGCTGACCTGCGGCTGCAGGAGAAAATGAAATTAAAAAATTTTTATTATGATGTAACAGTTTATATCTCTGATAATGTATGAACACTAGCGATCATTATTAACAACAGAAAACATACGATGAATGTTATTAAATATTACAGAGAAATTAATTATAATTTTTAAATATTATGAAAATTGTAATTATTATGTATGAAAATTGAACTGAAATATGAAAGGATTGAAACTGACAGTTTTTAATGAATTACTGTTAAAAATTCTGTTTTTAATCAATTTGAGAGTCAAAGTATTTTGATGAACATGCCTCAATTTTGACAGACTCATTTTTATTTCATTTAAAATTTAATGTAATTATTAAATGTACTTAATTAATTTTATTCAATTTAATGAACAAAATTTAAAGTCTTTTTAGAAGAAGTCTTTTTAAAATTTCAACATAAATCTTTGAAATATAAAAATGAAGTTGAGAAATAAATAAAAATAAATTCACACATTAAGACTTTATTTCTTCTGAGTTTGAGGTGTTTTCAAGTTTGCAGTTTGAAATAAAGATGAGAAATTTGTGTTTGATATTTTTGTAGTTAAATAAGGGTTTTTTCGCAAAGATTGTAGAGGTAAGTTATTTGGTATCCGTGGAATTAAATCAAATGAAGCGGTGAAAATGGGGCGGCAAAGGGGCTGGAAGCATCTATCAAGGTTTTCCACGAGACAAATTTATTATCCGTAGCCGGCGACAAGGCAAAAAGTCAATTACATCGGCGATTAATCGAATGCTTCTGACCACGCAGACTGCGGAAGATAAACGTTCATAAGCACGTTTCCGAATCGGTCAACAGTTTTCCGTCGAGCCGTTTTCACCCAGGTCTCGCCACGCCACTTTAACAATACCCTCAATCGATTTCTCTCGCCAAACGCGAAAGAAGAGACAAATGCCTCACGGTTCCTTGCTCCTGAACTTTTTTCAACAAAGACACGGAAAAGGTTACAGATACATCAACACTTTGCTTCTCGGCGAACCTTCGCTCCACGTTTTCTTCTTTTTCGTCATCGCCTCCTTTTGTTGAGGCGATTTCTTCCCCTGCTTTTACGACTGTTCTTTTGCTTGTTATTTTCCTCAGATTTCTATAAATCAGTGGATAGCTTACCTCTTAAAGGTTTTATATAAAAAGAAGTGCGAGATGTTTTTTCGGATAGAAATTAGCATTGTTCATTTGGGAATGTGGAAACATTTATATGAATATTAACTTGTGGAAGATTTAGAGAATTGTAAGGGAAAGATTTTGTTGAGAATTGATTCAAAGAACAGTTTCACAAAAGAAATCAATGCAAGGTATTTTATATTAGAATGGAAATTAGGGTACATGTTAGGTTCATGTGTGGACGACTTGCGAATGTGGAAAGTTTTGCGCAATTTTTCATGGAAATATTAGGAACATGTTCCAAACTTCTACATCCAGAGTTCCTATATTACTAATACATATATGTTCTAAATCTCTATACAATCTCTAAATCTATGTATATCTCAGATCCTATGTCCCAAGTATCTACATATGTACCCCAAATCCTATGACCCAAGTAACTATATGCATACTCCAGATCCTATGTCCCAAGTGTATACATATGTACCCCAAATCCCATGATCCAAGTACCTATACGTATATCTCACATCCTGTGTCTCAAGTATCTACATATGTTCCCCAAATCCCATGACCCAAGTACCTACACGTATATCTCAGATCCTATGTCCCAAGTATCTACATATGTACCCCAAATCCTATGACCCAAGTAACTATATGCATACTCCAGATCCTATGTCCCAAGTGTATACATATGTACCCCAAATCCCATGATCCAAGTACCTATACGTATATCTCACATCCTGTGTCTCAAGTATCTACATATGTACCCCACATCCCATGACCCAAGTACCTACACGTATATCTCAGATCCTGTGTCTCAAGTATCTACATATGTACCCCAAATCCTATGACCCAAGTAACTATATGCATACTCCAGATCCTATGTCCCAAATGTCTACATATGTACCCCAAATCTCATGATCCAAGCACCTATACGTATACCTCACATCCTGTGTCTCAAGTATCTACATATGTTCCCCAAATCCTATGACCCAAGTAACTATATGCATACTCCAGATCCTATGTCCCAAGTGTCTACATATGTACCTCAAGTACCTATACACGTACCCCAAATCCTATGTCCCAAGTACCTATATACCCCAATCCCATGTCTTAAGTACCTATATACACCAAATCCTATGTTCCAAGTACCTATATACCCCAAATCCTATGTTCGAAGTATCTATATTCCAAATTCCTACACCCCAAATTCCTATATCCCTAATACCTATATGCCTCGAATTTCTATACACCCCAAATACCTATACCCCAAATCTTATGTCCCAAGTACCTATATACCCCAAATCCCATGTCCCAAGTTTCTATACGCCCAAATCCTATGTTACAAGTATCTACATTCCAAATTCCTACGTCCCGAATTCCTATATCCCTAATACGTATATGTCCCGAATTTTTATATACCCCAAATCCCTATATCCCTAATCCCTATATGCCCCAAATTTCTATATATCTCAAATCCTATATCCGAAGCTCCTATATTCCGATTTCCTACGTTCCAAATCCCCATATCCCTAATTTCTATGTGTTCCAAGTCCCTATATATCCCAAATCTCTATGCACCCCAAATCCCTAGTATCCCAAAACTCTATATCCCAAATCCCTAAATATCCCAAATCCCTAAATAACCCAAGTACCTACATACCCCAAATCCCTATATACCTTAAATTCTTATTGTACATCTCAAATCCCTAAATGTCCCAAGTCTCTATATACCTAAAATCCCTAAATACCCCAAACCTCAACATCCAAATCATATTCCTCCCCAAAAACTATCTTTAACATAAAAAATAAGTGAGTAAGAATCGTCTGAGGATCATTAAAGTGATTCAACAGCCCTATATTTACGAATGCAATATATAAAATGTAGCCGGAATATTGATAGCAATTTTGTATCCGTTCTGTATAAACAAAATCCAACGTCATACGCGTGTTTACAGAAACGGTGTTATCGCATAACTGACAAAGCCGAATGAAATCACGGATAATAATTCCAAACTCGATACGAATGAATATGTATAAGTGCCGTTTCAACGAATAAGACTGGCACACAACGTTGTTTGTTATTTATTCGGCTGCCATATGCGCGTACCGATTGAATGATTGTAAATAATGCTAGTTCACGTGCAATAAATCATGCGTTTATTTCACAATTCGCGGATCACTGTTGCAATTATACGTACCACATGTCTGTGGCCGTTTTATATTTATGTGAAGAAACGGCCATTTTTCGGCTTTCGCAGTTCGATATTTATTTTCTATTATATTTGTATTATTTCGGTTTGATTAATTACTGATCGGATTGTTTGATCGATGGATTGTATTGATGACTGTAAATATCGCAAAATTGCGTTTAGTCGGAAACATTTTGTTCAGCTGATTGAATAATAATTTATGGTGATGTAGCTTAATTAAGTAATGATAAATTGCTGATTTTGACACGATTTAACGTGTCATGTTTGGGTACAAATTTTATAATTGTTTACGATAAATTTTGGATAACTCGTTTAAATTGTAATTGATGTAGTGGCTATTTTGTTGTATTGATGTTATGGTGGAGACAGTAGGAATTTGAGTAATTTTTGTTTCCATATTTTAAAGTTTCGAAATTTCCAAATTTTCATGTCTCCAAATTTCCATGTTTTCAATTTTTCGTGTTTTTGAAATTTCAAGAATTACAAACTTACAAAGTCACAAATTTCAAAATTTCTAGGTATCCAAATTTCCCCAGATAAATTCTAAAATTCTAAAATTCTAAAATTCCAAAAATCGCGAACTCCTAAATTTCCAAAATAGCTACCTGTGGCTATCACAAAATGGAAATTTAATAGTAGATCAATTTTTAACCCTGATCCGTCTCCTTATGATTAATCGGTGCAATAAATTGTTCTTTTACGACGCCTCAAACACGGAATTGCCAGGTGTTGATGTCATAAAACCAAGTTTCGCGAATTTTAACTGTGCCATAAATCCCATACTGCGGATTCAGCGTCTGTAAACAATCCTTTAATATCGGTATTAAAGTGCGATAAAAGACAGAATCTAACGATTTGATACAAGAGCTCACAGAAATCTAACATTTTTCTTTTTCCAATATTGCGAGCTTGAAATAGAAACACTCATGATTACTGAAAAATTCATATACAATCAAGAAACAAATTTCAAATTTTTACATTTTACAATTTGCAAACTTCAAATGTAAATTGTCAAATTTCTAAATTCCCACATATCCAAATCTCGAAATAACTAAGTCCTCAAATTATCAAATCATCAAATGATCGAAACCTTAAACTGCCAAATCATAAGATTGCTAAATCCCCAAATTGTCAAATCCCCATGTTGCTAAATCCCCAAATTGTCAAATTCGTAAATTGCCAAATCACCAAATTGTTAAATCCCCAAACTGCCATATCCCCAAATTTCCAAATTCCCAAATTCCCAAATTGTCAAATCCCCAAATTGTCAAATCTCCAAATGGTGAAATCCCCAAATTACCAAACCTCTAAATTGCTAAATCCCCAATTCGTCACATCCCCAAATTGCCAAATCTCCAAATTGTCATATCCCCAAGTTGTCACATCCCCAAACTATCATACCCCCACCGTGCCAAATACCCAAATTGTCAAGCCCGAAATGTCCAAATCCCCAAATTACTAAATTCCTAAATTGCCAAAACCCCAAACGCCCAAATCCTCAAATGAGCAAATCCCCAATCCATTAATCTCGATACCCATAGAACCAAGCAGACCTAATGGTAACAGAAGCACCCCGCATAAAAATGAAAAACTAACGCAGCTTAATAAAAGTTCGAGCAAAAACGTGAACCCACGTGGCCCGTCTTAGGAAGTCAGAATGGAAAAACGTAAATTTACGTGAGCCATCCGTTAAGTGTTAAGTGAACCACCCTGTATATGGCATGAGTATTGCAATAGCTAAGTGCAATACGTTGCTCGTTGTACCGTTTCGCACTTTGACTGACACACGTTAGCATCGTTTTCTCGAATGGTGTTAAGATCGTGCATCGGTTCGCAACCCTTTTCCGCCCCAACCCCATAACTGCGTTGACGGATGCATTTCTCCCGGAAAGCTTGAACGCAATTTGTATGAGCTACGCACGTCATCTATCAGGTTAAATTGCTGCTACCTTGTGGTTCAAGACGTTGCCAGGGGATACCAACTGAAAGTCACTGTCCGTTATCGTTAAAATTTGGTACTCTTGAATATGTGGATCTCGAATTATCGCGTTCACGCTCGCGACAAACCGCAATTTGAGTTTCCATCGTTGATCCGCTGATTACCGGACAAAAGTGGTCGTTCGTGAACATCTTTTTTCCGATCTGCGTTGTGACAAGCCGCATAAAGTGAAACGCATCGACCGCGGTCGAGGAATTTTGGCAAACAAGCACTCTGTGCGTTTCATTTCGCGGTTATTTACGCCCGCGCGATTTTGCAAATCCGGCATTTGTCGGACTGTATATTTCAAACTGGCGATTGTCGCTGCGGGCAAACGAGCACGGTTATGTGTGTGCACGCATCGTCGCACCCGACGAGAAAATGATTGCCAAGGGGAGGCCGGGGGGCCAGCGATACGCGGGAACCGCGTGTACTTTGAAGGAACCAATCAATCACGAAAGATTCGATTCATTTTTTCAAATTGGTCAACCATCTGAAATATACGATCCACCGGCATCAGGATGATTCATGAAGTGACAGAGACACACCGACCTGACGGCTCTGAAACGTTCACCTTTTTTTTGCTGCGGCTGAAATTGTTTTTGCTGTTCCGTACTGGTCAGTTCAATTTAATTTCATGCTTTTATCGATATAGTTCCGATTGTTGTTGTTTCAACTTGCATTGTTGCTGATGTGCAATGCGATGTGTTTGGGTGCAATTGTGTGTAGAGTTGTGGAGGAATGAAGCGAAATATTTGTCAAATTATGGTTTGCCATTTTGTGGGAACGTGGTGACATATGCGTGCATTTGAATAGTATGTGGCTGTTGCTATAATCACTGGTATTGACCTTTTCAAGAATGTGATGTAACTAGATGATTGTTATATGTGATCATGTGATTATCATGTATGTTCACATGATTAATTTGTGGAATCATATGAGCAATATATGTAATCATATGACTAATATGTGTAATCATATGAACAATATGTGTAATCATGTGATCAATATGTGTAATCATATGAGCAATATATGTAATCATATGAACAATATATGTAATCATATGAGCAATATATGTAGACATGATTAATATATGTAGTCACATGATTAACATGTACAATGTAACATGTATTAATTGTACATACAATTAACATGTACAAATCATATAATTAATGTATGTTCACATGCTTAATATGCTCATTCATATGAGTAATAAGTGTCATCACCTGACCAATATTTATGATCATATGATTAATATGTATGTTCACATGGTTGCACATATGTGAACGTTCACTTCTTAAACTCATCAACTATTTCACACATATGAACGTTACCACTGTGTATCATAAATTTATTTAAGATTTTATGTAACTACTAAACATAAGTAAAATACAAATATATGGAAATATTAAATCATTTCTTCCTAACCTCAAAACATCCCTATAAAGAATGGCAAAAATGTTTCTCAAATATAAAATTCTGTATAATACGTCATACGTTATGTAACCCCTTAAGTGTGCATAATCGTTGGCTGCTTAATTAACGGATGCTAGTTGATGAAATTAACAGCGAATTGTTCAGATAGAGTCGTGGTGTATCAACTATCACGAAACTATCTCTACATACTCCTCTCGCATCGACACTTCTCGAGTTACTAATTATGGGACATTACTGACTTCCGGAAGTTGGTAGTTCCCTATTCGCCGCTCCTTTGTGCACATTATCGGTCGTACCTGACGTCGCGAAAACCAAAATTGATGCCTTATCTGATTTAATATCGTCGAAATTGACTTAAAACTTGGTATCTTCGCTAACGGGCTAGCATTACTGCGCTCCATGGTGTGCCGTTTGTAACAGAAATCGCCTGAGAACTTCTAAGTGAACATTTTTAGCGATTCTAGACGTCTCACACAAGGAAGAATCATTTATGTAAAGTCATGCTATGAAATTATTAACGAGAAACACATATTAAATCTCTTTGGAAGCAGTCACATGAAGATTTATTTTCTAACCGGATAGTGTTCTTGATCAGATAAATTTTTAGGCATGACAAGGTTAATTTTCCAGTTGGGGAAATTTCGATGTGACATGCTGAAAATAAGTGAAGCTTATAAAAGCAGTTCAGGAAATACGAGATCTGATGATAAAATCGACATTTTCTGAATTTGGGTATTTAGGAATTTGGGAATTTCAGGACATAGATGAAATTAGACTAAGGTATAAACCAAACTAAAAATATTCGGTTTATATTTGAGAATTGAAATGTTAGAACCAGCGAATAGTGTGTAAAATCTAGTAAATATTATTGAAAGATGTTTAAGGAAAGAAATAAATGGAGAACAAAATTTACTACACAGTTTGATCCTTCCGTAAATCTTCACTAGATAAAGTGTTCGCTTCTTAACCTTTTACTGATTGATTACACTGTGGGTCACCTTTGCGATCTAATCTTGAACCCATCAGTCCATAAAGTCCAGATTGTCACTTTGCTCAGGATTTTCGAACGCAGGTGTTAGTGTCCATCAAGTGAACCTATTTTATCCAGCTGTTGGAAGGTTCAAATTTCATTAGCAGCAAAATAAGACCAAATTGAACAATCTTCAACACTCATTCATATAATGATAATTTAATTTGAAGAGGTCTTTGCATTTGGTATCAGAGTTTTGGAGAGAAAAGTAAATAATTGAAGTTTAGTAGTTAGATAATAATGAACTGAACATTTATTGGAAGAAGTTTCTTACATATTAGTATTCTGTATGTCCCACAAGTTTATGTCCCAAATTCCTACATATCCCAGTTCTCTGTGTTACAAATTCTTACATGTCCCCACTACTTATGTCCCAAATCCCTACATATGCCAATTCCATATGTTCCACATTCCTATGTCCCAAATTCCTATGCCCCAAGTCCCTACATATACCAATTCCATATGACCCAAATTCCTATGTCCCAAATTCCTATGCCCCAGATCCCTACATATGCCAATTCCATATGTTCCAAATCCCTATGTCCCAAATCCCTACATATGCCAATTTCATATGTTTCATATTTCTATGTCCCAAATTCCTATGCCCCAAATCCCTACATATGCCAATTCCATATGTCCCACATCCCTATGTCCCAAATTCCTATGCCCTGAATACCTACATATACCAACTCCATATGTCCCAAATTCCTATGCCTCAAATCCTTACATATGCCAATTCCATATGTCCCAAATTCCTATGCCCCAAATCCTTACATATGCCAATTCCATATGTCCCAAATTCCTATGCCCCAAAACCTTACATATGCCAATTCCATATGTCCCAAATGCGTATATCCCAAATTCCTATGCCCCAAATCTTACATATGCTAATTCCATATAACCCAAATTCCTATGTCCCAAATTCACATGCCCCAAATCCCTATATACCAATTCCATATGTCCCAAATACCTATGCCCCAAATGCCTACATATGCCAATTCCATATGTTCCAAATTCCTATGTCCCAAATCCCTACATATGCCAATTCCATATGTCCCAAATTCCTACATATGCTAATTCCATATGTCCCAAATTGTCATATTCCAAATTCCCACATACCTCAAATTCCTACATATCCCAAGTTCCTAAGCATGAAGTCCATAAACCCAAATTCCTACATATCCCAAATCGCTATGTCCCTAATCCCCATATTCGAAACCACTACCTGCCCCAAATTGCTATATACTCCAAATCTCAGTGTTCCAAGTCCCTAGTCCAAAATCCCTATACTCCATACCACTACATATCCCAATTCCATATGTTCCAAATCCCTATACATCTCAAATTCCATATCCTAAATTTCTATATACTCCAAATCCTTATAACCCAACTCCCTAAATTCTAAATCTCCACACCCCAAATCCCACATATCTCAAATCTCCGCATCCCAAATCCCTATATCCCAATTCCCTAAAAACTCTCTACATACCGCATCTTGAGTCTCTATATTCCAAATCCCTATATTTTTACGTTGGACTACGTTTAAAAACGAAAAGAAAGAAAGCATGCAACGGCTGTTGAACCGCCAGAAAATAATGGTATATTTTTCAAAGAAGCGCCGTATATACACGCAGGTACTTTACATTGTTCGATGACCCGGAAGTTTCCAATTTCCCGTGTTGAGAAAACTGAAAAAACACGACGTAGCAATATAGAGGTATCTGTCAATACGTTATGTTTAGCAATCGATTGCAATGCTCTGATGGCTACATAGTATAAACATCGGAAGAGATAAAAATCACTCTCTCGATTTTCGTGACCACGAAGCGTGCTTCTTTAACCGCTTTCCTTCCGATTGGTTATTCCGAGAAGATAACGTGCCGGACAGGAAATGTCTTATGGTTTTTGGATCAATTCGCGGCGGCACAGGGGGAACGTAATCTCGAAAGTGTCTCCCCTAGTCCTGTGGGAAAGGCTTCGCTTCGCATCTCGTACGTGGATGTATACAACCGTATGAGCATCTTAGTTTCACTCTTCCTCGTCTCCTTCCTCCTTTTCATTCTTCCTACCTTGACTTAAATAAACTGCTGTTCACGTTCAATGCACACGTGCTCTTCAATGTATTCAACTTTTGGAATTATACATGTGTAAACTTTGTTCATGTTGAGTAATGTGTGGATGCGACAATAGGTGATTGTCACTTGAGATTAAATGCGAAGATACTAAATTCTACATTCGTAAGTCTTCAGGATCTAATATTTTTGAATTATTCAATCCCTTGGTATTCGAGTTTTTTAGTATATATGTCATTTATAGATAGAGAGTTAAATTTCCAGATTAATTTGTTGAAGTCGTCAGTTTCTAGATTGCTAAATTGTTAGATCTTTGGGTTAGAGGTTTGCAAATTTTTATATGTTCAGGATTCAAGTCTACCGATGTCTACGTACCCAGATGTGAGATCTTCAGGTTTTGAAATTTCTAAACTGTGGAAAAGGAAATCCACACATTTGTAAATTCTCAAACTCCAAATCCACAAACCCCAAATCCTGAAATTCCAAATCTAAAAACTCCCCAATTTTCAAATCCCAAATACTCAAACCCCAAATTCTTTTACCTCAAATCAAAAATCTCCCCAATTTTCAAACCCCAAATACTCAAATCCCAAATCTAAGAACTCCCCAATTTTCAAACTCGAAATCTAAGAACTCCCCAATTTTTAAACCCTAAATTCTCAAACTCCAAATCCTCAAACCCCAAATCTAAAAACTCCCCAATTCTCAAACTCCAAATCTTCACACCCCAAATCCTCAAACTCCATATTCTCAAACCTCAAATCCTCAAACCCCAAATCTAAATACTCCCGAATTTTCAAATCCCAAATACTCAAACCCCAAATCTAAGAACTCCCCAATTTTCAAACCCTAAATTGTCAAATTTCAAATCCTCAAACCCCAAATCTAAAAACTACCTAATTCTCAAACTCCAAATCCTCAACCCCAGATCCCCAAACCAAGAATCCTCAAATCCAAAATTTCAAAACTACGAAATCCTCAAATTCCCGAATACATATCCTTAACTTTCCTCCTACATCAAATAATTCCCAACTAAATTTCTATATGGCCCCTGAACCGTACACTTTCAAAATCAAATCTTAACATACAAATATCGATATGAAAAGCCAATTTCAAAACTTCACGTGAAGTTTCGAGATCGGTAATCTGAATTTCTTTGTAGACAGATTTTAGTAAAGCCATGTATACATGAAGCAAGCAAAGATTCAATGCAAATGTTCGCATTCGTTCGCTCCCTTTTTCATACATATCAAACGAACGTTCTCAAAGAACGCGTGTTTGTGTTTGCTTTTGGTGTGTACTCAGTTTAATGCGGGCACAGATCAATTTTTTCGTACATCTTGATGAATTTCTATCGCGTCTTTGTAGTAATGAGAATATACAGTCTATATCTTTTGTCTTATCAAATTCACACATACAGGTTGAAATAAATTTTATTCTCATGCATCAGACACGCGAGTGATGCCAGGAGAAAAATTCAAATTTCACTGCCAAGACCTGGATGCAAACGAAAAATAAGAAAATTCTTTCCTCTGAAAGCAGTTTTTCCAAGTCAAAGTGGATAGATGAGGAAACCTCATGCAAAAACACTTCTGCAGGCACCTATTGCATAAAACAGAGCTGTACAAATTAACCTTTAGTAGCCAGAAACCTTTCCGTATCTTAATCTTTGCATAAAGTTGGCCATTTGACACTCATGAGTGCATGATCTTTGGGACACGGATTTGTGTCAAATTTTGTGGATGTATAGGGTGAGTCAAAAGTAGTGATTTTGCAAAGTTGTAGCGTGCAATTTGTCGAAATAAGGGAAAATTTGTATCGATTGTTTAGAATGGTGAGAAAAGGACGATATTGCTAATCTAGTGCTGTTCAAGTGTCTGTGCTGCTGAGAACAGAATTTTTTTAAATTTCAATTTTTCTAGCTTTGAAATTACAATTTCTGGGATTTTTTAATTTAACAATCTTCAAATTTGCAAATCTTTAAAATTGAAAAATCTACTTTGCAAGTCTTTCATGTTTTCAAATGCATCAAATTGTAATTCTATCGCAAGTCTTTAAATTTGCAATTTCTCTGATTTCGCAAGTCTTAAAATATGTAAATCTTCCTAATTTTTGAATCACTTTTGTAGGTCTCCTCAAGTCTCTAATCTTAAATTAGCAAATCTCCCAAACTTTGAAAGCCACGATATGTTATTGAAATTTTCAATCTTCAAGTTTATAAACATCTTTAATTTTCAAATCTTAAATTTGCAATTGCCCTTAATTTTACAATGTTGAAATTTGAATATCTCAAATTTTTAAATTTCAAATTTGGACATTTCTCATATCTTCAAGTTCCCTTTGCAAATCCCCAAAACTTTCAAATTTCCACATTTGCAAATCTGTCAAACTTTCAAATCCTCAAGTCTGCAAAGCTATCACATTTTCAATCTCCCAAATCTTCAGATCAGTAAGTCTGTAAATTTCCCTAGTTTCCAAATTCCCAAATTTTCAATCGCCCAAATTTTCAACCCTGTAAATTCACAAATCTCAGAAACCTTCAAACCCTAAATGTACAAATTCTTCCAAACTTTCAAATCTCCCAAATTTTCAACCTCATAAATTCACAAATCTCTAGAACCTTCAAGCCCTAAATTTGTAAATCCCCAAACTTTCAACTGGCCTAGTTTGCAATTCTCCCAAATTTTCAAGTTCCCAAATCTTCAGATCACGTCTATAAAATCTCCCAAACTTTCAAATTCCCAAATTTCCAATCTCCCAAATTCTCAAGTTCCCAAATCTTCAGATCACGTATGTAAATCTCCCTAATTTTCAAATCTCCCAAATTTGCAATGTCCTAAATTTTCAACCCCATAAATTCGCAAATTTCTAAAACCTTCAAGTCCCAAATTCACCAATCTCCCAAACTTTCAAGTCTGCCAAACCTTCAACTGGCCAAGTTTGCAAATCTCCCAAATTTTCAAGTTCCCAAATCTTCAGATCACATCTGTAAATCTCCCTAATTTTCAAATTCCCAAATTTTCAACCCCATAAATTCGCAAATCTCTAAAACCTTCAAGCCCCAAATTTATAAATCCCCAAATTTGCAATTCTTCCAAACTTTCAAATCCCCAAGTTTGCAAATCTCCCAAATGCTCAATCCCCACATTTCCATCTCCCCCCTACCCAACTGCCCAAACTCTCAAATTCTCAACTATCCACCCACCTTCCCAAATCCCCGCACTCTCAAACTCTCAACTATCCACCCAAATCTCCATAACCCCAAATCCCAACAATTTCAAGACATCATCTGATTAAAATCATCGATTAGTTCCAAATCCAAATGGCAAAAAACCAAATTCTTGACAAGAAACGTAAATGTTCGAATTCGAAGAGCCGATTTGCGGTGGTAAGAACTGTCATAGAAAAGCTATTGGCATCCATCAGTGGAACAGTGACACGATGTTAACCTGGCACGTGTGGGAAGAGCAAGAACTTTTTTCCGGCGTCACGGCTCGTACAACTTCACCTACACATTCTTGATATATCGTTACGTCCGTTGTGCCGGACAAAAAGGCAGCGACCTACAAAGTCAGGTTTTATTAAACCATCAATCACTTCCCATAGTAACTTTTTTCTTATCTTCAATTAAACGGAAGATGCGAGATCATCTTGGTTGCAATGACTCAGCATCGATGTTCATAATCCTCGAACAATACAAATACACCGATGTGTGTAATAAAATCGAAATTCCAACGAGTATCGACGCGGAGAGAGAAAGATGGCGGATGGTAAAAGCGGAAAAAGTAAGACGGTGAAAATAGACAGAATTGTTCCCTGAAATATGAAGCGGAGCGGAGCAGCTGACGTTACCAGGGACCATGTCGCATTATTTTCGTAGGCAGCGATGCGCAAATGGATTCGCGTAGTCAGCAATAAGCATGATTTTTTTCTCTCTTAGGCCCAACCGTTAGAGTAGCAGCTATCATATGTCAAAAAATCCTATTACCTTGCGCTGATCCTCTGTCGACGAAATGGAAGAGATCGCCGGACCAGCTGGTCTAGTTTTGTTCGATCTACTCGATGTAGCTCATCTGGAATTGCGATGGTCTTTTAGTCCTTGAAGAAATACAGGGTGTTCGGGAAAATACATTCAATACTTATGGGTTATGTAGGACACACTCTACCGAATGAGAAAGCTTTAGTGTGGGTCGAAAGGTCAATCCTTCTTGAGATATAAACATTCTTGTGTGATATGTGCAACGTATCTGGGTCATATGTGTAGAGATATTTGCCACCACATGTATGTATCACGTGTGTGATATATATGCCATATGTTCCGTGTCATTTGTATGACATATGTTCCATATGTATGATACATGTATCACATATTTGTTTTGATATTTGTACTATATATCTACATGACATGTGTATCATACACCACGTATGATATATGTATCATATGTTTGCCTAGTACCTGTACCATGTATGATGCATGTACCACATATTTGTTTTGATATGTGTACTATATATCTGTATGATATGTGTATCATACACCATGTGTGACATATGTACCATATGTCTATCGGATTCATGTACCATATACCATGTGTGATGCATGTACCACATATTTGTTTTGATATGTGTACTATATACCTGCATGACATGTGTATCATACACCATGTATGACATATGTACCATATGTCTATCTGATTCATGTACCATATACCATGTGTGATGCATGAACCACACATTTGTTTTCATATGTATAGTACATATGAGTATGACATGTGTATTATATACCATGTATGACATATATACCATATATCTGGTTCATGTACCATGTACCATGTATGGTACCACATGTTTGTTTTGATGTATGTACCACAAGTCCCTTCAGAGTAATTTTATGTACATGTAGATACATATGAGTAATTTTCTGCATATGTAGATGCATATGATGAGGGACTTCATGTATATGAATAAGTGATGAGTAATTTTATGTACAACTGATGAAATGTATATAAAGAACAATTTTATATGTAAGTAAAGTTAATACTAGGTATATAAACGACGTTGGGTTACTAAAGTTAAGTGAAGTTGAAGTAATAGGTAAAATTGCATTATGCAAACGAATGGAATGGTGGTAGGGTATCTATTGCAATAAAGAAGCACATATACCACCATTCGCATTCCTTTCTCGAGATCTTTATCGCCCCTGTCCGCCGTTATAAATAAATTATACCCGCACAAGGGTTCAAGACCGTTCTTCGTTTTCGTCGCAGGATTATCTCCTCCGGAGATACCCTCCTCGCTTTCCTATCGAAGATTTTACTGCTGCCGACGAATCCCATTTTCCTGATATTGTTATTAATCCATCAAAAGGAATTGCTATTCTTGTGCACGGCGTGTTGGATTGCAGAAGTGCTAAATCCCCAAATTCGCAGACATCTAAATCCCCAGATATCTAAATTATATTTGTCCATTCACAAATTGTCTGATGTTTGGATCATTATATTTGTACATTGTCAATTTTGTAGATTTTCAAATACTTAAGTACTCAAATACTTACATTTCTAAATTCCCAAATTCGTAAATTTTCAATTTCTTTACTTTACAAATTCTCATACTTTTAAAATTCTCTACCAAACTTCTGCAATTCAAAATTCGTAAACAGACAATATTTCAAACGTCCAAATTAGATTCCTAAATTCCCAAACTTCTAAAGTCTCGAATCACTAAATTCCTAAACTTCCAACTCTACCATTTCCCAAATTCACATGTACCCAAATTTCCAAATTTCCAAATCCACAAGTTCCCAAGTTCACGAATTCCCAAATTCCCAAATTTCCAAATTCACAAATTCCTAGGTCTACAAATCCCCAAATCCACAAATTCCTAAGTCCACAAATTCCCAACACTACAAATCCCCAAATCCACGAATTCCCAAATTCCCAAATTCCCAAATTTCCAAAATTCCCAAATTCCCAAATGTCCAAAATTCCCAAATTCCCAAATTTCCAAAATTCCCAAATTTCCAAAATTCCCAAATTCCCAAATTCCCAAATTTCCGAAATTCCCAAATTCCCAAAATTCCCAAATTTCCAAAATTCCCAAATTCCCAAATTCTCTAATTCTCTAATCCCCAAATTCCTATACACTCGATCCCCCAAAATTCCCAAATTCCCAAAATTCTCAAATTCCCAAATTCCCAAATTTCCAAAATTCCCAAATTCCCAAATTCCGAAATTCTCAAATTCTCTAATCCCCAAATTCCTATACACTCGATCCCCCAAAATCCCTAACTCTCCAAATTTTAAAGTAAATAATCTAAAGAAAATATATAATTACAATAAAATATACAGTAATTAAAGGTTGTATAATAAAGTTGCATGAAGTGTTGATTCGATGGTATCGCAACATAATTCCTGGGTAAAATATCTGACATTTCTCGGAATAATTATCAGGCAACAAAGTGGTACTGCTAGTTTGCTAGTTAAACGATATCTCGATCGACTTACCAAGTTAGTCACTCATGATTGGTAATCTCGATCTCTCAAATGGGATTTAAACAGCTTGTTGAAGTTCTGCAGCTAGTTTAAGCTAATCGTTCCTGTTTAATCCAAATCGTTCATGAATATGATATAAATACGTTTTTTTAATGATTAAATAACAGATAAATAATAAATAGTAAGTAAAACAGTAAATAAATGAATTAACAATTTTTTCAAATTCGCTGTTTGATGGACCGCATATTTACACTTATTTTTATCAGAAAAATAGTACTAATTCATTACTAGTTGTTTTATTTCAAGAAAATAGCACGAGATAGATAAATTGAAAAGTGGCACTTTCATTCATTTTTGTTCTCCTTCATTTTTGACTGTCAAGCATGAAGTCAGCTTTAATGTGAACTCACCTTACATAATTTCTAGAACAGAAATTCACCACGGCTTTCGTAATTATTCTCTCGAAAGCAACACTTTGCTACAATAAATGTTACTGTTATTATGTGCACAACAATTAATTAATAAATAAGCAACTTTGTACTGCAATCTGTCTTATATAATCAGTCAGATAATTAAAATTAGAAAATAATTAATTTTTGTTACCTGGTATTTCAAATTGGAAAATGAATTTAATTGATAATTTTTTACTTGAATTTATTTGATAATTTTTTACATGAATTTGGTAACTTTCAAAATAAATTTAATTCACAACTTTTGATATAGATGTAATCAGTTTTAAAACTAATTTAATTGATTTTAAAATTGATATAATTGTTAACTTTTGAAATTGACATAATTGTGCAACTAATCAAATTAATATCGATTAAGTGAATTAAATAACCCATGTTGATTTCATGAAGAAATTTTTTACAATTAAAATTAATTCCAAAAATTTATTTTCTGCAAGGACCCTTATAATGTGTAATATTCTTGTAAATTTTTGTAACTTAACCTAACCTAACCTAACCAATATTAATTTCATAAAGGAATTTTTGACAATTAAAATTAATTCCAAAATTTATTTTCTGTAAGAACCATAATGTGTAATATTTTTGTAAATTTTTGTAACCTAACCAATATTAATTTCGTAAAGGAATTTTTTACAATTAAAATTAATTCCAAAATTAATTTTCTGTAAGAACCATAATGTGTAATATTTTTGTAAATCGGTTTTGAGAACAAAAAGATTGATTTTTGGGGTGAAAATGTAGTATGAGTTCCCTTCGTGGCAATCGCAGTGAAAAGAAAAGTGAAACGGAAGTCAAACACCGCTTCCTGGAAGCGTTCATTTATCCAAAAACAAATGAAACGCACGCTTTCATCTCCTCGTACCACGTTCATCCATTTGTTCGATGTGGCTAACTTCAAACAAGAACAAACAGACATGGATAACGAGATTACGCTTCATGGCAGGTGAAGTTAGGTTGGATTTAAGATTCAAAGAGAAATTGCTACATCTCAATGGTAAAATTAACGTATTTAAATATAGCTAACAAAATATGCTTCCATTCTGCCACAGACGCTTTCTTTAATACTTTAGTAATAATATTTTTATACACAAATAATTAATCGATAATATATTAAATTAATCGATTAATATATTAAATTCATAAGATCGAGTGACTTTTATCAAATAAATTTTTATCATTACTTTCTGCTGACTTGTTTATATTGCATTAATTTCTTTTAATGAAAAATATGTTTCTTTTTTAAATACCTTCTTTTATGTGTAATAATTGTTCAAATATATTTAATTTTTAGGTGTTATTGTATAATTAAAATTTATTACATATTACATATTTTGTACAGCGAAAATATTCTCGTTAATAAATGTAAAACAGGTTTTAGGTTATATCCTTCGCTATTTTTTCCCGCGCCATTATAATATTCAAAATAATGCATGCTCCTAATCTCCATTTGCAATGCAAGTTGTTATATAATGCATTGATGCAAGAACAAACGCTCATTAAATCGTTAATAAAATATGGAAATATGAATATTCAGATATGTTCGAATAGTTAGATATGTACATAGTATAAAGCTATTGAATTTGACGATACAATGGACATTGTTTCATCAGGCTCCACTATCGATTTTATTAAATGTTCGAAATTATTTAGTTTTATATATTATTCATACACTAACAACCACCGTTTTACTTTAATTACAAATATCAATAATGTAAAAGTACCTTATAGACTAACCTATAATAATACAAGTGGTGTAAAATATTGATTGTTTTTTAATTATTGTATAATTACATATATCATTATATAATAATATATATATATTAAATACCACATATAGATATTATATACCACATATTTTGTCTTTAAAGCTATTTTAATTGAATCTCTTTAGATAAAGTGCAAGGAGTACTTTAATTAAATCATTTCTTCGTTTCACACAAATTTCCATGCATCAAATTGAATAATATTATAATAAAAGTAGTATTCGGTTCACTGAAATATGACAAAAGTTCATACAAATGTTCCTAATAAATCACAAAATAAATTCGTGTCAAAGTCCGCAGAAACACTTAGTGCGCAGTTAATGCTCTCCACTCGAACATCAAAGGAGCCCATAAGATTCAATTAGCGAAGTCTGAAAATTATTTATCGCGGCTGAAGCGACCGCAACAAGTGCAAAATAAATCATCAAAACGAATCAGAAGCATTTTCAACACCTATTCAGCAATTCAATTGCCAGCGTTAACGAGATGTTGCTTCGTGCGGCCAGGACGTTAGAGATTTAATCTCATCTGCTGATGAATCCGTGTGACGTTCAGCAGTTAGTTTCTGCAAGAAACTCACATCAAAATTTCACATTTTCTGCTTCGAGAAGATACATATTCTAGAACACATGTGTGTATATTAAGATACAAATACACTATTTGCCATTGTATGGCATTTGCCTTACAATGTCTTTCACACGTGACGCACTTACTTCACCAGTGACGCACTTACTTCACCAGTGACGCACTCGTTTCAACTGTGACGCACTCACTTTACCTGTGACGTACTCGCTTCAACCGTGACGCATTCGCTTCAACCGTGACGCACTCAATTAACCTGCGACGCACTCACTTCACCTGTGACGCACTCAATTAACCTGTGACGCACTCACTTCATCTGTGACGCACTTGCTTCAACTGTGACGCACTCACTTTACCTGTGACGTACTCGCTTCAGTCGTGACGCACACGCTTCAATTGTGACGCACTTGCTTCAACTGCGACGCACACACTCTACCTGTGACGCACTCTCTTCAAGCGTGACGCACTCAATTAACCTGTGACGCACGCACTTCAACCGTGACGCACTCACTTCAACCGTGACGCACTCCCTTCACCTGTGACGCACTCACTTCAACCGTGACGCACTCAATTAACCTGTGACGCACTTACTTCACCTGTGACGCACTTGCTTCAACTGTGACGCACTCACTTTACCTATGACGTACTCGCTTCAGCCGTGACGCACACGCTTCAATTGTGGCGTACTTGCTTCAACTGTGACGCACACACTCTACCTGTGACGCACTCGCTTCAAGCGTGACGCACTCAATTAACCTGTGACGCACTCCCTTCAAGTGTGACACACTTACTTCACCTGTGACGCGCTCGCTTCAACTGTGACAAATCTCACTCGAATTTTTAATACACTTCAATTTATTTAAGTGAAAGTATAGTCAAGATTGGCTACAAAATTGATATCAAATTTTGACTTCTTTTCTGTGTGATATTGTAGCTATGATTAGTACGAACCGATCTAGGACAAGAAGTTAAGGTTCATTTGATGAAAACTAAAGAAGTTACATCTAAAATGTAGGAAAGGCAATTTGAATATTAAGTTGCAAACCTTTCTGTTTGATAACTAAATTAATAAGTTGTTAATGTATCTTTAATCCCTTGCCTTATGGTTTATCAGATGTGTCAGTCAGAACTAATCACAGCTAGCAGACAAAGAAAGTTGAAATGTTATGTCAATTTGGTATCGACTTTGGAAATAAATGGACTTGAACTCCAAATGAGTATTAAAAATTCGAGAAATTTGATGATCGGTAACCATAATAGTGCCGATTGACTGGCGATTGATGTCGCTGATGTGCAATCGCTACGTCGGCCAATCTGGTCGGGAATTTAGTTAGTTACAAACCAACTCCCATGTAATTATCATGTTATTTTTCTTTCTTTCAATATAAGTACATTTTGTGAAAACCATATTATGAGTTATTTTGACAACAAAATTGATCACAGCTGAAGAGTGCGTCACGAGTGAAAATAATACAATCTAGAATTCATCTTCCTGCAAAATAAGTGTCATAATGACTGCGAAGCAACAAACGTATGAATAATAAGTGTATATGGTAGGAGCGTTTAAGCACGTTCGCGCTGAAAGGCGTAAAAACGATCTTTGAGAGTTTATCGCCATGCTTGGAAGTACCAGATGTCGCCGTCCTGCACGCGAATCCCGTTTTAACGGTATGCCCAACAGCCGCACGTGTTTTCGCCGATTCTTCGACAGTTTCTCCGGCGATTGCATATTAAATGCAGCCGTATTCTCTGGGCTGTTTCCCAGGACTATCTCGCACCCTTGCTACCCAACGGCGTAGGATCGTGATATATGGCCGCGCCATAAGAGAACCGCTAGCACGAAAATACTATCGCTTTCCGATAGTACGTTAGGCGAAGCTGAATAGGGTGAATATGCGAGTTGAAAGGAAGGGAGCAAACGAGTGCGAACAGCGAGACGACGAAAATAAGCGAAGAAACTGAAAATATCGTTCGTTTTGCGGCCCTCTCTCGGCCATATGGTGACCTAACGTATATCATATTAGAAGCCAATTTTTAACTCGGTGGGAGCACATTTCACGCGAAAGTGCCGGGTTATAACCGGTCGCCGCTAAAAATCCAATGAATTGATAGGGAAAGAAGAAACCGAAGGGAACCGGTGGCCGTTTGAGGGACGAAAAAACTAGCGGCCGACTTTTCTTCGGCTTCTCTGACCAAAGGAAAACGACCGCAATATCTTTGGGGGCGAAAGTACACACGAACTCCCGTGGCAAAGACCCGGTCGCCCCAAATAAATCTTTCTTGCCGAGACCCTCCAAGATTTCCCTTTCTCTTCCCTGTCGGATACCTGTTTTTCTCACTTTTTCTCTTCCCTTTTCATTACGATCATTATAAATATCGCCTTTGAGCACGTTGCTTCTTTAACGAATCACTTCTTGATCGTAATGCTCGTTTAACGTTGTCCTCTCTTAAATTACTGACAAACAGTGTCTCTCAACTTTTCTTTAAACTCGCACAGTGTCGCACATAACTGACGATGGTCATTGTTACTGGTATAGAAATAAGTGTCTTAAACAATTATTGTTTGTTATCATAAATATTAAGCATGTATCCAAGTTATTTATAAGATTATTCCAGTTATTCATACATGTTCGAAAGTAACAAGAGATCCATTATCTCATAAATACACCATTTGATAGATCCACGTCACAATTTGATAGATCTACTATCTGAGTGATTCAAGGTCTGTCAGATCAACAATTTGGTAGATCAAAATCAAAATACATCTGCGGTTTGATTTTGCAATCTGATAGACACTTAACCTAACATATTCACAATATGAGAGATTGATAACCTGACAGATTCAGTCTGACAGATGTACAATCGGATAGATCCACTATATGATGAACTCACAGTCTGATGGACCCATAATCTGATTGATTTGGTAGGTATCTAAGTGATCCAAAGTATGTCAGATCCACAACTAGGTAGACATCATGACATATCTGCAGCTTGACAAATTTAGAATCTAACAGATACACCTAATCCACAATCTGACATTTTGACAGTCTGATACTTTGACAATCTGACAGATTCGCAGACTGATAGATGTACTATTTGATAGAACCACTATCTGATACATATGCAAATCGAAAGACCCATAGTATGTCTGATTAACAATTTGGTAGGTGTACTACCTAAGTGATCAAAAATATGTCAGATCCACAAATAGGTAGACAACAATCATGACATATCTGCAGCTAGACAAATTTAGATACACCTGATTCATAATCTGACACATCGACAATCTGACACTTTGACCACCTGACAGATTCACAGTCTGACAGTTGTACAATTTGATAGAACCACTATCTGATACATATGCAAATCGAATGACCCATAGTATGTCTGATTAACAATTTGGTAGGTGTACTATCTAAGTTATTCAAAGCTAGGCCCAGAATTGAATGATTGAAACCATAGTACATTTGCAGCTAGATAAATTTACAATCTGGTAGACCCTCACCTTGACATATTCATAGGCTGACACATCTACAACTTGACAGATTCGTAAACTGACAGATGTACAGTTTGATAGATCCACTATCTGATGAATACTCAACCTGATTGAATCACAGTCTGCTTGATTAACAATTTGATAGATCTACCATCTAAGTGATCCAAAGTATGTCACATCCACAACTAGATAGACAACAATCATGACATATCTACATATATACCTGTTACACCTGATCCACAATCTAATCTTTGACAGTCTGACACTTTGACAACCTGAAAGATTCACAGTCTGATAGATGTACAATTTGATTGAACCACTGTCTGATACATCCACAATCTGACTAACCCAAAGTCTGCTAGCTTCACAATTAGATGGATCCACAACCCGAGTGATTCAAAGTCTGTTGAATCCACAATTTGATAAACCAAAGTCATCACACATCTGCAGCTTGACAAATTTACAATCTGACACACACACGGCCTGATTCACAAGTTGACATGTTGTCAGTCTGACAGATTCACAACGTAACAGACTGACAGTCTAACAGATACACAATTTGATGGATCCACTGTCTGATACATACACAGTCCGACTGACCCACAGTCCGCTAGATTAACAGTTTGATAGATTCACTGTCTATCAGATCTACAATTGTCGTAATGATTCAATGTCTATCAGATCTACAATTGTCTATCAGCTCCACAAGACACACCAAAATCATGACACATGTGCAACTTGACTTTACAATCTGATAAACCCACGAGCTAATCCATGACCTAACACACTCTGACAAATCCACAACAGAGTCTGACAGTACGGTTTAACTGTACAATTCAATAAAGTGTTAATAAAAACTTGTTGTCGATAATTTGGGTATCTCCCCAGAATTTAGGACTTCAGCATCATATTAGAACTATAATTTGGTAAACAAGAAACTTCGAAGCCCATAAAAAGAAAAAAGGACGATAGAAGGGTCAAAGAATTCTGTTACACGGTGAAATTTTAATCGGGTACATGCACCACTTCTGGAAATCTATTAAGGAGTTCGAATACGCCCTTGCCACCTCGAAACTGAAACTTGCAGAACTACTTTGGAATTGTATAGAGCGTTGAAAGTGCATGCACATAAGCTACCAGCTCAGAGAAATGCATGTAAGAACCTTGCCTGCTTCCCATGACTTCTTACCAACTCGAAGAAATATAATTATAAATTGTAGTGTTACACTTCGAATTAATATTACACGAGAACACTTTTCACTTCTCTGGCTATTATCTGCGTCTTCTTCAACGATCTAATTGCAGGTAAGCTTTCAAATACTAAGATACGGAATAATGAAGACAAGTTGTAACTTCCGATGTACAATAGTGTTCGGAGTTGCTTGAAACGTCATCAAGAATGTCGACATTGCTCCAGATTCTCGCATGGTTAAATCGGTACTGGACGCATTATTTTCGGTATACCGTGTATAATTCAATTCGCCTAAAGAATGTGTAGGACTCGCAGCAAATTCAATATAAAATCCACGTAGAACAAACAAAATCCGGCGCGAGGATACGACTTGATCAGCCAATCCTCCAAACCAATATTGGCGTAAGGCTTGCAACCCTGCTCCTCGGTAGATAAATTCATCCAATCATAGGTTTCGACATTCGAGCTAACATATAGACAATCAGCTTATCACTGTCACCTTGCAGCTTACTGTTTCGAAAACTTTCATATGTGTGCTGTAGCATTGTACAGCTGCAAATATTTGTGCATAGAAAAATGGACTTATTGCTGAAAAGCTGAAGTTACAAATTATGGATGTTGCGCTTTTTGATCTTTTCAAGGGGTTGATGAAAAGTCTCTTCGCATTGATAGATGAGGTTATTTGATAGTGGGAACATGGATTTTGGAAGTGAAAAGTGGCAAGTTGCATTCTGGATTTATTGTATGTGGATTAATTTGACAGACCAACCTGATCACAGCCTAATTCACCTAACTTGACATATTCATAAGCTATCCACAACCTAACATACTCACAGTCCAGATGCTCAATTCGACATCTGATAAATACACAATCCAAATAACATGTGGTCTTCCAGGTCTCATTCTAGGTCCTCAATTAGGTCTACAGCCAGAGTGATTCAAAGTCTACTAGATCCATAACTTGATAGGCCAAAATCATAATAAATGAACAACCTGACCCCCAACCAAACACATCCGCAATCAGATCCAAATTATACCAGATGCCAACCTGCCAGTTCTACAATCCGATCCTCACCTTAACATCCACAGTTCGACAGATTTATAATCTAACTCCTAAATCTGTTAGGTGCATAATCTAAAATAGCCGAGAAGTGAACAGAAATTCCTGCTGCGGATAGGAAAATACAACCACAAGAGGAATGTTAATTAACAATTTAGACCACATATGATAGAAATAGAACTAGGTGTCCTGCTTTCGGTGTATCGCACACACGAAGAACTAATTAAATTCGATGCGACAAGGTTGTCTAGTGTTTCACACGGAGCTCGTATTTTGAGTGGAAAAGCCAATCCTGGCGTGTCACTACGATTATGTTATTTCGCAACCTGAAACTCTAGTTACCTACTTACCCGGGGGTAGGGCAATGGAATGACGGTGGATCGATAGCTCGACAATCAGTAACCTCTGCCTTTCTTCCTCGGCTTTGCGTAATTCTAGCGGCATTGTTCGTCCGGCTTCGACATCGTAAGAAGTTAATAACGCTTCATTTACTTACAAAGACCATCACCTGAGAAAAATCATTCGAGTTACGGGATACACGCTCGTTAATCAACCGCGTCAACCTTCGCACTACGTTTTTATGGAAACTTCACCGGTATTAATTATAACATTCGGGGATTTTTCAACTTAGCTGCGCATTGTTCGGTGTTGATGTTGACAGCTCATTTATCGAAATAAAGGAACGCAACGATGGATTTTTACGTTGCTTTCGGAGATGTCGGATTTCGCAGAAATACGATTGTGGCGACTTGTGGTTCAGCTCAGTGACTCTCAAACGGTGGTTCGAAAAATACTAGGGAAAATTTTTAATGAACGTGGTGAAGTTTCGAAATTAGTTTTACGTGTTGTAAATTGAAAATTTTGGGAACGTAACGGAGTTTTAAAGATTCAGAACTTTTAAACTTTCAGGTTTCTTAGTTTCGAAGTTTCGAAGCTCGGGAGTTTCGGAGTTTCACACATGTGAAGTTTAAACATTTAAAAATGAAATCTCGATATTTTGAAATTGCGTAATTGAGAATTTAAATGTAGTGGAATCGTAGAACTTAAAAATTTGAAAGTTTTGGTATACAAAATTTATTAATTTAATAATTTTCTAACTTGCAAAGGTGAAAGTTAAAATTTCGGAAATTCTGAAGCTCCGAAATTAAAAAATTTAGATGTTTGAATCATTGGAAGGATTAAAATTTAATAATACCATTTCACAAATTTTTTATTGCAAAATTTAGAAATTCTAAAGTCATGAAGACCAAAGTTCTGACACACCGACGTGCTAAAGTTTAAAATTCTTAAATCTCGAAGTCCTTAAGTCTATTATTTTTAAATTACAAAGACCTAAAGGCAAAAATTCTCAAATTTCGGAGGGAAACATTAAAAATTCTCAAATTATGAATTCCGAAACTCCAAAATTCAATAGGCTCCAAATTCCTGAACCTCAAAATTTCCAAATGCTGCAGTCTTAAAAAATTCAATAATCATGTTATGCAAAACTGCATATTTTTCAAACTGTAAAGTCCTAAATTTAAAAATTCACAAATTCCTAAATTCTAAATTAAAAATTTCCCAAAGTCTAATATACTAAACTTAAAAATTACCAAATTCCGCACTCCTAAACTAAAAAATTTTCAAGTTCCAAAATCCTAAACCCAATAATTCTCAAATTTCCAAGTCCTATACCCCACTGCTCTAAGTTCCAATACTCCAAATCCCTCATTCTCAAATTCCTAAATTCTCAAATCTCAAACTTCCAAAAATGAAAAATTCTCAAATTCTGAAATCTAAAATTCCAAATCTCTCAAATTCCGAAATTTCCTAAATTGTGAAGTCCTAAACCCCCAATTCTCATATTCCAATGTCCTACACCCTCCATTCCCAAATTCCGAAATCTCAAACACCAAAATTCTCAAATCCCAAACTCTCAAAAATTAAAAATTCTCAAATTCCGAAACCCAGAACTCCAAATCTCTCAAATTCCAAAATTTTCTAAATTGAGAAGTCCAAAACCCCTAATTCCCAAATTCCGAAATCTCAAATTCCAAAATTCTCAAATCTCAAACTTCCAAAAATTAAAAATTCTCAAATTCTGAAACCTAAAATTCCAAATCTCTCAAATTCCGAAATTTCCTAAATTGAGAAGTCCTAAACCCCCAATTCTCATATTCCAATGTCCTAAACCCCCAATTCCCAAATTCCGAAATCTCAAACCCCAAAATTCTCAAATCCCAAACTCTCAAAAATTAAAAATTCTCAAATTCCGAAACCCAGAACTCCAAATCTCTCAAATTCCGAAATTTCCTAAATTATGAAGTCCTAAACCCCCAATTCTCATATTCCAATGTCCTAAACCCCCAATTCCCAAATTCCGAAATCTCAAACACCAAAATTCTCAAATCCCAAACTCTCAAAAATTAAAAATTCTCAAATTGTAAAACCCAAAACTCCAAATCTCTCAAATTCCGAAGTCCCCAACCCCTGATTCTCATATTACAAAGTCTCAACTCACAAAATTCTCAAATCCCAATCTTCCAAACTTCCCAAAAGTAAAAATCCTATAACCCTAAATTCCCAAAACTTCCACAATACTTCCGAACCACCTTACCACGAAAGAACCAAGGAAATACAAGGATGAAGAAAGGTACTTCAGTTTGAGGCTCCTCGTCGAAGAAACCGTTGTACCGCAATGTTCCCTAATTCTTGAAGAACCCGAACCAAGCCAAGCACGAACAGGCACCAACTCCAAATAAGGGAATGAATTGCAACGAACGTAACATATTATTCAGTGTGACATCGAGTATTGTGGTGCTCGTTAATCTTCACTAGATGCGTCCTTCTAATGATGGGAATTCCTCTGTTATCTCGTTGGCCTTACCCCACGAGCGCACTCAGTCTCAAATTAACCATAATGAAATAACGATCTCACGTTCCCGGTGTCGAGAGGATGCTGACAAAACGGTCTGAGAGCTCTGTCATCTCACGGAAAAGGAGCACCGAGGTTGCGGCCATATTATGAGGAAATGAAAGCTTACCTTCTTAAAAGTTTCTTATTAAAACTGTCACTTCAATCATCGACGTATTTCCTCGAAATTCACCATTTTTATTATAGTCATAATTGCACTATTTGTTAAAGTTATTTCAGCTGAAGATTTTAAGTTAGGTCACTCTCAAATATTTATGTAACTCAAACATAAATAGTTTTAATATGTGTTCATTGTCGTGGAACATTTATTTCATCGTATTTGTAAACTATTGTATAATATTATAGATTAATGATGAAACTGGTGACAACGTAGAATCTTGTGTATCTCAGAATGTTGGATTCAGCTGAAGATTTTAGGTTAGCCTATTTTCAAATGTTTATATAATTTAAACACAACGAGTTTGAATATGTGTTTATTGGCATGGAACATTCATTCATACAATTTTATTTAGTCATATTTTTAAACTATTGTTTAATATTATAGATTAATGATGAAACTGGTGACAACGTAGAATCATGTGTATCTCAGAATGTTGGATTCAGCTGAAGATTTTAGGTTAGTCTATTTTCAAATGTTTATATAATTTAAACACAACGAGTTTGAATATGTGTTTACTGTCATGGAACATTCATTCATACAATTTTATTTAGTCATATTTTTAAACTATTGTTTAATATTATAGATTAATGATGAAACTGGTGACAACGTAGAATCATGTGTATCTCAGTATGTTGGCTTCAGCTGAAGATTTTAGGTTAGCCTATTTTCAAATGTTTATATAATTTAAACACAACGAGTTTGAATATGTGTTTATTGTCGTGGAACATTCATTCATACAATTTTATTTAGTCATATTTTTAAACTATTGTTTAATATTATAGATTAATGATGAAACTGGTGACAACGTAGAATCTTGTGTAGCTCAGTATGTTGGCTTCAGCTGAAGATTTTAGGTTAGCCTATTTTCAAATGTTTATATAATTTAAACACAACGAGTTTGAATATGTGTTTATTGTCGTGGAACATTTATTCATACAATTTTATTTAGTCATATTTTTAAATTATTGTATAATATAATAGAGTAACGATAAAATTGGTGACACTACCATGCGTAGCTCAAAATGGTGGCCTCAGCTGAAGATTTTAGGTTAGGTTACTTTCAAACATTTCTGTAACTGGTATTTGTAACAAATTAATAATTAAATATTAACATATTGTAGAGTAAATTGTGACTTCGTACTTATTGTATTATTTTGCATGATCATCCTTGACCAATTGCAGAGAAAATTGAGAATTGGTACTCATCAGTGCATTGTGCATGATCAAGCTTTAATTCATTGCAGAGCATTGGTTATTAAATTACATTTGCATAATCAAACCTTAATATATTGCATGTCCAGAGAATTAGTACTTGTATAATAATCAGTGGTCAATCTATTACAGCACAAATCTTTAACAACAAATTGGTAAGTTAATATAGTAATAAATGTATCACAGTACACGACTAAAATTTGCACGTTTAGTATATTTATAAACGTATTATCACCCCTATATCTACATACATCGATGGTCAACATAAAAATATTTTTTAATTTCGCCTATCTCAAAAGTAACGAAATATTCGAAATTGTAATGGCTCCCAATGCCTCAAGCTTTTCGGTATATTACAGAACACTATAATCAGCAGATCACGGTTTCTTGATTCCTTGCATTCACATTTATTAGAACATAGCATTTCGTAGCGAGTTCACGTAATTTTGAATGCTCCGCTGTGCCGCAAATACTGCATTGTTACGCTAGCGCATATTTATCACGGCTGGAAAAAAGCCTTAACAAATGCAACGGTGGTATTATTTCTTCCACTGCTCCAGAAAAACTTTTTTTAAAATTCCACATCCGTACACCATGGATCACCTGCTGTACAATTTCTATATCACATTTACGTACATTCTGTTGCGATGTCAAAAAATCAATATGCGCTTGTTTGGAAAAATTTGTTGCTCGGCGAAATAATTTGTTTATGGATAAAATTATTCTGGGTGCAATCAGAAGTATTATATAAATTGTTTCGATTAAATTATGGCAAGAAGTAAAACTTTTAAAGGAAATTTAAATTTTCAAATAATTTTTAAAAGAAAATCTTTCTTTCATTTCTGTTTTTCTGGTATGTGGCTGTTGATGTTGATTATATGTAAGTGAAAATTAGGTTGGGTTTTGTTAGATTCCAGGGTTAGGTTGAGTAATGTTAGGTTATGTAAAGTGAGGTTATACAAAGTATTGCATAAAGTTAGGTTAATTTTGTTTATATGTAATTGCAAGTTAGGTTGAGTATTGCTAGATTGTAGAGTAAGATTGAGTAGAGTTAGGTTATCATGTAAAGTGAGGTTATATAAAATTAGGTTAATTTTGTTTATGTGTAATTAAAAGTTAGGTTGGGTTTTGGTAGATTATAAGGTAAGGTTAAGTAGAATTAGGTTATTATGTCAGGATAGGTTATGTTCAGGTTCATTTTCATTATGTAATTAAAAATTAGGTTTTGTTAGATTGTTGGTTAAGGTTAAGTAAAGTTAGGTTGGATTATGTAAGGTGAAATTAAGTAAAGGTAGTTTACACGTAAGGATTGTTTCAGGAGAGTTGTATTATGTACGGAGAGCTTAAATACAGTTAGATTAAACTACATAAGGCAAGATTAAATAGAGTCATGTTATATGAGATTATGTAACGTGAGACTAAGTAGGGTTATGTTAGGTTACATTATGAAAGATGAGCTTAAGTAACGTCTTATATCATGGAGCGTGAGATTAACCCATTGTCTGAGGAGTCGCACTTCTCACTTGAATTTTTAATACACTTCAATGTACAGTCGTATTATAATTTCCATAAACATTACTGAATATAAAAATGACATAACAACCTTCTGTTTTAATATTGTAGTTGCGATTAGTTCTGACAAGCAAGAGTGACTGCGAGAAATTTCAATAAACCCAAATCCATATTTTCCATTGAAAACATATGCTCATCATATTCTGCGTTGTATCCGAAAGTGATATAAATCTCAATTATAGCAATCCACAAGTTCATAGGAGAGTTCCGTTATCAGCACGCAAACAGCACAGCACAATAACAAATCTTGAAATAATAAAATACGAAGCAATACACTCACGGTAACAATACTGTCTGAAACGTACAATAAGTTGTACAATTCATTGACACTCGAAAAGTCGTTGTATTTATGCCATTTTCGTGTTCGTGTTATCGTACAATAGGCTTCCGCACGCACACTTGCTATTTCCAGGATGGAATCTTATCTAACGGAGAATTCTGCATGAGAACGCCTTCGCCGCTGAAAAGAAACAGCAAATGAAGATTAATTATTGCAGCCACGACGATATATTATTCGTAGAATTTTGCAGTGTGCCGTGGCGTTCGTTTTTCCGGGGCAGGAAAACTGCAAATTACTCTCCTTCCTAGGACGAAATTAGCATTTCATTACTTACGACTCTGTTCAATCTTGACCATTATTTTCCAACACTTTTCGTCAATGCCTTACGAGAAAATCATTACGAGGTACACTTTCATTTTAATAACTGAACAACTGTTCTTTGCATCAGAATTTGTTGAAGATATTAATTTAATATTATCATTTTCAGATGTACATACTTTGGAAAACAAAATAATAACATTTTTTACAAGGTTAATATTTTTCACAAAGTTAATATTTTTTTTTATCTTCAAAGTATTAACATACAATTAGAAAATATATAATATAATTTTATTAGAAAAATTAACACAATATAATTTAAAAAAAAAATTTATGGAATAGTCTTTTCAAAGAAATTAGTGTAACACAACAAAAGATAAAAATTGTTATATAAATTTCTGACAAGAATTAAGACAATATAACCTTGAAAAATGAAGACAATTTAAAAAAGTTGATATAATTTTTTTTTCAAAAATTAGTACAATATTATTTTTTTCAAAGAATTGATATAACATAAACTAAAAAAGTTATTGTAATATAATCTTGTTAAAAAAATTCATGCAATATAATTTTTTTCAGACAATTGATATAACATAACCTAAAAAAATTATTGTAATATAATTCTACTAAAAAAATTCATGCAATATAATCTCGTTCAAATAATTAATAAAACATAATTCTGAAAATTAATTAATATAATATAATCAATTTTTAAATTAAGTACAAGATAGTCTTCCAGAAAAAATTAATCTTTTTAAATGTATATATGATAATTATGAAAAAAGATGAAAACAATATAATTAAAAGAAAATTAATGTAATATAATTTTCTTGAAAAAATTGATATAAGTACGTACAGTATTAAGTAACTCTTTGATAACTTAGAGTAGAAATTTTGAGGTTATACGATTGGCATTTGACTTTTATTTCCTGCAGCGATCACGTATTGACGGTGCATCGCTATTTTTCTAAATTTCACGTATTCGGTCGATGATACTAACTATTGCGCTGCAATTTCACTTCTCATCCCCTTTTTCCTCGCAAAATTTAATGCTACGCTTGGACGCTCCTGTAGCCGCTATTGCTGAACGTGCTATTTCAAGTTATGATTACGTGCACGCTGCAATTTCCACCTATCCAGCTTTCTTCTGCGTGAATTTCGATGTACGTCCCGCCATAGCTTTCGGTTTAATCCTATGTCCGCAATTTCCGTGGGACTATAAAAAAGTCCTGAAATCTAATTACTATTTTGAATGCTACGAAAAACTTGTAACAGAACAAAAATTGCATCCTACATTTTCATTTCTTTTTTCGTTCCAAATATTTCTAACAAATCCTATGATTCATTTAAAAAAATGATCACAGAGTACGAGAAATATTACAAAATTTACAATAGAAATTTCTGTAATAGATCAGAAAGTAAGGGACAATGCACCGAGTTTAGGTTCGGCGCCTTTAGTTTACTTCTTTGACAGTTTGGTAGATCTTCGTGGAGGATCTCGGCGGAAGGAGGAGGCTGGTGTCTTATCACAAGTTCTCTAACATTCAGCTGGAAAAACGTGTCCCGATAGAAGCCGGTCGCATTTTCTTTCCGATAGCGGCGCAGCTATCGACGAATCCTGTTTACGAGAAAAAACAGAGTCAATCGCGAGAAGGATCAGGTACAAAGGGTGCAGGGGTGCTTTGGGAGATTGGAGACAGACGATCAAGGCACGGAACAGGCCGTGTAAGAAAGGCGAGAAAAGTATTTGGGATTTAAAGGAACTCTCAGAAGCCAGTTACTTCTTTGTCGGATGTAATGCGAAAAGGATGACCGCCGAATCGTCCCCACCTCGGGGATGAAAAGTCGTAGGTGAAATAGGGAGGGGGTTGTTGGAGCGGTCTGATTCGAAGAACGGCTCGAAAGCCACCTGCTCCCTGAGTTTCCAACTATCCGTTAAGGTCTGGCCAGTCGGGGTCAGGAAACCACCAGCCAATTTCTTTGAGTGCCCCAAGCCGAGTAGTCATCGTCCCCGAGATGTCCATTGTGCTCCTATTGTGATCGGATATCAGCGTTATTTTTATCTAAATTGCAGAAAGTTCGACTTTTTCTTTGCCGAACGTGTCGTCGTTGTTTGGCGGACGTCGGCCCGAAATAACGGAAATAGAAGTCTATGTACTGTACCATCCAGTTACGGTTGTATCGATGTTACAGCAAAATGGTGTTCAAGAAATTCAATATTTTTATGGTACACGGTATCAACGAGAATTTACACGGATATTCGAAAAACGAAACCTTCGAAACGTGCGGGACCATGTATGAGTATGGATTACGCATTTTTTGTTTGCTCTTTTAATTTACTTACAAGGGCTTTTTACTGGAATATATCTTACGTATATAGCTGGTATCGTGCAAATATGCTTTACACAAAATATCTCACAGATAAATATATAGTTACAGATAAATGACGTATAGATAAATGACGTACAGATAAATGTCATACAGATAAACGCCCTACAGGTAAATATCGTATAGATATAAACGTACAGATATAAATAATTTACAAAATGTATTGTACAAATATTTTACATTTATCGCATAGATAAATATACAGATAATTATCATTATAAACATATACACAGAACTATAATAAAGATATAAATGTCTCACAGATGAATATCTTACAGATAAATATCCCACAGACAAATATAACGAAGATAGATAGAACTAAATATCTCACAGATAAATGTATAGTTAAATGTTGTACAGATAAATGACGTACAGATAAATGCCATATAGATAAACACCCGACAGGTAAATATCGTATAGATATAAACGTCGTACAGATGTAAATATACAGATATAAATATCTTACAAAATGTATTGTACAAATATTTTACACTTATCGCATAGATAAATGACATACAGATAAGTATCATATAGATATAAATATTTACACAGATGAATATCATGAAGATATAAATGTCTCACTAAATATCTTACAGATAACTATCCCACAGACAAATATCATAAAGATAGATATACAACTAAATATCTGATAGATAAATATCGTACAGATAAATGTCATACAGATATTTGAAAGATTCAGCTATTTTACAATTTCATTTTGTAACTCGTGATCTATAACAGATAGAAAGAGAGTTTTCAGACGAAAGTTACTCCTTTTAATCAGATCTATCGATACATAAAGCTATATCAATTGTCCAAACAATTGTTTAAAGTTGAACCGAAAACCTACCAAATTTATTAATATTTAAAACAAATATTTATAACGATCCATTAAGTTGTTAATTAATAATTTACTGGAAAGTTACAAATGGCGTCCGTCATTCAACAAGATGGTTCCTTTTTCTGGCGGCGCAGGAACCGCGATTAAATAGAATTGCTTAAAACGGAGGAATCTCGTAAAATGGTCTCGCGATGAAACGCATGAATTCTAACAAGAAGCAGCGAGCAATTTCTGCAGACGCACAAAGCCAAGTAAAGTGGGCCAAATTGACTCGGGCAGAAAGTTTAAGGAGCGCAAGAAAATTTTCTAAAGCGTCAAAATGCTGAAGCGACGCGGAGAAAAGAGACCACGGGCTTAGGAGTTAAGTTGAGAGACGCGTCACGAGAGCGAGCTGCGTTCGGCTCAGAAACATAAGAATGTCCCGAGGAAGGACGGAAATGTTATTCGTGAAAGTTTGGTAACATCGATGAACGCCAGCCTGAAGATGGAGATAGGCGAGAAGGAATTAGAGCATGATAAGTTGAAAATTAACGAGGAGATGACTTACCCGTACGCGTGGCAGACGTCCGCGATAAACTCGTACAATTGAAATAACTTATGTAATTTGAATAATACGAAAACAATGTAGCGGAGACACAAATTTAAGTTACAAAATGTCGCTCCGGAAGCTAATTCTACTTATTCGCCGCGTCTCGAGTACATTAACACTCTCTTGACTAAGTTTCCGACTTTAGTAGATGAACGCCTTAACTTTTTAATCGCAATGCGCAGTTGTTTTGATGGACTTAAATTCTACACTTGCTCTTCATTTTTAAATTCATTTATCACAGAAAAACTTCAATTTCATGATCGCTCCCTTAATTCTTAGTTTATTAGAAACCTTAGTTTATTCGCCCAAAGACACTATGTACTTAAGGATATAGTGTTTAAAGTTTATGATATATAATATGAGAATAAATATGCAGATTAATGAAATCCATTTAGGAATTTCTATGAGACGATAAATGTTTCCTGCAAGGGTCCGCCTCCGGAGCCCCCAAATCGGGTACTTATCGAGTAGTATTATAAAAATCGCTTCATAATAAAAATTTCTCGCGTCAGGTTTTGAAGAGGTAAGAATTTTGAAAGTAAGGAAGTAGAAAATCGATCATTCAAAACGAACAAATACTTTCCATCTGCGCATAACGGGAAGTTGGGCGGGAAGAAAGTCGGAAAGTGTCTGGCGAAGAATTGGCAATCGATTGAGGCTGATAAGTCCCGCAGGTACAGGTATTCTTGCAGGTCTGGGTGTTCGTTTTTCTTCGGTAGTCGGGCGGTGGGTAGCATTAGCGTTAAGAGCAATAGAACAACGTGGCTACAGAGTGTGACTTAAAGCAGCCACCCCTTTCGAGGCATAGTACGCCGGTGGCAACTGTAAGAGCGACAAAAGCGGGGAGAGTTGATTAATGGAAGGAGTAAAGTCGTCACCGAACAACTCCGCCAACCGAGGCAGCCGATCCTTCTCCTCCTCCAGCGTTCTGTCACCTTCTCCAACCCTTCCATCTTTGTTCGCCTTCGTTTCTCTTGCAGTTATACCTCCCGTCTTTGTCACCCTACCTCTCTCGCTTCGTTTCTTACGAATCCCCCGTTCGACGAAGTCGAGGATCGACGAGAGAATCACAGCGGGCTGACTTTTATTGTCTGCGATAATCTTTCGACGGTAAAGCGAACGGTACCCTTCGTGGAATACGTAGTTTCCTACCTACGCTCGCTTTTTGGACGATCGTAGAAAGAAACGATCTAGCGGGATCGCCACCCCTCTGCTACAGTCGCTGAAAGCTCCCCGGCGTTAGGGGAAGGGTGAGACAATGCGAGAAGTCGGCGTGAATCAACGACATCGCGTGAAAGTTTGTTCTTTATCGCGGAGAACGTATCAGGCGCGAAAAAAAGGCGAGCAAGAAGAGGAATCGGAATTCGAGGCTTCTCCGTCAGGCGTTACTGAAGTACGTGCAGCCCGACACACCGATCGAACACGTAAACGCCGTTCGTCGAGCACTTCCACTACCATTTTCCAGAATATGATCCTTACTGCTAAAGTGACTGAATACGCAGAATAAAAATTTCTGCATAATTGCAAATTGCTGTCTGCTGTACATAGTTACGTGGACACTGTAACTACAAAAAAGGTGATGAAGTTTGATGAACTCATGTGGATTGTTCTTTCATTCGTGTTCTTTTGTGGCAAACGTGAATATCACTATGACATTCATTCTTGTAGGAGATTCCTAACATTAGATCAGAGCCTAATGAGAAAGATAGCCTACTGAACAGGCTGTATTTATAACGCTTAGACACTGATAATATCTGGCTACCGATGTCCACATTTGATGGCATGCAACATTGTTAGGATACGGGTGTTTGTCACGAATGGGTGCCCACTTTTAGTCGTTTGCGGACCTAGTAATATTTAACTACCCCTATTGGTGTCAGAGTATATTGATGATCTAATACGGTAGTTGGTATCTAGGAATTTGGTGATTGTGGAACTTGGATTGAAAATTTGCGAATATGGAAATTTGGAGATTTATGAGTTTAAGAGTTTGTGAAGTTTGGAAGTTTCAGATTTCATGATTTTGGCAACTGGCGATTTGGAGATTTGGAGATTTGAGGATTTAGGAAATTGGGGATTTGGAGATTTGGGGACTTAGGGATTTGGATATTGCAGAAATTGGTGATTTGGGGACTTAGGGATTCGGGTATTGGAGAAGTTGGTGATTTGGAGATTTTGGGAATCAGGGATTTGGAGTTAGGTGATCTGGGTATTTGAGAAGTTGGTGATTTGGAGCTTTGGGTATTTGGGTGTTTGAGATGTTGGCGATTTAAGTATTTGGTGATTTGAGAATTTAAGGATTTGTGGATTTGTGAGTTTAAGGATTTCAGAATTTGGGACTTTGAAAACTTGCGAACTTGGGAAATTAAGAACTTGGAATTTGGAAATTTGATAATTTGGATATATGATGATTTGGGTATATGATGAGATGGGTATATGGGAATTTTGGCACATATGTATTTGAGTACATGGGAACTTGAGTATACGGAAATTTACGAATGTGATGATTTAAAGGTTTGTAGGTGTGGACATGTAGAAATTGAATGTCTTCTGGGTTTGCGAAGTGAAAGATACAGGATTTAAAGATTTGTAGATTCGTAAATGACACTTAGGAATTTCCTTGAGACTTAGAATCTTTAAGAACTAGATAAATTCAAAATTTACAAATTTAAAAATTGGAGAATGCAGAAATTTTGTAAATTGTAGACCTAAAGGCTGCATACATAAGTGTCCTGCACCGGGCACTTATGGAAAGCAGTTCTCTGCCGCATTTCGAGGTAAGCTTCCGGCACGATTTCTATTGTGCTCCGTTTCACTTTCCATACGGGAAGAAAAGCTCACGAAGAGTTGGTCGCGTGACCGTGGCACGCTACGGGCCCAGTCACCGTTAACACCGTTGCTACGGGCAAAAGTCGATTGCCTTCCTGAACCAGACATGCTCGGCCCAATCAATTCAACGTCAAAGTTACCCTTTCAGGAAACTGTTCGCTACGCGTCCCGTCTGTTAGCCAGTCACGCCATGACGAGCTGATTTCCCTCGAAATTTATTTTCACTGCAACACTCGTGTAAATGCCACAGCCATAAGTTGATGCGCGTGCATGGCAAGCCGCCTGATGAAAGAACCGGTGTTAATGTCGTTCCTAATTGCTGAGTAATTAAAATTTCCACGATACAGTCTTTCATTGACGAAAGAAATATTTTCTTGTAGATCACGTGTGTGGATAGTGCTTCTTATTTTTGCAGCAGATCGAACTCGTTAGGCTAGTCTGATATTTCAAGTTACGATTCTTCAAGGTTACTTCTTTTGTCAGTTAAATAAGGTTACTTCTTTTTGGAGGTCCGCCTAATTTCAAGGTTATTCAATCAAATTACAAGGTTACATTTTGTGGACGTTAAATTTCAAGGTCATGTTTTCTGAAGGTGAATCTAATTTCAAGGTTGCATTTTTTGAAGATGAAGTGGCAAGGTTACTTTCTTTTGGAGGTCATCCATGCAAAGTTATATTTTGTGGAGGTTTACCTTCTGTGGAAATTCCCTGAAAATGGAGGTTTCTGCCTAAGTACCATATGTTCCTAGGGAATCCACATCTGCTCTGGACTTAGGTATAACTATTATTTAATTAGCCATTAACGTATGTATTAGATACAATGCAAACTACTTTGTGATTATAGCAAAATATGAAATGTGACGTTCCATGGACCAGCATCTAAAATGTCACTATATTTTTTGCCACAGTACTTTAGAAGTGTAAATACTTTAAACAATGTCAACCAGTAAAATATTTAGACACACGAAATGTAAATGTGCAACAGTGATCTAGTTGGTTGCAAAGCAGTACCTGGCAATCTATCAAATGCGATTCTAATCCGAACACAACATTTCTAATCTACAATGTTCAAATCGCTCACAATCAATCAAGTAAGCCGAGATTTAACCTAAATCTGACTCAGGTTCAGCTCAGCGTTGTCGAAACTTAATCGTTTCAACCCGAATCTAATATCAATCCTAAGTTCTGTTGCTACGTAATCTCATAGCTCACCAGTTTCTCAGTTCCCCAATGTCAAACTCATATCTAACAGACTTAACTAATATGCTCTTAATGCGTTAACCTTGTTCGTATACCAGCTCCCTAATTCCCTGCCTTCACGTCCCATAGGTAGTTTATTCATCAACATCCAAATCACTCGCTGTCCTTTCAGTATACCTTTGGTACAGCTTATTTACCTCTTACATCATAAAACATTCTTTCGTTTTAAAATTAGTTATAGCTATTGTAATTTATTAATTCTTCAATCATTTAATAACATATGTAGATGTTATTTGATATGCGTTAAATCGTCAATTCAATTTAGTTGTCCAAATGTGGAACTGAAGGATCATAGTATGATTTCTCATTTAAATTCATAAATAATATGAAATGTTTCATGTAATACATAGATTCAAGTTAGATTTGTCTTATAGTCATCTAATAGACCCATGATGGTCAGGTTAGTCATAACCTAACCTAAACTATAAATTCAAACTGAAACTACAACTAATTTGCTACCTTAATAGCCATATGAATATCAAGATCATGATTAAAATAATTGCTTTCTTATTCATTCACTGAATCCAACAGCAACTCAAACCTAAAACCACTGTCACTTTATTTCTAGAATAACGTTAAAAATATTTTTGAGTACAACTCAAAAGCAGCAGTACATATAAAAAATAGTTTACTTAAATGATCCTTATACTTTGTAATTTCATTGAAATATTTCAAGATGGTGGAAGTCGCTTCTGAATAACTACCCCTCGCTTGATTTATATATCAAACATTTCCAAATTACCGACGCTAAACTTACCGAACATATTCGTATCCAGAAAAGAATAAACACTTGCTAAAGACAATATTTTAATGTATCATGTTCCACCGCCATTTCTCACGGCTAAAACCATAAGGGATAGCAGCACGTAACCCCCGTAACTCTTAAACACGAACCCGCAACAAAATAAATCAATAGAGTATAGCATTTACTTCCGTGCTCTTTTTATTCGGTACAAGTCAGTAGCGATAAATATTGATGGGAACTAGTTGCACTAAATTTTTACAGGGACACCATCGTTATACACCCAAATATTTAATGTAGATTAGGATGCATTTCATCTCAAACTAATCGATTTCATGCTTCATATCGAAAAATTCGATATTTGGAGTTTCACGATTAAAAATTTCTGGAATCTATAAATAGTCCTATTTTACCGATAAGTGCACTTTCATTTCACATAGCTGCTATAAAATTAATCTTTCACAAAATAAAGTCCTCTTTCTCCGCATCAATCTTTAATCTCTGGAGGACCGGCATTTTCCCCTTGAAGATCGATATTTTTTGGAAGTGCAATTTATGTCTGTAAATAACTAATAAGTCCAATGGAATATTAAAGTTGCTGCCCCTAAAAGGGTCAAGCCAGCCCGGAAGATCAATGTTACCAATTTTTGGACCAATGCTACCAATCTAACCCTTTTAGGGGAGATTCCAGCCTTCTAAAGGTTAATTACGTTTATTAAAGTGATACAAGTACCGAGGAATTTACGCAAACGGGGCATAACACGAACTCGTGAATTTCGTTGATTATCGACAGTCGGTAACGCGAAGACTCTCGTCGAAGATTTTTTAACGATACTTCATTGACGAGAGGTTACTCGGAAGATTCGTCTCATTAATTCGAAGTGGGAAGTGCAGAGAGAGGAAGGAGGATAAGTAATCGAGTGGCTCGCTGTAATTTTAATGAGTTCCTCGATGACACGAAGACAACTGCGACAGATTGACAGCGACAACTACGACAACGATGAAGAACCGGCACGAATCGTCGGTGCTTTCGTCGAGAACAGTTCGCTTTGACTTAAAAGTGCGACCAGGCATCGAACGGAAAAACCCCGAGGATAATACTTCCGGCGGAGTTCTTCTACCCCTGCTCTTCTACGCCCCTCACCCTTCGCACCCCGTCGAACTGTCTCCGCGTTGCACGACAACTCGCTTGCTCTACGATTTTTCCGCCCGGTCATGAATAGCAACGAGTGGAAAAACAGGAAAGTTTCGAGCGTGGCCAGCTTTCCCACCCAACTTTCTTCTTAGTTGTTAAAACTGTTTTCCGGCTAACAGCTCGTGTTCCGCTCCGTGTGGAACGCGATACCTCTCGGATTGCAACAACCGGTTGTTTATAATTATCCCGTGGACAGAGATGAAGAGCTATGGCAACGTGAACCGTTAGAAAATTATTTACAGGTGTTACAGAAGGAAATTTTGTGGAACAAATGAGATTTTTAATTGGGATGATTAGGGATAATTTATTAGCTTCAGGTAAAATATATTAAGATTTTATGTAACTGCATAATTTTACGTGTAACATAACTGAACAAACCTGTATATTAAGTATTCATATATTTCGGAGATTCATTTAATATCCATTTTCGTGGAAGCTTGCAGAGAAGATTTATGCTTTCAATTTATACTTTACTGGAGGATTACGTTTTTCTCGGACGTATCATTCATTACTGAGCATTTCGTGTGGGCCAGAGGAAGCTCCAAACTCGTAATGACTCATTAATGGGAAATTTTGTCCGGCAACTATTAATAGTTTGGAATTTCATTCGTGCTTGTAGCGAGCGAAACTCTCTTTCACAAGTGGTCGAAGTATCCGACCAGTCTGTGTTTTTATTACTCACGCCTCATGAAAGTTCATTTAATAGAAAATTAATGCAATATAATTGAGCGAGAAACTCGCCGGAATTGTCGTCATACAATCATATATTTTAATATTGACCTTTTCAATTGCAATCAATATGCACAGTCGTTTCGATATGTGCTGAATATGCAAACACCTAAGTGTCATAACTATTAACTGTACTGAAACGTCACTTGTTTCTAGTTTTAACTGTTTCTGGTCAGCAGAAACACTGTCGTGTTTCATGACACCGTACTAGTTAATTATACTTTAATTTCAATAAAGAATATAAAGAGTTTACCAAAAGTCTTGAATAGCATTTTAGAGTGTACAATTTGGAGCTAAAAGTTCTTTTTGCAATTTTTTCCAAGAGCATTATTTACCGAGTTAGCAGTTAAAGTTGGCGCCAATGAGGTGTTGCGCAGTTGATGTGCGCAGAAGTGTAACAAACTATGGGGCGCCCCGCATTTAAGGCTTGTATGTACAATTACAAGAAAATTACAGTTCTTTAGAGAAAATGTTGACGTACAGATAAATGGTTCACTACTTACCATTGTTTCTTTAGTAAATTTTTTAATTTATGTACGTTTCAATTTACAAACATGATGATTCAGTAATTTGAGAATGGATAAGTTTGAAAATTTATAAATTTGAAAATTTGGAAACTTATTATTGTGAAGTACCATTTTGACATAAAATCAACTCAAATGGGGTTTCGGTTTATTGCATGATAAGATTTTAATAAATCAGCTGACCCATAACAAAATGGTAGAGCAGTGTTTAAGACGGTAAGTGATACGTAACATTATTAATGTCGTCAAGGTGTTCCTAGAGTCACAGAGTTCCCTGTGTTTTCATCGAACATAGCCTTTGAGTTTTGCTATAGTTTTGGTGCAACAGTATTATGTGTCCTCTAGTCATTTGTTGCTCGTTCACAGTTGACTGAATATGACCTAGTCCCGTACACCTCTCACGTTTCTCTGGATATATGCTTACGTTTCTCCCGGTTTATCCAATGTAAATTTTGCCTCGAGAGTAAAACACTTTGATGAAGATAGCGATGACAACGAACCCTTAGGAGAGGTATTTGTATAAGTATGGATTACGTTGTGCTGATTATTTTGATCCTTTCTTATTCTTTCAAATTTTTAAGATTTCTTATCTTATTTTCCAAATTTTCATATTTCTACATTTCATTATTTTCTAATTTCTTATTTCCTAAATTTCCATATTTGCAAACATCAATATTTCCAAATTTATTCCTAAGGTACAATATTTTCAAATTTTGTATCTTCCAAATTTCAATACTTCCACATTATCACATATATTTCAATATTACTGAATTTTTTATTTTCCAAAGCTCCATATTTTTAAATGTTAATATTTCCTAATTCCAAATTTCCTTATTCCCAAATTCCAATACTTTCCACCATTTTAATTTATTAATTCCCAAATTGTCACATTCACTTTCTCAATGTTTCAAATTCCTACATTTCCAATTTTCTAAACCTTCAAACCAAACTGTGAATATAAAAATTCTCCTATGAGAACCCGAACGTTGATTGCCGTCCCGCGCCGCCATTTTGAGCGAGTACACAAAATGGCCGCGAGCGTGCGTAGTATTCGAGACCCGAGTGAGTGGAAGAAGTAAATCGTTTTTGGCAAATTCGTTGGCACATCGCGGGAAGATTAATCTGTTTCGGTGTCCTCGATAATAATTGACATGGAACGAAACGTTTTTATTGGATAGGGCGTGCAACTGCACGACGGATAATCGGCTTGATCGTGTCGTCATTTAAAAACGCGACGTACACGACTGGGTCTCCCGGGTGGAGTGGTTTGTTGCGGTGGTGATGGTGGTGACGGTGAACTTGCTCGACGTTTTTGGCGGCCGTGGTCGACAAAACTGCTCTACCGCGACCAATTCGTTCTTTTCTCTGTCAGGGCTACTAACGCTCGACAGGCTTGACTTTTTAAAACGCGCTAGCAGATGAAATTGCAGCCGAATTTAAATAGTGAACCCTGTTACTAATGGAACTAGCACCGACACACTAACGCACGCCGGCGCAACGCGTACTCGCCACGCGTATGTACGTTCCATTTAAATTCAACGATTTAAATCAAGTTGATTTAAGCTTCTCTCGATCACGCGTATCCGATTGACCACTCTCACACTTTCGCCGATTCAATCCCCTTTGTCGTCCTTCTAATTCGATTCATCACGTTGCCCCTTCTACACTCGAGGCCAAAATCATAGCTTGTATCTCTAATTTCTCTAATGAGAAGACACCTCGCCTCCGATTTTGTTCAAACTTCGTACGGTTGTGGAGGACGCCGCGAATAAGTTTGTAAAACCGTAGTGCGCAACGTTGAGAAATGTGGGAGAAATTTACGTTTAAAGTTCTTGCAATTTGTGTTCAACTTGATTGTATTCGGGTAACAAGTCACTCCGAAGGAAAATGGAAAGGGTGTCCCCTATTTTGAAGAAAAGAGTTTGTGTATTTTTGTCCTCGCAATAACACATTCGAAATTTTGTAATATTCTTTTTATTATTTCGAAAATTTTTAAAGACACAAGGAAGGTTATGAAATTGAAGTCCTTGCTTTAATTAGTAACAATACTATAATCACTAAATATTCCTTTCTTTGTTAGATTCACGTGGCGTGTCATTAATTGTAGTGAATGTAAAGCATAAGACGCATACGATGCGTCACTGCATAGGTAACATAAGACGCACGCGATGCGTCATTATATAAATAGCATAAGACGCACACGATGTGTCAGTGTATACATAGCATAAGACGCACATGATGCGTCATTGTATAAATAGCGTAAGACGCACATGATGTGTCATTGTATAGATAGCATAAGACGCACATGATGCGTCATTGTATAAATAGCATAAGACGCACATGATGTGTCATTGTATAAATAGGATAAGACGCACCCGATGTGTTATGGTATAAATAACATAAGACGCACATGATGCGTCATTGTATAAATAGCGTAAGACGCACATGGTGTGTCATTGCATAGATAGCATAAGACGCACATGATGCGTCATTGTATAAATAGCGTAAGACGCACATGGTGTGTCATTGTATAGATAGCATAAGACACACCCCGTGCGTCAATTGTTTTATACGAACTATATAAATATGTGGTGTAACAACTGTTCTACGTGACCATCACAAGACGCATATGGTGCGTCAAACATATTATATTGACGAGATCAGACGCACTTAATGCGTCACTTGTAACATATTTGTAATATAACACACATTAGTTGCGTCAATTATTCTATATGGTTACTACATGACACATCTGGTGCGTCAATGTATTTTGTGAACAGGACGCATAAGGTGCGTCAAATATATTATATGGACGAGATCAGACGCATTCGATGCAGTTTTATATGATTAATATAAGACGCACATGGTGCGTCAATTGTTCTATACGATAAATGTGAGATGCATTCTACATGTTAGATGCTTTATATAGATATCATATGACGCATATGGTGCGTCGGTTGCTTTATGAGGATATCGTAAGACGCACACGGTGCATCAGCTGCTTTCTACGAGTTACATAAAGCACATACAATGTGTCAAATATTTTTGAACCCTCATCAAAGCCTATAAAGTATGAACAATGTAACTTACGATTGTATAAGTATCTCCAGTCCAGTTACTAGGCATTGCGGTTGCATAGGCGTCTCCGAATGTTTGCGACAACGCGTCATTTACGATTCAAAAGATACAAAGTTTCCCTAAGAAAGGCGAAGATAGAATAAACGGGCAATCATTTTAACCGAGACTGTATCTCCGTCTTTCATTGCCTGTGGCTTCCTATCACCGTCCCGGTCGTTTCGCTATCGTACGGTTTTTCGCGCTCATTCTTCGCCGCGCATTGTTTCCATTCATCGAGGCTCTTGAATCTGAATCGATCGACGCGAAAAGCTCGCTGCAATCGATCTACGAGACGCACACACCGCGATCGGTACTTATTGTGCACCGGCAGTCGATTGATTGGGGTTACGTGTACTCGTGTAGAGTGCGGTGAGAGAGCATTTAGGCTAATCGGTTTATTGGATGCTCGAGCCTTTTAGAAGTGTCCAAACTGTGCAAACAAGAAGATTGTAAAAGCCGCAGAAAGAGGGGAATCGCGTGGAACGCGATTGTATCAAATGGTACAACGCTGTAGGTGGTTAATTATGTGTATCAACGTAATAAATCCTCTTAACACCGACCGCCCGATCGTGTCATTAATACCAGGTTTACGTTCGATAATCAGTTATTTTTACATTAAAAATAAAGTACGATAATAGACCAAGAGTGAAACAAACTGATTTATACAATTCTTCGTCTCAACAGCAGCTAATATATATTTTAATGAAAGCACCTCAATAATGTCTATAAACGAACATTTATTTAAAAATAAATGACAGCAGTTTGTTTAACGAGTAAACGTTTCCTTAAAAATATATTTAGAATACTCATTTAAAAAATTGTTCAGAGTAAATGTTCATTTCGAAGTCAGTTTTAAAAAATAGAGTAAATTTTTATCGAAAAAGGATTTTATATAAACAATAATTTAGAAACAAATTGCAAAATGAAACAAAAGGTACTATTCCGCAGTTTTCAATTTCCCATTGAGAATGGAAAACATATTTTTAGTATAAACAAGTGTAAATGTACTTTTACGTGTGTACAAATAATTTCCGTGTTATTTGAAGAACCTAACCTAACATTTTAAACATTTGTCTTGTTAAGAAGTTTATACATATGATATAGCACATATCCTGTTTACGGTAATAGTATTTTGTTTAATATTGTTGCATTGTGTACAGAGCTTCATTTATTATATTTAGCTAATGTAAAAGCTGACTGCAACTTCCTGCCACTCATGGCGCCACCGGTATACGTGCTACCCATAAAGATCGCTATGGTGCTGCCTGTCATCGGTGCTTTAACCCTTCTTCTCACAAAACTCTTGCGGGGAACAATTTGTTTTCCTAGAATAATTTTTACAAAATACTTAGCACATTTAGAAACTTTATTCAGGTAACAATATTTAGAACTATATGTATGTGTATCACATGACTTGCAGATAATACAGAAATTAGGCAATAATATGGCAATAAAAGCATACAATGTAAATAAAACTGAAATAAATTCTGCATCAACTCCAGGACATTATAATATATCTTATGGATAGCATATCCATTATAACGTACTTAGTGTATCATAACATTAATAATGTTTAACAAGACAATTTCGTGTGTATGGGTATTAAACAATTTTCCGTTTCTAGCAATACGAGTACTTTTGTGACACAGTGTAGATACGTAGCTGGAAAACGTAGTAAAATATCCTAAGCGAATTGCTTACTTCAAAAGCAATAAAGGTACAATCTATGTGTGCTGTTTCAGACGCTGCACCCTGCCTTACAATCTTCATACAGCTTGAAAAATGAAATTACAAAAAGGAAGAAGAAGTGTAGCAACAGAGGCGCAGAGTTGATGCAGCGATTCGAGGCGTCCTTAACCTCTGGTGAACGTGTGCCGGATGCGGAAAGACTTTCCCCTGTTGGTATCACCTGGTCCAACGTCTTGAACCACAATGTAGCAGCAATTTAACTTTGTAGGTGACTTACGTGCGTAGCGCATACAAATTGCGTTCAAGCTTGCCGGGAGAAATGCATCAGTCAGCGTAGTTATGGGGTTGGGGCGGAAAAGGGTTGTGAACCGATGCACGACCTTAACACCATTCGAGAAAACGATGCTAACGTGTGTCAGTCAAAGTGCGAAACGGTACAACGAGCAACGTATTGCACTCAGCTATTGCAATACTCATGCCATATACAGGGTGGTTCACTTAACACTTAACGGATGGCTCACGTAAATTTACGTTTTTCCATTCTGACTTCCTAAGACGGGCCACGTGGGTTCACGTTTTTGCTCGAACTTTTATTAAGCTGCGTTAGTTTTTCATTTTTATGCGGGGTGCTTCTGTTACAATTAGGTCTGCTTGGTTCTATGGGTATCGAGATTGATGGATTGGGGATTTGCTCATTTGAGGATTTGGACGTTTGGGGTTTTGGCAATTTAGGAATTTAGTAATTTGGGGATTTGGACATTTCGGGCTTGACAATTTGGGGATTTGGCACGGCGGGGGTATGATAGTTTGGGGATGTGACAACTTGGGGATATGACAATTTGGAGATTTGGAAATTTGGGGATGTGACGAATTGAGGATTTAGCAATTTGGACGTTTGGGAATTTAGGGATTTGGTAATTTGGGGATTTGACCATTTGGAGATTTGACAATTTGGGGAATTGACCAGTTGGGGATTTAACAATTTGGAGATTTGGCAGTTTAGGGATATAGGAAATTGGGGATTTAGGAATTTGGGGTTTTGGGGATTTGGGTGTATGGGAATTTGAGTATTTGGGGATTTGGACATTTCGGGCTTGACAATTTGGGGATTTGGCACGGCGGGGGTATGATAGTTTGGGGATGTGACAACTTGGGGATATGACAATTTGGAGATTTGGAAATTTGGGGATGTGACGAATTGAGGATTTAGCAATTTGGACGTTTGGGAATTTAGGGATTTGGTAATTTGGGGATTTGACCATTTGGAGATTTGACAATTTGGGGATTTGACCAGTTGGGGATTTAACAATTTGGAGATTTGGCAGTTTAGGGATATAGGAAATTGGGGATTTAGGAATTTGGGGTTTTGGGGATTTGGGTGTATGGGAATTTGAGTATTTGGGGATTTGGACATTTCGGGCTTGACAATTTGGGGATTTGGCACGGCGGGGGTATGATAGTTTGGGGATGTGACAACTTGGGGATATGACAATTTGGAGATTTGGAAATTTGGGGATGTGACGAATTGAGGATTTAGCAATTTGGACGTTTGGGAATTTAGGGATTTGGTAATTTGGGGATTTGACCATTTGGAGATTTGACAATTTGGGGATTTGACCAGTTGGGGATTTAACAATTTGGAGATTTGGCAGTTTAGGGATATAGGAAATTGGGGATTTAGGAATTTGGGGTTTTGGGGATTTGGGTGTATGGGAATTTGAGTATTTGGGGATTTGGAAATTTGGGGATTTGACCATTTGGGGATTTGACCATTTAGGGATTTAGCCATTTGGGGATTTGACCATTTAGGGATTTAGCCAGTTGGAGATTTGCGAATTTGGTAATTTGGAGATTTGACAATTTGAATATTTAACAATTTGAGAATTTGGTAATTTGGAGATTTGACAATTTGGATATTTAACAATTTGGGGATTTGGCAGTTTGGAGATTTGACAATTTGAGAATCTGACCATTTGGGTTTTGTTAGATTTGTTATTTGTATTTTTGTTAGATTTTGTAATTCTGGGGTTACGTTATTTGAGAATTTCAGAAATTGGGAGCTTGGTAATTTAGAAGTATGTAAATTTACAGATTTAGGATCTGGAAGATGAATGTATAACCTAGGAATATTAGAATTTAGGGATGTCATCATTTGAGGACATGGTAATCAAAGTATTCAACAATTTAATTTCATAATTTTCGCCCTTGTAATCTCAAAATATATGGAATTTGCATATTCATTAATTTGTGTACTATACCATACTCAGCACTACTAAAGAAAAGTTAGCAAAATGTTAACACTATAGCTACTCATGAACCAAGTGTGGTTCAAACTAATCACATAGCGAATTAACCTCTTTTCTCATCATTTCCGTCCCATCTACAGTCAACTTTCAATGAATATAAAAACCATTCCACTTTCGCAAATACATTCCTGTTTTCATCTCATGCAAATTTCTATAAGTATTAGATAATTGGAAAAATACCTTGGTGACACGTGGAACACCCTATGTTCGTACGTTGCTAAGCCTCCTTGCTCTTTCGTTCTCTACCCAGTTCTCTCTGTCCATCTTCTTCGGTGCAATTTCAAATTAATTATGCATCGAGCTACGCCGGTCGTAGGCGTCGGTCGAGTAATATTCCAGCAGTTCACGCCTTCGTGGTCGAAAGAGGCAGCTAATAAACCGGCATCAATTAGCCGACACGCTACACCTCAGCTAGTACACGATATCTGTGGTATTCCGAATTAGGCTCGCCCCTCGCGAACACGACGTATCTCTGTACCCGCTGTGATTACTCCCAGTCGTATCCCAATTTTGACGCGTTTTGTTGAATCGATGTCAATAGAATGACAGGCTGCTATTACATGGCTAATGCGGGATATGAACTATTTCGTATCGCGTAGGCCGCCGTTCAAATCTCGCTTTACAGTTGGTCCGCGTTTCCCTTTTGCCACATCGATAATTAATTAATTCAATTTCACCCTTCATACGATCGGGCCGTACGTTTGAACGCTGCTTTAATTATTCACCGGCGCTATTTAGAGGGGATGAGATTTGGGAAATGACTCGATAGAAAATAACCATACAACGGTTAATTAGTGAACACACGCGAATTATGCAAATCACATACTGTAGCTATCGTACGATAATTTGGTACAGAAATATCTGGACATCTTTTTTTGGAGGGATGTTTAAAATTGTGTTCTTTATGTGTCCACATAACTGATGTCTGATTACGTCTGGTTCCTCAATAAACAGTTATTGGAAATATTATACTAAAAATTCAGTAGTCTAAAAATTTGAGCATATTTCACATACAACAAATAAGCTCCATGAAAATAAATAGCAGCCAAATGAGCTTCACCAAAGTGCCCAAAAAACATTTCCCTCGGACAACCTAAAAGCAGCAAAACCTTCTCCGCAAAAGTAACTTATTCCTCGATTTTTCACGCAGTCCCGTTTTTCAGAATGGTGTAGCACGTCATGTCCCTTAAACGGGCGAAAAAGTGAAAATCAATATTGATTGATCACGGCCAGGGTTTCGCACGAACTGTGCCAATACAAATTAAGCGACGGCAGTCAATGACGGTTACGAAATCTGACAGCTACTTCTAAACAGAAAAAAAGAATCAGAAACATTCCGCATGCGAGATTTCTGCGTTCGACTTCCGAGTTCCGGAATATTTTTTATTGCTACGAAACAATATCCGGCGGGACTCGGTTATAATACGAACACGGGTCCATGCTTGGAATAAATTTATTAACGAAATATATCGTCATATCCAATAGTTGGTAGCACGTGTGCTACAAATTTTGACGCCTGATAACAGCAAGAGCATGTGTTTCGCGAAAAGACAAGGGCACATTCCGGCGGAAAACGGTATAACTAATGGCGAACGCTTCGCACGTGCTGTGACGGCTACAATTTATCAGAACTTGTTTGGAGTTATTTTACGAGTTAGGTGGCATGAAATGCTCCTTTCTCGAGGGTACCTAGACACAGAATTGATCCTCCGATATACCGCTTGATTTTGCTCAAAATGTATTTCACGCTTGACTCTTACATGTTTTACGATTATTACCCCTTTATTTCGCGTCGTGCGCGTATCTATTCGCGCTTTGATTTATTCGCCCAGTTATTGCCTATATCCATGTTCCATTAAATGACGACTGTAACGTATAGACGGTATCGTTTCTCCAGGAACGTGTATCAATTTAAAATGTTACCGGAAATAATACGCCAATGGTTGCTACAACTTTCTTCGACGTACGATTTACGAATTTACATCGACGATCGTTTTTTATTTTAAAAATTCACATTTTTATACTGTTTATTGCCAACGGGGAAAATAAACTTCGAACATTTTTGTAGTTTTATTTATTTACATTGTAAATTTCATTTGGTCGCTTCCGCTGTATTTGATATTTTTTATTCTGCTCGGTCTGTCTGCTAATATATTTTATGGAAAATTTACTTTACTGTTGCTTTGGTTTTTATTCATCATTGTCGTTAGAGTGTTTTTTAGTTGTACTTCAATATTTAATATCGTAGTTGGAAGTAATCTTTATTTCGTCAAGTTTTGACAAGATGGCGAAGACGGTGTTTGATAGGTGGCGCTGATGGTGTTTGGTAGATGGCGCTGATGGTGATACTTAGGAAGCTTATTTTAAACATAACCCTAATCACCAACGCTAGAAAATAAGTATAGCACAAATATTTCAACTTCTCAAAGATTATCTTGCAATGACAATCTTCTAAATTTAAATAAAAACAGCATCTTATGTACATGAAAGAACTATTAAAATTTTCCAAAGTCAAAGGTTTATCCTTTGTTGAACCTCTTCCATTGAGATTACATAATGTCAACCCTGTTTGAACCCCTTTTACAGAAACTATAAAGTGTGAACCCCTTGAGCCTATTAAATGCGAACCCCTCTATTGAAACTATCAAATGTGACTAAATTGTATTGGAACACCCAGTATACGTGGTATCTGTGTAGAAAGATTATCAAAGGTATGTGAAAGCTCCCTTCTGAAATCAAATCATCGAATATACAAGACGTTATATGATTCCAGGAACGTATTGTATTCCATACAAGTATGAAACCGCTTTGTTGAGCTTTCGTTGATTCTTCGCGTCCCTTTTCTAGCATTTCTGCCTTATACCGATTTTCATTACCTCTGAGGGCGGTACCGGCTGGAAATCTATGACGTACCTCTCACTAATCCTTCACGCGAAGTAGCGTGGAGAAAGATCGTTTATCCGGAGATGCAGTTAATCCATCGAGCAACGAAACGAAAATAAAATATGTTTCATGAAAGCATGATGAATCTGAGAAAGCGTTCCTCTCGATTCATCATTCTACAAAGTTAGCCATTTTTCAGGCACGTTTAAAGCTTGTACTAACCTTGAAAGTTCTATAACTTCTGACGTTCTTGATATCTGCACGTCCTAAGAAATTTTACGTCAAACCTTACCTTGTACCTTTTATATCGTATTATATCAATTATGACTGACACGGAAATATTTTGCAGTTTTACCTTTTCTTATTGGATGAAGTATTGTTAACTATCTTTTATTATAATTGCGAGGGGTGACATAGCTTTTGAAATTTTGCAAGATTTGGTTCTGAGACTTTGCAAAGTTTGCTTTTGAGATTTTGAAAAAGTAGGTTCTGAAACTTGACAAAATTACCTTTTGAAATTTTCCAAACTAAGGTTCTAAGACTTTGCAAAGTTTGCTTTTGAGATTTTGCAAAATTAGGGTCTGGGACTTTTGAGTGCCTTTTGAGATTCTGCAAACTTAGGTTTTGAGACTTTGCAAAATTCTGACATTCTGCAAAGTTAGCATAGCAGATCAAGTACTAGACATTAAAAAATGTATCAGTGTTTGTCAGCCAGTGCTATCTGAAAACCGCTGAACGTCATAAATCCAAAACAAGTCCAGTTAGCAACTCTATTGACGTTATAGTTGTAAACATAACTGTTGTTTATTGACAGTCATCAATATAGAGCATAAAATTGTTGAATATTGGGCAATAATTTCGAGTCCACCCTAAAGTTGTAGGTTTATGCAGCCATAAACCTTCTTCTTCACGTTGTAGTAGCTCTGCTGGCTAGGAAGGATGATAGTGTTGCCATGGGACAATGTATCCTGTGGACACACCTTGCACTCTGAGGTCGCTGCTGTGTGATCCTGTCAACATAGAGAGGATTAACGGTCCTACTAGTTCATGTGAACGGGTTTCACTCAAACGTGTGAGAGGCAGGACACGTGGTAAGCTTACGTGCTGCATTGAACATGAAAGTCCATATTCCCGTAGCATTTCGCTGTAATGAGGATACTGGTAATTTTCGTTATAATAGCACAGTGAGCTTACGTCGAATGATTATCGAGGACAATCTCGCTTTTTCGTTAACCTTACAAATTTTTTGGCAGTTAGAGCTCCGTACTGATGTCAACGAGTTGGCGCGTGACCCAGAAGAGCTACTATATTATAGAGCCACTATAAGTGGAATATTATGAAAAAGAGAAATTAGTATATAAATACAGATTTGTAGAGTATTTTGGTAAATAGACGTTCATATAACGAATCGCACTTTTGATCAATGAATGGCCGGTGCCGGCTGCACAAAATGTACATTTAGATTTCATAAATCTGTTTATAGACAAAATGCAGTGTTTTGGGTATTTTATGTCGCCATTTGTCATCGAGCTCTGGTAAATTGCTTTCATTAGGAAATATGTTATCTCGCATAATATTTTCGTATCGACGAAATAAATAATTAATATGGAAATTCTTGGGTTTTCAAATTGATATGTGAATGAAAAATTTTCAAATTTATGACATTTAGCACATGGGTTGTGTTGATATAAATTGGAAAATTGGCAAATTGGCAAATGGGAAATTTGAAAAAATGGCAAATGGGCAAATAGGCAGATTGGCAATTTGGTAAATTGGTAAATTGGTAAATTGGTAAATTGGTAAATTGGTAAATTGGCAATTTGGTAAATTGGTAAATTGGTAAATTGGCAAATTGGCAAATTGGCAAATTGAAAAATGTGCAAATGGGCAAATTCGCAAATTGGGAAATTCGCAAATTGACAAATTAGCAAATTGGCAAATTAATAACTTGACAAATTGGAAAATTGAAAAATGACAAATTGGCAAATTGAAAAATGGGCAAATTGACAAATTGACAAATTAGCAAATTGGCAACTTGGCAAATTGGCAAATTGAAAAATGACAAATTGGCAAATTGAAAAATGACAAATTGGCAAATTGAAAAATGGGCAAATTGACAAATTGACAAATTGACAAATTAGCAAATTGACAAATAGGCAAATTGGTAAATTGACAAATTAGCAAATTGACAAATTGAGAAATTGACAAATTGGCAAATTGACAAACTGACAAATTGACAAATTGGCAAATTGACAACTTGACAATTTGGCAAATTGAAAAATGAGCAAATTGGCAAATTTACAAATTGGCACATGGAAAAAATGGGCAAATTGGCAAATTGACAAATTGACAAATTGGCAAACAGGCAAATGGGCGAATTGAAAAATTGTAAATGGACAAATTGTCAAATAGTGAAATTGTCAAATAGTCAAATAGTCCAATAGACAAATTGTCAAATAGTCAAGTTGAAAAATTGAGAAATTGAGGAATTGACAAATTCACAAATTTGCAAAGTGACAAATTGATAACATGACAATTTGGCAAATTGTCAAACTGGCAAATTGGCAACTTAGTAAATGGGCAAATAGGTAAATTGGCAAATTGTCAAATACTGAAATTGTCAAATAGTTAAACAGTCAAATTGCCAAATTATCAAGTTGTCAAAGTAATTTTAACGATACATTTAATGCAGTGCTTGTGATAATCACTCTTACTATAATATGTATACATAACATAACTTTTTTATTATAGTACTTATGACATACATTCTTGTTATAGTTCATATGATATGGTTATTTGGTACAATATTTGTGATGCACATTCTAGCAACAATACTTATGACACAATTTAGTTATAATGCATTCATATACAATCTTGTTATAACCATCATATTATACATTTTGTTATAGTACTTGTGATACATACTTTTGTTGTAATGCTTGAGGTACATAGGTTCCTCATCACATTCATGTAACACACATGTATTACAACGCAACCCAAATTGTCCTCACAAAGCATCCATCCACATCCACCAAGAAGTTCCTCAGAACAAGAGCTCAATGCGATGACAGAATGATCGAAGTAAATGAATAAGCATACCATAAAGCGTTCCAAGGAGAATATGAAGGTAAGAAAAATAAAATTGGGAAGAAGCGATGTTGAAGAGTAAGGAAGAAAGATGGATATTTGAGAGTGCAGAGTTGAGCCGCGTGGGACAAGAGCGCTCTGTTCACGGTTGCTTCGTGTCCAGGCCGCGTGCATAGAAACTCTATCCATCGCAGACTCTCGGGCAAAAGCTCGCCCCTTTCCTCTTACACCCTCGCGTTTTCACCCTTTAGCAGCATCTCACACCTTCGTGGCTTCAACTCCACCCGTGCTTTCTCCACAGTTCTCGTACTCTCATCCTCCGAGGCTCTCGTACAGGCTCGTTCACCGGGCCACTTCAATTTGCATTACGTCCGACCGCGCATAGCCGAAGGATCAATTAAATTTCTATTAAGCCGAACAGCCTTTTCTGAGCCCGCAAGGCTTACCGCGCTAACAAAGCACGCGCCATTTATCGAACGGATTATTTGCATTGTCTCGAGTGCTGTGGCGAGGAATTATTTATTTCCCCGAAGTGCGAATCGCGGAGATTGTTTGCCGACGACGTCGAGGAATCGAGGAACCTGTAATGACATTTCTTTGACAATTGAACTGCCAATCGACTGGTCTCAGGTTTTGCATCTCGTGCGAGAAAATTGTGTTGCGCTGCTTTTTCTGAAATAGCTGTTCGTTATTTGTGGAGATAAATGGTCCTAGGTGATATTTTGCATTTTGATGAATTTTGGGAGATGGGATAAAAAGAATGGGAAATGAGAAAACGGGAAAGTGGAAATGGGTGAATTGAAGAATGTAAAATTGGGAAAATTGGTGAAGACAAAAGTGGGAGATGGGAAAATGGGAAATGAGGAAATGGAAAAGTGGAAATGGGTTAATTGAAAAATGGGAAAATGGGAAAATTGATGGAGACAAAAGTGGAAGATGGGAAAATGGAAAATAGAAAAGTGGGAAATAAGAAAATGAGAAATGAGAAAATGGGTGAATTGAAGAATGTAAAATTGGGAAAATTGGTGGAGACAAAAGTGGGAGATGGGAAAATGGGAAATAGAAAAATGGGAAATGAGGAAATGGGAAAATGGAAATGGGTGAATTGAAAAATGTTAAAATGGGATAATTGGTGAAGACAAAAGTGGAAGATGGGAAAATGGGAAATGAGAAAATGGGTGAATTGAAGAATGTAAAATTGGGAAAATTGGTGGAGACAAAAGTGGGAGATGGGAAAATGGGAAATAGAAAAATGGGAAATGAGGAAATGGGAAAGTGAAAATGGGTGAATTGAAAAATGTAAAAATGGGAAAATTGGTGAAGACAAAAGTGGGAAAATGGACAAATGGGAAAGTGAAAAGTGGGAGAATGGAGAAGTTGGAAAGTGAAAAATGTGATAATAGGGAATGAAAAATGGTAAGTGGGAAAATTGTAAATTGCGAAAATCGGAAAATGAGACACGAGAAAATGGGAACAAGGAGAGATAGAGAAATAGGAAAAATAGAAAATTGGAATAATTGGAAAACTGGAAAATTGGAAAATTGGGAAGTGGAAAATGGGAAAATGAAATACAGGAAAATGTGAAAATGGGATAATGAGGTAACGGGGCAATAGGTTAATGGGATAATGAGGTAATGGGTTAATGGGGTAATGGGGCAATGAGGTAGTGGGGTAATGAAGAAATGGAGAATCTGGAAAATATAGAGAAATGCGGAAGTGGCGAAATGGGGAAATGGAATATTGCACAGTGTGAAAATGGGAAATAGAAAAATGGGAAAGTGTGAAAAATGGGAAAATGAGGAAATGGAAAGTGAAAACATAGGAAATTTGGAAAATGGAAAACAAGAAAATTGGAAAATTGGGAAAAATAGAAACGAGAAAGTGGGAAAATGGGGTAATGAGGTAATGGTGTAATAGGATAATGGGGTAATGAGGTAATGGGGAATGTGGAAATGAGAAAATGGGGAAATGGGGAAATGGGGAAATGGGAAAATTAGACAGTGGGAAACTGCAAAATAGAAAAATGGAAAAATGGTTAAATAGAGAAATGAGAAAATAAGAAAATAGAAAGTGGAAACATAGGAAAATTGAAAAATATAAAATAATAAAATTGAAAAATTCAAGTAGCGAAAAACAACAAAATAGAAAAATTTCGTAATTTGAAAGAGCGAGAGCAGAAATATGATCCTTCTTAAGTTCGAAAACTAAAAACCCAATAAATCCCTACTTTACCGGACCGCTATAAAAATATAAGGTCGCATCGACAAAAAGTCGAGGCACACGATGTTACCGATAAAAACCAATATACTTACGACATAGAGACAAGGAGCTAGGTACCCAAACTAAGCTCAGCGGAAGAAAAAAGCAATCTCTTGACCTACCGAGGAAAAAGTCGATTCTGTCATTCGGACATCTGAAATCCGTATAATAAAATCAATTGGAAACGGGGAAAAAGACTATCCAACATATGGGACGACGTTTCTTGAATCATTTATAAGAAAATGTCTAGGGATGTATTTTCAGGCGTTTACAATACGTTATGTCTCGAGGGCTTTCTTTCCATTTCCTCTTCCTTTCTCTTTTCTTCCTCTTTTTTTTTTATGTTTCCTGAATGTTCTCAGGTAAAATCGTTCCGATTTATACCCTTAATCCGCGGTTGATTGAACAAATGCGACCGTGATGCAGGCGCAGATTGCACTTTTTACGCGTTGTAAAGTTGCCGGGGTATTAATATCGAATAATATTCAGCGAAGCGAGAATTCGCTTAATCGGAAATCCTCGAAGTACTTGACGAGAGTATTGAATTTTACAGAAGGCAGCGAAATGCATGTGCAATCGTGATAAAATTAAAATTTGTTCTCATTTTGCTGCCAGACGCCTGACATTTAAATAATTCTCTCTCTTTCCCTGACACGGTCTTTATCACCTTTGTGGATCGATTTCCATGAACGCGCGATTCACTCATTGTCAAGAGACTCTTGCTTTTTCTCTTCCGACGACAAATTAATTTCGTGTATATAATTTGTTCTGCATATTAACACACCTGACGTAATAGTGCCAATTCTCGATTTATATCGCCAAACATTTGTATAATATTTCGTCGCGTATAAATTTGTACGATAAAGTTTCTCGAAAATCGTGCCTCGACCGGGAGATAATTTTTTGTACAAAAATAAGTCGAAAAGGGAGAATAACTTTTTTTCGTATTTGTCTTCGTTTTTGAGGTATTTTAAGGTTTTCGAAAATATAACAACTTCACTGTTATGAATATAATTGCAATTCTTCTTTTATTCAATAATTAATTGCTTTTATAAATTAATCAATTTTTATTGAATATTGTACAAATTATTTAAGCAAAATCTGTTTTTATTGTACACACTGGTTGAGAACCCCTGCTTTATAGCATCTACCATATAACGAAATGAACTGTTTTATACGCACTCATTATCGACAATAACTCTGTCTGGAAAGTTTCAAAACTACAACTAGATATGAGTGCAAAGTGATGTGAAAATACAACTACACAGGATAACAAATATGTATAAATACATATTATATACATGTATAAATATATACATTATAAACACGCATGAATAATTGTATACATGCATCAATTATTTAAACTGCCTGCAGAAATCATTTATTATTTTCCAACTCTAAAAATTGCAATTCAAATCGGGCATTTATCTAGCATGTCCTTATATGAGAAAGAGTTAAATGAAGATAACCTACGCAAATATACATGCCTCAATCATTTAAACTTCATATAGAAATCATTTATTATTTTCCAACTCTAAAAATTGCAATTCAAATCGGGCATTTATCTAGCATGTCCTTATCTGAGAAAGAGTTGAACAAGATAACCTACACATATATACATGCATCAATCTTTTAAACTTCATATAGAAATCATTTAGTATTTTCCAACTCTAAAAATTGCAATTCAAATCGGGCATTTATCTAGCATGTCCTTATCTGAGAAAGAGTTGAACAAGATAACCTACACATATATACATGCATCAATCATTCAAACTTCATATATAAATCATTTATTATTTTCCAACTCTAAAAATTGCAATTCAAATCGGGCATTTATCTAGCATGTCCTTATATGAGAAAGAGTTAAATGAAGATAACTTACACAAATATACATGCATCAATCATTCAAACTTCATATAGAAATCATTTAGTATTTTCCAACTCTAAAAATTGCAATTCAAATCGAGCATTCATCTAGCATGTCCTTATCTGAGAAAGAGTTGAACAAGATAACGTATACATCACACGAATCGATTCTATAAAAATATAGTAGTTAATTTAGATCTGTATAAAATGACTAATATCGCCTTCGATATTCCCTCGATAGAAGAAGATTGCGCGAACCCTCCAAGGAAATTTCGTTTATTTTTCCATTTCTTGGTAAAATGTTGACTCGCGTCGTAGATGATCACGCGGCTCTTTAAAGACAGGCTCGTTCGTCACTGGGGAAAAGAGTCGACGGATACCAAAACACGTATACCTATATACACCGTGAACGCCATCCTTTACCGGCGAGGCCGCAATTCGATCACGATAATCAGGGATTACCTGGGAAGCTGAGAGACAGGGCAGGGGTCGAGCTTATACCCGTTCCCTTAAAAAGGCGGAAACGTAAAAACCTTCGTCACCCGTCCAGCCCTATGACGGATCAGGCCGGCAAATAACCTTTTTGCGATCCCCTTTGCCCCTCTCGTTCTATCGCCGTGCTTCCTCTTCGCATACAGCGACACGGAATCTGAAGTAACCATATGGCCGTGCACCGATAAAAACCGATACACCGTCGCTGCCAGCGTAAGGATTCAAACTAAGTCCCGTGGAGACTGTAAAAAAGACACTTTACGAGTTGACTGGAAAGGACACGTTCTTCCGTAGAACAGATCCTACGTCACAGGCTTTGTTGCGGTTCTATAACGAATGTTTTGTTGTCTCGAACGGTGTATCAGGAAAAGAAGTGGAACGAAAGAAAAGATTAAACGATGTTGTGGTTATTTGTGCGCGTTTACGCTGGGAGGCGCTGCAAGTTAGTGGGAAGAAAATGGCGACGTAAGGGACTTCAATTTTGGGAGAATTCTTGGATTGTGTTGGGAGATGAGATTTAGGAATTTGGGAGAGAAATTTGTGAATTTTTGATGATAGGAGGTGGTTAGATATGGGATTTTGGGATTTAATTTGGAAATTTGGGAAGGGGACCACTGGGAAATTGAGGACGAAATTGTGAAATTGGAGGATTAGGGAATTAGGGAGCTAGAGAGCTAGGGATTTGGGGATTTGGGGATTTGGAGATTTGGGAATTTAGGGATTTGGGGTTATAGAGATTGGGGGATATAGGGTTTTGATGCCTTGTGTGTTTGGAAATGTGGTAATTTGGGGACTTGAAATTTTGGAAATTTGAGGATTTGTAGATTTCTAGAATTGTAGGTTCAAGGATTTGGGGATTTTGAAATATGTAAATTTAGAAAGTGGAAAATTACGAAATAGTAAAATTGAAAATTTGAAATGGGAAAATGGGAAAATGGAAAAATGGAAAAATCGGAAAATTGAAAATGGGAAAATGGGAAAATAGTCAAATTGGAAATTGGAAAATTGGAAAGTTGGAAGATTGGAAAATTGGAAAATAGTCGAATTGAAAATTGGAAGATTGGTAAACAGGATAATTGGTAAATTGGATGATTGGAAAATTGAAACATTGGAAAACTAGAAAATTGGAAAATTGGAAAATGGGAAAATTAGAAAATTAGAAAATAGTCAAATTGAAAATTGCAAGATTGTAAAATTGTAAAATAGTCAAATTGAAAATGGGAAAATTGGAAATTTAGGAAATGGGAAATTGAAAAATTGGAAATTAGAAAATTAAAAAGTTGGGAAACTATAAAATCTGAGTCTAAAAATTAAAGAAATCAAATAATTTAGAAATATTTACAAGATGAAACAATAAACCAATTGAACATTTGAAAACTTTGAACCCAACTTTGATAATTTGCAAATTCAAGAATTTTAAAGTTAAAAAATTAAAAAATTTACAATTTTAATCGCGAAATGAGAATCTAATTACTCTTCTTCGCTGGACGAATCAATGAACCATTTCAATTATAACTGTCAATTGCTAATTGTATTAAGTATCGCCGAACACTGCCGCGTCGACAAAATCGATATTATTAATCTCTCTAGTAGTTTGCCCGGCCTGAGTACTCAAACAAATCGATCTTGAGCTAACAATAAGATGGCGTGTGCAACAGATCTATATGCACATATGTTCGTATAGTTGGTTAATGAGAACAATTGAGCATATCATTATGTACAGTAGTGTCTTAATTGATCCTCCTGTTGATAATACAGTGATTAATCCACACGTGTAATCAATGTAACCTATAAATTAATTGTCATTGTTCACTACATCACTATAATTAATTGCTCACTATACAATGGTATATTACAACTAAAAGTTTTGTTATATTTTACGTTCTCGATGTCAGTAAATTTTTTTTATTCACTTTAATGCGATGAGCTTACGATATCGATTGATACCTTGAGCTCCGACTACTCACTGAAATATAAATTAGTATGATTTAATGGAGGCAAAACCGATTAGACGGAATTAATAATTTAGGTACGATTATTTCTGACAGTCATTGTTCAATTTAGGAATTGATATAAACTATTGCAAAATATATTTTTTTAACTACATCCACTGCAATATGCTACAGTATAGTTAGCTGCAGTATAGTGATCTTATAGTTAAATGCAGTATAATCAGCTGTATTTTAATGTAATTCTTGTAGAATTAATTTTAGTTGCATCTGGCGTTCAGTAGATGACTTGACTATTGATCCAATATTGATTTTCCCCATCTAGATTATAGTCAGTCGATGATTATAACAAAAAATCACTCTAAAAGCCTTTCTTCAATAAATTCTTCAACTTTTTACTTTACGTCTTTTACAATCCGTTAATCAATCATGCAGTTGTCAAACGTAATTCTCTGTTATGAACATTTGCTATTGGTTTCGAAGCATTCGCTTTTGTAAATAAAGCAGAATGCAATGAAATTTGATAAACAGCTTCGGCCGCGTTACAAAATCAATCGACACGAATTGCGTAATGTGTTGATTGATGCAATTAGCACGAAACCGAACGTAAACACGCGCTAATTTATAGTTCTTTTGTCTTTCTTTTTTTAGATTGTCCATGCATTATAAAGGATTTGTTGCTGACGGTATAACCACGCCGGATGCAATTCATTCTGCGCTTGTGCGCTCGCTTCAGCATATTTACAGGACTTCTGTCTCTGATTGGCTGACACGCGTGATTTATCGCCGGCATGGAAAACGAATATCTATCTATCCATCTGCAATACCATAGCTCTTTTTTATTCAAAACCAGTAGCCGGTCGAAACTGTGTCAATTTGCGGATTACTATGGAGCGAATATCGTTTTAGAAAATTAACTTTAAACGTTCGCGTATATCAGTAGGTAACAAATTGTAATAAATTGTGTTCTATCTGTCTTATTTGTCATTACCTCATTTATTCAGATTTTTCTATGAAGTATTTTTATATGGACTTATATAAATTTATTTATCACTTTTCAGATAAACATTTATTATTATTAATTAATAGATTCCTTTTCTTTTGTTGACTGTAATAGTATTGCGTTGACATTGGGATTAAAAATTATTTTGAGTAATTTTTTTTTGTTGTAAATTGTCAAATTTTGGTATTTGTAAAGTTCTAAAATTTCCATGTTCGAAAATCCATTTTACAGTCCATAAATCCACACATTGATAAGTCACCAAATTTTCTATATTACAAGTTTGCAAATGTAGAATTACTTTAATTTGCAAATTTCTAATTTTTCATATTTCCAAATCCACAAATCTCCAAATTCCAAAATTCCTAAATCTACAAATCCCCAAAGTCCCAAGTCCCCTTAACCCCTAAACCTACACACCCATAAATTCACACATCCCAAATCCCAAATCCCTAAATCCGCAAATCTATAAATTGGTCAATTTTTAAGTCCACAAATCTCCAACAGAGTCCTCAAATTCCCAAATTCCCAAATACCCAAACCTATAAACCCACAAATCCACACATCCCAAATCCCCATATCCCCAAATTACGAAATCCCCAATTTGCTAAATACTTAAATGGTCAAATCCCCAAATTGTTAAATCTCCAAATTCCTAAATCTCCTAATTACCAAATCCCCAAATCCTCAAACCCCCAAATCTCCAAATCCCCAAATCTCCAAATTCCCAAATCCTTAAATCCCTAAATGGTCAAATGTCCAAATTGTCAAATCCCCAAATCCCCAATTTGCTAAATACTTAAATGGTCAAATTCCCAAATTGTCAAATCTCCTAATTACCAAATCCCTAAATTTCCAAATCCCCAAATCCTTAAATCCTAAAATTCCCAAATCTCCAATTTGCTAAATCCCCAAATTGTCAAATCCCCAAATCCCCAAATCCTTAAATCCACAAGTCCCTTAAGTCCCCAAACCCCAGATATTTCCAAATGTTCAGGTCCACAATGCAAATCCTAACCCCCAAATCCCAAAATTTCCCTTATTTCCAAATTCCCAAATACTTAAAACCCCAAATCCCCAAATCCTGAAATTAACCTCAACCTAATTCAGCTAGACCTACCCTAACCAATCCCAATCCGCTATAATCAAAACATACCCTAACAAACCTATCCAAACAAGTACCCTACTGTTAAATCATCCTACCTCCAAATGCCTTCTCGTGTGCCACACGCAACAGTCACTAATAAAACATCTCTGAACGTACATCGCGTTTCTACCATATTTTATCGAATCCCAACCGATCGTCCGAGGTCTCCATTATGTTCGAATCTTCCGCACGAATCGCAACGACGCGATTACGATTCAAACGCCTTTCCGTCGTAATCTTCCGTCATGCGGCTTCACGGTCGATAAACCGTCGTGACAAATGAAACGCGAAACGTTCCTCTATCGAACTCGTCGAAAAAACAGAGTCCACGCACGCGGAACGGGGGTTAACAAAAGATGGAGTATTGCTCGTTCGATCGCGGGCTCCACGATAATCGATCTTTGATTCAAAATCTTCCCCGTCGAAACGTGCACCGTCACCGGGACAAATTCCGTTTCAGTCTCCGTCGGTTCTCCGAGCATCGCGGCCGACAGATAAAACTTCATCCTGTGGCGCTTCGTTTCTCATACCACCGGTCGCCATTTATATACGATTTTTCTCGTAATCGCGAACATCCATTTACGACGGGCTCCTTCAATTTCTCGTTACCCCTTCCCCACAGTTTTACTCTCCCTTCCGTCTCTACAGGCGGCAGCCCACCCAACGCCCTTTTGCTATTGATTTACGACGGCTATTTGCAAGATCACGCCGGCCGCGTTAAAACTTTCTACAACTGCGCCACGCCACGCCTTGTGTCGTATTGCCCAGGAGAAGGCGATTACGCCGAGTCATCGTGAACTTCGGGCTACCCGAGAATTGGACGGTGCCCAGAATCCGACGAACAAACTGTCTCGTTGTACGAAGTTGTTGCGGTGTAATTCCTATTTCTTTTCTCTTTTCAAATCGTACTTCAGGAATACCTAATGGGATATAAGCCATTGTACCGTGGCGCGCCATCGACGTTCTTTCCGTCACGCTTTCCGAACGTTGTCTCTGTTTAACCGATCAGACCCCGGGGTGAATTTATTCGGTGACCTACAAAAAAAAGTTTCTGGTTTTCGCTGGCTTCCTCCGACGCGCAATTTTTACCGGCGAAACAATTTTCGATTGTCGCTTGAATACACAAACGATTGCGACCGGTCGATCGTACACTTGGAAACGCGGTGGCACTTGCCCAAGCAATAAGTCCGGATTCCGTGATGCGTGTTTCGAACGTTTTTGGGGACATTTAGTTCCTTGCAAATTGGACCGAGTAATTATTTCGTTACTGTTTCAGTTGGATTTATTGGGTAGGTATAGGAAGGAATGAAAGTCACTGTATTTACGAATTATTTATTTATGACATTTTTTATGTAGTTCTGGGTAATTATATTGCAAATCGGAGTTTAAATTCTCTGAACATCAAATCACTGGGTCTCTAAATCGCAAATTGTGAATTCTCAAATACTTAAATTCGCAGAGTCACAAATCTGCAAATTTCAGCTTCTAACATTATAAATCCACATGCTCCATGTCCTAAATTCTAAACTCTCAAGTCTCAAGTCTCAAGTCTCAAGTCTCAAGTCTGAAGTCTGAAGTCTGAAGTCTGAAGTCTGAAGTCTGAAGTCTCAAGTCTCAAGTCTCAAGTCTCAAGTCTCAAGTCGCAAGTCTCAAATCTTCAAATCTACGCGTATCTTAAAGTTTCAATTTGCAAAATTTCACGTTTGTAAATCCTAAATTAATAATTCTCAAATGCCAAATCCTCAAATTTCAAATCTTCAAACTCTCAAATATACAAATCCCTAAGTCCTCAAATACCTGAAACTACAAATCCCACATTCCAAAACCTTAAGTCCTCAAGTTTCCAGATCGTTAAATCCTGAAATCCAAATCTCTACATCTGTAAGTCCTAAAATAACTAAATATCCAAAATCCTATAATCCTGCAATTTGGAAATTCCTAAGACTCTGAATACCTGAATCTCCAAATTCCAAACTCTAAATCCTCAAATTTTCAAATTCTTATATAGTCAAATCCTCAAATCCTCAAATCCTCAAATCCTGGAAGCCTCAAATCGTCAAATCGTTAAATCGTCAAATCCTCAAATTCTCAAATCATCAAATCCTCAAATCGTCAAATCATCATACTGTAAAATTCTCAAATCATCAAATCCTCAAATCGTGAACATCTCAAATCCGAATCTTTACATCTCATGTTCCAAATTCTTGTATCCATAAGTTCCTAAATGCCACAACCTTCAAATCCTAAACCCCTTATTCAAAATCACTAATTTCCAAATACCAAATCCCCGAATCCTTCAATCCCAAAAACCCTATATCTGCAAATCCCATTAACTTCCAAATTCCAAATTTTAAATCGTCAAATCCTCAAATTATCAAATCCACTAATCTTCACAATCCCAAATTCCCAAATCCCTAAATCTACAAATTCCGAAAACCCCAAATCCCTAAACCTACAAACCCACAAATCCACACATCCCAAATCCCCAAATCCCCAAATCCCCGAATCCTCAAATCCTCAAATCCCCAAATCCCAAAATCCCTAGATCTTCAAATTCCCAAATCCTTATTTTCCAAAATCCCTAAATACCCAAATCTTCAGATTCCCAAATCCCCAAATCCCCAGATCTTCAAATTCCCAAATCCTTATTTTCTAAAATCCATACATACCCAAATCTTCAGTTTCCCAAATCCCCAAATCCTCAAATCATCAAATCCTCAAATCCTGAAATACTCAAATCTTCAAATCCTCAAATCCCCAAATTCCCAAATCCCTACACCTACAAATCTCGAAAGCCCCAAATCCCCAAATCCCTAAACCTACACGAAAGCCCCAAATACTCGAATCCCTAAACTTACAAACCCACAAATCCACACATCCCAAATCCCCAACTCCCCAAATCCCCAAATCCCCAAATCCCCAAAGCCCTAATCCTACAAATCTCGAAAGCCCCAAATCCCCAAATCCCTAAACCTACACGAAAGCCCCAAATACTCAAATCCCCAAATCCCCAAATCTACAAATTCCCAAATTTTCAATTCCACAAATCTCCAAATCTCCAGAGTCCTCAAATCCCCAAAATCCAGAAAGCTGTATTTCCAAATCCTGCTATCATATAACATTGTTCGTAAAAAAAAACTATCATACCAACTGTCAGCTACCAATAATCAATCGATTCGTGGCAGAACGCGTATTTTTCCCAAAAAACACGCGTCGCGTTGCGACAACTTGAAATGCAGCACAGTTACGCGCAATCGTGCGTGTTCTGAAATAATTGGAACACCGATAATTGATGCAAATGAAAGTGCAAAATGTACATCCATTAACGACAACGCATCGATACGTTTGCCTGTCAATGACGTGAAACGACGGGAGCGGATCGAACGCAGACATACTGGAAAGGCCTCGAAACGAAATCACGAGAGGCTCGACAGATTCAACGAACCAGTTGCACGTGTTTGAGCCAGCACGGCCATTTACGTCACCGATGTACCAAAAGCTAGCCTGCAGCCGTGGCCTCGAGTACACTTGATTCAGCACTGTCGACTCGTGAATGAATTCTCACTTGACAGCCAGTTAAAACGCCTGTTGCTTAAAGGAACGCATATGAACGCACCACTAATCCGTCGAGAATTCTCCACTAGCTTTTCAACTAGATGGTACGCCCCGAGAAAGGCAAACACCGGATAAAGTGCGCTGACTCGTACGAGGGTCTCCGAAGAATTTTCATAAGCAAATATCCAATATTAGTCATTTAACGATCGCGATATTAAAACTTGATCAACTCTGATACATCGTTTGATATTCGTTCGGAATTAATTGACTGAATTTCGTTTTTCGAGCGTGTGCTACAGGCTGGTTCATTTTAATTGGACGTCAGCAGTTTTATGGTCCATAGAGGGTTTCTATAGTTTTAGGGACATTTAAGAGAAATTTATTTGGGTTGATGGTTTAAATTGTTTAGGTAAAGAATTGTGTATTCAATCTCAAATTTCAGTAGTATGCAATTTTTACGTTCTTGAAGTCTGAATATTTCAAAATTTACATATTCCACATTTGTTCGTTTTGGAAAACTGAATATTGAAAAATCTGTACGTTTTCAAATCTCTATGTTTCAAGATCTCTAAGTCACCAAATATGTGTCCAAATCACTGTTCTTCAATATTGAGGATTATTGTCTATGGCTCTAAATTTCTATGTATCCCCTTTCTATATTTTCAAATACCGTTATCCTCGAATTTCTATATTATCGAATTTCTATATCCTTGAATTCCTATATTTCCAAGAGTATATTTCAAAAATTTTCAATTCTCCAACTTCTATAATCCTCGAATCTCCATATTCTCCAATTTCTATATTCCCAAAATATTTTTTCCAAAATCTATATTCTCCAAATTCCATAATCCTCAAATCTCCATATTCCCCAATTTCTATATTTCCAAAATATTTTTTTTCCAAAATTCTGAATTTCTCCATTACTATAATCCCGAAGTTTCTACATTTCCCAAACTCTACAGTGCCAAATGTCAATATTCCCAAAACTCTATATTTTCAAATACATACCCAAATTTCTATTTTTCCATAAACAATTTTTGTTACTAAAGAAGTTTAATCCTAACTTTATGAATCTTTTCCAAATTTTTAGTTTAATTTTTTTTAAATATTTAATTCTTTAGTTCTACATTCTGCTATTACGAATAAATCATACTAATTTTGCAAAATCACCTCTTGTTTATATAAAAATATATATTTGACATGAAACTTTAACATTAAATTTTAGAAGTAAAAATTTTTGTAATATGAACAAATGGGTGCAGTTTCAGTTATTTTGAGTGTTACTATATAGTAATAATATTTATATCTTTGCTAGTGTTAATACGAGTCCAGAAGACATTAAACGTATGGAATTGCGTGTTCAGCAGTTTAACGCGTGCGAGTAATACATGGTTCGCTGTTGTCCTAGTTGATGTATGCATATACTTACATAATAGTTGTAGGATTCACGACCGATAGCGATACCCACGATTTACATAACGTGTAAATGCACATTATCTTCGTCATTGAATGTACTGGTGCTAATATAAGCAGTAATTTCAATGTTATGGCCACGGTTCAAACTTCCCTCATGCAATTTTGTACGTTTTCGTTCGTGGTCCTAGGTATTATCGCATTGAGGAGTTAGTGGACACATGGAGAGATGCAGGAACGTTTGGTGCATGAGTGTTGCTGGGTGGACAATTCGGAATTTTAATATTTGAAGATATTGAAATTTGGAGTTTGAAAATTGACAAGTTCACTAATTTACTGCTTCACAAATTTACAAGTTTAGATATTCCAAATTTAGAAATTTACAGGGTCATGAATTTGTAAGTTTACAAATTTTCAGATTTAGAAATTTACAAGTTCACAAATACGCAAGTTTACAAATTTCTAAGTACGGTTTATGTATCTTGAAGATTTAGAATTTCCAAAGCGTACTTTAGAATTTAGAAATCACCGAATTCGAAAATTTTTGATCTTACAAATTCCAACTTTCCCAAATTCTCCAATTTCCAAGTTCCCCAAATTCCATCTCTCCCAATTCTTAAATTCTCTAATTCCCAAATTTCCAAGTTTCTATTTTCCCCAAACCCAACTTTCCTAATTCCTACATTCCTGAAATTACAAATTTTCAAATCCCAAACTCTCCAAATCTCAAACTCTGCCAACCCCAAATTCTCCAATTTCCATCTCTCCCAATTCTTAAATTCCTCAAATCCGAAATTCTCTAAATCTCCAACTCCTCAAATCCAAAATCCTTTAATTCCCAAGTTTCCAAGCTGCTAAATTTCTCAAATCCCAAACTCTCCAAATCTCAAACTCTGCCAACCCCAAATTCTCCAATTGCCATGTTCCCCAAATTCCACCTCTCCCAATTCTTAAATTCCTCAAATCCCAAATTCTCCAAATCCTAAACTCTCCAAATGCTAAACTCTCCAAATCCCAAATTCTTCAAAGTCTCCAAATCCCAGATTCCTGAAATCTCAACTTCCCCACATCCATAATACCCCAAATCCCAAGAACCCCAAATCCCAATTTTATCAAATCCTAAATTCCCCAATTTCCAAATTCCAAAATCTCCCAATAGTTCAAATTCTCCAAATCCTAAACTTTCAAAATGCTAAATTCTGCAAGCCCCAAACTCTCCAAATCCTAAATTCCCAGATTCTTCAAATGTGATCTTCCCCACATCCATAATACCCCAAATCCCAAGTACCCCAAGTCTTGAATTCCCCAAATCCCAAATTGCCCAATTTCCTAATTCCAAAATCTCCCAATAATCCGAAATTTCCAATTTTCTAATAATATTATTAGTAAAATACATACTAAAAGAATACTTGACGCTTCACAAACACCTTCTGTAAAATATTAAATAATAAAAGAATAAAACGTGATTTTTGATAGTAAAATAAAAAACAGTCATGGTCTATTAGGGAGTATTATGAATTTTAACCGCAAATGTGAAATTCAGCTATATATTTTGTACCCGGTTTAAAACAATAGCTGCAGAAAGAAGTGAGATGACCCAGATTCAACGGTGTCCCAATATTTGTTTCACGTCGGCCTTTTTCTTCCGTGCTGCACTAATTAAATGAACAGTAACATTCACATTTTTGTACCCAGAATTTATTCAGCGAGAAATGAAGTATGTAGCTTTATTAAAACGAAATTAGCACAATTATGTTTCGCAGACGCAACAGGGCATTGAATTGAAACGTGAATTCATCAAATGGGGAACCATTTTTACATTTTTGTTTGTACTCGGGTTTGTAAATTAAGGTGTACTTTGGCATTGTACAATATTACATATCTATTTTATTTGTTTTTATATTCTATTATTTTGTGTATGATGTTGTTTGTAATGATTACACGTAATGATTGCATACGAAGTATGCATATAAAGGAGAATACGTAATATGAGGATATGTGCAGGAACATGTAACACTTAAAAATGTATGAAAATTAACATATATGATAATTATTAGTATTTTGGGAAATATAGTACTGGAATATATAATATGAGGATATATATAAGAATTTGTAATACTTACGAATATATGAAGCTATATATTTTAAAATATGTAATGTAGGAATATGTAATATGTAGAAAAATGAGGATGTATGTTAGAGTATGTAATATCTAAGAATATATGAGAATATGTAATATATGAATATGAGAAGATATAAGAATATATTTATTAGGTATACAAGAATATACAGGGTGTCTCACAACTCGTGTAGGTCGTGTAGTATGTACTAGTGTAGGATTAGTAGGTCTAATGTGATCCTGAACAAGATTTTCCCTTGCAAAAATGGGGTTTGACGCTTAGTTCTTGAGTTATTAAGAACAAACATGGACCAATCAGCTAGCCCCATTTCCTGGACCTACACTAGTTGTGAGACACTCTGTATAATATGAGAATCATGTATACACAAGAATATAAAATTTTTGTGATATTTGAATAAAAACGAAGAGTTAGAATGAATTTTAATGAGCATCAGATCTCAACTTCATAGTGACACCTCACTATAAACTTAACAGAGTGATTTAAAAATGGTGTCCCAAAAAGGAAGAAATTTGCAAATATATTTAAAGCAATCCCATAAAAAAAAGTTCAAAATATTTTCCACATGACTTCCAAAAATAATTCCAGTCTAAATCAGAGTCTAAAATAGAGAACACATTGATGGGAAAATAAAAAATTAGAAAAGTATTTAACGAAACATGTTATTATTTACATGAAATGAATTATGGTTAAAATACACGTGAAATTAATAAAAGAGGATTTAAAGCACTCGCGGTTAAGAAACACCAAGACCGGAGATATCAAACGAGGGTAAAGGCGATTTAAATGCATTCATATGAACCACATTTCATGCAGCACCATGTTGTTTCTCTCATTTTTCCCCTAATGAATGTTTAAAACGCCTGTTGCTCAGCGAGCGCCCTCCCGCGTATAATTTCTTCACATCATAAACGAGAGATTTTCTCATCGAATGAAGATTGTATCGCTATGAAATTCCTTTCACGTTTACGTCGGTGTGGCGCTTTTTTCTCTGATCTTTGACAGCTGGCAACAGCTGTTGCAAAAGACAGTTCCAGAAGAAAATCGAACGTATCCAGCAGAAACCATTTGGTCCCTTTATTCTGCTTCTTGCGGACAACCTGCTAGCTGTATTAATTTTTCATTTGGACAGCTGTTTATGCTCCATATAACAGTTTTGTACGTAGAAGTTAATATCAGAAACTACTGTTACAAACTTCCTTTCTTTTTCTTTGAACGAAGTAGCTTCTTTACAATTCACTAAGAACTACATAATTCTACCAACAAATCAAATCTACATAATCACAAATTTAATGTATAATAAACGTATCATCCACAATGTCATGCAATTGACAAGTTCCAAGTTAAATCTGTAATTCCGGCAGAAACAATGTCGATAAAAGTTACATAACATTTTCTACAGCAGAGGAGAAGAATAACGAGGTGATGTCCGTTGGAACGTTAATCCGCGCGTACATCTTTAGGCGAATGTCCGCCATCATTTCGCGTCAGGTGTTCATGTATCTGTTCAGCGTCTAAAACCCGATAAACTGGCCGGTAATAAAGAAGCACATATCGCATCGCATGAATCAAGCGAATTGACCGAACACTTCGTCGATTCTGGAGAACTCGAGAAAGTATTACATCTCATAAAGCGAGAACAGTGTGTATGCAGACTTACGGGCGCACCAGGGAGACGGTTAGGCAAGCAACCGAGAGATTTAGTGAGATCTTAGGGTAAAGTGTGGATATTGAGGGTATATCACTCACGGGCTGCGGTTACGACACCCCCTGCTGCTTACTCTTGAGAAACACCAGCCAGGTACACACCTGCAACCGAACGTTAGAAACTAAGGGAACATTGCCGGTTGCTGAGCCAGATCGGTAGGCCGCTGGACCATTTGCGTGTGTCCGTGCCATTAGTAACCGAGGGTGCAGCAACATCTTCAACGATAATGTAAATCGGAAATCCGCCCACTCAATTACACCGGTGCAGCTCTAATCATGCGTGCAACGAGGCACATACTGCAATCAATGTCCCTTACGGCTCCTAATTCGCCGAATGATGAGAAATAGGATGAGAGTGATGCGAGAAAAGCTGTTTATCGAACGCTGACGTTCAAACGCGTCTACCAACGCCTCCTTTAACCATTTCGGACTTATTCTGAACCATTTCCATCTATAATTAAAGTGCCACAAGTGGTTGTTATTGAGTTCAACAACCATAAACGCTAAGCAGTTGATAGCAATGGTAGTGAGGAAGGATCAAATGTTCGATCAGAGACATTTAAAAAGTATGATACGCTATAAAGTGTGATGAAATTAACGCTATGATATATTTTTAAGGATACAAAGTTTGTAATTTTGTAACTTTGTGTTAATTTCAAAGTTAATTAACACTAAGTTAATTTCAAAAAGTTGCTAGAAATATACAAGGTGTTCATTAATGACACAAGTGGGTGATGCTGGCAAAGAGAGTGATTGCAACAAAAATAAATGAAAAACACAGATTAAACTTTTCCGTTCGTGAATTTTTAAGAGAACTAATTTTTAATGTATTTATACAATTTGTTTAAAGTAAACTATGACAAATAAGTGTGACAATAGAGAGGCTAAGGCGAAATTCGTCCTAGAGGGCACCACTAGCGTTACATATGGGACCGAAACCGCTAGCAGCGCCACTAGCGACAAAATTCGTAGTCCCCATTAATATTTGTCATTGCAAATTAATACAAATACTGAAATCATTACAATTGTTATTATTGATATTCTATATAATATTGATTATTTACTATTTATTATATTTTTGAATCCATTACGTCATACTAACAATATCATAGAAACTGTGTAACAATACAGGCAGTATCAATAGTAACATTAATTCGTAAGAACCTTAATAATAAAATTAATTTATAATCACCTTATTTTACAATTACACTAATTCTTAAGAACCTTAAAATAAAGTAACAAAATAAGTAACAAATAAAATAACAAAATAAACAAAAAACTAGTTGAAATTCTCAGTTCATATAAATTAAAAAAATTTTTCATATTCTTTCTTTCATTTTCAATTCTTCCGGTATCATAATTTGAGCTTCACAATTTTATTTATTAAAATTGTAACTAGGTAATTATATTTTAACTTGACAATTATCTTGCGATTCTTACAAACACTAGAAAATGTATAAATTCAGCATTCGCGAAATATTTAAAAATTACTGTTGTTAATGCAGACCGTTCACGAGCGCATGAGATGCGTCGAGTCGCAAATTCAATTAAAATCTCGCGCATTTCTGTAAATCTGTACGGTAATACACAATATAAATTTTAAATGAGCGATTTTAATGCACGTTCACGTGAATGTTCAACCGTTTATATGTTATGAAAATTGTTGACATAAACACATCTGAATATATTATTATATTTATGGTTTTTAAAACGTCGATCATTTCTTGCTTTGTAAGAACTTATTACTGTTACTTGTTTACTATTATTACTAATTTGCTGTTTATATTTACTATTACTATTACTTCGATTAAATGCAAGATCAATATTTTACAAGTACAGTCAAAAATTGATTATACGAAAAATATTTAATTATCAGCATCTATTGTACAGCTTGAAACTTTCATACTTCTAGTTTTTCCTAAACCTATATATACAAAAGATCATGAAGTTTAAATACGACACCTTTGACTGTATCAGACATTTCAAGAACATGAAAAATGTAAAAATGGGAGCATCAGAATATATCCTTCCGGAAGCTATCCTTCGTAAAGGACGCAATCTACGTTGCAAGTATTTGGACAATCAGGACAGGTACACGAAGCAGATACATCGGGATCCCGAAGGACCCATCTTAATTATGGTAAGGTGAACTGGACGATAACGAATGCTCGGACGAGATTCTACGGGCGTTTATAGCCAGAGGTGGCATCGTGCTGTGCAAGCTTATACGAGGAACGTCCACTAATAGGAATTAGCACTAGTAGCACAATACTGTCTCTGGCGCGATATAGGCCGGGATCAATCAAATCTCCAATACCGTGGTGAGCTTCTCGATGACTACGTTTACAACGCAGACCGCGAGCTCATTAATCCGAACCTGCTTCGAACCCAGTTGATATTGGTTTCCTCGCTTGCATTGTTATCTCACAGCCAGCCAACCAGTCCTACAAGACGAAGACGAAGACGAAATACGTACGCCGACGGCTACTCGTGGATGTGAAAGAAAATCTAGATACATAGGTATTGGACTTTCATATCGAGATATGAAGAATGTACCGGGAGTAGCAGATATTCCGATAAAAGCAAGTAGATTGTGCCGTTCGATTTTCATTCTGTTTGCTCGTTTCCACCTTCCGGGAAAAGATTGACGTGATATTTTACGTCTGATTGCGTGTTCTTGAATTTTTCCTTTAATATCGAGTGGAAATAATTTGGGAAACAGTTATCACTTGCGGTAATGCAGGATTTGTGCCGGGTGATTTATCACTTGCTAGTTTGATAGATGCTAGATACTGGACTTCTCGGGAAACGTATTTATCCCAAAGTCCATTGTTTCAAGTCTGGCAATGTTCTGCAGGATTCATTATTTCGAAAAGTTACTTTTGTTTTATGTACGTTCAGCTGATGTAAGGTTATGTGATGATCGCCATTTTGTGAGCTATCAGAATTTTGATCGCCATTTTCATCAGAATGGAAGGTTTTTTTAACGGATTTAATTGACTTTGCATCTTCAAGTATTTAATACAATTATTTGGCTCAGTTGGACGTTTATTACAAAATTCCAGTTCAAGTATGCGTTGGTTAAATATTGACATGAATGTGCCAGCGGTTAACTTGTGATAAGTTATAGAGTTCGCGTTTGTCATATAATCATTTGATAAATGTTCTTACTTTACACACAAACATGTCGCATATGAATATAATTTTAGATACAATTACAATTGTAAGGTTACAAGTAAATTAATATTATTAAGTGTAAGTAAATATGATTATAGTAAGTATATATGTGTGTAACTATTACATACAATTATATAAACAAATTACAATTAATTATACAAATGTTACAATATTTCAATCAGAAAATTTTAAGCTTTTACCTCGTTAAAATTCTGCTAACTGCTAACTTTTTAGCTAGAAATCTTAAAATGAATAGAAAGGAACATAAAAGTTTAAAGAAAAAATTGTTAACATTTTTAACAATTTTCAACCGAATACGAATACGCAATTTATAATGGCACACGAATCGAAACAACAAGTTTAATTAATTAATTGAATGATAGAAGGGTTGAAAGCGAACAAGTGCAATCTTGTTTTTCTCGAAAATGGCTTTCACCACGCAGTCTCTCCAGCATTCTTCTCCAGATGAATAGGCACCTCCGTTACGTTAGGAAAAGCCGCCTAACTGAAGCAGCTTGATTAATTAACATGTAATTAATGAGTGCCTGAATCTAATAAGAAGCTTGCGGTGTAATCACCTGGAAATTTATCATGCGCGAAAATAAGGGAAGTTTCGACTGAGAAGCAGGGAGGGAGAAATTCTGCGGAATCCTTTTTTCTCTCCGGTTTCTTTCATTTTTCACGAGTTTGTACAGCGAATTGTTTTACACCCGCGATTGCGCGGAGTTGCCGTCAAGATTATTCTCCCAGACGAATATTCGTAAAGCAATATCTCCCGATTATTTCTCTCTTTCTACTTTATTTTTTGCAAACTCATCGTTTTATCGATTGACCAACATAAACAATTATCTCCGGTATTTTGTTTACTCGCAAACAGGTTGCGTTCACAGTCCAAAATTTATATTTGTAATTTAATAAACAGAAATGATTTAACTGCATATTACAAATAATTCGTATTATAAATACGGATATTGTTATCTGATGGACCTTTGCCGATGTGCATTATTTTTGTTATATTTGTGTTCTCATACTTTGCACGATTATTATCTGTTTGAATGAGGAATGAAGCACAGTGAATAGATAAATTGCTAGTCAATTCATAGATGAATGTAATTTAGTAGAAAGTAAGCTTGTAGAGTATGTTTTTACTGCCGCTAGTTATGTGACATGCAGATATATGTACGAGTATCATAAGTGGTAACAAAGCTAATAGATAAATATAAATTACTAGAAAATAAATTTGTAGAGTATGTTTTTATTAATACTAGTTATATGACATACAGTTATATGTACGATTATCATTATTACTAACAAACAATAAATAAATATAAATTTGTACAGTATGTTTTTACCAATACTAGTTATATGACATACAGATATATGTACAATAATTAGTAATAAAATACATTACTTTACTAACACAAGAATCGTAAAATTTCAGACATTTTCTTATAAAAATTTAAAAATGCAATATTAATTTATAAATTGAAATAATACTTAATAACAATTGATCCGCCTCCACATAAATAGCCAATGACACTAACAACCATCTACACGATGTATTTCGATGCTATTTAATATTTGCTAATGAAATTCTGTTCTATCGTCTATCGTTTTAAAGTTATGGTTATAGTTATAGTGATTTATTTTCTCTGGGGTTTACGTATATTATGTTCCTCGGGAGATAGTGTTACAAGAGAGCTTTCTGCTTTATATTGCTCAATGAACTATAGTCAGGAGTTCCGAAGCTATATCTTGATCCAATTGCGTGGTATAACCTCCATATGCACTGTCGAAAGTTGGTTATTAATATCTGAAGATGTAAAATTTAGGACTGTTAAATCATGACTTAAAACAGACTCTTCCTGTATCGTAAACGTTCGATGAATTGTTCAGTAATTTTCGATAATCCATTTATGACAAGCATTAAACAAACGTTAATGAATTCACACTTAATACTCTTTTTCCAAATATTTATATTATACTTTTGTTAAAATAATTTCAAGTGTTACAATCTAAATATTTATTTTCACAATATTTGTTTAGCAATATCAACATCTGTTACATTTGTTTTAATTTTCACTGTATAAACATCAGTTTCAGTTTTACAGTATGAATATCTGTTTTAATCGCTACAATATGAACATCTATTTCAGTCTTACAATATGAAAATTTGTTTATTTGTTTTAATATATTTGTGCCAACTATTACAATAAAAATGTATCACAATAAAAATACAATTTAATATCACAAGAAAATTCAGCAGTAAGTATAGTTCATTTCTGCGTCATTCAGGTCTTCTTAACTGAGCGGCAGTTACGGAGACCGTCTGCGATAAGTGAGCGTTAAGTTCAGCCCACATATTACATAGCATTTTCTGTCTTCATCTTTATCTGTCATTTACTGTAAAACATAAACTACTTCAAAACGACCAATCATAGTAGCTACCTCATGAGAAATGTATCTAGTGAATAAGAGTCCTTAAAGTCTTCAGTACGAATAATATGAAATACCAATAAAATACTTAACGGTGATTTATGTAACGTTAAATTAGTAGTGTTAACATGGGAATTGGATTTTCGAGTGGACCAACCTAAAGTGCGTTTATCTGGTGTAACGGACTCGTTGAAAGCTTTGCTACGACAAATTAGCCAGGTAGACTTTCGAGATTTCCGAAACTCGGCTAAGCGTAACGACGAGACACATGGGCTCATTCGTTTCAGTCTTAGGAAAACGGCGTGCTTCCAAAGTTCGCTGTACTGGAACGTTCTTTGAGACCTAGCGCCTCGGATGTGTACCTATCCTCATCTAGACACGTGATGAATGGGTCTCGTCGGGAGACCTCGAACGATCCCCTCGTAAACAGAATTTGCATTCTAATATGTTAACTAACATCTAAGGACACTTTACTAAGAATCTGAGCGAGTTAGAAACTCCCTAGGCTCGTGTTATTAACCTAACATTGATAGGTACTTTATACAAACTTTTACGGTGTCGTTAATTAAGGTTGATTCGTGGAATATGCGTGTGGATTATTTCAAATTTGACAGAAATATGAGAAGTTGAGTGAACTTGTGGACAATGGTGGATGATACTAGTCACTGGTCTAGGGAATTAATTCTCTTGGGTTGGTTGTTAAACGTTCTTAATTCGGAAATTTAGGGATTTTTTAATTTTTATGTTCAGAGATACATCAATTTGATATATGAGAAATTAAGAAATTTTGAAACTTGCAAATTTAGAATCGGAAATTTCGAAATTTGGAGACTTAGAAATTTGGAGATTTACATATTTGGAGACTTAGAAATTTGGGAATTTGGCAATTTGGAGTATTAGGAATTTGGGGATTTGGAAATTTGGAGATTTAGAAATTTGGAGAATTAGGAATTTGTATATTTGGGAATTTGGAGAATTAAGAATTTGGGGATTTAGGAATTTGGGGATTTGGAAATTTGGGGATTTAGAAATTTGGAGATTTAGGAATTTGTATATTTGGAAATTTGGAGAATTAAGAATTTGGGGATTTAGAAATTTGGGGATTTAGGAATTTGGGGATTTAGGAATTTGGGGATTTAGAAATTTGAAGAATTAGGAATTTGGAAATTTAGGAATTTGGTTATTTAGGAAGTTGGAGATTTAGAAATTTGGAAAATTAGCAATTTGAAAATATAGAGATTTGAGAAAGTAGAAATTCAAAAACTTAGAAGTTTAAAAATTTAGAAATTCCGAAATTCCAAAATTTGAAAATATAAGAATTAGTAAATTTGGAAGTCGCAAAATTCGAAAATTTGAAAGCTTAAAAATTTGATAATTGAGAAATTCGAAAATTTAGAAATCAAAAATTAGAAATTTGAAATCGAATGAATTTGACTACATTACAGAACTTCAACAGTTTTCAAACTTCATAGTAGCCGTAGTATTTGGTACATTTTTTTTCTCTTTTAACCAAGAATTTGTGCATGCTGTCGCGCACATGGATAGACGCAAGATGTGTGCATCATTCAGGTTCGTTTGACATGAAAGGGGATTTTCGTGTACCCAGTTGTCAGAAAGCGGAACATATAAACTTTTTACCGAAAACACGTTAGCAACCCGCTTTTTCCTTGTATGAACGAAAAACGAGAAATCTCCAATTCGGTTTGATAAGTTCGTAAAGTTTGGTGTCGCCTTTGCAGTCTTCAATAATAACTGTTTCTTTTTTAATGTAAAATCTAAACAGATACAACTAAAAAATACTTTGTTAATCTGTTGTTAACAAACTCAACAATTTGCGGAATATTTCAAGTCAAATGGTAAGTCATTATCAGATACAATTAGTGTAACTGTTGGTATTAGTATGTATATGTAATTATTTTTATTCATATATTTTGAATATATTTTAAGTAAAATTTTATAAAACATACATATATGTATACATACTTAAATTCAGTAAAACATGATCAATTATTATCATTGTAACTGCTAGTTTTATTTTAAATATATAATTATTTTGTGAAACACATATGTATATGTACATACACATATGTATGTAGTAAAATGTTAAGAATTACTATCATCGGTAACTGTTAATGTTAATATGAATATACAATTATTTTGTAGGGCATACACATATGTGAACATACACATATACCGTAAAATATTAAGAATTATCATCGTAACCGTTAATGATAATGTATAAAACATACATAACATATAAAGCAGTAATATTATAAAACATACACATGTGTACATACATACAAACAGTAAAGCAACATCAATTTTTATTATTGTAACTATTAATATTATTATAAATATACACTCATACTGCTTTGTTAAATAAAATATATCAAAAAGAATGTTACTAAATAACAAAATAATATATATGAATTTTATAATTAAATACTGCTTCACAATAATCCAAGAACTTGCAGTCCAATAGAGGTTGCAAATAAAAAGTCTGGCATACGTTGCTATTAAAAATAGAACACTATTGAGACTGCAAAGTCAATCACGAATAAAAGAAATTACATCCCGTCCCAAATCGTTATCAAATTACAGCTTTGCATGGCGAAATATTGTGTTCGAATCGTACCGTTCGTGTTTCGTTAATTTAAACTTGCAGAATGATTCCCTTTCCCGTAACACGAATAATAAAAGAAATGTCAGGAAGGCGATAACTAAGAAACTGGCGCCAACATAATGGCACGATCGCCGAAACTGCTTCAACGAGAATTTGGAAAGCACCTTCGGTCTTAAATCGATCGAACTTCTTCCGGGTCGGTGCATATTTCAAATGGCATCGATGCCAGAAGATAGGATACACGTAATGGCGGAGTACGGACATGAACTGTACCGAATTTACATATTACAATTTTGAGTGATTTCAAAACTTTTATATGTAATTTACAACAGATGTCTTCTGATCAAACTGCACTTTGAATGATCATTTCACTGTAAAATGAATAAAAAATGTAAAAAATGTATATAAAATATATAACAACATATGACAATGTATAATACTGTATCATAATTTATAAGAATGTATAACAATGTACAGAGATGTATAACAATTTGTAAAGATGTATAAAAATGTGGACAACATGTAAACAAAATTGTATGAAAATATGTATAAAATGTATGCAAAATTTATACAAAATGTATACGACATGTAAACAAAATTGTATAAAAATATGTATAAAATATATGCAAAATTTAATGAATCCAAAAAGCACACAAATGCATACAGAAATGTATAAAAATGTATATCATGGTGAACAAAAAGTGTACACATTATATATACAAAATGTATGCAAAATATATAAAAAATTTATGAAAACATAAAAATATGTAAAAATAAATGAACATGTACAAAAATGTGTGGAAGTATAAAGAGTATATAAAAATATACAAAAGTATATGCAAATGTATGAAACCTGTATAAAGATGAATAAAAATGTATATAAAATTGTATAAAAACTGTAAAAAAAATTGTATACAAATTGCATAAAAATTGCATAAACATTGCATCAAAGTTACATAAAAATTTTATTAAAAAATCTACAGAATTGTACACAGAAACATACAAAAATTCACTAATACACCCTGTAAAAAAACTACAAGTACAAAGTCTATAACTTCAATACCCTTAGACTACAAAATTTGTATTACAAACATAAAATTAAATTCTCCTTTTCATACAATATATTAATGTATACAAAAGAAAATAGAATACTTATAAAAATGTCGCACAAATTTTGAATAGTACTGTACGAATGTTAGAAAAAGAGTATTTTAAAGGACAGTAGTGAGAACCACTGAGCAGGAGCATGATCCAAAATTTCATGGTGAAATTAAAATCCCCTGTCGTTCGTATAATTGTAGACGGTGTGGTGTGTGTCCGAAAATGGTGAGCCATAAAAAAAGAAGGGAGAGAAACGAAAAAACGAAGGAAAAAGAATCGCACGCCCCTCCCTACTGTTAGCACAGTGGTGTATACCTATTTGCGACAGTTGGTCCGTTGCCAAGATTGCTGATTCCCCGCGGCTATCGTAGTACCACTGTTCCACCTCTTTTGCCCGAATACGTAAATCTATTGTGTCGCCAACGACGGAGCGCATATACGCGAGCCAAATATTCCGTCGTGTTCCGTGCTCGGCTTAGGTTTTCCTGGAATCTCAGTGAGCCGGCTGGATGGACCTGAAATATTTCAATTTTCCAAAAATTTTCACCATCCTCCGTATCCGTTGCCCAACAGCCAATCCAGGCCTCTTCGGTTATTCTCAGGAAATGAATCTCTACGGTAACATCACCGGTAATTACCTATTTTGTCCTCTTCTCTTTAGAATAAATAAATGGGAAACTAGATATTTTGTATGGAGAGGAGACATGTTGCAAATAATGGATACAAGGATGTAATGTTTTGCGAAGGATGAAAAGACACAAATTTTGTAGATAGAGTAGCATATTGCTAATGGAACATGAATTTGTGGTATTATAAGTACATGTTCTTTAGAATAATGTTCATGTATGGCATTTTAAGTATTTGTTTTAGTAACAGTTTAGGCAAATATTGTTTTGAAGTACGCGTTTTAGTGAGATATAAGTAAATTGTAGTTCTGATGATCAGTTCAATTTTTAGATTTTATTGAAGTTCGTGTATTAAGATTGTACTACTCTAAACGGAAAGTGTGCAGCAAGCGTACTGCAAGCGTACTGTAAGCGTACTGTAAATATATAGGAAGCGAATAGCAAATATAGAGCAAATGTATAGCTATACTACTGCAAGTGTTCAATAAATATACAGTAAGTGCACAGCAAGCGTATTGCAAGCGTACAGCAAGCGTACAGCAAGCGTACAGCAAGCGTACTACAAACATATAGCAAACAAATAGCAAACATAGAGTAAACATATAGCAATGATACTGCAAGTGTTCAATAAATATACAGTAAGTGCACAGCAAGCGTATTGCAAGCGTACAGCAAGCGTACAGCAAGCGTACTACAAACATATAGCAAACAAATAGCAAACATAGAGTAAACATATAGCAATGATACTGCAAGTGTTCAATAAATATACAGTAAGTGCACAGCAAGCGTATTGCAAGCGTACTGCAAGCGTACTGCAAGCGTACAGCAAGCGTACAGCAAGCGTACAACAAGCGTATTACAAGCGTATTACAGGTCAATAGCAAGTGTAGGACAAATGTACAGCAAATACACTGCAATAAGTGTGCAATAAGCGTAAAGCAAGCGTACTGCAAGCGTACAGCAAGCGTACAGCAAGCGTACAGCAAGCGTACAACAAGCGTATTGCAAGCGTATTACAGGTCAATAGCAAGTGTAGGACAAATGTACAGCAAATACACTGCAATAAGTGTGCAATAAGCGTAAAGCAAGCGTACTGCAAGCGTACAGCAAGCGTACAGCAAGCGTACAGCAAATGACGAATCTATGACGAATCCATGACGAATCCATGACGTCCCCAACAAATTTTTGGTCAATCAATCTGACTAATTTATCATATTTGTTTCAAATAAAACACTTTTGAAGCATATTACCTATTTTACAGATTTTGACATAGTGAAGTTCCTAACTAAATAAAACTGAACAAATATTATAATTTATCACTTAATCTTAAGATTTTTGTTAATTCAAAGTAACACGTCACTTATTGTAAGAAAAGTGTAGCATCTCAACCAAATACATAAATACATAGAGTAAAAATTATTTTCAAAAGAAAATGTAGAAAATGCATAATACTATTAATGTTATTAATATAAAAAAATTGTACTCTTTGTACGACATATGTACATATAAATAATGACGAACATAAAAATGTTACAACCATATTTTTCTTCAATATTTCTCTATTATTACTTTTAACTCATTTATTAAATTTTAAATAAAACAGCCATGTCCCTCCATGATACAAATGTAATATAAATATGATATGAAAATTTTGAAACATTTTTTATCGACCTTATAATTTACACTGATTCATTATCACCAAATATGTTTATGAGGCCATTATTACAAGATTATGCAATTAATTTTTAATAAATAATAAATTTATTCGCAAATGGCTGCAACATTTAGTCGTCATGCAACTTTGATTTCAACGCTTCGTAATTCCGTACACGATAGAGGCAAAAAATATTCAGTTATACAGAAGGTTCATCTGGGCGGTTGCTACGATTTTTACGGTATTTCTCATGGTTTGTAACAATAGCCTACAAATTCACGGCACCGTGAATATATTTGATATACGAGATTTACCACAAAATTTACGCCCGTACGAATTTAAAGTATTTTGCAAGTCTGACGTAAATAAAAATTGACGGTTCACGTTGAAAAACATCGTGTTCACTTTCATTAAAAATATTCTTTATTTAATTATTAAATTGATATATTTTAATGTATTTAGTAAGTGACATCTGAGATAGAAAAATTAAATAGTGTTAATTTTTGAAACTTGTGATCACTAAAAATGTGATCAATTTTTAAATAGATGTATAGAAGTATTTAAATTATTTTCTAGGGATTCTCAATTTTCACTAATCGAATTTAGGGATTTTCAAAATTTGAAGTTCGGTGTTTAAGAAGTGGAAATTTTGGTAATTGATAGTTGCTGACATTAAAGATTTGCAAACTTGGAAATTTGGAATTTTGTGGGTTTAAGTATTTGGAGATTTACAGGTCTGGGGATTTGGGGAATTAGGAAATTTGGTATTTGAGGATTTAGGGATTTGGAGATCTAGAAATTTGGAGATTTAGAAGTTTGGAGAGTTAGACATTTGGAGATTTAGAAATTTGGAGATCTGAACACTTGGAGACTTGGAAATTTGGAGGTTTAGAAATTTGGAAATTTAGGAATTTGGAGATATAGAAATTTGGAAGTGTAAAAATGAGGAAATTTAGAAATTTGAAGATTTGGAAATTTGGAGATTTAGAAATTTGGAGATTTAGAAATTTCGAGATTTGGAAATTTCGAGATTTAGAAATTCAGAAATTCAGAAATTTAGAAACTTAGAAACTTAGAAATTAAAATATTTAGAAATGTAAAAACTCAGAAACTGAAAAGCTTACAATCTCACAAACATAAAAATCCAAAAATTTCCAAAATGAAGAATTTGGGAAGTTGAAAAGCCAATCTAAAAAACGTAAAAAAGTCTACAAAATACGTCAAATATGGACAGTGCCAGTTTCAAAATGCAAGCTGCAAAATACATCGAATATCGACTGCGCCGGTGAAGCTTTAAAGCTACCGAAATCGAAGAACAATTTCCTTTTGCTTGCAAAGTTGTTTCTTGCACGTTTTATCCCAAAACCCTTGGCACACTGCGATGGCAATGAAAACACCCTCGGATGCGAAGTCACAAAGGTTCCTCGGTTCGAGAATGGCCGAAAAGCCACTCGATAAGAGGTTGTTCCAGGGATCTTGAGTAGGTGCGTTCTTCCCTTTTTTTTATGGGGGCAAAGACGAATAGCTTAGATAAACGTGTGATCGGTAGTTCGATGGTAGGGGAAGGCTGCGATCGAAACATAAAGTGCTATCATAGGAGATTGAGTGTCAGAAATAAAAGGATGGAACGTCATATTTCCGAAAATTGATCTCGCATAACAGTCGTCGATTTGCGCAATTGACTGAAGTTAGAAATAATTTGGCAAACAGCGAATGAGTGAATTTATTGATTGTATATTTATTAGACGAAGAGAAGGATTTTAAGCCTTCAAGATTGAGTCGTTAAACACTGTTAAAAAATGACGAAGTTCTATTATTTTAAAGAATAGGCATTTCAAAGTTTCAAAGTTATGGTCGGAATTTATGAAGCCACAAAGTTATGAAGTTGTAGAGTCCTCAGGTTCCAAAATCTAAAAATCGCAAAATTGTTAACATTCAAGGTCACATACTCCGTAAATTTTTTAAAATCTGATAATGAAATGGCAAAAAAGTCTCAAAATTTCAGAGCGTCGAATACGCAATGTTAAAAAATTGTAAAATTCCAAAGTTTCGAAGCCTCAAGATCCTAAAGTCCCAAAATTTCAGAGCTCCAAATTCATAAAACTCCAAAATCTTACAATTTTTGTAATTCTAACGCTCATAAATCCCAAGATCCTAAAGTCTAAAAATTCCAGAGCTCCAAATACATAAAACTCCAAGATCTTCAAAATTTTTTAATTCTAATGTTCATAACTCCAAAGACTTTAAAGTCCCAAAATTCCAGAGCCTCAAATTCACAAATTTCAAAAATTCTAAAATTCCAAAGTTTGAAAATCCCAAAATCTGAAAATCCCAACATTCCAGACACAAAATTGTGGATACACAAAATACCAAAATCCTGAAGTTCGAAGATCCCAAAGTTTCAAAATCCCTAGATTCTGAAGTCCCAAACTTCTAGACTTCCAAACTCACAAAGTTCCAAAACCTCCAATATACCCAAATTTAGAATTTCACAGATCCCCAATTGTCAAAAACTAAAATTCTCACAATTCCATAATTCCAAACTTCTAAAACCACAAAATCCTACGGTTTAAGAGAGCCAAATTCCAAAATGTCAAAAACTCCGATATACCCAAATTAATTCCCAAATCCCCAATTCTCAAAATATCAAATTCACAAAATTCCAAAATTCTATATCTCTAGAGTTCCATAGCCTCTAAATTCCAAAGCTCGAAATTCACAAAGTTTAAAGATTAAAAAATTTCGAAATCTCAGCGTCCGAAAATCCTAAAATCCCATACTTCCAAAACTCCGATTTCTCAAAATTCCAAAATTTTAACGCTCCCAAATTCCATAGTCCCAAAATTGCAAAACTCCAAATTCACAAAGTTAAAAAATTCACAAATTCCGAATTATTAACGTCCCAAACTCCTAAAATCCCAAAATTCCAAAACTCCGAATTCTCAAAATTTTAACGCTTCCAAATGCCATAGTCCCCAAATTGCAAAACTCCAAATTCACAAAGTTAAAAAATTCACAAATTCCGAATTATTATCGTCTCAAAATTCTAAAATCCTAAACTTCCAAAACTCCGAATTCTCAAAATTCCAAAATTTTAACGCTCCCAAATTCCATAGCCCCAAAATTGCAAAACTCCAAATTCACAAATTCCGAATTATTAACGTCCCAAAATCCTAAAATCCCAAACTTCCAAAACTCCGAATTCTCAAAATTCCAAAATTTTAATGCTCCCAAATTCCATAGCCCCAAAATTGCAAAGCTCCAAATTCACAATTTCCGAAATATTAACGTCCCAAAATCCAAAAATCCCAAAATTCCAAAATTCCGAGTTCAAAAATTTCCATATCCTAAATCTTCCAAATCCTAAAATTACACAATCCCATAGTCCCAAAATTCTAGAATTCTAAACTCACAAAGTTCCAAAAACCCAAAAATTTCAAAAACGCCAATATACCCAAATTTAAAATTTTAGTAATCCCCAATTCTCCAAACGTAAAATTCTCGCAATTCTATAATTCGAAACTTCTAAAACCACAAAATCCCACGGTTTAATAGTCCCAAATCCCAAAATGTCAAAAACTGCAATATACCCAAATTAATTCCCAAATCCCCAATCCTCAAAACATGAAATTCTCACAATTCCCTAATTGCAACCTGTCAAATGCTCCAAAATTCCCTCGTCCAAAGTTATAACATCCCAAAGCCCCTTAATTGTGGAAAGTATTAAGAATCACTATAGCAATCAAGTTTGACGATAACGCGCAGAGTTTCGACAGACGACGAATTTCAATCGATTCCAGCAAAAGTTTGACTAGTTCTCGATTCTCGCACCTGTACGCAAGACATTCCTAACGAGATAAATATGGGGGAACCGGAGATCCCTTAGGATGGGATATTTCAGCAATGTGGATGCAATCCACGTAGCTGCATGGGCCAAGAAGAAATAAGCAACGCAGGGGTTTCGAGTTTCTCCCCGGCTTTCACGATATCCATGGCGAATCGCCTTGTATTCACCTTTTCCCACCTCACCTCTTTCCTGTCCCTTTGCCGTACTTTAGTTTCTTCTTTTCTTATTCCTACCTCTTGAAATCCATGCGGAACGAATGTCTACGCTCATTTGGAATGGCTGAAATCAGAAAAAGGTTACGAGACCTGAATTCTTTTATACCTACAATGGACGACCGTTTCTTTACTCGTTTGCTTATAAAACATTTATTGTTTGAATTAGATGATTGTATGATAGTTTTTCGTGAAATATGTATGGAAAATGAAACGATTTTGTGACGGAGAATGCGGGAAACATTTTGGGTGAGTTGTACAAAATGGCGGTTCAAGTCTTATTTGTGTTTTGTAAGATCGGGACACTTTTTAATGTTAGAGTACTGTATTTCTATTTATATTTTTGTCTTTATTTCTACCCCTATTTTTTTTGTTCCCTTTTTCTATTTCTATTTCCATGTTTGTGTTATGTAATATCAAATCTTCTTAAAACAAATCTTCACAACTAATAAATTATTAATAATAATAAATTATGATTTCAAAGACACTTGCCAAAACTGAAAATAAAAGTTATACTCTATAAATAACAACAAAAATAATGATACTTATGTTACATAAATAGCAAAACAAATATAAATTTTAAAAAAGTTTGACTGGACAGACTTTGTGAACGTCCCAGTATTTATTTGTGTGTTCTGTACATCTTGTAATTTTTTACAGATTCAAAATTATCAAACGATTTTTAGATTTATTCAAAACATCGTACAAAACAATTACATAAAGAAATTGTACAAAAAGTTCATACAAAAAATCGTGTAACAAAATCAAACAAAAAGATGTACAACAAAATGATATAAAAAATCATACAAAAAAGATCATATAACAAAATCAAACAAAAAGACATACAACAAAATGATATAAAAAATCATACAAAAAAAGTCATTCACAAAAGCATATAACAAAATCATTTAAAAAAGTCACACAAAAGGAATCATAGAAAGGTTTCATAAATTCTTAGTAAACATGAATTACAATTGATCAGTTAAATAGTCACTGAATCAGTAATCGAAACAATCAGATTTCAATTTGCGAATACATAGAGGCACTTAAAAATTTGTCGGATATAACATTCCAATTAAAAACGAGAAAGAAAATAAAGTGTACATGGAAAACTGAAAAGCGATACACTGCTGTATCCAGTGAAGTGGATTATTGAAAAAATTAAACGTTTATAACTATTGATTGGATTCATGGATGTAGTTTAAAAGCTTCTGAAAAGCTTGTTTGCTAAATTGGGAAACTCTACCATAGTATTGTGCAAAGTTATATCTATTTCATACAGGGTAAACCGTTTTAATCTATAAATGCAATTATACTGTAGATTGTTAACGTTGTAAATATTATTTATTATTTTTCACGATCTTGTTATAAATACCTTAGCTAAAAGAAGACTTTCGAAACTTGTTTTGAAATTAAAAAATTAACGTTGCATATTTTTTTGTTATGAAACATTATAAAAGTTAAAAATAGAAGAGTGAATAAAATATTTAAAAATTAAAAACTTGGACACTACGTACGAAATATTTTATTAATTTTGATTAGGTGATTATTGTTAATTTACTAATTTCATTTATGTTTTAAGTTTGTTCACGGACGGCTTGAAAATTGGTTCTGTTAACGGCACCAGTGCAAAATACAATGAATCAAAACTCAGAAATGTTATTGACATGCTGGAATTGTCCGCGAAGGGATCGCGTTTGGCCCATGAGGCGAGAAACGTAATCGATTCTAGACACACTAATTACTGCTGCAAAGTTTATGCAGCTGCCTCGTTAATTTAGTAATGTCAGTACCACTTGAACTCCGTATTATTCCGTATTCCACAAACTGATTCTATTTATCACGTAACTCCATGTTATATTCTGCCAAATCGAGCTTAAACGTACCTTTCAGTTACTTTACACCACAATTAAAAATGACCAAAACTATTATAAGTATTAAATGTTTTCGTTTGTTTTATGTGTACACATGTTGAATTATTTCGTGAATTTACAATAAAGTTTCTTTAAATAAATTCTTCAAAAATTTTGTCGGCTCCTGGATGTTAGACTATGTAGACGTGCGGCCATTAAAGTAAAATTAAGACTGTTAACACCATTATATCTCAATCAGCATGAAATACATATTTCACATACTTCGTCAATTTATGTTCACGCCGATTGCGATAGAAACGTGAGGTTTCGAGAGGGCCACATAACCAAGGTGAGAATGAATTTCAGTCAACACCGAACGGTTGGTTGCAGCAGGGTACGATATTCAAACTAGTGCTATCATTGACCACGCACTGGCAGTTGTTCATAAACGTGCTTAACAGCACGTGCGAAGTACCGCAAGCAGCATTCACTTGGCCATCGAAACTCGAGAAAAGGAAACAGAACCCGCGATTATTCGTGGCGGCACTTCTACGGGTTCTCGAGCTCGATGTCGAGAGCGAATGCAATCCTGGAAGCGCGATGCACGCGTGTTGCACACGTTGCAGCAGTTTCGTTCCACGAAAATTCCGCCGTGGAAATCCGTCGTACATACGTGCCACGTAACATTGTGGAGAAGTTATACCGGCATGCGACCTTCCACATTCTTCCAGCTTCGTGCAACCGACGACTTGTCGACCAACCGAACGGAATTTTCAAGCGTTACCGGTGTCTCCCTCTACAATCTGTGCCTACTAATGAGCATTCGATGCTCTTTACAGCTACAAGGGGATCATAATGATAACTTTTAACACTCCTTAATTCATAGTTGCGGAGTGAAGATTTGCAAATTTGGAATTTTGGGGGTTTAGGTATTTGGAGATTTAGAAGTTTGCTGATTTGGGGAATTAGGAAATTGTTGACTTTGGTATTTCAGGATTTAGGGATTTGGGAAATTAGAAATTGGAGAATTTAGGAATTTGGGGATTTAGGGTTTTGGAGATTTAGAAATTTGAAGATTTGGAAATTTGGAGATTTAGAATATTGGTGATTTGGGGATTTGGGGAATTAGGAAATTGTTGACTTGGAATTTCAGGATTTAGGGATTTGGGAAATTAGAAATTGGAGAATTTAGGAATTTGGGGATTTAGGGTTTTGGAGATTTAGAAATTTGAAGATTTGGAAATTTGGAGATTTAGAATATTGGTGATTGGGGGATTTGGGGAATTAGGAAATTGTTGACTTGGAATTTCAGGATTTAGGGATTTGGGAAATTAGAAATTGGAGACTTTAGGAATTTGGGGATTTAGGGTTTTGGAGATTTAGAAATTTGAAGATTTAGAAATTTGGAGATTTAGAAGTTTGCTAATTTGGGGAATTAGGAAATTGTTGACTTGGTATTTCAGGATTTAGGGATTTGGGAAATTAGAAATTGAAGACTTTAGGAATTTGGGGACTTAGGGTTTTGGAGATTTAGAAATTTGAAGATTTGGAAATTTGGAGATTTAGAATATTGGTGATTGGGGGATTTGGGGAATTAGGAAATTGTTGACTTGGAATTTCAGGATTTAGGGATTTGGGAAATTAGAAATTGGAGAATTTAGGAATTTGGGGATTTAGGGTTTTGGAGATTTAGAAATTTGGAAATTTAAGAATTTGAAGATATAGAAATTTGGAAGTGTAAAAATTTGGAGATTTAGAAATTTGGAAATTTGGAAATTTGAAGAGTTAGAAATTTGGAGATTTAGAACTTTGCAGATTTGGAAATTTGAACGAGTTACAAATTTGGAAATTTAGGAATTTGGAGATTTAGAAATTTGGAAATTAAAGAATTTGAAGATATAGAAATTTGGAAGTGTAAAAATTTGGAGATTTAGAAATTTGGAAATTTAGGAATTTGGAGAGTTACAAATTTGGAAATTTAGGAATTTGGAGATTTAGAAATTTGGAAATTTAAGAATTTGAAGATATAGAAATTTGGAAGTGTAAAAATTTGGAGATTTAGAAATTTGGAAATTTGGAAATTTGAAGAGTTAGAAATTTGGAGATTTAGGAATTTGGAGATTTAGGAATTTGGAGATTTAGGAATTTGGAGATATAGAAATTTGGAAATTTGGAAATTTAGAGATTTAGAAACTTGGAAATTTAGAACTAACTTTTAACACTCCTTAACGTCTTAGGAACCACTATACTGGCTTTCGGGGGCAGCATCTCAAAGTCAATGAATGCACTGTACTCATAGTCCTACATCGTCAAGTTCTGTGTACATTGTCACTATCATAACTTCATATCAACCATACCATCACAGCTTCATATAAGCAATATTATAATTTCCGTATAACAATACCATCATAAAATTATATTTAACAAAATTATCTTCAAGTACAAACAATATACTTAGACCTCCATAAGTCCTACATATGTTACCAACTAGCATAACCTTGCACATATTCCCAAAACGTATTTCAATAATCGTATATTAAAACTTGCATATATTCGCACTTGCAATGAAGTGTTCGGAATCGAATTCCGTATTACAATTCGGTGGCAGCAACAGCTATTGCCGTGACGACAATTTGCCGCGACGTCGCGCACGACAAATTAATTCCCGCGTTGCTAACCGCCTAACACCTTGTAAACTTCGGGATGATTAACTACCTTAACTGAAGGGGGACAATAGATAGCACAGATAAGGCTGATTCGCGATCCGCCTTAATCACTATCGCGGTGATCATAATTGAGAACAAACCTGATCAGAAACGAACCATTTACACAACTTTTGATACACCCTGTACAATTCTGTAATTTCTTAAATACTGACACTATGGTCAATTTTATTATATTTCTATTTAGTCAAAATGCTGCCTTTTTATGTATCTGATCTCTTGTGCTCTGGTGGCGCTCACAGAATTTTTGTACATATGGATGTATTAACCCCTTAGCTTATACTCATGACGCACGTTACAGTTCAAATGTGACAAAACTAAATTTGCATAAAGATCGAGTTTTACGTATGATACCAATTGCAGTTTGTATAACTAAAGATCGCTAAATTCTAAATATTAACATTTCAACATTCTTTATTTATTTTAATGCTGCAATAATTAGGCTCTGACGCACCTGCTGAAAAACTTGTAAGGGGATAAAAGTGTCATAGGACTGTCACTAGAATTTCACACTGTTTTTATACTGATCTTAGACTACCTTCAAAGTGTTTTTAGACTATTTAGACTAGTTTTATATTCTTTAGACTCTACAGATATTTTTCTAAATATCTGACATAACCTTTACATACAGTAATGTTACCACATTCACTTAATTTGTGAACAGCAAAAGATCTTTACAAATGTTCACAATATAACTTCAATAGTCCATAAACCTTCCACTAATAATTTCAAAAAATTAATTTTTGTATTTTTGCATGAGAAATGTTTGATCTTGCACGAGTTCCAAATTTTTCTCCACACGCTTCTGGAGATGTTTGTTAATCTTTCTAAATACACTTGCTGTACGAAATACCGGCACCGTTAATGTACGAAAGTTTTCAACTGCGAATAATAAACATTAAATTCTATCCCAGAGTTCCTTCTGTTAAGTACACTATGGTTATGAAACCGAAGCTTTACAACCGTATCTCGCAACCATATTACAAACCTAACCGACATTAAGCTCCGACTGCAACGATTCCATTTAAGATTCCTACACAAAGGTTTTAAAATATTTTGTGCTAGTTTCGCGTAAATTCGTGCAATAACTCTCGAAACATTTTACCCGTGTGCACATAGAATTTACAATGGGAACGTTGTATAAGTATGGAAAGATTTTCTTCATTCTTATTGCAAAATTGCAAATAGTGATATTAAAATTTTATTTTAAACGTCGAGATGTTACTTCGATGTGACGTTACCTAAGTTACCTATGTGATACAATTTTGATTTTGAACAAATTGCTGCAATAAATCAATTAGTTTAAACCTTCCAGACCTTTTTAACCTTCATAAACTTCATAACCTTCGTAATTTCCGCAACCTTCGTTCCTGACCTTCAGCTTCGTAACCTTGATAAAAATTTCTGCAAAACTAAAGTGCCTACAAGTATTCTCTTAGGTAAAGGGCCCTCTAAAGGAAAAAAAGGAATGCGCAGAGTATCGAGCAGCCGTACATATTTTCACGCATTGCGTAAGAGGGAATTTATTTTTGGACGTCGGGCAAACATTTCATCGGAGAGTAGTGACAAGGGCCGTAGTTATCGATTCGTAATAAATCCCTCGGTTATACCTACACGGTCAGAGCTTTTATCCGTATAATGCCGCACAATGGTCGACCGAACCAGCCCGTCACAAAATAATGCGGCCCTCTGCAGATTTTAGTGAAAATCCGCAACCTCCCTTCTCATAGAACTAGTTCGTTCTGATTCGGCAAATCGCTTTAATCTCGCTCAAATCGAGCCAGTTCTATTCGAAACCTTTCGAGGCCAACAGTTGAATCGCATGCAATATTCCGGCGGTGATAGGCTGACTGATTCAGGACATTATATTTCGACTAAAACACCGCGTTTGGGTGGTAACGTTAATTACGACTGTGAATACTGTTTCGATACATTTCATTCCGATGTTTCATTTATTCTTAACTTTTTGCGCGAGAGGTCGTGCAAAGGACACTAGCTTTTAGAACTGTTGATTCTTTCGTTTTTGGGATGTTTCTTTCAAACTTTCTACTGTTTCGGAGAAATGAGGACCAATAGGAATTAGATATTAGATAGCGTATCAAGGCTAAGTAACAAAAGTTATAAGTGCAAAGAATGGAATGAGATTTAGAGTTATTTACTTTAACTAAACAAGAGTCGTGCTGAGCCTAGACAGCGAGAGTACTCCATTTTGACAATACCTGTCAAAATGGCGCCGCTACTAGTTGATCAAATATGGCGTATTACAAACGTAGCTAATATTAACGTAAGCAGTAGCGTAGCAAATATATTTTGTTCATACCATCTCTTATTAGATTTGTGAAATCTTACGTAAACAAACGTTCTATTAGATCATATAATTATTGTTCTATATATCTATGTAAAATAGTTAATAATAAATAGTGAATGAATTAGTCAAAACCATTGATTTGATCTGCAAATTTCATCTATGATTTACTGATCCGATGAAGCCAATGAAGTTTAATAATTGATCAGTACACCCATCAAATTATTGTTTCATTAATTTGTTTTATTCATAACTGATGTTATTAACGTTATAAGATGTAATATGTTTCCTTTACATTTACACATATGTACATTTATACATACAGTTTGAATGCAACGAAAATGATACACCACATAAAAGAAACAAGAAAAGAGAAAAATAAAGTCTTGGAGTTATGAGTACAAAGATTTGAATATTTATCTCGAAATGATCAGTCCAACATTTTTTGTACTGTTTTCTTTCTTATACAGAGACAGGATAAGAATTTAAAAGTCAGAAAATTCAAGTATGTTCAAAGTTGTCAAATTGCTTTTCAAGAATGTTTCATAATTTTTATTTATTTTGATACGGACATTTTTCTCGATTGCCTTACAAATGATATCACACCTTGCAATATATTTGCAGAAAAATATATTAAAGTACTATTTCTAGAGAAGCGACATTTCTGTACGAGATAGGAAGAAGATTTCGCGTTTTAAGCATACAGGAGCATTATGAACTAAACTGGAGACTCTCATAATGAATATAAGAGGATCTAAATTATTTTCAGCCGTTTTATTGCACCGGAAAAAAACGCAGTTCTTGAAACATGAAGAATCACCGGATTTCAAGCGCAGTTACTGTGTGCAATATTATAAATAATAAAAACAGATTTAAATATTAAACAGTATTCAACTTTAAATATTGTTCACATACCAAAAGATGTTCAAAGTCCTTCAAACAGAAAAGTTTCGTTCACATTTCATGTTAAGACTAGGAAAAAATTTCTGTGGTTAGGAAAAGGGACGATTTCTTGATACAATTTATTAAGCAAAATAAATTGTAGTAGAATTAATAATATATGAAAGGAAAATATCGTCCACATGGCCACAGTTGAATTTATAAAGATCGTACACATATGCATATGGTAGCGTTAAAGAGGTTAAGTTAATATATCATTTTCACTGTTAAAGTACATTTCTCATATAAAAGTATTCTATAAAAAAATAATTCTGTCATACAAAATTAATACTAAACTCATAGTGAATATTCAAGAACTATCGAAATAAGTTATGCAAATAAAAAGTTCCGCCATATTGAGCCCTATTGCGACATCTATGAATGGTTTTGTTCCCAATAGACTTAATCGCGATTTTCTGTCAATAATATTAGGAAACAGTTGAACTTCAACCCATAATGGTATAATTATGGACAACTTTGCTTCTTAAGATGCTATAAGCTTAGCACGGACGCTAATGTGCTCTGTTTAACGTCTCCCATTACAGTCTTAATGAACATTTTCCTTCTCCTTATCTTCTCTACCCCCTCTCATTCTCTGTCTCATTTTCTCCCACTTTACTTCACTCTGGCATTCTTAAGCTCGGTAAGATATTGATGCTTTTCGTGTAGTTACAGTGCCACTTTCCATTAGCATTTTGTTTCGCAGGCAATAGATACTTGAGATTTCATGTCGCTTTTTGTAACATCGTTCTGTCACTGATACACTCTTTCATTGTGTAATGAGAATACTTTTTCGCTGCTGGAAACTGGCGGAGTACGTGAATATAAATGCGCTTTAAGTTGGTACGTTTTTAGCTTATGAAATTTAAGGAAGGTTAGGAATTTCGGGTTTTGGGATATTTGGAGTACTTGGGAATTTGGAGATTTGGGATATTTGCGAATTTGAGAAATTTGGGGATCTGAGAATTTAAAACGTTGAGGAACTTGGGAAATTTGAGGATTTGGAGCTTTGAGACTTTTGGGAATTCGAAAGTTTGGAAATTTGAGTATTCAGTAATTTACAAATTTGGAAAGATAGGAATTTGGCAGAATAGAAATTTGGGAAGCTGGAAATTTGGAAAAATAGAAATTTGTAAAGGCAAAAATTCAGGAAGCTAGAAATTTGGAAAAATAGAAATTTGCCAAAATGGAAATTTGCAAGGGTAGAAATTTGGAAAAATAGAAATTTGTAAAGGCTGAAATTTAGGAAGGTAGAAATTTGAAAAAATAGAAAATTGTCAAAGTAGAAATTTGGAAAAATAGAAATTTGAAAAAATAGAAATTTGCAAGGGTAGAAATTTGGAAAAATAGAAATTTGCAAGGGTAGAAATGTGGAAAAATAAAATTTCTCAAAATGGAAATTTGCAAGGATAGAAATTTGGAAAAACAGAAATTTGTAAAGATAGAAATTTAGAAAGTCAGAAATTTGGAAAAATAGAAATTTGTAAAGGTAGAAATTTGGGAAGATAGGAACCTGCGAAGATAGAAATTTAGAAAGCTCGAAAAGGTAAAAGTTTGGAAAAATAGAAATTTCCAATGTTACAAAGTTGTAAACCACAAAATTTAAAAAAACCTAAATTTTAACTGAAAATTTCAGAATTAAAAATGCGACAAATCCAGTAATTCCTCAAAATAATAATTCAAAAAATTAAAACTTCACAAAACTTCCCATTAATTACCACAATCAATCAATTACCAGCGCTATATTCAGTAAAATTTATAATTCCAGAAATCACGAGGATATTTCCTTTTAATTGAGACAAGTAGGAACGATAGCAGAGAAAGCTTTTACCCGTACACTTGATAAGACGATAGCAGAGACTGGTTGCAGTTTAACAAAAAGCAATCACTGGATTGAGAAGTAAACTTCAAGGAAGTTACCAACGAACAAACCAGTTAACGTAATAATTCTAATTATCTCGGATACTCTGAAAGAAGATGAACTTGTTAACTAGCAGATCACTTTTTATAAGCAAATATGTTCTTCCTTTCTTAATTAACTTACTTCTTGTTACTGTAGAAATGCATGAAACGTTTCTACAAATTTATACTTTGATAAAACTCGTTAAACTTGTCCATAATTATCAAGTTACAAAATAACTTGTGTACTTTTATCCTCAACTGATATGTTCCGACTTAATACAATATTACCTTGAAAATACCATAATACTATTTTTAAATAAATCTTTTATTATAATCTTCTAAATAAGTTCATATGTAGGAGAGACAAGAAAATGTGTCATTCTTTTTTAATTTTATATAAAAAGTATTATAAGAAAATTATCTTATATTTGTTAGAAATGAAGTGTATTCAAAAATAATATAATTTTACTGTCATGAAGAACTGTTATTGATTTCAGACTCAGAGCTAATTCGTCCGCCATTTTGTGCAACTATCCAGCAAGATGGCTGATGCGGAGTAAACTGCTTCGTTCTATGTAAATCACTCAATATTAATTCTGTAGTACATAATTGTAGAAATTTCTTCAACTGAATGTCTTCACAAATTACAAAGAATCTCCTTGTTCATCACAAAGAGAATAAAAATGAACACATAACCTAAGATCACTATTCTTTCAGATCACAAAGGAGGATCAAAGAGAACCTAACCTAACATTCTAAAATGAAGGTAGTTCATGTTCATATGTATTAATTTTATTCTTCATTTGTGGTTACAGAATGAAATTTATTTCTCATGAAGGAATACGTGTTTTGTTTTTCTGAACGTACGAGTTCAATTATCGTGTTCACACGCGTCGAACTAAATCGAATTGTCTGGGTAGCCGACGAGTGTAATAGAAGCCTTCGGTAAAACGTCACTTAAGCCAAACTTTCGAAACGATCAGAAAAGAACCGCTGGAAATTCTCAGGAGTATCAAGAGCCGTCGGGCAACTTGTAGGATTCCATGTCATGGATCTAGACATTTTGTGGAAATCTTGGCTTCAATGCTGCGCAGTCAGCTGCGAATTGCCATAATAAATTCATAGGCAATTCTTATGCGGCGTAGAAAGGAATTGGGCGGTGGTAATTTTTCCGGCCGTCTTATTAAAATTTCAACGATGCCCCGCAGTCGGCATAGATTGGATGAATATGTTTGGGGGTTCAATCTAAACTATTCGACTATTTGTTTACTTCGAACTATAAACAGATCACAAAAATCTTTCACTTCAGACAAAATTGGGTATAAAATGATGGACACCGGTTATATGAAATCTAATTATTTCATGTGACTTGACAGAGCAACAATTTGGAAAAGGTGTAAATAACACTGACACTGCCATCCATGTTAATTCAAAGGAAGAAATATATCATCAATGTGACCTAAGAACCTCGAAGACAACGTGAACTATGTATCAATTTTTATAAATGAAGCTATTTTTAATCAGAGATAATTGTTAAATAAATTGTTTAACCTCGATTGTATTTATTTTTGGTTGACTGTTCTAGATGTTACAGAAGACTTTGTGATATCATTTTCCAGTTGTCTTAGAAACACGTCTAAACAAACGGACACGAAATGAAATGGAAGTGGAGTACAGGTAGAAGCATTCTGTATGTAACGGATAAGAAGCTGACGAGTACCGGTGGTTACTAGAAGCTTGAAGGTTTTCAAGTGGACGGTGTACCTTTCCTCTGGGAACGGTGATACAATCTGAGCTTTGCTGACAGTTTTCTCGCTTGAACCCTCATCTTCCCCTTTAAGAAGAATTTCCTTCAGTGTTCTGAGCTTGCTATGTTGACAGCTTTGCCCTATCAACGCTCTTCTACCGTTCTTCGTGGTTGCTGGTGAAGAGAACCTCATGGTTAATGTTTCAAATGGTGGATCTAATCAGCTATCCAAAATATGGACTTTGAGATCTAAAGGTGGATCTAATGTGACCTGAAATGTGGACCTAATATAGTGATGTTGGAGATGGACCTAATGTTTAGTGATGTAGAACCTAATGGTTTATGATTCAGAGGTGGACCTAATGATTTCTGACCTGAAATGTGGACCTAATTTAGTGATGTAGGAGATGGATCTAATGTTTAGTGATGTAGGATCTAATGGTTTATGATTTCAGAGGTGGACCGAATGATTTATGGTCTGAAATGTGGACATAATGGTCAGTGATCTGAGAGGTGGATCTAAGAGATGGACCCAATGGTTAATGATCTAAAATATGGATGATTACTGATCTAAGTAGTGGACCTGATCGTTTATGATCTTAGAGATGAAGCTAACAGTGATGTGAAATAAACCTAATCATTCCTTATTTGAGAGGTAGACTTAATAATTACTGATCTAAGAGATGAACCCAGTGAATAATGATGTGTAATGTGGATTTAATGATTATTGATCTGAAATGTGGACCTAATGCTTAGTAACCTATAATGTGGACCTAGTTACTGATCTAAGAAGTGGACAGAGCTGTTTAACCAGAAATATACAATTACAATTTGAGTCCATTAATTTAAATGAACACTTGAACATCTCAAGGACTTTGAATAACAAAACCACAATTTTTTAGTACAACAAACGTACGTTTGTAATATTTTACCAATTGGTATTTTTATTAATTGAATGCAATTTGAGACACATTTCATATGTTCTGTTTGATATTAACAAGAGGTGCCAACCACGGAGTAATGTAGAAATACAAGTAGTAAATGGAAGCAGATTTTTCAGGATCAGAATTGTTCATAAATTTGTCTTCGTTATTTATGAAACCAGTGATCAATATTATTTCTGACAAGTTTCTGCAGCTAAGGCCAGACATTTCATTCGTATCATGCGAGATAGATGTCGAAAATGAATGAATTTCATTCTCGGTGACACTGGTCAGAGATTCTTTCTTGCATAAATGTCATCGCAGCCCTATCATTCGCATGAATACATTTCCACGCTGATTTATAAATATTTATCAGCTGCCAGGATTAGAAAGGGACATCCTCAATAATCTGCCATCGCATCGAAGGCGTAAAAGGTGTTATTCGTAAAAATTCAAGAGTGGTGTACCCACCATGAAACGCAAACCACGATTTTGCATCAGGTTTAATCTTTCTATGAATATTATTCCATTCTGAAATTATCTGTAGTCCAATGAAACTGATTACATTTTGACATAGATATGAATTTAGAAGTAAGGGTAGATATACATATAGTATAGATATAACTATGCAAGATAATAATAATTTACAAAGTTGTGTACACAAGTAAATAAAGAACATACTAAAGTAGTACGTAAATACATAAAAAGCGTATCAAATTTTGTTGATTCTTTCGTTAAAATTAATGGTAACTCGCTAAGAGGCAAATGAAAACCACAAATCTTTTGATGTTAAACTTTCTGACGGTTGTGTATATACGTTCAGGTATGTTTGATAAAGAGAACAGCTGTATTCTTCGCATATACCGATATTTTTTGCCGAAATAAATCTTCTACAGTTTGCACAGTTTATTTTTATAGATAGGTCAAATGGATCTTGCATCCATTGTGTGAGTTGAAATTTGAAGGTGAAAAATGTATTCATGAAATATCTCAGGATTCGCTTTAGATTGATACTATAAATTAACAAATTGGGCATTTCTGTAATGCAAATTGATATACTGTTACAGGGATCAGCTTATTTATATATTAACAATTATGAGATTTTGCAGATTTATTTTATGAACGTTATTTAATTTACATCTAATTTAATTTACTTACCTCTAAACATCAATTTCATAAGAGAGACACATCGTTTATTAACACTTCTTTTAAAACAAAATAAAAAACTCTGTAAAGACTTTTACATGCTACTGCATCAAGTTTTAATCAAATTCTTTCCATAAAACTTGATATGCATCCTGTAAACTAATAAACATTCTCTTATGATTTTTTATGTTTCTCCGTTGTACCTCGTTAAAGACTAACACAACGTTCTCAGAGCACTCGATGTCAGTACATGCAGTCACAAAGTAAATTGAATCGAGAAGAGAATAATAACATTTGTGTCGAATTTATTGTACGATCATCAGAGCTTTATCGAGCTTTTATGTTTCCGTTCCTCGCCGCGTACTCGTCTGAAAGCAATATGACAGTGTAAGATTACGGGGGTCTCCAGTTTGAAGCATTGCCAATTTCGAACGATACAAGATGGCAGCTGCATCGATACGCGAAACGTTCAGCACACCATCCCGGATTTCGTAAATGTCCTATGGTATTCCGTTGAATAAAAACGGTACGTCGACGGTCGCGTCGCTTTACGTTGGAAATTCTACGCACGTTGAATAAATATGTATGCCGGCGTAATGCAATAGGAGATGAAAGGAAGAGAAAGACGTTGCTTACTCGTTTCCTCCCGTTACTTAAAAAGACACACAGCTCTTGAATTTACGATGCTCCGGGCATGAATAACGCTGTTTTCGAGTAATCAAACCGCAAAAGGTTCTACGCTCTTAATCTACATTGTTCAAATCCTTTATACGTTAAATATGTGGAATCCATTTTGTTTTACTAATTGCAGCTCTTGTTTGTCTATGTACGTTGGGAGATGGCCTTTACACTGGAAATATAAAACCAATTATTGCGAGAAACAGTGCTTCCTCTTTTTTCGTTCAAAAATGATTAAAAATACTTTTTTGAAACTAAGGTCTTTATAATTTAAAAGAGATACATTTCGTAACTGTGACGCGTCGTTTAATAAAATAATTATATAAATTAACACCGTGAACGCATAATACGACTCGTAGTAAATGAAACGATTTAATTAAATGATTTTTGTAACTTATTTTAATTCCATTCAATGTAATTTAATTGATATTCATAACTGTTTCGTGAAAATCAATATCTGGATATTCGGTTTCACTTTAGGTAATTTTACGTCATTTTAAATTTCATTTCGAACCATATTTGTTTAATAAATTGAAAATAAAATGCTTATACTATAACGTTGCAATTAGATATTCCTCGAAAACCATTTGAAGTATTACATTTATGTGGTATATTTATGTAATTATAATTTCCACAGCTGTCAAAAATATGAAAGCTATAGGTTTATAAAATACTCTTCTTTTTGAATGTCGTATATTTTTTGTTTTGTCAAGTATTTGATTAATGAAGACAATTTTTTCGTAGGAAGATGACAGACTTATACTTGATCCGATCATTAGTAAATCACAATCCTACATTAATTTCAACGAGGTACAATTCATGGTACAATAAATCTAGGAACATCAACGATGATTAAACAATACATGGCTGTGCATGTAAGCGGGAGCTTAGATAAGCTTTAGGTTAAGCTCGTGTGCCAGTGTTCGTGTACTAGAGATTTGTGCAAATTTACTGTCGTAGTAGTCGTACATTTTCCATGATAGTTAGTAACTCGCACCACATTATGTGTGCGTACAATCACATGAGAAAACGAGATGTAAAATTCAATATTTAATTGTATATATTAAACCTGCCAAACTTCATATTTATAGCTAAAATCAGAAAAAATATTTGTAAGTATGACTGAAAACGTCGGAAAAAGATGTTTTTAGATATGACTGAAAAAGTTATTACTGCTATAATGTGAAAAAGTGTAAAAGAAAGTGAAAATTTAGGCAAGTTTTGTATTCACCAATCCTCGATTGTGAAGATAATTAGAACTGAACGCAAAATTCAATTGTGACGAAAACACGAGAATTTTACGTCGCATATGAACTGTAGTGTGCGTCATGAGTGCGTCGCGAATGCCTTATGAGTGCATCGCGAGTGCGTCACGAGTACGTCGCGAATGCGTCATGATTGCATCACGAATGCGTCGCGGGTGTGTCACGAGTGTGTCACAAGTGCGTCATGAGTGCGTCGCGGGTGTGTCACGAGTGTGTCACGAGTGCGTCACGATATTGTAGAGCAAGTGGTTAATGAATGAATTTATAATTTCTGAAGTTATAAATGTTATTAATCGTGCTTCGCATCTGATAAGAAGACACATCAACATAACCTTAAAGCTGAAAATATTTATTTAGTAAAAAGTTAAAAATATTTATAACAAATGAAACTAGACAAAAAATTTGTAGTACAACAATGCTAGGAAAGGTATTTATAAATACAAGGAAAGAAGTTATTTTTAAATATTTATAAACACAACAAAGAAATTTTTTAACATAACAAAAGTTGGATCGAGATATAAAATAGTTTATATCTCAAATATTGCAAGCCCACAAAGGTCCTGATGAGATAATTGATTTTACTATTAACAAGAAACGTATTTAAGCTAACAAATTATTCACGACAAAGATCGTACGCATTTGACTGCATAATTGTGAGAGATTATGGAGTTTGAGGCAAGGAATTGGGAATCAATATTGCGGGTATTTACGAAAGGATTCACCTAGCAGTCTCGCCTCTTCCTCTGTTCTTGGCACTAATTGCTCGGTCCTGGTGCTCGCGAATTGCTCCTACTTTAATTAAATCGGTTTATTAAGTCTTCGAACGGATGCACCGCATTGTGATTTCTTCCTCTTTACCCGTCCCGGCCATTTTGTCCTGCGTCCTTCCTTCCTTCCTTCTTTTTTTTTTCCTTACTTTCCGTGGGATACATATCGCATTTATATCGCCAGCGAGCACGTTCGACTTTACGATCCGTATTAATACCTCGTGGATAACCGCGCTGGGAAAAAGGCGGTTCAACTTCGCAGAAAGTTTGCCGAGCATCGCAACGCCGATGCGAACTTAAGCCGAGTTCGTTCTCATAAAGTAAAGGTCAACTGTTGAATTAAACATCGAGCTGCACACGCGGCGGTTAGAATTATTTCTAGAATTAACCTGTCCACTGGACAAACTTACCGATCGAAAATGCTTACGGGAGACATTGATACTTTGAGTGTTCGCTGATGGACGTGGGATAAATTAATAATTACCTCGCGGTTCAGACTATCTCGGTTTTATGTAGAAAATTTTCGTTCAAGGTACACTTATTCTTTATAATTAACTGTCAAAAATAACATTTACAATACAATCTTTACATTTACAAGTACTGTTTTTCAAGTTACGAGTCGTTTATGGAAGGGTGACCAACAAGGGTAATTGAACAAATTTATTTATCATTAATCATTCTTTAAATTTAACAAATTTATTTCTCAATAATTATTCAATGATTAAATAATTGAAAAAATTCATTTTGTCAATAACTACTCAATAACTATTTTTCAGTAATTATTCACTATTTGATTATTCAATAATCATTTATTAGATACATCTACACTAAAAACAGTTACCTATATTATTAAAACAATTTTAGATTAAGTATATAAGAAATAGAACTGTTCTTTAAAATTGTTAACAAATTAAACATGGTTATATAAGAAAGTTTAAATTATTCTTCAGTGATATCTGTGCACCATAAACCATTACTAGGGAGTAACAAATTGTTAACTTTCTTATAGTTCCGTGTAATAACTGTACTGCGTCCCAACGGAAATTAAAGCAACGTGGATATTTGATAAAAGTCTAAGATTAATGCTCACTGGTGTCATAATTATGAAAAAACTTTCGTTATTGAAAAAAGGAGAGAAAAAGGTTACAGAAGACCTAAGGAGTTTATACAACCGGCAGCGAACTGCAGAATTTCATCGCAATTTAATGTACAGTAGATTGTTCATTTGATATTCTTACTTTTACAATTCTCTAACGAATAATTTTTGAAACAATTTAAATATTCACAAAAATACTAATCATTCAATTTTACTGAAAATTATTTTTAGTAATATTTGTAAGAAAAACAAAATGTAACCTACAATATTTCAAATTATAATTAGTAATTATTAACAAAAACAGTTGTTTGCAAAATAGAAAGGTACAATGTTAGTAAAATTTATCTACGATATTTTTATGTGTACTCAAATAATCATAATAATATTATAATAAATTAATATATGAAATCTATAGAGCGAAAATTTTTGAGGTAATTTTAAAAATCTTATTTTTAAATGCGATTTAACTAGTTTTAAAATAAAAAAATATTGTCACTTTTCATTTCTTCAATTTACCTCATCCTACGTTTTCTTAACGTTTCAAGTTCCATCACGCGTTTTGGTCAACAAAATGGCCGCCAACTAATGGTTAACTTAACACAGCAAATATTTATTTCCAATTTATTTCAAATGAACTCTAATAATGGTACAATTAATATAACAATTAAATAACTGGTAAATCAAAAACACAAAACAAATTGCTTTGTTAATTTCTAATAAACAAAGATTTTATCATTCGACGTTCAGCAGTTGATTATCACAGAGTCATAAAATTGTCAGTAATATAGATTTCAATTACGTCCACTGATTATTAAAGCTATCATAAAATCCAAATATTTTGGTTTCAGCAAGTTCAATGACAGAATTCCTACACGTTGCAATCTGTGTAATACGATTAAATCGGAACAGGCCTGCTGGAAGCAAAAAGTGATAATGCTAGATCAATAACTCCCTCCACAAATGCGTGCAATATTGATTCTTAATCCTTTAATTCGATAAACGTAATCCCACGTATTACGTGGATGGCCAGCGCGCTAAACGTACACTTTCCTAATCACATTCTGTATTTCGCACTAATAACCGCGTAAATAATCTATCCTCCACAGAGTTGTACAACAAAAACTGTTTTGTAATTCTCCTGTGCTATAATTTTCATTCTCACGATGGATTTATAATTGAAATTAATTATTTGGGTTGATGTAGGATATTTAATAAATTAAAAATATTAAGTTATATGAATATATTTTTGATAAAATTATTGTTATGTAGATTTATCAGATTAATTAACATAAATTCTTGAGTAAGGGTATGAAAATGAAAGAATATTTTGTGATTTCAAGATTTCAGAATACGAAAATCTCAAAATTTTCAGATGTTCTAAAGCTTCAGTGTCGAAAATTGAAAAATTGAAGTACCAGGAGTTTCTACGATTCAGTGCTTCAAAATTCAAAAATTTTAAAATCCTGAGATTCTAAAGTCTCAAATTCCAAATTCCACTCTCGAAATCCCAAATTCCGAAACTACAAAGTTCAAAAACTGTAAAATCCTAAACTAAACTCCCACAAAGTTTCAGAATACTCAGATTCTAAAATCCACAAGTGTCAACCTGAAGAAATAACAATTTTCTAAAATTCTAAAACTTCGAAGTCCAAAATTCCTAAACTCCCATAAGTCAAAAGATTCCAAACTTCCAAAACCCCGAATTCCCAAAATCCTAAAATGCCAAGGTCCAAAATATTAATGACGCAAAGAATGTAAAACTGAGTCACTTTGATGACATCTCAGGAAAAACGAACAGACTAAATATTATAGCGTTAATGGAGTTCTCAAGGAAGGTCCATCAAATCACCTAGAAATTACGTGTTAATTTAAGCGTAATCTAACAAACTTCGAGGACTTCTAAGCCACAGAGAACGGCAGGTCAAAGCAATTTATTACAGCGTAACGTGACAACTTTCCACGATGGATGATTCCCTAATGACAACGCTTTGCCTGACGTTCTCTAGAAAATCGATCCTAAGGTGTTCTCAAATTCATCTCTAACCTGGAATAATTTATTTTTTCTCAACGATGTTAATTCGATATCGTTCGACTGTTAAGTGTCAGCGAACCTTATTGCACCAGAATCACTTCACTCCTCATATCGCTATTAAAAGTACACTAACTCATAACTAAATATTAGTTAACTAATCGTTAAAAAGAACGTAGCTATTAAAAAGAATGTACAAGACGTTTCAAACAAGTAAAGTTTGAGGAAATGTCCAAACACGTGACTGTGATGGTCTGCTGAAAATTACACGTTGAAATACATTTGTTTCCAATCTAAAATTCATGTTCACTAAAATAATCCCTTGCTGTGTACAGTAATATGTCTGAATGTTAATGTAGCTCCATAAAAAGGGATAACAAAGTGATTTCCAGAAACGTGGCTCATATTCGACACGCAATGTAACCGTTCGGTGTGATCGCAAAGTACACGTAGAGATTCACATCCACACGAAGCTGGAGCAACTCCCGCGCCAGAGATTAGCGTGTAAAGTGTTCCAAACTCGTATAACATTACTGGTGGATGAGACGTGGTTCGGTGTCCTCCCAGTCTGGCTCCGCGAACTAGCAGCTATGTACATCGAACTGGTTGGCTGCCGAAAGAGAACGGTTCTAAACAAACTTTCCGCTGTTTGCTACAAGAATGATAATGTGGATGCCATTCGGCACGTTTTGGATTAGGTTTAGAGAACGGTACAGCGGTAGCGACAAGGGGTCCGGAGAAATTAAAGCTTCGGTTCGTTGTGTGTGGGCGTGGAGGAATAAGAGAGGACGAAGCAAAGGAGAACGAGGGACAAAGGTAGGCTGTGAGAAAGGGCGAGACGCGGAGGAATAGATCGTCAGAGAGGTCGGGTGTGAGCATGAGTTGATATTAGGTATTTAATAGACAGCTCTAGGGAGTTGCTCGACCGAGCGAGAACTGAACCGTAATGTTAGTACGCGGCGAGAGGGATTTCTCATAAGCTGACCTCGCCAGGAATATAGTTGAAGGGTGTTGGAGGGCGAGGCCTCCTGAAGGAAACTGATACCGATCTTGCCCGGTTAACAGGGAGGTATCGACCATCGTCGTATTTGCTAATTTCGTCAAACTGTCCAACTTAAAAGCTCGAGTAACATTCGGGCTCGATTTATCACGAGGACTCGTATGACAAAATCGTGTTTCATTTTTATAAGTTTTACTTGTCGATCTATGGGACGGGATTAGGCGGTTGGTAATACCCTAGTACATTTGTGGACGAAGGCGGAGGAAGAATAGGGATAACTTGAATCAGAGTTTTCTCACGCTAAACCCATGGATTACCTGACGCTTTAACTTAGCAACGTCCCTCGTTTCTCAGGTGTCGTTCTCCGAGTGTCACCATATTGGACACTTCCACGACACGCGGTATTGCCAGAGCCTTGGCCGCTCTTATTAGAAAGAAATTTGATATATTGTGCTTGTCCTGTATGCCGGCGCGACGTGCCGTAACAACCAACGTGTATGTAGCTTGATGGAAAGGAAAGTCAACGCGAGAAATTATGCGGTTTGCGTACTGGCAACCGCATTGCTTGATGAAATACGTAAAATGGTAGACCGTGTTATTTCGCCGACTGAATTGTTACGATGCGAAATAATCAACCATTTCTTTTATGATCTTCAAAAACTTTCCAAAATTTACTCATTTATTTCCGAATTAGTATTTGGAACTCAAATTGACGGTTACTTTAAATAATGGGTAATTCACGTAACAATTAACCTTTTAATCTACAATTTTTTGGGCAGTTACGTGATACACAACTAATTACTTATTATTTAATTAATTACTGATTGCTGCAATATAAAAATTTAGGCAAGTTTTGTATTCACCAAACCTCGATTGTGAAGATAATTAGAATTGAACCCAAAATTCAATTGTGATGAAAACATAAGACTTTTATGTCACATATGAACTGTAGTGTGCGTCTCGAGTGCGTCACGAGTGCGTCGCGAATGCGTCATGACTGCATCACGAATGCGTCGCGGGTGTGTCACGAGTGCGTCACGAGTGCATCGCAAATGCATCTTGAGTGCGTCACGAATGCGTCACAAGTAAGTCATGGGTGCGTCGCGAGTGCGTCACGAGTGCGTCGCGAGTGCGTCGCGGGTGCGTCACGGGTGCATCGCAAATGCATCTTGAGTGCGTCACGAATGCGTCACAAGTAAATCATGAGTGCGTCCCAAATGCGTTATGAGTGCGTCACGAGTGCGTCACGATATTGTACGGCAAGTGGTTAATCAATGGACTTACATATTCTGAAGTTTTAAGTATATTGTTATTAATCATGCTTCGCGTCTCATAAGAAGGCACATCAACATAACCTTAAAGCTGGACCTACTAATTTTAAGAAATGACGCAAACAACGCGATGTGCCACTTTTACGAACAATTTGTAACAAAATTCCGTGATACGATATCTTGTTAGCGAGGTTCTCATTTTCGGCGGTGGCGACTTCTTAAAAATTTGTACGGCAACAGGGAAAGGAAAGTCGGGTAGCAGCATGAATATTTTTCTTTTAAGATAGAAACATCTCGCAGCTTTTACTACTTTGCTTTAATGAAAATTTATATTCTCCGTGGATACCATCGCGCGGCTAGGTGACACTCTCTCTTTCTCTTGACACTTGAGATTTTTCTCAGAGACTTCAATTCTCCACGGTTTGTTTCAAAGTTCCTTTTCACCACTATTTTACCTGCCGGCCTACTTATTCCCTTTTTACAGTCTCCATTTCCGTCGGCGAACGCTAACGGGGCGCCAAATGCATTTGCAATTCGAAAAATTCATTAGATGTGTAAATAAACGTACGATCAATGCAGTCAACAATTATTAGTGTCGTGTGTTTCATTCGATAAATCAGATTTATTTATGAATCTGTAAACAAATCCCTCGACCTTCAAATTCTAAAGCTTCCAACTCCCCACATTTTCAAATTCCGTATCTCCAAAATTTCCCAAACTATCATTGTTACCAAACTCCGTTAAAAGCTTCTGAAATCTCTCAACGATTTATTGCACCTAATTCCAATAATCAATTTTCGATACAAACTGTTCGAAATGATCAAACAGCCCTCTTTACAATGCGGCGGTTACGAAATCATCGGAGAACCTCAAGTATTCTCTCCATCCGTTCGCAATGATGTCGAATGCTGCTGCATCTAAGCAGCGATCATTCATAAAACATGAGTCTCTATCAGGTAGTCCTCCATAAATTTTTCAGCGGGAACCGGTACGCCTTTATTTTCTTTGGCAGTCTGAAACATTCGATGTCGGAACGACGTGATCGATAAAAAATAATTACGAGCATCTGGTACTTGACTTCCGACAGGCAAATAAGAGAGCAGTTTCGCTTGTCGGACGTTGAGGATCAATTCATCTTTTCTTCGTCAAAGAACTCATCGTTTGAGTGCATGGTAAACAAATCTCTATTCATTATTAACATACGCATCCATACAGTCCACGACAAAATGATACGCTCATTCACTATTATTTACAAGCGTGTTACAAATAGGTCATCCATTTTCATTTACAACCACACTTCATATGTTACAAATAGGTTATAAGTCATCCATCTTTATTTGCAATCATAATTAGCCATAAAAGTGTTACAAAGAAGTTATAGATCTATTTACAAGCATACTTCACAAGTTTGCTAGAAATAGGTTAGGAATCTAGAATAAGGTTAAGGTCCTAATAAGTTAGGACTAAGCAGAAGGTTAGTTTGCAGTTGTGATAAGCTGTTCAAAAGGATATAAGTAATATAACCATAAACCTTGATAAAAACATAGTAATTTAAGTAATTGAACAATTGTACCTTTTATATTTTATATATCTACTATTGTGGTTTGGTAAATAATTTGTAGTTTTGGATTATAATCAATCACTGACGTTTATAAAATATTCCTAAACAGTTGCAAATGATATTCAAAAGTGTTTTGATATTTTTATGAACGCCGAGTTCTTACGTGTCTGAAATAAGAATGGTATTACAAGTTGTGAAAATTTTACAGAAGCAGGTTTTTATGGGATAAATATTTCTTGTTCGCTATAAAGCGATGGTCCACGTGATCTTGGTCCTCGTATTCTGGTACATTGCCAGTAAACACGGCGATGTGAGTATCGGAGAGAAAGTGGCATGGAAAACGTCGTAGATGGCGCTTACACGTTTAAGATGGCCGTAAACGGCGTGTAACAAGAGCGTCTGGCGATGCATTCGGTGTTCTCTCGTCTCGCAGAAGAAGAGGATATACCTCGGATGACAATAAAAGGGAAAAGCTGTTTCCGAGTGAAACAGAACGGGAGAAAGTTTCAGATAGATGGAAAAGGAAGGTGATAGAAAGACAGAGGGGCTAGGTTACGGTGTCTTAAGTGGTAGATAGTGGTTTTATGGAAATTTTTTCGCGGTCGAGAGCGCGCCTAATGCTCTGAATAATATTTCGTGGCCTAGAAGAGGTCGTATAAAATAGGCCCTCTCTTCGAGGGACCATGTGGTAATTGATGATCTTTTTATTCTGCTTGCACGATGCACCTTATTACACAGGAACACTTTTCTTTGGCCCTTTACCTTTCGGTCAGATTGCAGCAGCCCTGGCTTTATTTCAACGCCGCTTATTTATCTTCCTTCCCATTATTTCTCGCCGGCTCGGTTTGTATATTACCGACCACGGCGAAGCGTAGCTCGTATTTTGAGAAATCCTTGCGATTTCCATTTCACCGTAAGCAGCTGCTGTTGAATATTTCCATAGGTCGCTTAATAATTTTCAGCTGATGCTCGATTTACGGTCACGTCCGACTATTTATAGCCACGATTACGAATTCCGAATTGTTTGAGTATTTCTTGCTGAAATGCAAGATTTATTGCCTAGATTCATCGGGCCACTTTACATTTTTGCTCCCGTTATTCTGCCGGTCAACAAACTTTTTCGATGCTTTGACAAAACTGTAACATGTTCTTCTGAGTCTTTTTACTATCAAAAGTGTTTGAAAAGAAATAATACTCCACAAATTTAACATTGGTCAAAAATAATGTTCCCCGAATGAAATTATCGACGTTCGAAATAGATCAATATGCATGAAGGTGTACAGCAAATCCATGATTGATATCTGGAAAATACGAATTGTGTCGCGGCAAAGAGGTCATATTTCTCGAGAAATTTCTTCATTTTTCGGCTAACGTCAAAGTGCGATTTTTATTCTTTACCGGAATCCGGTTGGATTTATCACACGTAGAGCGTAAAACGTACGAAGGTGGTTCGATTTTGGCTTTTCTTTACCGGCTGAACTGTCGTTGCCCGACTCGCGAAACAAACGTCTCGTACATCAAGGATCTCCTTGCCCCAAGCACTTTCTACCACAGAAATCCGTTTCCCTTCCGTATTTGCACGACTCTTGTACTCGCCTCCCTCATCTACAGGCCCTCTCTCCCTGTCTGTCTGCCGATCTGTTATATCGCCCTTTTTCCTTCTCGCGTATACTTTGTCTGTCGTCCTCTGCGGCTAGGATCTCTGCGAGAGGAACAAAGGTCCTCCAGACCAAGAAAGTTTTATTATTACCCGGAGGGTATCGCTGCCAGACACTACGGATCCAAGGAGCTTCTCATATACGATCTCAAATCTTCCAGGTATGCTTTCGTTAATACACTTAAACACCCATCTAATCTTTCATTGGATCACCAAAGAAACTTCCGCTGAATCTGATTATATTTTTGCAAACACTTGTTTAAATCAAGACCCATGTAAACTTCAAGATAGCTGTGATTGTGAAGGTCAGTCATAAGTTTCTGCATTTTTCACAAGGTTATCGGCAATTTTTAGTGAAATTCGAATTGCTGTAATAAAGGTGCAATTATAGGTATCTCCTCTATCACAAAATTAAATCCATCGCCATATTGTTTGCGTATGATAGCCAAAGCGTTGTAGTCATAAGTTACTCAAGTCACAAGTTACTTCTCTATCACTAGTTCCAATCCCTCATCACTTTTTTATGAAACTTGAGTAAGTAAACAAGGTAGAACCATAAGTTTCTCAACTTCTGTATCATGAGTTCTCCTTATCCTGCTTTTAACTGAAATTTGGATAGCTATGATAGCCAAGATGGTCATAAGTTTCTCAATTCTCCCCATCACATCCCCTCATTGCCAACATCTTTAATTTATTTTAATTTGACATCACGTAACACTGTATAAGTTAAAAAATGTCTACTTCAAATTGTTATACTAAATCAAATGTAACTTTTCAATTACAAAGTTATACCCACATTTGTTTCTTTACACCTCATCCTATCCTCATCCATAACCATAAGTAAATATCACAGAAATCTATTTAACAACCCTAATTTAAAAGAAAGTATCAAATGAGTTCTATTACTAGCGCAAACTTGTCTACCTTTTCAACTTCAACAGTAAAACACGATTTAAGTTAAATAAAGTATGTGGCAGTGAATGTGGACTTCGATTAGTAAAGAATAAGTACTTGACAGTCCTCGTGGCTTGCAGTTTGCTTTATCATGTACCTTTTAAAAGAAAAGCAGTTTAGGAGACCTCCTCTTTACTTACCTTTCTGTGCAGTGAAAAAGCGCCGGGAGCTAGAGTTTGCGTAAAGCATGAGAGAGGTTAATTAATAGGCTCGTTAATGCTGCGCCAAAAACGGTGACATAAAAAATTTACCCGGGTACCGCATATTTTATCATCGTATGTGACAATCCAATTATATGCACATGTATGTGCTTCTATGTAGGTTTAATGTACTTAACGAGCTTGGTCATCTGACAACTTTCGTTTTTTATTGCAAAGTTCAATTTTGACCTCTTTTTTGCTACTATATTAGATATGAAGGTTTTGTTTATAGATTTAAATATTTTTGTTTATAGATTTAAGTATGAAGACTTAGTTCATAGGTTCGAGTATAAAGATATCGTTTACAGGTTAGGTTAACCTGTTAAGATATTGTTTATAGGACTTGAACATAGAGACTTTGTTCAGATTGAAACGTAAAAATTCAGTTTCTTCATATTGCGTTACAAAAAAAATGGTAAAAATTGAGACTGAACAAATCATTTTCTAATTCTGTGACGAGGTTATGTTACTCATACTTGCGTCATGACGCAAATGTCAAAACAAGAGAAATTGACTAATATATCTTCATCTGTCTTAACATTACAATTAGCTCTCTCTGACACACCAAAATAATGAAATTTTGACTTAAAGTAAATTAAATTAGGAATTAACTGGGTCCGGAACGATAATGAATAAAACGATGCAGTTTGGACTCGTTAATAAATAAGAGTAAAGTTATTTGTCAGTTAAGAAACACCTAACGTGTAATTGATTAAACATTGTTGGCAGCTTGGTCAATTTCGCAGGTCCGTCCGGAAAATCTGTCGATAATCGTTTTATCTAGCTGACCCGTTAGCGTGCGCTTATGCGTCTCTTCTGTGACAATGTGTCCCCATGTTCGCCCGAAATGGTTTGCACGCTGACAGGCTATTATCCATAAGCATGTTGGCCCAGCGGCCGAAGTAATTTCGTTTTGCATGGTCCGTATCATCCCGCGACTAGACCGCTAATGCCGTCAGCCGGCTGATTATATTTTTAATGAGTTCCAATTTAAACCTGTTAGCTTGAGATCTCGTTCAATCATTGTTTGATTTCCACCTGTCCACGTTCGGAGTCCCATTTCACGGTTCTCGCATTTACTCTAATCGAGAGACCTCAAATTCTCCTTCAGCTTCGTGTCACAAGATAAAATGAGATATATCACTGCAAATGACATCCTTGTTCTTAAAGGAACTTACAGTCGTATGCAGTTTTATTTGTGAACATGTGAGATCATGTAGCGTTTCTTAAAAATAGTTCAAGTGTATGTGTGCTGAGAACCTAACCTGTATGTATCAGAACTTGTATCCATGTATGCTTGAAAATTAACTTTTATGCATATATGCTCGGAACTTAACCTGTATGTATCAGTACTTAAATTATATGCACATGTGCTCAGAACTTAACTGGTATACATATGTGCTCAGAACTTAACCTGTATGTATCAGTAGTTAAATTATATGCACATGTGCTCAGAACTTAACTGGTATACATATGTGCTCAGAACTTAACCTGTATGTATCAGTACTTAAATTATATGCACATGTGCTCAGAACTTAACTGGTATACATATGTGCTCAGAACTTAACCTGTATGTATCAGTACTTAAATTATATGCACATGTGCTCAGAACTTAACTGGTATACATATGTGCTCAGAACTTAACCTGTATGTATCAGTAGTTAAATTATATGCACATGTGCTCAGAACTTAACTGGTATACATATGTGCTCAGAACTTAACCTGTATGTATCAGGAATGACCTCATATGCATATATGCTCAGAACTTAATTTGTATGCTTATATGTTCACAACTTAACATGTATGCATATGTATGTCCTCAGGAAAGACTCAATTTATCAACAACAAAAATGACCAAACTCTAAGTTTGAAGAAACCTGAATTTGCCTTCACATTACCTATTTAACACATCAAAAAATCATCTAACACAGACACAATGAAATGTATCTTTAAATTGTTTATTTTAAATTACTGTACAATAAGCAATTGCATAAAATAGATCATATGTCACCAACGTTTTGAGAACCACTGAAAATTCCTTCGAACATTTTCACCGAAGAAAAAGAGCAACGTTGAAAACAATTATTTCGCAAGTGATATTGAAATAAAAAAAGAAAAAAGTGGTTGTGAAGTAACTGGAAGCACCGGAACCTTCACGGTTTTCTTTCACTTAAACCGCTACAAGCCGGTATGAATATCAGTCTAGCCGGAGGCACATCACGCTGCAAACAGGTTCGCGAAATAACTACAGAAACGACAGCAAAGGCTGTCAGTGTGAAATTAAATTAACAGGCCTTCAGCAAAATGCGAAAACAGTGTTCGTGGTAAGAATAACAGCTCGTGAACGGCTTTCCTCTACGCCCTTTACATCGACCACCTGAACCGCGTGTACAGCCAGCTATGTGGATTTGCTTCTGGATTCTCGCATATCAGCTTTTTAGTAATGCGATCAAAGGATAACTTAGATAAACTGCTTCTCTTAACGGACGCTTCTTGACTGCTACGAAGATTGCGGTATTAAAATCAAAATGCCTCTACATTTTGAGCATACTGTGTACAAGTGGGATGGAAAGTCGGATGTTTAGGATGTTACGTGTCATGTCGGTTATATTTCTATATAATTAACGTGAGGATATTTTAGATAATTTAAATATGTTCTACGTTATGAGTTATCGGTATCTAGTTTGTACATTTGGACTGTTTTATATTTAATATAATTTGTAGTTTTGCAATGTTAGTATTGAAAGTTATCTCTAACGATAAGAATGTGAAATAGTCCTCAAATTTAATAGAAACACGTTAGGAATGCATAAAAATCATTTCCTGAAGTTTGTGAGGCCATTTTGTAGACGTCACTCGAGAAACAAGATGGTGTCCCATGTAGCTACTTTCTCTATTGCACTCTGTTGGACTATGGTTCAATATAAATGTTATTTGCAAGAATTAGATATGAGAGAAACTTTAATTCAATAATTAACAATTTAACAATTTACAAAACTGTATAACTTATAAATACAGAATTACAGTGAGTTACTAAAATATTACAATTCTAAGACAAGTAAGAAAATGAGAAGAAAGAGCTATTTTAGAATTTGAGAAGTTACAATTTGAAGAAACAAAAAGAAAAATGGCGTAATATTGATCGTCAGAGGTTTGAATATGCAAGATGATCAATCTGGCGTTGCGCATGCTGTTGGCTCAATAATATTTTAAAGCTGTTTATGCAGAAACGGTGAGCAAAGTTAAAATTGATGGAACAACAACTGGTGTTGACTACGTTAATATATTAAACAACAATTTATCGCAATCAGCAGAGAAAATGTGCTTAGTAAAGTTTATTTTCCATGGAGATTAATGATTTCCGGTGCACTTCAGTCGTTCATTCTTTTCCGTGAAAGATAAAAATTATTCGAAGTTAATTCATACGATTGGCAACGTTTTTTTATTTTTTATATAAAAATAAAATGGTAACCAGAGTGTTCATACAGCACAAAAATTCATATGTTCGATATAATTGCAAATAAACGTTATTTTATTTTATGGTTAAATGTAAGGCCTTATTTCAAAGTATTAATCAATGTCATTCGAGAACATTTAGCGGATGTATTATATTTTAAACCGATTTAATCTTTTCCTACCAGAATGTGTGCTTCAGACTCTTGCGCCATATTTCATGTCGTGGTCCAAACGACGTAGCTCGAATGTGAACCGACATACTTCACGACATAACGATTAATTGATGCAGAAATTGATAGGAAAGGAATTTAAAATTCTTGTAATATGTTAAAATAGAAGTATGATGCAGAGTAATGCAGAAGTTTGAGTATTTGTTTGCCAACGTATCATGACTGAACAAATGTTCAAAACCTAACTAGTCAAATTCAACTTATGTAGCTAAACTTTATCAAACTTCATCAAACTTGACCAAGTCAAAGGATATTTAAGAAAATATAATGAAACTGAACATAATGTAACATAATCAGCTGTGATAACATTTTTATACAATAACCTTTGCTTAAATATATTTAATACAAAATTAAAACACCTAAATATATATGTTGTAAACATACTTTGTTACGTGACTGTCAATTCTGTCATTGTTAAATAAGTTAGTTAATGTACAATAAAGTAATTACTCTCGGTAGATCAAGATACCTGTTCCTTTTTACAAAGCGAAATTAAATAAAATGGCGTGTTTCGCCCGTTCGAAAATAAACGAGTTACCGAATGAAAATGTAATGAATTATAATCGTGATGGCTACGTATTTATTATCACACTTTTAGCTTGGGAGCATCGTTTGTTTACGAAGCTCCTATCGCCTGACGATGGTGCCTTTGTTATCACAGCTTCTAGCGTTCCATAACCGTCCGAAGGGATTCGTGCCGATGATGTACGAGCTGGCTTATGGAGAAAAGCCCTTTTTTCCCCTCGTTACTCGAAAGTGCTCCGTTAAGTTCCATAATAATTCTTTTCCAAATATCGTTATTGTAACTCCGTTCTTTCCGTTGGATGTCGATCACGGAAATTCCGCGGAAGTTGGAAATGAAACGAGGTTGATGTACAAAAAAGTGAAGATGAAGATTTTACGTCGGAAATCTCTCTTTATACATTTGCCTTATATCCACATTGTGTCATTTGTACGGAATAATGGTTCACAGTTGGTAATACACGAAACTGGGTCAGTTACATAATTTATTTAATATACAGTATTGCAAGGTTATATTTTAAAAATTGCATCTTTAATCCTTGTGATTATTACTTCTAACTGACACTTAAAAGCAGGATAATTGCCCCGCTTTATTAGTAGCTATAAATTTGACATTCAACAAAATTAAATTTTTCAAAAGGAGAGACTTTGCATCGATCAAAATTAAATGTATGTAATGTCTCTCCTTTTGAAACATTTAAATTCAGAGCCAATCAAAAGTATCGATCAATTATTTTAGGGAATCTTGATCGCAGGCTGACCTCTTGTGGACACTGTATCAAACTACTGACTTCTGTTCCATGGATAAGGAACTTCGTTTGTTATATTGCATACAATTTTCGTCAGAAAATTTACAATATGATGAATGACTCACGTCGTTTTTGTTCAGAGTTCTGTTACTAGTTTTGAGACACGTCAGTATATTTAGAATTGATACCCCATAGAATTACCGATCACAGAGAGTTACATGTCCCACCAGCGATGATAAAGGTATCTAATAAAATATCTGCTTAGCTACATAAAGTATCTACAAACACGGAATATATTGCAAACAGCATTTTCATTATACAGTAACAGTATTCATTATTACTGCCTCCACCAAAAACTACACAAAACCTACTCAGACAGAACTTCCATGTTAATAATAAAACTACATGAATTATATGTATATGTACAGTTAAAAAAAAATATTAAAATATTTCTATTTTCAAAATTTTGTTTAATTCGCAGAAATAGTCGATCGCCAATAAGGCAGGAAATGACATAAAAATGATAACAAATCTTTTTCGAATTTCCAAAAATTGTTTTTACGGATGTTTACTTTCTTGCAGAGGAGTTTATTTGCAAAATTTGACCGTCAAATAATAAAAATAATAAATTTGAAAGTCAAATGATATTCACGTTTATTAATTCAAACGCTGATAAAAAAAAAAGAAAGCATGGACAATATGTAGAACGTGCTACTTAATAATTTTTGTTGCATACTTTATGCTACTTTACCATTTTAGTGTCACATCCTACCATATCAACTGAGACTATTTTAACATCACTGCACTAGTACATAGTTGAAATTAAAAAGAAAATTCTTTTGGTCATTTGTAATTAAGACAACAGAAAAAGAAAATTCTGATTATAAAACATGTTTATATGTACAAACATCACACAATTGTAGAAAAAATCATAATAAATTTTTTTAAAATTGTCACTTCCAGCGTATGAAAGTTACACAAGATATAAATTTCAATAGATGTAGCAATAATTTAATAAATAAATAATTTAAAAGTTAATAATTCCAAAAGAATAAATATTAGTACGATAATAAATCATTTTATAACATTCCCCCACAAAAAATTTTAAATAATAATAAATTTAAATAATTACAACAATTTTGTTAATAAACAATCGAAAACTATAAAATTATAATAAAATTAACGTTAGAATAATTATGCTACATCTAATCAGGGTGGTTGCACGCTATTGGTGCATTACATGAAGCAATCATAATAAATTAAAAAAAAAAATTGTAACTTCCAGCGTATGAAAGTTGCACAAGACATTCAATATACAATAATTTAAAAATTAATAATCTCAAATGAATAAATATTAGTATGATAATAAATCATTTTATAACGTACCCCCCAAAAAATTGAAATAATAATAAATTTAAATAATTACAACAATTTTGTTAATAAACAATCGAAAAATATAAAATTATAACGAAATTAACGTTAGAATAATTATACTACAGCCAATCAGGGTGCTTGCACCCTATTGGTGGATTACATGATGTCTAATTGGCTGCTGAAAAATACCAATCATTGTTACACTTGGTGCAGTCAAATGTGATCAGTTGTGTTTCTGCTGTCGAGGAGGTCGGACGTGCCCTGCCAACACTTACCGGTACGAGTCAAGGATACACTTAACCGATTATGTGCTCGTCTCTGTGTTACCTAGTGAACTAGTGCTAGTGTTTAGTGTGCTTTAACAAATATTTTTTAATAAATACGGGGGTGTATTAACAAATTTTACGGTGTGGTTCTTCAAGTGTCAGTGACTTTACCAGTGTGTTTCCTTAAGTGATTGTGCATGTGTATACGGATATACTAGTGCGTTTTATGGTGCGGTTATTTAAGTGTTTTATTACCTTTTTAGTGCTTTTGTGTATTTTGTGCAGTGGTTATTTAAGTGTTTTTACAAACCGTTACTGGGATATTAGTGCACTTTGTGGAACTGTTATTTAAGTGTATTCGCATACTGTTACTGGTGCTTTAGTGTGTTTTATGGTGCGGTTATTTAAGTGTTTTGACAAAGTGTTACTGGTGATTTAGTGTATTTTGTGGAGTGGTTATTTAAGTGTTTTTACAAACCGTTACTGGGATATTAGTGCACTTTATGGAACGGTTATTTAAGTGTTTTGGCATACTGTTACTAGTGCTTTAGTGTACTTTATGGAACGGTTATTTAAGTGTTTTGACGAAGTATTACTGGTGCTTTAGTGTACTTTATGGAACAGTTATTTAAGTGTTTCGACATACTGTTACTGGTGCTTTAGTGTAATTATGTAGTGATTATTTAAAGCTTTTTGCAAACGATTACTGGTGTTTTAGTGTAATTATATAGTGGTTATTTAAAAGTTTTGGCAAACTGTTGCTGGTGAATTACAGTGTAGTTACCTACGTGTTCCGGTATATTTTTGCAAACGTTCTAACATGCTCTCCAAAGTAATTACCCAAGTGTTTTGATATAAATTTTCAAATATTTTACAATATTTCACGTTGTGACACGTTTGCAAATTTATAACCGAATTCCGTAATGTAGTTATTGTACCTAGTCCTGCATGCCTGTGTTTGTACATCTCAAAATCATAAAAGCTTATTAAATGTTTGCACGAGTAAATATGTCAAACTTGTATGTTAAAAATGAGTCGATAAACACAGTTATTTAACCGTTGTGATCCTTTTATGATTACAGGAGGTCAACTGACAAACCGCCACATCCAAATCTGATGCAGCCAATCAAGCAGCCAATCTCTAAGATGCGATGCCTCTCACATGTGCTGTCTCTAAGATGCCGGTAAAACGATCGCAGTGATGCAAGTCAGCGATCGGTGAGTCGCATGCTTTACGGTTCCTCCGGTTCCCATCATGTCGTAGGACGAATAGTCCGAATCGACACGGGAACTGGTTGTATTTTTCTATTTTTGAGCGAGCATAGTGACCACGACTGTACGATCGTGCAAAATTCGTACAAACTGTTTATTTCATTTATTAGATCAGGTCAGGGTTTTCTTGTACATTTTTTCAATTTTATCGATCAAATTTAAAACTACATAGAAGTCGGATGACCCTCCGATTTCATAGTAGTTCAATTCATTTCAATTTCATTTATTAAAATATTCAATTTATTCAATATTTTCAAATACATATGTACAAGAAAGTTTCGCGGAGAACAGATTTCGATATCAAAGTTAATTATGAATGTTTGAGTCATTTAGTGAATTTACTTTGATATCAAAAATCTGTTAAGAATGAAATCGATATACCTAGATTTTTGCCAAAGTGTTCTTCCATTTTCTTTTTTGAAACTTTAGAGTAAATTTTTTCTGGAAGAGACACTTTATTAGCATGTTACTAATCACGTTTCTTAGCTCAGGATTTTCAGCACACATGAAGAAAACTGGTAGGTCAAAATATTGTTGGCCGTGTTCATTTTTATGCTCTAAACTCATACGCGTGCTTAGATGCTACTCGCATGAGTTAGGGCAGGTGGACACGGTTTAGTTTTAAGATAATTCGGCGATCGACAATTTGGCAGTGAATTATCGACACAAGTTACACGTGTGTGTGTGGTTAGGTCGTGGACCTTGTGTCGATTACAAACTTTATTAATTTATTATAGAATCATACAAATTTTTCAAAAATTATCGCAAAATGCATTTAAAATAATTTAGATTGAATTACAAATTTATAAAAGTTGAGTTAGATTGAATTACAAATTTATAACATGCACATATTACATTGAATATTCGAAAGAATTAGAAAATGAAATATGTAAATGTTCAATGTTCACTGTCGATTGTCGATCGATTTCAGCAAAAAGGTATGAACTTAGAGTGTGAATGTTGTATTAAACTCGGGTGACGGAGACGTCCCGGGACGTACTCCCTAGGAGTAGGCTTTTTTGCACCCGGGTGGCGTGTGTGAGAATCGTGGAGTGTGTTTTTGAGAGAATGGACTTTGCAATTTTTTAAATATAGCGATAGGCAGGCAGGTAGCTTACTTCTGGTGTGATTGAGTTAGTTTTAAGTAGGTAGGGCCAGAGCAAGCTTTCATGTTTCTCTGTCCTCCGTAAAACACACGTGAGATGCTTGCATCTGGGGGGTTAACGAAAAATCGAGAAGAGAAAATCTAAATTTGAATTTATTCTATTTAATATTCTCTTGAACTCGATTGTTCGTAAGGCCAGGCCTTTTAGTTTGTAAGTCGCAGTCGTGGTACTAGACCCGATTGCAAAAATGAAGTATACAGTGCAGTGAAGTAAAGTGCTTTAAATATTCTGCTCGGACATTCTTTTACGGACAGCGCATTCTAAGAATCGCTGGTCGTATATTTTGAGTAGTTCTTTCTCTTACAAAAGTAATTTTACGATACATTATACAAAATTTCGATTTTGTTATCGATCGAAGTAAATGGATAGTGGTGCAATTTTATTTCTATAAAATTGTCTGCTATCTGTTTGTGGAGATCGATACCGAAATTGAAAGTTCATGTAATTGTAAAAGATAAGAATGTCCGAGTTACCGTAAAATTTCGCGAGTGATTTTTGTGAGGCACAGCCGAAGAAAGAAGAGGCTATATGCCGAAGAGCCCCGGCAAAAGTTGCCAAAGAAGAGGGGAACTATTAATGGCTGTCCATCTTAGGATGGAGAGTCATTTTGTCACTATGCTCGCTATTATTTTTTTGTATTTTACATGTGTTTTTTGACGGTACGAAAAGTATCGTCGAACGCGTTTTGCTCGAATTTTGACGAGCTTCGCGATTTTATTTTCAGATTCGAAATTTTTGTATCCCTTCGCGATTTTATTTTGAGATTCGAGACTTTTGTATCCCTTCGCGATTAAATTTCGAGATTCGAGATTTTTATATCCCTTCGAGATTATATTTCGAGATTCGAGAAATTTATATCCCTTCGCGATTATATTTTCATTACGATTCCCTTTTCTTTCTGACAATTTTATTTCGAATAAAGAAAAATTTCATTCTCCCCCAATTTTCTATGTTAATAAATTTTGGTATGTTTTAGAATTTGATGTTTGGTAAGTTCTTTCGTTGTTCCCTTTTCTCAAATCCGCAATTTTCATTGCGTTTTATATTTTTCGAATGTTCTGCATCGAATAAAATAAAAATTCAATCCCCCTCCTACAATTTTCTATGTTAATAAATTTTTGTATGTTTTAGAATCTGATTTTTGGTAAGTTATTACGTTCTTCTCTCTTCTCAAATCCGCAATTGTCATTGCGTTTTGTATTTTTCGATAGTTTTGTAAGAAATAAAATAAAAATTCAATCCCCCTCCTACAATTTTCTATGTTAATACATTTTTGTATGTTTTAGAATTTCATTTCTGGTAAGTTATTACGTTCTCTTTTCTCAAATCCACAATTTTAATTGTATTTTCTATTTTTTAAAGGTTTCGTATCAAATGAAGAAAAATGTCATTCCTTCTCCCACAATTTTCTATGTTTTAGAATCTGATTTTTGGTAAGTTATTACATTGCTCGCTTAAATTCGCAATTTTCATTGCGTTTTCGGTGTTCCAAAAATGTTGTATCAAATAAAGTACAATTTTACTCCTTTCCCACAATACCATATGCTAATAATATTTTGTATGTTTTAGCTTTTGATGTTTGGTAAGTTATTGCTCGCTCTTTTCAATTTTCATTGCATTTTCTGTGTTTCGAAAGTTTCGAGCCAAATAAAGTAAAATTTTCCTTTTCTTACAATTGTCTATATTAATAAGATTTTGTATGTTTCAGAATTTTTGGTAAGTTATATTTAGTACATTTGTTTTGCATTAATTCCGAGCTTGTGGGAGGAAGGGTGGGCTCGGGCGCAAGTTTTTCGTCACAACACGTGGCGAAAAGCTTGCGCAAATTGTAAGTGCCTTTTGTTCTAACTTGCACTCATTTTTGTGACAATTTTTTAACTTCTTAATTTTTTCACTTACATATTAGTATGTAGTAATAGCCTATCACGTTTTGTCAATTGCTCCTAACTTGAAAGAAAGATCTTCCATCTTTCTACCCTACCTCCTTATTTCTCTTTACAAAGTTTTAAATTATAAGAGTGCAATTTTAGAACAAAAGGTACATGTAGGGATTTTAAGTATTGTAGAATGCGTGAGTGTGTATGAAATGTGAGTAAAGTACTGTACTCACAACTCTAAATGATTTTATTTCCAGCTTCCAATTTTTCAAACCTCTTCGCTACTTTATTTCTTTTTCTGTGTTATTTTATTACGTGATTGGTCTTTAATACGGATTGTACTTTCATTTCATGTGTGAATTTTATTTCCAGTCTCGAGGTTTTTGGATCTTGTCACTTTAATTCGGTTTTGAGGTTTTTTAACTTTTCAGGATTTTATTTTGAATTTGAGGTTTTCAAATCTCATGTGATTTATTCTGAGTTTTGAGGTTTCTGAACCTCTTCGTAATTTCATTTCTGATTCTGAAGTTTTCAAACTCATTTCGATTTTTTAAGTTTCCTTTCGAATAGAGAAAGATTTACTTCCTTGTTCTTCAATTTTCTATCTTAATTGCATTTGTATGTTTCAGGTTTCTAATTCAAGTAAGTAATTACAAATTCATATTTGTCTTAATTTCGTTCGTATATTTCAGGTTTTTATTTTAAGTAAGTAATTGAATGATTTATATTTGTCCTAATTACATTTTGTATGTTTCAGCTTTTAATTTTAAGTAAGTAATTACAGATTCATATTTGTATTAATTGCATTTGTATGTTTCAGCTTTTGATTTTAAGTAAGTAATTCAATCATTCATATTTATCTTAATTTCATTCGTATATTTCAGGTTTTTATTTTAAGTAAGTAATTCAATCATTCATATTTATCTTAATTTCATTCGTATATTTCAGGTTTTTATTTCAAGTAAGTAATTGAATGATTTGTATTTGTCCTAATTACATTTGTATGTTTCAGGTTTTTATTTTATTTAGGTAATTCAATGATGCATATTTATCTCAATTACAGTTGTATGTTTCAGGTTATTATTTTAATTAGGTAATTGAATGATTCATATTTGTCTTAATTAAATTTGTATGTTACAGATTTAAATTTTAAGTAAGTAATTTTGCATCTGTTTTCTTTTTTCGCATATTGTTTTTGACTGTTACAGCATAGGTAATCATTGAAGATAGTCACAAAGAGATTTCACTGACGGAACCGCTAATTTTAAGTTAATTTTAAGTTGCGTCCAACATATTGTAATACATTGTAGTATGGATGAATGCATGTGCGAAATGCGTATATACGAAATTTGAATATATCATCGAGGGAATCATCGCTGGATCATCGAGGGATGCGTGCGTTAGTTATAAGTTAATTGTAATCTCGTGGGAGGGTGGGTGGGTCCCTGTAAGTACCTCTGCTTCTAACTTGCACTCATTTTCACAATTAGTGAATTTGTTACGCGTTAGATTGTAGTATACCCAGCTATTTTTTGTCAATTGGTCTGAACCCAAGTGGATCATTGGGGGTTGGTAGTGCTGTGAACACGCGGCAGGGTTGAGCTGCAAGTGCTGGTGTAGCGCCAGGGACACATCTCTGCGAGGCATTTTGATTGATGGTCCATCTCGATCTGCCGCTTCACGGCGTGGGTATCCTCTCTGCTGTTAGACTCCCTTTCAACGGGAGCGGGGAGAAATGGGAAACCCTTCGCGGATGTGTCACTCGTTCTTGCCAGTATTTTCGGTTCAATTCGGTCTCGTGGTTCACGTAAGTCACTATTCGACTACCCTTTGACCCATGAAGGCGAAGTTCACTTGGTGAAAAATACTGATCCACCTTTTAGCAGAAAGTTCTTCTAACTTTCTTTCTTTCTAGTAGAAAGTTCTTCTAACTTTCTTTCCTTCTAGTAGAAAGTTCTTCTAACTTTCTTCCCCTTTGCTTTTTTACTCCGTTATAGATCATACGAGTGCAATCTTAGAATAAGAGGTACGCGTGCGGCGTTTAGAATAAGTATGTTATGCGTGTGCGAATGCTGTTTTAAATTGCACTCATTTTAATTAGCAAACTTTTTCCGCGTTAGATCATAGTATTAGTTCCTCTCTTCCTTTCTTTCTCTCTCGTTTAGCGTTTCATTTTACACAATGCGAGTGCAATTTGAGAACAGAGTGTGTGTGTGGGATCCCACGAAATTAGTATTAAGTTTATAAGCGAGTTTGTATATAAGTTGTACAGCGTGCGTGCGGTGCAAGTTCTTTGCTATTTTATGGTAAAGAACTTGTACGTGCAAGCCTACGGGCTAAGTAGAGTCAGAACTCATTTATCCTTCCGATAAATGAGCGAGTTGCAAATGGCGGGTGGTTGGGACTTGGAGTTAGGGTGGGTCACTGTCGTAGCAACCTCCACGTGGTGTGACCTGGTAATCGATATCATTTTCTAAATATTTTTTAAACTTTAGAAAACGATATCGAGCTAATAGCTACGAATTACTGATAAATTATAATTTCATTTATTGTACATTTTCTTTTACGAAAATGTTTTGTTTGAAGATATGCTCGTTAAATGCACCATTCCGAGTTCCAAGAATCGTGCATTAAACGCGTATAGATCAAGTAAATACATAATGATAAGTATGTATTATAAGTTCTACATTTATTCAAAAGTAGAAGATTTATAAATCTTATGAAGGACCTCATACAATTTTAATTTTCGTCAATTTTATGTTTGGAGTATGTTTGCGTATGTTGCTATGCAAAATAGAGACAGGTATAGGTCCTACATAAAGAGATAAACTCTTAATATAATTAGTATAGCTTCAGAAGACATTTTTTTAAATAAATATGAATATTATTCGAGTTTTGTTGGGTTTGGTTTTGTGAAAATTCATATTTTATTATCTGCCGACGGAAAATGGTACAGGTGGCGCCATCTAGCGGCGGAACGCACGAACTAACAGGAAAAATCGTATGTCCGAACACGCATATAAGGAAGTTATAAAAATTCATATTTCGTAACTTTGACCACATAGCACGCTTCCTGAGACATTTTGAAGCAAATTATTATTAATATGTAATGCACTTTAAATGCCGATTAAGCCCAGAAAATCGATATTTATTGAATTTTGTCGAAAACGGTACAGGTGGCGCCATCTAGCGGTGAAAGTTGGAACTACATAAATATAAAATTGCGATTTTCGGCAAAATTAGCGAACTTTAGGTATTTCTGACGCTTGCATAGTGTTCTGTGATCAAATTAGAAGTGAAATAATGTCATAAAAGCTTGCTGAAAGCCCTGGGAAAGAAATTGAAGAAAATGTCATTTTATGGACAAAAATTTGCAGCGCCATCTAGCGGCGAAACGGGTGAACTACTCGAAAAAATCGTATGTCCGAACACGCATATAAGAGAAATATAAAATATGATATTTCATAACTTTCTCCGCATATTATCCTTCCTGAGACATTTTACAACAAATTCTTATTAACATTTGATGCATTTTTTGGCCGATTAAGCCCAGAAAATCAATATTTCCGAAGGGGTATTACTTCAAATTTACATCCATTAGTTCCGACTTTCACCGCTAGATGGCGCCACTTGTGCCGTTCTGAAGCGAATTCCATTAATATTGATTTTTTGGGCTTAATCGGCCAAAAAATGCATGAAATGTTAATAAAAATTTGCTTTAAAATGTCTCAGGAAACATAATATGCCCAAATAGTCAGGAAATATGACATTTTATATTTCTCTTATATACGTGTTCGGACATACGATTTTTTCGATTAGTTCACCTGTTTCGCCGCTAGATGGCGCTGCAAATTTTTGTCCATAAAATGACATTTTCTTCAATTTCTTTCCCAGGGCTTTCAGCAAGCTTTTATGACATTATTTCACTTCTAATTTGATCACAGAACAGTGCACAAGCGTCAGAAATACTTAAAGTTCGCTAATTTTGCAGAAAATCGCAATTTTATATTTTTGTAGTTCCAACTTTTGCCGCTAGATGGACGCCAATTTTTTAGTCCATAATCCAGCCGTCACCGCACGTACTTATAATTCATGTAGTTTTACTAAATAATGTTAATGTACATGGAAATACTGTCTGAATAACGTTATAACAGTGTTTTCTAATTGTCGAAGTTAATAATTGCTTAAATTATACTCGAAATTTATTCATTGATCAAGTCATTGATTCAGTTCCATTAGTTCGCACGTACCATCGTTAAATGACACTTGGTCCATGAAATTTAAAAAAATTTTCAAGCATAAAGCTCTGTATCAAATTAAAAATTAATCTTTCTTATTTTATTTTTCTCGTAGAACATTTTGCGAGAACCATCAAATCGTCGTAACTCCTTATTTCATTAAAAAAACGCAATAGTTTCTTTATGCAATTGCATATTTGACCACTACATGGCACTAGTAGCACTGTTTGTCAATAAGCGCGGGAAAACTTATATTTTTAAGTACACGTAAGAATTCAGCTGCGGAAATTTTAATTTACTAAATTAATTTCCTTAAAGAAAATTATTCTTTTATACCTCGTTGACATGTCAAGAATTATACCACGATAATTGTACGATTGTCTAACATTTATTGCCCAAGTATACGACAAAGTACATTGTATTTACAAGGGATGGGAAGGTAGTGTGATCACAAATGCAAAAATTAATACATTGTCTTACAGTTTAACGTATTTACATGTCCCTGAGGCTTAGTCTACAGTTATCGTACACACACTATTATTTTACATTTGTATGCATTCTATGCGTCCAAAGCAATTATCTGCGCGGTACAAATTATTAATCAGGTATCACACTTCTATGTATACGTTCACGACACACCAGGAGCGTTCGCAAGCCGGACTAAAGAAAACCACGAAGCTCATTTCAACAATGAGGACATCATCGAACGTGAAATTGCATCGGACTTCGTTATCGAAAGAGATTTCTCTCGAGGATGTGTAGGATTCTCGATACTGTGGATTAGAATTAGATCTCACAAAATTAGGGAGAGAAAGAGAGCCAAAGTTTAACATTTTTAAATTGTTGTTTTTTTAGATTGCTAGGTTGACACTTTTTTAAACTTTTAATTGCTGGATCATAAAAATTAAAAAATTTCGTTTCTTTGTTATGACATTCTCAAACTTACAATTTCTGGATTACCAAATTCTCAAATTTCCAAATTTCTAATTTTTCAAATTCTAATTTCCCAATTTTCTTATTCTTCAAATTCTCAATTTCTCAAATTCTCAAATTTCTAAATTTTTAATTTTCCAATTTCTAATTTTCCAAATTATCAAATTTCCAATTTTTAATTTTTCAAATTCTAATTTTCCAAATTTCTTATTCCTCAAATTCTCAATTTCTAAAATTCTCAAATTTCCAAATTTTTAATTTTCCAATTTCTAATTTTCCAAATTCTCAAATTTTCAAATTCCAATTCTCCAAATTCTCAATTTCCCAAATTACCTATTCCCCAAACTCTCAATTTCCCAAATCCGCAATTTCTCAAATTTCTTATTCCCCAAATTCTCAAATTTCCAAATTTCTAATTTCCCAAATTCTCAAATTTCCAATTTCTAATTTTGCAAATTCTAATTTCCCAAATTTCTTATTCCTCAAATTCTCAATTTCTAAAATTCTCAAATTTCCAAATTTTTAATTTTCCAATTTCTAATTTTCCAAATTCTCAAATTTTCAAATTCCAATTCTCCAAATTCTCAATTTCCCAAATTACCTATTCCCCAAACTCTCAATTTCCCAAATCCGCAATTTCTCAAATTTCTTATTCCCCAAATTCTCAAATTTCCAAATTTCTAATTTCCCAAATTCTCAAATTTCCAATTTCTAATTTTGCAAATTCTAATTTCCCAAATTTCTTATTCCCCAAATTCTCAATTTCCTAAACTCTCAAATTTCCAAATTTTTAATTTTCCAATTTCTAATTTTCCAAATTTTCAAATTCTAATTCTCCAAATTCTCAATTTCCTACAGTCTCGAATATCCAAATTTCCAAACCCAAAAATTCTCAAATTTCCAAATTCCCAATCCCCAAATTTTGAAATTTCCAATATTCAAATCTTAATGTTAACAAGTCCCTAAATTTCTGTTCCCTCAAATTTACAAATCTACAATTACCAAATCCTCAAATTAGCAAATATCGAAATTATCAAAATCTCTAACATTCGTCCACAGAGTTATACGTTCGGCTCTCGCCCGATTTCTCCCGAATTTCCCCGAAGTCGATCCACAGCTCGCGTATCTGAGATATCGGATTACCCACACATCTCTATTTTCATAGTAATCCTAAGGCCGAAGGATGGTCGCATTTACGTTCAACAAGCAACCCCAACATTCACGATGTACATATGTATAATGTAGGCTACGATCTCGGTTCGCTCTATTTTTACTTATCTACTTCATCTCGAACCTCAGTTCGGGAAATGGAAGGAATGCACGATACTATTAGTAGTTGGGATACATTAAAATATTACCCGAACTATGGCTGTATATGCTCTTACGTATTAATCGATTACCTTGATTATTGCATTTATAACTTACGCGGTAAAATTTCGGGCTCAACAAATTTACAGGAGAGTGTGACAATACATTACTTGCCAAAAATATGGTATTATCTCTAGATAACAAAAATTTGTACGTTATTTATGACAATATTTATGAACAATTTAATGTTTAGTTCTGTAAATTATTTATGATAATTTTTATGAACAATTAAATCTTTGGTTGTGTAAATTATTTATGACAATTTTCGTGGACAATTTAATGTTCAATTGTGTATATTATGTATGAAAATTTTCATGAACAATTTAATGTTTAATTGTGTGTGTTATTTATGAAAATTTGCATGGACAATATAATGTTTGATTATGTAAATTATTTGTGAAAATTTTCATGGACAATATAATGTTTAGTTGTGTAAATTATTTGTGAAAATTTTCATGGACAATTTAATGTTTAGTTGTGTAAATTATTTATGAAGATTTTCATGGACAATTTAATGTTTAGCTGTGTCAATTAATTATGAAAATTTTCATGGACAATATAATGTTCAATTTTATAAATTATGTATGAAAATTTTCATGAACAATTTAATGTTTAATTGTGTAAATTATTTATCAAAATTTTTATGGACAATTTAATATTCAATTGTGCAAATTACTTATGAAAATTTGGGAACAATGAAAATGTAAGAGAAAGTGTAATTGTCAGGCAGTGGTCATTATTATTTTATATATAATTAAATATTTAAGAAGTGTAATTATAACCATCATTTTTCATCTTGAATAAATAACTTAGAGAGAACAATTGTTTTCATATCGTCAAAGTACAATCATTAAACAGTAAAATAATATGTAAATTGCTTGTACAAAATGATATGTTTTGTATTCGTTTTTTGGTGATCTGAGTTATTGAATATATTTTTGAAAAAGATGGCACCATATTTTTGGCTTGTAGTGAAAGATGGCAGTTATTTCTTCAGAATTACAAGTTATTTGTTCACGCTTTTGTTAACTAAATACTTTAGTGTTTTTTCAAGAAAATTATTTATAGACTTTTTTTAAAGTAGTGAAACTCAACTTTGCGATGAAACAGTTTTGCAAGGAAGAAATAGTGTTACTGAAATTTGCAATGAAAATGTAACTCAATTTTACAAAATTTTTGAAAAATTAGTATAAATTTTATTTTGAAAAATTGGTATAAAGTGTTGCTATGGAAAAATAGTATTTGCTATGAAAAACCAGTGTAACTAATTGTCACTATGAAAAAATAATACAACTCAATTTTGTAATGAAGAAATATTAAAATTGTTTAACATAGTTTGCATAGGAGGATGGTTTTAAATCATCGTGATTAATGTTGTCAAAATGAATAATTGTAATAATACATTAATAAGCTGAACACATGATCTCATAAATATTTAGGCCGTTTAATCTTGTTTCATATCTAATTTTAGGTTAGATACAACCAATCATTTGCATCCAAAATGGAGATCATAATTGAAATTTGTTCACATTATCTTAATTACATATATTACTTTAAATCTTTGTATAACTTCATATTTGTCAATGTTTCAATTAATCGAGATATATTTACATGTATCTAATAACCAAAGTTATTCAATTTTGCAGAACAGGAAACCTTGTGAATTCGGTAATTGATTACAAATTAATTAGCTACGTTAAAATCAATCTATTACGCAGAACCGAATAAAATATAGTTAAATGTTATAATGTAATTAGAATTAATATCAGTAATTAATACTTGATAGTAATTACTGTTAACATAATTTGTTACTCTTGTTAACAGCATAACAGTACATTGTTCGAAACAATTTTTCGTTTTTGTTCTTTTTTTATTAAATTGGTTATCGCTGAATTTTACAATCAACATTCATCGTGTGATATATTATTATTTACATACAAACAGATGTATATTAAAAAGATATGCTTCTCTATTCTTTAAATAGATGTGCTTCTCATGAAATTAATTAATAGTATTTGCATTGTTGTACAAAATTAAATTTCAAGAATACAACATATAATTTCATATAATTTGATAGAATCAATATGAAAATTGTAGAATGTTAATTTGAGTTAATCACAAAGGTTGAAATGTTAATTTAAATTAGTGTACTAACATTAAAATATTAATTTAAAGTAATCTACAATCTTCAAAATAATACTTGAAATTAATTTACAAATTTCAAAATGTTAATTTAAATTAATTTACAAACTTCCAAATGTTAATTTAAATTAATTTACAAAAGTCCAAGTAATAATTTAAATTAATTTACAAACAGCCAAATATTAATTTAAATTAATTTACAAACATTAAAATATTAATTTAAAGTAACCTATAATCTTCAAAATAATACTTGAAATTAATTTACAAACATCAAAGTGTTAATGTAAATTAATTACCAAACTTCCAAATGCTAATTTAAATTAATTAACAAAAGTTAAAACGCTAATATAAATCATGTTACACAAAACGTTGATTAAACAAATAACATACACTGATTTCATCAAATACATTTGGTAGTAAACTCGATGTACGTGCTTTGTGATCATAATCATAGAATTACCCTAAAATTGTTCAGTTTCACGAAACCTGAGTAATTTTGTTATATCACGTGATTGAACTGACGTTTTAATTCAGCGATTAGAAAAATAATTTCCACAAAACATGAGCATGTTGTAGTAACGTGAAAATAGTGCTTACATGTAAATTATATGTACAATATATACAACAGTTATGTTTTCGAAGAAAAATACACATTATTACTTTACATCGTTAAATTTTCCTGACAAAATGGGAGAAGTATTCAAAACGCAAAGTACAGAAGCACTTTAATCTTACAAACATACGAAATAAACTTAAATTGTTGAATATCGTCATGAATATCTTAATAAAATTGTGTCATATTAAAGTAAAATTTGAATAATTAAATGATAAAAATGTATTTCATAAAATTCTCCTTTCGAACATTATATTACACGATTTTATTTAACCCTATCATAAATGACTGAAGAATATAAAAAAATACAATTCATTCTATATTATGGACTTTACAAATAAGGTACTTCGAAAATTCACAAAATCAATAAAAGCTTTTTAAAATTTCGTTTCAAATATACAATTTTGCATTTACAAAATTCAATTACTTCGCCATATCTTTTTAAGGACTAAACAAAGTTAAATGGAACGTACTTCCTCTTTTATTAATTTGGATTCATAATTTTATCAATTTCACAAATGCAAGAACAAATTCTGATAATTTAAGTATATTAGCAGATTCTGAAAATTGAACCCAAAAATAAATTCCCCCAACTCTCAATTTCCAAATTTCTAATTTCCCAAATTCTCAAATTTCCGAATTTCTAATTTCCCAAATTCTCAAATTTCCAATTTCCAATCCTCTAAATTCTCAATTTCCCAAATTCTTAAATTTCCAAATTTTTAACTTCCCAAATTTCTTATTCCCCAAATTCTCAAATTTCCTAATTTCTAATTTCCCAAATTCTTAAATTTCCTAATTTCTAATTTTCCTAATTCTCAAATTTCCAAATTCCTAATTTTCCAAACTCTCAATTTCCCAAATTTCTTATTCCCCAAACTCTCAATTTCCCAAACCCTTAATTTTCCAAATTCTCAAATTTCCAAACCCTTAATTTCCCAAATTCTCAAATTTCCAAATTTCTAATTTTCCAAACTTTCAATTTCCCAACTTTCTTATTCCCCAAATTCTTAATTTTCCAAATTCTCAAATTTCCAAACCCTTAATTTCCCAAATTCCTAATTTTCCAAATTCTCAAATTTCGAATTTCCAATCCTTCAAATTCTAAATTTCCCAAATTATAAAATTTCCAAATTTCTAATTTTCCAAATTCTCAAATTTCCAATTTCCAATCCTTCAAACTCTCAATTTCCCAAATTTCATATTCCCCAAACCCTTAATTTCCCAAATTCTCAAATTTCCAGATTCATAGAATTTGAGTCTAAAACCAAATTCCATAACTAAAAAGCAAAAGCAAATTCCAAAAATTTAAGTCCGAAAATAATTTCCAATAACTTGCGTCTAACAAGTTCCATCTCAAGATTGTACCCAGATTCTAAAATCTCAAATACAACAAAAAGTTCTGGTGAGGTAAATGCAAAATCGCATATAGAACATAAAAGTTGTTGGCAATTTTGACTAAATCAATTCTCAATAATAAAATTATTGCGAAAGAATAACACACGCACAAATGAACCCTGGAGTCTCAACATCGGACGTCGTCCATTTTACATTTCGCACTCGGAATGTTACATTCACAGGAGAAAATTAGTTAACTGGTCCTCTATGTCTCGTAAGATTAGCTCCATCCGCGTCCACATTCAGCAGGTAACACACACTTTCTCTCATCATTCCTCAAATTCGTTCAGGTGTGAATTTCTTATCTCGTGGATTAATTATCCTAAGAAGTCGACAATCCAGCTGCTAAAATCGCCGTGACAACAATACCGAGATTCGCAAACAAATGTCGATGAAGAAACGTGGAAGCCGTCGCTGATTGAAAATCAATCTGCTCGTCGTCGTTATCGACGCCTTTTAGCATCGATTCGTCCTTCATTCCAGCTGTCTTCTTTTCGTGATTGTGATCCATCTTCCAAGATTTCTTCGAATCTCGCCTCGAGTTTGGTCGTCGCGTTGTCGGTGGCCTGTCGATTTCTGCAAAAATTTATCAGAGTTTAGACTGCGGTTTCTTAATCGATCAGAGAAGGAACATTAATTTATGGCGGGCTGCATTCGTTATCTGATGTGTGAAGATCATTAAAAGTGCACGTATTACGATGCGGAGAGCCATGAAAACAGACGCCATTTTGTAGTCGGAGGTTTATATTAAATGTCGTAAAAGGATTGTGAAATATGACTGCAATCGTATTTGTTCACCTCTTTATGCGAAACCACTTTAATCAAGTAATGCACGAGAATTGTGTATAATAAAAATGAAAATATGATGGAAGGAATAAATAAAATTGCTTGCAATGAGGTAATAATATGAAAGTAACGCAAGAAATAAAATAGGTAAAATTTCTTGTACTAAATAAAAGTGTAACAGTAAAAATGAAAAAATGAGGTAAAATTATTTAATTTGAAACAATTTTTAGATTACTAACATTTTTAACAAGAAATGAAATTACCTTTTGAACAAAATTTCATGAAAAATTTATTATTTAACAAAATTGAACGCATTTTTTTCCTAGAATATTATTGCAACAAAATAATTCACTAATTTAAGAAATTCGAAATAATTCGGAATTTTTACGCTTACGAAAATCTAAAATTATTATTCTAATTAAAATTTGTTCAGCAGCAGCAGAATCTTGTTAGCATAACATTCAATTTTGTTAATGGGGTGCAGCAGTTTCTACGTACAAAGCAAATTCGACGCAGTATTTTGAACTAATTCGTTATTTTCCGCGGAGAAAACGAAAAAAACGCGAGTCGAATACCGTTTTTCAGTAATCTTGTGCGAAGTTTAACGATGCAATTACACCATTAGGGAGTCGTGCGAAAATAGACAAGCCATAAATCCATCCCTTACACGTCGGTAAATAAAACAAGAGGCAAATTATTTATTCCCCTGTTGCATGAGAAACGAGGATTTCGCCTTCGGGAAATATTAAAAACGCGAACTAACTTCCGTTGCCATGCAATTATATATTAAATGCCATAGTTAAAATATGCTATTACCCCGCGTAAAGAAGAAACCGAAGGTGAGGTGAAAGCTACGTATATTGCATTTTGCCGAGTTATTTCTCGTCAGGATATTGTGGTGGAAAATAAATAACTTTGATTGTAATAGATGATCTTCTGATAACCTAACCTCAATTCGGAAAAATTGTTGTATGTTATTCAAATTAAATGCGTGCTTCGAATAAAACGTATCTTCCATTCTATATTTCTTATTTAATCATTTAGCTCATTTTGTAAATATATTATGTCACAATTACAGTATTTACTATTTCTTTAATGCTACAATATTTGGTACTGGACGTTTTAAAGTAAAAAGTAAATAAAAGCATAAATAAAGTAACTTTGATTGTAATAGATGATCTTCTGATAACCTAACCTCAATTCGGAAAAATTGTTGTATGTTATTCAAATTAAATGCGTGCTTCGAATAAAACGTATGTTCCATTCTATATTTCTTATTTAATCATTTAGCTCATTTTGTAAATATATTATGTCACAATTACAGTATTTACTATTTCTTTAATGCTACAATATTTGGTACTGGACGTTTTAAAGTAAAAAGTAAATAAAAGCATAAATAAAGTAACTTTGATTGTAATAGATGATCTTCTGATAACCTAACCTCAAGTCGGAAAAAAATTGTATGTTATTCAAATTAAATGCGTGCCTCGAATAAAACGTATCTTCCATTCTATATTTCTTATTTAATCATTTAGCTCATTTTGTAAATATATTATGTCACAATTACAGTATTTACTATTTCTTTAATGCTACAATATTTGGTACTGGACGTTTTAAAGTAAAAAATAAATAAAAGCATAAATAAAGTAACTTTGATTGTAATAGATGATCTTCTGATAACCTAACCTCAAGTCGGAAAAAAATTGTATGTTATTCAAATTAAATGCGTGCTTCGAATAAAACGTATCTTCCATTCTATATTTCTTATTTAATCATTTAGCTCATTTTGTAAATATATTATGTCACAATTACAGTATTTACTATTTCTTTAATGCTACAATATTTGGTACTGGACGTTTTAAAGTAAAAAATAAATAAAAGCATAAATAAAGTAACTTTGATTGTAATAGATGATCTTCTGATAACCTAACCTCAAGTCGGAAAAAAATTGTATGTTATTCAAATTAAATGCGTGCCTCGAATAAAACGTATCTTCCATTCTATATTTCTTATTTAATCATTTAGCTCATTTTGTAAATATATTATGTCACAATTACAGTATTTACTATTTCTTTAATGCTACAATATTTGGTACTGGACGTTTTAAAGTAAAAAGTAAATAAAAGCATAAATAAAGTAACTTTGATTGTAATAGATGATCTTCTGATAACCTAACCTCAATTCGGAAAAATTGTTGTATGTTATTCAAATTAAATGCGTGCTTCGAATAAAACGTATGTTCCATTCTATATTTCTTATTTAATCATTTAGCTCATTTTGTAAATATATTATGTCACAATTACAGTATTTATTATTTCTTTAATGCTACAATATTTGGTACTGGACGTTTTAAAGTAAAAACTAAATAAAATAACCTAAGTCAGTTTTTAAGCCAACAGAAGAAATCCGACATCCGCCATTTTGTCTTGGAAAATTTGAATCTTTTTATAAAACTTGAAAATGTTACCAAGTTTCTTAAAAACTGCTTTTAGTAGTAATTAATAAAAATTGCTTATAATAATTATTAAAGTCTTGAACTGGTATAAGAATTACTAAAGAACGTTTATCGTAACCTTATTTATAAACGATTGCTATTTACAACCTATTTCATAAAAAATACAGCGGAGGTTTATACACAGCATTTAAAAAATGAATGCCATTAAAAATGACAGTAAAGGCATAAAACTTTCATGTTGTTTCGTACATAGATCTATAACCCGACGTTTTGCTATCAGTTTCGCATAAATTGTATATTGCGTACAATGCACTATTACTTGATTAATGTTCGGTTAGTATACTGTTTGCTCAGCGTGATATTGCTGAAAGAGTTAAACTTCTGATGATGAAGTAGGTACATAGCTGTTCTACTCTTCGTTAAAGATTAAAATTTACAAGTTTGCTTCGTGATTAAAATAAATTTACTCTGAATTTCAATTATAATGCAACCATGCTCAATTTTTTATGAGATCTAAAAATGTTAAAATCTGAAATTATCTGCGTTTTTAATTATTGTGGGATTTTTGGGGTTTGCGAATTTTCTAGATTTGTGATGTTGAAAGTTTGAAAATTTGGAAATTCTCTAATCTTCCAATTTTCACACTTCCAAGTTTATACATTTTCAAACTTCCATATTTTAAAATTTTCAATGCTTCGAATTTCCATATTTCCAAATCTTCAAATTTCCAAATTTCCAAATCTCCAAATTACTATATTACTAAATTTCTAAATTTCCAAATTCTCAATTTTACAAATTTCTTATTCCCCAAATACTTAAATTTCCAAATTTTCAATTTCCCAAATTTCTTATTCTCCAAATTCTCAATTTTCCAAATTTATTATTCCCCAAATTCACAAATTTCCAAATTTCTAATTTCCCAAATTCTCAAATTTCCTAATTTCTAATTTTCCTAATTCTCAAATTTCCAAACTCTCAATTTCCCAAATTTCCTATTCCCCAAACTCTCAATTTCCCAAATTTCTTATTCCCCAAACCCTTAATTTCCCAAATTCTCAAATTTTCAAACCCTTAATTTCCCAAATTCGAAAATTTCCAAACCCTTAATTTCCCAAATTCTCAAATTTCTAAATTTCTAATTTTCCAAATTCTCAAATTTCCAATTTCCAATCCTCTAAATTCTCAATTTCCCAAATTCTTAAATTTCCAAATTTTTAATTTCCCAAATTTCTTATTCCCCAAACTCTCAATTTTCCAAATTTCTTATTCCCCAAATTCTCAAATTTCCAAATTTCTAATTTCCCAAATTCTCAAATTTCCAAATCTCCAAATCTCCAAATTTCAAAATATACCATCAAAAATTTGGAAATTTTTTATTTTCCATTGGCAACAGTCTAGAAATTGAAAAATTTGAGAATGTAATTTGCAGATAAAAAAACGTGGAAACGTAGAGATTTTAATAAATGAAGAATCAAATAACAAAGAGATCAAAGCATCGAATAATCGAAGAATTAACAAATTAATCAAACAATCAAAGAATTAAAAATTCAAATATTCAAAAGCCTAGAAACTTGAATCCTCGAAAACGCAAAAATTGCAGAATGAAAAAAGTATACAAATTCGTCCATACGCCCGCATCCAGAGCCCCGTATTCTATCAAACGTTCAATCAGTTTGCGCCGCCATTTCCTTAGCCATGTTTACCCGGTGCCTAAATATCCTCGTATCATGCGTGCGGTATAATTTGATAACAAATCAATAGGCCAGTCTGCATTCCGGCTGTCTATTGTCGAAGTTCGCTCGCAGGATATCGAGTCCTGTCGATGTAACGCATAGCTGCGCTACGATAGCAACGTGTTGCCGGCGATCTGTCCATTAATAAAGATGAACGCACAAAATCTCATCACACCATGAAGTCCGGGTTAGGATTTAATGCCCGTCAAATTGTGTACCGCGAAAGCCGCTTTATGTCAGATCGCGCAGAAACGATCCGTCCGTGTGAAAATGGCGCATCGAGATATCGGTATGATGGCTCCGATGTCTCTGAGTAATAACCGGAAAAATAATCGGTCGAACGATTGGACTTTCAGCGCGATACTCTGCGATTTGACGTATTGGAATGTCGTCTGGTCGGTGTCCCGCAAAACCTGGAAAGCTCTTGTCATTTGCACGCTTCGTCGAAATGTCCGAGAGCTCGACGATCATATTAATTCTCTCATAGATGACCGATAATACCGCCGGGCAAATGTATTTGAAAAATAAACTCGTTCTCGCAAAATCGATTAAAAATCATTCGCAATTATTAGAAATAGATTAGACTTCATGTACCCATACCGTTTCGTATACCGGTTCAAATCAGGTTTAGCAAAGGTCTTAGCGTGCACATTAGGCGTTTATCCAATGATACATAAATGATTTATTTCATTTATGGGTCAGAATGTCAGAATTTTTGGTATATTAAAAATTGTCATCTAAGTAATCTAATTTTGGTATTTAATATAAGTGTCATGTGGACACAGTCACATTCGTCCAGACATGACATATGTTAGGTCTTAGAATGCATATTACAGCGAGAGGATTTCAGTGCAAGTTTCTAGCGATAGTTTAAGGGTTTTTCGTTCCTTCATTTACAGTTTCAAATCAATTACCCGTAGCAGCAAGACCCGAGTCATTACATTCCAGCGATTTTTTGGTTTATTGTTAGTCAGAACCCTTAACCTTAGCAGTATTTGCAGTTTTCTATACATGTCGAGGTACTTGGTTTTATTACCTGCCACACTTTGGGTAAACCATTTCATACGTCACTTGTATTTCCATCTCCTCCCGAATTTTAGCTAAACCAATAGAAAAGAAACTGTTTTCCCTCACCAATGTCACAAAAATACCCACTCCGAGCTTTTATAAAACGTAAATCTTCGAAGAACAGTCAAGTACATAGCAAAATAAACTAGTCCGAAGTCAAATTCATTTAGATCCACTTATATTCACTTGTTGGAATTCCTAATGATTCGCGTCGTTTAATCGTCACTACGACGCACATGACGCACCTCGTACACTCACACCTCATAGCTCAAATGTGCCAAACCTGATTTTGAGGACATTTTAAATTTAAGTGTAGTTATCAGTTAATCACATTTGCCATTTCAAGTTTCTCTGTAACATTGCAAGAATAATTGGTTTGAACCTGTTGTTCGAACATAACCTGACAAATGATAGCTAATGATTAGCGTACTTTAATTGTCACTTACTGCACATATACATTTTTTGATTTTGAGTTACTTTTGCAAACAGTTGTTTTAAGCATTCTTCACCAGCTTTTGAAAGCAACTTTTCGAGGTATTTTCAAGAAAGTTTGAGAATAAAAATAGGAGCAGAGTGCTGGAACTTTAATATCGATAACGAAAGATGGGTCACTGGAAACGCCTGCTGGAGTTATAAATCAGCCTTCGTACTCTATTGAACGAATTATTCCTTTCCTAAAATAAAATGCTATTTCCTCCTCATGGATTATTCTGATAGTGTTATGGATGATCAGGTTAGTGGACGTATACATGAGAAGTGTATGACGTTTAGTTTGTGGAATATGGTGTTTATGATAGGCAGGTATGAATTGCGGGGAATTTGTGGAGAGTTGGGTATGTAGACTTTGATGCGCGTGGTATGCTTGGGTATTTGGAAGATATTTTAGTAGCTTTTTGTGGGAATTTATATATTTTTCAACTGTCAAATTTACGAATTTACGAAGTTACAAATTTATGAATTTACAAATTTACATATTCCCAAATTTCACATTTCTAAATTCTCACATATCCACATTCCCAAATTTCTAAATTCTTACGTTCCGAATTTTTAAATTCCCAAATTCTCCAATTTTTTAATTCTCACATTTCCAAATTCTGAAAGTCCCAAATTCTCAAATTCCAGAATTCTCACGTTTCCAAATTCTCAAATTTCAGAATTCTCACGTTTCCAAATTCTCAAATTTCCAAATTCCAAAATTCCCAAATTCTCCAATTTCCTAATTCTCACATTTCCAAATTCTGAAAGACCCAAATTCTCATATTTCCAAATACTCACGTTTCCAAATTCTCAAATTCCCAAAATATAAAATTTTCTAATTCTCAAAATTTCCAAATTCACAATCTTTCAAATCGCAAAATTTCAAAATTTTCCAACATTCAAATCTTCAAGTTCTAAAATTGAAAACATTACAAATAACCAAATTTCAAAATTTTCAAATGTCTGAATTACCCAAATGGTCAAATATTCAACTTCTATCTTTTCCGAATCCCGAAATTCCGAAATCTTCAGTTCGACGTTACAAAATCCTGAATTTGCATATTTCCGTGTTCCATGTTGATGAATATGAAATTTCATTGAAATCAGGTATCAATCGTCGGAATAATGAAGCCCTGTAATATATTATAGTTTCCTCAGGCGAACATTGTTGAATTAATTTGTACTGATTTTCATTGATATTCCGTCCTTAACTCCGATATCATTCCCTTCTGAATACTTCTGTCATAAAATATTCATTCACTGAATATTTTTAAAAAGATAAACAAACTTGACTGGAAAAATTGATTGTCAGTGGTTGAGAAACACTGCTGTACATAATAAAAACAAATTATAATACTTCATAAAAGTCAACTTCTATTTATTTCCGTTTCTTAATGTTATACCAAACTGGTGAAATATTATTAAAAAATAATCAAACACAAATATCTCGTAACAGTTCCATTTATAAATAATAAATTATTTATGAAGTGTCACATTGGAATAGAAATTATTTAATATTAATTTGTAAATACTAAACTAATAAATTTGTTATGTGCATATCTGTTACAATAGAGATTTGGGTCTAAGTAAATATTAAATCATACACAGAGCAATAATAGAACTTGTAGTTTGTTTGTGCAGGTTTACGCTGTTGAATTTCATTTCAAAGTTATAATTGTATTTGTTCTATCGACATTCACGTGGACAAGATGCATATCAATCGTTACATTTACACGGGTGAACATTTGTATTTTCGGTAAAAAAGATTTATTGGTTAATTATAAAAACTATCAAATTCCTTATATTCCCCTGTTATTAAAATTATTACAATATGATTTTTATTTTACTGCACTTTCTTTCTTCTTCATTTTACTCGCTTTGTTACAAATTCACTAATGTTATTAATTTTGATTTCTATTGAAAGTCGTTTTTATTCGCGATCAAAGATGAAGAATGATGTTTGTGTACATACGCTCTTTAAAGAAGAACAAATGCTCTTTAGAATTAATTCTAAACGTCATTTTTAAGGGTTTGTCCACCTAGCGGCAGAAAAGTGAACTACACTGAACTATGGCGTTCACATGACGTTTTCAAACTCACAACATTAGCTGTGACTGATAAATATATTATTGATTTCAAGAGAAATCGCATGTTTGAAGAGGAACATTTAATCCTGTATAAATGTTATTCGCTAAATAATAAAAAATACATGCTTTCTTCATTAGGTGCACTTCTATTACATTTCATACAAGATAACTAACGTTGTAAAATTATTTAACTCTTATGCAGACAATTTACTTATGTAATATGAACAATCACAGTCTATTGCAATACATCCACACATAATCTTGATATATAGTTCATTTCTGTGATGAGTTTCTAAAAAATTTTATCCTTTGAAAATTGATGCACCATATGCATGATTTAATGGATAAAATTAGGTATTCATTCGACACATTCTAATTAAACTTTCCGAACTGTTTAAAAAATCACCTACTGCATTATATATATAATTAAACGAATAAAAATTAAGTATTGACGCATCTCGACCAGATAAAAGTTAAGTATTCATTCGACACATTCTAATTAAAGGTTATAACTTTCCGAACTGTTTAAAAAACCACCTACTGCATTATTTGTATAGTTAAATGAATAAAAATTAGGTATTGACCCGTCTGAAGTTTAAAACTTCAGAACTCCCAGCACTGCTTGAACAATTATCGACTTTATTGCATACATAATTAAGCAAACAATTACGTATTCATTTGACCTATCTTAACCAGATAAGATTTAACACTCCAGAATATTCAGCACGGTTTAAAAACTTACTTTCTGATAAAAACTAGTTCATTTAACCCATCTTGATAAGATATAAAATTCCAGAACTGTCAATATTGCTTAAAAAATTATGTACATTTATCTATATCTATAGTTATCTGTATTATATACAGAATTAACCAATAAACAGTTAAGTGTCCTTTGTCTGGCTTTGCCCGAATTTAAGCAGTTAGAATTCATGGAAATTATAATGGTGCTAAAATTATGATAGTCAGAGGAACATTCGGAGAAAACTTGTAACAGAGGAGTTGAATTATTCGGTGTCTAGATGAAAATATCCACGAATTGGGCGGATGATCTTTTATTTCCGATTACGACAGCTAACGAAGTTCACAATCGGGCATACAGTTCCAATAAAGGATCAGAACGAAAGCTGACACAATTGTACAAAAGCGGAGTTATCCGACTTTTCCATTGTTAACGGAAACTATCGAGTCGCTTTCTAAAGGAGTGCAAAGAGCTCTCGAGAATTAACTTTCTGTACTTATGCAATGAAGTATTTTAATACACTGAAAGTAACGGCATTTAACCCATTATCCTGATTTACGGCAGAAAAGGACTCAGCTTACACAAACTGTTCCTGTTAGATGCAATGTCTGCGAACAAATTGCTGTTCTCTGATTTACGGTTTATTTCTGTAATAAAACATGTGGCTGTAAGGATTTAGATAATGAAATTTTATTATGTTGGCAGACTCGGAAAATTTAACACAAAAATAAATTCCTCGAATTTCCCAAATTCTTAAATTTCCAAATTTTAAATTTTCAAAATTCTCAAATTTCCTAATTTCTAATTTTCCAAATTCTCAAATTTCCTAATTTCTTATTTCCCAAATTTCCAATTTCTAATCCCCCAAAATCTCAATTCCCCAAATTCTCAAATTTTCCAATTTTTAATTTACTAAATACTCAAATTTCGAATTTCTAATGCCCCAAACTCTCAATTTCCCAAATTCTTAAATTTCCAAATTTTTAACTTACCAAATACTGAAATTTCCAATTTCTAATCCCCCAAACTCTCAATTTCCCAAATTTCTCATTCCCCAAACTCTCAATTTCCCAAATTCTCAAACTTCCAAATTTCTAATTTTGCAAATTCTCAAATTCCCAATTTCCAATCCCTCAAACTCTCAATTTCCCAAATTTCTCATTCCCCAATTTCACTTTATTTCTGTAATAAAACATGCAAGTGTAGCTAGTAAGAATTTAGATAATGAAATTGTAAAAAAAATTTCAAAAATTTGTATGAATTTTTATCTACATTATTATCTAAATATCTGCATTTTTATCTACATTATTATCTGCATATGTACATTTTTATCTACATATCATCTACACAAATACATTTTCATCTTTTTATCTACATATTATCTACAAATATAAAATTTCACCTTTTCATTTTTTTTTTTATTTTATAAAGAAATATATATGTCTTTTCTTTGGTACGTTTTAAATGTTTTTCAAACAAAATAACGAGAAAGAATAATAAAAATCATTCTTGTGTCAACTTGGTATCACTTCAGAAGTTTTTACAAGGTTCAAGAAGAAACGTAATTATTTACTATACAGGTTACGAAATGCACTTCATACATCTGCGAGTGTCTATTCATCGCATTGAGTAAAACTGTTTCCAACTTCGAAGGTGAACTTTTCAAGAGACACTTCTTCAGGATTTTAAAATCTTTTCATACGAAATCTCTTCACAACTTCACATTCGCACACAGCAACTAATTATTTGATATTCTACCTATAGCGTAATTAATCCCACGGTTTAATTACATACACCAATTAATCACAATTTTATGCAGTTTATTTTGAAGTTCGTTTCGCAACCTCGGTTAGTTTCGTCCCAAGTTAGTAATTAATCAATTTCCAGGAGCTTATAAACTATATTTAAACCGATTAAGGTTCTTATACTGGAGACTTATACTCCAAAAGTCTACTTCAAGCTTCTGCATAAAATTAACATGAGCGATGCAAACAAGGTAATGACCTGATACTACCTGAATGATGCAGTCACTCCAAACTTTAAATTCGAATTTTGATAGTTTCCTAGAGTAATACCTGGAGTTTTACAATTTTCATTGCAATTTTCCAAATTTTACCAAATTGCAATTTTCTACATCATCAAATTTCCATTTCTACAGTTTCTAAATTTCTAATCCATCCAATTCTTAAATTTAACAATTTCGAAATTATCTAATCACTAAATTCAATAATTAGCTAATATCTTATTCCGAAATTCAACATTTCAGAGTTCCAAATTCCCAAATTCCTACTTTCTCAAATGTAACAATTCAAAAATTCTAAATTTTTCAAAATCCTACTTTGCCAAATTTTGATACAGACACATAAATCTGTATTTTAACTTTAAACGAGATAATATTTAATATTAGTGAAAGTGAAAAACGTGAAAATTAAAAGTTGCTGACTTTTATATTGAATATTTATAAATATTGTCATAATAATTTTAATAATATCCGTTATGAGTTATAAATGATAGTAATGAATTATAATTATATCTTTTATTAGTACATATTAAGTACGTAATGAATGTTTGTTAGAAACAATGTTTAACTATGTAGCTACTTAACTCTATTACAAATGTTACGTTCTGTTTAACTGGAACAAATGCTATCGTAAACAACAATGTAAACTCATATGCAGTGGAAGTTATAGAAATTAATTTTCGCGAGGTCTCCACAGATATAGCAACTTTGCAGTAACCGAACATTATACCTAGGTCTTTGAATATTCAGAGTTGAATAATGTTAGATAAAATGCTGTATAGGTCATTGAAGTAACCGCCAGATATGTGCCATACCTTTAAATTTCCAAGATATTAAGACCTTACATTTTTAAATATTTATATTTTAAAATTTACAAATTTGAATTCCTAAATTTTGGTTTCCAGTTCTTGCGAAATTTCTGAATTTCAGAATTTCTGAATTTGTTGAATTTCTAAATTGATTTTTAGATTCCTAGATTTCTAGATTTTTAGATTTCTAGATTTTTAGATTTCTAGATTTCTAGATTTCCAAATTTCTAAATTCCTACATTGCATAATTATTATTTCCCTAATTTCCTAAATTCTCACCTTTCCAAATCCTCAATTATCAAATTTCTAAAATTTCCAAATCCTCAAGTATCAAACTTCTAAAATTTCCAAATTCTCAATTATCAAATTTCTAAAATTATCAAATCCTCAATTATCAAATTTCTCAAATTTCCAAATCCTCAATTATCAAATTTCTGAAATTTCCAAATTCTCAATTATAAAATTTCTAAAATTTCCAAATTCTCAATTATCAAATTTCTAAAATTATCAAATCCTCAATTATCAAATTTCTCAAATTTCCAAATCCTCAATTATCAAATTTCTAAAATTTCCAAATTCTCAATTATCAAATTTCTAAAATTATCAAACCCTCAACTATCAAATTTCTAAAATTTCCAAATTCTCAATTATCAAATTTCTAAAATTATCAAATCCTCAATTATCAAATTTCTAAAATTTCCAAATTCTCAATTATCAAATTTCTAAAATTATCAAACCCTCAACTATCAAATTTCTAAAATTTCCAAGTTCTCAGTTATCAAATTTCTAAAATTTCCAAATCCTCAGTTACCAAATTTCTAAAATTTCCAAATCCCAAAATATTCAAATTTCTAAAATTTCCAAATTCCAAAATATTCAAATTTACAAATTTTCAAATTTTCAAATATTCAAATTTCTAAAATTTCCAAATTCCAAAATATTCAAATTTACAAATTTACAAATTTTTAAATATTCGAATTTACAAATTTACAAATTTACAAATTTACAAATTTTCAAATATTCAAATTTCGACTTTCCCAGTTCCGCAAATTTCCTGACTCTCAAATTCCCAAAAATCCTCCAATTCCCTTATCCCTAACTTCCCCAAATTCCCCCATGTTCATATCAGAAAATCCCCCAAAACTCCCTAATTTCCAGCTCTCCAAACCCCTAACTGCCAAATCTCCAAATCCCAAATTATTACTCAACAATTTTATTACCATCACATTTACAATTTTATCAACGCAGTTATAAATCTCATCATCGCTATCATTAAAATCATCACACACCATATAAAAATTACCCCAAATCCATCATTATCATACAAATTACAATATCCATGGTTCATTTACTGCACCTGTTTACTCCAGAAGCTAAAGGGTTCATCTCTACTACTGTTCAAAGGTTTCCGCTTTTCTAACGTCTGTAGTTGGAAAAGCTCTCTTAAGTTTTCCAGTTTCAAAAATAAAACGAAAGCTATCTTCCTTTTACTCCCAACTGGCTACAACCGACTACCTTTTAAGATAAAAGTCATTATACCGAAACAACGGCGAACTTCAATCGACCTCATTTCTCCAACACAGGCGAACATCCAAACCGCTTCTAAAAAAACTCTCTTCCGGTACCATAACCTTTCGGTTACTTAGACATCACACACGTAACCCCTAATTGTATTAGTAAGTACATTAGTAAGTCACTATCTAAGTACTAAAAGTATTTCTATTTAAGTATTAATTCAGTGTTACTATTTAAGTATTAATTTAGTGTTACTATTTAAGTATCAATTTAATGTTACTATTTAAGTATTAATTCAGTATTACTATTTAAGTATTAATTTAGTATTACTCCTATTCAAGTATTAATTTCAACTGTTAAAGCGATAAGAAACGCGGAAGACTAAAACGAGCAAAGAAGAATTTCAGTCGATTTCGTCAAAGCAGGCGATTCATATTTTCCCGCCAATTATTGTCAGACGTTATTGGCCGGAAGCTGACGGAAACACGGAAGCAAGGATAGATGAAAACTCGGAAATGGTTCTTAATCCACGTTTGAATAGAGCCCGGGTTGAATTAATTGGTAGGGCTAATTACTCGAAGAACTTGCGGTGACGCTTGCATGACTTGTCGCGCGTTTTATGTACTATTATCGATAATTAAATACCCACCTGAACGAGTTTCCGGCTCCTTAATTCACCGATCGATTGGTTTTCATCGAGCCAGACATTTCTCTTTCGTCGTTTCATTATGTATACACGCCTGCTTCTACTTTTGTGGCTCTCCTGCTGACCAGCGCTCTGATCAATTAATTATTGTTCAGTGAAATCGGTGAATACACGTCTTGCTGTTTAATCGCATGCATGTTGTTCGAGAGCCGTGTGCAGTGGAACGAAGTCTCGATGGATTTCAATAGTTAAATAGCAAAATTTCGTACCGCTTTGATTACGCTGAATACGATTCGAAATACAAAGAGCTTTTTTAGTAATTAATTAATCGGCATGTTGGTAATTTCAGTTTACAATTCTGATGTACTACGTATACTGTTTGATTGGTATTAATAAATTAGTTGTTTGTGTGGAGTTTAACCTTACTCTGCCATAACTATGTGAAGTTTTATAGGTACCGATGACGAGTTGGTGGACCAAAGTAAAAGAAGCTCCCCAACACTTGCAATTACATTTCGGCAAATAAGAATAATGACAATAATAACTGCTGAATTCGCACTATTTCACTCACTTGAGAGACGTTTGCCGACTATCATTTGGAGATTTGGAAGATTTGGAATAAGGTGGTTCGAAGTTTTGAGAAGACATTTTGAAATTTGGAGCTTCAGTTTTAAAAATTTTGAATATTCGGAGATTTGGAATTTGGAAGATTGAAAGTTAAGAAGGTTGATCGAATTTAGAATGATCGAAATGTGCAAAGGTTAGGACTTTCAAAAATTGGAATGCAGTTGGGACATTGGAAAGTTGAAACTTTGGGTGATTCAAACTTTGGAAAGTGGGGACTTTGGAAGGTTAGAATTTTGCAAGGTTGGGACTTTTGAAGGTTGGAACATAGGGAAGGTTGGGACTTTGGAAAGTTGGAACAGTGGAAGGTTGGAACTTTGAAAGATTGAATCTTCGGATGATTCAAACTTTAGAAGATGAGTACTTTGGAAGGTTAAAACATTGCATGGTTGGGACTTTGGAAGGTTCGAACTTTGGAAGGTTGGATCCTTGGAAGGTTGGAACTATCAAAAGTTGGAACTTTAGAAGGTTAGAACTTTGGAAGGTTAAGACTTTGAAACGTTAGAACTTTGGAGCGTCAAAACATTGGCAGGATAAGACTTTGGAACATTAGAATTTTGGAAGGTTGAAACTTGAGAAAGATAAAATTTCAAAAGGTTGAAATTTTGGAAAATTATAACATTAGTAGTTAATAATTTTGGAAGGTTAAATCTTTGCATGATTTAAACTTTGGAAGGTTGCAATGTTGGAAGGTTGAAACACTGCAATGTTGGGACTTTGGACGATTAAAAATTTGTAAGGTTGGAACTTTGGAAGGTTCGAAATTTGTAAGGTTGGAACTTTGCAAGGTTAAGACTTTGAAACGTTAGAACTTTGAAAGGTTAAAACTTTGGAACGTTAGAACTTTGGAATGTAGGAACTTTGGAAGGTTGGAACTTGAGAAAGATAAAATTTTGGAAGGTCGAAAGTTTGCAACATTATAACATTAGAAGTTAATAACCTTGGAAGGTTAAATCTTTCGATGATTTAAACTTTGGAAGGTTAAAATATTGCAATGTTGGGACTTTGGAACGTTAGAACTTCGGAACGTTGGAACTTGAGAAGGATATTAATTGATGTGATCGTTCGAGTAAATACTACAGTCGAAAATACGTGTGAGGCGTCTATTTTTCTACTCTGACAAATTGGAGCTCTTCTAAACACGTCACCATCACGCGCCAACTCGTGGGTTGACGTTATATTGGGTCTATTAAACTATTCGAGAAGTTATGTTTAGAATATCAGAGAGAAGAAAATTGAGAGTAAATTGCAATCTATGCAGAAAATATTTTAATACAAGGTTAATACTCAGTTTGAGTTTTCATGGTTCGAAAAATTCTGGAAACGAGTTGTGATAGTATATAACCTTGTTTCTAATATTTCCAGGTGAATGTGTGAGTATTATTGAAATATACTATTTTAGGAACTATATTATATAATTAGTACTGAAATATAGTCTTTAGAGTTGAAAAAATAATAGTTTAGTCAAGTTTTGCTATTAAGTAAACTGCTGTGTTCCTTGAACTTGTAATAGTCCGCCATTTTATAGTTCATGGTGCAGTTAGGGACTGTAGACGGCGCCACAGAGTTGCTAAATATGGCACATTAGAATCGCGTTGTACTGAAAGATTCCATCAAAATCAACTACGTCCAATTGACCCAATATGACACGGAAAAATTAAACAAAATGTCCATTTTAATCACTCATCACCATCTGTTTAATCTGTTCAATTATATCCTATAAAAGTGCTTAATGCTTTATTCAAAATTGGTGTACTATAAATTCATTTTCATTCATTCTTATTGTTTATTTATTTAAATGTACTTGTTTATATACGTATATATGTAGACAAATACAGATCGATGTATTTTCTTAATAATTTAATAATAATTTTACTATTGTTTAGTAACTCATATGTATACTGTTATATAACTTGTATAACGATATAAAAATTTTAAATATGGTTACAAGTATTTTCAGATGCATAAGACAGAATAGTCAGATTATTAAAGCCATAAACATAACTTTGCTTTTCAGCCAATGAGATGTACAAGGTAAAGGCATTGATAAATAACATTGTACAAGATAATTACTAGAAAGGAATTAATTGCGGATTACTGCATTTCAAAATTCCTCACGCGTTGCTACTAGCTTTTCCAGAGAATTGGATTACGTACAGATAATAGTGTGTGTTCTGTAACAAGGAACCGAGCTTTTGAATCAGTTGTACTCATATTGCGAATAATTAGTCACTAACAACAACATAGGGATATTTTAATTTCGAAACATCGATGCATTTGTACTTTAAAATGTCAGACAATGGGTCCGATAAGCAATTTACATATAAATACCTCCAAATTTGAATTAATAGCCAATGGATGTTTATACAAGTATTTATTTTTGTATAAAACATGCAATATGTTAATTAGATTAATATAAGTGATATCAGTAATATGTTACATATGAATGTACCTAATGTAATCAATATGTTACATACTCATGTCGTTACATATTTTACATATTGACGTGATTGCATATTTTACGTAATTTTACGTAACTGCAAGTAACATTTAATTGGAGTAATTAATTATATTCTACGTAATTTACATATGTTTAATATAACTACATATCTTTTGTCACATGCAAATAGTCCATACAAATTTTATGGTTAAAAAATTCAAAGAGTACATTTTTTATTTTGCAATCTTCGTATAATTGTAATTTACATATTCATATTTAGCAACACATAGAAGAATATGTGGCTCCTCCTTAGTTACTGGATGACATTGTTTGAGTAATTAAATGCTCCGTTAATTAACGTTCCGGAAATCAAATATTCCATTAATCGATGTTCTGATAATGGATCGTTCCCTTAATCAGTGTTGATAATGGTGGTCTCTTTGAAAGTTTCATTCTGACTGATTTAATTAATTATTTAATTACATCGATAAATTTGTATCGTTTTAATTAACTTAAAGTTCTTACATGGATTTCTCGAAACAATAAAATTCAAATATTTATGTTTCCACCCATTTCAAAAGCTTCTATCAATTTTAACGAGCATTCTACAGGAAGTACTTTTTATTATGTTAAAATTATACATAAATTAATTAAATTTCATTTTTCCTGCATGTTTTATAGTTATGACATGGAAGAATAACGGCCGCAAGAACAATTGTGATTGAATAATTAAAAACTTTTCGTTATGAAATTAAAATTAAAATTAGCGACAAGAACGATGGTAATTCAATTAATTTCAACTGCTTCCGAAAAATATTGAAATGACAGGGTGAATGAAATAAATGGATAATTTTCTTATCTAGTGAATTTAATAATCAGCATCAATCTTTTAAATGCAGATCAAATTTCTCTTCCAGAAATAAATGGACTTATCTTCTTTTTATTGCTACTACGATCATTTTCCTATCTGATCAATTAATAAATAATTGTAATTATACTGCATTACAAGTTTCTCCTAAATTAATATTTGTCGTTGTTTATACAAAATAAAATTATGTATTCCATTTATTTTTTTATTGATATTACAAAAATTTTAGTATCAGATCAGCTAAATAAATAATTGTTATTACATCACAATATAAGTTTCTCTAATATTTGTCGTTATTTATACAATTCCTTTCCCAGAAATAAAATTATGGACTTCACTTATTTTTTTTCGTTACTATTACAAAGATTTTCAAACATAATTGCAATTACGTAACAATACAAGTTTCTCCAAAAACAATATTTGTCTATACAATTAAATACAATAAAAATAACGGCTCTAAAAATGAACATGACACTCGTTAAAAAAATTTGACACGGCACAGATAACAGGAGCCATCTTGGACTAAACTTGTCTCATGTTTTAATCGCGCACCTGACCCTCCTTCTTTACAAACAAATTATACTGCTAATATCATTAGTTAACGAGACACGATGATGCATTGCGTCACTTCTCTTTAACACCTCAGTTTTCAAGTTGTTTCAGATGAACGTTGATGTTTGCAATATATCTAAAGTGAGCTACTAGTAACAGGAACACAGTTCTTAAAGAAACAAAATTTGCACGTCATTAAAGCTATATGCAAAAATATAACAGTAATTGTATAAAAATTTTCAAATAATTATACTTATAAAAAGTGTGTATTAAAGCTTCTTAAAAATGCAATAATATTACAAATTTATATAATATCGTACTTTTACAATTTTATGTACACTTTCGTACAAAATTAAAAGCTGTCTTTTAGAAAAAATATCGTTAATATATGCAATATACATAAGAGATTGTTCATGTAACTTCGTCGAAAAGTGTATTTTGTAGGTTATAATTTAAAGAATAACCGTTCATACTATTTTATTAAAAAATGTTTTTACACCATAAAACAGATAAGAAAAATAAACGCTGTTTTTAAAAATTCTAGAAACTCAAACACTCGTACATTTTTCATTCTCTTTTCCCTTTGATATAAAAATTGGAACAAATAATTCTTGGAAACAATTCTTGGTATATTTCTAAGAAGCAACGATAACAAAAACTACCAACAATACATCAAAATGAAATAACAATTGTAGACCCGAGATATTGTAATACTTAGGTGAACAAAGGTGACCATCTTGGTCACCTAAAGAAAAGGTTAATCGACGTCCATTGTTAGCAGTTCGAGCGAAAAAATTCCGACTCAAAGTTCAGGGAATGCTTATGTTTCCCGATGGAAATGCACCTCCGATTTGAAGTCGGATTAATTAACCGTGATAGTACGGCTTGGAAAGGTCGAGCTAAGCTACTCGTAGTTCATCAACAAAATTCAAGTGGGACTCGAACGATTCGATATTATCGAGTGGCTGCAGACCCGTGTAATTAACAGAAGTTACGATAACGAAGGGCAGATTCTCTGATAAGCAGAAAAGTTGTACAATTATGAAATTGTTGTGCAATTATGCCTGAACAAATCGGTGAAGGCTTCGTTATTTTAATTGTGCTGCATTAACACGCTTTCGTTTCCGTGCCATCAGGTGAGATGGTTGCAACAGCAAGGAAAATTGTCAAATGCAAAGCGGTTTTAAAATTGCATTAGTTCATATTAAGAAATTTGTTAATGAATTTTTATTTTTTCTCCTTAGAATCTTCATATGTGGTAATATAAGAAATATATACAATTTGAATGTTTTATGTACAATTTGAGTATATTATGTTTAATTTGAGTATATTGTGTACAATCTGAGCATGTTATGCACAATTTGAATGTATTGTTTTACAACTTGAATGTATAATATACAATTTGAATATATCGTGTAGAATTCCAATTATAACCAAAGACAAAGCAAGGGGTCAAAGGATTAAAAACAAATATTGGTGCAAGATATTGTTTCTCTATGTACATCAAAATATATTCCCTTTCTTTGCTTATTTCTGGTGTAAAAAATATTAAATAATATTTCCTGAACCCTGAAGACTCGATATGACCTTGTCCTCCAGCAAAGTTGAAATTAAACACAAAATCGTACTATAATTAAAAATGCATCCGTAATCAATGACAAAACCTTGAAGTCAAAAAATATTTCTAGAACCGTGTCCTTTAATATCTTACAGATTGCATATAGAGTATATCAATTTCATTTGTAAAATATCCCTCTTGAAATGTTAAAGGATAAAACGTGTTAAATGCGTAGAAGGCAGCCATTTTACGAACAAACATGGCGGTGTAATCCGCGACGAATTCATACGCGTCATATTACCAAAGAATAACAAACGGGATTCAGCAATTTTCGTTTAAATGTAATTACACAAACTGTTGAAAGGTACACAGAGCGAGAGTACATTCAGGAGGCAGAAAATCAATAGACGATCTTAAACTCGGGGCTAAACGCTTTCCTCATGCGATGTAGAAAGCTTAAGAGTTTAAAGAAAATTTATGCACGCAATATTTCTGCCAAACAACGAGAGTAAACAAAAGATTCGAATGTACCGAACGAGATGCAACGATACAGATAAATTACAATATTTATATGTAGATCGCGAATATTTTTGTAGAAAAATAAGGTCTCCGTATGATTATCGGGCATTACTTTTATTCACGCAGTTTGCATATTTTATACATTCGCGGCAATTTATTTCGCTGTTTTATTACGCAGAGTATAGTTTACATATTTTTTGCACGCTTCGTATAGATGCATAAACATACGTAGTTTGTGAACATTAAATGACATTAACTGCAGACTAACAAATGAAGTAGAAATTACATTGCCCAAGGATATTCGGCGGAAATGATACAGATACTTTTGCAATATTATAATACTGTTTGCAGTTTTATTATAATGTTCCAAGTAGTATCTCATGAGTACAATTTTCTTTCGAATTTCTTTGACAAGTTTTTCTTTTAATTTCGATCAAAGATATTTCCTAGTTTTCACTTATTTACTGATCTCTACCATTTTCTATCAGTTTTATATTTTACAAGAAATTATAGTTTTATAAGAGATGATAATTTTATGTATTTTCCAAGAAATGTTGTTTTATACATTTTACAAAAAATAATAATTTTATATATATTTTCCAAGATGCAATAATTTTATATATTTTGCAAGAAACGTTGTTCTATACATTTTCCAAAAAATAATAATTTTATATATTTTCTCCGGAGTAACAAATCTTATGTATTTTCCAAGAAGTACTAATTTTATATATTTTCCAAGAAATTGTAATTTTATATATTTTGCAAGAAACGTTGTTTTATAAATTAAAGAAAAAATAATTTTATGCATTTTCCAAAAAACAACAATTATATATTTTTTCCCAGGAATAAGAAATATATACTTTCCAAAAAATAATAATATATTTTAGAAGAAATAATGATGTGCAATGTCCACCTTATTTTCTGCCCCAGATCCAGTTTCCTATGCGCGTACCTTCTCTCCGATTTTCGTAGAATTATTTTATGATGTACTTTATAATACGGTATATAAGTACATGTATATATCCCTATAGAATATCGTTTGTCCCAAGGGTTCGGATTTGGCATTTTCTACCTCTTTCGTACATGTAATTTCGAAATTCATCGTGTCTCTGCTCGAGGCTCTGTGGTTGAACATCTTTTACGGGCTGACGGCTGGTATTCCTTTCTGGGTCTTTCTCTCAAACCGCTTCGAACCGAATGTGGTTTTTCGTGTTCTCGTATAGAAAGGGACGCGGTTTCGTATTGATGTCTGACAGCATCTTGATTTACCATGAATTCGTTTCATTTTGCAGATCAATTTTCAGTATCCATTACTTGTCTCGTGTGGTCGTTCTCATCTACGGATTTGATTATACGCTACGTATTTTTATTACAGCAGAAACAAGTAAACTTTCGCAAGAAGACTAATTAAGTCGCAACTTCAGCGATTGTTTAATGAAACTGTAGTGAAAATAATGCATTTGTTAATAAATTCTGTTATTGCTTGAAACGAAATACGTTGTTATTTGTAAAATGAAGTGACATTCTCCTTCGAGTTTAATGAGCTTTCGTATACCAACAGGTTATGTTACCTTCCATTTTGTAACTCTGCTCTTTCAGATCTTTCGCTACCCGTTGTGACGGTATACCTTTGAGAACTTTTACCGTTATTAAAATGTGTAATGAAATTATTAACATTGTTTTCTTGATGTTGTATTATATTTCCCAAGAAATGTTTTATACATTTTCCAAGAAGTCTGCAGTGTCCACTTTACTTTCTGACAAATATTTATTTTGATGTAACAATACAAAAATTGTTTCACCTGGATCTTTCTAAATATACTGAAATATAGTTGAAATACCAAACTCTTGAACATATAAGTGGTAATATGTCATACATCGTATATCACATCAATATGTCATAATAATGTCAGCAATTGACCCAGTAAGTCAATTTTAATCAGAAGAATGTTTAAAATGTCTTCTAAAATGAATTGTTTACAATCCAAATGTAAGGAGACAGCAAATACATGTATGTCACATCGATATGTTATACTAAAATTCATTAAAATGAGACAAGATATCTTGTCAACATTCCTACATATTGAATATGGTTCTCACCAATAAATTTCATCAGATTGTCAGCAACAATTATTTGTTTACATCACTCATATGCTACAAATGATGTATCTTTTCACTCTAATAATAGCTATTTAAGTGGAGCATCTAACATTTTCACGATTAAATAAATATGAGCTTGAAATGACATTCGCAGTAGCATTGAAATGAATTTTCAGTCGAACCTAAATGCTGCCTTTCAACAATTATGGTTTTCTTTAAAGTGAAAATAAAACGTATGTGGTACATATGGCTATATGGAACATCGACATCAATACAGTCAATAGATGTCAACCAACGGATGAATAGATTTCTAGGGATTTTGATTGGGAATTTTCTTGCATAGGTACTCTTGTGCAGCTCGAATGTCGTTATAAAACGTTCTTTTCAATGGAATTTTCTGTCTTTGAAAGCAGAAGTATTCATAGAGGACCAAATTAAATATGGAAAATGCTGCATATTTTTGGCGTATTTTGGCATAGCCAACATTTATAAAAAATATGCGCACAAAATGACCAACATGTCTTTGAAATAATAAAAAAATTCTTTGCCTAAAAATTATCGAAAACATTTCTCATAATTGCAATTTTTTACCTCCTCAAAATTTTACACTTTGCAAAACTTTCCTGTGACTACATTTTTTAAACACAAAACATATATTTGTTATTTTTTTGTTTATGTAATTTGTGAGAAAATGCATTATTAATCAAAATAAATTTTTTTATAAAATTGAAGAAGTCATGCAACAATTTTTTCTGTCACAAGCATGCAACATTGAAAATGTTTGAAATAATTAGCTGCTAATTATATTAATTACAGATTGTACTTACTGTAGAGCTTGATTTTTCCATCGGTTTCACCTAACGAGTTAGTTGCCACACATCTGAAGGATCCAAAATCTTGAGGCCGCACAGACTTTATGGTGAGCCTCATAGTAATTTCGTATCCGTTTGGTATTGTCTCTACTTCATAGTTGTTATCTGTGCAACAGAAATACCAATACAATGTATTACAATTTCCTTTCCTATCTCTTTGCAGTATTTATTAGTTCCTTATCTATCTGTTCATTTACCGAATATTTGACTTATCAATTTATAAACACGTTCCAAAAATGAAATCGGACAATTAAACAATGACAATCATATAGCTATTTAATTATAAACAGTTACGTTCTAATTTAATAATCAATGATACTGTAATATGTGAGCGATATTGTTACGATATTATGCTCATTAATTTATTATATAATAATTAATTTTTAAGAGCAAATATCGGCATCATAACGCAATAACGGTCGGTTTCAAATAACAAGAAGTCTGTTGATGGTAAGCCAACTATTTATGTGCGGGGTCGCTTAGGCGTTATGAAATTGCGCAAAGTGGATACACCAGCGGCCATGTTATTCGTGAGAATATCATTTTCGCTGCAGAGCAGGTGTCGTATACGTTGGACGTCCATGGTGTTTATTCGCAGCTATAATACTGACAATGCGGAACAGCAGACATTGAACTTATTTGCACCATAGACTTATCAAGACACGTTTCGCGCTGAACGCTCGGAATAATTTTGCTGTGCTGCGCCGTTCTTTCCTTTATTTGTATACTAGATTCGTCGGACACAGTATCCCGATCTTTGGTCCATATATTTCGTTGTAAAAACATGCAACGTAAAGGCAACACGCGTTACTTTAGTCAGTTACCACCTTTTAAAACATGCATGCAATTTGGTGGATGTTTAAGTTCGCACACATGTGAACGGCGCACCGGTTCACATATGAACCGGTCTTTTTTGACAGACTTTCCTACGATAAATAATTTGATTAAATACTTGAGTACGAAAAGTGTTTCGTTAAATTATACAAATATTTGACAAAGTTGCAAAATCGAAAAAAGCGTTTTAAAGTATTGTTATCGACTTTTAATTAAATCGTTGTTTCACGGAAATTGTTTAATGGACCCATATTTCGTTCGATATTACTGCGTGTCGATTCTATAAATACTGGTCAGTTTTTCACGAGGTTGCATGGATGATCCACTACCTTTAATTAAACATTTCGTTTCAATCGATCTCTGTCGGAAATTGCGCTCCATTTTTCATGAAAAACGGAGTCATACGTGTCTTTGCATGAACGAACTTGTATCGGGAATAAAATAACTGATAATATTTGCCTTTCGCACACTGATACCGCGTACTATAACTCAGCTGACTGCGTGTTCTACGTTTTTGCAATTTTCATGGAAACCAAGTTATTGTGGCAACTCTATTGTCACAAATTTTGCATTTTTTAGCTAATTATCTTTATTACACGGAAGAAATTAAAAATTCTGCTTCATGCATAGTTTTGATCCCGGTCAGCAATAATTCGGGCATATACATTTATATGAGAATCAGACTGCAAGAATTTGCAAAAGTAGGGTAAATAGAAATAATTTTATAATTCCTAAAATTAGCAATGTTAATTAATAAGAGTTTTATACAAAAAGAACATATCTTTAATTATACAGGTTTTAAAAAAAGTCATATGAAATGTTTCATCAATTAAATTATGACAGGAATTATCATATGAAGTATTTGAATTTGTGTAACAATAAAAATGGTGTAATTTCGAATATTTATAATTTTTGAAGAGTACAGTCCTTAAAATAATTTATACTGTATTTATAAATTTATTTACAAACGTACATAAAAAATTCTTGCACATAATATTGAGCATAAATTGCAAAAATAGTATTATGGAGCATAAAAAGAAATTTAAATACTGTGCAATATAATAAATATATTGTTCATAATGAAATATTTGAATAATCCATTAAGGTTTCCATACCGCATTGTAGCCACCGACAAATTTAATATTTCAACGAAATTTCTTTAGAATCGCGAAGGGCGTAAAACAGTTTTGTACCTTTTCACGCTATTTTTTCATTTTTACGCTTTCATTCGCGTCTTTCTTGTCGTTTGTTTCATTCAACTTAATCTGTAAGTTTAACGAGTTTCTGTCACGCCACGAGCAACTTTCTCGCGCTTAGAAGCGGTCGACGTATCAATTAATGCAGAAATAAATGTTTTTTCGTACCTCGCGGTAATTACGCCCTGTAATAATTCGTGGACGAAAAGAGAAATGCGCGCCACGGTGTCACTGGAGTATTATACGTTTCATCGAAACCGTGTTATCAATTAACGAAGTTAGGGTGCAACGCCTCCCTTAACCTTTTGCACGTACTCTTCTTAACTCACCCTTCAACAACTGTTACGAAGAGTCTCAGCCACGTTTAATGCGAAACAATGATATTAGAGCGAAACAATGGTATCGAGGGAAACTACATTAGCATTACTAGAACGTGAACTTCGTATTTTGCGTGAATGTTGCAGGATTGGAAGACTGAATATTGAATTTTGCTGTCCTTAATTTTTCCATTTATTTTAGCAGACGTTTCGATTGAAGATTAACCCTTGTATTTTCCTCTTCATGGCTGAGGTTTGACAATCTTTGTATTTATTGCTGTTAAATAGGAGGGCAATAACTGAGGCCGATTATATGTTCGAGCGCGTCTTCAAAAAAACACGAACAAACAAAGGAAACATCTGCGAGTGAAAGAGAACGAATGTGAAAGAGCGTTGTCAACGGTGCGAAAGTCAAAGCAAAGTGAGTTTTTGAAAAAGAGCGATTGCACAGCGAAACGGCGATATTGCAATTTTTGACATTTTTGTACGATATTAGAATATGGTTATTTGTTATACTCCAACGATTCATTTTCTACTGTCCCGTTCCTACAAATATTTATTTCACATGTCTGTATTTGTATTTATTTCTGTTAAATATTTATTTCACAACACATGTCTGTATTTATTTCCACTAAAAATTTGTTTAACACGCTTCAGTGTTCATGTTTCTGTTAAAAATTTGACAACACATTTCTGTATTTGTCTGTTAACAAATTTTTTGATAATACATTGCTGTCTTTATTTTTATTTCTGTATTTTTATTTGTTTCTGCTAATTTGTTAATTTGTATTTGTATTTTTATTTTCCCTTCAAAGATGGCTGATGTTCGACATTTCTGTATTTGTATTTATTTCTATCAAATTTATATTCTTTTGCTAAGTTCTGAAATTTTTGAAAATAATGCTTTAATTTCTATTCGATATGCAGAATTTATTTCGCTGATTCTTTAATTTCTTCTAGAAGTTGAAGAAATTAGAGAACTGACTTGATTTCTTTACTTGCATCATAGTTGAAATGAATCTTAATTCTAAGTTTTAATGGCGCTGGTGTTCGACAAGTGGCGCCACTCTTTGGTTATTTACGAAACTTTTCCTCGTAATTCGTTCACTAAACTTTTCTTATGCTGTATAGCTAATTCTACAAATTAAATGACCTATATTTTAACATCTAATCAATAGATCATTATGAAAGGCATTCTGAAATTGCAAATGGCGAACAATGTCGTCTAAAATTTTTGGTATCTTTACATATTGATATTCATTGTACGTATGTAGATTGATATTAATATTCATTGTATTGTTACATTTAACGTCAACATTGTATTGTTATATTTTTCCTGAATGAAATATATAGTAATTCAGAAATTATAAATCAACTCGAAAATACAAACTTCTGAAACTTCCACTTATAATGTACCATTGAATAGAAGTTTCTTCTGGATTTGATTTTAAGGAAAGAAGATAAATATATACGTTGTTTTTAGATAAAATGTACATACCATTAGCAATTGTCTCATTCGTAGGTCTTGTCCAATAAGTAATCGGTCTGGGATGAGCTTCGCTTCGACATTCCAAAGTAAGTCTTTGATCCTCATAAGCTCCAACCAGTTGGTTCTCAATCCAGACCATTGGTTGAACTGTAAAAGACCATTTGTTGCTCTCATAACTAAGAAAATTCTCCAAATGACCGATTAATTTTAAGAAATAACCATTGAAAACTATAAACAATCTGCTTCCTAATAACTGAAATGAGTTTCATTCACTTGGAAAATTTAATAAACCACAAAAATGGCGTCATTAGCGCTTCTGAAAATGAATATAAATGACTTTCGCAATGTTTTTACTTTCTATTTTACTCTTAGATACGTGTTAAGAAAATAAGTTGAGCAAAAAGCGTATGGCTTCCGATCTCGTTGGGCAAAAAATTTGTATGTAATTTCAAACTTAAATTAATATGGGTATAGCACGTTAGATATAAAAATGTCTGAATACATTTATACATATTTTCTTATTTATTATATTTTTATTTTCTTGAAATATCCTACATTATTTTCAACAGAACCACATATTTTATTATTATGAACATATTTTTATTGTTATGACAATGACAAAATTTCATTATTGTGAAAATATTTATATCGTTACAACAATATTTTTATTGCTATAACAATATTTTTATCATAATGACAATATTTCTTTTTTGTTATTATAGCAAACTTTCGATCATTATGGCAATATTTATACTATTGATATTTTATTATTGTGACAATCTTCACTGTGACAATATCCCCTTCTTGTCATTATAACAATATTTTTATAATAACAATAATATTTTTACCATTACAAAAATAATTTTTATCATCGCGACAATATTGTTATTGCTATAATCACAGTCGTCGTGATTGATCACTAAAACTGTCGATGCAAGGAAATTATGTAGCCATTAACTAGACAAAAAAATGTAATAGCTATTTCGCACGAAGGAATTCGCTGTAGAGCACCGTTGAATGGAATTCTCTCGCGAAATCTGAATTTTAAATCTGCAATTTCTATTTTAATCAATCAGTAACAAAGTCGACAGGTCGGTTCGTGACAGCGCAGCTTCGCCGGCGGCAGAAAATATTTAAGGTGTTACTTCAGAACCGCAAACAATGGTCCCTTGCAACCGTCATTCACGAACCCCCAAGTGGGGTTATTATCGTCCGCTTTCACGAAAAATCCACTGTTACGTTGCCGAGATCTTAAATTGCATTTTTGAACACCTTCTGCATAATGCGACCTTATCACCTTTAGTCAATTTCTGCTCATAAATTATAATCTCTGATGATAACTTCTTGAATCATAAATCTTTACATGCTGACAGAGATCTTTAGGAATGTTAAATAATACGTCGACGAACATACTGTATGTTTCATAACCTACAAATTTTTCGTAAAGTCTCATAAGTACGCTATAAAACTCTCATAACATAGGAAACTAGTTCAAAACTTTTTAAAGAACTCAAAGTGCTTTAGAAATATAAATTCATAAATTCTTAGCCATAGTTTACAGATGTCAACGCACCATCGATATCTTGACAGGTATATTGGGTCTATTAGAGTATTCGAGAAATTATGTTTAGAATATCAGAGAGAAGAAAATTGAGAGTAAGTTGCAATCTATACAGAAAATATTTTAATACAAAGTTAAAACTCAGTTTTAGTTTTCATGGTTAGAAAAATTCTGGAAACGAGTTTTGATAGTATATAACCTTGTTTCTAATATTTCCAGGTGAATGTGTGAGTATTATTGAAATATACTATTTTAGGAACTATATTATATAATTAGTACTGAAATATAGTCTTCAGTGTTGAAAAAATAATATTTTAGTCAAGTTTTGCTATTAAGTAAACTGCTGCGTTCCTTGAACTTGTAATAGTCCGCCATTTTATAGTTCATGGTGCAGTTAGGGACTGTAGATGGCGCCACAGAGTTGTTAAATATGGCGCATTAGAATCGCGTTGTACTTAAAGATTCCATCAAAATCAACTACGTCCAATAGACCCAATACGACACGGAAAAATTAAACAAAGTGTCTAATTGGTGTGCTGACCGCTCGAGTCAACGTTACCGCCAAAAATACGTGTGTAGCGTCCATTTTTTATTCCGACCAATCTCTTCTAAACACGTCCTCACGCGCCAACTCATGGGTTGACATCGGTACATATTTCAAACTTTCGACACGATAATTTTAACTTTGCAATTTTGTATATTTTTCAGTAATTTCTTTCGTTAGCGAAAATTTCTGTAAATTATCGTACTTGTATCGTAAGTGATATTCGTTTATTTAGTGAACAAAATGTTTTGTTATTTTTGATTGTATAATATATGGAACAGCAATGGCGGCGATGTGTGGCACGCGTGCCAGAGATGGCGCGTACGAAAATTTAGCTGGCACGTCAACAATTTACGGATTATTCGCGCACGCTCATAAATTAGTCGAATATTTTCTTCCAATTGTTACAGTATCTCCGAATAATACTTTCGTTACAATATGTTCGAATAAAACTTGCTCCAAATAGAAGTTAAACAAGCATAATTTTTTGCCGCGCAATTTAAATTAACATGTCTCAAAAAATTAACATGTTTCAAGAATGAAATGTTCTTCTGTGAAACGTTCTAAATTAACAAAGATTGATAAACTTTATGGAAATAAATAAAAATTACAGTAAAAAATTTACAGTTTATTGGCTAAAGCGATGTGTTAATTCTTCTATTTTGTTGTTCCCCTTTTTTTTAATTCAACCACTGCTTCAAAATTTCATATTTAATTCTACTGATATGTTTGATGAACTTTATAAATTATAGCTCACAAATATTATTAACTTATTTTTATTATTTTCATTATTTTGAGCAAATATTGAAGGTGAAAAACTATTTCACGAAAACATTGAAAGCGATAAAACATTTCACGAAAACTGAAGAGACATTCGAATAAAATACCGAAACTGAAGATTTGAAGAAAATATTGAAAGCAAAGAAATGGAACCAAACAAAATCTGTCCTCTTTATCTGAAATTTTGAAGTAGATGCACTTCTCGATTCACTAAAGAAAAAGTAAACAGTAAGTGAAAGAGGAATAAAACGAATACTCGGTATACCAGGGTTCAACATAACGTGATATTGCACCGAAAATTTGGAACATAACCTGTGCTTACGTTCATATTGAACAGAGGAATCCCTCCACGAGTACAAATGAAACCGTCCGGATGTGTATGAGATCTGTCGATATTGTTTTTAGACCACGTTCGAGTTAAAATGGAGTACGAGTGGTAGAGACAACCGCTTACGTAAAATGGAGCACACCGGTCCTGTAATAATTCAGCGCTATGCTGATTTTGGACATACCATCATAACACGGAGCTTATTTCGTACATTGAATTTCGAAGAACATGATCGCGCTTTTGTCAATTCAAAAATAGGATGAACAAATATATAATAAAGATACGAAGGTGGAGAAATAAAAATGGAGAACAGAAAAATAATCGATGTTAGTTACTTAGTTACTAATATTAGTGTTTTGAGAATTTGGGTATTTAGAAATTCTGGTGCTTTGCTAATTTGGTTATTTAAGAATTTTAGTGTTTTGAGAATTTGGGTTTTAGAAATTTTTGTGTTTTACGAATTTGGTTATTTAGGAATTTTAGTGTTTTGAGAATTTGGGTTTTAGAAATTTTGGCGCTTTGCTAATTTGGTTATTTAGGAATTTTAGTGTTTTGAGAATTTGGGTTTCAGAAATTTTTGTGTTTTACGAATTTGGTTATTTAGGAATTTTAGTGTCTTGAGAATTTGGGTTTTAGAAATTTTTGTGTTTTACGAATTTGGTTATTTAGGAATTTTAGTGTTTTGAGAATTTGGGTTTTAGAAATTTTGGCGCTTTGCTAATTTGGTTATTTAGGAATTTTAGTGTTTTGAGAATTTGGGTTTCAGAAATTTTTGTGTTTTGAGAATTTGGTTATTTAGGAATTTTAGTGTTTTGAGAATTTGGGTTTTAGAAATTTTGGCGCTTTGCTAATTTGGTTATTTAGGAATTTTAGTGTCTTGAGAATTTTGGGTTTTAGAAATTTTTGTGTTTTACGAATTTGGTTATTTAGGAATATTAGTGTTTTGAGAATTTGGATATTTAGAAATTCTGGTGTTTTACGAATTTGGTTATTTAGGAATTTTAGTGGTTTGTGAATTTGGTTATTTATAAATTTTGGTGTTTTGCTAATTTGGTTATTTAGAAATTTTAGTGTTTTGAAAATTTGGGTTTTAGAAATTTTGGTGTTTCGCAAATTTGGTTATTTATGAATTCAGGTGTTTTGAGAATTTAAATATTTAGAAGTATTAATGCTTTAAGAATTTTATTATTTGGAAGTATTTCTTAAGAATTTGATTATTTATGAATTTTGGTATTTAAAGTTTGGTAATTTAAGAATTTTTATATTTCGAGAATTACCTAAGAATTTGCAAATGCTTTCGAATGCAAATTTTAGAGATTCGAAGATTTTACAATTTCAGATTAGAGAAACTTGGAAATTTTAATATAGAGAAATTTGTTGGGAATTAGTAAATTTAGAAATTCCAGAATATTTAGAAATTTAGGAAGTATAAAATTCGAGAAGCTCAAAAAGCAAATTCGTGAATTTGAAAGGTAAAATATTTAAGAACATATAAATTTATAAATTTGTAAATTGTAATAATTAAGAATTTCAAAATTGTAACAATTAAGAATTTGAAAATATATGAATTTGCGAATTGAAAATTTAAAAAACTAATAAAACAAGATAAGACAACAATAAACAAGGACAGAATCCCATAAGTACCATTTGGACCCAATAAATGCAATTTGAACAAATTATGCACGTCCCATAAGTTGTCAATCAGAAACAATACAAACATCGATCCACACGTCATCTTATCAGACGTTCACAGTACATTTCAAGTACTTACAATGAACGATGAGAACAATTCGTTTGCTGACCGCAGGTGGCACACCATTCGACGCTATACAAAGATAAGGTCCCATCTGAAGACGCGTGACTCGTATTATTTCCAGTTCCGGGCCCTGAGCCACTGTAAAAAAAAAGAACCATAGCAATTAAACAGATGCATGTGTACACAAAAGATGTTTCATTTGTTGATTGCGTTTAAAGCGACAAAAGAACTGTTTGAAAATAAATGAATGTTAAAAAATCAGTAGCACGGTTGATCAATTCGGAGGGTTGGTAGTAGTCGCTGAGAGCGCGGTGTGACGTTTAATCATGTGAAAACTCAAAGCACTGATTGAACAATTCCATTAATGCATATATTGAACTGTACAATGTTTTTGGTGATTGTAAAATATATATTTTATGACGGGTACTACGAGGAGTTTTATTTTAAAATGTTTTTATTTTATACGAGTTTTATTTTAAATTATTTTATTTTATGTGGTTAAATACAGGAAATGTATTTGTGGTATTGAATGTTTGGGGAATTAGGGATGTGGGGATTTAGGGAGATGGGAATGGGGATTTGAGGGTAGGAAATTTAAGGATTTGGAGATTTGGGGATTTGGGAAGATAGAGATATAGGGATTTGGAGATTTGGGATGATAGGGATGTAGAGATTTAGAGTTTAGAAAATTTGAGAATTAAGAGATTTGGAGATTTAAAAATTTGGAGACTTGGAGATTAAGAAATTTAGGGATTTGGGTACGAAATTTGGAGATTTGGAGATTTGGAGATTTGGAGATTTGGGGATTTAGGAAAATAGGAATATGAGGATTTGGGGGTTAGGAAATTTGGAAATTTGGAGATTTGGGGATTTGGTGAATTGGAGATTTGGGAATTTGGGAATTTGGGAATTAGGGAATATAGAGATTTGGAGATGTGGAGATTTGGGGATTTGGGAATATAGGGATATGGGAATTTAGGGATTAGGGAATTTGGAAAATTTGGGATTTGGAGATTTGGAAATTTGGTGATTTGAAGATTTAGAGATTTGGGGATTTGAGGTATAGAAAATTTAGGAGTTAAAAAATTTGTAAGTTGGAATTAAAGTCCCAAAATCCCAAAATCTCAAAATCCCAAAATTTCAAAATCCTAAAATCCTAAAATCCTAAAATCCTAAAAATCCAAAATCCCTAAATTCCAAAGTCCAAAAATCCCAAAATTCCAAAAATCCAAAAATTCAAAAATCCCAAAATCCAAAAATCCAAAAAATATTTTGCTAGCAATATAAATCATTCATCATAAAAGTCGTGGAAATATACCTTGATAATCCAACTAAAGATTAAACACGAATATAGAGACGCTATAAGGTAGCTGTTAGTCTCATTACAAGTAACCGAAGCACGTGAATCGTTGAAGTTTTGTTAGTTATTTACGTAATCAATTCCTATGTCTAGCAGCAATAACGTTGCACGTTTCCGAGGGCAGACGTTAAATACGATTATGCTCGCCACGGCTGTAATCTGCTGGAAAATATTCGAACCACGAGCAGTTAGAGTGTGATATAACCAGAACACGATTTCAGCTTTACAGAAAACTACGAAAAATGTATGCTAGGAATTTAATTGGATAGCGTAAAGAACGATGTAAGTCGTGTAATTGCGTTTTAAAGGAAAGCGCTACTAAATTTTTTGAAATTGTATAAATTGTAGAAGGCTGCAATAAAAAATAAAATATTTTAAAAAGAAATAATTATTTTTCTATTTTTTGAGGAGTGATATATGGAGATTGTAAGAATATTTTAGTATAATGTTTAGTAATATTTTATATATTCTAGGGAGGGCTTACAACTACTTATTTAATTGTGACTAATTAATTTTTTGAACACGTTTTATACATAGTCCCATTTTTTAATAATTTTGTAAATATTCTATCTATAATATAATTCTGTAAATAAACTATTTATAATGTAACTTTATAAATACTCTATACATAATATAATTTTATAAAAAATCTATTTATAACATAATTTTATAAGAAATGAATCTATAACATAATTTTGTAAGTAATCAATCTATAATATAATTTTACAAATAATATATCTGTTATATAATTTTATCTATAACATTCTATAACATAATTTTGTAAATACCCTATTTATAATATAATTTTACAAAAAATTTATCCATAATATAATTGTATAAAAAACCTATCTATAACATAATTGTACAAATAATACATCTATAATATAATTTTATAAAAAATCAATGTGAAACATGATATAAAATGACACTACTTAAAATTGTACATAAATTTATATTTAAATTAATGTAATTCATTAGTAACCATGTGTATCCAGCACCTGTTTAAAATCTCATTCAAAAACTTTAAATGTGATCAGTCTTTTTTATACCATGAGCAGTGGAGCAAATAAATGTTGCACAAGTGTAATTCATTACTTTGATTAATTGTATCACGTAACACATAACGAAACGTAAATCGCTGAAGAGGTAAAAAGTCGCAGCGAAAACTAAGTCACACGTTAAGAAATAATTGCCACCCATTTTTCTAGACAATCGCATTACATTCCTAGTTTGTTTTGCAGTTAACATATTACAAAGATTATTTTTTCCATTTTCCTTCCTGAGCGTAAAAAATGTTGCAGCTTATCGTATAATTTTTCGATTAATAAAAGAAAAGCCCTTTTTTTCAGAGAAACAATGTAACGTGTTCTGTGCTTTGGATTATGAATATTTTTAAATTGTTGGAAGTCTGGTTACATACATTTTTAAATTTATAACTTTTATCATTTTTAAGATTTTATATTTATGAACCTTTTTCAGGGTCTAAATACTTAAATTGAGGAATTTGCAAATTTCTATATTTTAAAAATTTTGTAATTTTCTAAGTTTTTAAATTCTTAAACTCTCACATTCTCCAAATCCATAAATCTTCGTACTCCTACATTTTCAAATCCCTAGATTTCTAAATCCTTAAATCTCAAAATCCCTACATCTCCAAATTCCTAAATCTCCAACTTCTTGAATCCCTAAATCCCCAAATTCCAAAATTGTCAAATCTCCAAATTCCTAAATCACCAGCTTCCCAAAATCTTCATATTCCTAACTTTCTAAATCCCTAAATTTCTAAATCTCAAAATTTCACAATCTCCAAATCTCTAAATCCCTAAGTCCGTAACTCCCTAAATCCCCAAATCCCCAAATCTCCAAATCTCCAAATCCCCAAATCTCCAAATCTCCAAATCTCCAAATCTCCAAATCTGCAAATCTCCAAATCTCCAAATCCCCAAATCTCCAATTTCCCAAATTCCAAATCTCGAATCTGCAATCCCAATTATCAAAGTGCTAAATTCCCAAATTCCTGAACTTCCCAATAAAAAAATTTCAGAATTTGAAAACAAAAGCCCGCGATGCTCGGCCAAAGCAAATATTTACGTAAGTTGTAGCGTAACAATGACCAGAACTATGGTAAACAATTGTTGTATTTTCCACGAACTGACTGGAATATCGACCAAACGGGAGAGTAGATATCGAGTTTTATTCTGATGCATTTCAACATCGTTTCGTTGACAATGTAATTAATTACATACATTTTATTACATTCCAGCACCGCAAATGCACCTCACAATTTCACAGCGGCGTTTAATCAATACCTATGGTATGCATCTAACACAATTAATTATCTTGGACGTTGAAATTGTTTTAAACGTTTTGGTCATATAGATAGTACCATACGTATATACGATTTGAATGATTTTATAGAAAGCTCTCAAATACTCTCATCAGAAGAGTACTTACTATGAAAATTAACAAAAATCCACATATCTAAATGTACAATAACATAAACATAATAATATGACAATTATACATTATTTTACGTTAACTTTTATATTACATTTTGTTATCACGCTTTTGAAATTTGTCATATTCTGAGGTAAATATTCTGTCGAAATTGCTTCAGTATTTAAATATTTTTCAAGTATTTTTCCAAATATTTTTTAAGTCAATTTAACGCAGTTCTAACATTTGATAACTCTAGTGAATATAGTAAAACTAGTAAATCTAATAAAATAAATCTACTATAAAATCTAACAAAGCTAGTAAATCTAATAAATCTACTAAAACTAGTAAATCTAGCTTTAATAAAAGCTTGAATGTTAAATTTTGGTCGCGACGAGGGGAGTCAAGAAGATGGAAGGTGAAATGGCGAGCGGAGGGATGAGAATAGAAACGAAAGGGTTAGGCTAACCCTTTTACTTACGCACCTGCACATCGTACAATTCGAAACGCCCCCTGCACTTCCGGGTGCAATTAGTCACAGAACGATCTGAACAGTTGCACGTTCTCGTCAAGGGAAGTGGGTGAGAATTGGAGAAATGGTGTATCGGGCAAAGAGCGGACGAAGGAGAACCAAACGAGCAATTCGTACGAGAGCAACGAACGGCAATTAACGTACACTCTTCCTATTCTCCTCAGAAATTGTTACATAAAAGATCCCTAGCTGTACTGTCGTCAAAATTGATTTTTATTTAACCAAAAACACTTTCACCCTCGAAAATGTAACATAACCTCACTTTTCGAGATCCTCAACGCTTCTCAATTTTAGCAGTTTTTATTTAGGAGAAGGTTGATTGAAAACTGCTTTACAGAAAATATTGATAACGTAATCTTAAAATGTAAATTTAATGTTATTTACTGTTAGTAATTTGATTTTACTAATATTTAAACACTTTCACTCTCGAAATTTCAACATAACCTCACTTTGAAGATCCTCAAAGCTTTTCAATTTTAGCAGTTTTTATTTAGGAGAAGGTTGATTGAAAACTGCTTTACAGAAAATATTGATAACGTAATCTTAAAATGTAAATTTAATGTTATTTATTGTTAGTAATTGGATTTTATCAATATTTAAACACTTTCACTCTCGAAATTTCAACATAACCTCACTTTTGAAGATCCTCAAAGCTTTTTAATTTTAGTGGTTTTCATTTAGGAAAAGGTTGATAGAAAACTTCTTAACAACATAAATTATTGTTAATATGATCTGAGCTATAAATATCATATATTGTTAATAACTTGATTTTACTACAATTATTTGGTTCGAAAGAGTTATGCCAAGAATGACTATATTATAGAAGAATGCTCTATCAAGGTTATGTTTTTAGAAACTTCAGAGAAATGAATGTTTTTTTTAATAGATCAATCCATAGGTATTTTAGACTAAATATTTTTCGAATTTTTATTTCGTCTTCAAACAAAATGGCTTTGAGTGATGACCTTTTCCTCATCCTTCTAGTTTTACTACTGTTATCTCCGCCAATTTTGAAAGTACATCGTTTAGCGAACTAATTTTCCTGGCTCCACGAAAAACTCGTATCTTTTCATCAAGTTTTAAAAAAGTTATTCTCTTTTAAATGATACATACTTTGGACGAGCTTTTATCTGAGAAATATTGAGAGTTCTAAAAGAAATTAAAACCATCCACTTAGTAATTATGACATTATAAGCTATTTTGTGTATATTTTTATCAATCTTTACGAATGTAATTATATTTCATAGGCTAATATTACAATTATATGTGATAACAATTTTTTATTGTAAATGTTGCACCTAAAATAGAAGTACAAAACACAAATCTTCAACGTTGCAAATAAGCGAGACTGATGAACAAGCAAACAAACGAAAATAGAAATCATTTTTTAATTTCTTTGGACGACGCTACGTTCATATTAAATTCTGTAAATTTCACGTAATTTTAACAGAAATGTACTCGTATCACTTTTTTCATTTGTTACATTTACGTTACGGTTGTAATATTAGTAATTATTTATATAGCGAAATTGTGAGGCAATACAATTTTTAACAGATTCAAAATTAGCTTGATATCATCAAGGCAATTTCCCAGAATAATCAACAGATATTAATTATAAAAATGAAGTATCAAAACGTTAATATTAACCCTGTATACATAACTCAGAAATGTAGAAGCATGAATAAAAATTAGAAATACAAATTGATAGATTGATCGATCGTCGAAAAATTTAATTATCTCGGAACTGACGATGTGTTATTCACGAAGAGTTTGAAATAGACACAGCAAATGTATCTATTCCGTAGTTGTTAAATTTTTAATGGAAGCAACTGCCATGTAATATTGGAAACGATCGAAATAGGAATGACTAACTGAAGAATAACTGTCGGTTCTTTTCCTAACAAGATCAATTAAACGGTTCTATAATGATTAAACTCTATCAGTTAAAAATATTCTGGAAAATTTAAAAAGAAAAAAGTAGAACTCATTTAAAATAAACGACTAGGAAGACGTCTGTCAGATACTTTCCGACATTTTTATTCGAGTTCAGTGTAAAAATAATCAAATCTCAATTTAACTTGTTTTGATTTGGGAATCGCGGATTCATTAAAATAGCTATACTATTGCTATCGACTTTGCACCATTCAAAATGTACAATCCGTGAATCTAATTCCACACGTTCGATTTCACACATGCTCCATACATTCCTAAAATAAACTTTCATTTCCTGTGATTATTTCGCCTGTCTATTCCCTCATCAGTTCTTTCGCAGAACATCGGAGTTCTCAACAACTGTCACCGACGAAAGTGTAAAACCACTTTTGTCCAGGTCACATCGGCCCGTTTTGAAAGAAATATCTTCCGTCCCCATCAAACAGGTACACGAACGCAATACAAGCACAATAAAACGCCCCATACAACTGCTCCGACTGCCCAAACACCCACCGCATCTAGTTTCGCAATAAAGATCCAGATGCAATCAGAGAAGCAAGCGAGACGTCTGTCACGCTTTTATTCCCCCGGTAAAAGGACCAGATGAAACATGCCCCTCGCCAGGAACAAAATGGCAATATGCGAGAAACCGGGTCGGAAAGTGACAATGTGAACGGAGAACACAGGTGTATCCGGCAAAGGAAAGTACACCCACGTGTGTCGATGCAGTCTTATTACGGTGGGTCCAATGGGAGACTCTGCTGAAAATGTACCGAATGGACTACTCACATCTCGAAAGAATGCACCTGATTTACTGGGACTATAACAGTGACACTTTCTGCTAACTCTTCGTCACTATAATTGAACATTATCAGAAATGTGGAGAGTACATTTAGGAGCATCTTAAGTGACCTTGATATAGTTGGGTAAACAAGATTGCTACATTTATAGCAATTTACAAGTTGCTAAGTTAGCAATCTACAAGGTACCCAAATCTCCAAATTGCTGTAAGTCCTTAAAGGTCAGCAAGTTGGGAGCATGTTCCACATTCACTACATTCTTGTCAAGTAAGCAAGACTATATAAATTGCTAAACTAACAGCGGCACCTTGCTCCACTCGTAGCAACATTCATCACATCAACTGCGATGAAAACACGAATGTGGTTTGTCGCATTTGAACTGTGGTGTGCGTTACGAGTGGACCAGGTTATAATATAGTAAGGGGTTAAAGATTAAGTGGGGAGTATGTCCTACCTTGACTACATTCTTGTCAAGTAAGCAAGACTATATAAATTGCTAAACTAACAGCAACACCTTGCTGCACTCGTAGCAACATTCATCACATCAACTGCGATGAAAACACGAATGTGGTTTGTCGCATTTGAACTCTGGTGTGCGTTACGAGTGGACCAGGTTATAATATAGTAAGGGGTTAAAGATTAAGTGGGGAGTATGTCCTACCTTGACTACATTCTTGTCAAGTAAGCAAGACTATATAAATTGCTAAACTAACAGCAACACCTTGCTGCACTCGTAGCAACATTCATCACATCAACTGCGATGAAAACACGAATGTGGCTTGTCACATTTGAACTGTGGTGTGCGTCACGAGTGGACCAGGTTATAATATAGTAAGGGGTTAAAGATTAAGTGAGGAGTATGTCCCTCCTTGACTACATTCTTGTCAAGTAAGCAAGACTATATAAATTGCTAAACTAACAGCAACACCTTGCTGCACTCGTAGCAACATTCATCACATCAACTGCGATGAAAACACGAATGTGGTTTGTCACATTTGAACTGTGGTGTGCGTCACGAGTGGACCAGGTTATAATATAGTAAGGGGTTAAAGATTAAGTTAGGAGTATGTCCCTCCTTGACTACATTCTTGTCAAGTAAGCAAAACTATATAAATTGCTAAACTAACAGCGACACCTTGCTGCACTCGTAGCAACATTCATCACATCAACTGCGATGAAAACACGAATGTGGTTTGTCGCATTTGAACTCTGGTGTGCGTTACGAGTGGACCAGGTTATAATATAGTAAGGGGTTAAAGATTAAGTGAGGAGTATGTCCCTCCTTGACTACATTCTTGTCAAGTAAGCAAGACTATATAAATTGCTAAACTAACAGCAACACCTTGCTGCACTCGTAGCAACATTCATCACATCAACTGCGATGAAAACACGAATGTGGTTTGTCGCATTTGAACTGTGGTGTGCGTTACGAGTGGACCAGGTTATAATAGTAAGGGATTGAAGATTAGATGGCTATGTTTCTAGGGAATGAAGATTTGCTTTCGGCTCTACTTACCCTCGTGCCAGTTTGATAGGGAATTTGTGCCTCCTGCTTCGCGACGCCACATCACCGTCGGTTCTGGGGTACCCGTCGCGGCGCATCGTAACGTCACGTTGCTCCCCTCTCGCACCACCATGTCCGTGCTAGTAGGGTAGTCCAGGATATCCGGAGGTACTGAAACAATGACCACATTGCAACGGTGCTAGCCCGCCTCCCTCGTGTACACACGTACGGTCACGTTCGACTGTGGCACCGCTCGCTCGGATAGATGACTATGTAACCAGCGCCGATGTCTCGCTGAACATTCGCAAATATTCCACGCTAGCGCACCAGGAAGCATGCTGGTCTGGCCAGCGGCGAACACGAACTCGTTCGGTTGTTCTGGACACAGGAATCTGAACGTAAAACCTCGAATCACCTGAATAATCCCGAATTCCCCCGATCGGTGCCGCGGTCAAACGTGCTCAAACGCACCACATTATTTTTGCGCACGGCAAAATTGCTATTATACCGTGCAATTCGGGAAACGTATTTGTACGTCATCATCTGCGCTGTGGAGGTGTATGAGTCTCACTTGTGGTGAATGGAAGGAATTCATCGTGATGTATCGTTTGTCTTAATTCATTTATTGGATGAATGTATTTATAGGATGAATACGTGAAGGATATGTGAGTAATACGCGAAGAATATATGAAGGATATGTGAAGGATATGTGAAGAATATATGAAGAATATGTGAACAATATGTGAAGAACACATGAAGAATAGATGAAAACTGTTACACGTAGATTATGAGACAGATATGTGAAGAATATGTGAACAATATGTGAATAATACATGAACAATGTGTGAAGAATACATGAAGAATAGATGAAGAATATGTGAAGAACACATGAAGAATAGATGAAAAGTGTTACACATAGATTAAGAGACAGATATGTGAAGAATGTGTGAACAATATGTGAATAATACATGAACAATGTGTGAAGAATACATGAAGAATATATGAAGAATATTACAATATTATTGTAGATAATGACTTGACCTAACCTCAACTGTGAACACAACCTTCTGAAGATTTTTCTGGTCTTCTCTTTTGCTTTGACTAGGTGTATATTCTTTTTGTGAGCATAAAAGCAGATGGCTGCTGTAGATGCAAATGTTCGATATTGTCACGGTGTAATGAAGGAGCGAAAGATATTACAAAGATCTGGTTTATGTAAATTTGTATTCTGAAACTTGAAACTTGGCTGAATCTTGGTTCTTGTCTTATCTGTTCCAAAAAATATTAACTTTCTCATTTATTTGAGTTGTTGAATTTAGACTTTATGTTCTAATATTTATTTATATAAAATATTCTGAAGAAATATGTATATGTTCACATTCAAAACAGCCTAAAATAGTGCCAATAATAACAATAACAACGCCTAAAAAAATCCACATCAATTCTTGCTAACCTAACCTCCACAGCAACTCTTATTTGGAAAGTTTATTTGTTTCAAAAAATGTACACTTATTGTCCCTTTCTACATCGCATGTTCATAATCTCTCCGTTTATTAACAGCTGTAAGTAGCAATAATTTTTCCTTGAGAGTCTCCAGTACAACCGCTATTCTTTCAGAGTTATGTTCCAGCGTTTCATCACCTAGCCAAAGTAGCAGTGCGTCCCCAAACTCCTGATGAAACTGGCTATAGTATCAGAGAAATGGCGGAACATAACTCCGCGAGGATTTATACCCGGGAACCTGAAGAAAGAATCATTATAGCAACGAAAGTCTCAAAGTACTTGCGTGAAATATCGTTTCATCATTTTCGTATTTGCGGAATCTGTAATTCATATCATACGCAGCATTTCTTCATTTTTTAACTCATTCGGGAGACACAATCACATTTCTACACAGAATCTTTAGTATCATATGCTTTATTTTTAACGGAATTTTAAATCATTTGTCATGAAAGTAGTCACATTTTCTATATGGAATACATCATCATTCATAATAATAATAATTCATCATTCATAATAATTCATTTGTGACAAAAGTAGTGTCACAATCTAGTATCATAATACTACCAAAATAGCACCTAGTAAGTGCACCTAGCACCTGATAAATGTCATCGAATAACCGTACCAAATCTCATCAAATCATATTACAAATGTCCCATACATCCTTCAAAAATAATCAAGTTACTTAAATTAGCTAATTCAATTAACAAAGACAGCAAAAATCTCAGATCCATTTGCAGACGTATGTTTAATCTTGTTACGTTTCTAAAAAAAGCTTGCGCTATGAGATTATTTGTGAGGTTAGATCATCCTTTATAAATGTATATAGATTATAATTAACGTGCATAACAGATGTTATTTTAACACGTTTGATCCTAGGTAACAGGTGCAGCTCGGACGCGATAAGGAGAGCTCGTAAATTAAACCATTAAAAAGCAGCGTCCATTGATGTCACAGTGTTCACGACCGCGTGCTGCGTTCCGCTTTAGGCGTCCATTTTGATATGTTGCATACATTCGTACTCTGCGAAATCATTTCTTTGCGCGAGTTTGACATTCCAGGTTCTTATTTCTTCCTATATTTTCTTGAGTGCTGTTCCAGGGATCGGATTTCGTGTACTTTTACGGTTCAGCGAATTTTACGATCTTTCAAAGATGGCGTGTGTGAAATCTGTAGTTCTATGTATATTGTGCCTAAACGTTGCTGCTGCAGTTATGTAGCTGTAGGTTTCATTTCGAGAGGTCTTAAATTTATGATTGTATCTAGAAGTATTTTGTAATATTTATCTGGAAATTTCAGACAGTTGAAGCAAGCTACTTTGATAACAATTTTCATGATATATTATTATGTTATTTACATTATTGCATTATGAAGGTTTAGGTAGGTTATTATTAATTTAGGTTAGTTTTATGTAATATTAGGTAATAATCTAAAGACTTATAGAGGTACCTAAGCTTCATGACTCTAATTAGAAGGTTTCTACATACATTCATCTCTACATGCATTAGCACTGCCCTCTAGCCTACACTTTTTCACTTTCCAAAGTAAACACTGTTCAAACAAGAAACTTTCATGATAAAGTAATTAAAATTTTACGATAAAATTGCATTGCAACTGGACACATAAAAAATGAGATTTTTCCACGATAAATGTTTGTCAGTGACTGAAATTTTCACCCCGCTGAAAGCTAAGTAATTAGCAATGCCTATAATGTTTCATCAATACGTGCTCCAGTTTCTCAAAAGTAAGCCTCGTAATATGTGGTAACGAAAATGAATGAAAAAGTCATTTTGTATGGGAACAATGAACGCCATTATGCTGGTAAATTTTCGTTAACCTTTATAAAGAGCTTCAAGTGTTACCATTGTACACTCGGCTAACGAATACCTTCAGAAATTCATGGAGTTTGACATTTTCAGTCACAAGAATTAAACCTGTAAAAAATTGTATGATTCAGCAAAAATAAAATTTGGAAACATCTATGTAATTGCATTTAACGGTGAAAATATACATCGATTTGGCCATATTTTTGATATTAAAATTCAGTGACATTTGCAATAATGTCAATAACGTTCAATAATGCAATATCAATTTTTTAATATTTCTCCTGAAAAATCTACAAAAATACATTTCATGTTATACATATTTTATACGTGGAATACTTTACACATAAATTGTGAAGTCGCTGTTTCGGAAACCTATTTACATAAGCAAATTTGTTAAAATATGTTAAAAATCAGGCTATAAATATGCAAAACCTTACATTATGATTTACAAAAATGATGCATAGTCTCCGTTCGTGCACTTCCATCATCGCGTGTGAATTTCCTGTAATATTTTCTGCCGATTTAATCAACAACGATGCAATAATACGTGGTGAAAAGTAATTTCAAATGGATTTTGACAAACTAAGAATAACTTGACCGATTAAAAATAACGCGAAGCTTTCGTTAATTTCATCTTTATTCGTCGCGAAGAATCAGTGTGGTTAGTCATTTCCGGTGGTCTCACTATCCTCTTGCACGTGTGAGTTTCAAAAGACGTGTTGAGGAAGCAAAGTAGCTTGAGAGCAAACTTTTTACCAGAAGAGGTCTTTTGAGCGTAACACGGACTTTTCAACCGGTTCTTGCGCACTTGTGCATCTTATTACCCTGATTAGGATGATGGATGATTTTAGATGTGTGGAAGCAGGTACTTTTGCGCATTGAATTTTTAACAAAGAAAAGAGACTTGAACACTATTGATAAATTTTGCACAGAAATTTCTGTAACACAAACATTAAATTTAAATTAAATTTTTGGGGATTTTAAGTTTATTTATTTTTTCATTAAAAGGTACTTTAAACTTCTAAATTTTGAAGTAAAATTAAATTGAACTATTTTATCTGAAGTTACTCCAAACATTTCTATTTATTTATTTCCTTGTAAAGTTATTTGAAGTTTTATTAATATACAATCAATTGTTTAATTTCATAAATTATTATTCCACTTATGGTGTAAGTAAATGTAAAAGATAATTTTAAAAAATATGTTGTCAATCTATTAAAAAAATTTGAAATAATTTAAATATTTGATTCAATATTCACAAAGTTTGGACATGATAATTGTATAAGTTGACATAATAATATGTGATAAATTTAGCGCAGAAGAGAATGTTTAAATTAATGAAATGCAAAATGATTCAAATGAATTCAAATTTGAGTAAATTAAATCAGAAATCACAGATGTTTTATTGTAGATTTAATATAAAATCGACTAAGTATACATTAAATTATGAAAATACGGGCAGAAAATAGTAAACGTGATTTAATGAATAATTTAGTCAAATTTTCAATGGAGCTTTGAAGATTGAATATTTTACATGTACTACCGGACTACTTCTATGACGCCATTTAATAATACCGTCATATTATCTTTTATATGTTGCCTGTAAGTAGGTACCTCGAGAAACTTTGGAAGAGAATGTTCAATATTTTATCCACAGGATAAACGAGTGAATAATTGAATTATTAGGAAGCTATTTTACACTGTGCATTTTAAATTACTACGAAAAGGAAGGAGGTGAAGAGAAGGAAGCAGACACGTTTTTATAAAATCATGGAATATTAATTTGAAGTACTGGGTCGAAATACATTTGGTTTAATTTTAAAATAATCTTGTTAATTATGTAATGATCTATAGGTAATATATATACTATTAACAATAGATGATAGATAAATAGAAAAATAGATAAATATATAAATAGACAAATAGACAAATAGACAAATAGACAAATAGATAAATAGATAAATAGATAAATAGATATATAGATATATAGATAAATAGATAAATAGATAAATAGATAAATAGATAAATAGATAAATAGATAAATAGATAAATAGATAAACATATAAATAGACAAATGGACAAATGGACAAATAGACAAATAGACAAATAGATAAATAGATAAGTAGAGAAATAGACATATAGAGAAACAGACAAATAGAGAAACAGACAAATAGATAAATAGATAATAGTAAAAGAGGTCTACATACAAACGTAGATTGCAAAAAGAAATTAGTAAAACTGTACCTAACTCGTGTACTAAGATGAAGAAATTGAAATGTCAAATGCGATATATTTTTTCTGACTAATTAGTTCAATCAGTAGCAATTCATTTAACATAGTATGGTGCTATTATCCTCGACGTTTGAGATTGAGTGACGTGCGTAAGGATAAGGGAGTAACTAAACGAGACTGGAAAACAACACTGGAATTGGATGAGTGACAGCTGCGACTGACAGATGACAAGAAAATAATGAGAAAATTAGGGTGAAAGGCGAAAATATACCGGAAAAGGGATACAGCTGATCGCATACTAGAATTAACTTTAATACCCTGGGAGAAAAAAAGGTGTAGACGCTTGTAACACTTTATGAAATAGGATTAAATAACTCGTAATTGAATTTCAATGTTTTTCGATAATTTTCACGATATTCATGGTTATTACGTTTTTTCACTGCTATTCAATTATTTATCATTATTATTTTATAAATTGTTATTCGATTGTTAATTTTTTCATTCAAGTTTTTGCTGTTTATTATTAATCATTTAATTATTCATTATTATTATTAATCATTTTTAATTGTAGATTTTTATTTTATTCTTATCATTTTTTTTATATTGTTATTCAATACTTATCGTTTCTTTGTAAATTATTATTCAATTCTTATCATTTTTTAAATATTATTATCCAGTACACATATCTTTGTAAATTATTATTCAATATTTATAAATTCTTTTTATATTGTTACTCAATTCCTGATCGACTGTTTGCTTATTATTAAATTGTTAAAAATTTCTTTCCTAATCATCGTTCAATAATCAATAATTTCTTTGTTAATTGATATTCGATTCCCAATCAATTTTTTGTTAATTGTTACATAATTATTATTTCCTGTTATAATTACTATTTTCTGTTTACTGTTATTCAATTTTTAATCAATTTTCGTACTCCACAGTTACTTTCATAATACTTAATTACTATAATGCTATTAGTTACAAAAAGAGAATGAAATAATAAAAGATCGATCAAAAAGACATTTTCCGACAGTTCAGGTAAACAGAAATCTGTCAAATAGAAAGTAACTTTCTGCAATATTGCAGGTCGCACACAGAAATATCAAACTACACACGGCGCAATTCATTACCCGCTTTGGAGATGTCGATAGAACTAGAGCTAAAAAAATATCATAGCTGTAGATAGTCTATTTATTGATACATGGGAACAGTTGCGATCAATTCGAGTTCGTTCTATCATATATATTCGTTCAACAACGTATTGTTGTTTATCTTTTGTGCAGTGTGTTTTGAACGCTGGCCTGCAGGGGATAGTTCATTTCCAATCAACGATTGCTATCAATTACAAAATAAATAAACTTTATTGATTATTTTCACTGTTTTTAGAATATTACTTTATTCATCATATTTTGTTTATCGTTTGGTTATGATTTGTGTCGTTTAATTAGAATTTGGGGATTTGTGGTTTTGGAGAATTTAGGGATTTGGGGATTTAGGAATTTAGGGATTTACGAATTTGGTCATTTGAGGATTTTACGATTTAGGAATTTTGCGATTTAGGACTTTGAAGAATTGTGAATTTTGGGATTTAGGAAGTTGGAGATTTAGGGATTTGGAAATTTGACAATTTTGGAATTTGAGGATTTAGGGATCTAAGATGTTGGAGATTTAGGGATTTGGATTTTTGGGGATTTAAGGATTTAGAGATTTAGGGATTTGGAGATTTGGGGTTTGACAATTTGGGGATTTAGGGATTTAGGGATTTACGAATTTTGCGATTTAGGACTTTGAAGAATTGTGAATTTTGGGATTTAGGAATTTTGAGATTTAGGAAGTTGGAGATTTAGGGATTTGGATTTTTGGGGATTTAAGGATTTAGAGATTTAGGGATTTGGAGATTTGGGGTTTGACGATTTGGGGATTTAGGAATTTAGGAATTTGGTGATTTGAGGATTTTGGAATTTTGGAATTTTGAGATTTATGGATTTGAAGAATTGTGAATTTTGGGATTTAGAAATTTTGAGATTTAAGGATTTGGAGATTTAGGTATTTGGAAATTTAGGAATATGAAGATTTAGGAAGTTGGAGATTTAGGGATTTGGAGATTTGACAATATTGGAATTTGAAGATTTAAAAATCTAAGAAGTTGGAGATTTTGGGCTTTGGAGATTTAAGGATTTAGAAATTTAAGGGTTTTGATATCTAGGATTTGAAAATGTAAGGATTTAAGGATTTAAGGGTTTTGATATTTAGGATTCGGAGATTTAAGGATTTAAAGATTTAGGGGTTTGGAGATGTAGGGATTTGAGTATTCGATGATTTTAGAATTTGGGGATTTCGGGATTTGGTGACTTATGAATTTAGGAACTTGAGAACTTAAAAATGTGGTTATTGAACTTGAAAATTTTCTAACTTCATTTGGAAATTTAGGAAATTGATGATGTGATAATTTGAGAATTTAAAAAATTCCAACAACCCAATTTAAAAACTTAAAACTTTATCATTTTCAAAATCTTCAAGCTTACCTATTTCACTCTCCTGCATCTCGACCAAATAATGCGAAAATCATAACGTGATTCCCGAAATGTCACATATTGCATCCATAATTTCCATATAAAGTCTCGTAATAACGTTGCATAATCAACTGCATCAAATCACCTAATAATCAGATGTATATAATACATAGGTAGTCATAATATAAAGGTAGTCGGGCTAATTAGAGAAGCTGTCCAGTGCACAAGTACCAGTCGCAAATTCCCAAAGCCAAAGATCAAATTATTGTCCAATCAACCGATAATTCACAGATAGAACACACATATATTGACAAACTGAATACTAATTTCCCTATCACCTGTAGAGAAGCGGTCCAACGATACCCTAAGGCAGACCTGTCCAAGAGATGCCCGCAGCTTGATGCTGCCACAGTTTGCAAGATAAGCTGCATTCACCATAAAAAACAACATAGACAGGAGAAATTGTCTACTCAATCCATTTCTCACAATCTTTTCCTCATTTCTAGCAACCCTATTCTGATACTTCATCTTTAGGTTAACCTTAATATAAATTTTGTAATTTCATATTTAACCAAGAAGACTACTCTTAATTTTATTTAACTTCTAGGTATAAATTTTTAATTAAAAAAATTGTCATAGTATGACAGAAATGTTTATGTTAAAATATTGCTATTTTATAGTTAAAATGTATATTTAACGATTGACGATATTTACACTAAGATAGCGTGTTTTATAATAGTTTACGTAAAAATAGTTTAAAGTACTGGTTTTATGTTTTAAGAAAAAGTGGTTTAAAATTGATCTAAAACTGTAATATTTTAATATTGTTTTGTTAGAAAAATGCGTCATCACTAAGTTTGAATTTTCCCGCCAGAGTCCGTCCTCTAACCAATATGGCGGACACCTACAGGGGACTGACACACAAAATGGTGACTATATCGTTCTATTAAAACCTAGCGATCCTTTTCTACGGTGAAAAGTAACTTGATAATGATAGGTAATTGAAGAAAGAGAAACCCATAAGTTTCGAATGTAATTCAAAATTCGTGCCCGCCTTAAACGGTTAGCCAATCGAACACGAAAGTGAGAACAGGCAATTTCACAGTGTGCAGGGGGTCAAGTAGGGTAATGTGGCCACGATAAACGAGGAATTTAACGAGGGCTATTTGCGATAAGCTGAAGCTTTACGTTTATACACGCGGGCCGCAATGTCGTGCCTCAGAAGTTATATTCTGTGGCAACACGCTTAAGGGCCATAGTTTGTCTATCGGCTAATGGAATTTCAGGAATTCTATTCGAAATTTGATCGCATATTTGTGCGCGGGACAGTGCCGTAGATGGTATTTAATTACTCGCAGAAACGGTGCGCTAACTTATTTACGCGCTCGCGCACCCCCGAGTCCCTGGAACTAGAGAGGCAAGAACAACACTTGTAATTTCATGCAAATATAATTTTGCACGCTTACAAATTCATCGACCACCGCGGGTCCCGTCCAGCTGTCCCGAATCGTTGAATTATGCAAACTGTGGACAAAATGGCGCAGCCCCGAATAACAAAAATTCTCACCGCCGCGCAAACGGCCATATAAAAGGACCGGAACCACCAAGTCCCACATGTAGAACTCTTCATCTAACATCTGGACAATATGCACGATCGTTTCAATCGATAAGGAAGAAATTTAACAAGCGGTTAGGACTAGCTGATGCCATACGCTTATAACACGCGTCCTACCGTGCTCACCGACTGGTAAATGGGCTTCTTGCAAATTAGAGAGGTCGGCCAGTTATTAGGGAGAGAAGTACCGGTCGCAGGGAAGGTGTTTAATAGCCTACCAAGAGTACAATCGCTCTCGAAGGTTTCGGATCGTGGTCTGCACTTTACATATATTTGCATCCCTCTGCTACAAATCCGACACCAGTCCGAAAAGAATTATGCCCTCCACACGACGAGGTGTCTCTATCTAGACGAACCGACTTTTGTCCGCATGCCTTCATTACAACATTCTCGATGCACCTTTCCCGGTAAACGTTTCCTCACCCTTTACTTTATGCTCTTTTTCGATACACGCTTGCTCGCCTTCAAATCGAACAAAGTAACTTAAAGTCGAAGATTAACCTCCTCAATTTATGATTCATGTGGCGCCACTAGTGACGAGACTCTTCCTCATTCGCTAATGGCTGCTAAAGACGTAAACTGTAAAGTATTAAGAATAATTCATTAAAAAATCGAGGTAATGCGAAGAAAAATTGAAAACTGCACATGTCACATAAGACACATAATTCGTCCATATACATAACCTCTACCCTTGAGAGTACCCTACATAATACAGTAAAACAAATTTTTGTAAACCCAATCAAATTTCAAAATAATCTGTAATTGTTATATAAGTCCAGTAATTGTTATCTACAGTTGAGTAGCAGGAATTTTGACAGGATTAAATTTGATTGCACGTGTCCCGTTTTACCTCGGTTACAGGTTAATACTCGCTAGGGAACCCTAACATATTTCTGAGCGGCTAACTTATTTACAGATAGTCACGATATACGGTATAATCAATTTTCATAGCGATATTGATTGGAGCAATCTAATACGGAAGTGCCTAATAACTCCGGCGTGGAGGATAACTTTATTACCAGTAGTTTAGGCGATGCAAAACCGCACATCTTTATTTTAGCCATCTCGTAAACTTGGTGCGTGGAGGGTGCACATGGGGACACTGTCGGCGATATAATCAGGGATTAAATATCGGCGTTTCTTAATGGCAATCACGACTTTCTAGTGGTACTGCGGTAGATGCCGAGGTGACCGCAGTTGGCGAACTTTGACAAGTTGGCGGTAACAGGAACGTTGGTATTAAGTGCCAAGAAAGTTCCGTGGAAGGATCAGTTGATACACGGTCGCGGAAGAAGGATGCTCGAAAGGACGTGTTTCGCAGGACGAGCGTGAGTTACGTGCTTACTTATGTATACATAGAAAACGCTAAATCTGCCAGTGCTTAGCCAAGTTTCCCCGGGAAACGTTCGAGATCTTCGCTAGTTTCAAAAAGACACGCAATACAAATTCATCAGCAGTTTCAGATGCACGGTTTGTTTGCAAATATTTGCTATAACAACTTATATACCTTCTTTGAAATGATATCAAAGCGAGTGTGTACAGCACCATCGTAGGATGACGTTAAGAAGTTTGGGCACAGTAACTAAAATATTACGAATTTTGTGGACTGCGTATCTAGCTACTTCGAAAATTATATCCACGTGATGTTCTCGGGTGACATATTCAGGTTGTTGGAAAAAGGAACTCAGGATTCACGAAGAATAATTATGTTGCTGCAATATACATCATAAGGCTACATCTACTAAACTAAATATTTGTAATATTATTTTAATACTTGGCTTTGTTTAAATTTTACTAAATTACACTTGCCTCTGTATATCTTCAAATTCCCTATTTGATACATAACCTTATATTAAACAAAAAAAACTTATACGAAAACACTTATGTGATGATCATCAAACCTTGACCAAAAGCACAAGTATTTTACTTCTACAATTATATCATCAAAACCACACTTCAGATGCGTCGTTTGATGAGTAAGAAGTTAACATAGAACAAGTTACCACATATTGCAGCATTCACCTAAACAGTCGTGCTAGGTGTTTATCTTAATTATCATAAAGCGTTTCTATAACTTATATAAACATACCGACTACTTCCAAGAAGCCAGTGATGCAGGACATTGGATCAGTATTGACTTGGCACATATACCATCCCCTGTCTGTTTCCTTGGTGTCCCTGATGTGAAGGGACCACGCACGATGACCGCTATGTGTCACAGCAATACGATGATTCTTCGTAATGACGTGATTCGCAATCGTGAGGATCGTTTGCGTATCCACACGTAGCCAGGCTACCTGCCAAACAGAAATTGTTTTTACATTGTCGCTGTCGTCACATAACGCGTTCAAATTTATCTTAAAATATTCATTTCTATATTTGGACATGTGATTTAGGGACATTTGGGGGACATAGGTATTTGGGGACCTTGCAACTTGTGGACTCTGAGTTATGGGATGTAGGAATATGCGATTTTAGGGATTTGTGATTTAGGTATTTAAAGACGTAGAAATTTGGATGTCTAGAGATTTAGGGATATATTTGGGGGACATAAGTATTTGGGGACCTTGCAACTTGTGGACTCTGAGTTATGGGATGTAGGAACATGAGACTTTAGGAATTTGTAGTTTAGGTATTTGAAGACGTAGAATTTTGGATATCTAGGGATTGATAGACATAAGAACTTGAATATCTAGAGATCTATGGACATAGGAATTTGGATATCTAAAGATCTGTGGACATAGGAATTTGGATATTTAAGGATTAGAGAAGAATTTGGAAACTTAGGGAAACCTGAACGAATCTTAGACCAAAGGATATTTGGAAATCTTTTAATTTGAAGACACTGTAGTGAAGGTTTAGGAATATCCAGGTTTGTGCATATCTAGGTACTTAAATTAAGTATAAACTTAAATTAAAAAATTGTAGTAACAAATGTCCATTTATTAGGAACCAAAGCTATGTCGCCTGTTTACATAATATTAAATTCCATCTCCGTTCGCAAACGTAAGCCCAGTTAAGAATGGCGATATTGTACACTACAAACAATGTAAACTACGTTGTTTCTCTGTACGAAGACAATTGACTGACGATCTCACTCGAAACGGGTAGAGAGAAAAAATACTTGAGGCAGAGGGAATTCTCAAAGCTATCTAAAGGGACCACAATGGATAACCGAATCAAAAGGAATAACAGTTCGCCTGACCCAGATGTCGTCGTCGTCGCGCTCGCGTCTCGTGACATGGCCTCTCACAGACTACAAATGTATCGCGTATGCATTACAAAATGTAGCTGACGTTTTCCCCTCTTGTTTTATTCAATCCCCGCCACTTTCGCTCGTGTTCCACGGATTACTTTGGACGCGAGGCTCGGAAAGCATCGCGTATTGTCTTCTCCTGTGCGGCCAAGACATTCCGTTAAAAGTATACTGTATCCGTCGTCAGTAAAAAAAAAGAAGAGAAGAGATTTCCGCGGAACAAATCTACCCCCGCTTCTATATTTACGAACCGGTGTCCTACGAATCTCCCTGCTTTCTCGACTCGTGCTCCCTTCTTCTCGTTATTCCTTCTGGAACATTTCCTTCAACCCTTTTCTACCACGTAGCCGCACACTGTCTACCAGTGACTCATTGTCCGAGTGCTGTGACAATGTGCTCGACGTTACCAACTGTGCTCGTTACACAAAAAGGAAAAACTTCTGTATCAAAGTCATAATATACTCGACACCGTTTTAAACCGTCTATCTTTCTTCTCCCGTCCTCCCTCTGTTTCCCGCTTGATTTCTTTCCTCGGAATACACGCACTTGCTTCATCCACTTGGGACATGGCCGATGAACACCGCGTATATATGCGTCAGTTGTTGCTCGCGCATGTGTGTATGCCTTGCCCGTTTTACACCGCTATGCATCACGACACTCTGTTGCTTTGTAGTTATAAGAAAGGAACGTTTCCGAAGGTTTTGCAAAGTTCTCTGGCGGAACAAGAGAAAGAGGCGCGAAACGGATGTATTCGCTGGAAAGACATTGGAGGCGCATGAGAAAAATGCGGGACCGAGATGTTTTGTGTTATATTTTACGGAGGTTATTGTTAACGTCCCCGATAATGGAGGTCTATCACTTAGAAATAAGCAATGTGTGCGTTAAAATTTAAAGTTTTATTAAATACATCATGTGTCACATATGTGCTCAGAATTTTCAAATATTACTAGAAGTCTACTATGTTACTAGGTTATATTACGAAGATACTGTATTAAAAGGTTATATAACTAAATATTTACTCATATTTTTAGTTATAATATCTCGGAAAGTAGTGAATCACTATACATATTTTTTACTATTATTCTTGTCCTTGTATGATAAGTTTTATGGAGGTCAACTCTGTGGATAATGTAGGTCTAACCTAGAAACAAAAATTCTGATATATTAGCCAGAATAATACATCTATTTTATTACAAATATCACACATGTGCTCAGAAAAATTTTTTGAAATGTTAAAATTTTATTAATTTTCATATTTTTAAATATGTGTACTTTCACCGTATTAAATTATGTGCTTCCACAATAAATTGATATTTTTAATCGTAACAGTGAAATATCTCGTATTTTAAACTGTGATCACTAAAAATATATTTCACTGTTAAGTTCCCTGTAAAAGGTTCTCATAAATAAAATCCTTTAATTCTCATAAAAATATTTTTACGAATTTTGTAACAGATGAATCTGCGAGTGAATTAAAAAATAAAATAGTGTTTTAATGCGTGTTGCTATCACAAAGATTTATTACCTTATATTTGATGCAATCATGGCAATTCTAGCATACAGAAATTTGAAATCGTCTAATTTAACTTCGTTTGTTAAAGTAAACTTTCATTTACCAATCAGTCATTTCACGATAGTGGCGTATTTGTTCGCCATTGTAGTTTAGCAGTAACACGTTCTTAGTTAGAAACTCGCTTAAATAAACGCCAGAGTTCTCGTTGCTTCTGAATTACTTTTTCCTTTCTTCTTCCTCTATGCTCCGTGTTCTTATTATTCTCATTGCACCTACTATTTTTCTTTATGCCTTTTTCTACTTTGCACGATTTAAAAACAGCCATTCAGAAGAATTTCCACTTTCATAAACGCAAACACAAAGTTCATAACTAGAAACTTGGATATTTGCAAATTTTGTCATTTTGCTATTTGTAGTTTTGCGATTTGGTAACTTGGAAAGTTAGGGACTTACAAATTTTGAAGTTTGGAGACAACATGAAAATTTAAAAATTTCGAAACTTAGGGAGACATGGAAAAAATTTCTAAATTTGGATTAGTTGAAAATTTATATATAAAAATTCATACTGAAAATCCTGAAAGATCATCACAAACAGTCAAGTTCTAAAACAAAATTAAATCCCAAACTAATTCAACTCATCAGTTCATTTGATGTTCACTGAACAGATAATGGCTGTCAGTTATAACAAAGATGTAAAGGGAAAAAAATCGTCTGTTTTAATTCCCTAGAGTAAGATACTTCCATAGTTTAACCGAATGCGTCAGATAGCTCGGTAGAAACTGTGAAAAATGATCCGAGAAAGTTCCAGCTAGAAAGAATAGCTGGTACACACAGTATAGTCTCGCAATGATCCCTCTTCGATTCCTCGTTCCATCTTTCCTCGCTCGCGTGCACTCTAATCGAATTTGCCGATAATTAAAGAGAACAGCAGTATTGGTTAAGAGGTTCCATCGATTTAGAGTGATCGAACAGCTGCCGATGTTCTGATCACAATTTTCTTGCCGTGACAGGCTATGATACCATAGGGAATATTCATGTTTAGAGGAAAAGTGTGGAGGACGCTTAAAGTTTGAATTACCTAACTGAGATTAAACCTGAACTTAACCTACGTAACTTATCTGAGTTAGCTGGGCTATGTAAAACTAATTTGTTTATACGAAATTGGGTGTGTGGGAGTATTTACTAACTGGAGCATGGTCGAGTCAACCCAGATCTGTACAACACACCGTACTTAGCATAAACTGAACTATGATAGTTCGCTTATTTAACCCATATCTAACTTGGTTCGTAAATATACAATATGTAATGCTGAAATACTTGTCTACAAGTATTAGCGGGCACTACATTTTGCATGAACTTTGAAGATTGGTGTAAGTTTGAACATTTGGGTGTTGAGGTGTCTTCATGTTGCTGACAGTTTCATTTTACATATAATGTAGTTCTTTTACAAATTTTATTGCTAAAATACTTATTACAAAAATTGGAACATTTTAAGTGAGGTGACACAAGATTAATGGTCCAGGAGTATAGTCAACAGAATCATGTGTGAACATATATGTAGTTTCTCAATAGTCAAATGTGATCATACATAGAATTATATAATGCTCAAATGTAAACATACAGTTGCACCATATAGTTGAATCATGTTCATATGTGAATACACACATGGTTGTATCATGTATGATGTTCATATGTGATCATACATAAAATTAATGTTCAAATGTAAGCATACATATGGTGGTATCACGTTCATATGTAAATATACATGTTTGTATAATGTTCATATGTGAATACATATATACTTGTATTATGCTCATATGTGAATACATATATAGTTGTATTATGCTCATATGTGAACATACATTTAGCTGTGTCATGTTCATATGTGAACATACATCCAGTTGTATTGCATTCATATGTAAACATACATAGGTGTGTCATGTTCATATGTAAACATATATCCAGTTGTATCATGTTCATATGTGAATATACATGTAGCTGTGTCATGTACATATGTGAACATACATCCAGTTGTGTCATGTCCATATGTGAATACACGTACATATAGTTATGTCATGTTGATATGTGAACACACACATATTTGTATTATATTCATATGTGAATTAAATTCACCATTTTAAACTCTGTTTTATTAAATTCAATCTGTCTAAAACCATGCTCGAGTTCGTTTATTAAATAAGGATCTGCATTATTTAAGAAAATTCGTTTTCTGCAGATTTTCATTATTGCACACGTTTCAGATGGAATTTAAACTAATTAAACTGCAATGAAATTTTTGCCCGCATACCATTCTCTTTCCTATTAAAAGACAAAGAGACTTATGTACTGGCAAATTCTTCTACGGATTTCCTCCATTGTAGGAACAAGAAAAGTCTGCTGAAAAATGGGGAATGATACGCGACTTCTAAGTTTATATATTAATATATCTGCAGATGTGCATACAATATCGAGTGCTGCTAAAATTATTTATTCATTTGTTTATCAATTTTAATTCAAACCGCCCTTGTTTTTCTAAATATACAGTTTTAAAAAAAGCTGCAACTGATGAACAGGCAATATGTCACTCATTCGATTATCTGTCGTATTTATGCGAACAATGAGAGACGTATGCACGTAAATGGAATTAAGTGGTGCAATTTATAAAAATAGTGAAAGATTTAACGATTTAAATGCATCAGCACTTTCAGCCGTTTAAATATTCACGCTAGTAAAGACAGATGCTCAAAGAGATACCATAAAATATTCAGCTCATAGCTTTAATACCTGCTCCTTGTTAAACCGATATAAAGTTCTGTTTTTGTTGTATTACTTAATTGTCATTGGAAGCACTTCAATCTCTATACAGAGATTTAATTAGGTTATGTCAATGTTAACCCCTTAACCTATGCTTTTTTCAACAGATCAGTCAGCTAACTCCAATTAAAATAAATGGAAAAACTTGAAGTGTCACACGTATTCTGAATTTAGCGATGTTTAATTATACGAACTGTAACTGTTGAACTCAAAACTCAGTTGTGGGGCAAATACGATTTATTTTTGTCAAGGGGGTTAATTACCCGGTCACAAATGAAACCTCTTGTGGTACAAATTTGACGATGGAGATTTATTTAGTGAACTGCAATATTTTTGGTTTATTCAACTGCATTATGTGTGCATATTGATTCAATATAGCTAAATTTGTACATTAATGCGTGAAAAGGAGGATGAAATAATATTTAAAAACCAGAGGGAAATGATATTAATTCCATACCCCCGATGGAAGTCCATAAAAATATTGATATCTGTCCGCAGCAATCAAATAATCAATTATGCATTAACAATTTTCTCGTGGAACTGAGATACTACGATTATTTATCATTATCGTGCATGACAGAATAAACGAGTAGTTCAATTTACGAATATATTCTGCTAATGGAGTTTCATTAATTTTATTAGCGTCATATTGTGTTTAATGCGATATATCAGTTAACTGTAAGTTTCCAGTACGTAATGGCTGCCATTAATTAAATGCACAGTTAAATTTCAAATTGTAACATTTATTTTCGTTCTTAAAACGTACATTAATTTATAATACTCGAGTATTTTTATAAATTGGCACAGTTCGTGGAACGTGGATTAAGTGCGGCAATTGAAAAATGGCTGCACATATTATTCTTTCGTTAAAATATTTTATTGTATTACATTATGAAAGCTGTGAAATACGGAGTAATATATTTAGAAAATGCATAAAAATTGATATAGGTAGGTTTTATAAAAATGATAAGAATGAAGTTTTATATGAATTTAAAATGATTGTATCTGAGAGACAAGTAACGTAACAATTTTTTAAGACGTAATAACATTACAATTTTTTAATTAAATTTAATTGTTATAAGTTTCAAAATGATTGTGATTATAAAATTGATGAAATTGTAAGAAACGAATATTTATAATAATGAGAAAAATATAAGCAATTATAAAAAAATAATATTATTTTGTTACATCCACTTTCAACACATGAGAATTCTGAAATTTTTGCATCAAATATAAATGAATATGTCAAGGACAAATAAATTGTGAACTTTATAATTAATGAATTATAATAATGATAATAATTAATTATAATAATTATATTTTTCTGTTTCACCTCATATTACGAACAAGCAACATTATATTTATCTTTCAACATTTATTTTTGTGAAGAAATATTTATTTGAAGAATAAAGAGATAAGAATAAAAAAAGAAGTGAATGTTCGTTTAAAAAATATACAAATGAAGAGCTATTTTTATGAACGAAAATTATTTTATCTTCTTATTAATACATGCAATAATTGAAAAATATATGTTCATAAAAAATTGTAGAAATCACGCAGCATGAAATGAAATTTACGAAAAAATAATTCAGAAATATATTTCCGTAAAAAATAGTAAAAATCAAAAGTAGCGAATAAATAGTTGAGAAATGGTTTTCGTAAAGAAATTAAAATCACGTAGCGGAAGAAGGTTGCTAAATAAGCTAAAAAGCGTAATTCATAGCCGTTTAATTGGGTTTGAAATTGAGTTGTTTGTTTCTCGGGAACGTGGAACATCAAAGGATTGGTATTGTAGATATTTCAACGGTATGAAAGAATCATCGAATACGGCAAGGTACATCGGTAGAGCCAAGAATGAAACAGAAAGATATTGGGTTATTCAAATTTCCTCGTGGCGTGCCATTGCGCTGGAAAGTATTGAATATTCTGTCGTGTAAATATTGAAAAATACTGAACATGGAACACACTGGGTCGGTCGGACCGTGTACAGCGATGGTGGTAAACGTATCCATATAACGTTTACGTACAAAACATCTCCATCGTACATCATTCACTTTTTTTCCACAGCTTTATCTGTGTACCGACGTATTGAAAACGAAAATACGGTGTAAGCACTGAGATTGCTCTACCGGTGAAATATGAAATATAAATCGGACGTGTAGACAACATCCGTGTTTTTGCCGAATTAAAATAATACCTCGCCATACTCTATCAAACGCGTACGATTTGAACCATTTCTACTTTCAAAAGGGGTTGTTAAATACTCAGAAATAAATTGACGCGATAAATAAATAACGCAATATTAAACACGAATCTATATTTACGCTTTGTGGGAAAAATCGAAGCATCGTAATATCAATATCAAGTTTGATTAATTTGGGAATCGGTTCACATTTCGATGAGGAAAATTATTTATCAAAAACTTGAAAATTAGGAACTCTTGATTTTAATTGAATCTTGAATGTGCACTGAATCTATTGATTATTTAAGATTTTATTCACTTAACAGGTCAAGAAGAAAATATGCACGATGAATACAAATTACGGAATAATTAATTTTAAAATATGCAGATTTTTGTATATGTAAATTTTTTGATAAAGTAGAATGAATAAGTAAGGTAAATTCATTATTGAAATTTTATATTTTTGGAAGAGAATTTAAGAACACATGAATTTATCAGACATCCAGCAAATTAATATCTAGTAAATTATTATTAATTAAAACGTATCAAAGCGTATTAATAAAAGTAAACTATTAAAAATGAAGCAAAGATAAAAAGCAATTGTGATACATAAATCTGACAACGAGAATTAAAAATGTGCTCAAATATTAGTTAAAACAATACTAACTACGTTAAACAAATTCGAATATTAAAGCAAAAATATTTAGTAATAAAACTCCCGTTTCATATTTAACTAACGTAGTAATAAAAAAATTAAGAACAAAGTGTGAACAATATGAAACATTAAAGGATGTTTGCAGAATTTCTGTACAAACAATTATAATTGTACGGAAAAAAGTGAAACTTACAAGAAGTAAAACTGAATAACAAAAGTGAGCCCCTACGGATAACCTCTGCACCTGATTGCGCCATCTGCAATGAGAACTCAACAATAGAACTAGTGATTCTCTTCTGTAAAAGCACAGCAGAAAAAGGACGTGAACTTTAGTAATAGTACAACAGTACTGTTCATTATAAACTGATGAATCATCGTTTATTAGGAACGAAAGACGTTTAATTTATTAATCAATATTTTGTTTCTGTGGAAGTAATTAAATTGCAAATCGTACATTTGCAGTAACTTGCAACGTATACAAGTATTTCTCATACATTCTATGATTATTATAAAAAATATAATAATACAATGATTATTATAACTATATTATATGATTATTATATTTGTATAATATAATTTGTGTAATATAATAATTATACATAATATAAAATATAAGAAACGTAACATTTTTAAAATAGTAAACTACCATTATTTCAAAGTAATATTTCTGAAAGTCGTGTAAAAGCTTCTGAACGATTTTAAAGAAAGATCCATCGATGAAGCAATTTCATCTAAAATAAACATTAAATATTTTAATGGAAGTATTTCAAGAGGGGCAGAGATCAGAAAACAAACAAATTATTATTTTTACTGCCGTAATCGATCAAGGAGAAAAAAGGAAAACAGCCGAGAGCTGCGGAAGCGATAGAATTCCTTTTGCTGAGCCACCGCTTTCCGCTTCTTTATTTAATGTACGTACATGGTATATAGATAGGTATGTATTGTTTTATTCAATTTTTAGCGCACAGCCAGAGCGAAACAGATACATCGACGTTTATTTCATTTATTGCTACGATGATATTTGGAAGGAGCATGTTTCGAACAGGAAGATTTCAGTTTCCACCACTTTCATCGAAATATTTTACGTACTCTTGTTATAGTATCGATATTCTGCAAGTTTTATGGTAAAGACACTTGGTGAATTATTGCGAGGAAAGTTTTAGGGAAGGTATCGATGTAGACTCACGAGTTGGCGCGAGAAGAGGACGACCACGTGTTTAGAATAGCTGAGAATTTGAATTTTTTGGATTTTGAATATTTGGGAAATTAGAGACTTTGGGAATGTGGGAAATTTGGGGAATTTGGAGAATTTGGAGAATTTGGGAAAATTTGGGAAAATTGGGGGATATAGAAATTTAGGACTTTAGGCATTTGAGAATTTGGAAATTTAGCAATTTGGAGAATTAGGGGAATTAGGGGAAATTTCAGAAATTGGGAGTTTAGGGAAATTGGAGGATTTGGGGAATTTGGGGGATATTGAAATTTAGGAATTTGTGAGTTTGGAAATTTGGGATTTTGGGAAATTTGGGAAATTTGAAAAATTGGGAGATTTGAGGAATTTGAAGAATTTAAAGAATTTGGGGAAATTTTGGAAAATTGGGAAATTTGGGAAATTGGGAGATTTGTGGAATTTGGAGAATTTGGGGAAATTTTGGAAAATTGGGAATTTGGAAAATTTGGAAAAATTTGGGAAATTTGGGAAATTGGGGGATTTGAGGAATTTGGAGAATTTGGGGAAATTTTGGAAAATTGGGAATTTGGAAAATTTAGAAAAATTTGGGAAAATTTGGGAAATTGGGGGATTTGAGGAATTTGGGGAAATTTTGGAAAATTGGGAATTTGGAAAATTTAGAAAAATGTGGGAAAATTTGGAACATTGGGGGATTTGAGGAATTTGGAGAATTTGGGGAAATTGGGAATTTAGAGGAATTGGGGGATTTGGGGAATTTTGAGGATATAGAAATTTAGGAATTTGGGATTTGAGAATTTGGGAATTTAGGAATTTAAGAATTTAGAAAATTTGAGAATTTGAGAATTTGGAAATTTCAACGTTTGAATCGTAAAAAAGGAAAATAAATATAAAGAGTTCAAAACTTAAAAGCTAAGAACCCCTAATTATTCACAAATATGGAAATACAGAAATTCTGATATTCCAAGATCATAAATTTACAAATTCATGCATTACTAAAAATAGAAAACAGTAACTACCCCATAAAAGAATACCAAAATATTAAGAAAATCTCTGAAAGTCGCTAAAAATGTGCGACACGAATTCGGTAGAATGCGATGCATCCTGTATCGAGGTCAATAGTCAGGATACGAGTTAATTCGATGGGTTATCAGAGAACACGGAGATAAGCATCTGTCTGCAACGTCAAAGTTTACCAGAGAAGAGGGACAGAGGAGAAGGGTGGATTCGATGCAAGTACAGAGGGATAATTAGCCTCGCCGGAGCAATCCGCATAATTATCGTCCGCGACGCGTCCATCCCTGTCTAACGCTTTTCCCCTCCCTTAATCGTGCTCTTTGTCCCCTTTTCCCGGAGGTTGAAACATTTTACATCGACCGACAAACATTTCTACCACGACCGAAACAGTATCACGTCGATGATCGGAACGACAACCAATGAACCGCTTTTACCTAAACAAGGAATACCCTGTTAATTGTAATCGCTCGTGAACCCACGCTCGAGCTAATTACAAAGGTAATCATCGTAACGAATGTCACATACAGATAATCCCTTCACAGAACCATGCCACAATCAATGTAAACTGAGAGCATTTTAAAATTTAACTGAATTACTCCGTCAAGTTTAATGTTCCAATTTTTCATTTATTTCTGTCTGATACTTCTTCGTTTTGGGTTATAATAATTTGGGGTTTTTTTGTCATTTTTATATTCTTCTGCTACATCGTGGTGTTCTTCATAATAATTAATAAGGGTGGTTCCATTGTAATATTTATATCCTTCTGCTATATCATGGTGTTCTTAATAATAATTATTAGGGGTGAGTTCTATTGCAATCTGTATATTCTTCTGCTATATCATGATGTTCTTGACAATAATTATTAGGGGTGAGTTTTGTTGCAATCTGTAGATTCTTCTGCTATATCATGGTCTTCTCAATAATAATTAATAGGGGTGGTTCTACTGTAATATTTATATTCTTCTGCTATATCACGGTGTTCTTGACAATAATTATTAGGGGTGAGTTTTGTTGCAATCTGTATATTCTTCTGCTATATTGTGATGTTCTTAATAATAAGTAATAAGGGTGGATCCATTGTAATATTTATATTCTCCTGCAATATATCATGGTGTTCTCAATAAAAATGATTAAGGGTAAGTTTTGTTGCAATTTTTATATTCTTCCTGCTATATAATAATGTTCTCAATAATTAACAGAGTTCAATAACGTTCTATTGCAATTTTTATATTCTGCCATGTCATACTGGTTTTAATAACAGTAGTTAACAAAAATGAATTCATAATAAGAGTAAAATCTGAAAGCTGGACAAATTCAATTTTTCATTTATATTCATCTGCAAGTTTTTCATACTGTATATTTCTATTATAATGATCGTATGTTGCATTATGGAATTTTTGATAATAATAATTTATATGGGTGAGTTGCTAATAAATGAAAGAGAGTTTCCTTTGCAATTCGTTATCTGAAAGTTAGGATAACCCGAATCCATTTTCTTCCAACCCCAATTTTTCACTTATTTTCATCTGCAAACAACTCTTTCTCTTCGTGTGGTTTTTCTTGTAATCTTCAGGTTCTTCTAATATTTTGTGGTATACTTTATAATAATATTTAATAGAAATGAGTTGATAATAAATAAGAGAGCGTTTCGTTTACAATTATTGTTCTGAAGCTAGGTTAACCCTAATCCATCATCTTCCAAATTCATTTTGCATTTACTTTCATCTGCAAATTCATTCTTTAACTTCTATACTTCTATTTTAATCTTCCTACTCTTCCGTTGCATTATAACATTTTTGTTAATAATAAAAGTTAGCAATTCGTCTGGACGCCAGACAACCTCTCTTTTATTTTCATCTGCAAGTTCATTCTTTTATTACAACATAGCAAAGTATTTTGGACAATTACCAACGTTGATAAATAAAATATAACTTCTTCACCGGTGCTATAACCATATTTCAAGACAATGAGAAAAATAGAATGCCTTCAGAAAGAGCATCGCGTTTCCAATCTCCATATACTTTCGAATCGCGTGAAATACGAGAAAGGTTATGCGATAAGTTTTGGTGTTTCAATAGGTTAGATCCGATGTAACTCAGAGTTATTCGTATGTGCTTTAGACGAGATCTGAGCGTCTCAACACCCTCGATAGCAGCGAAATATCTGTCAAGCAATCCCCTTTCGTATAGGGCAACCGAGTAAAGAGCATTCTCGTAGGGTGCACCTTGACGTTATACAGCGTTACTCATGCCGTCGTCAAACATCATTTTTCATATCCCGACCCCACGAATATTCGCCGTCACGATGGCTGACATTTTCCTCCCTCGTTGACGTCAACAATGTGCCGCGTTGATTGAATCGTCGAACGTCAAGGTGTTCTCTCTACGCTAGACCATTGCACGTTTCTCTTTTTGCCAGCTCCCTTGCCTCTTTCCGGCCTGTTGTTTCACCCTCATCGAGAACCAACAACCCTCTTTGATTCCTAACGCAATTTCTGTTGGTAATTCTCGAAGAACTCCTATAAAATCGATTGAGTTGCTCCATCGAACACTTATCGTTTCATTAGGGATCTGAGGGTACCCGAGAATACGGGGTCGGATACGCTCGGATTTACTCGGAATTCATCGAATACGGATTGATCTCTTATTCGTTAATGAGTATTATGTTACAAAGGGGTTCTATTACTATTTACATGGTTTCGAAGTTGGGTATTTTCAAAATTTCTGTTTTTTTTTTTCAACTTTTTTGTTTCAATCTTGCGCTCTATACTTTGAAATATTCAAGTGATTTTATTTCTAAATTTCTAAATTTCCCAAATTTCGCAAATTTCCAAATTACACAAATTATCAGAATTTATCAAATTTTCCAAATCTTCAAAAATTTATCAAATTTCCCAAATCTTCCAAATCTTATAAATTTCCAAAATTTCCCACATTTCCCAAATCTTACAAATTTTCTAAATTTCTTAAATTTCCCAAATTTATCAAATGTATCAAATTTACCAAGTTTCACAAATTTCACAAATTACCCAAATTACCAAAATTTATCAAATTTTCCAAATCTTCAAAAATTGATCAAATTTCCCAAATCTTCCAAATCTTATAAATTTCCTAAATTTCCCAAATCTTACAAATTTTCTAAATTTCCTAAATTTCCCAAATTACCCAAATTTATCAAATGTATCAAATTTACCAAATTTCATAAATTTCACAAATTTACCAAATTTGACAAATTACCTAAATTACCCAATTACCCAAATTACCAAAATTTATCAAATTTTCCAAATCTTCAAAAATTGATCAAATTTCCCAAATCTTCCAAATCTTATAAATTTCCTAAATTTCCCAAATCTTACAAATTTTCTAAATTTTCTAAATTTCCCAAATGACCCAAATTTATCAAATGTATCAAATTTACCAAATTTCACAAATTACCTAAATTACCTAAATTACCCAATTACCCAAATTATCAAAATTTATCAAATTTATCAAATTTCCCAAATGTCCCAGATCTCTCAAATTTCCTAAATTTCCCAAATTTCCCAAATCTCCAAAATTTCTTGAATTTCCTAAATTTCCCAAATCACCTGAATTAGCCAAATTATCCAAATCTTCCATATCTCAAAAATCTCCCAAATTTCCCAAATTCCCCAAATTTCTCAAATTATCAAAATTATCCAAAGTACCCAAATCTCCCAAATTTCCCAAAATACCAAGCTCCACAATCTCCTACCCCTAAATTACCAACTTCTCAACAATCCAGCACCCTAAACATCGAATTCACACAATTTTCATCACCAACTAACATCTCCATCGAAATTCTGATTATTATGAAATCGACATGCACAAACTACTTTAAACATTAGTCGCCAAATGTCTTCGGTGATGTATGTATATTATTTTCTGGTACTGTAATCACACCAGCAACGTGCGCGTTTACACTTTACTCGTAGGTCGTTGACGTTAATTATAGCTTGATACGGTGACTGACATGTTTATTGTGATAATATATCTTGTTCGCGATATCTACATACCTTGTAATGCTTTAATTGCAAAACTATGACATTTATATTGTTTTGTTGGCCTCGTTTTGCATTGAAAATTATGAGTATGATTTGAAAACAAGCCAATGAAAAATAGGGAAACGTTTACTTAAACGTTCAGGAAGAATATTCATCATTGTTCTTATTATTTGATTGGTTACACTTGCTTTCATCATTTGGTTGGTTAATTCATTTAATCTTTATGCAACAGCAATTGGTTATTAATAATTTGTAGTGTAGCCAGTGGTATTATATTTACATATGCAGAATTTAGATCATTTTTCTAAACTGACACAAATATAGAATTGTACATGAATAGAGCAATAATTGTTTTTGAGAAGGTTATAAAATCTGACGTATAGTTATTTCTTACATTATTCTTACGTGACGTAAAATTAGAAGTTGTACTTCTACTCATAATATTAAACTGATGCGCGTGTTTGTAGCAAAGTACCATAAAACTCCCGACCATACATGCCTATGTATGTATAGACCAAACCGTGGCAGATACGACTTTTTGTCAGAGAATCAAACTTTCTTAAAATGGGCTAAAACCTCCAGAAAAATTGTGAAAAGTGCCGGAAGATAGCTAACGGGGGACTAAGGGGTGGAGAAGCCCCTCCCTAGCGACTGAAAGCATACGCTTCCCTCATAAAATTTTAATAATACAGTTACAACTTATATAACAAGTTAATGAAGTTATATGTTATAGCTAAATAAGCTAGAGAAGTTATTATAACTTATTATTATAACTATAAGAAGTGATTTTATACTGATTTTATACAAGTTAGTTCTAACTAAATAAGTAATAGCTAAAAATGATTACAGCTAAAAATGAACTGAACTAAGTTGTGTACTTGAAACAAGTTGTGTCTAAAATCGGATGTAAACTACGAAAGTATAAAAGTACTGAAGTTCAAGTCGAAAACAGGATATACATAAAGGCTTGTCAGTAGCTACTTATGTAGGTTTGCTTTGAACATAAACTCACGTCGCGTCGCCCGACTGCGGGCAAATAATTTGTGAAGAGAGACTCAAAGGAAATAGTTTTAAAACCGCGGCAAACTGCGGTAATGGGATTTCATTGTAACGGAATCTTTTTAGACGTTATAACGTGAAATTAAATGTAAAAACGTGCGCATGATTTCTGCGAGAAAATGTTATTTCGCCGTTAAACGACAGAAACGTTTCTCTTTTTTTTAATTGAACCATCACGAAATTGTTTACTGGAAGTTTGAGGCATTGGTAAAATGGCGAAAGTATTTAATTGATTCATTTTTTTCAGAAAGTTGCACGATAAATTATTTCTTATTTATTCGTGTAATTATTTGGTCATTTCATTATTGTTTATTACTCGTCAAGCTCTTTATTAAATTTTTGATAAACTTGTTATTTATATTCAATAGATTATTCTGTCAATTATTTATTTCATTGTTCATAAAATTTGTCATTAAATTGTTGATTATTCTTCGTTAAATTATTCATTCAATTATGCAATCAATTACTTATCAAGTGGTTCATTAAACCAAAAATAGTTCATTAAATTACTCATTAGCTTCATTAATTTAATTAGTTGACAGTAACTCATTAATCTGTGTGCAATATGGCATGATTAACAATTGTATAAATATTTTTGAAATGTCAATCTCTTATTTTCGATAGAAGCTGGTCTTCACAATATCAATTATATAATATTGATTAATTAAAACAAGTATGCAGCAAACAAATTTGAAATCGTTAATTCAATCAAATACGCAATTAACTTTGAATTGTTAATAAAAGTAACTTCGTAGCAATTAAATTTGAATATCATATGAATACATTTTTGCAAAAACTGTTACGAGCGGAATATTTTCAATTTATTCATTTGTAGTTGAAAAATTGATATTCCAATTCCAACTGTTGGGATGGAAAAATACAATAGTGCTGTGAAAACAGAGAGAAAAAAGTGTGCTGTTTGTAGAAGACTTTAAACATAACAGGTTTGTATGTAACACAATTATTTTAACAAAATTGCTTCAGAAAGTACAGTCAATTACAAAAATTTGATTTCAAAAACCGTTTAGTACATTTCTATTGTAATGTTATGTTCCATGTTTCGATTAAACTCGATACGAATATTATTGTAATTGAAATTAGGACATTTGAACAATTAATTGTGAAATGTTATGCAAAATGGAGGATATATATTAAATTTGTTGTATGGAGTTATATAATAATGAAGAAGAAGAGAAATTGTTAGTAAAAAGAATTCTTTTAGGTTATGGATCATAACTGTTATTGTGAAGTATAGTTATAGTATAGTATAGTATTTGACAAGAAATTGTCATAAACAATTAATTACAATCATCTTTAAATGACAACATAATACACATGTTTATATCATAAGAAAGAAAAGATTATTAATAATAACAGTTTAGTTTACATAACCCCAAAATTAATTTTGCAGAATTACTTTTCCTAATTTTTATATTTTTTTGCAAACTTACTTCGCTAAACTTATGTGACCTAACCTAACCTTACCAAGATTGATTTTCGTCGGATTCAGAAAGTTAGTTTAACCTAACCTAACCTCCTGCGATTGATTATCATAGTCAAATGCAGAGCAAAACTATTTACCAAGAAATTTTCAAAATAAATATAAAAATTCGGTAAAATAATTTTTGCCTAAAATAGCACCAAGTATTTCCAAATTAAAAATATAACCTAACATCCGACATTTTTTATCGAAATAAACATTATCTTCTACAATCGTAATTTTAAACGTTCCAATTTCATTGGAAATATCAGCAATCATAAATCAACATCAAAATCACTCACTCTCGATAAGAACTATTTGGTTATTAAATTACGTACAATATTTGCCCTCCATTTTCTCTTTCTGAAGCATACTAAACGCAACGTGTATTTATTCGTGGTAAACTGCTGTTGCGTTACAAATCAGCATTCATAAACTTCGGGCCAAAATAGGAACTGTTTAAAACTTTCGAATCGAATTACTGTTTAACTTTACATTGTCACCTAATCTGAGTTTAGGTATTGTTCTAACTTCGCGATTGAATACCAAGAGAACGGTCCTCGTCAGCGTGCAATTATGTTACAGTAATATTTTATACTGTAATTAAAACTTTATTAATTATCCAGTTTTTTCATACTCGTTGATTAGCTATGGGCCCAATTTTTTGGACAATGTATAGGTGCAGGTATTTCACAAATGACCCAGACATTTCATATAACGAAGGTTGTCTAGATCAGGTAAGGTAAGGTTAGGTTAGAATAATCTGACCCTCCCTAGTTGGTTCTGAAACGAGATTTATAATTGTTCTCTTTAGATTTCCGACTTCCACGTAGTTTTTCAAATTTTTCAATATTATACGTATACAGTGGTAAACCTAACCTAACCTAACCATCACCCTATAAGAATTCTGTATAATGATCCGACATTTTATAGATTGACAGAAACTTACAGGCATTGTATACAAAGCCATTTTACAAAATGTCTACGTTGAACACGTTATAATATATACAGGGTGTCTCACAACTAGTGTAACGCTGTAGTGAACGCTCTTCACACCTGATTGGCTGGTGTTTTCTGTTAATAATTGAAACATGAAGCCTCAACCCCTATTTTCGAAAAGGAAAAAGTTGTTCAGGACCCCTTTTCGAGAGTTACACCACTTGTGAGACAGCCTGTATATTTTACTTCTGTGTTCTTGTATATGTTTTCTTTTCTTACAACACGTGGTGATTATGTTAAACTGTTAATAGTATTTGATATTAATTTTAATTTTAACAGCATCCAACTTTGAAATAATATATGATCGAAATTGTAAGTTTACAATTACGTTATTTTAGATACAGGATTTTGTACAATTATATTTGGTCTTCATCTATTGTTTTTTTTATGGTCACGCAAGTGAAATTCTAGACAGATATTAAGTTGATAAGAAACAGAAATGAACAACAGGATATGAAAAATGATCGTCCAGCTATTTCCAGAGAAAATGACGTCAGTCGAGTGAAGAGGAAATGATGGTTTGCGTGTTCCAGAATCCCTATCTCATTTTCGAGATACAATCATTTATTATGGGTAGCGAGGGCGGTATAACGCGATATCAAAATTTATCGAAATTTAACAATTTAGTAACGATCGACTCGTGACAGGAATTAATCTTCTAATCTATTATCCTGGTTTCGATGTTCGACGCGTTTTGCGATGTTCAACTTTTGGAATTTGCGGAAAATTAATCTGACGAATTTTTTCATTTGGGAGAGTGGGAATTTGGAGATTTGGAGATTTGGAGATTTGGAGATTTGGAGATTTGAAGATTTGGAGATTTGGAGATTTGGAGATTTGGAGATTTGGAGATTTGGAGATTTGGAGATTTGGAGATTTGGAGATTTGGAGATTTGGAGATTTGGAGATTTGGAGATTTGGAGAGTTGAACATTTGTAGATTTGGAGATTGGAGAGTTGAACATTTGGAGATTTGGAGATTTGGAGATTTGGAGATTTGGAGATTTGGAGAGTTGAACATTTGTAGATTTGGAGATTTGGAGAGTTGAACATTTGGAGATTTGGAGATTTGGAGAGTTGAACATTTGTAGATTTGGAGATTTGGAGAGTTGAACATTTGGAGATTTGGAGATTTGGAGATTTGGAGAGTTGAACATTTGGAGATTTAGAAGTTTAAAGATTTGGAGATTTGGAGACTTGGACATTTTGAGACTTGGCGATTCGGAGATTAAGAAATTAGAGTTTTAGAGATTTGAAGATTTAGAGATTAAAAAATTGAGAGATTTAGAGATTTAGAAACCTTGTGATTTAGAAATTTAGAAATTTGCAGAATTTTGAGGTTTAGGAATTTAGAGATTTACAGATTTAGAGACATTGAAGTTTATGAGTTTAGAGACTTAGAAATTTAGAAGTTCAGAATGATAGAAAGTTAGAAAGTTAAAAAGTTAGAAATATACAAATATAAAAATGAACTTTAAAATTAAAAAATGTATTGTGCCCTAGTGATGAACTCCCTAGCCCACTATTAAATAACCACAGAGATATATAAAATATTACAAAAGCCAATAAAAATTCTAATTTGCATTCGTAAAAATCGCAGCCTATATTAAAAAATACATACAAGTCTAAATACCATAAAATAATTGCAGTAAAAATCCATTTTATCCATTCTCCAATAATCGATTCCTAAAATTCCACTTCAGTCACTATGTTACTGTATAATATGTACTCATACTGACTTCTCACTTACGGTTTTCGTGGGTGTATGTTCATAAATAACAGATATACACATAAGAAATTTCATTAGATTTTCCTATACAGTTTACAATTCTATACACGAAAGATCCTTATACGTAGTCCGCATATGAGTTCGCAAGGAAACTTCGATATGAGGCTAGCTTCTTTATGCTATATTCTCAATATCTACTCCATTTTCTTTTGTGTTCAAGATAGCTTGGAAATTTTCAATTTTAGGTGCCAGAGTGCTGTTGCCATTGCGATCAATATCGTTTCCTTTATCAGTTTTTGATTTCTAACTGCAACATTTTGTATACGAAATCTTCCTTCGAGACTTTCCTCCGATATTTTCAAAGAAACTTGATATTCACTCGATGAAAGCTTGCGGACTTGGAATTTACGAACATTGGGAGAATTGGGGAATTTGGGGAATTTCAATAGTTGGGGATTTATCAAATTTATGTTTAGTTAATTTGAGAGGTTTATTTAATTTATGAAATTTGTAAAATTTGAAAAATTGAAAGGTTTAACAAATGTAAAAATTTGAGACATTTGAGAAGTTCAATTTTAAAAATTTGTGAAACTTGAAACATTTGAGAGGTTTATTAAATTTAGGAAATTTGTGAAATTTGAAAAAATTATAAGGTTTAACAAATGTACAAATTTGAGAAATTTGAGAAGTTCAATTTTAAAAATTCATAAAATTTGAAAAACTTAAGAGGTTTAATAAATTTGTGAATATTTGAAAGTTGCTAAAATTATAAGGTTTAACAAATGTAAAAATTTTGGAAATTTGCGAAGTGCAATTTTGAAAATTCATAAAATTTGAAAAACTTAAGAGGTTTAATAAATTTGTGAAATTTCTGAAATTTGAAAAAATTGAAAGGTTCAACAAATGCGAAAATTTGAAAAATTTGAGAGGTTTAATAAATTTCTGAAATTTCTGAAATTTGAAAAATTGAAAGATTGAACAAATATAAAAATTTGAAAAAAAGAGAGATTCCGGAAAAAACAGGAAAATAATATTTGAAAAATCGAAAACTTGATGTCCCAGAAATCTATGAATATCAAAACGAGACAATTCTAAGATTCACAGCAAGTGTTCATTTCTTCCTTTTCGTCCGACCGCAAAATAATTCCCCAGCAAACCATAAAACACTATTCTTTTTATTCTCGTTTCTATAACACAGCGAAAATATTGAATTGAATTTCGACTGTATGTCTTGCGTTCAATTTCCCGCTGATTGAAATCGAAGCAGTCGGTTCGTGTAATGATTAAGAAGTAATGCTTACGGGAGAGAAACGATGAAATATTACGCGGAACATGTTATAAAGATATCTTCATTAATGAACTATCGGATGATTCACCGTATTATTTCGATAGATACTTCTGTTGCAGAGTATTACATTTTAAATTAAAGATAACGATTGTGGTAGAGGGATTTTACTGGAAATTCTTCTCTTGAAATAACATCGGTTATCTCATAACAGTCAGATCACATTATTAATCGAAGGAATTATTTACATAATTGTTGAGATTGTGATTACGTATGAAAGTAGTCTTTTTCAATTGTATCTTAATTTTAACACATTTTCAATTAGTAATATTTTTTTTTGTATGAAGTATTTAGAGTTTTGGTAATTAATTTGATTGATTATTTAAGTGCTTTTTTTATATTGTGTAGCAACTATTGTATAGTGTTTGAAAAATGCAAATTTTTGATATTTGATAATTGCTTACATTTTCTTATCCCTAATTTGTCTAATATCGAAGTTGTCAAACCTCTAACTTTTCCAAATTTTAAATACTCAATTTTTCAAGTTCTCAAATTTCCAAGTTATCAAATCCTCACATTCTCAAATCTCCAAACCTACAAATTTTTAATTTTTCAAATTTAAAAATTCCCAAATTACTAAACAATTCTCAAACCCTCCAAATTCTTAAGTTTTCAAATCATTCATTCACCAAATTCCAAAATCGTCAAATTTCCAACTCTCAAAATTGTCAACCTCTTAAGTTTACAAATTCCCATATCACCAAATTCTCAATTTTCAATTTTCCAAATCCCTAAACTTCCAAACCTCAGAATCTTAAAATTCTGAAGTTTTAATTCTCCAAATCTCCAAATCTCCAAATCTCCAAATTTCCAAATCTCTAAATCTCCAAATCTCCAAATCGCTAAAACTACAATTTCTTAATCTCCGAATCGCCAAGTCTCCAAATCTCCAAATTTTCAAAACCCAAATCTTTAAACTTCTAAATCTCCAAATGTCCAACTCTCCAAATCTCCAAATCTCCAAATCTCCAAACCTTCAAATCTCCAAATCTCCAAATCTCCAATTCTCCAAATCTCCAAATCTCCAAACCTTCAAATCTCCAAATCTCCAAATCTTCAAATGTTCAACTCTCCAAATCTCCAAATCTCCAAATCTCCAACTCTCCAACTCTCCAAATCTCCAAATCTCTAAGTTTCCAAACCTTCAAATCTCCAAATCTCCAAATCTCCAAATTCCCCAATCTCCAAATCTCCAAATCTCCAAACCTTCAAACCTTCAAATCTCCAAATCTCCAAATCTCCAAATTTCCAAACCTTCTAATTCTCCAAATCTCCAAATCGCCAAAACTCCAAATCTCCAAATCTCCAAATCTCCATATCTCCAAATCTTCAAATCTCCAAATCTCCAAATCTCCAAACCTTCAAATCTCCAAATCTCCAAATCTCCAAAATTGCAAAACTCTAAACATATAAATCTCTAAATTTCTAAATCTCTGAACTTCTTAATCAGTGAAAATCTAAATCTCTCAATTTCTAACTCTCCAAGTTTCTAAATTTCTTAATATCTAAATTTCTGAATGTCCAATCTCCAAATTACGAACCCTCCAAATCTCCAAATTACCTAAATCTCCTTCCCCAAATTTTCAATTCCCCAACCTCCCTTTCAAAACCGTTAAATATTAAAATTACCTGAGGAAAAACTTCTAGTAAAATTTCTGAACTCTGCCATTTTCCCTAGAAGAACCTAGCATCGTCCCCAATGCACATCGTGGCACGAACGCATTGGCATCGGCGTCGATAGTGGCGTCCTTTATTCGACCCCTTCGGCTATTCACGCGAACCGAAACTAAACAACCGTGAAGTAATTTGGTCGAACTGAATCGTTTGACGTGATAAAGTTCAATTAATTCTGGGAAATTGCCGAAAGCAAGAGGTTGCGGTACGATATTATCGTAACATCGGATTAGAACGCATTCGAGAACCGAGTACTCAGATTAGAAAAAAAAAAAAACACGGAAGACGGTAAAAAGAGAGATTTCATTCTTTTACAATCGATTGCTTTCACGTACGAGATGCATCAAACCTGTTGAGAACAGTGACGCGAGTTGAGTTCCTAACGCGAACGTGATTTCTCCGCCATTTTTGAGATTGATCACTTCTGCTCCGTTCTGTTTTATCAGGTTAGGACAGTGGTTCTCATCTTATGTCTCCATTATTCACATAACTTTTACAAGTAGTTATACTACTATAATATTATTGCACTTTTTACGATATTATGAGCTATAACTCGTACAGTATTCAGTTATACTTCCAGCAATATATGTTATAATTCCTAGAATATATATTATAGTTCCTACAAATTTATTTTCGTTAATTTAATTCCTTATAATCACTTCTACTCCGTCTTATTATATTTCCGCAGTGGCTCTCATTTTATATCTCCAATGGAATCATAACTTTTACATATAATACTTTTACATTATTATCATATGTAATATTATGAGTTGGAGTTTCTACAATGCTATAAGTTACATTTCCTACAATACTATTAGTTATAGTACCTACAAGCATAACATATTTTTGTTAAATTAACTCCTTTTAATCACTTCTACTCCGTTTAGTTTTATTACGTTCCGACAGTGGCTCTCATTTTATATCTCCAATGTAGTCATAACTTTTACATGTAATACTTTTACATTATTATCAGTTCCTACAATATTTTGAGTAACAGTTCCTATAATATTTTGAGTAACAGTTTCTACAGTATTCCAAGTCATATTTCCTACAATATTATAAGTTCCTACAAGCATAATATAATTAATTCCTCTTAATCTCTTCTATAACGTTCCGTTTTATGAGGTTAGGACAGTGGTGCTCAACTCCATTGGAGTCATAACTTCTACAAGTAATTATTCTACTACAATTTTATTGCAATACCTGCAATATTATGAGCTATAACTCCTACAATATTTTGAGTTACAGTTCTTTCAATAATATAAGTTGCAGTTCCCACAAATACAATATAATTTTGTTAAATAAACTGTTAATCTCTTCTACTCTGGTTTAGCCTTATTCTGTTTGGACAGTGGTTCTCAACTTATGACTCCATCAGATAACTTCTACAAGTAATTATTCTACTACAATTTTATTGCAATACCTGCAATATTATGAGCTATAACCACTACAATATTTTGAGTTACAGTTCTTTCAATAATATAAGTTGCAGTTCCCACAAATACAATATAATTTTGTTAAATAAACTGTTAATCTCTTCTACTCTGGTTTAGCCTTATTCTGTTTGGACAGTGGTTCTCAACTTATGACTCCATCAGATAACTTCTACAAGTAATTATACTTCTACAATCTCATCACAATTTGTACAATATTATTATTTTCTACAGTATTATGAGTTACAATTCCTAGTATAATACATTTTTGACGAATTAATTTCTTATACAATAATTAATCCACAATCTGTAATCAAAGTCTCAAGGATCTAAAATTCTTTCTTGAGAATCTAAAATTTTTAAACCGCAATTCTTGTGACTCAAAAATTCTAACACTGCATAACAATGCTTAAAATGTCTGAAAGACACAAAAGTCCTAAGGTACCACAAAAATTTTACCTCTCTGTCCTTTCAAACTCAAAAAATATGTATATCACAAATAAAATAAGCTCCGACTATACAGACAACCGAAATACAAGAGTTCATGGAGTTTTTCAAGTGGATTTTACGTTTTTCATTTCTACATATTCACTGTTCTACTCCGACTCGTATATCTAGCTAATACCCTCTTAAGGTTCAGACACTTAACACTCCCAAGTTACCAAAGTTCCAAATCTCCCAAATGAAAGTTCCAAAGTTCCGATATAATTAAAAATTTTCGGCATCTAAATTCTATTACATCCAACATAATCCGTCATGTTAAGCATCGGTGCGTCGATTTCGAACGTACAATTCTCAACGCAGAATGTTAACGATATAAGATAAGTTGTTACAAGTTGGGATCACCTGGCGTATTAAGCATCGGTGCGAAGTTGCAAAGTACGCATGATCACCCCGAGGGAATATGTCCAGCAATTGAAAAGAATTGTTAGCCGAAGAAACTTTTCTTGTTAAAGTACACAAAATGGTTGAACTTCACGGCTTGTAACAACAGTTCCGTAGCTGGCACGTTTTTCCTGGCTCGTCGAATTCGCAAATTCGCGCGAACATTTTCACCGGCACGTGATTATACATCGTTGGGTCTCGTTCGCGATACAGAGATATGTCGAGGAAATGTAACTCCACTTTTCTTGACTACTTCGAGCTTCATCTTCACCTTTCGATTCTCACGGTTCTCGGCTGCTAGATTACAAGCTACCGTTGGATCTGTTGCAACGGCTGCTCCGCTCGTAATACACGTGAGAGAGCTTTGCCGAGAGCGAATGAAGTTCAAGCGGAAATTCTAGCATATATCTGACACCCGGAGAACGAGTGGACGACTTTTGCCAAATATTTTGTGTCGGTAAGTAGAAATGCATCCGCTGCGACTGACTTGTTCAAACTCTCGGCGTCGGTGAATACCTTTTGAAGAAGAATTTTCCGTACTGTCATATTTACGGGAATTATTATCGATTGCATATTAACTTTGCACTTGAATATTTTTACTATAGGCAGCTCTAAAACGTTTTAGTCGGAAAGTTTATTTTAGTCGAACTTTTCAAGTTAATATTTATCGAATATTAATAGGACATTGTCCGTCTGTAGGCCACATATTATAGACTGTGACATATGGTGCTAATAAAAAATTGAAAGCCATCTGAAGGTCTTAAATTGTTATGTTTAACCGAACGAGTCACCTGTAAAAGGTTAACTTCTGTTTGTCACAGTTTTTATCAAGTTTTATCAAGAAATATTGAATGTCAGTTACTTATTCATTCACGAAATAAATGTTTGAGATGCAAAAAGGATTTGTTCTGGCGATACAAAGTTCATAGTCGTTTCTCATGGGATGAATATGCATGGAACTAAAGTTAGGTATGAAATCTCCGATTGGACTTGATAGTGAATCTGTTTTTAACTTTGTTAAAGGATATTGAGAAATGTTTTAAAGATTTTAACGGGTATGGATTTTCTGTTCAATCAATCGAAGAGTAAATTATTTAGAATATTAATATGGAACGTAAAAATAGTTGCAGAAGTGTCAGGTGGCGTTGATGGCGGCCATTTTGAATGTTTGTTAGTTCAAGATGGACGACTTAACCTAACCTCTGTTCATTTACTTATTAAATTGTAAAACATGTGTACACAGAGTTACACTGTAAATTTGTGATAAATTACTAAATTTTATGATTTTCAAAATTTTCAAAGTTCTTAATTTACAAGATAACTATACTTCTAAGTTCCTCGATTTTAAAATTTGGAGGTGTAAAAGTTTGAATAGTTGAACGTGTAAAAATTGAAATATTTGAAAGTATAAAAATTTGAGTATTTGAGAACGTGAAAATTTGATTATCCAAAAGTATGAAAGTTTGAAAATTTTTAATTTCTAAATTTCAACCATTTAGTTCTCAAATTTACAAATTCATCTAAAAATATATTTCTACCTTCCCAATTTTCTACCTCCCCCAATTTAAACTTACCACTTTATAAATAACAACAAAGAAATTAATTTTGAAAAAGTACGCAAGTTTCTGTCAAGCACCGAAATACATTAACGATCCCAGAAGATAATTATTAGTAACAGTTACATTTATCATGGCAATAGTTCACCAGAACAAGCCTTCATTCGTTGATTTCCTAATCGTGCTATCACTAACGTAAATTTAATAAGCGAAATACAGTTCTGAACTGCACTCAGAGGTGGAAGAACGGCAATGCTAAGACGCGTAACTATGCAAATTCAGCGGTGCAATCATATTCAACGCCATAACGATGCACCATGCTTCAGCCTACTTCGAGTGCATTCCATTTTCTGCTTATTTTGATCATTGTTTCGTCTACCAATGTTACTTGCTTCGGTATACAAGGTGAAGGTACATTTTATTGTTACATTTTACGTTCTCCATTTTATTTGTTCTTATAATTAAGTGCAACAATTGGTATTATTAAAGCAAATATATTGTCAGTTGGTAAAGTTGGTCAGTTGGTAAATTACCAATTTACTAACCTATAAATTATTATACATTATTACTACAAATGAATGCATATGCTATTAGTAATTTGCTAAATTCATCTAATCTAATCTATTTGATTAATTTACCCCATTATTGCCAAGCTTATAGATCCATGTAATCCACATTAGGTACCATACGTCATTAGTAATTTGATTAAACTAACCTATCTATTTGCCTAATTTATCTAATCTATCTATAATTAACTCTCATACATAATTAACGTCTCATTTCCCCAAAAGTAAAAATCAAATAATCCACATTAGCTACTATACGCCATTAGTAATTTAATTAATCTAACCTATCTGCTTGATTAACTTATCCATACCAATAGCAATTACGTACGGGCCCATAAGTAATTTTCCTTGAGTGGTCTCAGATAACGATGAATAAAAAATTTGAAAGAAGTTATAAATCAATTTAATCAGAGACCTTAGTCGATGGCTGGAAATCGTCGTCAATACATTGTTCTAGATCCCAGGGGAATGCCTTGAATGCCTGGTTCGTCGTAACCGTCGGTATTACGAATAATTAATACGGCGGTTTGTTTGCACGAGCAATCACAGGGCAGCTCGTGCACACAAGTTCCCCAGGCTCTTCCAGAACCACCCCTTGCTTCTCCACTTCGGCTATTGACTTCGAGACGTGGGATTCGCTTCGCATTCTCCAGGGTTAACCTTACCCTGAATAACCGCGTATTAGAGCCGACGGCAGACACGCGTCTGAAATCGCGGCTCTAGTTAGGATCAGATCTTTGGGTAATTACGGATTCTTAATAGGCGAGAACATCCACCGGTAAGCACGCTCTAATAGACAATTCTCAAACTTGTCTACCTACCTGAACATCACATTTCATAGACACCTATCGCTGAAAGACATAAACTTAGAGATGTGCCAATAAGCAACTTGCAGAAGCTCGATCGTATCGAGATTTCAAATGGACATCTGGGATTCCTTGCAAATACCGTAGTCAACTCGGGAATTGGTAGGAAGATGGTTGTCGACCATTCAACTTGCACTTATTCTTATCAACCCTCAGATCACTTTCCCTTTTCGTCCAAATTCCTAAACGCAGATATTCCAGTACCGTAGGCAACCCAGGAATTGGGTAAGGCTGACCTAGGTGTTTGGAAGGACTACAGCCCCAATTGGGCAGAATAGAAAAATAGACACTCACGTATTTTCGAGCGAACTATTGACACGAGCTGTCACACCAATTAGACCAAAAAAGACAGTCGGCAAACGTCTCGAGAGTGAGTGCGAATTGCGTTCAGCAGTTGTTGTCATTATTTTTATTTGCCGATATGTCGCGCTGGAAGTGTTCACGGTGGTGACAGGCGGAGAGAACGAGTGGCTTCTTTTACTTTGGGTCGACCTACGCGCCAATTCCTGGGTTGGCAGGTTGTTACCGATTGATAGAAAAATAGGCCAATATAGTTGACCTTGAACTAGTTTATAGTATTCCACTACTTTTAACACGTTGCTGACCGGAAATTTTACTCGTCTCAACCTAACCAATCTCATAGGTTACTACTCGTAGGTTAATACACCGGCTGTTTCCTACTTAAATACGAAAGTGAAGTAATGTAAACGAACTTCGATATAGTTTGTGCATAACGAAACGAAACTTCGTTCGTATCTTCTATGTAACTTTTAATACTTCTTTTCGGCGTGACAAATTGTGCAGCAGTCAGATGCAGCATCTGCGTGTACATTGAGAAATTCATTGTCGCGATCCGCCATGATTGAAATATTTGTTAAGGAAGTCCGAATATTAGGAAAGTAACTTTTTGAAGTAAGACGAGGGAATACGGAGAGCTTTTGTAGTATTCTTACTCTGAGTTTTAAAAATTGAAAAGGGCAAACGAATTAACTCGGATCAACACATGGAAAAATAAAAAATGAGACAATTAGTGCAAGGAGATAATATAATTATTATAACTAAAAATCGTTTAAATTTTCAATTTTTCGATTGAAAGTTCTTGGTGAAATTCAATTTTGTGTCCTAAATTTGATGTGCAATGTTGTATCCCAAATTTGATGCGCAATGTTGTATCCTAGATTGAATGAACAGTCTTGTGTCCTGAATTTGATGTGCAATGTAGGGTAGGTATACTAATTACGAAGCTTCTAATTAGAACCCTTCTATCAAAATTATCGATAAGAAATTTATGCATAAATAAGCATAAATAAAATTAGTTAAATTGAATGCAATTATTGGCAAGCAAAATTCAAAATTAAAAACGACAATTTTAATACTTTACAATGTTCTAAATATTTATTAAACATTGCACATCCTTTCTATGATTTTAATAGGAATTTTTATTCAAAACTTTAGGGACGTTTACAGAATTTATTTTAGAATAAATAAATCAGTCATAAATGGTTAAAAATATTCTGATTTATAAATGAATTCTATAACTCTTGATTTATAATTCGATTTCATAACTCTTAATCAATAATTTAATTAACGTACAGTTTATTTAAGATTTGAGAAACAATATTTGAAGAAAATAAGACAAGTTCAAAGGGAAATCGTAGGACATAAAATATAATGTTAAAAGGTTCCATTTTTCCATTTCCTGTAATATCAAGCAATATTCTCGTAATATTCCGCGAAGCAATAATGCAGGAATATTTCGAAATTGTTAAATTTTACTCGTAGAAAAATCGAACACGAAAGTTCTATATGTATAATACCAATTACAATATAAAAGTTGCGTATTACAGAAAACAACTTTTAATTGCATCAGAGAAAAATAATGAACGTCCATCAATTATAAAAAGCAATTATCTTTTAAAACTTTCCAATTTAGTCGTTTCGATAAACTCCGCAGATAGGTACAATTACGAAAGCACCATGAAAAAGACAATACATCATTCCGATGCGTCATGAACGCAATTTGTTACTAAATTGATTTTATTAGCAATGCAGCGCAATTGCTTGCTGAACAATAGAAAACTCACTTAATAGTGTAATAATTACTTAGATTTCCTTTATAATACGTTCAATCTTCAAATTCTTAAATTGTCAAGTTTCTAAATTTCAATTTTGAATTTATGAAATTTTCAAAGTTAAAAATTTCCATGAGTATTTTCAAGTTGTCGGATTTTTAAGATCATGAAGTTGATCTGAAATATTCAGAATAAATTCTGAAATCACAAATTTTCAAATTTTCTATATTTATGAAAATCTCTATCTCTAATTTCACAGATCCTTAAATACGTAAATCTCTTAAACCACTAGAAAATCCTAGATTCCTAGATCCCCGAACCTCTAAACTTCAAAATGGCCAAGTCCCCAAATGTCTAAATCTTAAATTGCAAAATTCCTAAATTATCAAATTTTGAATTCGTAAATTTTTAAATCTCTAAATTCCCGAAATCCTTAAATTCCCAGATCCCTAAATTCCCAAATTCCTAGATTCCCAAATCCCTAAATTTCCAAATTTTAAAACTCTCAGATATCTAAATTTTCAAATTCTGAATTTCTAAATCCCTAAATCTACAAATTCTCAAATCCCGATATCCCTATATCCTTATATCCCTATATCCCGATATTCTTAAATCCCTATTTCCTCAAATTTGAAAATCCCTAGTTTCTAGATCCGTAGATTCCTATCCCTAAATTTCCAAATTCCTGAATCTCTACACCCCAAAATCCCTAATTCCCTAAACTCTCAAGTGTCCGAATTCCAAATCAGCAATTCTTGAAATTCCCGGAACCACAAATTTCCCAATTCCCCAAACGCCAATAACATGCGAACGTGTCTCACTATTTCTCCCTGATACTTTGATCCTCCAGTTCGTTTCACATTCAAATTTGCTTACCCAACATTTTTTCACGCACGCAAAGTCATATGTAACCGGAGATTGAAAAAGTAATATGCAGAAAACATGGTCATAAAAATTGGTAACAATGTTTCGAGGATTAGTCACCTGTATCTACTGTTGATGGGTTATTCTACGGAACAGAGTGCAGCCGATCGTCCACAGATTTTTTCAGTGAGAAAATTTATATCACGATAAAATGTGAAACGGTAAAAATGATTGTTACACAAAACTAATACCAACAATGTCGTCCTAAATTGAATAAATATCCTATTACTTTTTATCAAATACTCTAACATTAATTTCGATATGTAAGTGTGTCTGTATGTAAATTACATATGTCTGTAAGTTAGGTGTGTATATAAATTATATATAAGTTAGGTACGTATGTATAAAAATGAATGTAAATGCATATGTATACATGCATATGTACAAATTAGAAATATATGTACATATGTTACATATGTGTGAATATAATTTAAGTAAGTATGCATATGTTATGCATCTATGTATACAAATTAAATATGGACGTATATAAATTAAAAATTGATGCACATATGTTACATATGTATGAATTTCAATTAGATATGTATGCATGTAAATTATGTGTGTATGTATGTATGTATGCATGTATGTGTATAAATTAAATATGCACGTATACAAATTTGAAATGCATGTACGTAAGTTACATATGTGTGAATTTAAATTTGACATGTATGAACGTAAGTTACATATGTGTATGTAAATTTGACATATATGAACGTAAGTTGCATATGTGTGAATTTAAATTTGACATGTATGAACGTAAGGTACATACGTGTGAATTTTTTACACGTATGTAAATTAGTTATGTATGTATTTATGTAAAGTGAATACGTGTATATACAAGTTAGGTGCATACATATATAAATTAGATATGTATGTAAATTAGGTATGCACATGTGTAAGTGAAGTACGTAAAATACTCAAATAGAAGTACTCATAAATGCAAACAATATTAATGATCGTAACTTGTGACGACAAATGCGTACAATACATTGGTCAGCGTTTGTTCCTGAACATAATTTATTTCCATCTCAATTATATACTACCAGTGACATAGCGTTCATTCTGTCAGCACTGCATTGTTCTGCTCATTGAATATGTAGCGGCCATTCATGCTTGCATGCTATCCCCCGACTTAATATTACGTGTAACCCCTAATCGTATGCCTGAGAATCGCCATTTTGAAAGTAACAACGTAATACGTGACGACGAATACTTAATTTACGGTTCACTGAAAATGCGAGAACATTCAAACATTCCTCGAACGTTTCGCTGAATTCGAACGAAGACATTCTTTCTGTACTTGGCACTCGATTTCGGGTCGATAAGGTTATGTTCGTGAAAACTGGATCTTATTTCGCTGTGTTCGTTGAATCGGCGAGTGCAACCATTTGGCAAACTTGCCTCTCTTGTGAGATCAAACTGTTAATTTACTGCGACAGATCGAATATTGAGTATTTCACCAGCGAACAAAAATCTAACAAACATGCTGAAACTTTTAACCACGCGTGATTGCGTTTGCGAAGTACGCTATATTGATTGCAGGATTTTACACCGGGATGTACGCAATTATCTTTTCACTTTTGACTTCAATATAGTTGCACTGAATTAATTTTCACTGAATTTATTCTTCTAGTTGTGTCAAATCATTTTTGCAAGTACAGTGAAATAATATAAGACATGGATAGTTATTATAAATGTTATATAAATATACATATTTTATATAAATATTACATATTGTGCTGCATATTGTAATATAGAATGTGTGTTTTAGTTCGTCTAGATTACAAAAATATTTATGTTTATACAATTTCTCTGTACATTTATGTTATGATTTTTTAATTGAAAAAGTATATGAAATAACATACTGTTAATTTGTTAATTTCCCATTTTTTATAAAACCTCCAATAAACATTTTAAAATATCTTGTTCCCAAGAAATATTTATCTTAAAATATCTTCACAAAATTTCAATATATTTTTCAAAGGAATCCCTCAACATAACACGTTACCCAATAAATCTTAACAAAATATATTTTTTAAACAAAGCACAAACTTGAATTGATAAGCATACAAACCCAATTTGTTTAAAAATGAAAGATAAGTCGTTTCGACCCCTGATTCTAAAGTCATTTATAAAAGGCATTATGATACACATATGTACATTTGTTAAGCAGTGTAATACACCCCTGATATGATATCTGATATACTGTTCTAGATTGAATGTAGTTGTTAATTGAATTAAATGTGGGTTCAAGTATCACGCAATATAAACTTTGCATAAGAACACGAAGATTACGGTGAATTATGAATGTGATCTTAACGCAGCATTATATTCAGATAAGATTAAGTATTTGAATATAGGATTTTTTAATAATGTTATGAATAATAGCATAGATCATGAAATACATATATTATACTCTCGATCACTTAATTTATCTTTTTATGGAAGGAAATTTGCACAAATTTCCTTGGTTTGTGAACATATGCACACATAACCTACAAATTCGATTTGAAATTCATTTAATTAAATCTTATTCGTTATGCATCTTATTATCAGTATTATTCATGAATTCATAAGATTCTTATTCGCAAGATTCTTCTTACTAATTCATAAATATTCATCTAACTACATGTGTGCTATTATTCAAATACCTCATTCTCAAATTTAATTCACTATATTTTATCAAAAATATCTATCTAAAGTAGTTTTAGTTTATATCGATATGAAACAGAAGTTAAAGGACAGTCTCGAAACGAAAGTATGTTATTTAGGTTAAACCAAAGTACGTTAACTTATATCAAATTTAGGTTAGGTTATACCAAAGTACGTTATCTTATATCAAGTTTAGGTTAGGTTATACCAAAGTACGATAAGTTATATCAAGTTTAGGTTAGGTCATACCAAAGTACGTTAAGTAATATCAAATTTAGGTTAGGTCATACCAAGGTACATTAGGTTATATCAAGTTTAGGTTAGGTCATACCGAAGTACGTTAAGTTATATCAAGTTTAGGTTAGGTCATACCACAGTGCATTTAAGTTATATCAAGTTTGGGTTAGGTTATACCAAAGTACGTTAAGTTATATCAAGTTTAGGTTAGGTCAAACCAAAGTACGTTAAGTTATATCAAGTTTAGGTTAGGTTATACCAAAGTACGTTAAGTTATATCAAGTTTAGGTTAGGTTATACCAAAGTACGTTAAGTTATATCAAGTTTAGGTTAGGTCATACCAAAGTACGTTAAGTTATATCAAGTTTAGGTTAGGTTATACCAAAGTACGTTAAGTTATATCAAGTGTAGGTTAGAATATACCAAAGTACATTTAAGTTATATCAAGTTTTGGTTAAGTTATACCAAAGTAAGTTAAGTTATATCAAGTTTGGGTTAGGATATACCAAAGTACGTTAAGGTATATCAAATTTACGTTAGGTCATACCAAAGTACATTTAAATTATATCATGTATTGGTTAGGTTATACCAAAGTACGTTAAGTTATATCAAGTTTAGGTTAGGTCATACCAAAGTACGTTAAGTTATATCAAGTTTAGGTTAGGTTATACCAAAGTACGTTAACTTATATCAAGTTTAGGTTAGGTCATACCAAAGTACATTTAAGTTATATCAAGTTTAGGTTAGGTTATACCAAAGTGCGTTAAGTTATACCAAGTTTAGGTTAGGTTATACCAAAGTACGTTAACTTATATCAAGTTTAGGTTAGGTCATACCAAAGTACATTTAAGTTATATCAAGTTTAGGTTAGGTTATACCAAAGTGCGTTAAGTTATACCAAGTTTAGGTTAGGTTATACCAAAGTACGTTAACTTATATCAAGTTTAGGTTAGGAATTTTGTAATTCCAAAAAAGTAATCCAAAAAGTTAAAACGTCAATACTTGAAAAACCAAGTAAACGAATCGAAGGCTTAAAGCAGCTTCTCACATCACGAAATTCCTTTATTTGGATTTCCAAGTATCTTGTTTCTGCTGCGATGCCCGTCCCTGCGATAAAAGGTTCGGCATCTCGTTTGAAGAAGGAAACCATAAGCAGTTTATAAAGAGGAAGACTGATAATGGTCGGACAGTGGTAGGTCACTAACAAGGAAGGTTCTTGGACCTTTTCAGATTTCGATGAAGCTTCGCGGCTTTGTAGAATAAGGAAAAATAGAAGACATAAACGCGTTTTTATCGGTTGATACTCAAGTTATCTCTTTGGAATTATTTCTTTAAAAATTCGCGTCCAGTTATTTCTTTGAGCACTTGAAACAACCTGATGCTATTAAAAGTACAATTTCAGTGGAAGACGGTCGAATATTTATTCTTAATTTTTCAGGTCTTGCATTTGTAGATTTAAAAATTTTCGAGTTGAAGGAAATGGAGGAAAATATTTAAAATAATTCAAAATTGAAAATTTTCCGGCACATTTTAGAATTTTTACATTTCCTGGGTTTTTAGTTTCCATAAATTATGGAATTCTCAAGTTTCCAAATTGCAAAATTGTCTTTACAGGGAACAAAATTTCTTACATTTTCAAATTTCTCAATTAACAATCTTCAAATTTTGAAATTCCCAACAAATACAAAAATTTACAAAATTGCAAGATTTTCAAAATCCGTAAAAATCCAAATCTCAGTGTTTTACAAAAAGATTTCGAGTACCAATGAAATAATTAAAAATTTGCAATGAAAAGGAGGAAATAAAAAAAATGGTACACTTCAATAGAAATAAAGTCCTGCTAAAGTTTTTGCAGATCTCGATGTTACATCGTGAAATAAAAAAGTAAAAGCGTGCGAAGTTGAAACGGCGCGATAATTTTAATACAGTAAAAATTGTCTCGGTGCTAATCTTACGAACCTCGACAAATTTCGAGGGCTCCAGCTTCAATTAGGTTTAGAGCCGTAAAAATACGCGACTACGAGGTTAGGGGCGTTTCTACCTCACTACCGTTTCCGCGGGAAGTAATTTCAACTCTTTAATGAAATTTTAAAATTTCCTACCGACTTCGGATAATGTGCAAACTGTTACGTTTCACGATTCCGTTGTTTAATTTTCTCTCTTTCCTTGTTAGATTTTATTATAGCGGGGTTGCCGCGCGTTAATAACAACCGGTTAAACTGCATTTGAAATATAATAATGAGGTTTAAGTAATGTTAAGATGCTTCAAAATTTAAGATTTGATCATTTGCAGAAATTGGAAGTTCAGAAATGTGGGAATAATAGAATACTTGTAATGTTTAATTCAGCTGGGACAATTTGATGTTTCAAAAAATGGAATACTGGAAAATTGGACAATTGGAAAGTGGCAAATTTGGAAAATTGGACAATTGGAAAGTAGCAAAGTTGGAAAATCGGAAATGAGGAGATGGGGGATTGGGAAAATGTGAAAGTTGGAAAATGGGATAATGGGAAAAGGAAAAACTGGAAATTGGAAAATTGGAAAAATGGGAAAATGGGAAAATTGAAAAATTGTGAATTGAAGGATTGGAAGAATAGAAAATTGACAAAGCGAGATATTGGGAAATTAGGGAATTGAGAAATTATGAAATTGAGAAATTGGGAAATTGAGTAACTGAAGAATTAGAAAATTGGGAAATTGGGAAATTGAGTAATCGAAGAATTAGAAAATTGGGAAACTGGGATAATCTGAAGTTTGGAAAATTTTGAATTTAGGAAGTTGGAAAACTGGAGAATTGGAGTATTTGGAATTTGGAAAATTGAGAAATTGGAAAATTTGAAATTCAGGAAATTGAGAAATTGGGGAAATTGTGATTTGGAAAATTGAGAAATTAGGAGATTTGAAATTCGGGAAATTGAGAAATTGGGGAAATTGTGATTTGGAAAATTGAGAAATTAGGAAATTTGAAATTCGGGAAATTGAGAAATTGGGGAAATTGTAATTTGGAAAATTGAGAAATTAGGAAATTTGAAATTCGGGAAATTGAGAAATTGAGAAATTGGGGAAATTGTAATTTGGAAAATTAAGAAATTGGGAAATTGTAATTTGGAAAATTTAGAAATGGGATAATTTGGAATTCGGAAAATTTAGAAATTGGGACAATTGTAATTTGGAAAATTATGAAATTGGAAAATTTGGAATTCGGGAAATTCAGAAATCGGGAAATGAGGAAATTGGAAAATGGGAAAATAGGAAAATAGGAAAATAGGAAAATAGGAAAATAGGGAAATTAGAAATTTGGAAAATTAGATATTTGAGAAAATTGAGACACTTGAAATTTGAAACTTGAGAAAATTGAGAAATTGTAACATTCGGAAATTTTCAAATTCATAAATTCTGGAAATGAGACTTCTTGTAAATTCCAATGGAAAAGACCTAATTTTTGAAGTGTTCACATTCTCAAATTGAGAACCTGATTAAGCAAACAAACAATGCAACGACATTGACAAAAGTGTCAAGACTGTTGTTAGCCTAAATTATATTTTGTACGTACGCAATATCAGCAAGTTCTAACCTGCGAATGAACTATTGATAGAGAAAGTTACGTCTTCAATGCATCCGAGATAAGACGCTTAAAAGCCTACCGCATAGTAATATATTACCTCAAGAACAATTAACCGACTTTTGATTACTTTAGAAACTGATGTAGTTACCCTAGCAACGTAGCTTTTCTCTCCGGAAGAAATTAGAGTGGCACGAACGTGTCGAATAGCTGATAATATCATCAAACTTAACTTCTCGGTTCAAAGTACCTATATTAATTACCATTTTAAGATAGCGATTAACTTCAGGGAACACCAGGTGTACCAACGCTGTAATACACTAATTATAAGTGTATCAAATCTGAAACAACATTTTATTTAGAACGTGTATAAAATTACGGAGTTAACTGCGAGTTAATTGTATATAAAGATAAAATTGCAAATTGGGAACAAATAAAATATATTATTGCTAAACCGATCAATTTTTATATTTTAAATTATTATAAAAATTTTGTTCTTCGAACAAATATAAATATTTTGTTTCTTGAGCGAATATGAACGTTTTTTATTTCAAATTGAAGTTTTGTAACAATGAAACATAAAAAGTATCTGAAAATTTCTTTCAAGTAGATAATGTAATTAATGTTCCTTCTTTCTACCGAGTAGATAATGTAATTAATGTTCCTTCTTTCTGTCAAGTAGATAATGCAATTAATGTTCCTCTTTTGTGCCAAGTAGATAATGTAATAATCTATCGAAAAGATAATAATCTAAGATATAACTTAATGATGACTTGAGATAATCTAATATCTGGATAGTCTTATCTGTAAAGTGGAGAATATCGAGTACATAATTTAATATCTGTCAAGTAGATAACGTAAAGATCTATTGAATAGATAATCTAATACCCGTCGAACAGATGATTTATTATCTATAAGTAGATAACGTAATATCCGTCAAGTGGGGAATTTGATATCAGTCGAGTACATAATTTAATATCTGTTCAGCAGAGAATGTAAAATTCTGTCACAAAGATAATCTAGTATGGAATACATAATCTAATATCCCTCGAACAGATAATTTATTATTCATCTAGTAGATATTTTAATATCCATCCTGTAGATAATCAAATATTTATCGAAAAGGTAATCTAATATCCGTCGAATAAATAATCTAATATCTATCGAGTAGATAAAAGTATCTAATATCTAGATATTTATTGATAAAAAATATCTAAATATCTAGATATTTATAGATAAAAAATATCTAAATATCTAGATATTAATTCTAATATAATATTTAAATATCTATATATTTTTCATCTATTTGATATCTTAATATCTATCTAATATCTCTTGAATAGCTAATAAAATATCCTTCGAACAGATAATTTAACATCTCTCAAACGAATAACATCCTCTAACAAAATACATAATCTAATATTTGTAGATAATCAAATATCTATTAATTCATCTTTTAGCGTTCCACTAAAATACAAACGTAGCAATCTGTCAAAATCAGCTATTTCGTATTAAGCACGATTACCATATATGAAATATGCATCGGTTCCTCTACGAAGGAACTAGTTAATTTCGTGCGATTGCCATAATTATTCCCCTAGCAAATACAGCTCTGATTCGGGTCCTCCCATAACAATTTTAACTTCTATAATTACTTTATAGCATTAATTGAATTCACATCGACGGGACACGATACAACGCCGCTTCAAATTTCAAAGAACACGGCGGGAAAAAGTGTAGCCCGGTGGAAAACGTTAATTTTACCGCAGGCATCGTGTCGATTATTGAAAGTGGAGTTCTTTGTGCCAGTAAAGTGCCACTCGCTTTTATTCGCCTCTTTTTTTTCCACCGAGTATCAGCGGCGGTCAGCATAGCATACCTCGGCATTTTCATTTCCGGCGAGATGTCGTTCGTTGCGAACGTAAAAATAATGCATCGATTTCACCTCGGTGTGCACGTTGCTTGCCTGCACGTGCACGACCATCAAACAATTCTTACGCAGTTTTATTGCGAAAAAATTGGTCCTGCTGCAGAAGCGATTTCATACAGGAAACTCTATCTCGTATCCTTGCGCCGAGCAGGAAAATCGGAAGAGAGAGTCACTGCAGTAACGTCTTTAGCGACAGATAAATCGGGCACTTTGATATTTGAAAAAATGAAATATTGGAAAATTGGACAATTGGAAAGTGGCAAAGTTGAAAAATTGGAAATGAGGAAATAGGATATTGGGAAAACAGGAAACAGGAAAATGGGAAAGGGAAAAGTTGCTATTGGGAACAGCCATTTTGAAATCTCGATTTTAGATTTACTTTGGCATTTTTTATATCAACTCTTGATTTATATCATTTCTGTCGAGTAGATGATTTATCTTCTGAGTAGATAATATCTGTGACAGGTAATTCAATATCTGTCGAATTTAATCTTTTTCAGTTACGTGCTTCAAATTTTGGAATTTACACAATTTTAGATTGTTATATTTACAATTTTTAAATTCAGAATTTAAGTTCTTAGGCAAATTTTCAAATTTACATGTTTTCAAGTTTTTAAATTTATGTGAATATGTATGTCCAATAATTTTTGTCCAAATTGTCATTTAGAAATTTTCAAGTTTGTACAATATTGGGCTCTTGTATATGGAAATTTTCAAATATATACGCTTTCAAATTTTTATATTCAGAAATTTCCAAATTTACTCATTTTCGAATTTTTGTATCGGAAATTCTCAAATTTACGTGTTTGAAAAATTTTTCAAGTATATTCATTCATTGTAAGAGGCAGGAATTGTCAAAGATAGAAAATTAGAAACACAGACATTTTTAAGTTTAATTTCTGAAATGATAAATTTCAAACATTAGAGATAATTTTCTATTTCTAGAATTAACTAATGTTTAAAATAAGAAATTCATAGTATTGAAAATGAGAAATTTCTGAGGTCAGTGATAAAAAATTTGCAATTTTTCAAATTTTCCAATATTCAGAACTAAGTATTTTCATATATTATAATAACTAAATGTCTGCATACATTATGCTCATAAAACGTATACATATATTATAACCATACAGTGTATGCATATATTATAATCACAAAATGCATGCATATATTATGATTATAATTTTTGAGGTCAGTAATTTAAAATTTTCAATTGTACAAATTTTCCAATATTCAGAACTAAGAATTATAACACTAATTTCCTTGTTACAAGATTTGAAAAGCTACAAATTCTGAAAGTTACGATTGAAAATAATGTCGATTATTGTCCCGGGGTCCATAAATTCTAAACGCGTCGCTGCTCGAAGCGGAAGGGTTGCAAAAGGGGGACGCTTAAATTCCACGGGAAGAAGAAGGAGGACGAAAGGAATAAAAAGGAATAGATGGATAAAAGTGTTAGCGTAGGGAAAGAAAGAAGGGGTCAGGAACCACTTAACAAACTGCTGAACTCACACCCCATGGGATTTTATTTCTACTTAAATGGAGTTGCTGAGATACGCATTGGATAGGAACTCTCCTGGAATTTTTCCTCCCGAATTTATTTGTACTGTTTATTGTAGCTTCTTTCGATCTGTATTTCCTTTATTACTTTCTTTTCCTTTCCATTTCTTTAAAATCTCGTTTGTCGACTTGTATTAGACTTTTATATGCCCAATGACACATGAATGATTTATTCGATTGATATATGGGCCAGAATGTTAATAAAAAAATGTACATCAAATTTTTAATATATTAAAAATTGTCGTCTAAGTAATCTAATTTTGGTATTTAATATAATTGAGTGAACATAAAGTTGGAACTAATAAGTGTCATGTGGACACAGTCACATTCGTTCAGACATGACATATGTTAGGTCTTAGGATGCATATTACAGCGAGAGGATTTCAGTACAAGTTTCTAGCGATAGTTTAAGGGTTTTTCGTTCCTTCATTTGCAGTTTCAAATCAATTACCCGTAGCAGCAAGACCAGAGTCATTACATTCTAGCGATTTTTTGGTTTATTGTTAGTCAGAACCCTTAACCTTAGAAGTATTTGCAGTTTTCTATACATGTCGAGGTACTTGGTTTTATTACTTGCCACAGTCACTTTGGGTAAACCACTTCATACGTCACTTGTATTTCCATCTCCACCCGAATTTTAGCTAAACCAATAGAAAAGAAACTGTTTTCCCTCACCAATGTCACAAAAATACCCACTCCGAGCTTTTGTAAAACGTAAATCTTCGAAGAACAGTCAAGTACATAGCAAAATAAACTAGTCCGAAGTCAAATTCATTTAGATCCACTTATATTCACTTGTTGGAATTCCTAATGATTCGCGTCGTTTAATCGTCACTGCGACGCACATGACGCACCTCGCACACTCGCACCTCATAGCTCAAATGTGCCAAACCTGATTTTGAGGACATTTGAAATTTAAGTGTAGTTATCAGTTGATCACATTTGCCATTTCAAGTTTCTTTGTAACATTGCAAGAATAATTGGTTTGAACCTGTTGTTCGAACATAACCTGTCAAATGATAGGTGGACGATAACATTTCACCTCCGTCATTTAGAATATTCCATTGAATAACTTCGAATACTTCGAAAACTTCGATACTTTTAAAGCTGCGATACAAGAACACCCTTGTACAAATACTGTCAAACTTAAGAAATCTTACCTTGTACGGGCCAAGATTTTCCACGATGCAGGTGAAAATGGCTTCACGGCCCACCGAGACCGTCAGGTTGTTCAACGGTTTACCGAACTTGGGTAAATCTGCAACATGAAAGATCCTCGTCTTAAGTATCCTGTCAGGGTGAATACTTTACATAACCAGGGTACACATACTCACTCGCTCACTTACTTATAAGCCATCCACGAACGCGCTAAAGTTTGCAAAGTACTCGAGAAACTCGGCAGTGAATGGGCCGAGTTAACGTAAGCGGGTCAAGCGGAGACTAAGCCGGTCTCTTTATATTTCCCGACGAAATCCTTATTCTCCCGATTTTACCAAAGGGACAGAACTGTGGTCATAGTTTTCCTTCTATGAAAACCAGACGAGACAAACTTGTCGAGAGATTTAGTCACGGCTTCATGATTCGGTTATGCGATTTCTTTGACACCGGTTAATAAATTTTCTCGTTCGTTTCCAATTATTTTTGAAAGTCGTTTAATTATTTATACTTGATCATGTTAGAGATAGGATGAAGTAACTACACTTTAAAGTGGGGTGCAACAAGTTTAATACTATATTTTAAAATAGGGTGTAATAAGTTTGTCTTATCAAAGTGATTAAAATGCTCTTTTAGTAGGTTTTTTATTTTTAGTTGCACAGTGAGGTGAAATCTGTGTCAATTATCGTTGAAATAAAATACTCGACGGTTAGATTCGAGTCGTCGAATACTCAAATGTTCGAGTTTCGAATTTTGAAATATTCAAACACTCGAATTTTAAGTTATTAAGCAGTCGGAACATTAAATTTCTTAAATACCGTCATTGAGTACTGAAAATATCAAATTACAGGTCCATAAATATAAAATTTCAGGTCAACAAATATCGAATTTCAGGTCCACAAATTATATCAAATTTCAGGTCAACACATATCAAATTTCAGGTCCGCAAGTATCAAATTTCAGGTCCACAAATATCAAATTACAAGTCCATAAATATCAAATTTCAGGTTAACGAATATCAAAAGTCAGGTCCAAGAATTATATCAAATTTCAGGTCAACACATATCAAATTTCAGGTCAACGAATATCAAATTACGGGTCCACAAATATCAAATTTCAGGTCCGTCATCAAAAAATCTTGACAGCGAGTGTACATGCTGGCGTCAGAATGTCATATGATGAAATACATAAAGTATTAGATTTCACAAAAATATTTCAATATTTCTACGTTTATACAGTAACTGAAATATTGATAGGAAATTTAAATCAATATTTCTAGAAGTTCGTGCTTCAATTTACAGAAAACTATTATTATTTCATTTGAATTGAATTGATAATGTGGTCATAGAAATAGTTTATAATAATATTTGCTTGTTTCTTATTTCGCAATTTTGTGTACGATATTTTAGCGAGAAATGAAACTAAGCGAGCGTATCTCAGACGCAGACTTATGCGCGTTAATTTCTCGAATTCATATGTAGCCAGTAGCTGTTTAACTCGTTTACATCCGTAATAGCTTTAACAGTTCACGTTTCAGCATCGTTGGTATTAATTAAATTATATAACTGCATCGCAGTGAAAATGAACCGTGGATATTGCGTTTATTATGGAACTTAATACGAAATTATTGCATTGACGAAATGTTTCGAAGAATAACACGGGAACAATATGTCGTGCATGCGAATTGGGAAATGTGATTCAGTATTTTATTAATATTAAGTAATTTACGAACATTTGGTAGAATTACTCACGGAACAGAATGTTGAACATGTTTAAATAGGTTCATGAATTATTACAAATATTATACAAGTTGTTTAAAAGATAACAAACATTTGATGAATTAAATTTTTTTAATCGAATAAAAAGATGAAATTGTTTCTACCATATCGAACGATGAAAAGTCAATTTTATTTATTCGTCCTGTAACGGATTGTGGTATAAACGAATAACAGCTATGAAAACCTCGTAACATTCAAGCAATTTCACCAGAATTATTTATCGAATCATATACAAAAAGCAGGAAATATGAGTAATTGACGTTTGGAAGTAATAATAACAAATTGAGTCAACTGATGACTGAAAATAAAAATTCAATTTTTAGTCAATCATTTTCTGTTATACACATTCCTACATTTCCAAATTTCTTAATTTTCTAATTCCTAAATTTTCTAATTCATAAATTCCATAGTTTCTAAAGTTCCAAATTCATAAATTTCCAAGTACCTAAATTTCCAAATTTCTAAAGTTCCAAATTCCTAAATACCAAAGTACCTAAATTTCCTAATTTCTAAATTTTCTAATTCCTAAATTTCCTAATTTCTAAATTTTCTAATTCACAAATTCCCTAGTTTCTACAGTTCCAAATTCCTAAATTCCCAAGTACCTAAATTTCCAAATTTCTAAAGTTCCAAATTCCTAAATTCCAAAGTGCCTAAATTTCCAAATTTCTAAAGTTCCAAATTCCTAAATTCCGAAGTACCTAAATTTCCAAATTTCTTAATTTTCTAATTCCTAAATTTTCTAATTCATAAATTCCATAGTTTCTAAAGTTCCAAATTCATAAATTTCCAAGTACCTAAATTTCCAAATTTCTAAAGTTCCAAATTCCTAAATACCAAAGTACCTAAATTTCCTAATTTCTAAATTTTCTAATTCCTAAATTTCCGAATTTCTAAATTTTCTAATTCACAAATTCCCTAGTTTCTACAGTTCCAAATTCCTAAATTTCCAAATTTCTAAAGTTCTAAATTCCTAAATTCCGAAGTACCTAAATTTCCAAATTCCTAAATTTTCTAATTCCTAAATTCCCAAATTTCCTTAATTTCCAACTTTCTCAGTTCCCAAATTTCCAAATTATTAAATGTACATCTTCCCAATTCTCTAAGTTCTCAAATTCCTAAATTTCCACCTTCCCATATTTTCATAGTTCCAAATTTCCAAATTCCTAAATATTTAAATTTCTATACTTCCAAATTTCCAAGCCCACGAATTCTAAAATTTTCATATTCCTAAATTCCAAAATCACCATCAGCAATGTTCTATACATGTACATTCACACAAAATGTTAGGTTAGGTTATCTTACAACTTCCTTAGATCAACAACTTGGTTAGAAATTACTATATTGTCAATATTATCGCTCTAAGTACTTATTGTAAACACTTCAAACTTGCTATAATATTATTACAAGCTATTTCATAACCTAACAAATGCTTTAACAAATTAATGAAAACCAAAAATGTGTCGTCTTAATCCCCAAAGCCTACATCCACTTAATTCTGTTACGACTGCCTCAGAACAACTAGGTTAAAAATTACTACCACTTTAAATACTTAGTGTAAACACTTCAAACTTACTATAATACCATTAGAAGCTATTTTATAACCTGACAAATGGTTTAACAAATTAATAAAAACCAAAAATGTGTCATCTTAATCCCCAAAACCTACATCCATTTAATTTCACATCCCCATTAAATCTAGTAACTTCCTCAACGAACAAGAACATACTGAGTTTCAAAGGAGAATTCTTAAAACGCGATTCATAAAATGCAGATTATAGACATTGTGCAATAAGGTTAACGATGAAAACTGCCACATAACGGAAACGACGGTAGTAAAATAGAATTTATTAAAATCGTTTAAGTAACCTGCATGAATTTCCTTAGGTAAAGATGGGAAGTGGGTTAAAAATTAGTTTAAGGAGTTCTTTTTGCGTAATAGCAAAATCCGATTTTCCGCAATTAAATCCCGGAGATCTCTACATTAGATACGTAGCCTCGCTTTCATGCGGTCTTCATTCAATCTACTCATCCGAAGGATTTCCCTTGATGTTATATCTAAAGATTTTGAAATCTGCATCCAGAGAATTTTACCATCCTCTTTCACTGGATAAATCATCAGCCTCGCGCAAGAATTAATGCATTTTATAATATTCCTTTCACACGGACGTCTTTTAACTATTTTAAACCCCGTTCAGCACGAAATCCTAACTGATATTTACAGATGTCCTCTTAGATCATTTTCGCCTTTAGAAATGAGGAATTTTATAAATTAATATTTCATAGTAGCTCTGAAGATTATTCTATGTATTTAAAAGTAGCAAAGTATTAAGTGTTATTGTTAGAAAAAATATTAAGTGAATATCTTAAGCATACGTTCAGATGAAGTTTGACTAAGTTAGCATAACTCAGTTCATGCAAAACCAGAAGTGATTCTAAACATTTTCAGCATAAGTCCACATGAAGTCTGACTAGGTAATCATAACTCAGTTCATGCAAAAACAGAAATGTGTATAAACATTTGAAGTCCAGATGTAGTTAATTTTCTCTCCAACTCTGAATTTTCTCTAAATCTCAAGGTAACCTAACAATTTTCTGCAACTCTCAAGTTTATACCTAAAAATTTTCTCTAAGTCTCAATTTTCTCCACTTCAGCTTCTCCCCTGCCCTAATAATTCAGAGCCCTAATAATTTATAATATAAAAGATATTTAAACTATTTTTCTACCGAAGTTAAGTTAATTTTTGTAGTTAATTTTCTCTCCAACTCTGAATTTTCTCTAAATCTCAAGGTAACCTAACAATTTTCTGCAACTCTCAAGTTCACACCTGAAAATTTTCTCTAAGTCTCAATTTTCTCCACTTCAGCTTCTCCCCAGTTTTAATAATTCAGAGCCCTAAATTATCAGCCCTAATAATTTATAATATGAAAGATACTTAAACTATCTTTCTACCGACACCCTGTGTACAAGAACTTTGAAACGACTCCAGGTAATATTAAAATGTGTGTAACGTACGAGCAATATCAACAAACGTTACCGGAATGGCTGCCGGAACGAAATCGAATATTTCGTTCGTTCGCGTAGGTAAGCCAGCAGGATTCCGCGATGATATCTAGATTTGTAATCTGTAGCTTGACCCGGGGTCTATGTAAATTCAAGCAAAGGGAACAAAGCGGACAGACGAGTCGCAGGAGAAAGGTTATAACAACGAAAATGCAGGGACCGAAACGAATTTCGAATCTTGGCACGTCTGCGTATTATCATTGATGCAACCGTTCCGTTCACCTTTGGATAGAAATGTAACGATTGCATTTGGGATCCGGGATCAATATCCGTTTCGATGACCTTTAAGGGTGCACCCGTTTCTGGAATTATTTCCATGAACAATGCAGACCGACGTTGCTTGAATGAAGTTGGAAAAATTTATAGAACGGGTGGAAAATCTTTGGAGGCTGATAGGTTAGGTTTTCGCTGATCAAAGTCGAAGACTTTTGCGTTAAATTTTATACTGGGAATATAGGTGACATGTGATTCTCAGATTTTTAGGTATTTCGAAAACTAGAAAAGTTGAGAACAAGGACTATTATTATTAAGTTTTCTGTAATTTGTGCTTGCTTTGTAGAAATGGTATGAAGACCTATATATTTAATATACATATACAGACGTATATAAGGACTAATTTTAGTATACGCAGAAGAAATGTTGAATTATTATTTGCAGTTTTCTATAAAGGAAGTTTTAATGTACATGGTGTTTCATGTATCATATATCACATATCATATATCATATATCACATATCATATATCACATATCACATATCACATATCACATATCATATATCACATATCATATATCACATATCATATATCACATATCATATATCACATATCATATATCACATATCATATATCACATATCATATATCACATATCATATATCACATATCATATATCACATATCATATATCACATATCATATATCTCATATCATACATCACATATCATATATCACATACCATATAATAATAAATATTGAATGCATAAATTTAGAGCAAATAAGAACATATAAGTACATACAAATAAATAAAAATGCATAGAAAAATATATAAATACATAAGTAAATAAGTAGCAATATATAAACTCCACAAATCACACATGAATATATAAATAAATGCAAATGCATAAATTACATAAAGTACAATATACATATAAGAGTATATACGAGTACAAATATCGACATTTTGTCGTTGAAATAAAATCCCTAGCCTATCTCCCTAGGCGAAATGTTTGTAGTCAAAGTTTATTCGTTTGATGTAATAGCAGTGACTGGTATTTTCTGTTGCAAGCATGTGAAACATTCAGACAGGCACATCATCGATTTTGTTCGCTGGCACACGAGTTATTGTCGCGTGATAGAAACTGGACGAATAGTAACTATAAGCCGGCTGATATTATTTGTCACTTCGTCCTTCCCTGCTGAAATTGATGCTCTCCGCTTACAAAATCTAATCTGATCACAGCGCATTAGCATCGGAATTAACGAGGATCTTCGCGCCCGCCCGTATGTGACTTTCCTTACACCGTGCTAATGGTGGCTCTGGGTAGGTTGTACCAAGAAAATTCTAATTACCAAGCTGAGTTACAAGTGTTGGTTAAGATTCTGCCGTTTACGGTGAAAATGTGAAAATTTGAGAGTTTCCAGATTTGGAAATTTTTTAATTTTGGGAGTTTTGAGATTTAGGAATTATTGAATTGATTTAGAGTTTTGGGTATTAGGAAATTGGGGAAATTAGGAAATTTGGAGAGTTTGGGAAATTTGGAGAATTTGAGGATTTGAAGATTAGAGATTTGGAAAATTGAGAATTTTGGAATTTAAGAATTTGAGAAATTTACAATTTGTGAGCTTGAGGATTTGGACATTAGGGAATTTTGGAATTTGAGAATTTGAAAATTTTGGAATTCGAGTACTTGAAAATTTAGGGATATAGGGATTTGGAAAGATGAGAATTGGTGAGCTTGAGAATTTTTATATTTGAGGATTTGGAAATCTAAGAATTTGAGAATTGCAGATTTCGTAAATTTGGGAATTCGAGGCTTTAGAATTTCATGATTTGAAAATCTATAACTTAAAAAGTTTTGTATATAAAAATCTTATTTAATAAAATAAATAATTACCCAAAATCTCACAATGAAAAGTAAAGTTTCAAGTTCTTGAACAAGAAAAATATTAATAATAAACAAATTACTATAAGTCTAAGATAAATCTAAGACTGTTGTCTACATTCTTCAAGTGCCATAACCTAACCAATGTATACAACATAAGTTATTCCAAGGCACCAGTAGTCTGAGATTTGATAGAATATTGAGGAGTACTTTACAGGACTTAAGAGTAATGATGGAGGCGATGTAATCGATACTGATAGCCTTGAAGATCCTTCTTTTTGTTCTCGAAGAAGATCGTGATAACGGTCATAGCAGCTCAGGGTGATAATGAAGCACGACAGGAAGAATAAGTAAAAAAAACTTAAATGAGGAAGAATATGACGATCATGATACTAATTTGTCTCCGCACCTCGATCAAAGATGCTGAAATTAAAAGAGCCGATAATTAAAACGTGTATTTTATACGAAATAATAAAATTTATCAGGAACTCGTCAATAAACTATTAGTAATTTATCGACAAATTACTGTACTTGTACTGCTATGAATTACTGTAATGGTTCTGATGAATTGACGCATGAAATAATGAAACATGCATTGTATCTGTCTGCCATGTTGTCAGACGTACGAGAAGTTATGTTTAGAATATCAGAGAGAAAAAAATTGAGAGTAAATTGCAATATATGCAGAAAATATTTTAATACAAAGTTAAAACTCGGTTTTAGTTTTCATGGTTAGAAAAATTCTGGAAACGAGTTGTGATAGTATATAACCTTGTTTCTAATATTTCCAGGTGAATGTGTGAGTATTATTGAAATATACTCTTTTAGGAACTATATTATATAATTAGTACTGAAATATAGTCTTTAGTGTTGAAAAAATAATATTTTAGTCCAGTTTTGCTATTAAGTAAACTGCTGCGTTCCTTGAACTTGTAATAGTCCGCCATTTTATAATTCATGGTGCGGTTAGGGACTGTAGATGGCGCCACAGAGTTGTTAAATATGGCGCATTAGAATCGCGTTGTACTTAAAGATTCCATCAAAATCAACTACGTCCAATAGACCGCAATATGGCACGGAAAAATTAAACAAAGTGTCTAATTGGTGTGCTGACCGCTCGAGTCAATGTTACCGCCAAAAATACGTGTGTGGCGTCCATTTTTTATTCTGACCAATCTCTTCTAAACACGTCAGCCTCACGCGCCAACTCGTGGGTTGACATCGGTACATATTTCAAACTTCAGACACAATTTTAATCAATGACATCGGTACGCAATACATATTATAGAACCTATATTACTAATTGATATATTATAGAAGCTATAATTAGGTATACAATTTGTTAAAAAATGATTAAAGATCCTATATTAAATTGATATCAAATAGTTTAGTATAATATTTTTAATAACATATATTAAAAGTAAAAATTGTGCTAAATCGTTTGAAGTTGAATGTAAACGACGGATTAAAATATTATCAACAATATTGCCTTAAATTCGTTATTTACTTTAAATAATTCTATCGATGAACAGAACGGTTTCTGATAACAGAACACCGGGTCAAGCGTCTGATTGAACTCCAAGGAATTAAATAGGTGGAGCAGAATAGGACTTATCGGATAAAAGCAGGTTCAAATGAATCGTTCTTGCTATTTTTACTTTTAATGAACGCTTCGAATACCTTCGGCAACTTCAGATTATGAATGAGATAATTTACTGCATATTTTAACATCGTTAATATAGTTGATATTGCACAGCTTTTATGATACTCTTAGAAATGTAAGGGCACATAACGTAATAAAACGCAATGAGAAATTTTAGGATCCTTAAATAATATTAATATTCACTTTAATTCTGTGTTTTACATTAGGAAGCAGTTTTGAGTACATTTTGTGCTAAATAAAAGTTTCGCATAAGTTTGTACTATATATTTAAATGTTTATATATTTATATATTTATATTTTTGACAAAATCTGTAGAAAGCTATATATTGTTATAGATAGCCTAATTTAGATAGTTCTGTATAATTTTTTATAAATTGTTAATTCAGACTCTTAATTTACATATGTGGTGCTAGAATTGTCAGATATTGATTATTCAACACCTGTGAATGCATTTTTAATACTTTGGTCTATAGTATTTTTTTGTTAGAAGTACTTTTAACATTTCAATAAATATGCATTGATATATTGTTAAGAATACATCTGAAATATTGCAAGCAATTTTTTTAACCGTAAAAAAAACCTCAGCTACAAGAAACATAACCTCAACTTCACCCACAATAAATCATTACACATTTTTGACTATTAGAACTTAAATTGTTCTCCCTTCTTTAAAACTTACTTTAAGACATATAATAGTCTGCAATAAAAATTCTTGTAAAACAATTATATTCATCAATTGCTCCCTTGAAAAAAAAAGTGTTATTCAAAAAACAAGCAGAAATAAAATTCAATAACAGAATGCTACTTGTTCAATAATTAATTACAGTAAAAGTTTTCAATATTCAATTACTGCACCAGTAGATACGATAAATTAATTGGAAAATATTCCTTGCTATACTGTTATTAAATCTTTCTATTAAACTTTGATCAATATCTCGCCACGTATTAACAATCGGTGCTGTTAATTGGTAGACCCTCGAGTATTCTTTTGTTATTTCGGTGAATTCAAGTGACGTGTATCTCTCATACATTTTCCACGATATTTATGTCCGGAAAATACGTCGCTTATATCAACCTGTTAACCTGCGAGTTCATTTATCGAAAGCGTATTGTGCGGCTGCTATTATAAACTTGATAATTTTGCGTCTTGTACGATTATAACAATTGCAAGCTCGAAACCGGAGGTTCGTCGATAACATAAACAAAGAGATTGTGTGAAAAATATTGTATTTGCACTGCGGATGAAATTGTATACACGTATGATACGAAAATTGCCAGTTGAAGATTTGCAAATTTGGAAGATTGGAAATTTTTAGGTTTGGGGAATTTGGGGATATGGGAACTTGGGAATTTGGGAATTTGAGAGATTTGAAAATTTGGAAAATTCAGAAATTTAGAAATTTGGAGATTTAAGAAGTTGGGGTTGGAAATTTGGGGAAATTGGGAATTTAAATAGCTGAAATTTGGAAATTTGGAAATTTGCGAAATAGGAAATTTGAAAATTTATCTATTTGTGGATTTATTTCATGAATTTGGAAATCTGAAAAATTGAAAATTTATAAATTTCCAAAATTTAAAAACAGTATATAATAATACATAATATATTAAAACATCAATTAAAATATTTTGTTCAGCGTACAACCGCGTACAGCGAGAAATTTTGTAATTTGGCTTTTAGATCTTCATAAAAAATACATTTTTAGTCACTTTAATATTTGACAAACTTTTAAAAGTCAGACTACAGAGTCAAGTTGTGCACTTCAAATATATGAATTAAAAAATTTTACATATTGATAACCTAAATATTTGTTAAATTGAAAATTGTACCTTGTAATGTAAAATTGTAATTGTAAATGTAATTGTAATTGTAATTGTAAAGTTGTAAAATTGCAAAATTGTAAAATTGTAAAATTGTAAAATTGTAAAATTGTAAAATTGTAATTGAAAATATCTGCATTTGTAGATATAAAAATTGTAAAATGTGCAAATGCGGAAATCCCAAAATTTTCAAACCTGCCTCTAATTTAGCACATTTTGATACAGCATCAAATTTATTATATCACCATCAAAAGCCGAATAAACATTTTAAAACCTGCAAAGGGAGCATCAAAAAGCGATAAAATTTATATTACCTTTATTTCATCCTTATATACACAGCGAACGAAATGCGCTTTAATGACAACAGAATGAAATATTATTTTCCCAACGAACCAGGAAAGAAGATCGTAAACATAGAAGTCGGCGTATTTGACTGCACAGTTATCGAAATTCAATAAAATTTTATACTACAAAAGAAGTGTTTGGACCGCTGGTAGTTATATAAATAGTATTCCGTTAAACTGGAAAACAATCTGAACCGACGTAATTCTTCAATCGAGTGGAAAAATCGTATTTTTAAAGCATCCAGGCGAAATGAAATAATAGTCGTTCGAGGTTATGCGCAGTATATTGCGCGTTTGGCATCTAGAGAAATATCTGTAAACTTCGTAGCCGGTCATTCCACCGACTTGCATTTATCCTTATCAACCCTTAGCCCCTCAGATCACTTTCCCTTTTCGTCCAAATTCCTAAACGCAGATATTCCAGTACCGTAGGCAACCCAGGAATTGGGTAAGGCTGACCTAGGTGTTTGGAAGGACTACAGCCCCAATTGGGCAGAATAGAAAAATAGACACTCACGTATTTTCGAGCGAACTATTGACACGAGCTGTCACACCAATTAGACCAAAAAAGACAGTCGGCAAACGTCTCGAGAGTGAGTGCGAATTGCGATCAGCAGTTGTTGTCATTATTTTTATTTGCCGATATGTCGCGCTGGAAGCGTTCACGGTGGTGACAGGCGGAGAGAACGAGTGGCTTCTTTTACTTTGGGTCGACCTACGCGCCAATTCCTGGGTTGGCAGGTTGTTACCGATTGATAGAAAAATAGGCCAATATAGTTGACCTTGAACTAGTTTATAGTATTCCACTACTTTTAACACGTTGCTGACCGGAAATTTTACTCGTCTCAACCTAACCAATCTCATAGGTTACTACTCGTAGGTTAATACACCGGCTGTTTCCTACTTAAATACGAAAGTGAAGTAATGTAAACGAACTTCGATATAGTTTGTGCATAACGAAACGAAACTTCGTTCGTATCTTCTATGTAGCTTTTAATACTTCTTTTCGGCGTGACAAATTGTGCAGCAGTCAGATGCAGCATCTGTGTGTACATTGAGAAATTCACTGTCGCGATCCGCCATGATTGAAATGTTTGTTACGGAAGTCCGAATATTAGGAAAGTAATTTTTATAGTAAGACGAGTGAATACGGAGAGCTTTTGTGTTATTCTTACTTTGAGTTTTAAAAATTGAAACGGGTAATTAAAGAGTAAAGAGAGAGAGATGGCGCTGTTTTGAGGCAATCTGGCCCACATGCGGCGCCACAGATCCTATTTTTGACACTGGGTGCACTTCCCTAAACATAACCTTAAAATTACCTTTCCAAAAGGGTAAACTCGCATTTTCATCAAATGTCAAGACTAGAAATTACAAGTCAAACTAAAACTAGTTACATAAAACATATTAAAACCGGCTACATAAAACTAGTACTCTCTGAAGACCCAGAGACAGTAATTTACAGTCTCTCTGCCAGAGATATACCTGTTCGTAATAATTATACTAAAATAACTTAATAAGCTTGAAGAAATAAAATATTTAAAACCAACTCATCTCGTGGTTAGACACCGTCAAACACAGAAGCTGCAGCCAGAATTCTACAAGTGACGATAATTATATCCATACCGAATAAATATCACGTTTTAGATCCTGGTTTACTCTAGCTGAAATGCTATCCTTGCGTTTCAACACGCTGAAATGATAGCCAAACAAGATAACTAGATCCAAATATGTTGCTGGACAAATTCACGGACTAGATAGTTCATTTTACGTAGAAATCTCCTGCAATTGTTTGCTTTCGTTTTCGTGGAACCGTTGTAATTGATATAAATCGGTTGCGTTGTTTTGTAAAAAATTGTGTTTGTGGTTCATGATGTGATTTTTCAATTTTATATTTTGATATTTTTGGGTTTTTACATTTTCGAGTTATTAGCTTATCAAATTTTCAATGTTTGAGAATTGGAATTTGGAAATTTGGACATTTGGGATTTCAAATCTAGTAATTTGAGAATTTGAGAATTTGTATGATTTGGAAATTTGAAAATGTAGAGATTCGAAAATTTAGGAATTTGAAAATTTAGAAATTTGAAAATGTAGCAATTTGGAAATTTAGAAATTTGAAAATGTGACAATTTGGAAATTTAGAAATTCGAAAGTTTGAGAATTAGGGAATTTAGGAATTTGGGAATTTGGATATTTGGATATTTGGGAATTTGGGAATTTGGAAATTTAGAAATTTGGAATTGTAAAGATTTGAGAATTTAGAAACTTTGAAATATTAAAATATAAAAATTGACAAATGTAAAATTTGGTAATTTGATATTTCAGGAACATTAAAATAAAGAAATTTGACAACTGAAAATTTTAATAATTTACCAATCTAAAAATTTGTGCTCATAATTCCATCTTCTGAATATTGAAATATTACAAACATAATATTGCAATAAAATAGCATAGTACAATATTATAGCAATACTATATTCATCCAAAAAGTCCTTAAATATTAGCAATATATGTAATTTGCTCATTTGGGGACCCGAAATAAAAGTAATCCACCATACCTCATTATTAGCCCGAAAATAACCTCATTTGTGTAGATTGTAGATAATGGAAACCGTTAACTCTAGGCAACCATTCCCCTGCTCCCTCAAGAAATTTGATCCTTCTAAATTATTTTATCGTCACTTCCTCGGCGATCCTGTTGCTCAATTTCTCATGGTACGGCTTAATTTCTCGATAACGGAAGAAATATTGAGTTCGTTCGCAGAATAACAATGGGCATTCCTTCTGAATCCGTGCAGAGGCACGTTTACCGGTTCAATTACGTACTTCGAATCGTGCGCCCTCTATGACGAAAAACTCGTTCTCTCAAGGTACGAAATCCGCAAACTTTAATTGAGAATCGTACAAATGACAAATTGGAGACCAACTGATATCTCTGTTACAATACTCCTGTTAATATACTGGGTGCTCCACCAAAATGTACTATTTTCAAGAAGTGAACGTCGTTAAAAAATGAAGTTGAACTTAATGAGGCACATGTCACAAAAATTGTCATTTTTATGTTAGATTATTTTGTTTTTATATTAGTTGTCAGATCTATATTATTTAATTTATGATTCTTCAAAATTAATTTATCATTATTCGAGGTTATTTAATTTATGATTATTCGAGGTCATTTAACTGATGATTATTCAAGATTACTTAATTGGTGATTATTCAAAATTATAAATGATTGATGATTATTCAAGATTATTGGTGATTATTCAAAAATATAAATTATTTGTTTTTTTAACAGTGATTGAAAAGTAAGAGTATGTTATATACTTGCAAGTGTAGTATTAAAGACAATAATAGTTCAGCACAAATTTACTATACATTATTCAAACAACTATTTATCTTCAATATATGTAACATTTTAAGAGGAGGCTGTAAAAAACAATTACAGTACTATACAATATTGTTGAGTACACTTTTACTTGTTGTTTTATAATAAATATAAAATGTTATGATAGTTTACAGCGTCAAAGGTCCGTCGGCCATTTTGATTAGTTCACACGCTGGACGTTACTGTCGCTAGTATCAACAAATACTTTTCACTTCTTATATAAAGTACCATCTTTTAATCATGCTAATTTCATTAACAAATAGCACAACTCAAATGTTAATAAAAAAGTTGGTTGCAAGAAAACTTCAAACTTAATAATACGAATATTGAATAAATTTGCATTCAAATTATATTTCTGTGAATTCAATTATGTATTTAATAAATATTCAAGAGTATGTATTTAATGAGTGGTTGAAAGGGTAGTTTCAGAGAAAAATTTTGTATAGGTTCTTGATTATATTGCATTTTCAATCCTTCCTAAAATGCCATCATTTTGGAATTCTGTCATTATGGGACGCCGGAACGAAATTTTTGCTATACGAAACATATTGTGATAAAATATGCTATACAAAACGACCCAGTCGAAAGCTATTATCATACTTTATACATTTATCTTGCTGGAGATTATCGAGCTCCCTTCACGACGTAGGAATACGTTTGATCGATACCACCTTGGTATTTCGATTGTCTTTCAATTCTTTTTTATATGTTTTAACCATAGTCATCATTGCTATATGTAACACATATTTAAAAATAAAAATAATTTGAATGTGTTAGCCAGTTCACCATCATACTAATTGTATTTTAACTTTTGTGGTAGAACCTAAATCTCCTAATCTCAATTTACAATTTCAGACTCTTAATTTCAAATATGTCACTGATTGTTAATATTGCCCTCTAAAATCTTTTCGCACATGTCTCATATCCCTTCGTGTAAAGAAATTTGCAATATAATTAAAAAAATCAAATCTCAGAACCTAACCCAAATGCCAATGCTTCAAAGACCACATTGTCCAAATTTAAATGCAAATAGCAACTGTATAATGAAAGTATCAAACTAATAGCTATTACTAAATCTGAATAATTAGTCTAACACATAATTGCATTCAAATGAAACGCCCTGTACATGAAACTTCGACGACGATTTGAATTACGTAGTTGTTATGGTCCTTCAACTTTCTATCGTAGCTGTTATATTTGTTTCGCTGACGTTTCTTAAAGATTGCGCTACGCTTCTTCAGGTCTGACCTGAATCTGACGAATTCTGGTTCACTTGTCATCCACAAAGCTCGATGCAACTCTTTGTCATGTGGATATTGACTTTTAAGTAAACGACAGATGGAATGTCAAATCGGATTAACATCATATCCATTGTCCATATTGACGTTGTTGGGACACAACATTTCGATTGTGTCTTTCTCTGCGAAGAATTGCGGTGCTTTACTGATGAATGTGGTTTTATCGAATAGTATAGTGTGTCCAGTTACTCCGTGTGTGCTTTTCTGCTCGTCCTGATTGCATGGCGAATTTTAATCTGACTTTACTTTGATGTTCTTTCAATGTTTGATTGACCTGTCCAGCCATGTTTTACTTATGAAAACTTTTTCGCGGAAGGACTTTCTATATTGCTGGTGCATCATATATTACCGTTCTTTCATCTTTTGCATCATTTAGTACCTGTACAAGCTATTATTGAGGATTACATCTCTTGTAGGCTGAGATATTTCGATTTTAGGTCTGTCATAAATTAGTTGCGAAATGGAATATTTTAAAGAGAGGTTATGTGGATAGGTACAATCAGATTACTTTTTAGAGAAGATTTTCAGAAAGTTATATATTGCATTTAAAGAGTACATCGTTAATCACATTTAAAAGACTAACCTTCAACTACATCTTAAAGATTGCACAATAAAAGAAATTGTTGCAAGTGTAATTTGCTTTCTTCTGAAGTATGAAAAGTATAATTTAAATGCCTATAATTCATCAAGAATTATCGTTACTTTATGTAAAAATGGAAACTAAAAAGTTATGTACTTTCATTTCAAGTTTCCATAATTAAATGACAAAATTGTGTTCTGTATGTTGCTTCACGGCTACTGGACAAGAATTTCAAAACAAGAATCGTGAGAAAACATTATTTCTTTGTCTACAATTCTTTAAAATACTGAATCGCGTCATCGAATACCAATATGGCTGCCCTTTGCAGCTTCTCCGTTTCTCCGCGCAAGAGCGCCACACTTAGGCCATCATTTATCTCTCAACAGTATAAACAAAATTGCTCAAGACATCGTCCTTTGCAATACATTTCAAGGTCATTAAAATCACATTCTGTTAAAAATACGTTTTAAATGTTTCATAAATTTTTAAATGTCTCTTGAAACATCTTAAGGAATCGAGTAAAATATATAACGAAAACGCTACCTCGAGGTTATGAAGAACATTATTTCGTATAATGAGCCAATAAATAAATAGCGGAGGTTAAAATCACCTGATTGAGATCGTACCATATAATACCAGGCTCATCATTAGCGATAATCTAGGAGTCGACCGGCTGTTAGTTCGTGACGACAGAAAGCTCGAAATGCGTACCGTGAGCATACTCGGTGACAGACCGAATCGCGTATCGGCGATGCTAATCAGATTAATTAGTGAATACACTGACTAACGGGGCCAAGCACGAAGCCTCGCTTTGATAAGGTTCCTCGGTCGAGAGGCCGAAAGTCGGTCCTTAAATGATTGAGAGTGGGAAAGGATATACTCAATGGGGTGAACAATTCGCGAATCTGATGCCATTGAACGATGCAGTTCGTCCTCCATGGAGAAGTACATGCTTTGATCCTAATCCAGAGAACTTCCAAGCTGTCGTCTACTAATTGAGTTTGGTAGGTTTGAGCCTGCCACATAATCGATACCTCGGTACTCACACTAATTCCTTCATGGTGCGTTTGTCAGCACTGAATTATCTTTTTTCTTATTTCAATTTTGTGTTCTTATTTATCTATTTGATTTTAGAACAGACGTCTATTGTATAGTTACTCATTGTATGAAGAATACTGACAAGTTGTATAATTTTTATTGTTAAGACACGAATAAACTTTCTGTGTGTAAATACAAATCCAAGTACAAATCTAAATTCTCCAAACTCAAATCCAAATTGTCCACATTGAAATATAAATTGTCCAAATCCAAGTGCAACTTGTTCAAATCCAAATTCAAATTATGTACATTCAAACTTAAATTATTCAAGTCCAAACTGTTCACATCCATATCTATGTTGTCCAAGTTCATGTCCACATTATCTAAATCCAGATCCAAGTTGTTTAAGTCCAAACTGTCTACATACAATTACAAATAATCCAAATCCTAGTTGTCCACATGCAAATTTAAGTTATCCACATGCAAGTCCACATTGTCATCCAAATCGTTCGCACATAGATTTAAATCGAAATTGTCGACATATTTAAATTAGCCAAATCCAAATGATTCAAATCCAAGTGGTCCACATGCAAATTTAAGTAATCCACATGCAAGTCCACATTGTCATCCAAATCGTCCGCACATAGGTTTATATCGAAATTGTCCACATATTTAAATTACCCAAATCCAAATGATTCAAATCCAAGTTGTCCACATGCAAATTTAAGTAATCCACATGCAAGTCCACATTGTCATCCAAATCGTCCGCACATAGGTTTAAATCGAAATTGTCGACATATTTAAATTAGCCAAATCCAAATGATTCAAATCCAAGTGGTCCACATGCAAATTTAAGTAATCCACATGCAAGTCCACATTGTCATCCAAATCGTCCGCACATAGGTTTAAATCTAAATTGTCGACATATTTAAATGACTTAAATGATTAAAACGCAAGACTGTCAAAATTCAAATCCAAATAGCAACTGTATAATGAAAGTATCCCCATCGAAATAACGTAGCCAATTACGTAAGAGCTGTTCAACATTGTCCTGTGATTTCTGAATGTCGTCACATTGTTAGAGATTGTTCTGAAAATCGTTGATAGCTGCCGTAAGCATAATGTATAAGGTCCTAAGAATACATTCGGACGTGGGCTGAGCTAATTAACATCGGAATGGGCAGGGAAGAGCGGACGACGGGTGCGTTTTCACTGCGCTGGCAATAAATTCAGGAAACAGATAAGCGTTATCGTGGTCTTTCGCCAGCACCTATCTCTGCAGGAGAACGTTTTCTCTATCCTCGAGCGGACACGGTGAGCAATACAGGCAACCTGGCCGTGATAGATGACTCATCGATCAGCGTGTTCACAATGTTCAGATCGATGAGATTGAACGGGGTAGCGGCAAAAACGTCAATTTGCAGCGAAACGTTAATGCTTATAGCCGTCCATAACTGGTAATGGATCACCGACTGTCCAGGTTATTTAAAAGCTCACATCGCATTGTTAGCGGATGATTGATTCAATTGGTATTACAATACACGTCAGATTTGACGACGCAACGAGTTATCCTCGTGAACGTTACATACCTTCGTAACAAAGTAACGTTCAAATATTTTCATTTTGTGATAATGTTACAATTCTTTTTTTTTAGGAAATTAGTTGGATATTTTGTGTGTATGACTCCGCTTGTGACACATTAGTTTTCTAGCGGTGACGATAAATACATGGAAATTATTTGTACTTATTGTTGATTATCATTGTTATAGATTCACTGTTGATTGTTATTGATTATCGTTTCTACAAATGATCCAGATTATCATCCAAATCACTGATGTTCATTATTACATGTTTCACGAAGAACATATGTAGCCAATATTATTCGTTCAAACCATCATTGTACATATTTGATGAAAAACCTGACTAGTTATAGAAGCGAGGCCATGTCTTCAAATTACGCGCGTATCGGCCATTTTCCGTAACCTAACCTAACAATAGTCCATCTTCCTCAAAGTAACCGCAATTGAAATTCCATGAAATGCCGTATTATCTTCGAAACCGGTAAATTTTCGCCACATTCGAGATAAGATAAAATCAATAGCTCCTAATAGCCATGTAACGCCATTTTCTCGAATATTCGGCAAGTACCGTTTCGTCGATTCGTCGATGCAAATTAGTAATAATTGCTGTATAATCGGCATTGAGCACAGAATTCCGTTGAATTCGTTCGACGGAACGGAACGATTATCGGAACTATTTGATAACCTTGTTTTAGCATTTTGCCCGGGGGAATAACAGGGCGGGGGGATAGGAAGCTGCGGCGCAGCAGCGACGGAAACTTTTCTCGTGGAATATTAGCGTTTCGGTCTTATGCTTCGTAAGTTTCCTAACGCCAAACCGGATTTGCCGGTGAACAACAGGCTTCGATATTCATTAGTAAATTGCGCGTGCGGGCGGGCGGTGCCCGGGCTAGGCGAGGCAGGGCGCGCTACCACTGCATTGATGAGAAGTTGTATCGTTCATGCTGAAGCAACATATTTTACACCTACTGTAGCGGCGAGATAGGTGAACGCTGACAGCGAATAAGTTAAAGTGCATCGCATGCGAACCGTTAATTCATTTCGCGAACAATTAAGGTTGAAATCGTGATGGATCAATCCCAGCTACGGCTTATCCCGATCTCATTACATCGGAAAGTAGTGTAGATTTGTACCGCGCTATTTCTTTCGGGTGATATACTTATAGAATATCTGGGAATTAACTGAGTCATGATCAATTGCTGGAACGGATGTTAATTGTCGAATGCGTCAATATTTGTGAGATGAGGACGACGTGGGACAAGCTTATATAAAAAATTATCTTGATATCGTTCATGCACATTATTGTTGATGATTAGTACTGTCTATAGAAATTATTTGTATTGATTATTATTGATTATGCTATTACAATTGAATGCTTTTTTTTGAAGGAGGATAACCTAGAAATCTTAATGTCTTCAATTTTGAAATTTTTTAATATTCTGATTACATTTCGCCATACTCGAGTTTGTAGATTCCCTTATTTTAGGTCATAGAATTTCTAGACTGTAAGCTTCTAGATTCCCATATCATTAGATCTCTAAATCTAGAAATCTCTGAATATAAGTATCCTTAAATTTCTAATTCCCCAAACTTGTAATTTTCAAAATCCCAAATTTCCCAAATTCCAAATTTCCCAAATTCCAAATTTCCCAAGTTTCAAATTTCCCAAGTCCCAAATTTCCCAAATCCCAAATTTCCCAAATCCCAAATTTCCCAAATCCCAAATTTCCCAAATCCCAAATTTTTCAAGTCCCAAATTTCCCAAATTCCAAATTTCCCAAGTTCCAAATTTCCCAAACTCCAAACTTCCCAAATCCCAAATTTCCCAAATCCTAAATTTCCCAAATCCCAAATTTCCCAAGTCCCAAATTTCTCAAATCCCAAATTTCCCAAATCTCAAATTTCCCAAATCCCAAATTTCTCAAGTCCCAAGTTTCCCAAGTTCCAAATTTCCCAAACTCCAAACTTCCCAAATCCCAAATTTCCCAACTCCCAAATTTCCCAAATCCTAAATTTCCCAAATCCCAAATGTCCTAAATCCTAAATTTCCCAAATCCTAAATTTCCCAAATCCCAAATTTCCCAAATCCCAAATTTCCCAAATCTCAAATTTCCCAAATCCCAAATTTTTCAAATTCCAAATTTCCCAAGTCCCAAATTTCCCAAATCCCAAATTTCTCTAATTCCAAGTCTCCCAAATCTCTAAATTCCGAAGTCCAAAATTTCCCAAATTCCAAAATATTCCCAAGTCCCAAATTTCCCAAATCCCAAATCTCTAAATTCCCAGATCCCCACGTCTTTAAATACCTATGTCCCTAAATTTCTACATCCCCAAATTCTCAGACTCCCAAATCCCTACGTCTCCAAATTTCTAAACTGCCAAATCCCTAGGTTTTCAAATTTCTAGCTTCTAAAATCCCTAGTTTATCCCATTTTTAGGTCTCCAAATCCCTGAGTTCTTATATCACTATGTCTTCAAAATCCTAAAATCCCTAAATCACAAAGTCTCCAAATACACACATTTCCAAAATTCTGGGCCTTCACCTTGCAAAATCCCAAAATTCCTACATCCCTTTTGCATATCCCCAAATTCCTAGTCCGTCTAATCTCTATATTTCTATATATCTAGATTCTCAAATTTCTGAGGCCCCAAATCCCTAGATATCTCAAAATTCTCAATCTCCAAAGTCCCCAAATACGTTCTCAAAATCCTGGGCTATCACAACCCTAGATCCTTAAATTCCTGTAGTCCCATTTTCTTGATATATCGAAATTTCCCTATGTCCCCCTAAAAACCCTATATAACTATATCAGAGTAAACAGAAACTGGAACTAGAGAAGTATGGTTCCTTTTCTGATTTGTCTAAAAAGTTAAATGTCACGTTCATTTATGAAAATTGTCAGAATATTATGGTTCGATGAAATAATGTCAATGGAATAATGTCAATAGAAAATGTCAATGGTATCCCATTGAAATTTCAGTGACGCACCTGGAACGTTCAGAATCGCTGCGAGATTAAATCCCCTACGACTGTCGTAATCAGATTCAGGATAATAAACTCCCTGTCTATAAAGTCCTTTCCCAATCTTCCCTTTTGCAGCATTTCCCGTGGTTGGTTCAATTCTATTCCCAACATTTCTGCGCTTACACACAGGACATTTTCTTGTTTACACGTGTGATCATCCCCCTGACGTGTGCTTTTCTTTGCCCAGGATAATTATGATGCATTTTAATTAAGAATTCTATTAATACCAACGGCGGACTCATGCTGACGGTCCCCGTGGAAAGAATATTATCCTATCGAATTAGCTAACGCTACTTTTTTTAGGACTGCAAAGCTGTAACCGCGTAATTGCTTAATACTATCTCGAATAACTTGCAATTATTATCATGTGATTTCGATATTTTCGGTATTGGAAAATATTCAAATAATTCTGGAAATCTCAAATTTTTTAATTCAAAGTTCACACATTTTTAAGTTTATTAAATAACTGTCCAATGTAATTATTGTCATGTAGTTTCGATATTTTCGGTATTGGAAAATATTCAAATTATTACAGAAATTTCAAATCCTCAAATTCAAAGTTCGCACATTAAGTTTATTAAATAATTTTGTAAATGTAATTATTGTCATGTAGTTTCGATATTTTCGGTATTGGAAAATATTCAAATTATTACAGCAATTTCAAATTTTTCAAATTCAAGGCTCGTACATTTTTAAGTTTATTAAGTAATTTTGTAAATGTATAAATTAGAAAATTCAATTTTCATATTACAAAATTTCTATATTTCTAAAATTCTCAAATTACTGAGGAAAGACTTAATGTAACGCTCTTGGAAATAGGAAACAGAATTTTTATTGTTTTATTTTGCCATTTGTTTTCTGCAAGACATTAGCGTAAAAGCAGTATATCCGGCGGTTGAGAAGGTTAAGTTGTGTAAGACATACGTCAGTTGTTTGTACAGCTATAGTTTCTATTTGTTTCTACTATCAGTTTCAGTTTGTTTCCACATGATGGCGCTAGTGTATTTCACTAGTGATATTTATTTATTCTTTCAAGAAAGATATGTATTAGAATATTCAAGTTTAAATAATTAGAAAATGTACATATATGTAATTTACATATATTCAATATTACACATATTACATATGTATTCAACATACATATACATATATTTTAATATACATTTAAAAATTTAAATTAAAATTCCAGCAAAGTACTATGACTTTTTACTTGTGACAAATAGTTGCAAAAAGATGATAATCACTGTTAAAATATATTGACAAAATTAATAGCTATTATGTCACTCGTTGACACATGTGATGTAATTAATGCAATGTGTCTCTCTTTAGTATAGAGAATTCACTAATCGATATTTGTCAAAATCACTGAAAATTAGAATAAGCGTCATAGATGAAGATTTATAGAGAATAAAATTTTAAATGTCACTCTTTGATGTAGGGAATTTATTAATTTAGCAGCAAAAGTCATTGGAGACCAAAGTAAATCGGTGAAATTTCCACTGATCCAGATTTAGAGAATATAACTGAAAAATCTTTCATACGAACCGACAATATGTACACTAACACAGTGGTTCTCAACTTACGCTTTTCATAAAAATCTCACCTATTACTTTCAATCGACAATTTTAATGAACAATTTATTTACATCCTCATTCTATTAATGACAAACTATTTTTTGGAGTAAATGTCGAACAAAAGCGAAAGAAAAACCTCTCAAATCCTACTTCCACTGCAAGTCTTTACATTTTTTTAAATATCGTGTATGTAAAATTCCCAAAGTATTTTTAACAGAAAAATATGTAATTATACTTGTCATTAAGTAAAAGGTTGTAGATCAAATAAATAACGTAAAAGTCACCGTTCAAAATTGAGAAACACTGACCAAGAATCTAGAACGACCAAATATGGCTTTCGAAATTTGTTTCCAAAAAGGTTTTCATTCTCAATTAATATTGTATACATGCCGTCGTGAGCACATCCCACATATAGCGGTTTGTTGCGTAGTTCGTTAAATATTTCACGAATATCGATTAATTTTTTGGGCAACCATTGTCTGGAGAAAATGCCTTGCAAACTTGATCGCTCTCGATAGCTGTTAAACTTCGTCCAAAATATTGAAAGCTGTTGAGAGGGCTAATGGGTTTTCGATAAAAAAATAAACGTTAATATTTCAAACGTGGGGCTATCATAACCTGAGTGCTCTACGAAAGTTGTAATTTATTATTCTACTTCAAACTGCGAGTTTTTAAACAAATATTTTAATCGGCAATTTTTGGAAAATCGATTTCAGGCAAATATTAGGTGGTCCTATCATAACCTAAGTGTTACAGAAGCTGTTATTTATTATTCCACTTCAAATTGTAAATTTTTTAACAAGTATTTTAATCGGCAATTTTTGGAAAATTGATTTTAGACAAATATTAGGTGGTCCTATCATAACCTAAGTGTTTTACAGAAGCTGTTATTTATTATTCCACTTCAAACTGCGAGTTTTTAAACAAATATTTTAATCGGCAATTTTTGGAAAATCGATTTCAGACAAATATTAGGTGGTCCTATCATAACCTAAGTGTTACAGAAGCTGTTATTTATTATTCCACTTCAAATTGTAAATTTTTTAACAAGTATTTTAATCGGCAATTTTTGGAAAATTGATTTTAGACAAATATTAGGTGGTCCTAAATCAAAAGTCAATTAAAAATGTATTTTTATATGCACTTTAAAAGAGATGAACATCAGCGCACAGTACATAATACTCTCCGTGCATATTTCAAAGTGCAAGTCCGACTCCAGAAAATGAATGACTGCAACAATGAAATGTAATGGTGTTCCTAGCAATTTTTCAGAGTTAACATGTTTGTAACAGCCGTGATAAAAAATGATTTTACTAATTTAAAAATGAATGAATTTCATGAGTCACTTTGAAACATAAGATTTCTAAATTACTTTTCCTATTAAATTTCATTCACACAAACTGATTCTGAATTCCTAATTCACGTTCATTACAAAACTTCGGTAAAGTAACTAAATAAAATTACAAGAAGAAAGAAAATAATTCAAAGAAAGTTATCTACAACCTGCTGTAAACTAATAGTGAACAAATTTAGAAAGATGTTTGCAGCAAGGTTTATGTAGTTAAAATTACACCGAAGAAATAGGTATTGAGTCCGTAATGAATAATTAAAGCTCTGCCGAGTTAAGATACGTTAATATTTAACAGAATCGTCGATTTTTAACGAAAGTGAGATGGTTGGCTGTGTAAGTCAGCCAAGGTACGAGTAGATTACTGAAAACTTCATATTGTAAGGTTAAACGCGGATCGGTAGATGATGCAGAATATAAATATTAACGAGCCGGTGTGGATGAAGCGGCAAACTATCCGAAAAGGATGAATCTCGTTGAGAAAAAGCGGAGCGTAAGAATGATTTTCCCTCGAACGAGCTACCTCAACCCACCTGTTCCCGCCAACTATCTTACCTCTCTCATAGCGGATATGGAAGACATGCTGTTCCTAAATCGTGTTTCAAGCTGAAATTTCACGCCGTTCTTCACCTTTGATTTTCAGCCAAAGTTATTCCTGTCAAGTGTCTACGTCTCAACGTATTCTGTTTTAGAAATCTGTAACAGCTCGTGGCGAGGGTGTCTTTTGGTGAAGAGTTTAATTTTCGTTTCACAGCGATTTCGTTGAGATGGGAATAGAGAAAGGGGTTGAAACGTTTGTATAGGGGTGGTTATAGTTTTGAGAATTTGGGGATATTGAAATTGTAGAATTCGTGGATTTTGGAAATCTAGGGGATTTTGGCGATTTGGGAAAGTTGGGAATTGGGGATTTGAATAGTTGAAATTTGAGAATTTGAACATTTGGAATTTGGGGATTTGGAAATTGTGGAATTTGCGAATTTGGGGATTTAGGAAGTTGGAGCTTGCAAATTTGGGGGATTTAGGGGATTTGGGGAAGTTGGGAATTGGGGATATGAATAGTTGAAATTTGAGAATTTAGAATTTTGGAATTTGGGGATTTGGAAATTGTGGAATTTGCGAATTTGGGGATTTAGGAAGTTGGAGGTTGCAAATTTATGGGATTTAGGGGATTTGGGAAAGTTGAGAATTAGGGATTTCAATAGTTGAAATTTGAGAATTTGGAATTTTGGAATTTGGGGATTTAGGAAATTGTGGAATTTGCGAATTTGGGGGATTTAGGGGATTTGGGGAAGTTGGGAATTGGGGATTTGAATAGTTGACATTTGAGAATTTGGAATTTTGGAATTTGGGGATTTGGAAATTGTGGAATTTGCGAATTTGGGGATTTAGGAAGTTGGAGGTTGCAAATTTGGGGGATTTAGGGGATTTGGGGAAGTTGGGAATTGGGGATTTGAATAGTTGAAATTTGAGAATTTGGAATTTGGGGATTTAGGAAATTGTGGAATTTGCGAATTTGGGGATTTAGGAAGTTGGAGGTTGCAAATTTGTGGGATTTAGGGGATTTGGGGAAGTTGGGAATTGGGGATTTGAATAGTTGAAATTTGAGAATTTGGAATTTTGGAATTTGGGGATTTAGGAAATTGTAGAATTTGCGAATTTGGGGATTTAGGAGATTTGGTAAAGTTGGGAATTGAGGATTTGAATAGTTGAAATTTGAGAATTTGGAATTTTGGAATTTGGGGATTTGGGAAATTGTGGAATTTGCGAATTTGTGGATTTAGGAAGTTGGAGGTTGCAAATTTGGGGGATTTAGGGGATTTGGGAAAGTTGAGAATTGGAGATTTGAATAGTCGAAATTTGAGAATTTGGAATTTTGGAATTTGGGGATTTGGAAATTGTGGAATTTGCGAATTTGGGGATTTAGGAAGTTAGGTGCTGGAAATTTGTGGGATTTAGGAGATTTGGTAAAGTTGGGAATTGGGGATTTGAATAGTTGAAATTTGAGAATTTGGAATTTTGGAATTTGGGGATTTGGAAATTGTGGAATTTGCGAATGTGGGGATTTAGGAAGTTGGAGGTTGCAAATTTGGGGGATTTAGGGGATTTGGTAAAATTGAGACTTGGGGATTTGAGTATTTGAAATTAGAGAACTTGAGCAATTGGACTTTGGGAATTTTGGAATTTGCAAATTTGTAGATTTAGGAAGTTGGAGGAAAATTTGGGGAATTTTAGAGATTTGGAAAGTTGGGAATTCAGGAATTACATAGTTGGAATATGAGAATTTTTAGAACTTTGTGAATTTGGAAATTTGGAAATTGAAGAATTTGTGAATTTGGAAATTATTGAACTTGCAAAGTTGAAAATTTGCGAATTTCTAGGCTTGTGGATCTAGAAGTTTAGTAATGTTGGGAATTTAAGGATTTAAGAATTTGCCATTCAGCAATTTGCAGATTTGATAATTTAAGAATTTGCAATCTTGAAAATTTCACAACTTGACAATTTAACAATTTGCAAATTTCGAACTAGATTTAGAAATTTCGAACATTTATGATTTCTTTCTTTCTAAAAGTAAATTTAAAGATTCAAAAATTTCTACCTTAAAAATTGTCTTCTTTAAAAGATTGTCTTATATCATTAAATTGTAAATTTAAAAATTAAAAAATCCCTGCCTTGAAAATTGTCTTCTTTAAAAGGTTGTCTTCTATGACTGTTTTAAATTTTGATAAGAATTTAAAAAAATTGTCTTCTAACTTTGAAATTCTCCAAACAGAAACAGGGTACAATATCACCAGGTCAGAATATCATCCTTGAAACACATTCCAAGGACATAAAAATCGATAAAACGTCCTCTAAATAATAACTCCTCTAAACTAAATAATTATCACAGTAACAAATGAAATGTTCAAGTAATATTAGATCACCACATATTTTCAAGATAGAAAAATTCGTATGTCGAAAGAAAATCGATTTGACGAGTCAGCAGGGAACTTCAATACCGATAATTTGTGACACGCGATCTCCTACAAAATGAAAGCCTGATGCCATCACGTGAAGCGTCTTGGCTGCGTGCAGACACCGAGGTTATTTTATCGAGCAACCTGCACACTTCACACATACAAAGGTTCTTCTGTTTGCTTCATTTTTAAATAGCAACGATTATGATTGAATTGCGTTATTACGTCGAGAAGTGATTTTTATTAGCGAAAATTGAATGTAAATTTGCTTTCAATTTGGGAGATTAAATATTTGAGATTTTCAATTTTTTATATTTTTCTTACTTTTTAAATTTGTAAAATTTCAATGTTTTATAGACTTTTTAATTTGTAGAGTTCCAAATTTACGTGTTTCGAAACTTCCAAATTTCGTAGAGTTCTGAATTTCTGGATTTGTAAGCTTCCTGATTTTCAAATATTGCAATTTCTAAATTTTCCAATTTCCAACTCCAACTCCTAAATTTTCAAACTCCCTTAATTTTTTTATCTACCAATTCTCAACTCCCTCTGTTTTCAAATTTTCAAAATCCAAATTTTAAACTCTTCAAATCCCTAAACCTCCAAATCTCCAAATCCACAAATTCTCAAGCCAACAAATCCCCAAATCCCAACATCCCCAAATTCTCAAATTCTCAACTTCTTAAATCTGCAAATCTCCAAATTTTTAAATCCCCAAATTCTCAAATTCCCAACTTCTTAAATCTGCAAATCTCCAAATTTTTAAATCCCCAAATTCTCAAATTCCCAACTTCTTAAATCTGCAAATCTCCAAATTTTTAAATCCCTAAATCCTCAAATCTCCAAATCTCTATATCACCGCGTCACCAAATCCTCAAAGTCCCTAAATCCCCAAATTCCCGAATTTCCACACCTTGAAACGTCCTACCAAAAATATCCAAAAATCCCCAGAAACTTACCAACCTACCCCAATTTCCGTATCGTAAGCACATAGAATCGATGAAAGTAAAAAGTTCAGCACTCTAACTCAATTGCAGTTAAACTTTTGTAAACTTGTTGCTTATTGTTAGCTAATGCTATCACTGTCCAGCTGTTCCGAGTACAGTTCTATTAATCATGCAACACGGTTCTGCTCAAACTGTTGCGTTTTACTACAAGACAGTACAATGGTATGATGAGCTATCAGTCATCCTTGCTTTTCGTGCAAGGCACGTTGTACATTGTCATGAAACGAAACCACCAACGTCCATCGATATATCATACAGTATGGGGATGTATGTGTCACCGTAGTTACATCATTCAACATTCTACGGTGATATAGGGTATATTACCTGCTTTGTGATTAACCGTACAGTAATATTTCGTTAACAATTATTGTGCATAGTAGATACACATGCAATCCTGATATTAGCCTCTGCTATTTGCTTCCAACTTGGGTATTTGTGTGCTATTTTATTTTTCGTCCCTCTTTTTATTATTTTGCATATTTTCTACCCTCACTGTTGTGAAATATTCAGCAATTTGTTTTGACATGGGGGCGTGTTTGATGGTCCATTAACTATTTCATTTTATTTATTGTTAGTTGTTGCTTTTTATACATTTTAATTTATTATTATTATTTACTATTTGTGGTTATTATTTTTCATTTTTATTTCATTCGTTATTTTCAATTATTGAATTTTACTTCATCTATTATTTCAAATTTTTATCTTTCATTTTTATTTTGTTCATTATTTTTAGTTATTACCTTTTATTTTTATTTTCATTTAAGATTGTGAATTATTGCCTTTCATTTTTATTTCATCTACTGTTTTTAATTACAATTTCTCACTTTCATTTCATTTATAATCTTTATCTGATTTTTTAGTCTTCTTTGCATTGTAGGTTCATTAATTACCTCCCCAATTATCGTCATGACTCGTATTACAATTTTTTAGTTTGTGTGCAAACATCATTAATCATGAAAGGATTTAAAATCTCAAAAATCTGTGACTCCACCACAGCTACCATTTTTCATTCTTTGCAAAAGAAGTAAACATCGCCTGTTACAAAATAAATTGAAAACAGAAGAAAAGACATGTACTACAATTTTTTATAAAAACATCAAAAGTGAACATTGAATTATATGAAAGAGTTCATGAGATTATGTTAATAAAATTGTTTGCGTCGAAAACGTTGCGAATGGGTGAAACGATAATTCTTGATACAACTGAAACTATAAACTATCCTACAGCCGATACATAATTCTCTGATTTATAGAGCCGTGTCGAATTTACGCGCAGCAACAGGTGACAGTTTCGATAATTTATAAATCGGTCCGAAAGTAGATTATTGAGCTTATTAATGAATTATACTGTTTAGGATTAATATTCTGTTGTCGATTGTTATTTATTATCATTTTCATTTAGCTTGTATTATTTTAGTTCTGTATTATTATTCTTTTAACAGTGCGTGATTTTAAGTGAAATTGCGTCAGAGAAATATAGCTTTAATGGAGGCCATTTTGTACCTCGGAGTTTTAAAATGGATTGCAGCGTGTTCTTCTGTGGACATTTGCAGTTTCATTTAACAACAGTTTTATGTACATTTTTATATATTTTGTATAGATCTTTCAAAATGTTTAAACGTTATTCTTGTATTTTACGATGAAGAGTTAACATAATTAAATAAATTTATAAATTATGAATAATAACCGTGAAATCTCTAAATTTCTCTTTGCTGAAGAAGTCTAATCTGTGCTTTTTTATTTTAAATATCTACAAACTAGCTACCTATTTAAAACATAAAATGTCTCAATATAAAATTTGGAAAAAACAAAGAAATAATTTAGTGCTTAATAAAATAATTAATGGAACACTAACTGAAATGTCCAATAAAATATTCAATAAATATATAAATAATATTTAAGAAAATATTTAAAAAATATATAAATAATTACACATGAAGTTAAAAATTCTTAAAAGCAATTAAAATGTGAGTTTTAAATATTTCACCAAAAACAATTTGATATAATTGTAAAGTATTTTATATGTAAACGAATATTTTTCAAAAGATATTACAGTAAAACAATTGTTCCAAAATTATTTGTAAAATAAATTCGTGCATTTATATAGTGTTCTACAAATCGCTTTAGCCAATTAATTTCGTAGTGGAAAAAAACGTTCTTCTATAACAAAAAGAGAACGGTTTGTTTTATTCTTTTGAGTTTTCAGAGTCAACTGCTTCAAATTGATTGAAACGATTTCAATCAATGGAAATTCGTTTGGAAGCTGTAGCTTTTACAAAAAAGAACCAGTTTCTCTTTGCTGCTGCAATTTATTGGATTTTTTCTATTAAATTTTATTGGCTTCTTTCGTTTTTCCTCGAAAATTATGTAACTGAACGATTTTCTTTTTGAATCTATTAAATCTCTTTCGCTTTATCGAAAATGTCAGAAAGCATCAAAGAACGTACTTTCATTTAATTGAATATTTATTTAATAATAAATGTTTATCTTTTTACAAATAATTTTTTAACCTCAGTATTTTCCTTCATTGGAAGAAAAGTTAAATTAAAAATTTTTTACAACAAATTGTACTTGGATTTACAGCTTTTATGCAGAGACAAAAATAAAAGGTTTAAAAACGTGGAGAATATTTGAAAAATGTGAAAGATTAAAAATATATAAAAAAAATACTTTTTAGTATTTTCTCTTAACATATAATCCGTTTATGAAATATGAAACAGACAATAGTCTATCAATTATTAAAAAATTAAAAAATTTGTAATTGTAAAAGTTTCAATAATTAAAAATTAATCAAAGCAGTTATAACCAACTTGTAATCCTCAATTTGACAAGTATTAAACAGTAACATTCGATTTTCAATCGAACAAGTTTAAAAATTTTAACTTTCAACCACAAAACTCTGCAGTTAACATTTTAATTCCCAATTAAAAATTCCCCAATTATCGAGGTAATTAAAAATTTGAAAGTTTGGTAATAAAAAATAGGAGGTAAATTAAGAAGCGCAAAATGAGATACGAAGAGGAAAGAAAAAGAGGAAAGAAGAGTTTCTGTACGTGTATGAATGAAAGGTAGATGGAAAAGAGAAATTAGAACAACGTCATACGAAAGGAGATACAGAGGCTTTGAATTTCAGTGCCGAGCCTCACTCTTCTATTCAATGGTAATTCAGTGGTAATTTAAATACGTTCATTATGATTCAAACATATTCATTATTCAGTTAAGAACCTTCTGTTATTTTATCGATTATTCAACGCTTTTATGGCGGGCACGTTTTACGAAACCGCCGTCTGTACACATTCGAATGCACAATCGACTTCAGTCAAATTCTCCGGCTCGAAGGAGAGCTGTTCTGTGCTTCATTAGCAATTAAATACAAATATTTGTGCGCGTAGTATTGTTGGCAGCGAAGAATGAGTATCAAGAAACCCGGTTCCTTCTCTGTTTAGTTTTCCCACCTCTTGCAAACTTCCCGAGCCGACTCTGTAATGTTTCTCGGTTTTGATCTCACTTAATCTCAGCTTTCAAATTATCTGCAAGGACTTAGGGGCTCTTCGTTTCAAGTTTCATTTGATGAAACAACGTTATCACGGGACGAAGTTAACGACTTTATTCTTATTATTTAAGATAAGGTAATCGCATTTAGGACGATGTCTATTTTCTCTAAATAACCATTTAGTATTCAACACATAACACAGCTTCAATTTGATGTCTAAAATAAACCTTCACAAGAGTCACGAATGATCGTTGAAGAAATTGCTGGGCAAAATTTATAAAAAGTATCCAAACTAACCTCCACATGTGGACATTTTCGGAAAATGTCTTTATTTGAAGAAATTATCACATTCTTCCCATAGAAGACAGTATTAAACACATGACACAGTTTCAAGTTTCTGATGTCTAAAATCATCGCAAGAGTCAGAAAGTGATCGTTGAAGAAATTGCTGGGCAAAATTTATGAAAAGTTCCCAAACTAACCTCCACATGTGGACATTTTCGGAAAATGTCTTTATTTGAAGAAATTATCACATTTGTCCCATAGAAGACAGTATTAAACACATGACACAGTTTCAAGTTTCTGATGTCTAAAATCATCGCAAGAGTCAGAAAGTGATCGTTGAAGAAATTGCTGGGCAAAATTTATGAAAAGTATCCAAACTAACCTCCACATGTGGACATTTTCGGAAAATGTCTTTATTTGAAGAAATTATCACATTCTTCCCATAGAAGACAGTATTAAACACATGACACAGTTTCAAGTTTCTGATGTCTAAAATCATCGCAAGAGTCAGAAAGTGATCGTTGAAGAAATTGCTGGGCAAAATTTATGAAAAGTATCCAAACTAACCTCCACATGTGGACATTTTCGGAAAATGTGTCTATTTGAAGAAATTATCACATTTTTCCTGTAGAAGACAAAATCAGGTGTCCAAATACTGAAGATGTGACTCGAGAGTATTTTGCTGAAGATCCATGTGCCTCCTACTGAACAAATATCCAAATATGCAAATTGTCAAATATCCAAATTACTCATCCTTGCTCTGCAGAATACTATCAAAATGTGAGAGTACCAATATTTGCCTCACAAGAGTCATTTGTCAAGTACCCTAGCGTTACTCTGAGAATGTGGATAATTTTGCCTATGAATGTTCATGCATGAAGTAGAATAAAATTGCAAAAATTTTAATATCGTAGCTTTTGGATTTGATTTTTCTCGCCTACAAGTAGCGATTAATTTCGTGATCGTTTCAGAAGGGAGTAGAGAGCAATACACTGGTGCTTGTACACGAATGAACGCGTATTGCGGCCGACAGTCGTGTGGTAGCGCACAAAGGATCCCATTAGGTCGTAAGTACGAGCACGCAGTTCTAGCCCTTTGAACGCATGTGAGTCACTGACAAGTCGCGTATATGTACGTCGAGTCATGGTGCTCTCAAGGACATCAAGGTGATCGCCTGTTTCTCGGACCCTCGTCTTAATTTGCACGGATCTCATAAGAGGCGTTGCTTACGCAGAATCTTTTGTTGTATGTTTAATTAAGATTCATTTCAAACGACCTTGAATAACCTTGAATTATGGTGTTACATCTTCAATTTGGACTTTATAACAAATCTAATGAATCGAAATAGCTTTCTTGAAAAGATACCTCGAGATTTAGAGAACGTTTTCACCTAGTAGGTAGATATGATCTGCCTTTGATATATGTCCTTTTAAAACCTTGATGAACCTTAATCTTGAAGTTACTCTCGATGTCCAGATCTCAGAGTAGACAATTTGAAATGCAAAACTGTATATAGTTCCATATGGGAAAAATACACCTAAAAATCTCCAGAACATCTACATCTACCCAAACTTGATATGTCCCTCTTAAAACTTTGATAATCCTTAATGATCTTGAGGATACTCTTGAAAAATGTGCATATACTGTCAGAGTAAGCAACAAACTTGAAACACAAATATGTACATAGATCCATTTAGAAAAACAAAATGCAGCTGAAAGTCTCAAGAAAACCTACATCTACCTAGACAAACTTGGTGATCATCATAAATGTCCCACTTAAAACCTTGATAATCCTTAATGATCTACAGAAGTTATTCTGTTTTAAAAGATGTCCACATACACTTGAGGTGGACTACAATTCTGATCAAACTCAGACGCATAGTCCTGTTCAGAAAAAGAGAAGACAGACTTAAGATCGTGTGATCATCTTCACCTAGATAGACAAATTTAGTGATCATCATAAAACGTCCCACTTAAAACCTTGATGATGCTTAACAATCTTGAAAGAATTGTTCTGTTTGAAAAGATGTCCACATACACTTGAGGTGGACTACAATTCTGATCAAACTCAGACGCATAGTCCTGTTCAGAAAAAGAGAAGACAGGCGGAAGATCGTGTGATCATCTTCACCTAGATAGACAAATTTAGTGATCATCATAAAACGTCCCACTTAAAACCTTGATGATGCTTAACAATCTTGAAAGAATTGTTCTGTTTGAAAAGATGTCCACATACACTTGAGGTGGACTACAATCCTGATCAGACTCAGACGCATAGTCCTGTTCAGAAAAACAGAAGACAGGCTGAAGATCTTGTGATCATCTTCACCTACATAGACAAATTTAGCAATAATCATAAAATGTCCCACTTAAAACTTTAATGATGCTTAACGGTCTCGAAGAAGTTATTCTGTTTTAGATGCAAGTATTCCCATTGCAAACTGTAGTTTGCGCTATATATAATACGTTCGTATTCTAGCAAAGGCTCGCCTTAATTACCGAAAACTTAATTGATCCTCACATTGTAATGTTTAGCGCCATTCCAAGAAAGTTTAAAGCCCCGAATCTGGAGCAGTCTAATTAATTACGGGAATTAATCACAAGCTTCGCAGAAAGTTTCGATGACGTTCTCGTACCCGTAAGAATAACAACGGACTTAGACGGCTCTTCGCATCGAATAAGAGAACAACGGTCCTCGGAATTCCGTTATTTGCAATGCTACTGTAATTTATGTGGTCTGTTTGAAAATGGAGGAAATTAGACGACGGAGGACGATCTCAAGACACGAGGCGTTATTCTCACCAACGTGGAAATCTCGACCGGAGTAAAAGCGAACCGGGGCGATCTGTGACAGTAGAAAATGAGATTTCGATCGTTAGGACGAGACACCGGCCTGAGGAAAGTGCAGCACCGGCCAGCTGTGCTGGCTCGTACAGTAAAATGTGTAGACCAATCAGAATAAAGGGAGAACACTGACTTTCCGTATTATCAAGCCAGGATATTAAACGTCTGAAACATCGAGGACGATTACCAACGAAACTTTCGTTTCTCTTCTTCTTCACAGAAAAAGGTGTTACTGTTTCCATTACGAACTATTAGTTGATGAAATTCATTACTATCAGAGCTGTTGGTAAAATTCGTCATTATATTGAGCTCGTTTCATAATTACCTGGTTTAGGGGCTCTGGAGGCGGGATCCTTTGAGAAATCTTAAAATTTATCGAGCAGCCAATACGTGGACGTTCATTTCAACCCTTATCGGTTCACTTTTTTGTTGTAATTATTATGTACTGTGCTTACTAGATAAATAACATATTTAGGGGCACTGAGGGCAGGATCCTTTGACAAATGGCTATTTATCGAACAGCCAATACGTGGACGTTCATTTCAACCCTTATCGGTTCACTTTTTTGTTGTAATTATTGTGTACTGTGCTTAGTAGATAAATAACCGATTTAGGGGCACTGAGGATCCTTTGAGTAACGGTTGTTTATCTAGCAGCCAATACGTGGACGTTCACTTCGACGCTTATCAGCTTTCCTATCTCTTGCTCGATAAATACCCGGTTTCGGGGCTGTGAAGACTAACGCGTGTGAGGACCGTAGACATGTATCACACGGACATTTATCGAACGTACACTGTATAATAATTCGAAACACGTTAATCAATTTATCAAATATCGTATACTTGTTAAAGAGAACCGACAATATTTGAAGTAGGAGGATTAAGGAAGATTTTAAGGGAATAAAAGTTCTCGTAGTCAATGGTCTCATTAAAAGCTAGAATTGTTCAATTCTCCTTCGATTTTGAACCGTCAACTTTTTACAGAGAGAAGCAAAAATCGGACTCGGCAAGTAGAGGGGAAAAAAGGATCGTAAAGGATCGAGTTAATTAATTGAACTTAAATAACGGACTATGAAATAGTTGGCGTGTAGAGTTTCCGTACATGCCGTTCAGCAATCGGGAACGAGTTAGCCCTGATAGCGGCTGAGAGTTTAACTGACTTGAGAAGAGGGGTCAGAGGGTGACTAAGGAATAGGTACCTTTAATGAGGTTGATAATGGGCTGGTTATATAGTCCTCGGTTCCGAGCTGATAGACCTCCGTCCGTCCCTACGCTCATTTACCATTTTCTGCACCGCTCATTGATTTCACCAGCCGGAGTTAATCGAGTTGTGCAAATTCAGTATTTTAGCGAACTCTCTCCACTTTTACTTAAGTTTAAACACTTGCTTGAGAAAGGCAGTTAATTGGACGACCCAATCTTGTTTTCCTCGGGATTCAATCCGATTCTGCTCCACAATTCAGTCGTTCCAGCGTTTTGAACCGCGCGTCACCGTACCCACTGTGTACCTGCCGCTGACGACAAATATCTGAAACGTATTATTTCGCCCTGTGTATAGAATTCATTTACGCCGACCTAAGCCTATTTCTGATGCCGTCAAACAAAAACCATACGCTTGATAATAAAAGTAGGCCGAATCGCTTTTAAAATCCCGGACCAAATTCTCTCGCTCGCATTTCAATACCCTGCCACTCAATTATTGCGTTCGTGACACTATTACTATTTCATAAATACGGGTCGAAGTTCTCGCTATTAAACGAAACGTTACAATGGAACATCACTTACGCTAATCATTTTGTTATATAAATCAACCTTACGGAGCTAGTAGAGTGCATATGACAGCGAGAGGATTAGAACAAGTTTCTAATTTAAGGGCTGCTGAGATACACATTGGATAGGAACTCCTGGAAATTTTCTGTAGCTTCTTTTTTGTAGCTTCTTTCGATCTGTATTTCTTTTATTACTTTCTTTTCCTTTCCATTTCTTTAAAATCTCATTTGTCGACTTTTCAGACTTTTATATGCCCAATGACATATGAATGATTTATTTGATTTATATATGGGCCAGAGTGTAATAAAAAAATGTGCATCAAATTTTTAATATATTAAAAATTGTCGTCTAAGTAATTTAATTTTGGTATTTAATATAAGTGAGTGAACATAAAGTTGGAACTAATAAGTGTCATGTGGACACAGTCACATTCGTCCAGACATGACATATGTTAGGTCTTAGAATGCATATTACAGCGAGAGGATTTCAGTACAAGTTTCTAGCGATAGTTTAAGGGTTTTTCGTTCCTTCATTTGCAGTTTCAAATCAATTACCCGTAGCAGCAAGACCAGAGTCATTACATTCTAGCGATTTTTTGGTTTATTGTTAGTCAGAACCCTTAACCTTAGAAGTATTTGCAGTTTTCTATACATGTCGAGGTACTTGGTTTTATTACTTGCCACAGTCACTTTGGGTAAACCACTTCATATGTCACTTGTATTTCCATCTCCACCCGAATTTTAACTAAACCAATAGAAAAGAAACTGTTTTCCCTCACCAATGTCACAAAAATACCCACTCCGAGCTTTTGTAAAACGTAAATCTTCGAAGAACAGTCAAGTACATAGCAAAATAAACTAGTCCGAAGTCAAATTCATTTAGATCCACTTATATTCACTTGTTGGAATTCCTAATGATTCGCGTCGTTTAATCGTCACTGCGACGCACATGACGCACCTCGTACACTCGCACCTCATAGCTCAAATGTGCCAAACCTGATTTTGAGGACATTTTAAATTTAAGTGTAGTTATCAGTTGATCACATTTGCCATTTCAAGTTTCTTTGTAACATTGCAAGAATAATTGGTTAGGCAACTGTCAAATGATAGGTTAAGTGGACGGATTTCACCTCCGTCATTTAGAATATTCCATGGAATCGAAAATACTTTTCGCAAATTGAAACGATCAATCTGTGTCACGTCGTTTGCGTGTCTATCCGAAATGTCGATAAGGATGGGCGAAAGATATCGTAAGTTACAACAGCGTTGGCACATATTCAAAAGTGATGGTGGTCACGCGTCGTCCAAAACGGGCTATGATTTTCGCGGTGATTTATTGTGTGGCCGATGATTTTTCATCGGTGAAGTTACGAAATGAAGTGATTGATTGCACTCCCGAAGAAGTGCTGCCGAAAAAGTGAGGTCGAATTTTATTTATTACGACTGCGACCGTATGGGCAAAGAATTACTCTCCACCAGATAGTGGATTTATATATTCACTCTGTTTATATTCATTGAAAGAATAAATACTTAATAATTCCGTTAAATTGAACTATCGAAACTTAACCTATAAATTTGAGTTCCTTGTTAAAAACGAAATAATTGAAATAGTGTGTGAAAGAGTAACAGATATTTTCAGTTCTTAATAGATGTCGCTGTTTTAATACTTGTGAGGAAATATTTGGAAAATTCACTTTAATAAAAAACATGCGCAGTCATTAACGGTATACATTAATTCTGCGCAGTAAAGTTACTATACTTTATTTTGTATTATTTATTGCATGAACTTTACTGCGCATATTTATTATTTTTCATTGTTGAATGCGCATGTATTGAATATTCGAGGTCGTTAATCAATTTTGTTCGTCATGATTGAGAATAACCTCAAAATTCTTAAATACCATTCAAGAATGGTATTTGATATTCAAATGGTATTTGAATATTTTTTAAAACTGCTAACATTCAAAATATCTAATTTTGAACATGTTTTCTCTCAAAAACATCGGCTCGAGTGTTCCTTTCACTTTAAACTGTGAAATCACTTTGCGAGAAAAACAACCGCACGAACTTCACCGCTGAAACTTCGTTAAATTAAAAACTTGTTTGTACAAAAATGTTTTGTGAGCCAACAAAAAGTTGCAGTACCTTTTTTCAGGATATTCTGTTTTTAGCATCTTGAATATCGAACCACCAATTTGACGCGATGAAAAATATCCAAGTTCCGTGTAAAATTGCACACTTTTTGGTTCTATCGAGCAGAACCTATATTCGAAACAGCTAAACTGTGAACAAAACACACAGCTTCCCGTTGCGTAAACAATCGTCCGGCACACGGTTAAATTGATATCGGGAAAAAAGTTGAACAAGAAAACGCAATGTGGAGTCACGAAACCGTTTTCGTTGCCGATCAAAACGTGCTAAAGATAAATGTTACTTTTTCGCAACGACGAATACCGTTGCCGCTTCCGCTCAATACATCACCGGTAATTAACCGCAAAACTCGCATAAACGTGTGTGCTTGGAAGACAGGATTGTGCCAGGAGAAGGAGGGACACAATAATTGATGGAGGAAAGAAAATGTGGAATACGGAAATCTGGGACATTAACCTCTTGGATGCAGGTATTTTAATTACGATTAGTTCTGTGGTGATTTTTAGAACTTGCTAGGCAAAAGACACATTTCTGTATGTGTATTGATTGCTTGACTTGCGTGACAATTAAGTGGAGAGGGGAAACAATCGAATGAATGAAATTGCAGTAGTGCGTGCGGGTGGTCTGAAACATTTATGATAACGGTGAAGTTGAAACACGTTAACGGGTCTCGAAATTTTCAAAACTCTGAGTTTGCAAGTTTTCGTATTTGGAAGTTGGATTTTCAGATTTGGAAGTTGAATTTTTAAATTTGGAAGTTGTATTTTCAAATTTGGATGTTGTCAAATTACGAAATTCTCAAGTTTCGAAATTATTTAATTGTGGAAGTAGTAGATTTCGGTATTTCGAAATTCTCAAATTTCCGAATACACCAATTCCCACTTCTTCCAATTTCCACATACCCCAATTTTCAAATCTCTCAATTCTCAACTACCCCTATTCCCAACTACCCCAACTTCCAATTCTCCAATTTCAAAATCTCTCAATTCCCAACTACCCCTATTTCCAAATTTCTCTATTTCTATATCCCCCAATTCCCACCTCCCCCAATTTCCACCTTCCCCAATTTTCAAATCCCAGAATTCGAACTACCCCAATTTCCAATCCTCCAATTCAAAAATACCCCAATTCCCAATTCCACCAATTTCCAAATCTCTCAACTCCCAACTACCCCTATTTCGAAATTCTCCAAATTCTAAATTCCCGTATTTCAGACACCCCAATTTCTAAATCTGTCAACTCCCACCTCTCCCAATTTCTACCTTCCCCAATTTCCAACTCTCAGAATTCCAACTACCCCTATTCCCAACAGCCCCTAATTCCAAGTTCTCCAATTTCAAAATACTTCAATACCCACCTCTTCCAATTTCCACATTCCCCAATCACCCAATAAAAAATTTACAAACATTCAAATCAGCAATCTTCGAAATTCCTAAATTTCTGATCCCCAAATCGCATTTCTGAAATTCCAAATCCGACATTTGAAAAGCGTATAATGACGCGATCACATGCGCCCAAGAACGTGGAATTTGCTACTATTTATTGTTCCTGCAAACGAGGAAGAAAGGAGAAGGAAAGCAGATATCGTTTAAAAGCTCGTTAGTGGAATTCGCATTTGGAAGAGTCAAAGCATCGCTATAATTTAGGTTGCCATGCGTCCCATTCAACCCCGTCGCGAGATCGTATCATTCTGCAGGTGTCTGGCTGTACTCCTGTGATCAAATATGCAACGACGTTGCATATACAGGGTGTTCGCATTAAATTATTACAGTTCCACTATTTTCTAAGTATCAAACGTACAAACCGACTGTTTATGCAAAAAATTACGTTTTTATAACGTACGAGAAGGAACGTAACACGTGTATTAATGGAGATGAATTTTCTTTAAGTACGTTACTATTTTTAGAGACACGAAGGTCAACAGAGTTTTATGCAAGCTTCTTGCATTTCCTGTACAAATTTATGAATGTGCTTAAATTTGTTTCTTGACCATTGTAGTTTTTTCAAAACAGTGTACACACATCTATTCAGGTTTTTATTCATTTTTAAGTACCAACCCTTATCTTGACTCATAAAACATAAGCCATCATGCGTGAATTATGTTCGCATTCTTTAAAAGATTATGTGTGCAACAATTTTTAATAGTTTGTATACAGAAAGTGATCTCTTATTATGTTATCAAATAAAAAATATATTCATATAAGTTTTGTTAATATGTGTGATAACATGTGTAATTTGATATGTGCAATTTAATGTGAATATGTGTAACTTTATATGTCTAATTTAACATGTGTAATTTAATATGTGTAATTCCTATATGAATATGTATAATTTCATATGTGTAATTTAATGTGAATATGTGTATCTTAATATGTGTAATTTAACATGTGTAATTTAGTATGTGTAATTCCTATATGAATATGTATAATTTCATATGTGTAATTTAATGTGAATATGTGTATCTTAATATGTGTAATTTCATATGTGTAATTTAATGTGAATATGTGTATCTTAATATGTGTAATTTAACATGTGCAATTTAGTATGTGTAATTCCTATATGAATATGTATAATTTCATATGTGTAATTTAATGTGTCTAATTTAATGTGAATATGTGTATCTTAATATGTGTAATTTAACATGTGCAATTTAGTATGTGTAATTCAATATGAATATGTGTAACTTCATATGTGTAATTTAATGTGTCTAATTTAATGTAAATATGTGCAATTTAATATGTGTAATTTAACACGTGCAATGTAGTATGTGTAATTCAATATGAATATGTGTAACTTCATATGTGTAATTTAATGTGTCTAATTTAATGTGAATATGTGTAATTTAATACCTGTACTTTAATATGAAGTTGCATTCGTTTGTAACTAAAGGAGAATGCAGTAGGTCAGAATGGACCTAGAAGGCAGTTTAAGGGTAGAAAGGGAGAACTTATCTGGTCATTTGCTTCGAGACGTCTATTCAAGGAGTGACCCTCTTCTCTCTTAAATAGGATCCTTTCGCAAAGATACCTCATTATTTAATTTATGCTACTGTCAATGATATAATTGAATCTACTTTTCAGAGAGCAGTGTCCAATGTCCTCAGCAAACGTCAGCTCGAATATAGACGAAAATGTGGGACTATGTTCAAAATTAGCCACTTCAAAATGATCCGAAACGAAAATTTAATTTTATAAATATGTCGTTCGTAGTTTTGATGGACACTTGCCAACGAGGACGAATGTACGCTATTTTTACTATGCGGCTACGATATTTGTATCATAAGCTATACGAGGAATTATAATTTTCTGCGAAAAGTTCAAAATTCATAGGATAAAAGGAACATGCAGCATGATTTTCATGCAGAACATTTTCATTTGATACACGTTTACGTAACTTCTGCCAGAAGTTGTATTTCAATTATCTGGCTTATAATTTCTATTCGTAACAAAAGGATTTTATTTCCCATTATCATGAAAGCAGTACCTTTACGGTTTAATCAGGTATACATTCCGTTTTTAAAGTTGGGATGAACGCGATATTTCAAGTTTCAGCTTTTAATTATTTGTTCGTTGGAATTTATATACTATGTATATATATTAATTGTGGAGTATATGTATTTTATTATACAGTTTGTAGTTATTTTTGTAATGGCGTGTCACGTAAGATGTCGTTTGAAGGTTATAAAACTTGCATAATTTATATGTGTCGCATGAATTATGGGAGTACATGTTGTTACGTATATTGCTATGTCATTTTACTGATAAATATTACTAAATAATGTACTAAATAATCATTATATTATATCACTGTCAAACGTTTTTATTATTAAATGATACACTTTGACGTGTTATTATATGCAAAGTAATTGTAGAAAATTATGTACGATGATATTTGTAGTTGAAATTCAAATTACAATGAGTTATGACCCTTCGAGGTTATCAGATCAAGGTCAAAGGCTGCAAAAGCACGCTATAATGTAGATGTGGCATTTGAAGAAGATGTGATAAATGAACGTGGCATGGAATGGTTTAAAAAATTTTCAGAAGAAAATTTGGTGATAAATCTCTTGAAGATTTACCCCATTCAGGATTCCGGACGTTCTTACGTTACTGACAATGAAGAATTACGCCCCATTATTAAAAATGCAAATTGCAAAAGTGATTATTCGAGTGAATACAACCATTTGATAAGCATTCGATTTATATTCCAGCAGTATAGAAAATTATTGTATACAATTCTGTTCTGTATTCAACGCTTATTTGAAATTATGATTTATTGCAACGGTATATTGAAGTTAGTCGGTTCATCTTCTGTTGTGCAATATTTAAATACAATAAAATTATTAAGTACTACAGTATACAAATTTTATAATAATTTTCAGTAAATGAACATGAAATTAAAGTTCAGTTGTAATTTATGTTAAAGTTTGAGTACAATATTTACTGAAAATAATATCAATCATCAATATTATACTAAATTAAATCCTGTGTATTGATAAACTGTTTGTTAATTTTGTTGTGTCTATTATGTATAATTTTGTTGTGGTTGAAGCAAGATATAACATGACAACTTTACGATTTCTCTTAAATTCTTGTGTATAAAGATACTTTACTTGATCCGAGTTTCTTAATTTTGATTTTGGTAATATTCGTAAACTACTGCTGTATTGGATCAGTAACAGTGAAATATCAGTGACGAATCAGGGAAATAACTAGCGCCGCTCTGCGGAAACGACTCGAAACAGCAAACCCTTTAAAACTCAACCATCGAAAATTGTGTTTGTCTAACAATATTTTACTGAACCAATAACAAACAAAAATAAAAAACCTCATTCATGTTTTGTCTGAAACTATACAATTATACTTTGATGTTATTCAATTTTTGACAAAGAGAAATTCGTGTATTATTTCTTTGTTGATCAACTTTATGTGTTGTTTTAAAATAGCAGAACCATTGTTTTAAACTTTTCATAGCAGAAACTTACTTATTGGAATATCAAACTCTATATTATTATTATAATAACAGTACAGAATTTTCGAAGTTAGACTATTAAAATAAAAATGTAAGAATCACTAACAATTTCTTAATAAATCACACTATTTTTAAATTAGGTTATTCCTTTTATGAATTCTTTTAAACTATTTATTCTTTCAGTTAATTTAAATAATTTCTTTTTGGAATTAATTTGAATTGTTTCTCTTTCTAAATTAGTTAAAATTATTTAACTTTTTAAATTAGTTTAAAACAGCTCTTTCTTAAGTCAGTGGAAATTGTTTCTGTTTTTTTTTAATTTAGTTTATACTCTTTCCTTTTTAAGCTAGTCTAAATTGTTTGTTTCTAATTTAGTTTATACCCTTTCCTTTCTAAGCTAGTCTAAATTGTTTGTTTCTTTTTTTAATCTAGTTTATACCCTTTCCTTTTTAAGTAAGTCTAAGTTGTTTCTTTTTTTAATTTAGTTTATACCCCTTCCTTTTTAAGCTAGTCCAAATTGTTTGTTCTCTTTTTAAAATTTAGTTTATACCCTTTCCTCTTTAAGTTAGTTTAAATCATTTCTTTCTCTAAATCAATTTAAACGATTCCTCTCCAAAATTAAATCAAATTACTCTTTCATTTTTCCATTCTTCACAACTTAAATACAGACAACCATAAATGATTTGCGAACAACAGTACTAATTACCTTAAAATTAGCCTAGGGTGCAAAGTAGCTTCTCGCCAGCACTGTATTTGACCGGTCGATTTTCACTGATTCAGATTTACTGACAACATGTACGTCGATAAGGTGCTTATTGTTAGTGTGTGCAAGCCGCGAAAATTCGTTTAACAGAGAACGTGTTAAAATACGAGCCTGCTAATCAGCCAGTATTAGTTCACGCACGATTCCACATCTCCTGTAGAGTGGTTTCGAGGTGCAAAGTGCACTGCGAAGTGCAATGCGAATTGCCAGTTTAATACCGATTGCGCGTGCAAATAGAGATGCGTTGACTGACAGTGGTTCCTTGTTTACGAATTAGGTGCAATCAAACGCAAAATTGTCCTAGCAAATATCGCGCCATTTGCCAATCATAGACATACCTGACTAATTATTCTTATACTCTCGACTAATTTAGTTATTCTTAAGGATAAATTTTCACGTTCCTCTATTTTATTCATTTCGATTCAACGATTCAAGAGTCATGTAAGGCTATTAAATCAATTAGGATATATGAGTAACACTTTAAAATTTATTATCATAATCACTGTGTTTTTCTTAAATCATTTTTTAGATGACTTAATTTGACAATTTTTAATGAATTCAAAAATATTGATAAAATATTGACATTAATATTGATAAATAAATTAAATGTCACCTTAAATGACAATACAAAAACTACCCCTACAGCTTCAAATAAATTGTAAAATAATATAGGAAATCACAATTTGTTGTATTACATAATAATAAAAGAAATTAACAACGAAATTTATTTTATGAAATAATGAATTTAAGTACACAATAAAATTTGTTCTGTTGAATAATGAATTTGAGTAAACAATAAAACTTGTTATGTTGAATAACAAATTTAAGTAATCAATAAAACTTGTTATGTTGAATAATAAATTTAAGTAAACAATAAAACTTATTATGTTGAATAATAAATTTAAGTAAAGAATAAAACTTGATATATTGAATGACAAATTTAAGTAATCAATAAAATTTGTTATGTTGAATAATAAATTTAAATAAACAATAAAACTTATTATGTTGAATAATAAATTTAAGTAAAGAATAAAATTTGTTATGTTGAATAATAAATTTAAGTAAAGAATAAAACTTGATACATTGAATGACAAATTTAAGTAAATAAAATTTGTTATGTGGAATAATAAATTTAAGTAAAGAATAAAACTTGTTATGTCGAATAACAAATTTAAATAATCAAAAAGACTTATATTGAATAACAAATTTAAGTAAATAAAATTTGTTATACTGATAATACTAAACTTAAGCTTAAATCAAGTTACAAAATAATAAACAAATGAAAAACTTCAGGTATTAATAATAAATTAAATAAAGAGTATGCAAATGAAATAAACAAGGAGCAGTATTAATAAAATAAATAAACGAAATGAAATAAATGAAATAAACAGATCTGAGCTTATTAAATAATTCCAAAGTCAGTTATTAATTATTAGTCGTATCGCCATTTCAATGACGAAGAATGTATTTTCGCCATAATTATGATTTACCAGGAAACAGACAACAAAAGGGAAAAACAAATAATGCAGAGAAAGCACACAGTTCGTCGGTTATAATGAAATATACACCCCTCTTGCGTCGATCACGGATGACCGTCGTCTAATAGCTCGAAATACGCGATAAATCAAACACCAGTCACCCTTCTATGTAATCAACGAATCAAAACGTTGACAGTCCACTCGTTAGAATCGACGGAGCAATTAATTTAAATGCTTCGTCCTTAGCTTTCAGCCGTGTCATTCGAAGGATTGGAAGGGCATGATGCGTCGTACATCAATGTCACTGTGTGAATTAAACGTCTCATTACGCGGTAGGCAAGACTTTCTAACTGACCAATGATTGATAACTAAGTGTCCTTAGAAAATAACGCCTGTTTAAATTGAGACACCAAATTGTACACATGTTTTGTTTAAATTTTATTTTTAAATATTTCTATACTCTCTATACTTTCTAAATACACAAATTTGATTATTGTCAAAAGTTGAAGCACCATATTTCTATATTTCCAAACTTTCAAGCTTTCAAATTGTGAAGTTTTTAGATTCCCAAATTATCAATTATCAAATTCTCAAATTCTATAAATTCTATAAATCCTCTAAACTTGAAATCTATAAATCTCCAAATTGTCAAAGTACGAAATTATCAAATTTCCAATCCTTCAAATCTATAAATCTCCAAATCTATAAATCTCCAAATCTATAAATATCCAAATCTACAAATCTTCAAATCTATAAACCTCTAAATCTATAAATCTCCAAATCTATAAATCTCCAAATCTATAAATCTTCAAATCTATAAACCTCTAAATCTATAAATCTCTAAATGTATAAATCTCCAAATCTATAAATCTCTAAATGTTTAAATCTCCAAATCTATGAATTTCCAAATCTATAAATCTCCAAATCTATAAATCTCCAAATCTATAAATCTCCAAATCTATAAACCTCTAAATCTATAAATCTCTAAATGTTTAAATCTCCAAATCTATGAATTTTCCAAATCTATAAATCTCTAAATGTTTAAATCTCCAAATCTATGAATTTTCCAAATCTATAAATCTCCAAATCTACAAATCTCCAAATCTATAAATCTCCAAATCCATAAATTTCCAATTTGTCAAATTACCAAATCATCAAATTTCCAATTCTTCAAATCCCTAAATCTCCAAATCATAAGATCTCTAAATCCCCAATTCCTCAATTCTCAAAATCCTCAAATCCCCAATTCCTTAATTCCCCAAATCCTTAAATCCTCAAATCCTCAAATCCTTTTAAATTCCCAAATCCCTAAATCCCCAAATTCCCAATTTCCCAAATTAACAGCTCTCAAAATCCCCAAATTTCCAAATCCACAAATCCCCAAATCAAACAGTTCAGCTAAAAAGTTCAAAAATTGTCAAACATCCTTAACAAATATTTCTCCAGAAGTAATGCAGTAACATAAAACAGTGAGTATTAATTAAAAATACGAGTATAAATCTTGCAAAAGAAACATGGTTATAAATACTGCATACAACCGTGAAGTGGTAACAAAAAAATGTGTCAATTAAATGATATATGAAACACATTCATCTTGATTATCTATATTATCTAGCTTATCCGTCCCATCTATCTAATGAAATCGCCTGGAGAAATCAAATCTCATTTTAATAAAAAATCATAGAAATCGCTGAAATAAAGGATAGCGTTCCGTTCGCCGCATTTATCACTGCAGTAATAAAAATTTATAACACTGCACCGAAAGTTGAGCTTAGGATAAAATGAACTTGTCTGTATAGATATACTGCGTATCTAGATACTCTGTACCAATGGTGGCTCAGAAATAACTGCAATACTGCAGCACTTGCAAATTCGATCAAGATCTCTAACACTGAAACAAAGCGTTAGAAATTTTCTAACCTGACATACGGTTTATCACATACGTATATTCTCACATAAGTATATCACATACGGTTATCCACTAGATCGATATACGTCGATATACATTTACAATGAAGTCTCCTTAAAGTTCGTTCAAATCTCTTAGTAAGCAAGCTGCCCCCAATAGTTTTTCCGAATTAATTTTATGAAGTCATCCAAGAGAACAAAGAATCATCGAATAAGAGTCTCGATTAATATAGCCCCAGGACCGTAGATATATTCATACTATAACAGAACAAAGCACTCAGATACGCAGTTCTAAGCTCCAGATATATCGATCATAATCGTTACACGATGTTGCTTTACTTTCATCGATCTCTCCTAGAAACCGAGTCTCGCGGTAACTGATCGCTGAGGCCCGCCGGCGATCAGTTAACGCGACCATACTCTATACCTCTCAAGCGTAAAACACGTGAACACGTTGTTTTCTAAACAGTTGCATTTCATCTGATGCAAATATAAAGTTTAGTAAAATATTCCTAATGTCACCAATTTCCAAATCCCTCAATTCCTAACTACCCCTATTTCGAAATTCTCCTATTTCGAAATTCCCGTATTTCAGAAGCTCCAATTACTAAATCGGACAATTATCACTCACCTTAATTTCCACGTTCCCCAATTTCATCTCCCAATTCCCAACTATCCCTATTTCGAAATTCTCCAAATTCTAAATTCCCCTATTTCAGAAGCCCCAATTTCTAAATCTGTCAATTCCCACCTTTCTCAATTCCGAAATCTCTTAATTCTCAATACACCTATTCCTAAATCCCCAAATTCTCACCTCTCCCAATTTGAACCTTCCAAAATTTTCAAATCTCAAAATTCCAACTATCCCAATTTCCACCTTCCACAATTTTCAAATCTCAGAATTCCAACTACCCCAATTACCAATTCTCCAATTTCAAAATACCCCAATTCCCAATTCCACGAATTTCCAAATCTCTCAATTCCCAACTACCCCTATTTCTCAATTCTCCAATTCCTAGCTCCCCCAATTTCCACCTTCCCCAATTTCCAAATCTCTCAATTCTCAAATATTCCTATTTCTAAATCCCCAATTCCCACCTTCCCCAATTTCAAAATCTGAGGATTCCAATTACCCCTATTCCCAACTACCCCAATTTCCAATTCTCCAATTTCAAAATGCCCCAATTCCCAATTCCACGAATTTCCAAATCTCCCAATTCCCAACTACCCCTATTTCTAAATCCCCCATTTCCTACTCCCCCAATTTCCACCTTCACCAATTTCCAAATCTCTCAATTCTCAAATATTCCTATTTCTACATTCCTTTATTTCTAAATCCCCAATTCCCACCTTCCCCAATTTCAAAATCTGAGGATTCCAACTACCCCCATTCTCAAGTACCCCAATTTCCAATTCTCCAATTTCAAAATAACCCAATTCCCAATTCCACCAATTTCCAAATCTCTTAATTCCCAACTACCCCTATTTCTCATTTCCCCAATTTCTAAATTCCCCTATTTCAGAAACCCCCAATTTCCAAATCTTTCAATTCTCAATTACCCCTATTTCCAAATTCCTCTACTTCTAAATCTCCCAATTCCCACCTCCCCCAATTTCCACCTTCCGCAATTTCAAAATGGCCGAATTCCAACGTCCTTTATTATTACCTCCTCTATTCCACCACCCCCTATTTCCAAATTCTCCAATTTCAAAATACTCAAATTCTCACCCTTTCCAATTTCCACCAACTGATTTCATCTGCTGCAAATACAAAGTTTGCAGAATCAATATTTAACACGTTAAGGGTTGTTGTAGATGAGGAGATCCGTGGTCGAAAAGTGATATAAGTTGTATAAAGAACGAACAAAATATTTATTTAATAAGAAATACAAAATGAACAATTCAATAACGTGAGGAAAAGGCAAAGAACAAAATTCAATCGAAACATGCGAACGCGAGAAGGAATTTTAATGGTGATATAATAAACAATAAATTCCGTTAGATGGAGACAAATGTTAATTCGTGTATCGTTTCGTTTTATCACCAATAAGGGTTTCTGTGGACTTCCTAAGTTCAGTATTTTAAAATATTTCTTCAGTAAAGATTCATCTTTTAAATAAGAATAATTTATTCCAAAATAGCAAAACATTTTTTAATAAGCGTTTAATTTCTGCACGCTGAAAATTCACCATAATTTGGCAAAGTATGAAGCTTTGATCTCTTGTTTACACAGCAAATGATTCAGCGACATTTCCGAACAGAATGGATCAACGTGTACTTAAGAGCATTAGACAAATGCGTAACTAATTTGGATAACAAGGTCTGCGCAATTAGAGAGGAAACAGAATAGTAGATTTACGGGGACGTCGGTCGAGCGACAAGCGATAATTCGGCGCTAAGTCATTAGCCTGGCCGCTCATTATACCGCAAGGTGTGCATAATAGCTACGGCATATCTCAGTGGGTCCTAATTCGCCGGCATCTTCCTCTTCCCCGTTCGTCCGATTATCCTTTCAATTTTATGCTTATGCGTTTCTATCTTGGCTCCGTTCCGAACCGCAATAACTTTCCCTCTAATTTACTGAGGAAATATATGAAACTCGATTTAGCCTTAGAAGCGAACGCTTCTCTTTCAACCCCCGGATTTCTCCTACTTGCTCGCAATTTTCGTTCTGTTTACTCACATTTAACGGCCAATTACTTTCACCCTATAAATTAACAGTTATATTTATTTGGAACTTTTGTAATCACTGCGGCGATACATTTTCAAATATTAGAAAGTAGTTTGTCTGTAGTTTGATGACTCGAAAGTACTGTTAACTTACTGGGGATATAGAAATAGTACTGTACTAGGGGAATCGAGGGCTTTAGGAGTCTAGAAATTTGAACTTGCATGTGGGAAGTTTGGAGATGTTGAGATTTGAGGACTTTAGGGACATAGGAGTTGGAGAATTTAGGGACATAGGGGTCTTGGGGATTTTAGGGAACTAGGAATTTGGGGATTTTGGCATTTGTGATGTAAGAATATTGAAATTAAGGAATTTTGGGGTGTAGGAATTTAGAGACATGGGGATTTGGTGAACTTGGATGTGGGAAGCTTGGGGATGTTGAGATTTGAGGACTTTCGGGATCTGGAGATGTGGGACTTTAGGGACATAGGAGTTGGGGACTTTAGGGACATAAGGGTCTTGGGGATTTTAGGGACCTAGGAATTTTGGGATTTTGGCATTTGTGATTAAGGAATTTTGGGTGTAGGAATTTAGAGACATGGGGATTTGGTGAACTTGGATGTGGGAAGCTTGGGGATGTTGAGATTTGAGGACTTTCGGGATCTGGAGATGTGGGACTTTAGGGACATAGGAGTTGGGGACTTTAGGGACATAGGGGACTTGGGGATTTTAGGGACCTAGGAATTTTGGGATTTTGGCATTTGTGATTAAGGAATTTTGGGGTGTAGGAATTTAGAGACATGGGGATTTGGTGAACTTGGATGTGGGAAGCTTGGGGACCTGGAGATGTGGGACTTTAGGGACATAGGAGTTGGGGACTTTAGGGACATAGGGGACTTGGGGATTTTAAGGAACTAGGAATTTGAGGATTTTGGCATTTGTGATATATGGATATTGAAAATAAGGAATTTAGGGGTGTGGGAATTTAGAGACATGGGGATTTGGTGAACTTGGGATTTGAGAACTTCAAGGACATTGAGATTTGTGGACTTTAGGAACCTTGAGATGTGAACCTTTGGGATATGGGTGTCTTGGGAATTTTAGGGACCTAGGAATTTGGGGATTTTGGCATTTGTGATGTAGGAATATTGAAATTAAGGAATTTTGGGGTGTAGGAATTTAGAGACATGGGGATTTGGTGAACTTGGGATTTGGGAACTTCAGGGACATTGAGATTTGTGGACTTTAGGGACCTTGGGATGTGAACCTTTGGGATATGGGTGTCTTGGGAATTTTAGGGACCTAGGAATTTGGGGATTTTGGCATTTGTGATGTAGGAATATTGAAATTAAGGAATTTTGGGGTGTAGGAATTTAGAGACATGGGGATTTGGTGAACTTGGATGTGGGAACTTCAGGGACATTGAGATTTGTGGACTTTAGGGACCTTGAGATGTGGACCTTTGGGACATAGGGGAATTCGGGATTTTAGGGACGTAGGACTTTAGGGATTTTGGCATTTGTGATGTAGGAATATTGAAATTAAGGAATTTAGAGACATAGGAATTTTATCATCTAGGGATTTGGGAACTTCAAGGACATTGAGAAGTGGGCCTTTAGGGACATAGGGGTCTCGGGGACTTTGGGAACCCATAAATTTAGAGATTTTGACATTTGTGATGTAGGAATATTGAAATTAAGGAATTTAGGGTCATAGGAATTTGGTGAAGTTGGGATTTGGGAACTTCAGGGACATTGAGATTTGTGGACTTTGGGGATCTTGAGATGTGGACCTTTGGGACATGGGGGTCTTGGAGATTTTAGGGAACTAAATATTTGGGGATTTTGGCATTTGTAATGTGGGGATATTGAAATTAAGGGATTGAGGGGTCTAGGAACTTGGAGATATAAGAATTTGAACTTGCAATGTGGGAATTGCATGAATATTGAGATTTGTGGACTTTGGGGATCTTGAGATGTGGACCTTTGGGACATGGGGGTCTTGGAGATTTTAGGGAACTAAATATTTGGGGATTTTGGCATTTGTAATGTGGGGATATTGAAATTAAGGGTTTGAGGGGTCTAGGAACTTGGAGATATAAGAATTTGAACTTGCAATGTGGGAATTGCATGAATATTGAGATTTGAGGACTTTGGGGATCTTGAGATGTGGAACTTTAGGGACATAAGGGTTTTTGGGACTTTAGGGACATACGAATTTGGGGATTTTTACATTTGTAATGTAGGGATATTGAAATTAAGGAATTTAGAGGTCTAGGAATTTAGAGACATAGGAATTTGAACTTGAAATGTAGAAATTTCAGAGATATTGAGATTTGAGGACTTCAAGGATCTTCAAATTCAGGATTTTAGGGTCATAGGGACTCTTGAGGATTTTGACATTTGTAGTTTTATCGAAATCAAGGGATGTTGAAGCCATGAAAATTTTTAGATCTAGAACTTTGAGGATATTATAAGTTATGGACTTTGAAACTTGTGATGTAGGAATATAGAAAACTTGTGATCTAGGGATTTGAAGACCCACTTTTTGCTCTTAGAAAATACACTTCAGAAATTTGTAGACCTAATTTGACATTGGAATTTAGAAATCTAGGGACTTGAGGATTTGTGACGGAAGTCTAATTCTAAAACAGTATCTAGCCATACTTTATAACCCTACCTAATCAATTATGATTTTTAAATTTCTTAAATCGTAACAAGCGCAGGGATGAAGTCATAAAAATTTTGAGATCTGACTTTGGGGACATTGTAAGCTGGAGACTGAAACTTGTGATGTAGGGATATAAAAAACTTGTAATCTAAGGATTTGAAGACCCTTTTCTTAGGAAATAGACTTCAGGAATTTGTACACCTAATTTGACATTGGAATTTAGAAATCTAGGAACTTGAGGATTTGTGATGGTAGTTTAATTCTAAAACAGAAAGTAACCACATAACGCGACTTGATCAATTATGATTTCAAAATTTCTCCCTTAAGTCGTAACAAGCGCATGCATCCTCAGCCTGATAGACGTAGAAATAATTGTTTCGGTGCAAATAAACGAGGGATCTCCCGCACGATCTACGAAGTGTCCCGTCAGACGACTAAAGAACCTATTTCCACTCGACTGGTCGAGAAAGAGAGAGTAATTATTATCACGCAAAAGGATAAGGAGAGTTCGTTGGACTAACTTCCGCCGTGATAATTTATACTTGCCATGATTCGCGCGGCAAGGGGGCTGAGAAAAGGGGGCGCAGGGTGGAAGGATAAGGAAAGAAAGAGCGCGGGTCGCACAATGCTGACTTTGCACGTTTCCATTTGAATGTACCTTTACCACGAATCTAACCTCGTCTTTCTACCTAGAAACATCTAATGAACAGGGGTTCGTTTTGACTGTCATCTTCTATATCTTCAAGGTCATTAACATATTCTATAAAGTGCCTTAACTTATCTCTTCTCGCATTTACAAAGTATTCCCATGATTCATGATCATCAGTTGTGAAATGATCAATCTTTAAGCAATAAAAGATAATTGCAACAATTCTAAATTAATTTAGTTGCAACAATTCTTATATACTTGTAAACCATACTTACATACTTATTTATTTTTATATATACTTGACTGACACGTGACGTACTTTCAAACATGATCTTTATTCGAATTTTACAATCTGAAGTTCAAGTCCAGTTATAATGTGTATTGTCTGGGATCGTTGAATAGAAAATTGACATAACATTTCAACTTTCTACATTCCTTTTAATATTGTAGCTGTAATTAGTTCTGACTGACACACTTAAATGAGGTTAATCGTAATAATAATTTCTTTAACTAAAGAAAATTGTGCTATGGGACAAAAATCAGATTAAAGTCACTGATCAAAAAAGTACAATACATACCTTAATGAACAATAAACGAAACCTCTATTTGTTTTCATACTCCACCATAATTTTCGGGGTGAATTTAAAAATATTTTAGCATGAATAATTTTTGTATAGTTAATATTCCAAATACGCTGCAGTTGCTCCAACTCTAATATATCATGTGGAATCTGAGAACAGGTTAAGTCGGACAGTGCAACACATTGAGACGCATTTACTTGGATACGGAGTGACGTTGCAGAAGTTGTGACATAACTTTGTTCAGCCATGTGGATTTGCAACCATAACGATGTATGTTTGCGTCATGCTATAAGATCTTATGAATTTTTATAAACTCGAATTGCATTTGAAAATCGGTTTTCGTAAACAGTTTCGGGTTATGAGAAATTTCATTTTGAAGGATGGACATTTTGAAGATCTATGCTTAAACATAGTCTAGCTTTAACGTAGACTTTAAACATCAGTAATAGCAAATTATTGTGTGATCTTGCTCAGAATATATAATTTGTAGATAAATTAAATTATGTGCGTATGTATCTAAAGTGTAAGAGACGCAGCCATCTTGCGGATGTTTTTCAATTTATTTCAAAAATGAAGTGTCTAGGAGAAAATGTAAAAACACCAGGTGATAGAACAGACATTTTTACTAGGAACAGCATTGAGAGATGTGGTAAATTTTGTTGAATCAGGAAAGAAATAGTTTAGTAAAACACGTGGACCGGAGGTCCTCAATCACAGAGAGGTTTGTTTCAACTTGAAACAAAAGAATGAAAAGATAATTTTAACTAAATCGAAATAGAAAAGATTTACAATCAAAAGGTATTAGTTGGACATTAACGATGAATTAAGAAATGAGTACATTAAAGAAAAAAATGTATAGTGAAAGAAACTAGTTTTGACTTTTCTGATTCCATGTCTAAAAAAATAAGTGTTTCCACTTGTTTCAATAGTGAATATTGTATCTATCATATTTCTAAACAAAATAAGATTAATATTGTGCTTACGATCAGCCTAATTTCAAGGTATGCAGGATAAAATTAAGTTAGAATATGGCTACAAATTTAAGTAAAAATATCAAGTTAGAATATAAGTAAAATTGTTAAAATATAACTATGAGTGCAAGTAAAATTGCTAACTATAAATATAAATAAAATTGTTAACATAAATTTAAACAAAAATTAAATTTAAATTTAATTTACCATAACATACTTGTAATATAACTACAAATAAAATTTATAACTCGTAATATAACTATAAATGTACTTTAAATTTTAAACTGACAATATCAATACTAAAAAAGACTCCCCCATATAAATAAAATAGACTGAATAATTTGAGGTCCTAAATACTAAATTCTAATCAATCATCAAATAGTACACTACCAAATATACTATTATTTATATTTATTAATATACTGTTATTTGCTTCAGTATTTTTATCTGGAGTAAAACTCTCGCCACTGATATTACAGTATACACACATGTATTTACCGGTGCTTTTGTTGCATAACTGCCACATTAAAAAAGTTAGTATAGTCTCATTCGAATAATCGTAGGTTCTTTGGAAACGTCGGTTTTAAAACACGTTACCGTTTCATTATTTCTTAGAAAAAGAACGGTTGCCTGTGACACGCCTGATAGTACTCGAGAGAGGTGATCGAAATCTTATCGACACGCTGAATCTCTTTAATCGCCACCCCCGTTTTAGTGCTTCATATATAGTTGCATAAAATGCGCGTCAGTACGGATTCGCGCACGGCGTTACTGAATCGCGTTGTAAATTTAGTTTCCCATCGATCCAGAACGATTCCACCGTTCTCCAAACAATCCTTTCTCATCAATTCTTAGTGGATATATGTATTTCTTTTAACTTGAAAGTAGTGCAGTGGAATTAATGATGAAGATTATTCCTGGTTGAAGCAATCAAAATATATAAACGATCTCGGTTATAGAAATTGATCTGATGTTATAATGGATATGAAATCCATCTTTTGATATTGTTCGTTTGAGAGATTAACGCTATTGATAGCTTTAGTCACTGAGTGAGATTTTGCAGAGTTGATAGCTGTTAAAAGATTGTTGGCGCAATTTTTTAGATTAAAGCATGAAATTTAGAGGGTAGTCTCATTTTTGGGAATGGGACTTTGGATTAGACTTTTGGTGTTTCTGTAGTTTGAAATTTTGCAATTTTTGTAGTTTGACATTTTGATAGTTTGCAATTTTGGTATTTTGGAACTGTGATATTTTGGAATTTTGGTATTTTGGAAATTTGGTAATTTGGAATTTGCAATTTTGGTAATTTGGAATTTTGGTATTTTGGAATTATGATATTTTGGAATTTTGGTATTTTAGGACTTTGGTAATTTGGAACTTGGAATTTTGATATTTTGCAATTTTGGGACTTTGGAATTTTGGAATTTCGGTATTTTGGGTTTTGGTATTTTGGTATTTTGTAACTTTGGTAATTTGGAATTTGGAATTTTGGAATTATGATATTTTGGAATTTTGGTATTTTAGGACTTTGGTAATTTGGAACTTGGAATTTTAATATTTTGCAATTTTGGGACTTTGGAATTTTGGAATTTCGGTATTTTGCAATTTTGGTATTTTGCAATTTTGGTATTTTGTAACTTTGGTAATTTGGAATTTGGAATTTTGGAACTTTGGCACTTTTCAATTTTGGAATTTTGAAATTGTGATATTTTGAAACTTTGGTATTTTGGGACTTTGGTAACTTGAAATTGGGAATTTTGGTATTTTGCAATTTTTTTGCTGGAATTTTGTAATTATGGAATTTTGGAAACTTTGTGATTTTGGGATGTAAAGATGCAGGTTCAGAAACAATTTTGGGACCTTGGAAAAGGATTTTAACATTATGGAACTTGAGAATTCTTTTAGATGTTAGAATGTTAGAACTTGGAATTTTGCGTGAGCACGTTTACAATTAAAATCATTAGAATTTTAGAACGTTGAGAGTTTAGAGAATTGAAATTTTGAAACTTTAGAATTCATGAACTCCTAAATTTTAGAACCATCTCTGCAATCTTGAAATTTTTGAACTCTGCGACTCTGTAATTTTGGAAATTCTGTAGATTTTGAATTTTTTCTATCCTATATATTACAAGAATCAATCAATTCAAATCTAATATTTTAGTCGAATCGAATTTTTCAAAACTGCAACATCGATGCAAATGTATTTCATGTTTGTATTCCATTATTCTGAATATAACCCTTCTCACAATTACAACCAGTGATGCAGAATTAAATCTAAATTCCAGCAGAGAATTTATTGTATTTCATGATTGCAATACCTAATTCCCAAAGGCAAATAACATTAGCACAACAATGGAATAACGTCAATAGCAGAGAATCGATGAAACAAATAAACTTGAAGAATTCTTCAAACAAAACGCAACACGTTATATTCGTCAAATCCTTGCAATCTCATGTTTGTGATGAACTTTCAGTAACTTTTTTAGAAATACTGTAATTTAAAAAACATACATTATTAACTGTAATTAGTTAAAAATGTATAGTAGTTGCTAAAGTTCCAGAGGTTAATTTTATTTTTATGCACTGTTTACACAGCAGAAAATGTGAAAGTTAGAGTGACTATAACTTATCAAAAAATTGCGAATGTATGAACAAAAATAAGATATCCAAACTTTTGAACATGTGGACACCTGGCAAAATAGAATACTAGCACGAAAAGTATAAGAAATTACCAGAAAAGCAACATGTGCATCAGCAAAAGATTTAAACACTTTACATTTTGATTTATTAACACTAGGTTTACGGACGTTTGATGGTCATTTATCTTTAAATTTGAACTGAAAGTAGAAAAACAAATAAATTGAGGATGATATGTGAACTGCCTAAGACATTGATTCTTTAGCTTGACGAAAGTTGACATACATTTTTACAAAAATTTCTTAATAAGTTTTGTCATTTAAATTAAAAGACGTATGACCCGTCATTTTGACGGGTTCCGTAAATCTAGTGTTAACTTACCACTGCTAGTGCCACTGTTAATTACCATTTTTATATTGATTCAAATTGCGTGCTTTCAACATATGAGAATATTAATGGTTTCCCTAGTTTCTTGGAATTTATGTGTTTGACACCGAAACTTTTCATATAGTAACAGAAGCTGAAATATTAAACTTAGAGCTGCACTGGTCTGTTCAGAAGAGGATGTGTAATGACTGACTAATTGTGGTCGAAATAATTGAACAATTCTGGTTGAAATAATTGATTAATTGTGGTCGAAATAATTGAATAATTCTGGTTGAAATAATTGATTAATTATGGTCGAAATAATTGATTAATTCTGGACCTAACAAATAATTAATTGTGATCGTAACTCACTAATTCTATTCGTAACACATTAATTATCATAGTAACTAATTCCAGTCAAAATAACTTATAAATCATCAATCGTATTACAAATCAAAAACACTCATCACAAATAAGCTGGAGTGTCCAAAAAGGATCCGAAAAATAAACAAACCATCACTAACCTTCCTCAATTACTACCCCCACAACGTTTAAACTTGATCAAACTAAAGATCAGTTTACAACGCGACCATTTACAAGACAACACTCGTACAAGGAACATGTGATCCCTAATCAGCGTATGTTTATGCATTATATCTCGAAGTCAGCAGAGGAAACATAAATCACGTAATCAGCGTATCTCCCAGACCACATGATTCATTAATACTTTTCAGACCTGAATGCACAAGCAGCAGTGACGAATAACTAATTCTTCCAGGAAATATGAAATTTTTGCACTTAAAAGCACCTACCGAAACTCGAGTAACCAGATACAATTCTGTATCTCACGGCTGTTGTTTAAAGACTTACAATATCCGCACGATGATACAGTCCTCGAAACAACACCGAACAGAAACATAAAACGATTCTCTGTTTTTGTTAAGAGCTGGAGAACATTTACATCGAACAACAGTGAAAAGAAAACACATGGCGACACGTTGCAATAACTGGAAAGGAAGATCTAGTTTCACTGAGAGACCGGGGGTGAAGGTTCGGATAATCGGATGATTGCTCGATTTACCTGACAACGGATCGTTCAGCGCGGATACCCATGCCACAATGCAGAAAACCGGAATCGCGAGAATCTGGAGCATAGTGTTGTGTGAACGACGCGGCTACGTCAACTGAGTGGCGTAAGCGAGGCATCGCGACGCTTTGCCGCCAACCGAGTCACGCCTGCGCCCTTTAATTCGCGAATTAGGGAACTAATTTTTGGGGGATGCATGTTTACATCTATTGAAGCTAGGATGTATAAGGTTCTTTGATACTGAGAGGACTTTATGTGATAGACTTAGTGGAATGTGGGGTTTGGGGTGTTTTGCAAAACTGTACTCATGGGCTTCAAAGCAGTAATTTATTAATTTTGATCGAATTAGGGAACTAATTTTAAGGAGATGTCTGTTTACAACTATTGTAGAATTATGATGATGTATAAGATTCCCTGGATATGTAGTAACAAGGTTTACGTGGTAGGGTTAGCCGAAGGTGGAATTTGAAGAGTATTGCAAAACTGGTCAGTGGTCATAGGCTTCAAGGTTATAATAATTTATTAATTGTGATCGAATTACATAACTAATTTTTGGGGGATGCATGTTTACAACTTTTGGAGCTAGGATGTATAAGGTTTTTTGGTAGTGAGAGGGCTTTATGTGATAGGCTTAGTGGAATGTGGGGTTTGGGGTGTCTTGCAAAATTGTACTCATGGGCTTCAAAGTAGTAATTTATTAATTGTGATCGAATTAGGGAACTAATTTTAAGGAGATGTCTGTTTACAACTATTGTAGAATTATGATGATGTATAAGATTCCCTGGATATGTAGTAACAAGGTTTACGTGGTAGGGTTAGCCGAAGGTGGAATTTGAAGAGTATTGCAAAACTGGTCAGTGGTCATAGGCTTCAAGGTTATAATAATTTATTAATTGTGATCGAATTACATAACTAATTTTTGGGGGATGCATGTTTACAACTTTTGGAGCTAGGATGTATAAGGTTTTTTGGTAGTGAGAGGGCTTTATGTGATAGGCTTAGTGGAATGTGGGGTTTGGGGTGTTTTGCAAAACTGTACTCATGGGCTTCAAAGCAGTAATTTATTAATTTTGATCGAATTAGGGAACTAATTTTGGGGAGATGCCTGTTTACAACTATTGTAAAATTATGATGATGTATAAGATTCCCTGGATATGTAGTAACAAGGTTTACGTGGTAGGGTTAGCCGAAGGTGGAATTTGAAGAGTATTGCAAAACTGGTCAGTGGTCATAGGCTTCAAGGTTATAATAATTTATTAATTGTGATCGAATTACATAACTAATTTTTGGGGGATGCATGTTTACAACTTTTGGAGCTAGGATGTATAAGGTTTTTTGGTAGTGAGAGGGCTTTATGTGATAGGCTTAGTGGAATGTGGGGTTTGGGGTGTTTTGCAAAACTGTACTCATGGGCTTCAAAGCAGTAATTTATTAATTTTGATCGAATTAGGGAACTAATTTTGGGGAGATGCCTGTTTACAACTATTGTAAAATTATGATGATGTATAAGATTCCCTGGATATGTAGTAACAAGGTTTACGTGGTAGGGTTAGCCGAAGGTGGAATTTGGAGAGTATTGCAAAACAGTGGTCATATTCAAGGTAGTAATAATTTATTAGTTGTGATCGAATTAGGGTACTAATTCTTGGGGGATGCATGTCTACAACTGTCATAGAGTTAGGATGTATAAGATTTTTTAGCTATGTAGTGAAAAGGTTTTCCTGATGGGGCGGACGTGGGGTTTGAGGAGTCTTGCAAAACTGTGGTCATAGGCTTCAAATTAGCAGATCATTAATTCTGATCAAGCTAAGGAACTAGTATTTAGGGGATGCCTATTTACAACTGTCCTGCAGTTAAGGTGATGTACAAGCTTCTTCGGCTATGTAGTGTAAAGGCTTTATATGGTAGGATTAGTGGGACGTACGGTGCGAGGAGTCTTGCAAGACTGGTCATATGCTTCAATGTGGTCGCCAGACTTATTGTATTGAATTAAGGAACTAATTTTTGGAGAATGCCTTACAACTGTCATGGAGCTAAAGCAAGTAGTGAAAGTACTAAAAGTATTTACAACTATATAGCAAAAAGGTGTTATGTGATAGGGTTATTGAAACGTGGGGTACCTTTGAGGAGTCTTGCCAAACTAGTTGCCATAATCTTCAATGTGGTCGTCATGACTTATTGTGATAGAATTAAGGTACTAATTTTTGACAAGTGCCTTACAACTGTCATCGAGTTAGGATGATGTATAAGTCTCTTTGACTATATAGTGAAAAATTTGACGTGGTAGGATTAGCATTTTAAATTAGAACAGTGTTTTGCAGAGAAGTATTGCAACATTGATTACTGGTCATAGGCTTCAGTTCAATTTCGGTACTTTTTTACAAAGTTTTAGTAATGCAAATTGGTGGATTCGTAGCTTAATAAATTTGAAGTAACTCAAGTTAGAAAATTTATAAGTATACTTTGTAAGTATGACAGATCATATGCTATTTTCAAATCATAACTTTCTACGTTCTCATAAATCATCTCCAAAAACCGAACCATAAATTTCCACATCTAGTTTATCAAATTTCTCAAATATCTTTCATACCCAAAACTTAGAAACTGCTAAAGATCCAAATTCGGTCTACAAACTTCTACATCCGTAAAATCTGAGAGTTCATAAATTTCGAATGCTGAAGGTCCTCAGATCTCCAAATTTTCTTAATCAATTAAGAACTATCTCCATAACTATCAGCATTCTCCCTAGGCAAGCCTACAGCGGTCGCCAGTGTACTAGTCACTTTCAAGTTAATTACGTTATCAAGTAATTAAGTTAAGATTTATCACTTTGTCTCTTCTTCCCTTTCACAGTCCGCTGGCTCGACCTCTTGAAAGGCGGTTAATTGTATCAGAGATCTACGTGACAAATTTGCCGTGAATAAAAACGTGAAAATGGAATATGTATTTTGATTGAATGTTTCGCAGAGTCTTCGGTGAAAACTATCGTACCTCTAAATCGCGAGCAAAATTTTTCATCTCGCATATTAAAAATTGTTATTAACTTCAATGATTTCTAAGCTTTCATTTAACTAGTTTCGGGTTCGGATACTATGCGGGTTTCTGGCTGAGGATTATGGAAGCCAAAATCAAGGCACCGCCTATCAGTGACGCTTTTGGAACTGAAATTGCAGTAACTTTCGTATTAGGTTGGGAAGTATTATCATAACGGTATATCGTGAAGATCCTCAATTTGACGACTATAATTTTCGTTGTATATGATGAGTAGATCTTTACAATAATTACCCTAATTTATTACCTAATAATATAGGTACTATATTTTTGTCGATAATGCATACATTTCAAATACTTCTAACAATGAGTTAACTAACACTTCATGAAGTTTCCATAATTCTCTTCAGAGATGAATTTCATTTTCTTCGCAGATGTACTTTTAATTTTCTTCTAATTTTACTTCTAATTTTTATAGAATAATTTTAATTTATACTATTTTTTTATTTGTGCAGTATGAATTTTTGCTCGAAAGCAACTAATCAATAAATATGATATTTCTTGTGTATAACACGTATCTCCATAACTGAGCGGATACATGTTTCCGGTAACTGCGCGACGAACTTGTTTCAGGGCGTCTACTAAAAGCGTTAAAATGTGATGTTAAATCAACCTCGATATTTTTAAAAAGCTCCTCCAAAATGCATTTCACTTGTATTTTATATTAACTTACGAATCAACATATACAATAAATATGTATGATTTAAATAAACTCTTTTAAACAATAAACTTGACCTTCACATAACCAGCAGGTCCCAAATAAAAAATCTAATCAAATCAAATAATATCCAGCCCGAAGCCATTTTACTTTGACGGAAACGGACAGATGCATTGGTTTTACCGATAAAAATATGGGCTTCTAACAAAACTGAATTCAGCTGGAACTTGTCAGACTTCTGCTATGAGCGTCCGCTTTCTGAATTGCATGGCCGACTTGCTCGCGTTGAACAAAACAAAACGGTACAACGACGCGTATGTCGCAGTACAGAACACGTAAAAAAAGGAAAAATTCTATGATGCAATCGATGCACAGAAAGTTATGTGGAGTAGCGAAAACAAATAATCGTTTCTCGCAACAGTGCACCCGGCAAGCTGCTTCGTGTTTTACTTTTACTGCGTACGGTATTTATTCTGATGATTCGCTTGCGTCGGAACTGGAAGATTTCGGACCGCGAATATATTTGCAAGGAAAATAAGAAATTAATTAGACGATTTATTGACTTTATTGCCGGATAATTTTGTGTAATGCCGAGATAGGGAAGTGACGTATGAATTACAATAGTTTCATATTTTTATTTTACGTTATTTAGGGGATGTAGGGGAAAAAATGTGAGTATGAGATTTGATATCAAGATTTTTATGGAGAGTGTTCATTTATTTTACAATAATTTTGATTATTGTTTTTGAATATATTTGAAAATTTGTAAATTTTAATAACAAATTTTTGAATATGCAATTTTCAAGTTTTTAAATAACTAAGTTTCCAAATTTTAGAATTCTTCAATTTCTAATGGTAATTTTCCATTTCTGAAATTTTTCACGTCCTCAAGTACCCAAATTCCCGAATTTCTAACTACTGAAATCCTAAAATTCCCTAGTTCTAAAATTTCTAATTTTCAAACCCTAAAATTACAAAAGCCCTCATTTTTCTAGTTTCTAAATTTCCCAATTTTCAATTCTATAAATCCCTAAATTCTTCAAATTTCACTTCCTCAAATCCTGAAATTCCCTAGTTTAAAAATTTCTAATTCCTAAACCCTATATTAACAACAAAGTTCCGAATTTTCAAGTTCCTAAATCCCCAGTTTTCAAGTTCTTAAATCCCCAAATCCCCTAGTTCCTAATTCCTCAAATCCTCAAATTCCCTAGTTCAATAGTTTCTAATTTTCAGACCCTAAGTTCTCAAAAATTCCAAAATTTCTTAACTTCGATGTATTCAAATCCCAAAATTCTCCAAATTACATGTCCTTAAATCCCCGAATTCCCTAGTTCTAAAATTTCTAATTATCACACCCTACATTCATAAAATTCCTAATTTCACAAATTTCTAAATTTCGCAATTTTCAATTCTACAAATCCCAAAGTTCCCCAATTCACAAGTCCTTAAATTCCAAAATTCCCCAAATTACATGTCCTTAAATCCCCAAATTCCCTAGTTCTAAAATTTCTAATTTCCAAACCCTGAAATCACAAAAATCCTAATTTCTCAAGTTCCTAAATTTTCCAATTTTCAATTCTCCAAATTCCTATATTCCCCAATTCACAAGTCCTTAAATTCAAAAATTCCCCAAATTACATGTCCTTAAATCCCCAAATTCCCTGGTTCTAAAATTTCTAATTTCCAAACCCTAAAATCACAAAAATCCTAATTTCTCAAATTTCCCAATTTTCAATTCTACAAATCCCTAAATTTCCAAAATTCCAAGTCCTCAAATCCCTAAATTCCCTATTTCTAAAATTTCTAATTTTCAAGCCCTAAAATCACAAAAATCCTAATTTCTCGAAATCCAAGATTCCTTAAATTTGAAATCCTCAAATCCGAAAGTTCCCTAAGTTCCAAGTCCCAAAATCCCCAAATTCCCCAAGTTCCAGTTCCTCAAATCTTCAAATTCCCTAGTTCTAAAGTTCTTAAAACCCCTATCCCAGGGTTCTTAAAAACCAAACCCCAAATCCTTCCAAATTCTCCAGTCCCCAAATTCACTATTTACCAAATCTACAACTTACCTAAAAATACCTAAAAAGTTATCAAAATTCTGAAAATTACAATGAAAATTGTTCACTATATTAAAGGTTAGGTTATCCTACCTAATTTTAGAACTCTCTGTAAATAATTGTATATCTATAATGTTATGCTAATTAATTTATTTCCTTGACACAATTCTACCCCATCTTGATTTGTAAATCCTCATTTTAACAGTACAGCTCGCGTGATAATTCAGATTCGGCACACCTTAAGGTCCGCGTGTTGCTTGATGAAATCGCACCACCAACCAGATGTTATTACGTACAATTGCTTTCACTTATTACAAGTACTCAGTTCCGACAAACTTCTTTTCCGGCAGAAAGGAAAATGTTACAGACATCAGTTTTTCCTGAATTGCAATCTCCGTTTGATGCCGTGATCGCAATCTTCTTTGCAGTTGAATTCTGTTGAAACTTAATTTCGGAATGAATGATTTATATTTTCTGTTACTTATAACTCTACTGTATCGAATGAATACATCTTAGAAATACAATTTATTGTTGCATAAATCATCTTTGAATTACTTGGTAAAAAATATTAATATCGAAAAGATCGAAGTTAGATAACTTTGAAACTTAATTCAAATTAAGCTTCTGTAGGGTGGTACGTTCGTAGATGTGGATGGTTGTTAGTTGAAATATTAGTCAATTGTCGATGTCGTTGCCAGAGGGTTCTGTTGCTTCAATGAAATATTGATAGCTTATTGTAGTGTGAACTGCCCTCTAACTGTCCTTAACCTCTTACCATAACATTCATTTATCAAATGTGTCAGCTCTAACTATTCCTACATACAATATTAGATCAAATAAAGAAAGTGTTACATCAACCTCGTACTTATCCTTGACTATGTACAGTTATACCTAAACAAATTGAGACATATGAAAAATCCCAATAAGATTCACCATATGTGAACTGCGAGTGCGTCACGAGTCAGACCTAACTATCCACTGACACAATATCAACCGAAGAAAATTAAAGTATTACATCAATCTAGTATTCATCTATCCTTGACTATGTAAATAACAACTGTACCTAAGCAAATCGAAATATATTAAAAATCCGAGTATCAGTCACCATATGTGAACTATGAGTGCGTCACGAGTCGGACCTAACTATCTACTGATATATCAAAACAAACGAAAAGAATTAAAGTGTTATATCAATCTAGTGTTCATCTATCTTCGACTGTGTAAATAACAACTGTACCTAAGCAAATCGAAACATATAAATCCGAGTAAGATTCACCACATGTGAACTATGAGTGCGTCACGAGTCAGACCTAATTATCCACTGACTAAATATCAACCGAAGAAAATTGAAGTATTACATCAATCTAGTGTTCATCTATCCTTGACTATGTAAATAACAACTGTACCTAAGTAAATCGAAATATATTAAAAATCCGAGTAAGATTCACCATATGTGAACTGTGAGTGCACGAGTCGGACCTAACTATCCACTGATATATCAAAACAAATGAAAAGAGTTAAAATATCACAACAGTCTTGTACTCATCCATACTTGACTATATAAATTACACTTGTACTTAGAAAATTGAAACGTATTGTAAATTTAAGTAAGATTCAGCACATGTGAACTATGAGTGTGTCACGAGTAAGAGCTGAGTGCGTCACAAATGAAGCCTGAGTCACAAGTGAAAATGGTGTTATTAGAATATGATCATGAATCTATACGATTTGGTGTAGACACCCTATAGTGAATAACGTATAGTGAATAGCTAGTTATATTCTGTGGACATGGAAGGGAGTTATCGGTGTCGTGTTACACGTGTGTTCGCGGTGCTTGCTGGCGGGCTGCGGTAAGTTCCGAAGGGTGGTTCCGAGCCGCGGCCGTCTGTGTAGGCCAATTTGTCGGCTATCTACGACTTTCGAAAGCTCGTTAGCCATGAGCGTGCACGCTTAAACGGCCGCTAAATTGAAATCGATCCTTACAGCTTTGCTTTCGATCCTCGACGCCGTCTCGAGGATCCAACCGCGAGAACATACTCGTAAGGAATCACGTGCCTTGCACCAACGGGCACGCGACATTGTTAAACTCCTAACGCAAGCTTGTTGTTTTCGCTACCCGATCGTTACAAACCATTATTACGTCCCACTTCATCAACTTTACTTAATTGCCTTTATTTTTGTCCCCTTTTAATCCCTCGTTCGTCTTTGTCGATTACTTGTGATGGATTGGCGGGTGATCACGGCTTTGATATCTGTCGGTATTTATACATTTTTATGGAGGTTGATAAAATGTACGAATTTCAGTACAATTGTATAATTTATGCATAGAACAAAAATATATTTTGTTAACAAGTGTTAACTCACAATTTTCTAGACAGTTGCGTCATGTAGCTAATTATTGCTGTAATGTTGAGGCGACTAAAGAATGTTAAAATATTAACCATATTCCAGCGGTACTCGATTATACTGATTATAATTAGAATTGAACCCAAAATTCAATTGCAGTGAAAATACGAACATAATTTATCATATTGCAATCGTAGTGTGTGTCACGAGTGTCACACATTATTGTAGGGCAGGGGGTTAAGGATGTTTTTATTTTGCATACTTTGGTACGTATGTTTTGCATAATGCATATCTTTGTATATCCCATACTTTTGCATGCTGTGTCCATATTTCTGGTATAGTTTATAAACATTAAGAGACTATAAATTTATTAATTAGCTTAATTAAACTGACAAATGAAGAATTTACTGTTGATCACTTACTCAGCACAGTTCATATTAATTATAAAATATATTTTATTCAAAAGTGACCATTGATTGTTTCAGTTTTCAAGGACACTGTCAACGTCATTTCAAGATTATTTCAAGGATGTTTCCACATTATTTCAAGGTTATTTCCAGGTCATTTTCAGTCCTTACATACATAAATAATTAAAAGACCTGAAATGTAGGATAGGGTTGGATTGATAACTATCAAATTGCTTTGAATGAAATTTATTGTAACAAATAATATGAATCAACGTATCCATCACGCTAGCAAACCATTTTTAAACAACCCTCAGTCGTATATTTCTCATCGTATCCGTTTCATTAATCGTCATCTTGTATTTTCCACGCATAAACACATTTTCACACATTCACACAGGCACGTCTCGCACTCTTCTTTGTATATTTGATCGTTCAGCTATAGATAACAAAGCACGTAATGAAGAAAACAGAAAAATTGTGTTTTAGTGAGTCACGCTACCCTGAAAAGTTCAATTATTTTGTAGTTTCGTTGAAATTTCAAGTGTGTGTGGCATCCTCTGGCTAGAGCATTGACTTCCATTTTAATGAACATCTCCGCCATTTTGTGACGCGTTTACTTGTCAGAAATATAAGGCTGAAAGCTTTATAGCCTCTAGAAAGTTAAAGCACTTTATTCAGTAATTATTGGTTACTCTTACGTCTCGGGGCTTTTGACTCACAAATAATATACATCATTTTTATAATTTTTTGTTAATTCATGGAATTTATGTTCGTAAACACCATCGATAAAAATTTGCCATTGTGGTGGCGAATCTGTGCCATATACGAAACGATTTTAACTCGTCAACGATATATGTGCTCAAAAATTATTTAACAGCTCTCCTTTAATCATGTCAACAAACATCCCTCACGAAAGTAATTAACAAATAGTATAGTGCTAGTACGTGCGTATTTCGTTAACTGATCGGTATGTCTTCCGTAAGTGTTCAGTTTGTGCATTACCAAAAGTGACAAACTTGAAAAGCATGAAACGTCACACTAATAAAAATACCAAAGTATTTGCTATCAAAAACAACACAAATCTGATAACAAACTAATACAAATTCATTACGAGGTGGACTTATATTATCACATTAATTTCCAAAGTTATCCGAATAAAATACCATTTATTTGAAAATAAATTTACAAATTGGCACGAAGAGATTCGCCACCACTGAAAGTGCAAAAAAACGTGAAAAATATCGCAACAATATAAATTCAGCGTAACACAAGATATCTTTTCAAGACAGCCTTCGTCAAATAGAAAATAAAACGAGTTGAATATAGTTCATCGAGAAAAATGATCTCCAAAAAACACGATGTGTGTACATATGTGCAGATCAGATCCTTTTTTCCATTTCTTTCCTCCGTTTTTGCACATCGGTTAACATTTGTGATCAAAATGTCACGCTATGTGCGAGCAGGGAACCTGTGTTAGCGTGCTGTGGAATATCGGCCAACCAGGAACACGTAACATTCATCACAGACGCGAACAGGTTTCGTTGAAGTTGACAGAGCTGTAGTGTTGTCACTGCAAGCGTTACAGAAAATCTTGCCGCAATTTCGACAGTGATGCTGAAACAGAAACAGTTTTTGTTGTATAGTCAAGGGGGTATTACTAACATTGCGTTGGTTAATTCTAGTTAATTCTAATTAATTCTAGTTAATTCTAGGTAATTCTAGTTAATTCTAGTTTGATATAACTGGTTTCGTTAGTAGGAGAGGACTGTTTTGATAGTGGAAGGGTACTGTATGCTCTGCAGAAGTTGTTCTGGGAAGTTCTGAAGAAATATAGGTGGAATTATGGGTATTTGGATGAAGTATATTGTTTTGTACGTAGTTTTGGAAATGAACTATGAATTTGAACGTTTAGAGATTTAGAAATGTAGAGACCTGAAAATTTAGAGATTTGGAGATTTTGAAATTGAGGGATTTCTGAATTTTGGAATTTGGTAATTTAGAAATGTAGACATTTAGAGAGTCGGAACAATTTAGCTTTTGGGAGAATTGGGAAATTGGAAATGTAGAAATTTGGGGAGTTTTGGAAATTTTGGGATTTGGAGATTTGGAAATTTAGGAATTAGAAAATTTGGGAATTGGGGAATTTAGAAATTTGGACATTTGGGAATTGGAAAATTTAGGAATTGGGAAATTTGGGAATTGGGAAATTTTATAATTGAGATATTTGGGAATTGGGAAATTTTGGAATTGGGAAATGTAAAAATTGGCAAATTTAGGAATTGGGAAATTTGAGAATTGGGAAATTTAGGAATTGGGGAAATTTGGGAGTTGGCAGATTTAGGAATTGGGAAATTTAGGAAATGGGAAATTTTGGAATTGGGAAATTTGGTAGTTGGGAAACTTGGAAGTTGGGAAATTTAGGAGTTGGGAAATTTGGGAGTTGGGAAATTTGGGAATTGGGAAATTTGAGAATTGGAAAATTTGAGAATTGGGAAATTTTGGAATTGGGAAATTTTATAATTGAGAAATTTAGGAATTGGGAAATTTAAGAATTGGGAAATGTAAAAATTGGCAAATTTAGGAATTGGGAAATTTGAGAATTGGGAAGTTTAGGAATTGGAAAATTTGGAAATTGAGAAATTTAGGTATTGAGAAATGTAAGAATTGGCAAATTTAGGAATTGGGAAATTTGAGAATTGGGAAATTTAGGAATTGGGGAAATTTGGGAGTTGGCAGATTTAGGAATTGGGAAATTTAGGAAATGGGAAATTTAGGAATTGGGAAATTTGGAAATTTAGGAATTGGGAAATTTGAGAATTGGGAAATTGAGGAAATGGGAATTTTGGGAATTGGGAAATTTGGGAATTGGGAAATTTTGGAATTGGGGATTTGGAGATGTGAAAATTTGAGAATTAAGGAATTTGGGGATGTGTGCATTTGGAGATTTATGGATTGCGGAATTTAGGGATTTGGAAATTTAGGGATTTTGCAATATAGGAACTTGGTAATATTGAATCTTACTAATTTAGGAACTTCGTGATTTCGGAATTTGATAATTTAGGAACTTGGTAATTTAGCAATTCACCACTTTAGAAATTTAAAGATTTGAAAACTTCAGAATTTCTGAACTTAGAAATTTTGTAATTTAGAAATGTAAAATCTTGATTAAATCTGAAGATTTGTTAATTCGTAAATATTAAATTTAAGAACTTGAAAATTTGCAATTCCGCAAACTAAAAAATTACTAAACTTGAGGATTCAAAAATTGACTAATTTTGAATTTAGAAATTTAAAAATTCCAAAATTTGTAACTTGAAAAGTTTTCAAAATTTGCAACTTATAAAATTTGAAAATGTCAGTATTAGTAACTAAAAAAGCTAATTAACTAAATGATTGCAGTAATAACAAATTTCAAAACTTCAAAATTTGTAACTTAAAAAGTTTGAAAATGTCAGTATTAGTAACTAAAAAATTTTAAGACGAGAAAAGAGCCGTGTTATATTATCTATACAGTGAATCCATTCCATTCCATTTCTTCAGCATTTCTTCTTTCTCCTACTACCCACAATTTCTCCATTAACCGGTGATCTTTATTTTCAAGCCATTACCAACGGTCTATTATAATAACGCGGAGTTCGTTGTCTGAATAGGTGGGGACGTAACAGCCAGATTTGGTGTAACCACCACTCCACATTTCACATCTAAATTGAATCCCCCGAAGTAAGATGGCAAGTCTTCGTCCATTGGAGGGTGGTTGCCGTTATTACAGAAAAGTAAGAGCCCGAATAATATCATCTCGATAACCGATTTACTCGCGAACTTAATTATTGAACCGTCCCATCAGCGTGACTTATGAGCGAAACGTAGTAGATTGGTAATTGCAACTTCGTATCCATAGATTGTCTTAAACCTCATCTTATCTCCATCGTGATAGATACCTACTTATAGTAGGCAGACAAAAGACCAAAATTAATAACCTACTTTGAAAGATTTTGGTACTCTTTGTATGTCAAGACGTTTACAATCTTATTTCAGATTTTTTATAATAGCAAACTTTTTGTTGAAATTTATATTAATTAAAATGTAAGAAAAGATCAATGTGGATAACCTACTATATTTTATCTACTGGCAAAGATTTTGGAACTCTTTGTATGTCAAGACATTTACAATTCTTCTTCAGATTTTTTGTAATAGCAAACTTTTTGTTGAAATTTATATTTATTAAAATGTAAGAAAAGATCAAAGTGGATAACCTACTATATTTTATCTAATGGCAAAGATTTTGGAACTCTTTGTATGTCAAGACATTTACAATTCTTCTTCAGATTTTTTATAATAGCAAACTTTTTGTTGAAATTTATATTAATTAAAATGTAAGAAAAGATCAATGTGGATAACCTACTATATTTTATCTACTGGCAAAGATTTTGGAACTCTTTGTATGTCAAGACATTTACAATTCTTCTTCAGATTTTTTGTAATAGCAAACTTTTTGTTGAAATTTATATTTATTAAAATGTAAGAAAAGATCAATGTGGATAACCTACTATATTTTATCTACTGGCAAAGATTTTGGTACTCTTCGTATGTCAAAACGTTTACAATTCTTTTCCAGATTTTTTGTAATAGCAAACTTTTTGTTGAAATTTATATTTATTAAAATGTAAGAAAAGATCAAAGTGGATAATCTATTATATTTTATTTGATAGCAAGGATTTTGGTACTTTTCGTATGTCGAGATAATTACGATGCTGTTTTTGGATTTTTTGTAGTAATAAACACTTTTTATTGAGATTTATAGTTATTAAAATGTGAAATACGAGGTACGAGTGAATACTGCCGCCATCTTGGTTGTACCGCGCCGCTAGAGTACACTTGAGTGCTGTGTAGGATTTATGTGGATTGGTATACATATGAGTGAACTTGACAATTTTTAGATTCTCAAGGTTTGTTATTGCCATATTTTCAAGCTTTCAAGCTTTGGAATTTTTGACTTTTCACATCAGTAAACTTACAAACTTAAAAGTCCCTAAATTCAAATATTTTTTGGAGTCCAAAACATCTACTTATTTACCTTTCCAAAGTTCTACATTTTTAAACTTCTGCATTTTCAAATTTTCAAAACCTAAATTTCGAAATTTCTCGAAATTCTCAAATTCCCAAATCCCTAAACTTCAAATATCTCTAAACTCCCAAATCCCCAAATTCTCAAATTTCGAAGTCCTCAAACTCAAAATTTCTAAATATTCAAATTTTCCAATATTCAAATCCCCAGATCTCCAAATTACAAGGTCCCCAATTTCTAGATCTCCAAATCCCCAAATCCTTGAACTCTAAAGTGCCCAAATCCCTAGATCCCCCAATTCTACGATCCCAAGATCCCTAGATTCCCAAATTCTGAGATCCTCAAAAATCCTACATCCCCAAATTCCTAGACCAAATCCCTAAATTCCTATACCTGTAAATCCCAAAATTCTAAAGTCCTCAAATCCGAAGTTTCCCAAATTCTAATCTCCCCAAATCCCAAGATCCCCAAATTCCAAAGCTCCTAAATCCCTACATCCCCAAATCTTCACAATTCCATATTCATAATTCTCCACATTCACATGTTCCAAAATTCTCAGTACATCTCCAAATGTTGTGCTCCAAATCCCTAGAAACGAACTTGTTGAAAGCTCCGTTCTTAGTTGCCATATTTTCCCAGAAAATTCAGATTTGCTCCTGATTATACCCCTAACACGCTCAGTCTGAGATCTAAATGTCACCACATTTGCATGTCAACAGTAATTTGTGATCATAAAGAAAGAATCGTGTTTCATGCTTTACCCACGCATACAAAAGCTTGCATATAATTTGTTTTTACCAGGAATCTACTTACAAACAGCTCACACCTTTTGTATCCTCGTGAATACATCGGTGACTATCTGACAAGGCTAATCCACTGATAGTCATATACAGTGTTACAAAAATGGTAGCCAAAAATTGTCAGATTCTACTTGTGAAAATAAATCTACATCCAAAATTCTTTTACTATTTCACAATCTGTGATCTCTGTAAGTAGGTTAAAATATTATATAACAGTTGATTAAAATTGTAACATCAAGTTGTGTCTTCGTCTTTGACAAGGAAACAAAGAGAAACTTGCAATCATCAATTTGTAAATCAACAGCTGAACAAGTAGCTCATGCCTTGTCTTTCATGTGTAGAATTACTTACATGAAGTCGTAGATCATAAAATGATAGACAAAATATCGATTTGTACCGAGTAGAATTTACAGAACGAGTGCCATTTTTGAGGCAAGCTGTACATATTCCGGTGGGTAGCCTATTCTATATTAATCAATATGGTAATTCCAGAACGTTGTGAAAAATGAGCAGCAACGATATCCTCGGCCTAACTTGTTATTATGCAATAGCTTACTACACCCTGTTCCTCCAGCCACGTTCTTTAAAACACCCTTCCGTAATGTCCCGTGTCTTCATTTGACTGGAGGCAACATAGGAAAAAGAAGAAAACGGTCTGACTGTGTTCCACAGCCCGAGCAACGTCTCTATCACGACATGCGCTGAATATGCATGCTTAGCATGTAATCGGGAATACATATGTATGTGGATAAATTGGGTGATGGTGCAATAATGTGACCGAACTTGAAACGCTTCGTAGACACCTTCCACCTCGAGGTTTTTGGTAGACATCTTACACAGTAAGCTTTTAGAAAGATTGTACAAGTTTCAGTTTATGAATTTTTCATACGTGGATGAATTAGGATGCAATAATGTGATCTAAATTGTTAGGTCCTGGTAGATAACTTCTACCTCAAGGTTTTGGTAGACTCCTTTCATGTGAAGAGTTTGATAGTTATTATTCACTATATTATTTTATATAGCAATTTTAATTATTCACTATATATTATTAGTTATAGTCCAACTATATCAAGTTTTATTTGAAGAACTTTTGTTCATATGTGGACAAATCGGGTGATGGTGCAATAATCTGGTCTAACTTGTTACAGGTCTTGGTAGAAGGTATCTACCTTCTATCTCCAGGTTTTGGTAGATACCTTTCACATGAAGTATTTGATAGACACATTGTCCAAATGCAGTAAGTTTTATTTTATAAATTTTTGTTCATATGTGGATGAACTAGGTGATGGCACAATAATGTGACCCAACTTATTACAGGTCTTGGTAGATGCCTTCTACTTCAAGGTTTAGTAGATACCTTTCACGTGAAGGTTTTGATAGACATATTGTCCAAATACATTAAGTTTTATTTTATAAATTTTTGTTCATATGTGGATGAACTAGGTGATGGCACAATAATGTGACCCAACTTGTTACAGGTCTTGGTAGATGCCTTCTACTTCAAGGTTTAGTAGACACCTTTCACATGAAGGTTTTGGTAGACTCCTTTCACATGAAGGTTTTGATAGACACATTATCCAAATGCATTAAGTTTAATTTTATAAATGTTTGTTCATATGTGGATAAATTGGGCGATGGTGTAATAATGTGACCTAACCAGAAGATCTTGATGAACACATTCTTTCTCAAGGTTTTGGCAGACACCTTCTACTTAAAGCATTAGTAGATACCTTTCACAAGGAGGTTTTGGTATATTGTCCAAACATTTTATTTTATAAATTTGACATGTGGATGGGTAGTGGTATCAAAATGTGACCAAACTTAAGCGTCTTGATAGACACTTTCTGCTCCAAGCTTTTAGACAGCTTGAAAGTTTTGATATTAATCTTCTGCATAAAAGTTTTGACAAATAAACGTTCAAAATTTCTATACAGGAACGATTTTAAGTGCAATAAAATTTGAGGAACATGATACAACGCATGTGAATTTGAATTAGGTTAGGTTAGGTTAAAAGAATTATTGCTCCGAAGGGTCAAAAACAAATTGGGCAATTAACATCTGCCGAACGGGGTTAATTAGTGACAATTTATTGTGTAATTAGTGTTGCTGGAAGAAATGTTCCACAAATAAATGGTTCGACCAGTCTCCGATATTAATGACACATGATTTTAATCGGGACAGTTCATACAATCGTTTGATATAAAGTTCAATCGATACTATTACTGTCTACGTACAAAACCAATACTGATATTCCAAAACTAAAAACCAATACTAATACTAAAAATACACATTTCCTTTTTAGCACTAAACTCAAGAACTGAAATTTCCAAAAATATTCCATTTAACAAAGAACGATTTTGAAATACATATTCGATGTATAAAACTCTACCAAAAATATCTGCATTTTACAAACCCAGAAAGGCAATCAAAACTTGTCACAGAGCGGGTCTTAAAAGTGTCCGGGTCATATTGACCGCCAAATATCAAATTCCAGATTTGTTAATAGTAAAAAAGTATAACATATTTTCATGGAGGGAATAATAATCTACATTGTAACAACTTTTATTCCATTTCTATACTTTATCATTCCTGGAGTTTTTGTTCATCTCCTCGTACACATTGCCTCTCTTATTGCCGATGATTTGTGCAAAATCGCGTTAAAGCAGCAACTGATAAAATCTAATCAGAGTTTCACTTAGGGATCTTTTCAATTATTCTGACATCCGCCGAAAAGCGAACACGAGCAAACGAGATAGCCTGCATGTAATTGCACGCCTTAATACTGATACGGTGCGTTATCTCTAATAACAGAACTGTCATGCATCAAAGTTGATGCACGCGATTTCGATCTTCGAGTTCGGGGCGTAGCTACGTTAAAACCTCTCAACACCGTCAGCATCGTTCAGGGCATACGAGGCCGAATCACGAGCTATTTGAACACCCGGACCGGAGAAATCTGGACCGTAGAACTAGTAATTTTCAGGGTGGCAAGGATAATTGAACGATTAAGCGCGCCACGGTAGGTTTTCAGTCTGGCCTCTCTGCACGAGACTGAGTGAAAGAGCCCGACGGAGTCTAGCTGCGAAGGTGTGGGGGCAATTAAAAAGTTTGATTACCTTGCGACGAGTGATGTTGAACTCACGGTTGCAGCTTTTGCAATGGGTGACCAGCCGATCGTTCGCCCACGTTGCTGCTCCATCTTGCTGCTGCTGTTGCTGCGGGTGCTGTTGATGCTGCTGTTGAGCGTTGTCAGCGGCCTCGCGTAATTCGACGGCTGCCAGTTTAGCTGTGCTCAGTTGCCCACCGAGTTCCTCCAGAGTTCGTTCTTGTTCGTTGCAGATCTCCTTCAACGCGTAGTGCTCCTCCTGCAGCGTTAGATATTTCTGAAACAATCGGATTGACATTACAGTTTCGAACTTTGGTGGATGGGGGCCTTGTAGTTGCTCCACATGTTACGCTGGATTTCTGAAATTCGAGTCTAGCTGACATTTCTGTATTTTAAACTTGTACTCAGGTTAATTTTCAATTTTACAAAGACTTGTAGGTATAGATTTGTGTTATAGACATATGTAAGAAGTTCTAGATATTCAGGCCTGTATGTAACAGTTGGACGCAAATATTTCTATATTTTTATGCATCGATATTTTCAAGTTTCTGTGCATCAAATTCTATATTTACAATTTTATATGTACCCAAATATTTCCAACTACTTATTAAAATCTATATTTGCAAATTTCTATAGCTCCAAATTTGTGAATCCCAACCTCCTGCATTCCCCAATTTCTGCATTCCGCAAATCTCTATATGCACAAAACTCCAAATTTCCAAATCTCCATCTCTCCAACTCCACATTTCCAAATTTCTATATCCCCAAATTTGTGAATCCCAACCTCCTGTATTTCCCAATTTCTGCATTCCCCAAATCTCTATATGCACAAAACTCCAAATTTCCAAATCTCCATCTCTCCAAATCCACATTTCCAAATTCCTATATTCCCAAATTTGTGAATCCCAACCTCCTGCATTCCCCAATTTCTGCATTCCCCAAATCTCTATATGCACAAAACTCCACATCTCCAAATCTCCATCTCTCCAACTCCGCATTTCCAAATTTGTGAATCCCAACCTCCTGTATTCCCCAATTTCTGCATTCCCCAAATCTCGATATGCACAAAACTCCAAATTTCCAAATCTCCATCTCTCCAAATCCACATTTCCAAATTCCTATATTCCCAAATTTGTGAATCCCAACCTCCTGCATTCCCCAAATCTCGATATGCACAAAATTCCAAATTTCCAAATCTCCGCCTCTGCAAATCCACATTTCCAAATTTCTATATCCCCAAATCTGAATGCAGCCAAACCTATATTCCCTAATTTCTGCCTAATATCCCCCAATCTCTCCCTGCAAATCTGTATATTATCTCCTATATCTCCGAAATCCCTATACCTCCAAAATCCCTACAGAACCTACAGATTTTGAGAATAATGTTCATAATTGGCTTAAATAACGAATACATTATCCCGAAAGTATGTGTTAAAATTGTGAAGTTATATTGCACGTTCAATCAAAGGCAATATATGCAATGTACCTCGGACACTCGGCGTAACTGATCAATTTCCTGATGTAATTGAGCGATCTTCTCCGCGTTGGAGATCGATGCTTCCTGCAGAGAGGTTCTCCATTCACGTTCGAGGCGCAATTCTCTTTCGACTCCATTCGCTCTTGCTTCTCTCTCGGCGACTTCAACTCCCAAAATTCTCACTCTTTCTTCCGCCCCTGACCTCACGCCATCCATTTCCTTGCACCTGATTAAGTCAAATCGCTGGTACTTAAGCACCGAACACACACAGTGTATTTTTACAGTACAGAAAAAATGCGAGTGTTTTAAAACATGTATGCAGGGTGAATAGTCGGGGGAAAATAGGGCAATGGCGGTCTATAGTGATCAGACATGTTTCGTTTACTTTATTTATTCTATGAAATTTTTATTTCATAGATGAATGTTTTATTCAATATTTAATATTTAGTACTCTCATAATATTCCATAAAAGTAATATTAATAACAATATATTCGGGATTGAGTAATTTTTATTTATAACACAATATATTTATCATAGTACTAGTAATTTAATAATACTCATTACAATATTTAATATTTATTATTTTACAATAGTAACAATTTGATGCGTATATTGAGTGTAACATATATTTACATATAGTAATATACTTTATTGCAATTATTGCGTCAGTGACCGCCATTACCTGTTTTCCTAAAATGGCCAAGGAATTGTTTTCCCTAAATTGATTTCGAAAGATTATCTTTATACGAGTTACTTTTCGAAAGACTAAAGAGTACAAACCAGAGTACCAGAGTTTATCAAGAGTACAAAAACAATTAGTTTTCACAACAAAATTTTCTTTCTATCTGCAGACATAAATATACTACGTATATTTTTTAGTTATGAAAATACTGAGTTTAACTGCAGGAATTTTTATTGATACAAATCAAAATTAGTTTATAAAACAGTGAAACTTATTCTAACTATAATATATTTAAGTCACCGCCTTGCGATCATTCGATTATAGTCAATGTGCAAAAATTATTTAAACATGATAAAGCGTGTTTCTTATGATTTTATAACACAATTATTTTTTACTAAAATAGTACGAGTACAAGTAATTTATAACAATTACTCTAACCTTTTGAAAGTTGATCAAAGAATTGGTAACTTTACTTGAAAATCTATTAAATCTTAATTTATTGAAATTTCTAATAATTATCTTCTATTTATTTTTTTTCATAATCCATCTTCAATGATAAAGTATAACTTACCTTTATTATAAATTCGAAAAACGAAAACTACTACAGAAATTTAAATAATAAACAAGTTTATTAAATAATATAAACTTTTATATCAGAGACTTGATAAAAATAGAAAGCAACAAAAAAAATGAAGTCCCATTCATTCGAATTTCATTGTACAACTTATCTAAAGAGGGTAATTAAATGGCGACTATCTTCCATTATGAGTTTATTTTCTCTGCATTGATACAAGCACACGCAATGCCTTAGTGCATTATAAAGATCGTTGCTGGATGCTTATACATAGTTACATTTATAATGTGACATATTTAGTCCGTAAATCTCTTTGTAAATGTGGAACAAACAATACACAATATAGAAACACATCTGGTAATTTTATTGGTGTAAAATGAAAAGGAAACCAAGTGAAATTCAGCCGACAGGCAAAAATGATAAAAATGATCGCAAGTCAGTTCTTAAAATATAATTTGTACCATCTCTACGGTTAATCATATATTTCTCGATCACATTAACAATTAATATAAATTAAATAAATAATTATATTTCACGCAGGGGCCGAGACGATCGATACGAAAGCTCAGCGTTTCTATGTTTTATGCTCGATAACATTAATATAATAGTTGCTAGCTGATGCATTATCTGACGAAGTATAAATCTATCAATTATTGCAGGAAACACGAATATCCCTAAACAATTAATATTTATACATAAACACAATCCTATCGTTTAGTGAAGGTTTGCCAATATCCCCGTTAAATTAATTCGTTTCTAATAATTATCTCGCCTAATCTACTCTAAGTCCGATCGCGTTTACAACGCCTACGTAAAAAATAAATTACTTCTAACTACAACCGTCGAGCGTATCAATTGGTATCGTACCATCCTTGAAAATCGAGTATCGATACCGAAACATTTAAGGCGACACATACAATTTTATCATTTGAAAATTCTTTTTGCACAACGTGTGTAGAGATTTAAAAGCTTTCAGCAATTTATATTTCCATGATGATTTTTCCAAAAACTATAGTCGTACAGCCCCTAGATAGGTGCCGAATTTGTTCTTTTATGTCATTATAATTTTCCTGAAAATCTTTTGATTCTTCTTGAAAAAATTTCAGTTCATAATTAGCAACTAAATATGTTGCAAAACTAATTGTCAATTTTGAAAACTTCGTTTCAATTTTGCAATACACTCTGGCGGAAATAATGAAATTGGAATCGCACTTTAATAATGTTTATAAGGCATATTTTGGTGCGGTACCTCCTTAACACAAGCATCTTGCCAACATTCAAAAAACCTACTTGATGTCCTTGCGATTTAAAATAAAACTTCAATATTTCGGCACCCAAAAGTTTCATTTCCGTTTACTATAAATCGTAAAAACTAAATAAAATAATCTCACGTTAACATCACAATTTGGTACAAAATAAAAAAATATGTACCAACTATTTTTACAAAGAATCGGTGGCATCTTCTGCATCAAATCATAATCATAAAAAGAACGTACACAATAAATAGCGATCGCTTTGGATAAATAGCGAAACTGATGTACTTATAAAATAGCTAACACTAATAAGAAACAAATAAACATACTTTTCATCCATTTTTTGGATGGTCTCGGTCATCGACAATGTCTTAGCCTCCAATTTAGTGATCAGTTCTGTTTTATGCTTAAGCGAGCCTTCACACTCCTGAAATAAATGCTATTTCAGTAAAATGTGAAAAGAACTGCTTTCTATGGACTAAGTATAATCCTGAAATTGCACAACACTTATAATTATAATCAGCCTGTAACAATATAACGTAATGTTAAGTGTGATACAGTTTTCCAAAATAATATAATTTCCTTGTCTATTTACTAGAAACATTTAGAGAAAAGCTTCGAGGGAAAAATTGGAAAAGCACTTCCCCTAGCATGGCAACATGCAACGATGAACCATGTTAGATCACTGCCACCATAACAAAATGGCTGTCCGAAAACACATTGTAGGTTAGCTTCAAGCAAATACTGAGACACTCTATGCGAACGTAAACGAAACCTTATGAGCTTTAAAGAAATCTATATTGACATTATTGTCTTCAACAGTTCTGTACACATAATAACGATTTATGTTGCAGCTGAGTATAACTAATTCTATAGAGTGTCCCAATAAAGACACACTTTGATAAATATTTTATTACAAGCTTACTGATGTACAAATTGCTAGATAATTTCATGATAAATATTTTATGGATTCTCTATACATTTCAAGTATATAAAGTTCTAGTCTGAAAAATGTTAACTTGATATACTTGTTTATTATGATAGTGATACATAATGTTTCTGAAAAGTTTAAGAACATTTTATCACTGAAACTTTCTGGTAACAGTAATAAAATCATAGTGTATATAAATATAAATTATTTCAACACTCTTAGGCTTCTGTTTCACTACGTACATTAAATAATTTCATTTTTCCTCTAATAATTTCCTAGTTATTTGTAGTTCAAAAATGATCTCGACAGAATTGAAGAAAATTCTTGAAAATAACAGTGAACCAGAAATATATTTTCAAATTATGTACACAGTCACTTAATATTACACTCGATTTATATTTACATACAAACTGAAGCATTATTAGACATTTCAGAAACATATTTTGTATAAAGAAATCGCTACTTTTTATTTTCCATTAGTTGAGATATTAATAGAGTTTCAAGGTATAAAATATAAAAATTAATTTGGAAAATTAGAGAAAGCGTTTTATGCGTTTGCTTTCTCCTGCGTCAAAGCATTGGAAATCTCGTTATTGGATTTATTCTCCTGCAAAGTGTCATCAGATAACTCCTTGTTGTTCTTGTTCTGAGATTGAACGTCAGCCTCTATCTGTTCATTCTTAGAATCCTGTCGGTTATCAGAAGTCTGCTGTTGATCTTTGCACTGTTGCCGATTACTATTGGAAAGTTGAGTATTAATAGACTGTTGACTATTAGAGGACTGTAGTTTAATGGAAGAATTTTGCTGATCAGGTGTGGTAACGTTATCTGCCGATGAAAGCCTCGTTAGCTTTTCACCTCGTGGCGAAGTGGGGCTGGTCTTGTTAAGAATCGATTTAGAAACACTATTCGGTGTAGTGGGACTACGAATGTTTTCTCCGTCCTTCATCAGATGATTATATTTCTCAAGGTTATGTAGGATCTTGCCGATTTGATTCGTCTTCGCGTGAAGCCGGCTCACCATTTCGCCTTTTTGCGTTAGTTCGTGCTCACACTCCTATAACGGGAATATTCCAGAAACAAGGAGTTTACATTATTACAACCCCTTGGGAAAATGGATTAACGTTCACTAAAATCTGAAAAGCTGGTTAAATTAAAGTAAAAAAGAAAAATGTTTTAAACGTCAAGAGGTACGCAAAGAAAAATAATTGCAATCAAAATATATAGTACAAAAACTTTTCATAAATATTTGGAAAGAAACAAGTAAGAGTCACCTGCAACTTTTTGTACATTTCCAAGTTAATTAACTTGATCTCATCGAGCTGTCGTCGCAGCGATATGATCGTGTCTTGTTTCTCGTGAATATCTTTCTCCAACAGTTTCATAGCAACCTCCATTTCGGATTTCATACTAATCTAATTGAAGAAAACGAAATTGTACCTCCACAGTTCTCACAATTGTTCAAACAATGTATCGTCAAAAAATCAACCTGTAATTCTAACTCTTTTTCCACGTCCTGTCGCAGTTTCTTTTCAGTCTCCAATCTGCTCCTCAGCTCTTCGATCTCTGCCGTTGTTTCCGTAATCTTAATAGGTGGTTTCCCGTTCTGAAACCATGAAGACCGTTGAAAGATCATTTACCATCGTTGTACGCAGCTTTAGAGTGGAACGCACCTCGTTTGTGTCTTTGATCTCAATTCCCAGTTCCTTTTTCAGCTGTCTGTTCTCTTCGTGAAGAGACAGAATGTTATTTTTGGCGATAGAGAGATCTTCCTTCATAAGAGCGTTTGTCGTTGTCAAGGATTCTACTTTGGCTTGGAGATTCGTTACCGTGGCACTAAAAGTTATAATAAAATGTAAGGATCTTCAAGTACTTAAATGACTAGTGTGACGTGAAATACTACTTCAAGTGTCGGTTCAGTTCTTCGATATAATTCTTCTGATCCAGAACGGTGGTCATGTTGTCATTTTCGAGCTCGTCGTCCGGAGATTCACCAGGTATGTGATTACTATTTCGCAGGTATATCGAAAAGTCGATTACACCTTGTTGGCAATCAAGATCTTCTTCCTGCCATAACAGTCAAGTTAAACATGTTCGACAGCATCAAATGAGCTATTGATTCCAGACTGACCTTCACACAGAGATTACAGTCGATCACATTCAAACCCACCAACAGACCCATTATAACAATCGCCTCTTCGCTCATCATTAAAGCGTCTGGCTCAAAATACTCCGACAATATGTCTTCCTTATGATCAATCAGCACTTTCAAATAATCTGCCAGCTTTTTTTGCATTAATGCCATACGCAACCATGCTCGTGCCCTACCCATAGCCGTCCTGGAAAGGTCCATCAACAAATTGTACTAGTTAGGTCAAATTGGTTGTGTATAAACTAATATTAAGAGTACAAAGATATATCAATGAAGTTATTGTTCTCAGAGGATTTACGTTCAACAATTTTGTCATCACACATGAATCTCACAATTTGATGTAAACAATTATTTGGGAAATGATGTCTAGGAAGTTGATTAAGAAGTTATTGAACAATTCTATCAGGTAGAGAGGTAATCTACACGCATAAAGCAATAATTTCAAGTAAAACTTGTGTTTGGTACAGCAGAATGTTACCATTGTCAATTACCTTACAAACATCATTTCTCAAATAAACTACCTATGACATGCATGTATGACGTAAAATTAGAATTAAATCCTCTGAGAACAGCATGTGACGTTTTGCAGGAAGAATTGTCAGATGTGTATGTGGAGAATGAGGTGAAAGATAAATACATAATGATTTATACCTAACTGTAGGTAGATCACGAATACTGGACGTAATGTCCTGCGCTTCAGGACAATATTTTTCAACGAGTTGAAGTATATCCCAAAGCTCTTTTTTAGGTCCGAGGATGCCCTGAAATCGAAGGCAGTTAGTGCCACTTGACGAATACCTCGAGGATTCCAAGTACATTTACCTTTTTGGGCCGCAAACCGTGCCTGAGCACGTGTTCGAGAACGATAAAGAAATGTTGCAACGGCATATGATCGGAATCGAGCATGCGACCATATTTCAATGACGTTTCGATCAATTCTTTCACGATTAATTTCGAAATGTTAACGAGGTTACTTCGTTCGATGATTACTGGATCCCGTGCTGCAAAACAACAGGTTGGTGTACTTCACGACAACTGATAGTTGTTATGAAATTCATAATTGATGTTCCTATTGGAACTATGTAAAAATCAACCATGTGTCCTTGTTTCGGACCTGATTTCGTGAAATGCAAACATCATGATATAAATATGAGTAATGAGTGAACGTAAAACTGTGCTAATAAAGAACTTCTTAATATGTGAACGTAAAAGATGATTTTAGATGCTGAAATATTTGAAAGATGCGTGGAGAGAAAGGTGGTTAGGGCGCTCTGTGCTAGCAGGGATTGAGAGATTTGGAATATTTCTAATGACAGTTTGGGGTTTTGGGACTTTGGGACGTCTAAGTTGTAGCAATTTTGGGACTTTGCATGTTTGGAACGGTGGAACTTTGGAATTTTGGGTTTTTGAGACTTTGGGAGTTGAGAAATTTAGGAATTTGGGGTTTGGAACTTTTGGACTTGAGAAATTCAGGAATTTCAGGTTTGGGAACTTTTTGGACTTGGGCAGTTCAGGAATTTGAGGTTTAGAACCTTTTGGACTTGAGAAATTTAGGAATTTGGGGTTTGGGAACTTTTGGACTTGAGAAATTTAGGAATTTGGGGTTTGGGAACTTTTGGACTTGAGAAATTTAGGAATTTGGAGTTGGGGAACTTTGAATTTTGAAAATTTGGAGTTTTATGACTTCTAAACTTTATGAACCTGGAATTTTTGTACTTCAGAACTTTAGGACCTTGGGACTTTGGGATCTTGGGTCTTTGAAACTTATATTTTGGAATGATAGGAATGTGGGACATAAGTAATTTGGAATAATTTGGAACTTTGACACTCCAGAAGTTCAAAGATTTGGAACAGTGATATTTTGGGGCTTCCAGAATGTGGAATTTTCATACTTTGGGACTTTGGTACTGAAACATTGGAATCCTTAGACTATGAAACTGTAATTTTTCAACTATGATACTTTGGAATTTCAGGACGTTTGATGAACATATAAAACTGTATGATTTGGTGAATTTAGGATTTTGGAATTTGATATGATTTCAGAAAGTGATCCACAGTAAAGGTGATAAGTTTCCATGATATCCTCACATTCCTAAACATAACCAACTTTGCTTAACCCAACCCTTTGATCTTCTCTTAATTCAACTACCTCCTAATCAAACCCCAAAACTTGAACATAAAAATTGTTAATACTTCAAACCATACCATATCAATAACTATAAATAAGCTATCTTCCATAAAATTCGCTAAATCTCGACTTTCACCAGTAACCCAATTTACCACGATAAAGTAACAAAAACCTCGAGCCCATAAATCAAACGCTAGGTAGAAATCGGAACTTAGCGCTGCGGTCATAAAACGTAATGAGCACAAAGCTGTAGCTGAAACTGGAGAAAAACCGAAGGAATAAAAATAACTGAGCGAGTAGTGCAAGAACATCGAGTACGGACACAAGCGAGAGACGTGCTGCAATGGTGGTGGACTTGGCGGCAATATATCGCGAAGCTCTCGCTGATTAGGAAGCTGATGCTGACGCTGGTGATCATGATGATGATGTTGATGGTCAATACCACTGAGAGCTAACGGTGGCGACGGGGATCGTTGCATAGAGTCTTGCAACGAGAAATCAACGTCCTGAAGCTCCTTCAGGCACAGCCATTCGCCGTCTACGGATACCCGAAAATTGCACAGGTATATTGTGTCCTGGGCGCCAGCCATGTCTTCTTCGAACATGAATCCGCCGTGATGGACAACGCCGTGGTCGCCTGGTGGCCTGATCTTCAGACCGTTCTGTGATTCTTGCCGCATAGAAAGCTCGTGAAAATTACTGAAGTCGGCTCTGAGCTTCAGAGCTGTTCCAAACTTTTCTCCCTTCCTTTCAATTACGATATAATCTATGCGAATGACAACCCTTTGGAAATATCCTCAAACTGTTATAATCTCTAACTGTCCTTGATAATTGTCCTCTACGATATTTTGATGTTCTATAACTGTCCTCTGCGTTATTTTGATGTCCTTGACAATCGTCTATATCTTGATGTCCTTGATAACTGCGACTGTTTATAATCTTCGACTGGCCTCGATAACTGAGCGCTATAATATCAAACTTTCGACAATTATCCTGTAATCTCCAACTGTTCGCAACTGTTTCACCTGCAGCAGTTTTGATCAGCTGATACACCTCTGTTATCAAATCACTCTGGTTCCGTTGTAGGCTTTGTTGACGAGGTTTTCGTTGCAGATATTGCGGAATTGTACAAGCACTCGTTGTAGGCGGAAACTTAAATATAGTTGCGATTATAGGTAAAGCGATGAAAAGAAATCTTAGCTGAAGCGGAAAAAAACGATCGCTCGCACTCGAAACGATGCTACATCGTAGCTCGGTGTTGCACTGATCGGACTGTTAATAGTGGCACGTTATAGAGGTCTAAACGATGTCGAGGGAAACTATGCGCGTCGTTCACAAAAAATTTCACGATGAAAATGAGTGAACGCCGGTGAAAAGTAATATTGATTCTCCCGCCGATGTTACCTCCACCTATGATAATCAATACACGTGCGGAAGCTACGTGCCGGGAACTGCTGCCATCTTTCGGGGAGGGCTTGCATTGCACGTTACATGAGAGATCAGACTCGCTACGCGCAGCTTAGGTGACCAGTGAGATTCCCGCCGTGAGTAACGCATATCTAGATATAGTACGATCTGCGGCTCGGCGGTCATATACAGGGTGGGAAAAATGGTGGGATATTACGGAGAGGATAGCGGACGTGAGGAAATTGGGATATTTCATGTTTTAGGGAATTGGGGAATGGGGAATTAGGGAATTGGAGAATTTGGGAATTTAGGAGTTGGTAAATTGGGAAATTGGGGAATTAGGTAATTGGAGAAATTGGGAATTTGGGAATTGGGGAATTAGGGAATTAGGGAATTGGGGAATTGGGGAATTAGAAAATTAGGTAATTGGGATTTTGGAAAAATGGGGAATAGGGGTATTTGAGAATTTTTTACTTAAGAAATTGTGGAATTGGGTAATTCGGAAATTGGGGAATTTGGGAATTGGGGAATTGGGGAATTGGGGAATTAGGTAATTGGAGAAGTTGGGAATTTGGTAATTAGGGAATTGGGGAATTTAGGAATTGGTAAATTGGGAAATTGGGTAATTGGGAAATTAAGAAATTGGAGAATTTGGGAATTGGGGAATTGGGGAATTGGGGAATTGGGAAATTGGGAAATTGGGGAATTAGGTAATTGGAGAAGTTGGGAATTTGGTAATTGGGGAATTGGGGAATTGGGGAATTTAGGAATTGGTAAATTGGTAAATTGGGAAATTGAGAAATTGGGAAATTGGGGAATTAGTTTATTGGTAATTGGGATTTTGGAAAAGTGGGGAATAGGAGTATTTGAGAATTTTTTACTTAAGAAATTGTGGAATTGGGTAATTCGGAAATTGGGGAATTTGGGAATTGGGGAATTGGGGAATTGGGGAATTAGGTAATTAGAGAAGTTGGGAATTTGGTAATTAGGGAATTGGGGAATTGGGTAATTAGGAAATTGGGGAATTTGGGAATTGGGAAATTGGGTAATTGGGGAATTAGGCAATTGGAGAAGTTGGGAATTTGGTAATTAGGGAATTGGGGAATTTAGGAATTGGTAAATTGGGAAATTGGGTAATTGGGAAATTACGAAATTGGAGAATTTGGGAATTGGGGAATTGGGAAATTGGGAAATTGGGGAATTAGGTAATTGGAGAAGTTGGGAATTTGGTAATTGGGGAATTGGGGAATTGGGGAATTGGGGAATTTAGGAATTGGTAAATTGGTAAATTGGGAAATTGGGAAATTGGGAAATTGGGGAATTAGGTTATTGGTAATTGGGATTTTGGAAAAGTGGGGAATAGAAGTATTTGAGAATTTTTTACTTAAGAAATTGGGTAATTGGAGAATTTGGGAATTGCAGAATTGGGGAATTAGAGAACTGGGGAATAGGGGAATTTAGGAACTGAAGAGTTGGAAAATTTGGGAATTGGGGAATTTGGGAATTGAAGAGTTGGATATTTGGGGAGTTAGGCAATTTGGAAATTGGAGAAATTAGAATTTGAAGAATGGCGGAATTTGGGAATCTGAAAGACTGAGAATTTGCAAATGTAAAATTTCAAAAATTTAAGAATATAAAAGATCTCATAAACTTAAAAATTTTTTAAATTTTAAACGTAGACATTTGGGTATTTAAAAATTTGGGAGTATTTTGAATTTATAATATTGTAAATTTGAAAGAATTAAAATGCCGATAATTACAAAATTTCGCAATTTGAAAATTTATAGATTTTACATTATATGATTTCAAAAACTTAAAACCAAGTAATGTGACAGTTTAATCACTTATGAAGTTTGAAATTAGAAAATTTAGAAATTTGGAAGTTTAGAAATGTAGAAAATTGAATATTTCAAAGATTAGGAACTTTGTTACCCAGAATTTTGCAAACCTGAAAGCATTGAGTTTATAAATGTATCATTTTAACCACATAATAGTGAAAATTTGAGTCACTGGATATGCTACGTTGGACGTCAGAAACGCAACGTTGCGCATGCGCGTTGCTATTGGTTGCAAATTGCGCTTGACCCAATCGCAGCAAACGTGCGCAGAATGAACAAAGTCTCTGCGAATAATGAGTATGATCTCTCATTAAACGTAATGCACGTCGGTACTATAGATTGTATGGAATAATATGCAGTAAATAAATACATAATATTATTGTATCCAATGTAGAGAATTATTTGTTCTTATTTGTTTCAGCTCTGTTTGCATAATTAGTACATTACTGATAAATTTTCAAATCAACACACCTATCATTTACTGATAACTGATAATGATATACGTATTTAACAAGCTTTTAACCTTATTTTTAAATATAAAATCACTCTCGTTTAAATTGTCCGTTTAAATTCATCTTATAAATACTCTAACCTCCATGAACTATTATGAATATTTCAATTTATTCAAATATAACAATTAATTCAAGTCAGTTAATATTTATGAATGATAATTTATGTTGTTCAATAACTGTATAAAATCATAATTGTTTTTGAACAAAAGAATACCGGTACGCTTATGTAATAACTGCACGATTAACACAGTTCACTGTACATTACAGACAGTTATACCATTTGTTTGCATTATTCCTCGGTTAACCGCAACTATAACCATATTATTATATGTACTAATACTACATAACAGAAGAAACAACTACTACTCTCAATATCATTGTAACATACTTCATAATATTGTCACTATAACGTGACAGGTCGTTAATTCGTAAGAATACCATTAAAAAAATAGAAAATAATAGATTCGTTATATATGTATCGATATACGAGTACCAATTACAATAAACAAATCAAAACTGCCAACTCTGATTTTGAATTTCGCGGTAAAAACCGATCAAAAGCATGCAGCTAGCGCGTTGTGTACTCACGTCTTGGTAACCACCAGGCATCCAATTTTCTGGGTCTCGAAACAACCAAATCTGGCCATTTGTCTTCACGTATCGAATAAGCCGACGGTGATCGCGACACACTTTTCTCATTTTCCTCAGAAGCTAAACTACTCGTTAACGATTTCTCGGACGGAGATATTGGCAAACCTTCACTACTGTCCGCGGCCATGTTTACGTTTTCACTGAATGCTCAGTGCCCACACGCGTAGCAACGAATGGCCACTTACGTTTATGCATGATCTTGCGCGACGAGCATTAAATAATTACATTCTTGCAATTGCTACCGATTAATTTACACCACTCGCTAGCGTGAGTTTAGAAATTTGTGAATGAAAGATATTTTACATATAGATACGTACCTATGATAATTTTAAATACGTCATAATTTTTATATTACATTTTCTAACCTCTGTTTTATTAGAGCTTAAATATTGTCAGCTTTCAGTCTTTTTAAAAAAAATAGAAAGATCCGGTTAGTTTTTGTATCGTATTAAATAATTGTGTTTATCTTGTATACAGTGTTTCGAAGTTTTTAAGGATTTTACTAGTGTATTTTAGTCTTTTTAAAAGAGTAGAGACTAGTTTTTGTATCACATTAAATAATTGTATTTGTCATGTATTATATTTGTTATCTTATATAGAGGGTGTCCAAAGTTTTTGTCAGTATTTTGCTAGTTTATTTTATAAGCATAAACGAGATAAAGTTACATGAAAGTCTTAAATTCTTTATTGTGAAATTAGGGTAAGCTTTATTTGAGGAATTAGTGTTACTTTTATATATTTTTATATTGTAACACATTTAAAAGTTGTGCGCTGTTTTTAGCGCGTTTGACAGCTTGCTTTGCCGCCATATTGATTTCTATCCGTGATCCAACCAATCGGACGTGTCTCCACTGTAGGTCACGTGAGTGACAGCCATTTTGGCGGGACAATTCGAATACATATTCTACATATTTTACAAGCGTACAGTTTTTTCGCTTATGTATAGTTCAAACTATTCCCAAATTTTCGGAACATCAAGTTCTCAAATTACCAAATATAATTCCTATATTTTCAAATCTTCAGATTCAAACATGTTCAAATTCTTAAATCCTTAAATTCCCAAATTTAAACTTTTGTCAATTCTAATATTTGTAACTTTGAAAGTTTTTAAATCTCAAAGTTTGACAATTTGTAAATTTGATCATTTATTAACCAAAAATCACCTAAGTATTTTCCCTAGAATAACCTACAGTTATTTTCCCTAGAATTCCCTAGGATAACTGTATTATTACATACTTAAACTCATCTTTATTATAAAAAAAAATCGAAAATGAATGATCGTAATCGATTTTAATTATTTCCAAAATTTGTATTCATTTGTATTCAAATCGAATATCATAAAATGGCTTTAATATGCTGTTCAAACAGAAGACAAATGAATGTATTCTCAAAGAAAATTAATTCCGCTCATGGAAGGAATAAAAGAAGTTACTGTGCTTATATTGTAATCGGTGCGCGTTTGCTATACAGACACGATAAAAACATTGGTATGTTTGTGAGATAACAACACGTCTCTTATAACATGTACGGTTTATTTATAACCCAAATTATCACATTTATATATATTTAACAATCGAAATGTATTTGACATACATTTATATTTATACATATTTTTAAATATTATTTTATTATGATATTGTATGATGTATTTGCTCTTCATTTCTCCAGACATTCAGTGGTTGTAGTAAACTGTAAATTTCTTTTCAATGCAATTTTAAGATTTAGTACATTCATAGTGTACACCACTGTGGGTTATTTTTACATTAATAGTTATAAATAGCTAGGTATATACGTACTTGAAATAACTACATACTTCGGATGTATGAAACATGTACAGATAACTACATATTTAGAATGTATGAAACACGTACAACTAGATGCTTAAAATGTATGAAACACATACGAATAACTACATACTTAAAATGTATGAAACACATACGAATAACTACATACTCAACATGTATGAAACACATACAGATAACTACATACTCAACATGTATGAAACACATACAGATAACTGCGTTCTTAACATGTATGATACACTGTATAAATAACCACATACTTAAGATGTATGAGATACATACAAATAACTACATACTTAAAATATTTTTAGCACACCTTAATACTTAGCTATATATTTAGAGAAAAATAAATACAACTATATAATTAAAAAATAAATGCATTTATAATCTAACAATTAGAGACATGAAGAATTTGAAAAAAAAATGAAGATTTTGTGCTGTTTCAAAAATAAATCCACCGGATATTTCTTATCAAAGTTGTATTCAATGATTGACATATTTCGTCTATATTATATTATATACATTATGTATAATTTTCAAGTCTATATAATATTATATGTAAACTTCAAGTCCACATTTTATGTAATCTTGAGTTCTTAAAAATTGAAATTGTCTAATATTACATTTATAATACTTTTGAGTACATAAAAAATTCCAAAGCACATACACTATTATTTATTAAAATATTGCAAGTATTATAAACACTAGTGTTAACATAAATTCAGGCACTTCAAAATTGAAATTGTCTAATATTAAATTTATAATACTTTTGAGTACATAAAAAATTCCAAAGCACATACACTATTATTTATTAAAATATTGCAAGTATTATAAACACTAGTGTTAACATAAATTCAGGCACTTAAAAATTGAAATCGTCTAATATTAAATTTATAATACTTTTGAGTACATAAAAAATTCCAAAGCACATACACTATTATTTATGAAAATATTGCAAGTATTATAAACACTAGTGTTAACATAAATTCAGGCACTTCAAAGTTGAAATTGTCTAATATCAAATTTATAATACTTTTGAGTACATAAAAAATTCCAGAGCACAGAATAATACAGTATTATTTATTAAAATATCGCACACATTATAAACACTAGTGTTAACATAAATTCAAGTACTTAAAAATTGAAATTGTCTAATATTAAATTTACTCGTTTACTCTTAAACTCTTGAGTACATAAAAAATTCCAAAGCATAGAATAATACTATTCTCTAACACTATTATTTAGGAAAATATCACACGTATCACCAGCAATAGTTAACATAAATGATGAAATAGTGGTAGCATCAATTTGGACGCTTAGCCATTGTGTCCACGAGTACAAATCGTAGATCACAGTAACGAGTTGAAATTACAGTAACGTTCTACGTACACTCTAAAGTTTCTCGAGGAGGAGACCAGTATTCCCCGGTGAATGAAGTGTCGGTTAACACGATCGAGTGTTAAAAGATCTCACGAAGCCGAAGCGAAGACTGCGCACGCAGTCCGCGCGTGTATTGCAACCACCCTTCCTTAGGTTCAGTTTACCCTTGCAGCACAGTTGAAACCCAAAGTTTCGCTCGTGCAGGATCAGTCTCTCTCTGGTCAGCGCAAAGAGACAAGAAATGACACATGTCAAAAGTCCGTAACCGCGCGAAACACTCGAAAGGAAGCAACGTGTTCACCGTAACGATGAACGTTTCGCGACGAAATTACTGTAAGATCGCGAAACGTTGTTTTCCTCGTTCCGGATGCGAATCTCTTCCTTATTTCTATGAATGTATACGTCATTTTGTGAAGTAATACCACGAAAACAGCTGGAACAATGTACGGCATGTTATTGGAGAGTGTGCAGCACTTCGTGCAGGTAACGTAACGTACAAAACCGTGAGTGTACATCTTTATACATTTATTTTTCGTGCGCTGTCAGATTTTTTTTATATTTATTTTGGATATTTGTTTGGTAGAAATTTGTACTTTTGATAGAAATTGTGTATTGGTTCTTTGAATTGATAAGGAAAGATGTGTGGGAGAGATCAGCTGATTGGTTGTTATTGGGTCAAGAAATTGGGGAAGATTTATTTAGATGGAATTGGTATTTGTTGTTGTTATATTGCAGTGTTTTATTTAAATATTAACATCGAGGTATTGGTTTAAGTCAGTTATTAATTTAGGGTCATGAATTCTGGTTTTTTACTACATTTATTGATAATATAATTTGTACCGAATATATGTAAGGTGTCAATGAACAGTGACTTCTAATTTCTCCATCTATAAGACACAAGGTTCGAAATTTTCAAATTCTCAAGTTCCTTAATTTCTAAATTCCTATGTTTGAACTTGCTAGGCTTTCAAATTTTCATGTTCTTTATTACTCAAAATTTTTAATTTCTAAATTTGCAATTATCTTAATTTTCAGTGCCCTAAAATACCAAGTTTCTATATTTTTAGATACCTAAATTACCAATTTCTCAAATTCCCAAATATCCACATTTCTAAATTTCCAATTTCCCATATCTCGACATTCCCAAATTTCCCAATTCCTAAATTTCCCAATTCCCAAATTTCCCAATTCCTAAATTTCCTAATTCCCAAATTTCCCAATTCCTAAATTTCCCAATTCCCAAATTTCCCAATTCCTAAATTTCCCAATTCTCAAATTTTCCAATTCCCTAATTTCCCAATTCCTAAATTTCCAATTCCCAAATTTTCCATTTCCTAAATTTCCCAATTCCCAAATTTCCCAATTCTCAAATTTCCCAATTCTCAAATTTCCCAATTCCCAAATTTCCCAATTCCCAAATTTTCCAATTCCCAAGGTCCCAATTCCCAAATTTCCCAATTCCCAAATTTTCCAATTCCCAAGGTCCCAATTCCCAAATTTCCCAATTCCAAATTTCCCAATTCCCAAATTTCCCAATTCCAAATTTCCCAATTCCAAATTTCCCAGTTCCCAAATTTCTCAAATTCCCAAATTCTCAAACCTTCCAATTCCCAAGCTCTGAAATTTCTATCACTAAATACTACTATTAAATTTTTATTGTATCATTTTCCAAATGTCTATTCTTCCTCTTCATATTGCATTTTTAAAATAATATTATAAAAACCATTTAAATGAACTACATTTAAAATTAAATTGAAAGTAAAAAGCTTGCTATAAGTACTTCATAAACGTAACCCTTTTAATAAATATTCAATAATATACTATACTATACTGTACACAAGAACTAAATAAATACAAACAAATTTCTATAAACCTTAGATAAAGAATGATTTGACGTACCACAAATAAACTTCTGCATACTCAAGTTAAATATAAATTTTTAACTTTATTGATAATGTTAGTTTGTGTTACTCCATTAATAATGTTTCTAATTCTAATATTTAAGTAAATAATATATATTATTTAAATAAATATTACACATCTTTCGTTTAGTTTTCTCCATTTTTACTAAAATGAATATGTTATTAATAACAACATACATTGTTGTTCTTCTACTTTAAATGTAGAAACAACAAGTATATATATTGACGTGTTTATCAACTAGTGTGCAAGTTGTTGATTTATGTTGATATATCGTATCATTCTAAAATAATCAGTCATTTGTGAAAACAGTCACGTACTTGCCAAAGGAAATGGTTTGAAAGTACGCAATAAACGAAGTACCTGAATATGGATGAATTTAGACTTCCTTTCCGTACAACACCTTAATTGTTTGGAGTTTTAAAAATAGCATCGTTCTTCCGACCCCTAAGGACGTTTTTATTTATCTTTTTAATATGGTGTTTGCGCGTCATTCATCTTTTCTTGGATATCACCAATATTTTTTACAAAATTTTTTCGATTAATCAAATTTCTTTTGAAATTTTTACAAGAGTAAAATTTATAATACAATAATACATATGTTATATGGTATTAAGTAAATTTATTGGTATACATAGTCCGCCATTACAGTTCTTTACAAAATTTTACGTCCATCTTAAATTTCTAAACTTAATTTTTTGTGAACCTGAAACTAAGGAAATATTTTTGGATTTTTTAGGATGTTCAAAATATTCTTAAGTGAAATTTTGTTTAGGTTAAATTTTATTTCTGTTCAATTTTATTTAGGTTAAATTTTATTTTTGTTCAATTTTATTTAGGTTAAATTTTATTTTTGTTCAATTTTATTTAGGTTAAATTTAGGTTAAAGTTTACTTTTGTTCAATTTTATTTAGGTTAAATTTTATTTTTGTTAAATTTAGGTTAAATTTTATTCAAGTTTTACCTGCTCACTAATTTTAAAAAATAAGACTTAAAAGTAGCTAAATAAAAAATTTAGAAATGAAAGAATAATGAAATGCAACATTTTGTGTTACTTTATTATCACAAAATGGTTGTCACGTTTTATAGGATACGTTTTAATAGTTCTTTTATTCTACTATTTATTCCATAATTTCTGAGATTAGATTTTCTTTTCAAATTTATTTTCACAACCAGTGATCAGGTTATTCTGTTAGTCATTTACTCCATATTCTTATTAAAAATTGTATATTTCCGTATTTTAGAATCTAAAATAACATCCGAAATATTATATAATCTTTCGTACTTTAACATCTAAAATGCTCCATACCGTTGCAATCGAATTTAGAACCGGTGACTGGGGAGAGGTGTCGATTATTTTTGGAGTTATATAGCAGCCATTTCTATACTATCCATGCCTTATGTTTAGTTAGAATAGTTGAACTAGTACCAACCTAACCTACTTCGAATCCCTGCTTGTCTGGTAATAGACTCTATTATAAAATTATTCTTTTTAAATATTCAACTATTTTCTATTGTATTCCTGATGTATTATATTCAATAACTATTTATTATTTATGATTTAAAATTTTTTAATTTTTTAATTCCTGTTATGCTTCATTTTACATTTTTAAATCTTTGTTATGTGTAACTTTATATTTTTAAATTTTGAATTTTTGTTATGTGTAATTTTATGGTTTGAAATTTTTGTTATTTTTAATTTTATGGCTTGAAATTTTTCTTATTTTTAATTTAATATTTTGACATTTTTGTTATGCTTAATTTTATGTTTACGAATTTTGTACATGTTCAATTTTATGTTTTGAAGTTTTGAATTTCTGTTATGTGTAATTTTATGGTTTTAAATTTTTGTTATGTTTAATTTAATATTTTGAAATTTTTGTTATGCTTAATTTTATGTTTATGAATTTTGTACATGTTTAATTTTATGTTTTGAAGTTTTGAATTTTTGTTACGTGTAATTTTATGGTTTGAAATTTTTCTTATGTTTGATTTAATATTTTGCAATTTTTGTGATGTCTAATTTTATGTTTTTGAATTTTTTATATATGTAATTTTGTGTTTCGAAATTCTTCTTATGTACAATCTTATATCTTGACATTTTTGTTATGTTTAACTTTAGGTTGTTTATATTTTTCTTTATAATTACTCTCCTTGACAATTGAAGATATAAAAGAAAGTAAAACAGTTTGAAGATTCATATTCCTTGTTAGGAAATACATAAGAAATGTCTGTTACATATTGCAAATCCAGATGGCTATTGAACTGTATTCTTATCACTATGATATAACTATAATACAACAGCTTCAATTTCTACATTTCAAACATAAAGCAACATAAAATTCGCTTCTATTCTAATACAAATCATATGTCAACCTATTTTTTGTTCAAACGAAATTTCTTTTTAGAAAAATTATTTTATAATCACTTTTATTATATTGCAACACATTTTGTTTCTCAAATTAAACTACATATAGTAAATCATCTTCTATTAACACAATTTACTATAATTTTTCTATAATTTATAATGTACATAAATATCGGAGCAAAAGTTGTGAGTCATAAGAAAAGAATAATTGTAGAAAATCTCTTTTTAATAACCTCTTTAATAATTCCCCTTAATAACTCTTCAATAAATCTTGATCTCTTTTTAATAACGTCTTCGAAGTCTCTTTTTAATACACAAAAACGCAGAACTGATTAAAAGAAAATTAATGCATATATTCAGAACGAATGTGAAATTAATTCTAGCCATTGTTCATGAAATGTGAAACGTTAATTACATACGGTGCTTAATTGAAGTTCGGTTATTGAACTCCAGTAATTTGGTTCGAGAAATTCGCGTGTCCATTTGGAATATCAAATCATAAGGAGTCTCATTAATATGGGAAATATATTAATTTCCGTGACCAAAGTCGTTGTGGTAGAAGAGACATTAGTTATCTAGGGCTAACTAGAAACTGGGCTGATTATGAGAATCAATTCTCATAAATATACCTTGTAAATGGCACTTCATACAGAACGTTGTTACTAGAACGTTGTATGCACTAAGCAATAACCTTCAGATAAACATACATTTTTGGTGCTAATAGGTAATTGGCATTTTTGGTATTTTTGCTATTAGTAGGTTTAGTGTAATATTAATTTACAGATGATGAAATTCCTAAATTTCTATATTTTCAAATTTGTAAATGATCAAAATTTTTAAGTTAAATGTTCTTTAATTTATGAATCCTTAAATTTCTTAATTCTGAAATTTTTCAATTTTTACATTGTTCTTCCAAGTTCCAAAATTCCTAAATCTCTAAATTCTCAAATCCCAAGTTCTCAAATTCTCATGTTTCCGAATTCCTAAATTCCCAAATTCTCAAATCTTCAAATCCCTACATTCCCCAATCTCTACATTGCCAAACTCACAAATTTCCAAATTCCTACATTTCCCAAATCCTTCATTCACAAATTCTCAAATTTTCAAATCCTTAAGTTCCCAAATTCTTAAATCTTCAAATCCCTACATTCCCCAATTCTCACATTTTCCAATCCCTATATTGCCAAATTCTCAAATTTCCAAATTCCTACATTCGCAAATTCCCATCTGTCCCAATTCCTTCATTCATAAATTCTCAAATTTCCCAATTCCTACATTCCCCAATTCTCAAATTTTCAAATACCTATATTCCCCAATTCTCAAATTTCCCAATCCCCACATTCCCAAATTCTCAAATTTTCAAATCCCTATATTCCCCAATTCTCAAATTTTTAATTCCTATATTCCCAAATTTTCAAATTTGCCAACCTCCACATTTCCTAATTCTCATACTTCTCAATCCCTACATTCCCAAATTCTTAAATTTCCAAATGCCTAATTTTCTAACTCCCTAAATTCCAAAATCTCTAAATTTCCAAATTCTTAAATTCCCAAATTTGCAAATTTACAAATCTCTAAATTTACAAATTCCTAAATTTTCAAGTCCCTAAATTGTCAACTCCTAAATTGCCAAATCCCTAAATTCCCAAATTTCCAATCCCCATATCTCCAAATCCCCAAATCTCCATATTCCCAAATTCCTAAAACCCTAAATTTCACAAATCTCCAAATCTCCAAATCACCATACTCCCAAATTCCCAAATCTCCAATCCCCAAATCTCTAATTCCCAAATGACCAATCCCCAAATCTCCAAATCTCCATATTCCCAAATTCCTAAAACCCTAAATTTCACAAATCTCCAAATCTCCAAATCACCATACTCCCAAATTCCCAAATCTCCAATCCCCAAATCTCTAATTCCCAAATGACCAATCCCCAAATCTCCAAATCTCCACATTCCCAAATTCCCAAAACCCTAAATTTCACAAATTTCCAAATCCCCAAATCTCCATATTCCCAAATTCCCAAAACCCCAAATTTCATAAACCTCCAAATCCCTAAACCTCCACATCCCCAAATCCACAAAACCCAAAACTCCCCAAATTCCTACATTCCCAACTTCCCAAATCTTCCAAAAGCTAAATTTAAACAAATCACTAAATCTCTACATTACCACAACAAAAATAAATTTAATTAATAACAATTACAAACGAATAATACGTATGAATGCATAACATCACTCCCATTTTTTTTCCTAAAAGCAATACAGAGATACATATAGGCATAGAGATATAAACAGGGAAGGTATTCCCTGAGGTATAATAGAAACAGTCGTATATTCTCTTCTTTATATCCGCTTTTCTCACTGTTCCTAAGCCGCTTTCATTGGAAATCGATCATGCATTCGGCAGTGAGAAAATTTGCTTCAACAAAATATGTGTTGGTATCAAAGTGACAGTCTAAAATATTACAAACTTTGTTGGACACTTCTTGTTCAAGATTTGAAGAACTTTTTCATCGAAAGTGACGTATGGATTTGGGGAAGATGGAAAATTGATGAGAAACAAATAATGGTGGTCACTTGTGTAATAACTGTAACAAAGATTGATTTATGACATATATAATAGTTATTGCAAATTATCTTTTACTAGCTTCAACTATTAAACAATTGCTGTTAGTATTACTATTACTATTACTATTACTGTTACTATTACAATTATTATTACTACTACTGTTAGTATGACTGTTACTATTAGTGGTACTATTACTGGTACTGTTACTGGTACTATTACTATTACAATTACTATTACTATTACGAATACTGTTAGTATGACTGTTACTATTACTGTTACTATTACTGTTACTATTACTATTACTGTTACTGTTACTATTACTATTACTGTTACTGTTACTGTTACTGTTACTGTTACTGCTACTGTTACTGTTACTGTTACTGTTACTGTTACTGATACTGGTACTGTTACTATTACTGTTACTATTGCTGGTACTGTTACTATTACTGTTATTATTGCTGGTACTGTTACTATTACTATTATTGTTACTGTTACTGTTACTGTTACTGTTACTGTTACTGTTACTGTTACTGTTACTGTTACTATTACTGTTACTGTTACTGTTACTCATACTGGTACTGTTACTATTACTGTTACTATTACTGGTACTGTTACTATTACTATTACTATTACTATTACTGTTACTGTTACTGTTACTGTTACTGTTACTATGACTGTTACTATTACTATTACGAATACTGTTAGTATTACTGTTACTATTACTATTACTGTTACTATTACTATTACTGTTACTGTTACTGTTACTGTTACTGTTACTGTTACTGTTACTGTTACTGTTACTGTTACTGTTACTGTTACTGTTACTGTTACTGTTACTGTTACTGTTACTGTTACTGTTACTGTTACTGTTACTGTTACTGTTACTGTTACTGTTACTGTTACTATTACTGTTACTGTTACTGTTACTATTATTGTTACTATTATCATTACTACTTCTATTCATCTGCATAACTGAACAAAAACTTCGATATCCATTTTGTTTCGCAACAACTACAGTCTCCACCATTTTCCTTGAATCTTTCCGTCACTCCCATCCAACCTTGACGAAATTATCATTAATATCATATTTAATTTAATTACATTTTATACTCACTGAATGTAAAAATTATTCGACAACCTCAGTTAAAACTGCTGCTGAATTGTGTATAGTAGACTTTATATTTAAGTTCATCGAAAATATTTGTATATTCATATTTATTCTCAGCCCAAATGTAACCAGATTTTGAAATCTTGTGAAACCTATGAAATGTTGTGGAATATTGTTTATTAAAACGTGCGATAAATTTTTACAGCTAGAATATGGCGAAGATATGTGGGCTCAGGTTGTGGAAAAAGCTGAGTGTAAACATATCGTTTTCAATACACGGCAAATATATCCTGACGAGCTTATGACAAATTTAGCTGCTGCATTGGCGGCATTAAATGGCGAGTCCGTTGATGATGTGATGCAATTTTTTGGAAAATGTTTCGTCAGGTTCTTTAGTAACTTGGGGTAAGTTTTCTTTGATGTACAAACGCCTTTTAATTCTTAAAGTATTCGTTTCTATAGAAACATATATTCATTTCGATGAAAATGAGTGCTGGAAAGTAATTATCCAGTTAAATGATGAATAATTATGTCATGATTTCAGGAATTATTTTAATGACACATTAGTGCTGGTTTTTAGTGAAATTTTATGATTGTGCAGTTTACTTTTTGTTGAAAAAGATAAAGTTTTTGTTCTTGTAAAATATTTAATATGTAAATTATAATTTGTAGAGGAAGGGTGTTATAAAATTGTTAAATGTGTGTGTAAATTATTGTTTAATATTTTATATACAGAATGTTATTTTATATATAAGTTAATATTAAATATTTCACAAGTGCAAATTTTTTTAATATACAAATTATTATCAAATATAGTATACGTATAATTTAAAAAATTATATCATATGACAACGTATGAAATACGTATCATACAAGTACAAAATTATACCAAATAGTATAATTACATTATCTTACCTACTATAATAAATTTTACAAACTACCTAATTAATTGCAAGTGCAAATTCAAGAATATAAGAACGTGGACTTTCATAATAATTCATCTAGAATTTACAAAATCTATATTCAAAATAAACCTAAATTAATATTAAACAATAATGAAGATATTTACAACAGGTACGCTTCCATGATAAAAACAACAGGTCGTTATTTCTGCGACTTTTTGCAAAGTGTCGATAATATTCACATGCAGATGAGATTTACATACCCAAAAATGAAAAGTCCCTCTATGTACATTACGCATATCGACACAGAGGGTGTAGTGTTAGTGTATCGAAGTACTAGAAAAGGTTTCACACATTATCTTATGGGTAAGATGTTTTGTTAATAATTACAAACTTTTGAACACCATAAGAATATTGTTTTTTACAAACATTTTATTTTATTCGCTTTAACTATTGTTACTACTTCACGATTAATTCTATTGCGTTATTAAAATACACCATAACACGATTAACATTATTTTAATGAATTTTCTACAGAATATTATTTATAGTAGTAAGAACAATTCTTATGATAGTAACATTCTTATCAACATTTTCTGCAAAATAAATTTCATTACTGAATTTAAAAACCATTATTATACTGTTTTTATATTTTCTACAGGTCAACTATTCCAAATAGCAAAAGAACTATACGAAATCGATTTAGATATAAAAGTACTAGGCAGTTCAAATAATATCCCTGGATCCAGGAGCGTTATGGTTAAATTTAGAATTAACTTTGATAATGGCGAATATGTAAGTACATCGTTTTTGTCAATCAAATTCGTTGTGTTAATATTTACGTTTTTTTCACAAAATATATTATGATATTACTAATTATATATATATTCATTCGACATTCACTATAATTTCATTTTATCTAAACAATAAATAATCGTAATTTGAGTAAACAAAAATTGAATAGTATTAACCATCATGAAAATTTACACTGTAATATTAAAATTTGTTAAATACAAAATATTTTTAATTATATATTATAATATATATTTCATTCAACATTCACTATAATTTCATTTTATCTAAACAATAAATAATCGTAATTTGAGTAAACAAAAATTGAATAGTATTAACCATCATGAAAATTTACACTGTAATATTAAAATTTGTTAAATACAAAATATTTTTAATTATATATTATAATATATATTTCATTCAACATTCACTATAATTTCATTTTATCTAAAAAATAAATAATCGTAATTTGAGTAAACAAAAATTGAATAGTATTAACCATCATGAAAATTTACACTGTAATATTAAAATTTGTTAAATACAAAATATTTTTAATTATATATTATAATATATATTTCATTCAACATTCACTATAATTTCATTTTATCTAAACAATAAATAATCGTAATTTGAATAAACAAAAATTGAATAGTATTAATGTATAATTATTAAAATTTACATTACAATATTTGTTAGATCGCAAAGAACAACAGAATGAATACCCCTTTAAGTCGCGAATTACCACCAGTATCTTGTACATTTATTTTACGACTTTTCCCGTTCGGAGTTGTGATAAACAAAGACATGAGAATATTGGGAGCTGGTGATAAACTTCTACAAGCTTGGGGTGGCAGTTCACCTATTCGTAATAAACACATTACAGAAATATTTAAACTACGTAGGCCCAAAGGAATATCTTTTACTTGGGGAAATGTAAGAAGATATATTTATTGTTATTGTAATATATTATTTATTTATCAAAGAATGCATTCTTTTTACATTATCTTTGCATGTTTGTATTTTTTTCAAGAAAGGAGGTTACAGTTTCATAAATTTTAATGATTCACAGAAATATTTTTATCTTCTCAATTTTTTATTTTATTAACTTTAATAATAACTAACCTTCTCAATTATTGACTGTATTAATTTTTACATTATCTTTGCATGTTTGTATTTTTTTCAAGAAAGGAGGTTACAGTCTCATAAATTTTAATGATTCACAGAAATATTTTTATCTTCTCAATTTTTATTTTATTAACTTTAATAATAATTAACCTTCTCAATTATTGACTTTATTAATTTTAACTGACTTTATTAACTTAAATTATACACCCTATATAATTGAATTTGTTATAAATGAATATTGGTATTGTTTTAACACAATGCAAATTAATAATATTGTAAAATCATTTTTATTACTTAAATTATTATCCAAATAATGCATCACCGATTAATAAACATTGTGCAATAATTTATTAACAGATGATTGATATAATTTATGTAGCATAACAATTTTTAGTATTTAATTTGAAGAGTAAGTAGACAATACTGCTAGTAAAATAATGAAATGTATATGTACGCAGGTAATGTATTTACATTCAGTAATGTTTGAATTAGAACTGATAAGATTGAACGAAGATCTATCACAAAATTCAAACCTTACTGCAACTACAAGTTCTGGACTAAATAGACGAGGGAGCCAAGGAGTTAGGAGTATCTTGTTAAAAGGTCAAATGAGGTACATTGATGACATCAAGGCAATCATTTTCCTTTGTAGTCCCTTGTGAGTATGTCAACCTTATTGGGTGTAGGGCTGGATTAACTGTTAAGCAAAATTAGTATGTTCCTGCACCATCAAAGATAAAGAACTAATTAGAATAGTTTTTTATTACTGAATTTATCATGAATCAAATTTTACTGAGCTGCAAACTTAACATATTTCATAGTATCGAAGTTCCAAAATCCCAAAGTTCCACAGTCTCAAAATTCCAAAGTCTCAAAGTCTCAAAGTCTTAAAGTACAAAAATTACAACATCCTAAAATTGAACAATTTCAAAGTTTCAAAATCTTAAGCTTATGACATTCCAAATTCTCAAACTATCAAAATCGCAGTCCCAAAATTGTGACGTCCTAACTCGTCCAAGTCCCAAAATTCCAAGGCCCCAAATTATCGAAAGTCCCAAAATTCTCAGGTCCCAAAATTCTAAAGTCCCAAAATCCTAGACTCCCAAATTTTCAAAGTCCCAAAATTCTAAGGCCTCAAATTATTGAAAGTCCCAAAATTCTAAGGTCCCAAATTGCTAAAAATCACAAAATTCTAAAGTCCCAAATTGCTCAAAGTCCCAAAATTCTAAAGTCCCAAAATCCTAGACTCCCAAATTCTCAAAGTCCCAAAATTCTAAAGTCCCAAATAGCTCAAGGTCCCAAAATCCTAAACTCCCAAATTCTCAAAGTCCCAAAATTCTAAAGTCCCAAAATCCTAGACTCCCAAATTCTCAAAGTCCCAAATAGCTCAAGGTCCCAAAATCCTAAACTCCCAAATTGCTCAAAGTCCCAAAATTCTAAGGTCCCAAATTGCTCAAAGTCCCAAAATTCTACAGTCCCAAATTGCTCAAAGTCCTAAAATTCTAAGGTCTCAAATTGCTCAAAGTTACAAAATTCTAAGGCCCCAAATTACTCAAAGTCCCAAAATTCTAAGGCCCCGAATTATTGAAAGCCCCAAAATTCTAAGGTCTCAAGTTATTGAAAGTCCCAAAATTCTAAGGTCCCAAATTGCTCAAAATCACAAAATTCTAAAGTCCCAAATTGCTCAAAGTCCCAAAATTCTAAAGTCCCAAAATCCTAGACTCCCAAATTCTCAAAGTCTCAAAATTCTAAAGTCCCAAATAGCTCAAGGTCCCAAAATCCTAAACTCCCAAATTCTCAAAGTCCCAAAATTCTAAAGTCCCAAAATCCTAGACTCCCAAATTTTCAAAGTCCCAAAATTCTAAAGTCCCAAATTGCTCAAAGTCCCAAAATTCTAAGGTCCCAAATTGCTCAAAATCACAAAATTCTAAAGTCCCAAATTGCTCAAAGTCCCAAAATTCTAAAGTCCCAAAATCCTAGACTCCCAAATTCTCAAAGTCCCAAAATTCTAAAGTCCCAAATAGCTCAAGGTCCCAAAATCCTAAACTCCCAAATTCTCAAAGTCCCAAAATTCTAAAGTCCCAAAATCCTAGACTCCCAAATTCTCAAAGTCCCAAATAGCTCAAGGTCCCAAAATCCTAAACTCCCAAATTCTCAAAGTCCCAAAATTCTAAAGTCCCAAATAGCTCAAAGTCCCAAAATCCTAAACTCCCAAATTCTCAAAGTCCCAAAATCTCAAACCAATAAAATTCTCAAGTTCCAACCTTCTAAATCCCAAAATCCCAAAACCCCAAAGTCCCAAATTTCACAAATTGCCAAGTCCCAAAATTCCAAAAATCGTTCAACTCTCTTGGGCCCCCATACGCGTTAATCCGGCCCTGATTGCAACAACGAAGTATTCCAACTAACATAAACCGTTTGCACCAGAATTAACAGTTTAGACGAATTACTCAATATGGGCCTCTACCTGAACGATTTAAATCCGCACGGCTTGAGTCGAGAGTTAGTTCTTGCTGGATGGCAACATTGTGGAAGGTACAATATTATTTTTTAATTCCGGATAAGATGAACTATCACATCACCAAATCGCATTAAATCTTTCCTTACCAATGTGAACACCTTTGTTTGGACGTCAGATTGGAAATGATGTTCGAACGGGCAGAACAGAGATCAACTGAATTGGAACACAGCTATGCGCTTCTGGATCGATGGAAGAACAAAAGCGATGAACTCTTGTATTCTATGATACCTCAAACGGTTGCCGATAGATTGCGTGCTGGTGTTTGTCCTCTGAGCACGTGTGAGGTACATAATGACCCCTTAAAGCATTGTTACGGTGTCACGTACTGATGTCAACCCACGAGTTGGCGCGTGACCCAAAATAAAAGAAGCTTCACCGTGAACACTTCTGGTTACATTTTGGCAAATAATAATAATGACAATAGCAAATGCTGTATTCGAACTACCTCACACACTCTTGACACTGTCATTGTTTTTGTCCTAATTGTGTGACTGCTTGAGTCAATACTACCTAAAATTCTATCGCCGCGTGTGAGGCGTCCATTTTCTATCCTGACCAATTGGAGCTCTTCTAAACACGTCACGCGCCAACTCGTGGGTTGACATCGGTAGAAAATAAAAATTTAAACAAGTAAATTAGTAAAATGAATTTTTATCGACAAAAGAATAGGTATTTTAATAATCTTGTTTCTTTTTAGTCGTTTGAGTCCATAACAGTTCTGTTTTGTGAACTGTGCGATTTTGATTATTCAACAATTGAAGGTGCAATGGACATTGTTTCGTCAATGAACGCTGTTTTCTCCTGTTTCGATTCATTAATGGACGAATTCAATGTGTACAAGGTGAGTCCGTATAGAGATTTTATATTTTTGAAAATAGAAATATATTATTTTGTTATTTTTGTAATTTTCTGTAGGTGGAAACAGTTGGTCGAGTTTATATGGCTGCTAGCGGAGCACCTGACAGAACTGAACATCATGCACAGAATATTGCTGATTTTTCATTGCAGTTATTAAAACATGTTCGATCTCTTAAGATACCTTCTGGTCTTGATATTCAAATTCGTATAGGTAAGAATTATCTCCTGTTTAAATATCTGCTATTTGAGTGCATTTTTAAAGGAATTTGAAAATTTAGTATTTTAGAAATTTAGGGACTTGTAAATTAATAGTTTTGTGAAATTTGTAATTTTTGAAAATGTGTACGTTTGAAAATTCGGAAATTTGAGCTTTGGAGATTTGGAAATTGTAGAATTCGAGAAGTTCAAGATGTAAGAAGTTGGAAGTGAGAAAAATTGGGGATTTATGGGAATTTGGGGCAATGGGGAATGTGAATAATTAGAAATTTCAGAACTTGAAAATTTAGAAAATTTACGTATTTGACTTTAGAAGATTGAAAACTTGAACAACGAAAATTCATCTTCCTTTTCTTAGGAATTCATTCTGGACCAGCTGTAGCAGGTATTGTTGGCATTAAAGTACCTAGATACTGTTTCTTCGGCGATACTGTGAACACCGCTTCTAGGATGCAAACAACTAGTTCAGTAAGTTTATTTATTAAACATTTGACAAGACTTAATGATCTAAAGATCACATTTACACTTGTAACCTTCAATTCTAATTACACAAATATTCGTAACATTTGATTTGACAATTTAAATAAAATGTATTTATCTCATCTTTCACTAGAATCACATGACATAAGATGTCCTATCATTATAAATGTTTTAAGTAAATTATTCTGAAATTTTTCTTTCGTTCAATAAAATTTACTTATACTTTTTTATAATATAGCCGGGAAGAATAAACATTTCAGCAGACGCTAAAGCACTATTACCTGAAGATCGCTATCACGTTGAATCTCGTGGATTAATTTGGGTCAAGGTTTGTAGAATAAATCTAATGAAAATTGTAAGGACTCGTTTGGTTCATCTTCTACTTATTCTACACAGGGAAAAGGTAATATGGAAACGTATTGGTTGTCCGAGAAAGAAGAAACAAATAATAAATCAGTCGAAGAAGTTGTTCAACCTAAACGACTTCTAATCACCGATATTTAAAGGTCTAACTAAACCTTTGAATCTAGTAACTACTAGACATTTTACCAGACTCTGATAAAATGTCGGACCAAATGCAAATTGACTTTGGGGGCCTCGTGCGTCGAAATCGAGAAACTGCAGCGATTCATGTCTCTCTCGCGTTGCTGCGCAGAGGAGAGACAAGGACAGCAACAATTTCGCCGATCCAAGATTTCGACGCGAAGTAGCAATATTTTCTTACACTTTCTTTCGCAATATATGCTTCGTGCAATTGTGCGGGCCGATACAGAGCCCGATTTTGCCATTCGGCTCTTGAAACTCGATAAATATGAAAATATATTTTTATAACATTTCGAGTGGCAAAAACGGGCTCTGTATCGTCTGCGTAATTGCACGAAGATTTTGGAAAAGAAAGCACGAGAAAATATTGCTTCTTCGTTTGGAGATCTTATGTCAAAGAAATTGCTGTCTTTGTGTTTTATTGCAAGAAAGACGAGGATTGCTGAAGTTTCTCAGTTTTGCCGACAGATGTCCCTAATTCGGTGTACTAAAACTTCGTTTGAGCCGTGCAGGGGCCAAAGTGACCTTTTGATCTCTTCTGTTATTTTAGTGTCACAGTATTCAATTACAAATAGAACACAAAAGAAAGAAAATGAATAGCACTTTTGTCTCATGCTCTTTTACAGCTTTTAATAATCTTCATTTTGAATAATCTTCATTTCATAACATTAAAAAGGATTTCAAAGATCTCAGCGAATGGAAACTTTCCCTTTCTGTCGTTAACTAAATAATTCGTTATATTTAATTTTTATAAGTAGATTTTTTAACGAACAATCGAGTGTTAAATGTAGCACATTTTTCGTTGTATATATGTATTTCTTTAGTACTTGTACGAGATGAGAGTCAGTTACAGATTCTCCCCTCACAACTTGTAGATTATTTAAAGACTTGTACGTATTTATTGATTTTTAATTTTAAATGTCAAACATAGTCGACTGAAATAATTAGTTAATGTTTATTAGGTGGAAAATATGCGCTGTAGAAATAATTAAACTTCATCTTTCCAGTTGTAAACAACTATCTTATTTCTGTAATCTGTTATGAGTTATTTTAATACATTCTTGTTTCTCTTTGTATTTCGAATCATTTTATTAATTAAATGTCACTTCCTTGGTTAGTTTCTTTTTTAATTTTTGTAACACTTATTTTGTTGTTATTTTTTGTTATAAGTATGTGATATATACTTTCGTTAATAATTATATAATACGAATTTTCCTCATAATTTTGTTAATATATAAATTTTTATTTTGTTAATATGGCATATCTTTAATTGCAAATTAAATTTAAATTTGAAATTGCAAATATTCAGATATATTATTTCATTTCAAATATGCAGATATATTATTAATTTAATAACAAGATTATATTACTAACAAATACAATTACTCTAAAATAATAAATATCAAGCTCTTAGTTTTACTAATACGTGTTACAATAATTAGACGCATATAAAGTGTGTACCTGATTCTCTGAAATAAAAAAATAAAATTAAAGCCTTCTGCGAGTAATCCCATAGTTTATGGAGGTACGTGAGTTTTCACCCAAATTCCGTGTCGAAATAAACAGAGAAAGTTCGATGGCTTTCTTTTTTCATATGTTCAATGTTACAAGTCTCGTAAGATTCCGAGATACGTGCCTTAAATGTTAATAGTTTGTCATGTATATGTATACATAAGATTGGAAATCGTGAAATATATAAACAAGTCGCTTTTAATTCGATATAGTCATACATCTGGATACAATAAATAAATAAATATGTAACAAAATATAATTAAATTAAACTAAGTACGAATATCTTAAATAGATGTAATTTGCTAAATTGTGCATTTGTGATATTTTGCTCTAGTAGAATTGTTTAATGTTTTGAAAGAGGTATATTTAGGTGGAAGCGATGAAAGTTTCTTTCGGAGTAAAAGAGATGTAGGGGAAGTTATTTGCTTTCAATTTTGGAAAATTAAATTTAAAATCAAAAATATTTAGACTTCTAGATTTCGAAGTTTTGATGTTTTCAACGTTCTAAATTTCCAAATACCCCAATTTTCAGTTCCTGGAATTCCTCAAATTTCTAAATTCACAAATTCCCAAAGATCTAAATTTCACACGTTTCGAAATTTCAGTTTCAATTCCTATATTTTCAAATATCCAAGTGTTCCAAATCCCTACAAGTCCCAAACTTCTAAATTCCCAAATCCCTACAATTTCAAATTTCCAACAGTTCCAAATTTCTACATTTTCAAAGTTCTAAATATTTCAAACTTCTAAACTTCCAAAGTTCCTACTTCCCCGTTCTAAATTTCCAAACCCCCATATTCCCAAATTCTCAAATTTGCCAGGTTCATAAATTCAAAATTAGATTCGAAGACTTATAAAGTCTATAAATCTAACAAACGACTTGTGGAGCCATTTTCCCCTACAACGCCATCTTCTCCAAAGAAGCCATTCCCGCCATTTCAATTCTTATTGAAATCTGTAAAACTGAAAGTTCTTACAACTGAATAACTAGTTTAAAAATGTCAACTATGTATATACAAGTGTGATATGTTTGTCATTGAGTATTCTAATCCTCGAGAATCATCGTTCATTCTCAATTAAGTCTAATTAACAATAACACCCGCCTTCGGTGTTCTGTTCTATCCACGTCAAATAACGATTCACTCTGCTATAAACACCTGGATACCCAGGTTTCGCGCATCCCTCTCCCCAAGAAACGACTCCTAAAAATTAACCGATTATCTTGTTACAGTCAGTTACATCAATCAATAAATTGTTATTTATAATAAGTAGAGTAGGTGTAAATCTTACCAACTACGCTGTGTGAGTTGTTGGTGACAACATGTAGAGGACCACCGCTGTCTCCCTAAACAGACAAAAGTTAAAAATTTTATACTTGAACACCCAGTGACACTTATTCAAAACACTAGAAGTACCAAACTGTCAAGTGACAGCTTCACCAGTTCCTTATTATAAGTTACACAATTTTCCTTGAAACCTTTAATAACATATTAAAATTGTAACATATTAAACCCGTTCTGTATTTTCATTATCCATAAATAATTACAATCAAAATATACTGATGTCAACCCATGGGTTGGGTGAAGAGGCTGACGTGTTTGGAAGAGCTACTCCAATTGGTCAGAATAGAAAATGGACGCCTCACACGTATTTTCGGTGGCAGGTAATTGAGCGGTCGCACACCAATTATTATCCTTCTCAAGTTCTAACCTTCTAAAGTTTCAACCTTGCAAAATTATTAACTTCTAATGTTATAATCTTCCAAACTTTCGACCTTCCGAAAATTCAACCTTCTCAATTTTCACCCTTCTCAAGTTGCAAGCTACCAAAGGCTTAACCTTCCGAAGTTCTAACCTTCCAAAGTCCCAACCTTCCAAAGTTCTAACCTTCCAGAGTTCCAACCTTCCAAAGTTCCAACCTGCCAATGTTCCAACCTTCCAGAGTTCCAACCTTCTAAAGTTCCAAACTGCCAAAGTTCCAACCTTCCAAAATTCTATCATTCCAAAGTTCCAACCTTCCAAAGTTCTAACCTTCCAGAGTTCCAACCTTCCAAAGTTCCAACCTGCCAATGTTCCAACCTTCCAGAGTTCCAACCTTCTAAAGTTCCAAACTGCCAAAGTTCCAACCTTCCAAAATTCTATCATTCCAAAGTTCCAACTTTCCAAGGATTCAACCTTCCAAAGTTCAAATCTTTCAAAGTTCCAACCTGCCAATGTTCCAACCTTCCAGAGTTCCAACCTTCTAAAATTCCAAACTGCCAAAGTTCCAACCTTCGAAAATTCTATCATTCCAAAGTTCCAACTTTCCAAGGATTCAACCTTCCAAAGTTCAAATCTTTCAAAGTTCCAACCTGCCAATGTTCCAACCTTCCAGAGTTCCAACCTTCTAAAGTTCCAAACTGCCAAAGTTCCAACCTTCCAAAATTCTATCATTCCAAAGTTCCAACTTTCCAAGGATTCAACCTTCCAAAGTTCAAATCTTTCAAAGTTCCAACCTGCCAATGTTCCAACCTTCCAGAGTTCCAACCTTCTAAAATTCCAAACTGCCAAAGTTCCAACCTTCCAAAATTCTATCATTCCAAAGTTCCAACTTTCCAAGGATTCAACCTTCCAAAGTTCAAATCTTTCAAAGTTCCAACCTGCCAATGTTCCAACCTTCCAGAGTTCCAACCTTCTAAAGTTCCAAACTGCCAAAGTTCCAACCTTCCAAAATTCTATCATTCCAAAGTTCCAACTTTCCAAGGATTCAACCTTCCAAAGTTTTAACATTGCAAAATTCCAACTGTCCAAGCATTCAACCTTCCAAAGTTCTAACGTTCCAAAGTTCAAACTTTCCAAGGATTCAACCTTCCAACATTCTAACCTTCCAGAGTTCCAACCTTCCAAAGTTCCAACCTGCCAATGTTCCAACCTTCCAGAGTTCCAACCTTCTAAAGTTCCAAACTGCCAAAGTTCCAACCTTCCAAAGTTCTAACATTCCAAAGTTCCAACTTTCCAAGGATTCAACCTTCCAAAATTCTAACCTTCAAGAGTTCCAAACTTCCAAAGTTCCAATCTTCCAAAGTTCCAACCTGCCAATGTTCCAACCTTCCACTGTTCCAACTTTCCAAAGTCCCAACCTTCCCTATGTTCCAACCTTCAAAAGTCCCAACCTTGCAAAATCCTAACCTTCCAAAGTCCCCACTTTCCAAAGTTTGAATCACCCAAAGTTTCAACTTTCCAATGTCCCAACTGCATTCCAATTTTTGAAAGACCTTTGCACATTTCGATCATTCTAAATTCGATCAACCTTCTCAACTTTCAATCTTCCAAATTCCAAAGCTCTGAATATTCAAAATTTCTGTAACTAAAGCTCCAAATTTCAAAACGTACATCTTCTCAAAACTTCGAATCACCTTATTCCAAAGCTTTCAAACCTCCAAATGATAGTCGGCAAATGTCTCTCAAACGAGTGAGATAATGCGAATTCAGCATTTGTTATTGTCATTATTCTTATTTGCCGAAATGTAACTGGAAGTATTCACGTTGGGGAGCTTCTTTTACTTTGGGTCACGCGCCAACTCGTGGGTTGACCTCTGTACATATTGCCCTTCATTGATAACTTTAATAAAACTCTGTAATTGCGACTAGCTTAATTGGCACATCAGCGTTAGATTGGCAGCTATAATGTGGACATTGTTTCGCACGCCATCTCACACATAGTACTTTTACAAAATATGTATTGTTGTATATATAACACTTATGTTATGTTTAATAATAGAAAGAACAAACTATGTATTAATATTATTATTAGAATATTATAGTAGATCTAATCAATGTTAAATGAAGATGTTAATGTATTAATAATAGCTGCAATGTAATTGTGCGTTATTTACCTGACACGAATCCTTCATTCCGTCTTTGTAGCCGGCGCAAATCATGTTGTCTGTTATTTTCCGTGATGGATATTTTGTTTCACGACATTCAGCATTCGTGAGAATTGGAACTGTGACTTCTTGTAACGTTGTCGATATTGGACCTGCCTCTTCGAGTGCACCCCACCCGGTTACTATACCCTCCATACCACCAAACGTCTTTTCTGTAGAATTAATTTTTGTCAAATTAACGTTTGTCCCATTAACTGTCAAATTTTATTTTAATTTTAACGCATGGATTGTAAATTGATGTGTCACTTTTAATTCTAGCTACTAATTTAAAATTTAACTACTTGATTTTTAAATTTTAGTTTTATGGCGCTGAAGATTTGATAAGAACAAAAATATTACCTAAATAAATTTTCTGAAGATTGCTTCAGTAGCAATCAACGTGATAATATTTATTTGCCATTTTAAGAATTTTTAAATCATGCTGTGAATTTTACCTCGTTCTGGAAGACAAACAGGTCTCATTTTCCCTTCGAATCGAATCGAATCCTTCACTTTAACCAGCGCAATGTCATTATTGTAATTATACGTGGAATAGGCACTGTGTCTGATCACTTTTTCAACTTTGAATACTTGCGTTTCAGACTCCGTTGTGGAATTACGATCGTGCTCCAATATTCGAATGGACATCAAATTTGGATCGAATCTGTTTCGATTGTTTATAGAAATTTGTAGTGTAATAAATATATAGTTTGAATATAGTACTTGTGTATAAGTAGTGAATATAATTAGAAAATATTCAATGAATTTTCAAATTTATAGATTTATGGATTTCCCAATTCTAAAATCTCAAATTATTAAATTTTCGAAAATTTGTTGATTTAACAAGATTATTACCTGTCAACACAGTGAGCTGCAGTTAATACAAAGCGAGAATTTATAACTGATGCTCCACAATAGAAACGTCCTTTGAACATCATTAATGCCATCCAAGGATATTGATTTACCTGAGTTTCAACACCGCCTACTATTCGTCTTTGTGTATTTGTTATACCACATCCTGTTAAACGACACAATAATTCGTTTTACAAAATACTAATTCAGTATTTATTAATGTCATGCTTTAATTGTAACATTTTGTTTCATTGTTCCTCACATTCCTATTTTCTCTATTACTCAAAACCTCAAATCCCTAAATCCCTATATTGCCAAATTTCTTCGTTTTTTAATTCCCTTTCCCAATTCTCAAATTTTCAAATACTTACATTCCCAAATTCCCATATTTCCCAATTCCTTCATTCACAAATTCTTAAATTTTCTAATCCCCACGTTACCAAATTCTCAAATTTTCAAATCCTTCATTCCCAAATTCCCATATTTCCCAATTCCTTCATTCACAAATTCTCAAATTTCCTAATCCCCACGTTACCAAATTTTCAAATCCTACAATCCCAAATTCTCAAATTTGCCAACCTCCATGTTTCCAAATCCCTACATTTCCTAATTCTCATATTTCTCAATCCCTACATGACCAAATTCTCAAATTTCCCAATTCCTAAGTGTCCCAACTGCCAAGTGTCCCAGTTCTGAAGTTTCCTAATTCCCATACTTCCCAATTCTCAAATCTCCAAATCCCAAAATCCACAAAATCCCCAAATCTCTAAATCTTCAAATTTCTCAAACCCCTAAGTCCCCAAATCCCCAACCCCCCAACCCCCCAAATCCCCAAATCTCCAAATCTTCAAATTTCTCAAACCCCTAAATCCCCAAATCTCCAAAATCCCCAAATCCCCAAATCTCTAAATCTTCAAATTTCTCAAACCCCCAAATCCCCAAATTTTCAAATTTCTCAAACCCCTAAATCCCCAAATCTCCAAAATCCCCAAATCCCTAAATTCCCAAATGTCTAAATCTTCAAATTTCTCAAACCCTTAAATCCCCAAATCCTCATCCTCCCAAATCCCCAAATCCCCAAATCCCCAACCCCCAAAATCCCTAAATCCCCAAATTCCTTAATCACATAACCCCCAACTTTCCCCTTTCTTTCTAAATTAGCAAACTCCAAATTTCCAAATACTTAAATCCGCGAATCTCTCTGTAATATCGAAAATTAGGGTACACCGTAACTCACTGCAGGGTAGACATGATTCCGGTGCTTCTGCTATTGGAGGTGCACTTGTTGTAGGCCTCAAACCAGATAAAACACCGTTCAGCCATTCCCAAAAATTTTTATCGTCCGTGTCCGCCGTATTATTTTTTCCATCTTGTGTGCTTTTTTCTATATTACTCTCGGTATTATTCAAACTGACTCCTTTTTCTATACTTGGTTGCAACTGCAAGTATTCATTTATATTAAATCTTGAATACTATTACATCAACACATATGTATGTATTTTAATCAGTTTTTATAATAGCGAGGATATTTAGTTATAATACATGAATTTTGCAATTCTGACTGTAACAATTATTTAATGTACAAACGTGTTTATAAGTATTTTAGCAGGTCTAAAATAAAATTGTACATGTCTCTGAACACCTACTTGATCCCAAAAACATGGTACATTCATTTTAGGCCTTTTATCGCCGTTATATGTCCTCAATTCAAAATCTACTCAACAGAATCAGAAAGGTTCACTCTCAGCGAGTATCTGACAAAATTTAACTACGTACTTAAATTTAAATCTATATATAATTCAGTCTACTGAATATTTATGTATGATTCCATAAAACATTGTAAACAAATTCTTCTTTTAATAGAAAAGTATATAAATAATCAATAAGCCAGCAAAAAATATAACAAAATTGTACAATAATACGTTATATAACACATTACTGTATAATAAGTATAACAAAATAATATAACAAAACAGTACAATAAAACATTATAAAAAAAATACTAAGTAATTGCAAGTAAAGCAACAGCAGTAAACTATTAATAATTGCAATATAATGTCCAATATTGAAATATTTATTTATACCGTGTAACATAATTTATCAACGATTTTATGTGGAAATTATGGAAATATGCGAACGATCTCGCAGCGTTTACTTACCTCTTCGCAATTAATAAAACATGTCGTTGTAATTACAACAGCCACACAAATTACCGAACGAATACACATCATTACTGAACACTTTTCTTGTCGCACGCTAAAAGAATACTGTCTATCCGCATTGAATCAGTGAATAAAGGGAGCAGCGAATTCAGTTGAAGCCAATACACTTCCTACCAAGACGACGTACACTTTCACACAAGATCTCGATTCAACTCCTCATCTTTATGTATACCGAATAGTGGACAGGCGAGTAGCCGAAGTGAAAATTTAGGCTGACCGTGAATGTAAATTTACTGTACGGTCGTCGAACGCAAAATTTTGGGTATTTATCGTAACGGTTCGCTTGAAGGTCCGCCATCTTGCTTTGGATTGTTCCATATGCGTATGATATAATACGTTTACTGTTTCATGACTCGGTAATAATAAAATACTGAAGAACTGTTATGAAATTGTAATAAAAGATGCGAAATAGGTGTAATAATAAGTAGATATGGCAAGATAAATAATAAAATAAATATGTAATAAGTAGATAATGTACCAAACTTGATTATCAAAACTTACATATAATAAACATATGAAGTAGATATATAGTATATTAAGAATATATGAAGTATAATACTTGATGTATTAACTCGAGAATATATAAAGAGTAATGTTTATAGCTATTAATGTTATGCTATTACACAATGATTATCTGCCCCACATATCAGATCAGATGTGGATGAGAGAGATGTAGCAACATGGAAATTGTAAAAGTAAGCAAATATTTCACTAATATGTTTATACGCGACTTAATTACGGAATTTTATCAAATTTTCAGTTAAACTCGAGAGACACGTGATAAGGCGATGTAGGACAGGGGATTATATCTTACCTGTAACCAGTGACAGTGGGTCAAGGTATATGGGTCATAGCACCCTCATGCGGGTAGGACAATGTCTTTATTGTCTGCTAATATGACTAACATTATCAACAGCCTTGCCTTATTTAGACTTATCACCAGGGTCAGATTACCATGATTTCAGTCTTTTCACGGGCGAGTACCAAATTGACTTACGCTATCATGTGTACATATCATCTAGGGCATGTTTATTTCTGTTATAGTTACAATTAGCATTATCGTAACTTCATTTTTGGTAGTTGATCACTCATATAATTTTTTCATTTGGTATTACTGTTACAATTGGTCGTAATTAAATTTTTCGTGTATGAGAATTTTTGGTACAAGTAGTATTTTTTATATAACATATCAGTAGTACATTTTAATTTATAGCACTCATTGATAAAGTAATATTAATAATATTAATACCATATTAAATAAGTTTGTGAAGATATTTTACACTTAAACATTTGGTAATCATGTCGTTATAAAAATAATTATACAATTTGTGACGATTAATTTATATCTGATCACGTTATAATTTAAAACTGCACCGATCATCTGACCACGATACAATTTAAAATTTGACCAATCATCCGATGATGACATAATTTAAAATTTGACCGATCATCTGATCATGATATAAATTAAAACTGTGTCAATCAATTGATCCGAAAATAATATAATTTAAATCCGATCAATTGATCGCGTGATTATAACATAAAAGTGGACCAAATACGATCATTACATAATTCAAAGATAACCTGTTGATTATGATCCAATTAAGCGTAATATGCAGTTAGCTAACTGTTACGATCCTTATCATGTATTACCAAGTTATGAAACACTTCGAAGTGATTCAAACAGCATGTAAGAAGTACCTGTTACAGCCATTGTATCACTCTGTTTAATATCCATTAGATATTTGCTTTAGCCTGACGAATCTTAAAACAAGGGCAAGCAACCATTACATTGACCCAGTTTTAACCACAATAGTCACCCACGTAATATTGCCACGGTGTCAGGAACTTCTTGGAATCTTCTCTAATAAAACTTTTATTGCTTATACCTCGGACAAGATTGTTTCATTGTTTCAGAAGAATCTCCGCCATGATTTAGCCTCGAGCTCTCAGTTAACATCTTTCTGTTATATTACTTGCTCAGATGGGGGTGCAAGTGTTGTTTTTACGTCAGTTCAAGAACATCCTGTATTATCTTTAGGTTAAATGAAAAATGTCTTGTATCACTTTTAGCTTAAATGAAAAATTTCTTGTATCACTTTTAGCTTAAATGAAAAATTTCTTGTATCACTTTTAGCTTAAATGAAAAATTTCTTGTATCACTTTTAGCTTAAATGAAAAATTTCTTGTATCACTTTTAGGTTAGATGAAAAATTTCTTGTATCACTTTTAGGTTAGATGAAAAATTCCTGGTATCACTTTTAAGTTAAATGAAGAACTTCGGGTTAAATATTCTCTATTATTTTTAGGTTAAATGATAAATGTTCTTATTTTTACATAAATAAAAAATGTATGAACTTCAGATTCAGTAAAAAATGTCCTATATTATTTTCAGATCAAATAAAAAATGTTCTACATTACTGTTAGGTCAAAGAATGTTAAAGGAAGAACACTAAAGAATGAACTTTTAAACACATCATAAAGTGTATGTCCACATGAGTCTATTATTTTCAAATAACACAAAGTGTATACAGCCTCTGTTCATACAAATTTGAAGAGTAAGAACCTGAAATAGTAGACGTGTTACGAATGTGATTACCGCAGCCTATTCTAACACCTCTCAGCAAACATTTCATCATTGAAATATGAATAAGACAAGAGAGGCTGTAGGCAAGAAAAGCCCTCGTTGACGAAACTGACATTGATCTAGTCAGCTGGATCCCTGAAAGGAAAAACGAAGGACGCAAGAGTTTGGAGTCGAAAGGAGTAGGAGATAATTCGGGTTGACATTGGTCGTTGTTGGTGGTCGACGTACGATGGTGTGATGTTTAACCTCTCCCCTTGTACACACACGGACATCATCATTTCATAGCTGGTATCTGTACAGGTGAGACAATGATGCGTACACGAATATACTTTGGCTGATTTAAAGGCTGTCGCATGCAACATCTGCCAATGCAAACGTACCACTCAAGGCTAACGATCCCCACCGACTACGAACAGGGTTCTTCAATAGTTATAATTTACTATAAAACGGCAAAAGAGCCACGGTACCTTTAGGATTTTCACGCCCGACGTAGGCACGTGCACGAACTCGGTATCGTCAGCACGGGATCCTAAATTAATTTCTAATAATTGTATCGAAATTCAGCTGCACAATAATGCAACGCACACTGGTGTTCTTACTGTGGATAAGCTGTTTTACGTACGCGTTGCCGCGAGTGGTGAGTTATTGCTTATTTACACAATCATGTTGGAAACATTCGGGAAACAAACAAATGTTGGAAACATTTTAATAACGTGCTTTAATATTAGTGGTTCGTGATATGTACATTGTGAATATATAGAAATTGTGAATACGTGATTTTAGCAGATAGTTTCATTTTTTACTCGTATAATTAGTAGGTTTGTGCACATGATGCTTTTTAACCTATTTTGAGATTTTTTTTAAATTTTAAGTCAATTTTAAGTAAAGAATTAAGTGCAATTAAGTAATAATTGTATTGGACGAAATTTCTTATTAATGGCTGAAAAGTGCTCAGATCTTACAGAGGGTTGCGAGTTCAAATCTTGCTACAAAGCAATTTTTTTCAAATCGTTTTTGTGTACTTAGAAGTCAATTTAGTAAGTTTTTACTGCAATTTGAATTAATTACATTTTTGAAATATGACTGAGTTGGATAACTTCATAATTATAGTAAAACTTGTGTTAAAATTTATATTTAGTAGTTTTGTAATTTTATTGTAGATACAACAGATCGATAGAAGGAATATTACCGATGCAGAGCGTATTCTGAAATCAATCGATGAAGTATCGTATATTGATTTCAATTCACCACCCTCGTTTCCCTCGAAACGACCGAACGTCTGCGATGATTGTGGTAATTAAGAATATTGTACTTTTCACAATTTTTTCTATACCTCCCATAATTTAGAAGTTCAGATAATTTTAATTGTAGACTATACTTAGTATAAACTGTACTTCTTTTATTTTATTACAATATCCCTGCAATAAAATAAAGAATATATTCCATTTGAAACATCTAACAATAACTGAATATTTTTAAATAAAGATAATAATTCTGAAAATTCTGTTATAAAATTTGATAATAATTTTGACCATAACTCGCGTTATATGGACTGACGCGCACATTAAAGAAAACAGTGTACATATTTATAAATAATTAAATATTTATTGCAGTTTGTGGAGTGGGAAGAAAAACAAGAATTGTCGGTGGAAATGTAACAAGTATTTCTGAGTATCCGTGGATTGTTAGCTTCAGTAAACAAGGTACATTTTATTGTGCTGGGAGTCTAATAACTCGGAAGCATGTACTCACAGCAGCTCACTGTTTGGAGGGGTGAGTAGTAACGTAAAATGGACTCCTGTCGGACACAACGCGAATTCATTGCATTTCTCGTCGTGCAAAATGTTGAATTTTTAGTACACAATAGTTGTTTGTATACGAGACAAAACTCTTTGCTTGTTTTCGGTACAAATACGAAATACTTTATGCAATATATTTTGTTTTCGGTATAGAATATTTTATGCGATACTTTAATTTATTTTATATTTTGTTTGATTTTTTAAATTTTTTATTTTGTTTTCTATACGAAATATTTTAGACAGTATGTTTTGTGTTCGATACAAAGTATTTTATGCAATATATTCTTTTCAATACAAAATATTTTATGTAATATATTTTTTCCAATATAAAATATTTTATTCAATATATTTTGTTTCCAATACACACTATTTTATACAACATATTTTATTTTCAATATACAATATTTTTTGCAATATATTTCATTATCAATACAAAGCACTTTATACAATATATTTTGTGACCACTATCATGCAATATATTTTGAGTTCAATATAAATCATTTTTTGCAAGATATTTTATTTTCAATACAAGATTTCATATTTTCTTTTCGTTCTCAATTACACATTTCGAATGGAATTATAACTTATACAAAAAGATTTCGTTCTAAACATCAGACAAAATCATTTTCACATTTTTACAGGTTCGATACCAGAAGCATCAAGCTAATACTGGCTGACAGCGACCGTCCAAATATAAACAAAAATTCCATAGTTCGTCGTATTAAGTCAGTCGTTCTTCACGAAAATTTTCATCCGTATTCATACAACAATGACATTGCTATTGTTGAAATGGATCGATCAGTCGATTTGAGTGGTCTCGTTCGAACTGCATGCTTACCCGAAGACAGTAAGTACTTTTCAGTCACAAAAGGTGGAAGAATTTTAACATAAATGCAGGGGTAATTGCAAAGGAAATTATATAAGGTATTTGTGTTTAATATAAAAACTTTTGACAGGCATTCACGAGGTACAAATTTAAGGTACAATATTATAAATTACAAATTTTATAAATTTTGTTCAATACAAAAAGGTACAATTGTTATTTAATTCTTCATTTACTATGTATTATCACTTTAAACATCATAAAGCAAAATACAATGGAAATAAATAACTTTCTACTTTTCTAATTGCCTAATTCAAAATCTAATGCATAATCTTTATTTTGCAAAAAACAAGTTATTCTACTCCATTTCATTTGTATAATTTTCAATCATCAAAATGTGTTATTTATATAGACAAATTTTACAGATAAAATGTAATGACGTTATGTACATATAATTTTGTATAATACATTACGACCACATTATGTATCTCGTGACTACATAATGCTAGTTACAAACAAAAGGTGATGCAAATAGTGCAACAATGAATGGTACAACATGAAAGGAAAAACAATTCTAATTACAGTACTGACTTACGAGATGTAAAGTCACTTTTACGACGTATTGAAGTGAGCTATGTATTTTGCAGAAGCCATCGATTATACCGGTGCAACGGCCACAGTAATCGGTTGGGGACGAACCGGAGAAAATCAACCTGTAAGTGACGAACTTCGAAAGGTAAATCTACCAATTTTGTCGCAGGAAGAGTGTGATCAAGCGGGATACCAAAAACATCGTATCACGGAGAACATGTTCTGTGCTGGTTACCTAGAAGGGGAACGTGACGCTTGCTTTGTAAGTATTTCACTAAATTTTTACGTAATTATCTATAAAATACGTTCAATTGTTTCCAATTTTCGAACAAGTACTCGTTTTTACACTTATAAATATTTGTGTAAGTATAAGTAAATTTTTTTGGAAACGTATAGTAAGATGGATGTTCAGAAATAATTTTCTTAGAATATTCTTCATAAAGGAGAATTGATACAAAATGTTCTTAAAAATATTTATAATTATTTATAAATAATTTTTTTATAGGTACATCAATATTTACAACAAATGATACTGCTAAGTTTGTTACAAATATATAAATATTTATAATGGTTGATACCTTTGCTATTTTAAATACAAATTCATCATTTACCATAAACATGAATGAACATTTTTAATACCTATAAAATTCCACTTTAAATCAGTGTAAAATGTTCATTAAATTCGCAATTTCATGTATAATTATCTAACAATATAAATAATGATAAATTCGTCTAAAAATTGTCTCCCTGTAATTCAATTTTGCATAGTACATACATGCATTCATTTTTAATTTCAAATTGCATGAAAAGTTTTAAAATTCATATATAATATACACGATTAGACTAAACTAATATAAATGATGAATTTATAAGTTACAGCTCGAAAACTCAAACATTGTAACTCATGTTATTTCCTATACAAGAGTTATTCCAAAACAGACACAATGTTATTGTAACGAAATTAATGTTAACAATTATTATTTGAAGGGTGACAGTGGTGGTCCTCTTCACGTGAAGGGCACATACGGTCATCTGGAAGTAATAGGTAAATCCACTTACAATTTTATATTACAGTAATTAAAAAACTAAATCTAATAAACATAGATAATCATCACAAAATCTTATAGTTAATTTTAAATTAATTTTTGAATTGTAAATGTACACAGGTATCATTTCTTGGGGTCGTGGCTGTGCAAGGCCGAATTTCCCCGGAATATACACGAAATTGACCAATTATCTCGGATGGATGAAAGACCTCCTCGGAAAAGAATGCGTGTGTCCACCACCTCGTCGACAGTGAATTTTTATTCCACAGGAAGCAGTATAAACGTCGTAATAACTGGAATTCCCCACATAAGGAAATACCCACATATCAAGAATCATAAAATTCCCCAAAGAATTCACAGGATTTGTTTTTTTACTTGGGACTCATTTTTCTGAGCCCAAAAATCTCTCCACCTCTGAGAGATTATTATAAATCTCTATTAACTAGTATAATCAGTATTAAGAGTCCCTTATACGATCTCAAGAATTTGTATATTTATTTTACCATTCGATTGTTTGCAGTCTGTAAGTTGTATATAATGTACTTATGCAACGTGTGTCATCGAATTGTTGCAAATCGTTAATTTATTGTGAACGTTAAATCATTGCATACTGTTTAATCTAGTCCGATATAGATGTTCTTTATGTTGTCACATTTGAGTGTTTGAATAAAGAATGTATTTAAGTATGGCTCAATTTTGATTTCTTTATTTACCTTTTCTTCTTTCTGAATTGCACACATTACAAAATTATAGTTCATACACGAAAAATGTGGGTTTGAAAAAAAATACCCAAATCTCATCGAGTAATATTACTTTGTAATATTTACAAAACGTTCAAATATTTGACTATACTGAAAAAAACCTTAAATGAAAATCAAAGTTTAGAGTTTAGTTGTACTAAAATTTAATATTTAAACATCGTGTATCAAACTAATATTTGAAGTTTCAGTGGATGAGTGTATCAGTTGTCACAAAAGTGTTTTAAGACAGAAAATGATTGAAAATAAAAGGGAACGGTAAAAGATAACTGTTATTTGGGAAATGGTTGCAGGGAAAAGAGGGAAGAAATGAGCATGACGAAAAAGTGTTAGATAAACGTCAGTCCTCGATCAAGATGAGCGAGCAATAACGGAAACCAGGTCACCAGTCAGAAACGTTTTGCTTTCAACGGTGAATGTGGGTTAGTGAAACCTCCAGACCGTTACCAACGACTTCTGATTCTTCCCGAATTGAAACAGGAACAATTCTTGAGTAAAATTAACTTTACGAGCCTCGTAAAATACCGAGAGGTGCTTGTCATGATTATCCGAAAGTCAAACAGAGATGAAGAAGGCTACTTATAGGATCGATAACTGACAGGTATTTAATCGATATCTTAATAATTGGTATTACTTGGAAATTACTGGGTGAAATAGGTATTTTTTATATTTCTTTAGTAAACAAATTATGGGATGAAGTAAATTTATAATTTACTATAATTTACTATTATAATTTATATGTATACGTTTATGATATATGATTATGAGGTATAGTACATACTGAGTTAATTATTCATTAATATGTTATGTAATATCAAAAATGTTACATTACAAAATATCAAACTTAATAGTAATTAAATTCATTAATGAACTAAATTGTAATTTATATACAAAACATATTTATTATATGATTTATGTCAAGTCAAGTACACGATAACTGTTAATACGATTTACAGTAGTAAAGGGTAGAATTCGTTAACAATTTAACTGAAGTGAAATAAATAAAAATAAATAGAAATAAAAATGTTTAAAAATAAATCTCAATACGCAAACATTAATCTATAACAGAAAAAGCAATGAAAATATTAATAGTTATTTATGAACACTACCCCTCCTTTGTAAATTCACACATTCTACATATTATAAAAGTATACACATTTCTACACATTATAAAGAGATTATTCACCGTAACAAATGAATGTTTAAATATTCATGTAACTTAATTAGAGTCGTCTAATTATAGCTGAAGCATCAATTATATTTTAGATAATAGTTTCTCAACTGATTTATGAAAACAGAAAGAGCATGACGGAATGTAACAAACAACCGTGAAACAATTTGAAGTTGAACGACGAACCTTTTTAATAACTTCTCATCGCGAACAAGTTCATTTTTGCAATATCTGTCCTTGAAATATATTTAACATTGAAATATATTTAAGCATCGATCAAATCGAAAAAAGAAATTTTTGCAGACACTTTTTAATTTAATCCAAGAAATAGAGGTTCCAGAGGAGATGTAACTAGATCAGGAGATGGAACAGACATTTTTCTTGTAGAAAGCGTAGAGAAAAGTAGTAAATCAAGTTTTGTTTTCGATACATAAAAGAAACTGTTTAACAAATTTGCTACGCTCGGCGATCAAGGCGACATCTATAGTTAAAAACTGCTCCACGTGTTTTGTATCTTCTTTTAAAAACACTTATACACTTTCAGTTTTTTAAACAAGTTAACAAGTATCTGAAAAAATTAGCGTGTTTTGTTGAATATGTTCATAATATATTATTTTGTTCAGGACTTTATAGAATGCAGTGAAGTAACTATTTATACACAAAATATTTACAAAGTCAGAAACTGTTCAACATCAAATTTCTTCAGAACTGAAGGTGAGATTGGGAAATTCTCATATTCACGTTTAAAGTGAAAAGAAGCAAAATTAAATCCCAAAACTAAATAAACAATTTACTATCAAATTGAAAATGTTGAAGAAACAAATGCACAGTTTTTATACAAAATCTTTTTTTAAACTAAAAACTAATTTTTTATGCAAAATTACATCCTCATCCACCAATATTAGCCTTCATAACCAACATTTTCCAATATTCACACAAACTCTCTTCACAAAGAAACAGCAATTTTAAAATATAAAACAACGTCGTACCTGTAATTGTAAATTGTAAAAGTAATTGTAAAAGCCTTCTGTATTTGCACCGTTGCAAATTGTGAAAACAATAGTAAATTATTTGCAATTGTAAAAGCACCAACGACAGTGGTACTTGGTATGTCAGAAACAGATCGAAAGATCACTAATCACGGTAGCCGCGTGACATGAATCCACAACCTTGACCATCTCGCTAATTTCAAATCGAGAGGATCATGTGTGATCGGCGTCGCATATTGAATGGAAAGAGCGACAGGATAGTGAAAGAACTTTCTTCGTAAGCATTGAACATTTGCTGGGCCTGTTGGCCGGTCAGTCTGGCGTCTTCGTGGAGGTGAAAGCGTCTGGCGGATCACGTTGCTGATCTTCCGCGGCTTTTAGATGAAGTTTAAGGGCAAAAGGTGAAGGTAGTCGGAAAAATAGTGGAGGAACACGTGATAGAATGTGCGATTACGAAAAATTGTGTAGACGGGTCAAGTGTTTGGGTAGATTCGTCGAGAAGAAGAAATTTTATTTTAATTCTTCGCGTTAACTGTTGATCGGAAGATGAGGCCGCAAACCATATCTCGGAGAACATGGATCTGCGGTTTAATCTTGTTGCTTTTTACGGCTGCTGAGAGTTTCAATATCAGAATTCGGCGGGATAATTTTAATCTCACTGATTATGCTGTAAGTGATGTTTGTAGTGTACTATTTTAGCCTTGATAACTATTGTTTGAACATCATATATGCATTTGTGTATGTGACACATTATGTACGTTTGTGACATATGTATGACATGTGTATATGTGATACACGTATGTGACGGTACACACTGTGTGTATGTACGTACGTGTGTTTGATATATTTGGCACGTGTACATCTGTGTGACATATGTATGTTACACATGTGCATCTGTATGATATGTGTGATACGTGTGTATGACATATTCTTTGTGATATATGTGCATGTGTATAACGTATGCATGTGACATATGCATATGTGTATGGGACATGTGTATAACATATACATGTGACATATGCATATGTGTATGGGACATGTGTATAACATATACATGTAACATATGCATATGTGTATGGGACATGTGTACATGCGTATAATAAATGTCTGACATATGTACGTGTGTATGACATATGTATATGATATCTGTAGTGACATATATGAACATGTACATATGTGACATATACATATGACATATATCTATAACATTAATAATATATAATATATAACATTATGAAAGTTCTAATAGAGTTCTGATTGTAAATGAATATTTAATACATATATTTAATAAAGATTAATAAATAAATTAGAAATAATTAACGTACATGCCATTATATTAAATGATATACTACTGTAATATGTACTGGAATGGCAGCAATGAAATAAATTCTATATACATATGTAATAAATCAAGTTACGATATAGACGTTAATTCATCATTCGTATCATGATTGCTTTCATCGATTACCTTTCTCATTTGTAATAGAAAGTGAGCGTACTATCGAATGTGACTTTTTTCAGGCGACAAATTCGACGAGTAATCGAAGAGGCAAATTTCTGTTCGACGAATTATTTGGTCTCGATATAGATATAGGCACTGCAGATGACAATGAAGTATTGCGAAACTGTTCGTGCGGTAAGATTTAAATTAATTAAATTAAATTAAGTTATTAAATTAAATTACAATTAAATTGTAATATTAAATTTAATATTTTAATGTATGTTATCAAAACCTTGTTCTTTATTTCTCATTTCATTAAGAAAGTTATAAAATATAAAAAACATACTTATTTCAATATAAATAATGCATTAGGTTCGAGTAATTGAAGTTTTATTTATCTGTCGATGAAAAGATATAACAGAATTGTTCAAATTATAGTTGAATGTATAGTTAGTTAATATTTTAGTCGAACTTATATTTTATTCCAATATACCTTCTAAAATTAACTTTTAGTTTATGTCCATAGTACTTGTTTTGTAATAATGCTTAAGAGATTGATTGTTGAGTTTTTGTCCAAAATTATCTTTCAGAATGCGGAGTGTCTAATCAAGAACATCGAATCGTTGGTGGAAAACCAACATCCCCTAATAAGTATCCTTGGGTAGCACGATTGGTGTACGAGGGTCGTTTCCATTGCGGGGGTAGCCTTGTTAATAATGATTATGTTCTTACTGCTGCTCATTGTGTGCGTAGGTAAGTATTTACAACAATTTATCCAACCATCATTTTTTGTTTGAATTTTGTAATTGTTTTATTCATGCGTTATTTGTTACGAAGTGCAAAATATGTCCAAACTTTCAAATATTTCTGAATATTCAAATTCCAAAATATTTAGATTCCTAGGTGCCGAGATTTCCAAATCTTTAAAGTAACATTTCAAAATTTCAAAATTTTCAATTCCTGAAATTTTCAAATTTTTATATTTCGAAATTATGGAATTCTCAAGTGCCCTTATTCATAAAGTCTCATATTCCCAAGTTCCAATTTTCCCAAATTCCCATCTTCCCAAGTTCTCATATTTCCAAGTTCCCATATTCCCAAGTTCCAATCTTCACGAATCCCTAAATTCCCAAATTCCCATCTTCTCAATTTTCCACCTCCCCAAATTCCCATCTTCTCAATTTCCCACCTTCTCAAATTCCCATCTTCTCAATTTCCCATCTTCCCAAATCCCTAATTACTCAAATTCCCATCTTCCCTAATTTCCACCTTCCCAAGTTCCCATCTTCCTTACTTTCCATATTCCCAAGTTCTCATCTTCCCCAATTCCTAAATTTCCAAATTCCCACCTTCCCTAATTCCTACCTTGCCTAGTTCCCATTTTCCTTACTTTCCATATTCCCAAGTTCTTATCTTCCCGAATCCCTAAATTCCCAAATTCCCACCTTCCCTAATTCCCACCTTCCCAAGTTCCCAGCTTCCCAAATTCCCATCTTCCTTATTCTCACCTTTCCAAGTTCCCATCTTCCCAAATGCCATATTCCCAAGTTCCCATCTTTCTGAATCCCTAAATTCCCAAATTCCCATCTTCTCAATTTCCCATCTTCCCAAATCCCTAAATACCCAAATTCCCATCTTCCCTAATTCCCACCTTCCCAAGTTCTTATCTTCTTAAATTCTCATCTTCCCAAGTTCCCATCTTCCCAAATTCCTAAATTTCCCTAAGAATAAAAATATTTGCAACAAAATATATCACATACCTTTGCCAACTACCCACACTACGTCCACATAATACATTTATTCACCCAAAAATATATATTTTCAGATTAAAACGTTCTAAGATCCGCGTAGTACTTGGAGATTACGATCAATATATTACCTCCGATGGACGTGCTATAATGAGAGCAGTGAGCGCTGTAATTCGTCACAGAAATTTTGACATGAATTCGTACAATCACGATGTCGCACTATTGAAACTTCGGAAATCTGTGAAATTTTCCAAAACAATTAGGCCAGTGTGTTTACCACAATCAGGTATGATATTCAATATACACAAATGAATACCAGATGATCCACACAATTGTTCAGAAACTACAATCTTTTTTTGACTGTAATCCAAAAATGAATGATTAAAGAAATATTATATTAGTAAATTTTTAAATAGAAGATCTATTTGTTAAATTGCTACACAACATTGCTACATTTGCAGGTGCATTCTTTTTTTAAATGGGACTGCAAATATATTTTATTTATCTAAAATAATACTTTTTGTAATCACCTTAACGTATGTGTCAAGGTCACTGGTAACATGTCAAGGTCACCCTTCAAAGTGACAAAAGTATTTTGTTATTTATTGCACTATATAGTATTGTATCTATTTTTTAAGAAGTCACAAGAAGAAACTGTTTTGCAATAGTTATATTTCACCCTATATTAATGATATTAAACCATTTGTTCCCACGAACATTTTTTTTTAAAAAGGACCAGTGATGCTTGTACAAATATTTAATACAACTTTATTGAGCAAATAAAACCTTTTGTTATAATAAAAATAATAATACATCTCTTCATATTACGAACTTTAGTACTGTGCTCATATGAGTACACTGGGAACACATGTGTACATTACATGTTTTTTGAAAGTCAATGAATGAAACTTCAGCACTGTACTCATATGAGTACATTGAGAACACATGTGTATATTACATGATTTGTGAAAGTCAATGAATGAAACTTCAGCACTGTACTCATATGAGTACATTGAGAACACATGTGTACATTACATGTTTTGTGAAAGTCAATGAATGAAACTTTAGTATTGTGCTCATATGAGTACATTGAGAACACATGTGTACATTACATGTTTTATGAAAGTCAATGAATGAAACTTTAGTACTGTACTCATATGAGTACATTGAGAACACATGTGTACATTACATGTTTTGTGAAAGTCAATGAATGAAACTTCAGCACTGTACTCATATGAGTACATTGAGAACACATATGTACATTACATGATTTGTGAAAGTCAATGAATGAAACTTTAGTACTGTATTCATATGAGTACATTGAGAACACATGTGTACATTACATGATTTGTGAAAGTCAATGAATGAAACTTTAGTACTGTATTCATATGAGTACATTGAGAACACATGTGTACATTACATGTTTTGTGAAAGTCAATGAATATAGTGTACTCAAATGAGTACCCAGGAGCAAAATGGGTTAAAAACGCCGTACATTATTAAAAATGAAAAGTATACTTATGATAATAAGGCAAGATTCAATATGACATCTACAGGTAGTGACCCAGCCGGTAAAGAAGGAACCGTGGTTGGCTGGGGCCGGACATCGGAAGGAGGAATGCTTGCTGGACAAGTTCAAGAAGTACAAGTACCGATACTAAGTTTGACCCAGTGTCGAAAAATGAAGTATCGAGCCAATCGAATTACGGATAACATGGTTTGCGCTGGTCGAAATGCTCAAGATTCCTGTCAGGGTGACAGTGGAGGTCCTCTTCTTGTGCAGGAAGGCGATAGAATAGAAATTGTTGGTAAGAAATTATCTTTCATCAAATTTAACATTTTTCATTTTGGTCTTTATATTCAATTCATATATTCACTTATTTTTTATATAAAAAAAGAAACGAAGTTCGCAATAGCTGAAAGGTTAAAGTGTGGACTTTACTTAAAGTAATTACACCGATTTCAAAATGTTAAATACTCTTTAAATAATAATATTGTATTTTTATTTGTTTATGTAGGTATAGTCTCCTGGGGTGTTGGATGTGGAAGAGCTGGATATCCCGGAGTGTACACAAGAGTAACGAGATATTTGAAGTGGATCAATACAAACATGAAAGACAGATGTATATGCGGAAATTGACTGATATTTTAAATGCTTGTGTAAAATAAAGTTCTTACTAATTGATCAATTAGTACATTCTTGCAGATTATGCTGTACATCTGTTGACTTTGAAAATCATTAAGACACTTTTGTCGATGAATTGTGTAAATTAATTTTTTACCCCTTATTTTATTTTTAAACTAAAACTGCTCAATGTCCATATTCATAAAAATATGTAAACTCATAACAGTGTTAACTTTGTTCAAACAGTGTCACGTATAATTATTCAATTAAAGCGATTACAGAAAATGGCAGCCATTACCTAAGCAAAAGGTCTATTATAACACTGTTGCACATTCGCAAACGTAGTGTAAGTATACCTGCTCATTTTATAGTAATGTCGTGTTATTTAATCGTGATATCCAGTTCAGAGAACCCATCGGGGTACACCTTTACCGCTAGAGATGTACTGTACTGCTAATTGAAAGTTACAAGGCGTACTACCAATACAGTCCGCGACAAAAAGCATACCTTCACCCATTTCTCTATCCTTATACAGCTATACACCTTAATCGCAACAGAAATAATTTATCTGTTAATTTTATGACTTCAAACAGCTTCGTAATCTCATTTATGACGGAAAAGAAGTAAATAAAAAAAATAGGAAGTCAGAAATGTCTGTAAACTACGTCAGTATATGAATAATTATTTTCGTTCCAATATTTTGTAAATTTACTGTCTTAATTATTAATGAAAATCATAAATTTGTTATCTGAAATTTAAATTAAATTAAATTAGTCAATTTATCATCTCACTTATTAATGAATTCATATTAACATTTATTGTACCATTTTTATAAATAATCATATTTTATTAACATTTCAATTAGTCATGTTTTATTAACATTTGTGAGTTACAATTTTGTTTGTTAAGAATGCTTCATCGTTCATTTTGATATGGCAATATCAGCAGCATACCTTTCATAAAACTTGTTTACTTCATCATGGTTCAACCGGATGAAATTTTCTTCCCAGAAGATTTAGCATAAATAAAAAAAGAGTAAAGCTTGTTTCTGGCATTCGGAAATTCCAGCTAAATATGTCATCTTCTATTTAAAGTTAGAAACAAGATTTCCTCGATCGAAGCAAACGGTTTAAAATCCACCGTGACCCTGATGACGGTCAAGAGCAGTCACCTGTAATTCGACCCTGAACATGAACCTGAAGTGGTCAGATACTGTCCAGTCGCCAACCAGTCGGCTGTGCCCTCCTTCTCTTCTGGAATAATAATTACCTCTTCGACCTGAGTCGTTCTCAGTCGTCGTGGGACATTGGTGATAGTATCTTCTGACCAATAATATGTCCGTAACCCGTTCCTGACAGTGTCCGCGTGTTTCGGTATCTTCATGAATGTCCTATCTTCCAAATTTAACTTACAAAAATTCACACGAATAAAACGTGATACAATTTGATCGTAAAAGATGAAAGTCTCGTGGCGCTTTGGATTATTGGCTGTCCTATTTTTCACCACTGTGTCCTGTCAAGTAAGATTATTTCTGCAGATACTTAATCGTTAATTATCTAGGTATTTAATCGAATATTTTCTTCGAATTAACGGTAATTTTTGGTGTAACTTTTGCACTTGTAGTTCAATATATAGGGTGGGCCATGGAAAAATTACAAATGGTTTTTCTTGAAAATTTTCCTTGACGTGTAATAAATTAATTTAAGGTTGCTATTAAGGGGTCAATAAGGTCACTTTTTATTCTTTTATCCTTAGACTTTTTTATAGATTGCATAAAATATGAAGTAATGACTATTGCTATGAACTGAAGAAGATATAAAAATAAGGTCAAATACCACATCCTCGAATCCCTGAATTTCCAAATTTTCCTAGTTAAAAATTTCCAAATTCTCCAACCGCAAAATGTAGATATTAAACTTTCAAATTCCCAAATTTGCAAAACTCAAGATTTATAAAGTTCCAAATTCTTAAATTTCCAAAGTCCCACATCCCCAAATTACATTTCCGAATTCCTACATCCCCAAATTGACAAAGTTTCGAATTCTTAAATTCCTAAGTCCTCGAATTTATAAATGTTCAAACTTCCATATCTCCATACCAAATCTCTGAATTTATAAAATTTAAAATTCCAAAAATCTCACACCCCCAAATTTCCATCTCCCAAATCTCAAAACCAAATTTACAAATTTTCAAGTCCCCACATTTCCAAATCTTCACAACCCCGAACCACGTATACTTCACAAATATTTAATGTACATAAACTTAAAATGAATATCTATTTAAATCAGCATTAAAATAATATAACATTTCAACTTTCTTTCCAAACGTACACAATTGTATTATTTTCATGTTTTGTAGGCAAATACATTGGGTGAGAAGGTGAAAAACTTTTTCGGCATTTTCGGTAATAAACCACCATATTCCGTGGAGGCACCTGGACCATGTTATTGCAGTAAGTACATTTCAAATAACAATTTATTAATAACAGTAATAAATTACGTGTACTAATTAAATTTACTGTTAACAATATTTAATATTTTATTATAATTGTTACCATCTCACTGCAAATATTGTTCATAAAAAAGATTCGAATAAAGTAACCAATTGTTCAAATAATTAGACTGCGGATTGCGAAATGAAGAGAGTCGGATAGTCGGCGGTCAAACAACTCGCATGAACGAATTCCCATGGATGGCAAGGTTATCGTACTTGAATAAATTTTACTGCGGTGGAACTTTAATAAACGATCGCTATGTCCTCACTGCCGCCCATTGCGTTAAAGGGTAATTATGAATTAAATTAAATAAAGAACATTTTTATTCTGATTATATCGTTGCTATTTGCTAATAACAATACGTAGATCACTCGTCACATCACATTTACTCGTGCACTACAGTTATTTATAATTTAACCATCTATTTTTACATAGCACTGAGACCTTTCAACATTGGAAACAGTTAGGAACGTTTAAATTCAAATGGACGTACAGTCCTGATAAAAAGATATGTTCACTCGCTTCTTCTTTCGATAAAATAGTTAGATGACCCTAATAATCTTTCATATTGTTAAATGAAATATTGTTATGTCTTCATAGTTGCACAAATCTTTCTAAGAGAGGATTTGTCGGTATGTTATCGACATTTAATTGATATTTAATGATATGGGGATAATGTCGTTACGACATCATTGAGGTTAATTAATCTGACCGAGGTAGAATGTATAATATTTTACCAGTCAGTTATTTTTTTTATAGAATGACTCGAGCTATTAACTTCTGTTCACTGTTCTTCAAGATGAATACCTAACTTCGTCATACAAATCTACTTCTCTTTTTGAACTTCAAATCTAACTGATAATTTTATCATTCAAATTTTCTTTAGACTTAAGTTTAATCTAACATAATCTCATACTAACTTTATAATATTAATCGATGTTACACTTCAAACTTAACCTAACCCGACCTGACACTTAATTTGATTATTTTATTATACACATATGTGTGTATTTAGCATTGTTTATTTTATCGTCTTTATATTGTACTCTGATAAGTCGTCCTATTTCAAATATGTTACCTTAAATGTCTAATATAAACTGAAGTTTTAAATCAATTAATTTCACGTACTTTAAATTGCACAATACGTTTAAGATTATTACCATCATCACATTTATGTCTGTGTTTTAAAAAAAAGTATGATCAACTGGCCTAGTTCCATTTTCAGGTTCATGTGGTTCATGATCAAGGTCACATTCGGTGAACACGATAGGTGTATGGAGAAGGGAGCCGAAACTAGATACGTGGTCAGAGTACTCACAGGTGACTTCAGTTTCCTGAATTTTGACAACGATATCGCCCTACTGCGCTTAAACGAGAGGGTGCCTTTAAGTGACACCGTAAGACCCATATGTCTACCATCCGTAAGAGGTAAAATCATTCTTAAATATTAGTTAATACTTATTTATTACTATTACAAAATCTCATCACATAAGATTCAACAACCTAACCATAGAAGATATAATTTATTTATAAATTCTACGAGATTTCTAAATTTTATAAAATACAAGAAAATATGTTCATACATTGTACAGAGGAATTAGATCTGAAAATTGCAACCGAATGTTCTTTTATGACTATTAAATAATTATAACTTTTGCAAAAGTACTTCAAACATTGTTAAGAAACATCTTAGTGTATTAATATGATACATATATGTTGCAGATAACGAATACGTCGGAACAAAAGCAATCGCATCCGGCTGGGGCACCCTACACGAGGATGGAAAACCTTCTTGTCTTCTGCAGGAAGTAGAAGTACCAGTTATGAGCCTCCAAGACTGTCGTAACACCAGCTACAATCCTCGCATGATCTCCGACAACATGATCTGCGCTGGTTATGTTGATGGCAAGAAGGATTCCTGTCAAGTATGATTTTCAAACTATTTTCTAAGGATTTCAATTTTCGTCTGCATGAATTGCTTTATGCAATAAATATGTAATATAAAATTAGACTTGATTTATCTTGACACTGAGATGAATATCTCATGTTCACATATTTATTTTCAGGGAGACAGCGGAGGGCCACTCATAGCAGAACGTGAAGACAAAAAGTATGAACTGATAGGTATAGTATCTTGGGGCAATGGATGCGCCCGACAAGGATACCCTGGTGTTTATACGAGAGTCACACGATACATAGACTGGATCATTTACCATTCGCGAGACGGATGTTTCTGTGATCAAAACTAAACATGGTCTACAGCCCCATTATATCAAGGTCCCTTATCGAAAAACTCACAAGAATCGAAACACCCATATTCTACTTTCTAATGAATTCTTTTCATCTTCACCGAAGTTTCATGTCCTTTCCTTCAACTGTCATTTATTCGAATACTTCCGAAAAGAACCTTGTTATATCGCCCCAGGGATTATATATTTAAACACAATAAAGATTAAGTAGGAACAAGATACTCGAAGACCCAAATCAATAGTACTTAAATAAATTTAAGCAATACTCATTTTTTTTTATAACAAATCTATAAATTCTTTTAAATAAAGTCATGTAAATTATTGGTGCATTACAAACATTTCAATACCCATGTTTACAGTAATAGTGGAGAACATTCTGCAAATATTATTCTGTAAATATCATGTCATGATAACCACATATGACTTATTAAGTCATTTTTATCCATCATTCTACTTATTCGCATTTTTTATCCACCCTATATATGGCCGATGGACTTATAGCAGACTGAAGGTAGCCACGAATGAAATGTCATTTCTCGTTAAACGAAATATGAATATATTTCTATTTTATAAAGTTGGTTAGAAAGAATAAGATAATGTTATTACACGCTAACCTTCAGCAATTTTCTCGTCACAATCTAACGTAACGCTAATTGTAATCTTTCTGTATATTGGATAAATAAAAGTGTACTAGAACTTGGACAAATCTAGATTGAATTGTACATATTTATCCAGAAGGCGGCGCTGTCATCAAACTTTTTAACATGGTTAGTGGTGCGTCAAACAATTTTTACTCTGAAAAGTTAAGTTCAGTTAGATAGCAAAACTTAAAAAACGGTATAATACTATATATTGAGGAAAAAGTAGTCAGTTAGTCGGAAGTGATATACGACATTGGTTCAGTGAATGAAATAAAATATGGGAGACCGCACGGTTCGTTTACTCTGTAAGCTTAGTATTTTCAGCTTTTTCATTTTTTTTATAAAAATGTCAAGTTCAGCAAGTGTCCCAGTAACTAGAAATATTATTGACGTTATAAAAAATGACAAAAATTTGCAATGTAAATTACCAGAGTCTGTATATGATAGCAGTATTATAAAGGATTGTTATAGTTTAACATATCCTGAAAACACAACTAAAATTGAAGATCGAAATACTATTTTGTGCATAGCATTTCATGATATGTTATACAAAGTTTGCTCATCCAATATGACTTCTCAGATACCAAATGACAATGCTAAATTTAAAGCATACATTGAAAAATTCTACCCTGAGAATGATGAATCGCATAGGTCTAGGTTTTGTGAAAACATTAAAAGTGTTAAAGTTTCGTATAAACAATTGCTACCATTGTTATCTCCTATACATTTTAATGAAAGTACTATATGTTATACTATGTGCTTCAACATACAAGGAAATTTTAATCCAACTTGTGCAATATTAGCTTTGAGTAAAAAAATCGACGAAGATATGCAAGATATAAACAAATCTCATCAAACACAGTCTCAAACTTCAACAGTAACTAATGGAGTACAGCAATCTAAGAGTTTAAGCGAAAGTTTAAACCCGATACAAACATCATCTCATGCAAATGCAAATGATAATATTGCCGTGGAATCTCAGACAACTGATATTAAAACAGGTGTGATTTCTGAAAGTAAAACACCTCAGAAGGAGAATCCAGATCAAATAGTTGAGGGCTTAGATAAAACACCTGAGAATTCAAAAAAAATATCTAATAATCAAGCTACATCATCTAAAAATCAAGATAAGACAACAGAGAATCAAAGTAAAACGTTAGAAAAACAAGATAAGATATCTGAGGATTTAGATAAAGCTCCTGAGAATAAGGATAATGCACCTGAAAATGAAGATGTACCTGAGAATCAAGGTAATGCGCCTGAAAACGAAAGTAATATGCCTGAAAATGAAGGTAATGCAGGTGAGAATCTAGGTAATGTACCGGAGAATAATATAAATGATGAAGAAAAGAACAAGAAGGATGCTAACGATATTAAAACAAGCACAATATCAGAAAACACCCAGAATCAAGAGAACTCTGTTAATCAAGATGAATGGAATCGTCTGGTAGATGACAAATCTTCATATGGTATGTAATTTAAAAGTGTTTAACATTGTTTGTAACTTGTTTGTATTTAAATTGAATAATTTATTTCCAGATACAAATGACGTATCGGATCATGCTGTTGATACAGCAATCATGCCTGAACCTGAACAGAGGAATATCATATCTCGTTATCGCAATATAAGGTCAGGTGAAAGGTCCCATTTCTTCACCTACTTTACTGTGTTTTCCTTGATCTCCATAGCAGCATATGTAGGTTATCACAATAAACAAAAGGTACATTTTTGTTTTGTATACTCTCTTGTTTGTAATATTTGTGGTTTATGTATATTACTTTAATCTCATAATATTTTAGATACTGGCCATGGTACTGGAAGGACGAAGATCGCGAAGCAATCGTGGTAGACGACGACCAAGCACAGCTAATTACCGTAAGCTAGATTGTACGTTAGAAGAGGCAGTTACGTCACAGTGTAATGCAAATGTTACGCATGTTATATACTAATACATGTAATATATCGGATACTTTAATGCAAGTGCATAATAGCACCCGTGTAATATATTTTGTATTCAGGTATACTTTCATTATACAAATATCTTTTTAACAAATGAATGGTTTACTAGTATTCAATTGTTACTGCATTAAAATTTATCGTTATCTAGTATGAAATAGTGAAATATTTTGCACTGTTTGGATTGATATCTTGTAATAAAATTACAAGATTTATTATCATACGCGGGACAATTTTCCCGACGTTTGGACATCCGATGTTTTTGCTGTTTTCAAAAATACGTTAGACTTCTGAAGAACATCACCTTTATACTTTTTTACATAAAAGTTCGAACGACCTGTGTAAAAACAAGTATACAGTTATATCACTAAACTGTAAATGCAAATGCACTATTTGTTATATGCAACTTTAATAACTTGTACGTTATTCTAACATTATTATCCATACGAAATTAAAAATTGTAAAAAGTTTTATACATTTATAAAGTTATATCTTATTTTAAACTCAGTCATTACACTTATCATAACTTTCCACAGTAAAATGATATACAATTAATACAATGATTTTGATTTTGCTAGTTCATGCAATGTGTAAATGTTTGAAAAGATTTAGTTAACAAGCAAGCAATAACACAAACAATATATTATTACGTTCGTTATAGAGGTGTCATGTTCATACAGTACATTATTTAACTAAAATGAAAAAAATAAATGTGGATGATTTTCACTGTGACCGACTGTATCTATACATTTAAGCTTATGTTATTAACAGTTTTGTATTTTTAATTTCGATTCTATGAAATAAGTTCTGTATATGCTTTATGTTCTTGCTAAAACTTAGATTTTTGTTGCTAAAAATTACGATTAAAATGTAGGATAGATTTTATTTTTCAAGATTATGGAAGAAAGAGGTAGATGTAAATATAGCTTCATAAGATAGTAATTATTATTCAGGATATAGTGGAACAAAGTAGCGACTACGGTGCAGCTGGGAAGCTCTAAACAATTAGTGGAACTTGTTCTTTTTTTTTTTTAAAGAATACAGCTTCTACGTTTGTTCATGTATCGAGTTTCTCAGTTTCGCCGCATGGAGTCGCCACTCCGCTCTACTATAGTCATAAGATGATACTATTATTTTTGTAATATTTAGCTTTCGATACCGATTTTTATTTAAATCAAAATACATCCATGTCATATGATTTCCTTCGTTGTAATTTGTATAATCGTTAGGTGTACAAGAAGGGCAAGATATTTATTTATACCTTAATGTACGAGAAACTGTATCATTTCTGCAAAGTTCTGCAAACAGTTCCTTCAATACAGTATATATGTGTATTATGTATTAATATGTAGGAGCTATAATTATTATTTTTTCGATAATATATAATCAAATGTTACATCCTATGTAACCAATATTGTCTATTACCTCATTTAAATACATTAACTGTACTCTTTAACTCTTAAAGGTTATGTATCTATTATTGATAGATTGATACAAAAATAATTACAGCTGTTGTTATATGAGTTAAGTACTTATTATTGAATATACTTTTACTGAACTTATATGAATTAGCTAAACATTCTAAATTTTTTTGTACTTTCAGTATCAAAGCACTTGATTATTGTTCAACATAAATTTTGATAGTATTTGATTTTATTTATTGATCAAGTTTACTTGAAATAATTTATTTTTCTTTTATGCAGTCTTTTTAATGACCATGCAAATAATTTGTTTAATTCTTTATTATTATTATATTTGACCTAATAACATTCATTTTGAAAAACGTACTTATTTTTGCATCAACATGACAAATTTCAATAATTTTATTGCACAAAGATTGAATTTATGTATAATAGAGATAACTAATTATTAATTTCAAATGATTATTATACATTCAATTCAAATTGTAATGGATTTGTCGCATCAAATACTGTCCACATGTACGTCAACGTGATTATGTCATGAAAACATTGTATAAGTTCTAATGTCAAATAATAAATTTTGTATGAAAAATATATGTTTCTGTATACACCGTCCCTTTATACATCAATCTTACATTTAATATTAAAATATAATTGAAATACTGTAGTGATTTGATATATAAAATACAACTGTTTATTGTAAAGTAATTATTCTGTCATGAATTTGAAATTTATATTTACATGCGTTTTAGCGGCAGCATATGGGAACTAATGAAACTACAGTTCCAAATGTGTGTAGTTCGCCAGAGAGATGGCGCCACCTGTTCCATTTATGTAAAAATTAACTTTTTCTATTTAATAAACAATAATACTCTTTACATCGCATTGTTAAGTCGCCTAAAATCTTTTACGAGTGTTAACAAATTGAAAAAAAAGAATTAGCACAAAAATAATATTGAAGATTTAGTTTTATTAGTGCCCACCTCGTACCGCTAGATGACCATAGTGTTTCATAGTCCGTGAAATGTATCTTCTAAATTTTTAAATATAATTGGAGCTTATTGTAATTATTTCTCTAATTATATTTTACTGTTTTGTAAGAAAAAATATATGAATTGTATGTACTCCTTTCATACTAATCCTTAATAATAAAAATGCATTTATTATTTTTAATAAAATTAGTACTTTTCTTTTACAAAATGCTCAGTCATTTTTTTAGCTTACCAAGTAAAGAAGTTCTACCAGACGTGATAAACTTTTCCACAGATATTCAATAAAATGCGTAATAAATATATCATGTATAAAATTGCATACGAAAATGTGCAAGTCCCAAACATAATTGATCTCTTGACACAAATTGATTAAAATTTGACACAAATTGATCTGTTTTTTAGTCTTAAAATTTAAAGTTCTATACCTCTTTGAAAGTAAAAATTCAACATAAGAAATTTGGGCGTTAACATTGTATATAAGAAGAATTGTTATTGTAATAATTTTCTTTTATTGTTTGCATAAATATTTATTGCTTGTCTACAATAAATAGACAGAAGAAGGTGTAGTAAATATAGTAAAGTGAAAATTCAGATAAATCGTTTAAAAAGAGATACAAATGTCTCTTCGCCGACTGACGCGGCAAAAGTGAACCCCTGCAGCTTTCGAGCGGACTTTAAATGCGCCTGAGTATCCCCTCCACTTTATAATAATTAATGGTGGGGTTTGCTCACTATACTTGCTAATGGTACGTTATCACGTGGAAAGGGAACGAAACAAATGCTTTGTACTTTACTATTTGCTATTATCGTTGCATCTACACATATTGCATTATTAAATCATTTTTATTAAGAAACTGCAGTTATATTAATATATTAGAAATATACTCATTGTAGAAAGGTACAATGTTACTGCAAAAATTACCTCGTTAATTCTACAAGTATGAAATATTACACAATATTAAATATAAATATTCATGTATTTATTTCCACATTAAAATATTAATAACACTTCACTAATATTCAATTTACTAATACAAATATTTCATAGAATTGTTATTTTTTATTCACTTGTAGTAAAATTGATGTCACGTTTATTTTCTGTAAATATTTCTTACTACTTATTTTAGTGTATTAGAGAGTGTGTTATTTAGTGCATTAGTTCTGCACGTGAGAATTCGAATATTATGTTTAATTTCAATGCGATACTTTATTAGCATTTTTATTTATTGATCATCTACAGTTAGTTCATCAATTACATGATATTGTAACAATAGCTACAGGGTATTTTTAATTGCACACCTGTTCAACCATTAGGTACTCTCGGATAAGGAAACAGGTGAATTCTATACGCTTATCGTGTGCAGAACAAGAACTCCATTTTGCAGTATGATAATGTTTTAAACGGAAGGAAGTCGGAAAAAACGGATGTCATCTTCGCATTACATTGTTACTTCAGCTACAATTACAAGATCACAAAACATAAAGAATCCGTGTTTAAAAGATCAATCACAGAAAAATAATGAAATAGTCTACAGAAAGTCCACTGTAAAAGATAAAAAAATGACAAGCAAAAAAAATTCTTTCTTTCAAATTACATGAAAAATTCCACGTTACAGACAACAAATATTACAGAAAACTATTATAAAATCTAAAGAAAAATGACAAAATTCGTGAAAAGTCTTTCTATCACGGTTTCCCGAAAAGATCAACGATCGACTTCGGTTGCAGCGATCACGCTAAAAAAACAATTGAACCACAGTGGAGAGTATTGAATGCAAATGTTTCGAATAACGATTACAATTTTATTCAAATAACGATGTAGATAAAAATTCATCTGAATAACTCCCGTGGTGTGTTCGCGGCGGTTAGTATGGTGGGGATGATGTTAGGGAGATTGCTGCCCGTGGCCGATACCAGATTTCTGTTCGCGTTCAGTCGGTGCGTGCTAGCGGCTCCGTTCGGTCATTCATAGTATTCTGTTCTTGCTTCTCTTCACGGGCTGCCGCTTCGTCTTTAACGCGTGTTTCGTTGACAGTTTTCCGAAGAAAAATTCGATAAATTTCCCTGTGAAAGATTCACGGTGTCCGGTGGGACCGAAGCTGTGACTCTGCCAGATAACTTCACCATCGCGAAAAAAGGTAATTTATCCAGCGAACACGTGGACCACCATGTTTCGAATGACAGCAACGATTTTTACGCTCGATAGAAATGCAAATAAAAATTGTAGACTCATTGTTATAGCAATTTTTGCTCGAAACTGATGTTACATTTTACAAATACGATTGTAATAAAATTAACGAATAGTATTACTTTATTTATATATTTTTCTACGAAATCCATTCGCAATTTTTATTTGAAACAATTAAAAAATCCGCCAATAAAGACTCAGTTTAAATATTTATTAATAGTTTAATAATCTTTATTATTTATTTTACATTTGTCAGTTTCTGTCACATTTTACAAATGTAAAATATTTTACATTGATTAATTATTATAACACTTTCGATTAATTTCAAAATTTATCAAACAAATAAAATTGTTAATAATATAACATCACGATAATTATTTGCAATTATTCCTGAAATTTCTCAATGAACACAAAAATCTATTAGGGAATATTAATTGAATTTAAACGAAGTTCCCTTTGGCGCCATTTCAAAAATTCGCGCGGGAAATATTGCTGCCTGTGATTTGAATTTTTCGAAAATTTGTGAAAGTTGCGTTTGGAAATTGTGCTTGATAGAGTTCAATATTTTGAGCAAAGAAAGATAATGTATGTCGGAAAAGTTGAAGTCGACGAATTATTCGCTGTTTGTCTTCGAATATTTCGAGCGAGATTCGATTGGCGGCTTTTTTCGTGCGCATGTGCATAGTATTAGTTTAAGGGAGCCGTGGAAAGATGTCGGTAAACAGAAATACGAAAACAGTGTAGGAAGAAGGTACGCTTTTTATCGTGAATGATAATTGAGGCATTGTTTCTTATCTCAAATGGTTCGAGCAACGCGAATTATGTATGCAATCGTGTTAAGAACTGTGTTTAAAGAATACGCGCGAAAAAAAAGGAGGTTAGATCCGAGGCTTCATTATCGCGCCGTGACCTTATGCAATATTTATATTGTTTTTATTTTTAGTACGCGGCGCTAGCATCAGACGATCATAAATTTTGTTTGTATCATTGACATTTGATATTCGAATTTGGTTTACATGTGAAGGAATATTTAAGTACTTTGTGTATGAATAATTAGTATTTATGCTGTAATATTTTACTACCTGTGTTACTAGTTTTATGATAGTTTGGTGTTGAAAACTTGGTTCTTTTCTCTTTTTTTTTTGAGAAATTTTGATTACATTTAAAGTGTTTGGTAATGTATGGGATTTGAGGGCTAATAGTTTTATTAAATGGGATGAAGGTTTGTTATAGGTTTAAGGGACGCTGGGAAAATTGGGAAATTGGCGATTTTGAAATTTAGAAAGTTTAGGTGTTACGAAATTTCGAGTTTAGATAATTACAAATTGACAAATTTACAAATTTACAAATTTCAGAATTTGTGATTTGGAAATATCTGAATTGGGGGTTTAGAAATTTGGAAGTTTGGAAATTTGAAAAATTGGGATTTTAGGAATATTGAAATTTGGAAATTAAGGAATTGAGATGTGAAAATTTGGAAATATGAGAATTCAGGGTTTTGGAAATCTAGGGATTTTAGAATTTGGGGTTTTGGAAATCTAGGGATTTTAGAATTTGGATTTTGGAAATCTAGGGATTTTAGAATTTGGGGTTTTGGAAATCTAGGGATTTTACAATTTGGGGTCTTGGGAATCTAGGGATTTGAGAATTTGGGGTTTTGGAAATCTGGGGATTTGAGAATTTGGAGTTTTGGAAATCTGGGGATTTTAGAATTCGGGTTTTGAAAATTTGGAAATTTGAGAATTTGGGGTTTTGGAAATTTGGAAATTTGAGAATTCGGGGTTTTGGAAATCTGGGGATTTGAGAATTCGGGGTTTTGGAAATTTGGAAATTTGAGAATTTGGGGTTTTGGAAATCTGGGGATTTGAGAATTCGGGATTTTGGAAATCTGGGGATTTGAGAATTTGGGGTTTTGGAAATTTGGAAATTTGAGAATTTGGGGTTTTGGAAATCTGGGGATTTGAGAATTTGGGGTTTTAGAAACCTGGGGATTTGAGAATTCGGGATTTTGGAAATCTGGGGATTTTAGAATTTGGAGTTTTAGAAATTGAGAATTTGGGGTTTTGAAAATTTGAGAATTTGGGGTTTTGGAAATCTGAGGATTTAAGAATTCGGGGTCTTTGGAAATCTGGGGATTTGAGAATTTGGAGAATTGAAAATTTAGAAATTTGGATATAATGGAATTTCAAGAGTTGTAAATTAAAAAATTTTTCAACTTAGAAATTAGAAAATAGAGAAAATAGGGAAAATGTGATATTTTCAATTTTTCAAGCTTGAACTTTCCCAAAAAAGAACTAGGAACATCGTCAATAACAGCTGTATTTTAATATTAATTTTATTAATACATGACTGAAGATTTAAATCGCAAATTTGCCATGGGATTAGTTCGGAAGGTTGATAGATTCTCTAAAAAGAACGATGACTACGTCCTTGATCAATTTTGGATCAATGATGTCTTTCTACACGTGTTGCTTGGCATCGGGAAGCTATGTTGCAAAATTGTACAACTTGTTCGATTTATCTTACAAAATAAATGCTTGACAAATCAATAATCCCTAAAACCTTGAATATTTACAGTGATACTGTTCCAATTTTCATAGGCTGTAAATAGACACAGACAAATTATTTCTTCGATATTCAATAACAACATTTTATTTGAGTGAAATAAAAATTGCATCGGTGATTCATTGTATGAAAAGTGAAACAATTTTTAAATTTTAAATCTCATTCTTTTTTAATCGTGTCTTTTACGTATTTGTATGTTAATATTTTACTTAAACTTCTTTTAATATTCAAAATAAATAAAAAATAATACAAATTCGTTTTTTTATGAAGTAAAAGATAATATTATTCTTTAGTAATATCGATATTTGCTAATATATTTTATAAAATATATTATATATTATATTTATTATTTTATAAAATTGATATTTGCTATTGGTAATTTGTAAATAACAAAAGTAATTTCAAGTGTATGTTTAAGTATATTACATGACCTTTATTATAATAATTTATTCAATTTCTGAACTGAAGTTTTGAAGTAATATAACTTCTAATTCAGAAGTACGTCTGAATGTATGTCGTTTTAGAATTATTTGCAACAGTTACAAATTATTTGTAAAATAACAAGTAACAGATAAGATTACTCGAGAAATAATTCTTTTAACGACCCGTCATGTCGTTAAGTTTATTCAAATACTGATACTATTTAGAATACGAAGTTCTATTAAAATAATAACATAATTAATTTAAAATATATATATATTTAAATTATTACAAAATTTTATTGAAACATAATTAAAATTCAGTAATAAGATATTGGTAAAACATTGCACAAATACTAAAATCAAAATGAAATTTTAATAAAATAACAAGAAGAAGTCATAATTAATTTACAGTAATAAAATATCGGTAAAACATTGCACAAACACTAAAACCCAAAATGAAATTTTAATAAAATAACAATAAGTCATAATTAATTTACAGTAATAAAATATCGGTAAAACATTGCACACTTACTAAAATCCAAAATGAAATTTTAATAAAATAACAATGTGAAAGCTATAAATGTTAAAAAAGCAATGCAACTTTCTATGCAGTCGACCAAAGTATTTTACTATCACAGAAAAGTTAACAAATTACAAATGACATATAATTCAATTAATCGACTACAAATTAAAAATATTTCAATCGATCCGACAAAACGAAGCAAACGAGGTGAAACGAATTACAAGTCTCGCATAGCGCGGATTAAGGTGCAACCCGAGATTTGCAAAGTGAACAATTTTTTATATTCCGTTGGAAACGCAAAGAGTAAGAAGAAACTAGTCAACCGAGGGAATGATGGCCGGTTTCGATGTTCCTCGAACAGAGGCTTGTTTCGCAAAAATCGTATTCCCTTCCTCGTTGCGTCCCTCTCCTCAACTCTTTCTTTGTTCCTTTTTTTATTTTAGGCGACTCCGCCTGTAAATTATTCGTATTCTCATGCATTAACGCCGAAGGCCGTAAATAAAGGTTAAACGAGCTTTGCGGCTTTTTATAATCAGACTTTATTTCGGGCTGAACTTAATTAAAAGTCCATAATAACCGACCGGAAATTAGGTTGCTCCATTTTCAAATGGTATCGATTCTTTTCCTTTTTTAAATATATTTTTTACATTATTTTTTCATATTCACTTATTAATTGTTAGTATACATACATATTTAATACTTTTCATTTTGTTTATTGCACACTTTACATTTTAACTCTTTACTTATTAGTTAGGTTACTTTGTATTTTAATTTTTATTATTAAAAATAGAACTTACATGTTTAACTTAATATTTTCAATATATTATTCTTAAAATTAAATTATATTCTTACTGTTCTTAACATTTTTAATATGATATAATTTTCTTAATATTCTCAATTATACCGTTCTCTTAATATAATAATATAATATTCTTATAATTAAAACTATAATTCATATTCTTAATGTAACATTCTAATACAATATTCTTAATGTATATTCATATTTTTATATGTTCTAATATATCTATATTTTAAATTTAATTATTCTCTTCATAATTCTAATATATACTTATATACAATTTACATAAATGTATATATTTATATACAATATATTTCCCAATATTAATTACAAAATTTTATAATGTTTTTCCAGTTGTACTCTTAATAATCCATCATGTTATATATTAAATACATTTACCTACAAATTATCCTCAAAGGAAAAAGGTGCCACCCCCAAGCCCCCAGCGCGGGAAATAAACGGAACGCCCTTAAAATTTCTCTCAGATCATTGCAACTCTCGAACAATGAACTTCACCGAGCATCAATTCAAATTTACTTAGCTACAGCGACATTTTTATGGACTTCACGTTTAATCCAATGGCGAGGGCAACGCACGATAAGAAGATACGGTATCTATTCGAGAGTTTTATATGTAATAACGTTTTAGATCATTTTGGGGCCTTCCTCTCTTTTATCGAGAATATCTTTCGACACGATCGGTGCCATGTCATTATAATTATCGGACAGTGCTAAAAATATCGAGGATTAGTTTATATTTAAAGAAAAAATATTCGCGACTGAGATTTCACTCAAGTGGAGTTTTGGACTGTACAACCACTTTGCCTTGCAGATACTCGAGATTTCTTCTTTATTTATTCACATATTATTCGCGAAAATGTTGAACGATGCCAGGTCGCAGTTCCTTCAAGGACAAACCGTTGGGTGCTTCTTTCGGCTGAGAATGAACAGCCGCAATGTCCATGGAGATTTTCGTACTCCTTGCATTTTGATAAGCTCTGACCCGTTGTGTCAATTTTCGCGTCCTTTTGTGCGAATACTATTGCATTTTAATTGTTTGAACTTTCATTATTTTTTAACTTCTGTTCTTCTGTTGCATTCAATTTTGATGCAACCTATTTTCATGAGGTGAACTTGGAGGATTTTAATTGGAAATGCATATTGTCTCTAAATAAAATTGTGTAATAATATTTGGTAGTATAGTAAAATTATAATTTATTTTTAATATGCATGCAATGTTGCAATAATAAAAATTAGAATTTTATATCAGAAGTATAATCATCAAATGATAAATTGCAAGACATATAGGTATAATGATGAAGTGCAAAATAAATGATAAACAATAACGATAACCTGCAAAACATGTCACAAATATAATAACGATATGCAGAATAAATTATAAATAATAATTACAGAGTATAAAACATATTACAAGTATAATAATAAGGTGAAAAATATATTCTAAGTAATAGCAATACAAAACAATAAATATAGCAGTAAATTGTAATACATAGAAATATAATAACAAAAATTAGAAATTGCACATATTAGAAATGTACTAATAAACTTGGAAAAATATTAAAAATATTCAACAATAATAAATTGTCCCAATTATTAATTCAGTAATAAAGTATTTAATTTATTAACACTAAACCTACCGGTGTGCAGTGCACACTTACTCTGAAATTAAAACTGAAGTTGAAAAATAAATAAATGATAAAACATAAATTAATATACACATTAATTCTTTATCTTCATGAAGATTAGCAAAGGTTCTAAAGAAATTGTTTTAACAAATTTTGTAAGTGAAAATGTAAAAGGGTTATGTGACCTTTTTGGTAGTTTTAGTGTTAACTGCAGTCTTCGATTTTATAACTATAGTAACAAAATATCCCACTTAATTTCGACAAAACTTCGTAGAATGATGAGAATTGTAAGTTCACATGAAACGAAAGGATGCACAGAAAGATGCAGAAAGGAGTAGTTCAAAGAAAAAATGGCTGTCAAATGGCCGTCAAGATGAGACGTACCAAATGTTTCCCCGAATTTATCACTCGTTATATCTTTGTTTATGCCAGACGTTGGTTCGCAAAACGGTCGGGGCACGTTCGAATTTTATTCGATCCGTTGGATCGTGGCGCCGGAATGCGAATTGAAATTTAATGAACGCCTCTACTTTGAAGAGCGTTAAATAATACTTGAATGGAGCCTGTGGACCACGCCTGCAAATTAACGTCTTCTATGCTATTTTTAGCCGCGCCGTTTTGAGACCATTTAGCAAAACTTTAACCGCAAAATTCAACAAACTGTGTTCGAATATTTTGTTTATGGGTAAATTTCTCTGGTTTGTAAATATATTACGGTGAAATTGTAATTACTAGAATGTAGTAATTATTGTACATTGTACAGTTATGCAGTTGCATAATATACAGTTATAATTATTATGATACGATTATAATCTCTGTAGAGAAATTAAGGATGTAAAAATATAGGATCATGTGGATGTACAGATTCAGAGGTATAACTTATAGGAACTAGGGATAGAGGAAGGTGGAGACACAAGAATCTAGAGATATAGGAAGCAGATATAGAAATTTATAGGTCTAGGAATTTAAGACTCTAAGAATATAGAAACTAGGGATAGAGGAAGGTGGAGACATAAGAATCTAGAGATATAGTAGAAGATATAGATATATCTAGGAATTTAAGACTCTAAGATTGGAAACTAAGGAACTACGATAGAAAAGGAATATATAGAAATCTAGGAATATAACAGTTACAAAATTCAGGAATTTAGTAATTTAGAAATTTGGAAGAATGCATCTAGGGGTACATCTAGGAATTTAGTAATCTAGAAACCCTTTTCCCTCCAAACAATGTTGTATCGATTTTGCATTTGATAAACACTGATCGTTAACATGGAACGTTGAACACGACAAGATTTAACATGTGCACGTGTTTGCGGTTTTCAAGCATTTATGACCCTCACGTCTCGCAGAACTCGCGAATTTGCCTAAACGATTTCTTCATGGTCGATTTAGAACGAGCTCGAAACACCATCAGTTAAACTTGCAATATACACATTATACATTCAAGATCATTATACTGTACTATTTAACAAAACCTCAAAAAAGAAGAAATACATATGAACAATATTTTGAAGCAAACTTTAATAATTTTTATTTACCTTCAGATTAATATGCTTCATTTCATACAGCTTCAAACCCCATTTTTGCAAAGGCAAATCTCATTCAGAATCGCATCAGTTACCCCCATTTCACCTACAGTAGTTGTGAGACACCCTGTATTGTTTAATCTAAGTTGCAAATTTGTATTTTGTCAGTTATATTTGAATTATCAAATCCCGGTATTCTATTACTCTTCCTAATAACTCGAATATTTAAATTACAAGTCTGTGTTCATATATTCAAGTATTCGAATTATCCTAATTATACAAATCCTGTATTTCACTTGTAATCCTAGTTACCCAAATATTCAAATTCCAAATCCGAATTCTAGCAACAAACCTGAATTGCCAATCGAACTGGTAGAATCCAAATTCTACCAGTGTTCGAACGCTCCACTCGGCTAAATTTCGAGTCTAAACATTCGATAAGAAAATTTCAAGTGCAGATGCTAGCAGGAACATTCGCATTTCCATTACGGAGCAAGCATAAATCGCAGAAGATACCCGCGAACAGTATCGGTAAGCGAAATCAAAGAATCGAGACGGTAATAAAAGGAATGAAAGCACAGAGAGGCACAGTGGCGCGGTTTTACGTGCAACATAGTGGCTACTATTCTCCGTGGCGATATCACGAGAGCAATATAGCCGGTAATGAAAGCTAGAGGAGAAGCGTTATAGAGGCACAGTGTTTAAGAGTCTGCGGCCACGACACGACACGACGTTGCCGGGCGAAATATAAAAGCGGCGCGGCGCTCTACGTCGGCTGCTGACCTCGGAGTCACTTAAGGTCTGGGTCAAACTATTCTTGTCGCGTACCTTTCCTAGTCCGATCCATCGATCGATCAATCTTTGTCCGTGAATTTCTGTCTGCCGGTTCTAACGTGCTGACGCATAGTTTCGCGCGAGCCTCGCACGATCGACGTTTGCGAAATACCCCTTGCAAATTCTACACTTTTCATGTACGCTGCAATCCTCTCCCTTTCATGCCGATTCTGCTTTGCCGATTTTTCGCGTACCTTTTTCGGTCAATACACGATTATTATGAAGTTCAGGCTCTTTAGTAGGTTAGCTTTGCATCATTTTTTGTACAAAGTTAATTAATTTTACGTTATGTATTATTTTTATCAGACGTTGATTTTTTGGTTTATAGACCGCTTGGTTATTTTTAGATTATGAAGTAAACTAAATCTTTAGGTATTTTAGATTGTGAAGTATTTTTTATTATTGAGGCTCTTTGGTTTATGCTCTCGGTTCTTTTTAGGTTAGGTATAATTTTTTATACAAACTAAATCAATTTTACGTTGTGAAGTAACTTACAAAGTTATCTAAATCTTAAGTTATTTTAGATTATGAAGTATTTTTTATTATTGAGGCTCTTTGGTTTATGCTCTCGGTTCTTTTTAGGTTAGGTATAATTTTTTATATAAACTAAATTAATTTTAGGTTAGGTATTGTTTCTGTTTATTAGACGTTGATTTTGTGATTTATAGCCCTCTCAGTTATTTTTAGGTTATGAAGTAACTTATGAAGTTACCTAATTCTTAAGGTATTTTTGATTGTGAAGTATTTTTTATTATTGATTATGTATAATTTTCGTTTGTTAAAATTGTCATGAATGAAAATTTTAGAAACGACTTTTTTGAAGTTGATCCTTTCGATTCTTTTTAGTTCATCGTCCATATTTTGTATAATATTGTCCATTTTTTAGGGAAATGATTGAATGGAAGATAATACACTATGCATAAAAATAAACTAGCTTTAACGAATTTTGAATTTACTTAAATATATGTGTATATTTATGCTAATGTATTAAAGCAGTTATGTACTAACATAATAATTTAGCACAACAGTACAATTTGAATTCGAATTTACCTTGAAACAAGTGCAAATTTAAAAACCGCCATGATGCGTGATTTATCTTTTTATATCACAGTATCATTCAAGAGTTCTGTGACCACTTACCTTTATGGATCCATAAATCACTCATAGATCCTCTAACAGCCCATCGTACACTGATCAGTGATAAAAAGATTGAATCGAACGATCGAGAAGACACAAGTTCGAAAGATCGTTCGATAATGTACATGAATGAAATCATTCAATGCTATTTATATACAGGCTGCTTCCAATTCGGCGATACGATCGATAATTGCGTAGATCTGCGTGCAAAAATAAACCGGAAATTTTAAATAAAATTTTGTTCGCCTACCACTTCGGGGAGATTTTTACAAATTTTTCTAATAGTAAAAGAGTAGATGAAAAATGTAAGAATGTTTTCTATTAATATTATAGTTAATGAATGTTGTAAATAAATGCACACATTAACCCACATTCGTTAAATTTAGCGATCGTCATGAAATTATTGGTTAATATATCAGGTTTCACATTTTATATAACAAAATCTTTTGCTGTTCTTTTGTAAAAATATTTATACTTTATTGAGATAAATTGCATATGTATGTTTCAGAATTCACTTATTTATTTCTCCATTTTATTTTCAATTTAAAAGTAAGTGTTTAACGTAGTTCCAGCGTTAAAATAAGAAATATAAGATGCGCGATTTCGACGTGTTCCGTAAACCTAGCGTTAATTACCGATTCGGTTGTCGAAGATTAATTAAATCGCGTCATAGCTTCCGAAGCAACACCAAAACTCGAGCAGGCTAATTCGTGCCGGCTCGATGTAATGCCTACGCGATTTATGAACAACCAGCACACACGCTGTGATTTCGTTTTATTTTTCTGCCTCGCCTTTGCGATCCTCCTCGATGGCTGTCGTAAATTAGAGCTCAAGGGCTCCGCGCCGCAAATCGCGGTTCAACGAAAAGCGCTTCGTTTTCTTGCTGCAAACGCGGAACGATATTTTAACGTTATTTTTATCTGAAATCCTGTTTTCGCGGTTTTTAAAACTACCGCGCTCTGAATCAGAGGCTTTAGTAGTTCAATAATTATCAGTTATTTCATTGAAATTCCATTATACAAATAATTTCATTTAATTTAACTGTGTACGATAATTTTAAATAGTATAAAATACTTTAATCCGATTCAATTATATGAAACTGTTTAATTTTATTCAATTGCATACAATGATGTATTTCGATTCGACTATATAAAGCAATTTAATTTGATTCAACTGTATGAAACTGTTTAATTACATGCAATTGTACGAAATAATTTAAAGTAATTCAATATTATAAAATAATTTAATTTAAATCACTTGCAAAAAATAATTTAACTTAATAAAATAATTTAATTTAATTCACTTATAGAAAATAATTTAATTCGATTCAGCTGTACGAAATAATTCAATTTAATTGAATTATGCAAAAGTATTTAATTTGATTGAGTTGTGCGAAATAGTTTAATTTAATTGAATTATGCAAAAGAATTTAATTTGAGTTGCACGAAATAATTTAATTTAATTCATGTATGCAAATTAATTCAACTAAATTCATTTATGTACAATAATTTAGTCGAACTCAATTATATAAAATAATTTAGTATCTGTCTATTATATAAAATAATTTAATTCAATTATGTAAAATAATTTAATTTAATTTACAAGTATTGCAATTTGTAGATGTTCAAATTCAGAATTGCTAGAATTTAGATATTTCCAAATTCTGAAGATCATGTGTGTTTGAAAATTTAATAATTGAATAATATATATTTTTGCGAATTTGGAATTCTGTAACTGTTAATTATATTTAACTGAATCTATAGTATGTATAGTTGCACATATGGTGTATAAGCATAGTTCAACAATAGTGGAAATTAATAATAGCAAAATAGTATTCTTAAAAAAGCAAACTTAACTAAAAAGTTATATGTGATAACTGCAAAAGTACCTTCGAGTGCACAGAGTTAATAATTGTATTTCTTCTAAAAGAAAATGAGAATCAGAAAGGTCATTGTTTAAATGGAAAATGCTTACCGTGATGAGGCCATCGAGCAAAGATGATTTCTCCGTGTCGAGCAATTTAGCCGTGCGGATCGCCGTGAAACCGATTCGTGCCGCGTTAAACATTTACGACGCCGTGCGTCGTTTTCTTATCGCGCGACACGGAGACCACCGCGTGAATAAATTTCCGATCGTATCTTCGAGACGAGGTTCGCGATTAATCGACGCGTCGCTGATTGGATCGAGCAGGTTCACGTTAATTCGGAAATAATTGACTCGATCTACGCTTAATTCCATTGAAAATCACCTAAACCATTCATTGCTGTGTAATGATAAGACCAACACAAATATTCTTCTCTTTATACTTACCTGTCATTAATATTCTCTCAACGCGAAATTATAGAGATTGATGGACAGAATGGGGGGATTAAATTATGTGCGATCATCATTGTTTTTATACTTGTTAAAGTGCGTCAATGTTAATTTAGTTGGAGGAGTGGAAATATGAATTTATTTGAAGGGATGATAATATGAATTTATTTAAAGAAGTAGAAATGTATTTTTATTTGAAGGAATGATAATATGAATTTATTTGAAGGAGTCGAAATATATTTTTATTTGAAGAAGTGGTGATATAAATTTATGTGAAGGAGTTGAAATATAAATTTATTTGAAGGGTTGGTAATATAAATTTATTTGATGGGTTGGTAATATGAATTTATTTAAAGAAGCGGTAATACAAATTATTTGAAGAAGTGGTAATATGAATTTATTTGAAGGGTTGGTAATATAAATTTATTTGAAGAGTTGGTAATAGAAGTTTATTTAAAGGGTTGGTAATATGAATTTATTTAAAGAAGTGGAAATATAAATTTATTTGAAGCAGTGGTAATATGAATTTATTTGAAGGGTTGGTAATATGAATTTATTCACAGAAATGGAAATATAAATTTATTTTAAGGCGTGCTAATATAGATTTATTTGAAGGAGTAGAAATATGAATTTATTTGAAGGGTTGGTAATAAAAATTAATTTGGAGGGTTGGTAATATAAATTGATTTGAAGGGTAGGTAAAAATCAAACGACCGAAATCCTTAACTTCCAAATTGCTAAATTTCAAAATTTCCACATCTCCATATTTCTATATTTCTAAACTACCATATCCTCAAATACTCCCAAATCTCCCTATCTTCATATCTACACATCCCAAAATCGCTGTACCTCTATATCTCCAAATTCCAGTACCATAAAATCCCCAAATGCCTAAGTTATCAACTTCTTAAATTTCCAAATGTGTAATTCATCAAATGCCTAAATCTCCAAATATCTGAATCTCTAAATTCGTAAACTTCCAAGTGTATAGGTTCCTAAATCCCCTAATCGTTACATCCTCAAGTCATCAAGTTCCCAAATCGTCAAATCTACAATTTGTCAAATCTCCAAATCGTCAAATCCCCGAATCGTCACAAATCCTCAAATAATCAAATCCTTAAATCGCCAAACCCACAAACCTCCAAATTCCCAAATCCATAAATCACCAAATGTCTAATTCTCCAAATCCCAAATTCATAAATCACCAACTGTCTAATTCCCCAAATTCGTAAAGTTGTATTTGAAGGATTTGAAATCGTCAAATCCTCAAATCCACAAATCTCCAAATCATTAAATCCCAAAATCCATAAATCTCTAAGTCATCAAATTCCTAAATCGCCAAACCCAAAAATCTCCAAATTCCCAACTCCCCAAATCCCCAATCTACACAACCCAAATCCCAAACTTCAGATCCCCAAATCATCCCAAATTCACCCAAAACGCATCTAATAAAAAACATCTCCCCCTCGTTCCAGGCCATCCCTGAATCATCTCCGCGACGATCAACCACCGAATGCCAGACGAAGGCGTGAAGCACCGCCATCAACTCCAGCCTATCTCCGTGGACGTTACCTCCCTGCAGTCTGTCCAGCGTCGAAAATGAGTGTTTCCTAAGGAAAAAATCGCCGGCAATCAGATGTTGAGCACGGTAACGGTGTAACAACACGGTCGAACGTATCGGCGTCACGAGATAACGACATCTCGAGGCAGATAGCTCGCGGTGCAAGGCGAATCGAAGATCGGACGAGCCTCTTAATGGGCATTCCGCGGATCCTGGTTGGATTTAGCCGGCTGGTTCTCCACGAGGGAAACAGGATTCGAGAGGAGCCTTGAGATCCCAGCCCGAGAGGACTCTATGGGAGCTCGAGGGTGGCGTACATCGGCGAATGACCTGCTGCTAAGCGATAATCCTCGTCTCCGCGTCTGTCTGCTAGCTCCGACGGACGAAAATGATCGACTGACTGCTCCCGGGGATATGTAACTTGATCTGCAGTCATCTCGAACGGGATCAGCCTTAACTACCCGTGGATATTGAATAATAAATGTGCGCAACAGGCAGGGGAGACATGTCGCGGATATCGAATCGCGTGTCCACTATTGCTGCCATACTCAGCATATTGCTGCTGGTTGTGTTTCTTGTGGTTCTGTGGACTAGTATATGCAGCGGCATCAGCAGAGCTTCCGGTATCGACGGTCTCCAGGGATTCTGGGAGGTGCACAATCAGAGTGCCGGGTATGATGCATTCGAGGACAGCTTCGACAATGAAGGTAGGATTCTTTTAGTTTTTTAGGGTGCTGGTCCTTGGGTCACATTTTTATCGTCATGTTTTCGTGTGAGACTTAATTGTTCCACCTTGAGACTTTGAGAGATTAAGAAGCTTGAAGATTTTTAACTTTAAGCAGGTACATTTGTAGATTTATGTGATTCGAATTTTGGAAAATTCAATTTATGAAGGCTTCATCTCTAGGTTACTAAATAGCAAGTTAGCAAATTTCCAAATTACCAAATTGACAAAATACCAAATTATCAAGTTAATAAACCACTAGATTACTAGTCGCCAGTAGATCAAATTTTCATATTATTAAATTAGTAAATTAGCAAACTAAAAAATTAGTAAATCACCAAATCCCTTAGCCACCATATTAATACATTATTAAATTACCTAATCACCAAGTACTCAAATCACCAAATCACCAAATTACCAAGTATCTAAATGACAGAAATATCAAGTCACCAAATTACTTCGTTACCAAGCTACTAAATGATCAAATGAGTAAATTTCCGAATGACTAAATTCTAAAACTTGTAAATTATCTTCCCCATTTGCAGCCTCCCAAATTCCCAAATTTCCCAGCATCAAAATACAAAGTTTGCAAACCAGATCCCTAAATTCCCAAATATCCTCGAATTTAAAAAATGAACAAGTCCTCTGTTGCCCACATGGGCAATTTTTCGCCGCAGGAGCGTTCGACGTCGTGCAAAGATGAAAGATTCAAAACGTAAACGTTCCAATGATCCGAGAAGTAATTCGAGTATCGTCAGACAGGAACAAGAAGAAGTTGTGAAAGATCCGTTAACGCGTTTAGTCTCTCAGTCAAGGTGTGCAACAGCTCTCAGGGAAAGCTAGAACGTCCAGACGTCCTTGTAAGGCCGCTGCTCCAAAGCACCCACACCTACATCGAACACCCACACCGACACATATCGAACGCTCGCGAGCATGAACCTTTATTCACAGCCGACCATACTCATATTCCTACCTAACCTGTACCTACGTTCTAAGTACATACGTACATATATACCCGTACCGCCTCGCGAGCCTCCTTCTACGTTCTGCACCTGATGATGCTTCGGCGAATCGTGCTCAGCATTCCGCGGAGAATTGAAAAATTACCGTTGAAATCGTGATACCCATCGTACACACGGTTCAATCTCCGGGAACACAAAAGGAAAGGAATGGAAAATTGATTGGTTGGTTTTAGGATCTTTATCTTGGGTCGATTATTGCTGGCGTGTTTTTGGGTTCGTGAATTTGGGAATTTTGTATGATGCAAATGTTGAGATTTGGAAAGTTTGATTTGGGGAGTTTGGGAATTTGGGAATTTCGAGAATTGGTAGAGGAAATTTGGGAGTTTGGGATTTGAGGATTTGGGGATTTGGAGTTTGAGGATTCGAATATTTGGGGATTTACGAATTGGGAATTTGTGAATTTGAGAATTTTGGGTTTTGAAGATTTGAGGATTTGGGCATTTAGGAATTTGGGAATTTTGGGATTTCGGAATTTAAGGATTTGGAAATTTAGGGATTTGGGAATCTAGGGATTTGGGCATGTAAGAATTTTAAGAATTGCAGATTTAGGGATGTAGGGATTTGAAATTTAGGAATTTGACAATTTAGGGATTTCTATGTTCGTGTATTTAGAAACTTAGAATCTTGGAGATTTAGGTATTTGTACACATAGCAATTTGAAGATTTAGAAATTTGTATATGAGAATTTGAAAATTTAAAGATTTGTGTATATAGGAATTTGAAGATTCAGGAATTTGTGTATATAGAAATTTGGAGGTGTATATAGGAATTTGGAAATTGAGTAATTTGTGTATATAGGAATTGCAGAGATTTGTATACATAGGAATTTACAGATATAGGGATTTATTTAGGAATTTGAGTCTTCAAAAAAAGATGTAGAATTTCTGAATTTAGGATTCCAAAAATGTAAGGAATCAGAACTTACGAATTTGAAAAATATAAAATTTCGATTTCGAGTAATTTTACAACCAGTCGTAGTAAATTCCTCATGGAAATAAATGGTCATCCTAAACTTATCGCAACACTCATCGAGTTTAACCACACGGGTGCTAAAGAAGCATAATCAAAGTTTACCCAGCACTCTCATAATAAACGTACACTATCCAGCGACGTCTTTATCGGTGCACATAGACGCATAATTATTCCCACGGATTCTGAGATAGCGGCACACACCATAAGGTTAGCCTACACCTTTCTTCCAAGGAAGAAACACGCCGCTACTAATTTCCCGCGGTTTATTAGTTTCGCGATGGCCCGTTATCTCAGCGCATCTTTTTCCGCGAATCAGTGGCTTCGTAGCTCCATCAAGTAACCCCCCGTTGGTTAATCCTTAAGCATCGACCAACTGAAAATAGTCTGACTCTTGCTCTACAAAACAGAAATTTCTTAACATTTTATAAATTAAATAAAATACTACTTCATCTTTCACTAGAATCATATGATACAAGATGTCCTATCATTATAAATTTCTTAAGTAAATTTTTCTGAAATTTTTCTTTCGTTCAATAAAATTTACTTATATTTCTTTATAATATAGCCGGGAAGAATAAACATTTCAGCAGATGCTAAAAACACTATTACCTGAAGATCGCTATCACGTTGAATCTCGTGGATTAATTTGGGTCAAGGTTTGTAGAATAAATCTAATGAAAATTGTAAGGACTCGTTTGGTTCATCTTCTACTTATTCTACACAGGGAAAAGGTAATATGGAAACGTATTGGTTATCCGAGAAAGAAGAAACAAATAATAAATCAGTCGAAGAAGTTGTTCAACCTAAACGACTTCTAATCACCGATATTTAAAGGTCTAACTAAACCTTTGAATCTAGTAACTACTAGACATTTTACCAGACTCTGATAAAATGTCGGACCAATTGCAAATTGACTTTGGGGGCCTCGTGCGTCGAAATCGGAAACTGCAGCGATCCATGTCTCTCTCGCGTTGCTGCGCAGAGGAGAGACAAGGACAGCAACAATTTCGCCGATCCAAGATTTCGACGCGAAGTAGCAATATTTTCTTACACTTTCTTTCGCAATATATGCTTCGTGCAATTCTGCGGGCCGATACAGAGCCCGATTTTGCGATTCGGCTCTTGAAACTCGATAAATATGAAAATATATTTTTATAACATTTCGAGTGGCAAAAACGGGCTCTGTATCGACCTGCGTAATTGTACGAAGATTTTGGAAAAGAAAGCACGAGAAAATATTGCTTCTTCGTTTTGAGATCTTATGTCAAAGAAATTGCTGTCCTTGTTTTTTATTGTAGGAAAGACAAGGATGGGTATTTTTTAGTTTTGTTGTCAGGTGTCCATAATAGACATATTTGACCTAAAATTATATCGTTCAACTGCATCATAAAACAAAAAAGTATGAGTGAGAAGGTATGCAGTGAGAATTTTCTATGCAGGCGTTAATCGCTACTTTAAGTTATTCATTTAAACAAAGACACTTTGTATCAATAAAAAGAGGGAGAAAAAAAGAGCGAAGCAGAGGTTCTAGTCATGCGAACGAGGTCGTCAAGTTGTAAGATTGTGAAAGTTTTCTACGTAGATTTCCCTCGCAAATCCTCATTATTCTCCGTATGCCATTCGCTTGTCAATAACTCGAGTATGCATTTGAAACGTCGATTAAAAAAACAGAAATCGCTTGACTGGATGACACATTTTGCTAGATCATTGACACATTGAATTCCTCTGTGAACATTGTGCTTAATGAGACATATATTTGCAATTTAAGATTATGTATTGGGTATTTAGAAAAGTCTACTGAAAGTAGAAATTGTACTTATACTGGAATTAGAAATTGTACTCACTCTAAAATTAAAAATATTTATATTAGTATCAGAAATTAGTATTATATCAATAATGAGTGATTAACTGAGATATCAAGTTAAAGACACAAATTTAAAAATTAAATGAACTTTCTCATTATTTGTATTATTAAATTACAAAAAAAAGGAAAACATACAAATTTTTAATTGTGATAAGAACTTTAATTTAAATATCAATTTTATTTTATCTCCTATAATTTTGCAGAAATAATTAATGTAACTGAAACTTGTTTTAATAAATTCTCCATTAATTATTAAATTATATTATTAAACTTGTAATACTAAACAATTACCATATTTTTATTTTAGCTTGCATTAAATATCGAATAGACATTCCCTAGCTCATCACTCATTTTTCTGGTAATAATGACTGACTAGCAGGTAAGGAAGCAAAATATCAGAGCTCAGGTAAATTCGACACCGTAGTCGGGTCATGTTTGTCTTGACGTCACAGGATAGAAGTTACAAACGTAATGATAACCCGACAAGATAAGAGCATGATTGTTTGAATACTTAAAATGTACGCGTGTTACACCTTTTTACCTGACGACCACAGTTAAACTACGAAGAGTACGTTTCTCATGTTACATTAAATACACTCGATTAATAATGAAAGGAGAAGTAGAAGAAAGATTGATTTATTGACGAACGTTTGATCTTAATTTTCCCGAGTCCACGTTTCGTTACGATACTCCTTACGTATCGTTTTTAATTCGTCAGATAAGACTTTAATGACTATAGATAGCGGGACTCTCGAGTGATATCTTTCCGGCACGATCTCAAAGTCGAGCGTTGACTCGACGACTACTATATTTGCATATTCGTCTCACAAATTTATTTCGAGAAAGCACGTGCTTGTACTGTTACGTAAAAATAACGTGGGTACTGCAAATTCAAACTATTGTTCAGGTAGATTGATATTCAATGGCAACGGTACATTTCTATCTCGGAATTTTTTGCTTTACGACTTCAATTATGGTTTCTTACTATTTGATTTTAGTTTCTCTAGTTTAGGTATCTTCAGATGTAGATTTTTGCATTTTCAATTTTTTATATACGGAGAGCTTCGAATCTTCCTTTTTTCTGATGTAGGAATTTTCAAATTGACATATTTAGAGATTTAGGAATTTTCAAATTGACCTATTTGTAGATTTAGAAATTTTCAAATTGACATATTTAGAGATTTAGGAATTTTCAAATTGCCATATTTAGAGATTTAGGAATTTTCAAATTGCCATATTTAGGGATTTAGGAATTTTCAAATTGACATATTAGGGATTTAGGAATTTTCCAATTGACCTATTTGTAGATTTAGAAATTTTCAAATTGACATATTAGGGATTTAGGAATTTTCAAACTGACCTATTTGTAGATTTAGAAATTTTCAAATTGACATATTTAGGGATTTAGGAATTTTCAAATTGACATATTTGTAGATTCAGAAATTTTCAAGTCCTCATAATTGATTTACAAATGTACATATCTAAAGATATAGAAATTGTCAAATTTTCATAATTAAAAATTTCGAAATTTCAATTTTTTAAATATAGAATTTTTCCAATCGTTTGGAAATTTTCAAATTACCAAATTGTCAATTTTTCAAATTTAGAAATCTGAATCAAGTCTAAATTGTATTTGTCAAAATCTGAATTCAAATCTCGATTAAATCAATAATAATCTAAATCTCTATTAAATTGATAAAAATGTAAATCTCTCTTAAATTGATAAAAATCTAAATCTGGATCTAAATTAAATCTGTAAAAATCTAAATCTGGATCTAAATTAAATCTGTAAAAATCTAAATCTGGATCTAAATTAAATCTGTAAAAATCTAAATCTGGATCTAAATTAAATCTGGATCTAAATTAAATCTGTAAAAATCTAAATCTGGATCTAAATTAAATCTGTAAAAATCTAAACCTAGAAGCAGTAATTCTTTTCATTAAAAAATCTGCTTTGTCTTACGATATCTGGTCGAAACATTTCGTACGTTCATTACTCTTCATCTTCGTTGCCGAAGCATTCAAGGGTCGAAAGTAATCTAGCATTGTATAATGCCGGGGTTAATTTAATGTGAAGCATAGAAAGCGCAGTATAGGTCAATTTAATTCGTTCTTATCAACAAAAGGTTAATAGTGTCTGTTCTACAATTTCATAAGGGTTCACACAAGTCACATGCAGTTTATGTATGTTTCAAGTTAGAAATGATAAAAGATAACAAGAAACTAATCTTCTTAGGTTAGGAAGCATTGACCACTGTTCACAGCTAAAATTTCACAATTTTAATTAACTACGTGTTAAGTGGAGTTAATATATCTTTTTAATTGGTCTAATTACTTAGTCAAAAGTTGATGAATTTATTTATACATTTATTGCATTTGTAAATTATTTCAGGGACTTTGTTGTTGACACTGATTGTTAAGTGGAGAATTCTGTTTGAACATTTTTTATTTATATAGTGAGATTATTGTTAATTTTAGTTAAGTTTATTTGAAAAATAAGTGCTTCATTTTATACTTCAAGTTTATTTGAATTAATAACTGAATTTGTACTTACACTAATTTTGCAAAATTTATACTTAAATTTGTACTTAAATTAATTTTGTAAAATATTTAAATTTGTACTTACATTTATCTTGTAAAATTTATACTTAAATTTGTACTTACATTAATCTTAAAAAATTTATACTTAAACTTGTACTAACATTTACCTTGAAAAATTTATACCTTTTATCTAAAAGATAAAGTAGTTTCCATACACAAATTTATTTAACAAATGAAAACTCGAATTTAGACTTAAAAATTAAAAAATAAGTACAGTTACCCTTAAATTCTTATATTTTCAGAAAATAACTTTAAATACAATTTAAAAAGAAGTAAAATAATTTTACATTTAACATTTTATAAAATATGAGAAGGTGAAGCTTTCAGTATAAAACTAGTTATAACTAGGAGTCTGTAATCCTAGAGGAGTTATAATAATCGTTCTAAGGAAGTTGTTAAAATTAGTATCCCAGGATCTACAGCTTGAGGTGGTCCTCATGGTTGCTAATGGTGTTTTAATAGTTTTAGGTGGAACCATGCTTGCTAGTTGGAAATATCTAATTTTAAGTATGTCATCATAGCTAGTAGGATCTATAATTTTAGATGGATCATTATAGTTAATAGTCGAGATTCTGCATAGCTATCTCGCTTTAGGTTTCTGTAATCATTAGTTCTATCATTTGAGCTACATGATTATACTCTTTAACCAAGAATGTGCAGTTCTACGCATCAATCTTCAGTTTTCAAGTCTTACACATTTAATCTTTATGATAAATTACCTAGAACCATAAATGTACGATCTTAATCACATAACACGTAATTATTAAATACATTACTTGTGATTTATATTTTTAATTGAATTATTGCAGTAAGTAGCACAGAATGTACAAATTTTGTTGTATTCGTAACCTTTTTAAATTCATAATAAGAATATTATCATTTTCTCAAGAGTAATTTATCAAAATCGAATTATTTTATAAATAATATAATATTCGTACGAATTTAACACAAGTTATCAATAATAAATAAATATTAATAAATACAAAAGTTGATATGGTAAAAGAGATGTATCTTTAATATTTGCATTTCGAGTGGTTCCGAAAATATAGTATTCTCTTATCGAGACATTCTCGAATCGCAACGCGGGATCGATGATCAATATGTAAACGAGATGGTTCGTGGAGGGAAATTGAAATGGAACATCGATTACGAAACACCGAAATCAGCTTAGCTACAGTATAATAACGAAATCTGGGATTAGAGTCCGCCTTCTCCGACCGTGACTCTAATCGATTAACGAATTAATTCAGGATTTGCCTGATAATTCAGGTTTCAGCTACCTGTTCGATTCAAACCTGAAGGTGAATCTTCTGGAAGCGATTTATTGGAATAAGATTGATATATGCGTGGATTTGTACGAATTTAGAAAGTCACTTTCGGAAAGTCGAGTTGGATCACTATTCTTTGGGTAAAAATAGCAAGACGGAATAATTTATCATAATATTAATTTATTGCAGTTAACTGTAACATTACATAGCGTACACATAGATATTTTTCATCTTGTTTTAATATTTACTTTATAATAATTCTGTAATTTGAGTGAAACTGTAATTGTCGTTCAAATTTCCCGCCAAGTCGCAATGTAATGGCGTCTCTCATTCCTGCGTACGCTTCAACACTTCAACACGTAAAATATTAAGATATTTAAAATTAGGACACTTAAATATTATACGGATTTAATTATTATGTATGATAATATCTTAATGTGAGTTTATAACAATTGAATTACGTTAAAAATACCATCATCGTAATTTTTTCCTACAAGCTGCTGTTTTATGGTACTAAATAAAGCAAAAGCATTTTGTAGTCAATGTTTCGCAATCGATGTAAATCGTCACTGTAATATTACACCTGCAAACACGCGTAAACATGCGTAACGAAAATTGCAAAAGGCGGTATCATTTTTCGACTTCGCATGCTACGCATGTTACACGCAGAAATAAAATTTGACGAAAGAAAAGTCGAGTATCTCGTTCGAATTAAACAGCGATTCGACGAATCTGTTTAAAACGTAACCGGAGAAGATAGTTCCGCGATTTCGATCATAATCGATGAAACTGTAGTCCGAAGGCGATATTTCGTTTTCCCTCGTGTGGGATTACAAAATTTCATGGGAAAAATAAGACGGTTACTTGAGATATCGTTCGTCGTTGACGATCTCGTTGAGCGCAAATGGCACGAAAAGTGCGTATACATCGCGATGGTTCGTATTTCTGCAAATGGCAGCAGTTACGAATGTCACGTGTCCTATAAAACACAACTTCGTTCGTGCTTCTTCTCGTTCTTCCACTTTCAAGCGTCTCCGTTTTCCTTCAAAAACGTACATCGACAGTTTTGACCCCTAACTATATCACGAATATGAAATAATATTCGAACACTTAAAAATTTATAAAATCCATGGCTCTATCTTTCAGAGACTCATGTATTTCCATACTATCAAAAATAATTGATGCTATCCAGAAATTAGGTCAACGTTAAAATGTTACCAAAAATGCTACAAATATTATGAAAAGTCTTATAACAATTTTAAAACCTCGAAAGAATAATTTAACAATTTTTGAATAACTACAAAACTATATAGTTCGAAAAAAAGCAAATTCATTTATTTTTTACTAAAAATTTAACTATATTTAATAGAAGGTGACCTCTAATCTGAACAACCCACAATGTCATTTTTCTCTTAGATTTCAAATACAACCTAACCTCAAAAATAACTGTCAGAGTTTATAATATGTATTTGAAGATGTTTCGATTGGCATAAAAATGGACTTTAAACGCTATTACAAGTCGCGTAGTACAATAACATTGAATTATCGGTATCGTTTGTGTTTTCAAAGCGAGCGAACATTCGCGGAGGCACTCAACAAGACTGAAACGAACAATTACTTATTAATTCCGGATAAGGAGAGACAGTCATTTCGCGTGAGTCAATGTACACTATGGCAATCAAGGTCCACCGGCTGGTCAAGTCGCGACGTTTAATTGCAGGACTACAATCAAACACCCGACGAATGCAATTCAACCAATGGAACTACCAAAGTGGTCGCGAATAATTATCTGGTTGATTGCGAACTCGTGTTTACCGATGATGTGGCAAGCCTCGAGATAATGGTGACTTACTCCTTACCGGACGAAACAATGCGATCTCGAATTCAATTAGAATTTCATGATTTGACCTATCTATGGCGCCGTTAGATGCAATTAAGATCGATGAGATCGGCCGTTTTCGAACGAAGGGAAGTTAGAGAGTGGGGTCTCTTTGTTTGGAGGAATGTTCAAGTCACCAGTTAAGTAGGGGGATAGAGGTATAGGAATGTGGGAATATTTATTGGGATTTGGAGATATTAGGATTTGAGGATATTGGGGTTTAAGGATATTACAATTTGGGGATGGAATTTGGGAATATTAGGACTTGGGGATGTTGGAATTTGGGGATATTGGGATTTGGGATAGATAGGATTTGGGGATGTTGGAATTTGGGGATACTGGGATTTGGGAATATTGGGATTTGGGGATGTTGGAATTTGAGGATATTGGGATTTGGGGTAGATAGGATTTGGGAATATTGGGATTTGGGAATATTGGGATTTGGGAATATTGGGATTTGGGGATATTGGAATTTGGGAATATTGGAATTTGGGGATATTGGGATTTGGGAATATTGGGATTTGGGGATATTGGAATTTGGGGATATTGGGATTTGGGGATATTGGGATTTGGGAATATTGGGATTTGGGGATATTGGAATTTGGGGATATTGGAATTTGGGGATATTGAAATTTGGGGTAGATAGGATTTGGGAATATTGGGATTTAGGAATATTGGAATTTGGGAATATCAGGATTTGGGGATATAGAGATTTGGGATGGATAGCATTTGGGAATATTGGAATTTGAGAATATTAGGATTTGGGAATATTGGGATTTGGGAATATTGGGATTTGGGAATATAGAGATTTGGGAATATTGGGATTTTGGAATATTGGGATTTGGGAATATTAGGATTTGGGAATATTGGGATTTGGGAATATTGGGATTTGGGAATATAGAGATTTGGGAATATTGGGATTTTGGAATATTGGGATTTTGGAATATTGGGATTTGGGAATATTGGGATTTTGGAATATTGGGATTTTGGAATATTGGGATTTGGAAATATTGGGATTTGGGATAGATAGAATTTGAGAAAGTTGGAATTTAGGAATATTAGGATTTGGAAATATTGGAATTTAGTAATATTAAAAGTTGAGGGCCTTGGAATTGGAGGATATTGAGGTATGGAGGTATTGGGATTTGGGGATATTGCTATTTAAGAATATAGGGATTTTAGAATATAAGGATGTGAGAATATAAGAATTTGAGAATATTGACCTAGAGATCTTGGAACGTAGGATGTAGAGAACTAGAAATTTAGAAATTTAGAAATATTGGAATCTAGGGATTTAGTAATCGATGAATTTCGAAATCTAGGGATTTAGGTATCGATGAATACAGAAATCTAGGGATTTAGTAATAGACGAATTTGTAAATCTAGGGATTTAGGAATCGACGAATACAGAAATCTAGGGATTTAAGTATCGACGAATACAGAAATCTAGGGATTTAAGTATCGATGAATACAGAAATCTAGGGATTTAAGTATCGATGAATTTGGAAATCTAGGGATTTAGGAATCGATGAATACAGAAATCTAGGAATTTAAGTATCGATGAATACAGAAGTCTAGGGATTTAGGTATTGATGAATACAGAAATCTAATGACTTAGGAATCGATAAATTTGGGAATCTAGGGATTTAAAAATCGATGAACACAGAAATCTAGGGATTTAAGTATCGACGAATACAGAAATCTAGGGATTTAGGAATCGATGAATTTGGAAATCGAGGGACTTAGTAATCGGTGAATACAGAAACTCTAAACATTAGTAATTCAGATATATAAATATCTAGTAATATAACAATCTATGGATATAAAAATTAATAAGAGGTCCAGAAATCCAAGTATACCTCTCGATCTAACACATACATATTCGATTTATAACATAAATTCTTTATCGTTATTTTAAAAAAAAAAGCAAGATAAATTCTTTGGCTAGTGAATATATATCAGCAGCCAGCACGTGAAAATTATGCACGCGATCAAAAGCCGAGTTGTTCGAACAGCGACTCGTGTCCCCGACGATATTAACGACCATACGAACACGATTGTAACGCGTACATGCAGCACGCTCACGCAAACGGGCATTCCATAGGAAGCATCCTTGCTAAAAAGAAAGGAAGCAAGACAAGAAAGAACAACGCATCGTTGACCTTTTCGCTTCGTTTCTAATCGGCGCCGTGGATTGCGATTTCAAAATTAACGCGTTTCTTCGCGGACGAACCGCGACGTGTCGCAATCGCACGTCCACACGGTGTCACTGGCACACCAATTATACTTGACCCCCGTTGTATTTCCCTCTTCGTTGACCGTCATATCTAACGCGAAATTCTCTTCGGTCGCGTTCACGAACCTTCTTTCGCAACTGCTCTCATTATCTGACCACTGCACAAGATTCACTGTTGCAACTTTCTGATAGCTGTTCTTTATTTCTTTCTTTTCGCACTGTTTAACTTGTCGCTCGAGACGCTCAATGCTGAAACAACTGTTACTCTTATTAGCGCTGTCCGTTTGTGAAAGGATGTTGCACACATTTTGATATACGTAAAAATCTGTTACAACTTCATGAAATGGCTAAACGATTAGTCGACAGTAATGACTGATGGAGTTTTAGACCTGATCTATTTCGAAACGTGTAAAGGCTAATGCAATTTCATGGCATTATCACAAAATGGCACCGGTATCCAAGGTTTCAACCGTGTCAAACGAGTCAAATGTATGTCATTTATCCACATAAATACCCAACTCGTGTTTTAGATTACAAAATTTGTATTTTTCTCGTAGTCGATGTATGAAATTTAAGGTATTTATTCAAGTATGTCATTTGTTTAATTTCAAAGTACGTCGATACAATTTAAGTGTTTATTAATTTCATTATACAATTAGTGTCAAAGTCTATTGAATATGATCACACAAAGCTGCATTAAAAATTCGTAAAACAAAATGGTTGGTGATACAAAATGTCCAACTCGTATTTTAGATTACAAAATTTGTATTTTTCTCGTAGTCGATGTATGAATATAATTCAAGGTATTTATTCAAGTATGTCATTTGTTTAATTTCAAAGTACGTCGATACAATTTAAGTGTTTATTAATTTCATTATACAATTAGTGTCAAAGTCTATTGAATATGATCACACAAAGCTGCATTAAAAATTCGTAAAACAAAATGGTTGGTGATACAAAATGTCCAACTCGTATTTTAGATTACATAATTTGTATTTTTGTCATAGTCGATGTATGAATATAATTCAAGGTATTTATTCAAGTATTGTATAATGTTAAAGTACGTCGATACAATTTAGGTGTTTATTAATTTCATAATACGTCAAACAATTAGTGTTAAATTGTGTTGAATATGATCGCACAAAGCTGTATTAAAAATTGGTAAAACAAAATGGTTGACACAATAGCGAGCTAAATGAAGTGAACTAAATTCGCAAAGTTAGGCATTCGAAATCGCGGATAGACCACACATGGTACACGCACGCGGTTCATGATCTACGATATATTATGCATATCGGCTGTCAGAACGATACATGCATCGGTACGAATCATTTATCAATCGTTATCGATTATATTCATCGAAAGTTTCGTTCGACCACGGTGCTATCTGTATCTCGATGGAATGAGGTACGGAATCCATTGTGGCGAACAAAATCCCTTCGAGCGAATATCGTTATTTCCAGGTGTCTTTAACGACTTAATCCTTTGCATAGAAGGCATTCATTAAGCGTAGAAAACTAATTTATGCACTCCTGTAATGTGGCTACACGAGATGTTACACGAGTCTTGATTTGTAATTATTTCTTATACCTCTGTCATTATATTTCGACCGCATAATGCAACATTTCGACGGAACGAGTTACAGAATGTTGTCCTCCAAGTGCAAAGCGAGCATTTTAACGATCGTTTCATATGCGCTAATAATAGTTTCATTCGCTTTGAGTGTAATATTCGAAACTTAGTCGCCACCTGCAACGTAGTTAGTTTAACAAACATACTGGATTTTCGTCACGTACGAGGCACAAAACTCGACGTTATGTGGAAACCGTGTGTAAACTTTACGTGAAGGCACGAAGGTGAATTTCAGTTCCGGATACAGACTCGAGCTGAATTGGACATAGGTCGTTTCATAAATTATTATTTCATTGATTACTTGTACTATAAAGTATATATAGATTTGGGGATGTGGAAATTTGGAGATGTAGGGATTTGAGGATATAGGAATAGGGACATATAGAGAGTTGAAGATATAGGGATTTGGCAATATAGGAATGTGGGGATATAAGAATTTCAGGACATAGGGATTTGGGGCTGAGGCTATGGAAATATAGGAATTTGGCCATATAGAGATTTGGGCATGTAGGGATTAGAAAATGTAGAAATTTGGGTACATAAGGATTTGGACATATAGAAACTTGTGATGCAGAAATGTGGGGATGTAGAGATTTGGAACTATAGAGACTTGTAAACGTAAAAAATGAATTTGGATGAATTTGAAGTGAATAGGGATTGAACCATATAAAAATTTGATAACATAGAAATTTGAGAACGTAAGAATTTATAGATAGTAATCACCAGATCTGGGAACCTGCGTATCTAAACATCTGCACAACATAGACATCCACAGACATCTCCACACAAAGCATACGCACATACTACAATCACGCTACCGATTATACTATCTACTTCCGTTGCTAATAGCAGTCAATGGAACAATTAATAGCTTCCATTAATTCCGAATCAAAGATACAAGACGAGGAATGCAGAAAGATTGTTTGACTAAATCACTGGAAGGGAACTCTTGCGTCAGAATAGCAACCAGAAGCTACACGAGCGACGAAAAAGGATCGGACGTTTCGAAACTTTCGAATATTCAGCAGGACATTATTGTTCGATCAGCTTCCTTATTGTACAGGGCCGGTTCCTAATAACTGTCACGGTGCAGAGTATAAATTACACGGGAGCTCTGTCAATTGAGCATGCGACCTATTAATAGGATCTCTTTATGCGTTCCAACCGAGGAGGGAATGACATGCACGCACGTGCGACCGCGGTGAAATTGCATGCATGCTATTTTGCCTCTTCGTATTAACGTATATTGCTGTATTGAGTGTGTTTGAAACCGACGACGCATCGTGTACGTCTCATTTCGTTCGTATAAAGCAACTGACACACCCTATGCGTCTTATATTATTGCATATAAAACAACTGACGCAACGTATGCGTCTTCTGTTAATCGTCAAATAAAATTGACGCATCTTATGCGTCTTTTATTACTCATTTATTACGAACGATGCAGTACTTGCGTTTATTTTCATGGGATAATGCAATTGACGCAACGTGTGCGTCTTATGTTACTCGTGTACTGTAAGTGACGCACCTCATGCGTCTTCTATTAATCGTCAAATAAAATTGACGCATCTTATGCGTCTTATATTACTTATTTATTACGAACAATGCAGTACTTGCGTTTATTTAATGGGATAATGCAATTGACTCAACGTGTGCGTCTTATGTTACTCGTGTACTGTAAGTGACGCACCTCTTGCGTCTTCTGTTATGCATATAAAATAATTGACACACCTTATACGTCTTATATTATTGATTTAATACAAACGATGCATTACATGTGTTTATGATAATATAAAGTTATTGACGCAGCATATGCGTCTTATGTTGCTCGTATATTATATGTGACGTATGTGTACAATATTATTCATATAATATAGTTGACCCATTGTGTGCTATGTTACTGATTTAAGACTAACAATGAACTGTATGTGTTTATATTAACTATGTGAAGCAATTGACGCAACAGGTGCGTCTTATATCATTTATATGAAGCAATTGACGCACCCCATGCGTCTGATCTTGTTTATGTAATATGATTGACGCATCGTATGCGTCTTAATGAAGTTATATAGAACAACTGACATAACACATGTCTTCTAGCAGTGAGTACACACTTAATGAGTCTTATGGCATCTACACAATGAAACTGACGACGCACCGTGTGCGTCATATGCTTGAAGTTCATTGCAATCTGTGACACACCACGTGCGTCTCGCAAAAAATAATTTATTTTTGCATTATTGTTACCAATCAAAGACTTCAATTTAATTACATTACTTGTGTTGTTGGAAATTGTTAATATAATAAAAAATAGTGGTCAAAATAATGACATATTTGCACAAAATGATTTTATAGCAAAATTTCAAATGTGCTCAAATTATTACCTGGTCAAACAAAACAGTAACTCTCTCTTCTTCAATTTTATTCTTTCCCAAGTGACTTGTCACCAGAACACCACCATTCAAAACAAAATAGAAGTGCGTTATGCCGATTGTATTCCTTGAAAAGCATGAAGAAGCATAGAATGACTAACGCTCGTGTTTTCTTGGGTCTTTAACCCATTCGTTACGGCAATGATCGAGCATAAAGATCGAATCGAAGATACGTAAACTCTCAGTTTTAAAATATTCAATTCCTAAGATGTTTCGACACGCAACGGCGATAGTTACTAGGCACGAGAAAATGACAGATAACTTGACTGAACTTTTGCAAAACCGCGCTGATTACTGGTACCATCAATCGTGTTTACGTTAATAAGCAATCATACTTAGCGTCTTCGATGGTTAATTGTTTTCTCGTTTATTCAACGAGATGGTGTTTGTACTTTCTCCATGCAACATTCTTAATGCTTTATTGCCTCAAGTAATCATTTTATTTGAGCAATTGAAGAAGATGAGATGTAACCACGCAGAGTACTTATCATCTTTGATCATCCCTGTCGTTTAGCTCCTATAATATTTAATTGATCCGTCTTTTTTAATGTGCCGAACATGAAATTGTTCGTTTATTTTTATAATATTACAAGCTTATGAGATTATACAAGGTTGTATGAGGTTGTAGCAATGGGTGGCGCATGTGGAGATATGGAGGTTATGTGACAAGCAATGGGTTGACTTCTCGGGAAAATGGCGACGGAAGGGCAATCGACGTTACAGTCATTTTTGGTGTATTTATCAATTCTACCATTCAGAAATTTAGGAATTATTAGAGTTATCGATGGAGCTTTGGAAATTTGGGAATCTAGGGAATTAGAAATTTAAGAATTGGGGATTTGGAAATTTGAGAGTCTAAGGAATAAAAAATTTAGGAATTGGGGATTTGGAAATTGGGGAATCTAGGGAATTCGGAATTTAGGAATTGGGGATTTGAAAATTTGAGAATCTAGGGAATTAAAAATTTAGGAATTGGGGATTTGGAAATTTTAGAATCTAGAGAATTAGAAATTTAGGAATTGGGGATTTAGAAATTTGGAATCTAGGGAATTAGAAATTTAGGAATTGGGGATTTAGAAATTTGGAATCTAGGGAATTAGGAATTTAGGAATTGGGGATTTAGAAATTTGGAATCTAGGGAATCAGAAATTTAGGAATTGGGGATTTGGAAATTGGGGAATCTAGGGAATTAGGAATTTAGGAATTGGGGATTTGAAAATTTAGGAATCTAAGGAATTAGAAATTTAGGAATTGGGAATTTGGAAATTTGGGGTCTAGGGAATTAGAAATTTAGGAATTGGGGATTTAGAAATTGGGGAATCTAGGGAATTAGAAATTTAGGAATTGGGGATTTAGAAATTTGGAATCTAGGGAATCAGAAATTTAGGAATTGGGGATTTGGAAATTGGGGAATCTAGGGAATTAGGAATTTAGGAATTGGGGATTTAGAAATTTGGAATCTAGGGAATCAGAAATTTAGGAATTGGGGATTTGGAAATTGGGGAATCTAGGGAATTAGGAATTTAGGAATTGGGGATTTGAAAATTTAGGAATCTAAGGAATTAGAAATTTAGGAATTGGGAATTTGGAAATTTGGGGTCTAGGGAATTAAAATTTTAGGAATTGGGAATTTGGAAATTTGGGGTTCTAGGGAATTAGAAATTTAGGAATTGGGGATTTAGAAATTGGGGAATCTAGGGAATTAGAAATTTAGGAATTGGGGATTTAGAAATTTGGAATCTAGGGAATCAGAAATTTAGGAATTGGGGATTTGGAAATTGGGGAATCTAGGGAATTAGGAATTTAGGAATTGGGGATTTGAAAATTTAGGAATCTAAGGAATTAGAAATTTAGGAATTGGGAATTTGGAAATTTGGGGTCTAGGGAATTAAAATTTTAGGAATTGGGAATTTGGAAATTTGGGGTTCTAGGGAATTAGAAATTTAGGAATTGGGGATTTGGAAATTTGAGAGTGTAGGGAATTAAAAATGTAGGAAATTGGGAATTTGGAAATTTGGGAATCTAGGGAATTAGAAATTTAGGAATTGGGAAATTTGGAAATTCAAAAGTTTGGGAATATAGAAATTTGAGAATTTAATAAATTTAGAACCCCGAAAACTCAAAAATTGAGAAACCCAAAAATTTGAAAATTCAAAAATCCAAAAATTTGAAACTGATAATTTCAACTTTCCAACGAATCCAAAATTCCAGCATCCTGACATTTAATCGCAAAGTAAAGAAGGAGGCACGTTAATCATTAGCTTAACTTGTTTAACTCCGCGGTGTTAAAAGGATCTATATCGTTCCCGTTGGATGAATGAAACTCGTTTTCTCATTTCGCTTTTAATTTGTTTGTACACACGTAGTCGACACGCGCGAGCGTTTGTCAATATTTCATCGTCGTTTTGCATTTCCTACATTCACCGCGAATGTACACGCGAATAAAGTCAGGTAACACGCGCCTGGCTAAATCAAACTCGTGTTTGTAAAATCGAACACATGCCATATATACTTTCACGTACGCGCACACACACGTGTATAATTACATAATCGTGAGCGTATCGTTTTTAGATATCGCAATAACAGCCGAGTGTAATTATAATTTATAAGTTAGCGTGTCCGAATGAATTACATCAAGTCGATTTTACCTTTACGTAAGGCGGATCTCGAAGGTGTTAGACCCCGAGGCGGTACACGATCGACACTCGAGAAAGCTTTTACTCGTTCATTCATCTGGGTGTCTTCTAATTAACGCGAAAAAATACGAGATTAATATTATACTGTTATTAGAGTATCTGATGAAGCGGACGAGGAATTTCATCAGGGAAGTCTGAATACAGGTTCCGAACACGGTTGAGGGTTAGGTATGAAACTATGATTCAAAAGGAAATGAGGAAATAGTTTATATTGTTTACTTGTCATCTTGAACGTGTGATTTTATTTTTAAAAGATTTTACTGATTTATTCTGCTCTTTTAATAATCTAACCTAGAGGTAATTTAGGGGACTTATGAAGATCGTTTTTATCATCCATATTTATTTCATATTAAATGTTTCTTGGTGATAGATTGTACTTATCAATTTTCATCATATTTATTTAAAATTATTTAAAATTTTATGATGGGAATTTTAACTAAAATTGAGATAAAAATAAATTTTCTAAAATATTTGTCTATTCATCAAATAAGTCTGTATTTAAATTTTCATCATATTTATTTAAAATTACTTAAAATTTTGTGATGGGAATTTTAACTAAAATTGAAATAAAAATAAATTTTCTAAAATATTTTTTTATTCATCAAATAAGTCTACATTTAAATTTTCATCATATTTATTTAAAATTACTTAAAATTTTATGATGGGAATTTTAACTAAAATTAAGATAAAAGTAAATTTTCTTAAATATTTTTCTGTTGATCAAATAAGTCTATATTTAAAGTAAAAATTTCTGATTTTCATAAAAATTGAAATATTCTGATTTTTATAAAAATTGAAACTAGGTGAAAATACGAGAATAATTTTCTAGCTGAAGATACATCGGACGCAGAATATTGGTTTGGATTGAATGTTTATTGCGGCCGTATTTTGATCGAAATTCTTAAACGCCGCAGCTAATCAACGAACGAGAATAGCTGGCCTGACTTATCAAGCGTGATTAACCCAACAAATGAATCGCTAATTTCAGGCCACTGACTGTGAAGCCTCCTTCTCGAACGAGATAATGTTACAAGGAAAGAAGCTGCCAAATTTACCCAAAAAAAAAAGATATGCTTCAGTAATCTCCCTTGAATCATGGTCAAACGAGATAGGTACTTTGAAACATCATGACCGTTCGAACTGTTTGATTTCTTGGCTCGTTTGATTTTGTTCGGGAAAATTGTTGTTTTCGTGCTGTTAATAATAAGAATGATAGCGTATTCTTAATGCACCTCGATGACATTGTTAACACTTTTGCTATCAGAGTTTTATATTGTTTTTAACAATTCTTGGTTGCAACATGGGTCAAGAATAAAATGTAAAAATTCGAGAAATTGTCAATATTTTATTTGTTCAATATTTAATTTGATGAGTAAAATTTTGGTATTAATAAAATTTGGAAATTGTGAAAATTATTACATTTTGTAAATTTTATTTTCTAAGTACAAAATTATTTTTGAAATCAGTATTTATCGAAATGTTCTATTTTAATTCTTAATATAGTCTCTTAAATTATTCAGTAATTATTTCTCAAAACCTGATTTACTTACAATAATTTTTTAGTCACAAAATTAAATCTACAGAAAATAATAATAATTAAAAAGTACCCATTAAATTCACAAAAATTAATTTCTTTTAAACAATTTTGTACTTACAAAATTAAATTTACAGCAGCAACTGATAATTTAGTGAGAATAAATTTAAAGAAATTATGATGAAATAGTATCTTGTTAATTTTTAACTATTCGCGCTGATAATAGTGACTTTTTTCTGCTGTTATAACGTAAATCTGTGAATGACAAGTCACTGGCGCCGATTCTTGGTGCAGTTATCATCGTTCGAGATTGTTAAATAAATTCTTACATAACTCTTTATCAAATCTCGTTTTTTTCTCTTTTTTTTTCAACTTAATACGTGCTTCTGTATTTATCTGCTTTTTGATGCTTTATTTCGTTAATTAAAAATGCATAAATAATTAAAAACCTTCCTGCGAGACCCCACTTACAAATAAAAAGACATTATCATACTTTTAGACGTTTTGAAAAATTTTACTGTTTACGTGATTTTGTTTTCTGCATTTTTTTAATCGAACATCATTCTCTTCACTGTTTATTCGCAGGGAGATAGTCGCTGAATATTAATTGAAATTTTAATGTGTTAACCGGGGAATTCCCTTTTTTTTTCATATGTCCTACCCGTACACGCGATTGTTTACGTTTGACGTATTTATACGTCCCGCTCGGTTAACAGGTTAATGTGTTGCTTGATATGATACTTGACAATTTTATTATCAAATGGAAAACTATACGAGCTGCATTTTCATGTTTGATGTTTTATATATAAATTCAAAATTCTTAGTTTAACAATTATTAAACATATTCATATTCATTTAATTAAAAAATAATTCAAATATGTATATATTTTTGATGATGATGACATATTAAAAATGAATAAATATTACACTACATTAAAAAATAATAATTATATATAATAAAGTAAAAATAAATTCTATAACAATATTTAAAAAAAAGTGAATATTCGACACCGAAGAAAAGAATATTATTTTCTTATTATCTTCTAAACGAATTTTTCCAAAAATCAGAATCATGAAAGAAATGTTTAAGAAATATGCAAAATGCCAAATTTTTCACGCAAGGAAAGAAATAACTGGGACAGAAATGACGATGATCGTACAATAAGAAACGAGAAGTGTATGTACATTTCAGAGTACCGATACAAGATGTTCAATGCGTGGAAATTGCTGTCGATCCCTGTTCGTTATCTGCACCGTATCACCGTTCGGTTTGTCATTTCTCCGGCTAAGTATGTCAAAACAATTATTTCGAAGTTTATCCTGTCGGACTGAAAGCAGTCAAGCGATACGCGTTGAAGGTAAAGAGACGACACAACCACGTCTCTGTGTTTCAGATACATTAAAGTAGAGCATCGTCGTTCTGAACATCATTCGTCACTGTCGGATCAAGGGTGGACAAAGAAAATGATATCTGTCTCTTAACGAGACCACTCTTTAATTATAATCCTTCGAGGATTAGAAGACAATATGAAAATTTCTTTCTTCTCTACGCCATCTTTCTGTTCTGCTAATCCTTGAAAATTTCTTAGAAATCGGTTGCGAAAGATATTTTGACGTTCATTTGTTATTTCGAAAGGGTTGGTGAATGTAGGATTAATTTAATAAATTATTTTTTAATTCGTTTGGGTTAACGTTAATATCTGTTTTTACTGTATTTATATAACTATGACGTTGACAATAAAATATTGTTCAAAATATATGTTATAAAATGAAATCCTATAGGTTAGGTTAGATTACTTTAGGTTTATAGGTTAGGTTACGTTACTTTAAGTTTATAGGTTAGGTTACTTTAGGTTAGATTTAGGTGCTTTTACCGTATTTATATAAGTAACAGTGAGGTTGACAATAAAATATTGTTCAAATTATGTTATAAAATGTAATCCTAACCTATAAATTATTTATGTAATATATTATAGTAATAGAAATTTATTAACTTTCATACTATAACATTACGTAAATAATTTATAGGTTAGGATTTATAATTGTAGAAGAATTTGAGAGAAGAATTATCAATTACTTATTAATAATATATATATTAATACATAAGAGTCATTAAATTTAACTCATATAACTTTCACTCAAATTTATTTAAAACCTATGTTTCAAGTGTAATTAACTCCATTTTTATTGCATGGTTACAAGAAATATACTAATTTTGTTGTTTGCTATTAAAATACCCTATCACCCTAAAACACCCTATCAACTTGTGAAATATTCCGGATATTTTTAAACATGAAAACTCTGTTTCGTATTAGGTATTACATTTTGATTTATGCGATCTACCTCTATCATTCAACGGCAGTACATTAATTTTTTTCCTCTATCAATATCGTTATTATCCTGAGTGCACGCAATAATTCAGCATCAGAGGCTTAATTAGATGGATTCGAGTATTAGCCGCAATTACTTGATATACAAACTTGATTCGCGATTATTAGTGACGAGGACAGACTGACCGAACCGGCCGATAAATCAGCGCCCCTCGCTATCGTAAATTATAGCGTTCATTAACGACAATCGATCGTTCACCAGTCGGTCGATCAATTCGTTCGTTTGAAAGATCTCGCCGATAAAGCGGTCCCCTTTGCTCTTGTCAATTTTTATACAAATCGCTTCGTAAAATTAGATAATATGCAAAATTGTTGCTAAATTCTCGTTGCACCGAGGGAAAATATATAGGGTGACATTTTTGTAAAATCCTTTCATAAAACCGTTCTGCAAAATAATTTTGTAAAATCTTTTTGTAAACCCTTTTTGTCAAATCTTTTCATCAAATCGTCTTATAAAATTGTTTCGTAAAATTATTTTATAAAATCGTTTTGTAAACCCTTTTTGTCAAATCTTTTCATCAAATCGTCTTATAAAATCGTTTCGTAAAATTATTTTATAAAATCGTTTCGTAAACCCTTTTTGTCAAATCTTTCTGTAAAATCACTTTGTAAAATTGTTTTGTAAAATTATTTTATAAAATCGTTTTGTAAACCCTTTTTGTCAAATCTTTTCATCAAATCGTCTTATAAAATCGTTTCGTAAAATAATTTTATAAAATCGTTTTGTAAACCCTTTTTGTCAAATCTTTTCATCAAATCGTCTTATAAAATCGTTTCGTAAAATTATTTTATAAAATCGTTTTGTAAACCCTTTTTGTCAAATCTTTCTGTAAAATCACTTTGTAAAATCGTTTAGTAAAATTATTTTATAAAATCGTTTTGTAAACTCTTTTTGTAAAAAGTTTTGACAAAAACTGTCTTTGTGTTTGTGGAATTTTATTGATTTTCGAAAAGGTTGATATAAGAAATGTAAACGTATTAGTTTGAGACGTGCACCCCATAGACAGAGAGAAGGTTAGAGTTTCACTCAAATGTTTTAGAATCACTCTAAAGCATAAACAAATCTTTCTTTCTTTGATTGGACGGCAGGTTTAGCTTTCAAGTTTCGAGTCTATAAACTATAAACCTTCGAAACTCCGAACCACTCAAATACCTTCTAATCCACGAAAGCTATAAAGTTTAGCCACCCAGCTGGAGACATTCAGGCTACGTGGAATGTTTTGGAGAGTTCGTGAGTCAGCTGAATCTTACGAATAATTTCAGTGAAAATTGTAAATTTTATTCATACATGGGCACGAGTAATATTATACTATTAGGAGATAAAGCAAAGCTGTGATATAAGAAATTTGTGATATAAGAAAATTGATGAGTGGATGTAAATAAGGCTGAAAATGCAAAACCCAGGGAAATAACATTTCGTTTATCAAAATGATAAATTGTACTATTTAATTTATATTGTACTACATTGTTAATAAAAGTACTATATTATATCACATTATTAAATATAATAAATCTTGTTAATTATAAAGGCTACGAATAGTTGTAATAATAATTTTATATTCATTTATACTCATTTTACAAATAAAATAATTAAAACAGCCTTTTCAAAAGTATCACTTACAGACATTTTTATTTTCACTACGAAATTGATTTGAAAAAAAATTTGTATAGAAAAATGTTATTTTTGACAAATTAAAAATTTATATTAATAAATAAAATGAAACACTAAATTCAATTTGATAATATTTTATTTGAGTTCTAAATAAATTGCAGAAATTGTACGTGAAACAAAAGAGATGTAAATAGATAGTTTACAAGAAATGACGATTAAGTTTCTAGTAATAAATTCTATAAATAGGGAACTAATAAATAAATGAAAAATCCCCTTCGAAAGACGTCGCCATATCCCATTATGTCTAAAACTAAAATATCTTCTAATTCACGAGAGCTATAAACTCGAACCACCCAGGTGGAGATATTCTCTGTTCACTGGAACTTCTTGAATAGTTTGAGGAACGGCTAAATCTAGGGCGATGCACCTTTCTGTGACCATATGCCAAAGAGTAATAAAAGCTCGAAAGCTCTAATTCTTCAAATCTTCCAATCTCGAATTCACATGTTCGAGAAAGAATAAAACTTCTAATTTTTTGATAACTATTGTTCTTCAAACTTCATAGACTCGAAAGCTCAAAAGCTCAAAAGCTCGAAAAATCTGATTATTGAAAGCTGAACAGGTCGAAAATTGTAAAAGATACTCTCGAAAGTTTAGAAACTTAACTAACTTATTTTTTAAAGCTCTGAAAGTCAAAGGTTACAAAGCTCCAATTTTTAAAAGCACAGACGATCGAAAACTTCAAACCTTGAAAGCTGTAGTGGAAAATTCTCGTTTTAAAAAATTTCTATCCATCAAAACTTTGAAATTTGAACGTTTGAACACTGCCACTGAAGATTGAAATATCGAAAGCTCCTACTGCTGAAAGAGCAGAAGCTCCTATTCTTAAAAGCTCAAAAGTTCTTATTCTTGAAAGTGCAAAAACACCTATTTTTGAAAACTTGAGAGCTCTTATTCTTGAAAGTGCAAAAGTATCTATTTTTGAAGGCGTGAAAGCTCTCATCGTTGAAAGCAGTAGCTCCTATTCTTGAAAGCTCAAAATTATTCTTGATAGTACAAAAACCCCTATTCTTGAAAACTTGAAAGCTTTTACTCTTGAAAGTGAAAAAGCACTTATTCTTGAAAGCTCGAAAGCTCCCAGTCTTGCAAACTTGGAAGCTCTTATTCTTGAAATATCGAAACTTCGAAATTATTCCTAGAAGTGCAAAAACCTCTATTCTTGAAAACTTGAAAGCTCTTACTCTTGAAAGTGAAAAAGCACATATTCTTGAAAGGTTGAAAGCTCCCATTCTTGCAAACTTGAAAGCTCTTATTCTTGAAAACTCGAAAGTTCGAAATTATTCCTAGAAGTGCAAAAACCTCTATTCTTGAAAACTTGAAAGCTCTTACTCTTGAAAGTGAAAAAGCACATATTCTTGAAAGGTTAAAAGCTCCCATTCTTGCAAACTTGAAAGCTCTTATTTTTGAAATATCGAAATTATTCCTGAAAGTGCAAAAACCTCTATTCTTGAAAACTCGAAAGCTCTTACTCCTTGAAGCTCGAAAGCTCCCATTCTTGAAAGCTCGAAAGCTCCCATTCTTCAAAGCTCGAAATCTAAAAATCTCCCAATCTGACGATCTAAGCATTAAAAAATCACAAAAGCTCCAGAACTTAAAAGCTTGATAGCTCTTACTCTTTACAGTTTGATATCTCCCAAATCTCAAAATCTCGATATCTAAAAATCCCCAAATCTGGAGATCTAAAAACATAAATATGGCAGAAGCTCGAAAATTCGAAAGCTCGATAGCTGAGATATCTATTCATACCGTAGCTCGTAGGCGAGTAATCGTAGAAAAAAAAATGAAACGCGAACTGTAGAGATTTCCGACATTCTGTGACCTTGAAACGAACCATCAGATGTAGAAGCTGTAAAATGCGGCGCAACCCGAGACGTTTAGGTTTTGCTCCGTAAACATTTTTGTCGATCCAACGAGGCCCGAATCGCCACCTCGCAGCAGGATACGTTCGTTGTTCGGCTGTGTAATTTATATCTAAAACGGTTCGGTCTAAAATAGCTGAAGTTACGGGCGGTCGGCTATGAGGATGCCGTGAAGATATCGTTCGATGCTCTTGAAATTTACGCTAATGCGTTCCTCGCAAGCTTTATTATATTTCATGCGGCCCGATTAATCGAACGCGGCGCGGATCGACCGGCCCGCTACGCTGCCCAGAGGCTGCTTTGTTGGATTGCTGTGCGTTTATCCTGATAATTTCAATATTTATCACGTATTGTTCGAACGTTAGAGGGTAATTGCTGCAATACAGAACGGTTCTATCCTTGGCAAATTGCGCCATTATGTTGGGCTCAATCGTAGATCTAATGCTAATGGACGGAGCTGGTACTTGGGTTTGTCAAATGTTACCTTTCTTTGCATGGACAGTAATTTTACAGTGATTGGTGGTGTTATTAGTTCGGCTGCTTCTTTTAAATTTAGTGTTTTAATGTGAAAATATTATATTCATTAGATGTGAAATTATATTATATTCGTTATAAGTGAAATTTGTATTGTGTGCATTAAATATGGATTTACATTATATTCATTATGTGTGAAATTTGTATTATGTGTATTAGATATGAATTTGTATTATATTCAATATATGTGAAATTTGTATAATATTCATTACACCTGAAATTGTATTATATTCGTTATATGTGAAATTTTATTATATATATTCATTAAATGTGAAATTGTATTATATTCATTATATGTGAAATTTATTTTATATTCATTATATGTGAAATTTGTTTTATATGCATTAAATATGAATTTGTATAATATTCATTACACCTGAAATTGTATTATATTCGTTATATGTGAAATTTTATTATATATATTCATTAAATGTGAAATTGTATTATATTCATTATATGTGAAATTTATTTTATATTCATTATATGTGAAATTTGTTTTATATGCATTAAATATGAATTTGTATAATATTCATTACACCTGAAATTGTATTATATTCGTTATATGTGAAATTTTATTATACATATTCATTATATGTGAAATTTGTTTTATATGCACTAAATATGAATTTGCATTATATTCGTTATATGTGAAATTTGTTTTATATGGACTAAATATGAATTTGCATTGTATTACGTTCATTACATGTGAAAGTATATTATATTCGTTAAATATAAAATGAACATTTTTAATAATATATTACATTATACTAAATTGAAATTAAATGAGAAATTATATTCCTACAAATAATTTGAATTTCCGAAATTTGTTAAATTGTGAAATTCTAAAATTGTTGAAGTTTCGACTAAATTTAAAAGGTTTTTGTATACAAAAATTCCTATAGTATTCAATTTTCTAAACTTGCACAATTTCCAGGTAATTTCAGGAAAAATCAACACTACTCGATTGACTAATGCTCTGGTTTTTCTCAAGCTCTTCTTCGATCGATTTGTGGTTACATTAACTACATAGAATCAAATAGTAATTCGTATTGATTAATGTAACTATAAATCGTTCGATATAAAGCATACAAACGATTAGAATACTGCGTCGAACATTCAGAGAACAGTCATAATTTATTTTCGAATTAACATTACTTTTTAAAAATATTCGGTTTCGAAATTGTCCTTGATGTTTGAATTCGCATTTTGTATAAATTCTAAATTGCCACCTCTAAAATTTCTAAGTTTTCAAATTCTTAAATTTCCAAATCCTCAAAGTCTCAAATTCCTCAATTTTTAAATCCCCAAATTGTATAAATTACAAATTGTCAAATTTCAAATATTTCTAATTTCTCAAACCCCTAAATTTCTGAGTCTTCTAGATCCTAAATTAAATTTCTAAATTTCTAAGATCTCAAACTCTCTAATTTCCAAATTCTCAAGGTCTCAAGCTCTTAAATTCTCAAATTTCTCAAATTCCCAAATTTCCCACTAGCACTTCAAAAATCCAAATTCTCAAAGTCCTAAATTTCCAAATCCATCAATTCCTAAATTTCTAAAATCCCAAAATTTTCAAATTTTCAATGTCACCAATACAGTCACTAAAAATTGCACATAACCACTATAGTACCAATTTAGTGAAACAAAGTGAACTTAACAAAAAATCAATGACACGAAAGAAAATATACAATGAATCAATTTAACAAAGTACCACAAATGAATGGCATAACACGAAAGGAAAAATATGCAAGCAACAAGTACCTAATCTTTCAGAAAGAAAGAAAAAGAACGTTATCCCTTTAAAGATAGCCACGGTGCCAATTTCGCGTGTACGGATTCTATTTCGCGTATGCGTGCATATTTCAAACGCGTCACGCGAGTAGGTTGCATTATTCGGTCGGGATGGGTCCAGATTTAAAGCGGAATAGAAGCTGGACAATTCAAGCCAGCTGTGTATGAATTCCAAAACGACGAACACGCAAACGGGTCTGCTCGGTCTATTTTGTACCAGGGCAATTTGGCTGGCTGTCCGCTCGTATTATCCTGACCTGGGATAAAACCGAGGTGACATCTCGGTGTGCCGGAAGCTGTGTGCCACGATGAGAACCGGCTAAGTCGGTTTTGTCAGCGCGTCAACGCGTTTTCGGTGATATAACGCGATTTTAACTTTTATGTGTCAATCATGAAATTACAATTAACTCTGTAAATTAGAGAGTTCTACATTCTCGAAATTCTGAGATTTTCATAGACATGTTTCTATTTCGGAAAGTTAATAGTGGGTTTTGGGGAATTTATGGTTCTAGGGAATTTATAGATATTCTTTTAACAGATACACATTATTTGGGAAAGTTGATAGGTTTTAGGGAATTTATATATATTCTTTATACTGTTTCAAGTTATTTTCATGGAATTTTCATAGAAACACATTTATTTGGGAAAATTGATAAGTTTTAGGGAATTTATAGTTCTAGGGAATTTATGTGATATATTCTTTACACTGTTTTAAGTTATAGTTATATTTTCATAGGATTTTTATAGACACATTTTTTGGGGAAGTTCATAATGGATTTTAGGAAATTTATAGTTCTAGGGAATTTATGTGATATATTCTTCATACTGTTTTAGGTTATGGTTACACTTATAACTGTAACGTTCAGTTTAAGTCTTTTGAGTTTTATATTTTATTAATAACTATAAAGTTAAGTTTAAATTTTTCAAGTTTTATGTTGTATTAATAACTATAAAGTTAAATTTAAATTTTTCAAGCTTTAAGTTATATTAATAACTATAGAGTTAAGTTTAAATTGTTCAAGTTTTAAGTTGTTAATGTAAGTTATACTTATTAAGTGTTATAACAATAGTAACTTGTACTGCTCTGTATAATAACAATAATATATTGCACTGTTGTGCATAATAACAATAACATATTGTCCTGTTGTGCACAATGACAATAAACTATAATTTTGTATGATGATTACAATAAAGTGTATTGTTTTTTATGACTACAATAAATTATACTGTTTTATGTGGCTATAATAAATAATACCACTTTGTATAACAATTATAGTAAACTGACTTGCATAATAAAAAATTATACTATTCTGTGTAATAACAATAATTTTACCGTTGATGCAATACAATTTCATACATCAACCACATATATTTTATATATTTATAATTTCATATATCAAAATAAATATACTATTTAAACATAAATGTCAATACCTTCGCACGAACAGAGAAATTCCCAAGAACCCACTTGCTTATGCGACGCAGAAATCCAAGTATCATTCAAATATGGCGGCGTAAGAGTGCACGTAAAGCTCTACAGAATCCGCACAATGGTTAAACAACATTAAACACGAGGTTCTTAACCCAACCGAGTGCATGAGTTGTGTTTCAATCCCGAAGAGGTTCATTGCTGTCCGATGAAAGGCATTTTCTTCGTCGTAACAGTTTTACGAGGAAAAGTGTAGAAAAATCCATGGAGGAGAGTTGTCTTTGTCCGCTCGTTAATGAACGAATAAAAGCACCGTGACTTTTATTCCCTGAATAACATCCGTTCGCATGGAAAGGAAAGAAAGCTTGTCTGGCCACGAAGAAGACGAAATGTTTATGCAAGAGAACCGCGAGAGGAAGAGTTCGATGCAGGCGAGGGCCAGCCTTTTATGCGTCAAACAATGTCGTTCAGTTCAACGACACGTGGTGTACTGGCGCCGACGAACATCAGGCAGACGACACAGTTCACAAAGCCCTTTCTAACCAACATTCTTCACCTCCTTTCGAGCATTGTCTGAACTGACGTTGAAGTGCGCACATGCTTGTTAACAGACATCGCCAGACGATCGTGACTACCGGTGCTGAAGAAGCCTACTAATTGCCTCGGAGTGACGGCTACCGGTTTGATCGTCTTCTCGCCTCTGACGAAATCTCACTGAAAGGATTGTCGTGTAACTCTTTTGCAAAAATTGATTCTTTCAGTTGGACATCTATGGCTGGGATTCCTTTGGGGTCAACCTCACATTTTTCAAATGTTTGGTTCAAGTATTGGGACTGAATATTTGCAAGGAGATAATGTTGGAACCATGTAATATTATTTAGAGTAAAATGAGGTTGGAACAAAATATTATTTGGATTGTCGTGTGACTCTTTTGCAAAAACTGATTCTTTTAGTTGCACGTTTATGGGATTCCTTAAGGGTCAACCTCACATTTTTCTAATGTTTGGTTGAGGTATGAACTGAATGATATTTGTAAGAAGATAATATTGGAACCATGTAATATTATTTAGAGTAAAATTATGTTGGAACAAAATAATATTATTTGGAATAAGTGTATTTGTCAGATACTAAAATCTTGAGCACATTCTAGTTTCGTCTTTAGAAATAAAGCATCTGTTCACCATCTAGTAGATTCTCAAGCTTTTCTTCCTCAAAACAGACAACTTTTGGATCTCCAAACCATAAATTACCTCCTTCCTAAGTGCCAAACTTTCTTCTTTTTGCACTTCCACCACCCTCTCAGTAACCAATCTAAATCCTTGCACCCCCTATCCCGACATAATTTTCTCTACTTAATTATTTTAGAATAGAGCTCAATTTCAAACTTGAATTTGAGAGATTATAAATTTGGAAATCTAGAAATTTGGAAGCTTGAAAATTTAGAAATCTAGAAATTTGGGAAGTTGGAAATTTAGAAATTTAAAAATTTGAAAAGTTGGTCATTTAGAAATATGGAAATTTAGAAAATTACAAATTTGGAAAGTTGGAAATGTAGAAATTTAGAAATTTAGGAAGCTACTAATTTAGAAATTTGGAAAGTTGGAAATTTAGAAATTTTGAAAGTTGGAAATTTAGAAATTTGGGAAGCTGGAAATTTAGAAATTTACAAACATAGAAATTTCAATTTTCCCAAAAATTCTATAAAACAGAAAATTCACAAAATTTGTAAATATAAAAATTGAGTAATACTTAATTTGGTAATTTGGAAAGCTGGAAATTTGAAAATCTAGAAATTTAGAAATCTATAAATGCAACATTTAAAAATCTGCAAAGTTGAAACTGCCCAAAATTTCCAAAAATAATAATTTCTCATTTACCCCAAATTCAGCAAACGTAAAAATTGACAAAATACCTGACCATAAAAATGCAAAAATTTCTGTTAACTATGTGCAATAACAAGATGTTCTAGTAAAATTGATAATTGCACCACAGTACAATTAGTTCATACTATTAATACAATTGCTGACAGAAAATTATACAAAACAACATAGACAAAGACAACATAAAAAAAAATTATTAAGAGGCAAAAATGAAAGGGTTATTAATAAAAGAAAAATGGCGAAAGTGTACCTGATGAGAAAACGCTTCTAAAAGGACACGAAGGCGGCAACGCAGAGCCACAGAAAAAACGCTTACCGCGTGATAATCTGATATCCCGACACAGGATACAGGATATGGGGTGAGCGATAGACGATATACATATAGTTGTACCATACGAACCGGAGACACGCGTTGACGATCACGTGGATATAGGAAGGTTAAGCAGTTCTCATCACTGGACACTGATAGATCTGTCTTGTACGACAAAATACGATAAACGGGAGACCAATTTCTTGGAACGTAATCAACAACGGTACATTTTTTCGTGTTGGTTGGTTTCGCTGATCTGTTGGATCGTGGGATCTTCAAATAATTAGATTTCGAACAAAAATCCGCGTTAATAAGGATCATCGATCAATCTATAAATTTCTTCACTTTTGTTCTACGAGACTCGAATTTTATAAAAATTAGGTGAAATTAATTAGGTGATCGATCAAACTATTGAAACCTTGTAATTGACTTTATATGTATGTTCAATCTTCAGCTGGAATTATTTCTAGAGAAAAATTTCATGATGGATCAGTTTATTGGTCGTCATAATTGTTTGCAACTCTTGTTGATTTATGTTTTATTAGGTGCAGGAAACCATTTTCTCTTGATTAAATCTGATTATGTTGATTTATGTTAGTTGTCAGTTATTAATTATGATTTGATTCTTAACTTTTACTTAATTATTTTTAATTTTGAACTGGTAATTAGTTGTCGTTATTTTTTGACTGTTAACTGGTTGTCATCATTTCTTAACTATTAGTCATTGTTAATTCTTAGCTATTAATTAATATTTAAATTAATCATTAATTCTTAATTGTCAATTAATCTTTATATTAATCATTCATTCTTAACTATTAATTAATCTTTAAATTAATCATCAATTCTTAACTATTAATTAATCTCTAAATTAATCATTAAATCTTAACTATTAATTATTCTTTAAATTAATCATTAATTCTTAACTAATAATTAATCTTATTTAATCATTAAATCTTAACTATTAATTAATCTTTAAATTGATCACTAATTCCCAATTGTTAATTTTTGAATTCTTGAGTATGAATTAACCATAATTACTTAACTGTTTATTAATCATCAATTCTTAACTATTAATAAATCACCATTAATAACTATTAATAAATCAAAATTCTTAACTATTACTAAATAATTAATTACACTTAGTATCTTAAAGTTTCTTGAAGGCAAAATTTAAAAAATTCCAACATAAATTAAACATCTAGTAATATTTGAAGAAAAAATGATTTTAAAATAATAAGTTCCCATGTACATCAACACACCCATCTAAATCCCACAATTTATTAACACTAATCCTCAGCACTCTCAATAAATTTCAATATTTCGCCGTTTACGGGCATTAAAATCTCCTTACAATGCGAGGAAACGTAAAAGAACGTGACCATCGAAACATCGAGAAGATACGCGATCAACAAGATATTAAAATGATTAATATTCAGTTTGCATTCAAAGTGGAAATGCTCGAGCGTTTGGCTCGATATTGACGTCCAATAAATCCCTGTCACCTGCATCCGAGAGTCAAGGATTTACCTGGTGAACGCTTCTGAAAAGAAAGTAGCTGTAAAAAGGGCTCTGGTTTATTCTCCTTTTTTTTATGGACGCTTAAACGGGACGTGGTTTCACGGATGGCCGTCAAGGTCGTACACGAAGAAAGGTCGTGTGTGTGTACCGATGAAAAGTATTCGATTTCTTGGTTGACCACAATTTCTCGCGGCCGTAGTTATGGGCTCCTTTATCCTTTCACGCGATGGATTTCTTGAAAGAGAAGTTGCTTCCGGAAAGCCTTCGAAGAAAGCCGGCCGTTGCTGGCTAATCTGCCTTGAAAACATTAAATTAACGTCGGTTAATCATTCTCGATGTTCTGGCAAATTTTATTCATGAATTTATAGGACGGCCTTCTTTGATCTTGGCACAGTATTGAATTGGAAAATAGTTCCTTCGCGGTGAATAATTCATCTTTTATTTATACGATTATCTAGCTTCTTTTTGTACGGATGCATCGAGTACAAAGACACCTCAAATATTTATCTTCTTTTCGATTCAGTTTATTAATTTAGTATTTTTGTATTTATGTCATTACAATGTCTGTAACTTTGTCGTGGATACATCTTAGTTTTTAAATAACTTCCTTTACTTTACATTGTAATATGCAAAACTTGTATTTGTATTTAGGAAATTTCATTATATTTGTATTTAAGAATCATTTATTTCATTTAAACATTCATTTCGTTGACTTATTAACATATTTAGAATAATACTTGTCACTATGGAGAACTCTGCAATTAAATTTGTGTACACTGACGCTTTAGTGGGTCAAATCGACCCTAAATATCTGTCATATTCCAAAAGCCTATTCGACCCTAGAATACATTTGTCTTTCGAGGAATAACAAAACGAGTTTATCAAGTTCTGACATGTTATGATTGCATATAAAGTACTTTCATTCTGAACAATAGTATTATAATTCCATTACACAAAAACGTAGAACAAGAAATATCATATGGCGTTTAAATGATCATCTACCTATTATACGAGAGAATATGCCTCTTAAATTGTCTAGCGATGCATATAATTTTATTGATCCGGATCGATGATCGAATAATAGAGACATTGTATCAACCACAGACAATTACAGTCACCAGTTTAACTGTTTTATTATGCAATATAATACTACGCAATTATGTGGATGAAAATATTGCTGTTCTATTATTGTGAGATGATTAATTTCAGAATATTCGACTTAATTTTAATTAATTCTTTTGTAATTTCAGATATATATTTTGTACTTTTATTTAAATACTTGATTGTGGTTCGTATTGCAAAATATTTTGGGGGTTTTAGAAATTAAAGTAGATGTATGTAGTACGTCAAAGAGAAATTCATTTTTGTAAGTGTTGAGTAAGTGTTGTTAAGCAAAAGAACAATAGTAATAGCAATAGCAGTAGCAGTAGCAGTAGCAGTAGCAGTAGCAATAGCAATAGCAATAGCAACAACAATAGCAACAACAACAGCAATAATCAAAGCAATAGATACGACAATAGCAACAACAATAGCAATAACCATAGCAATAGATACGACAATAACAACAGCAAAAACAATAGTAACAATAATAGCCATAGCAATAACAATAGCAGTAGTAGTAACAATAGAATAACAGTAGCAATAGCAATAGCAATAACTAGGTCAATAGAATTCATCATGTATCAATGCCAACAACAATGACAATGACAATAGGAATGACAATAGCAATGTCAATATCAATGACAATAACAATAGTACCAACAATAGTAATTACTATATCAATGACAATATCAATGACAATAACAATAGTACCAACAATAGCAATAGCTACATCAATGAAAATATTAAGTGCAATAAGTATGACAATATCAATAACAATAGTAATGACAATGACGACCTCAGTAACAGTATCAATGACAATAACAATGGTAGTAGCTATAGTAGTAACAATAGCAATTACAATAGCTCTATCAATGGACATCATCAGGTATCAATAGCAAGAATAATGCAATATCAATAAGAGTAGTAATAGAAATGACAATATTATTAACAATAGCAATAAAAATTACAATAACAACAGTAACAATAGCACGAACAACTATTACAATAACAACGACAACAATAATATTCACGTGAAAAACTACTGACCACAAAAACAATAATACCAATTGCTAGAGATCTACACATCTGATAGAGTAATCCTGAAACGATTAATAAAACATTACCAACAATGCTAGAAAATAGTTACAACAATAGCAACAATATTCCTAAACAATCACAACAATAGCAATAATATTACTAAACGATCACAACATAGTCCACAATATTCCAAAACAATTACAACAGTACGAAGAATAATCTAAAGCAATCACAACAGTACGAAGAATAATCTAAAGCAATCACAACAGTATCAGCAATATTCCTAAACAGTTACAGCAATAGCAACAGTATTCCTAAACAATGACAACAATAGCAATAAAATTCCGAAACAATCACAACAATACCAAGAATAATCCAAAACAATCACAACGATATCAGCAATATTCCTCAACAATTACAACAATAGCAACAATATTCCTCAACAATCACAACAATAGCAACAGTATTCCTAAACAATGACAACAATAGCAATAAAATTCCGAAACAATCACAACAATATCAACAATATTCGCAAACAATCACAACAATATCAGCAATATTCCTCAACAATTACAATAGCAACAATATTCCTCAACAATCAGAACAATAGCAACAGTATTCCTAAACAATGACAACAATAGCAACAATATTCCTAAACAATAGCAACAATATTCTTAAACAATGACAACGATAGCAATAATATTCCGAAACACTCAAGAGACCAACATCGCGCAATATATTCAATGAAACATTCCTAACCACAAATATGCGCACACACGCGCACACGTGCATTATGGTGCACCCTTGCCCGAGTAACTTCTGTCATTGTTTCGTGTCCTGTTGTCCCAGTGTCTTTGTTCCCGTTTGCCAAGTATCGCGTGCGTAATCGGTGACGACGTTGTCCTAGGTTTACCGGGTCCCTTTTTACCCAGTCCAGGCATCTATCGTTATGCAATTGTACATACAATGCACGCAGTGTCGGGACCGCCCACGCACCGACATTTAGTAAGCGCGTTTAATCTCCTCGGACATGACGTAAAGTCCCTTTGTTCCTGGAACAAGGTCCACGATACTGCCGCCTCGAGTGGGACGTCAAAATTTCTCCTCTCATTATCGTTCGTTCCGTTTCACTCGGCTCAATGTTCAAAAATATAACGCGTCGACTATTAACCCCTCGCACTATTTTGACGAGTCTCACTCGTCACGCACTCGTACCTCAGGTGTGATCAACTTTACTAAAAATTGTAACACGATTCAATTTGGAGTTCAAAAAGTTTTAAAGTTTTTTTTCATTCATTTCTCTATTGTTGTCTGTTTCATTATGTTGGTATACGATATGCATTGTTATTTACTTTTTGTTAGTCTTAATTATTAATTGTTTGTTTCATTATGTTTGTACCACATGTGTGACACATACATACATATGGCGTATTATACACCATATGTGTTATTATTTATTTTCTGTTGGTTTTCATTATTAATTGTTTGTTGCATTATGTTTGTACCGCGTGTGTGATACATATCTGCAATACATGTGGAGTATTATACACCATATGTGTTATTATTTATTTTCTGTTGGTCTTAATTATTAATTGTTTGTTTCATTATGTTTGCACCACATGTGTGATACATATCTACAATACATATGGAGTATTATACACTATGTGTGTTATTATTTATTTTCTATTGGTCTTAATTATTAGTTATTAATTGTTTCTTTCACTACGTTTACACACCACATGTATGATTCATATCTATAATACATATGTTGTATTATACACCATATGTGTTATTATTTATTTCCTGTTAGTCTTAATTATTAATTGTTTGTTTCACTATGTTTATACATCACATGTGTGATACATATCTACAATACATATGGAGTATTATACACCATGTGTGTTATTTATTTTGTGTTGATATTAATTATTAATTGTCTATTTCACTATGTTCATACATCACATATACATATGCATTTTAACAAATACACCATATGTGTTATTATATATTTTTTGTTGTTCTCATTATCACATTTATTGATGATTTTTTGTTTTGCAATTTTATTCACAGTTAATCGAAACGAGTTTTCTTTATCGTTAGTTATTTGCGAATATACGCAATTTGTTGTTCCGTTGAGGAAACAATGCGCAAGAGTGCCGGTTGAATGAAAAAAATGACCAAGTTATCAATTGACCTCTCGGTTCTTTATTTTCCTTAAAACCGTGGAAATTAATTACGTGAGTAAGCCAGCTGAACGCTCGAGTCTGCAACGTAAACTTTCGTGTGTAAATATATTGATGAGTTCATTATTACACAGTTGGAAACTTGAGAAATTTGGGGATTTAAGAAATTTGGGAAATTTGAGAAATTTGAGAAATTTGAGAAATTTGAGAATTCGTAAAAGTTGAAATTTGGAGATTTAGGAATTTGGGTAATTTGTGAAATTTGAGAAATTTGAGAAACTTGTAAAATTTGAGAAATTTGAAGAATTTGGGAAATTTGAGAAATTTGGAAATTTTTAGAACTTGGGAAATTCGAAATTCGAAATTTAAGAATTAGGAGATTTAAGGATTTAGGTATCCGGGAATTTGAGAAATTTATAAATTCATATAAAAATGTGAAATTCACGAAGAATACTAAATATTTCCCACTATAAACGTATCAATTTCCCAAGTTGTAGATAATTTTCTGAAACAAAATCCGTACGAAACGGACTATATCAGTAGCAAGTAGTATGACAGGAAATACGGAACTCACAGTAGTACATCTCAATATTTCACACCTCTAAAACGATTTCAACAAGGTGCATCGCTGTCAATGCATGAAAAACCAAGAAGACGGTAAAAATACTTGCTTATTTCGATAAATATCAGCCAGTTAAAGGTATTGGTAAGGCTTAGTTAGCAAAGTTTAACCCGAGTATAAAGATATTCGATATTACGGGCATTGCACCGAGCCTGCAACTCGATTAGACATTCGATACTCGAAAGATTTTCTATTTATACGAATTTTACTCTACCTCCACGCTGACGGGAATTGGTACCGATCCAATAGTTCAATTTCTTATCATTTCTTTCTTACAAAATTGATTTTCTGTTTTCGTTAAGGAAAATTCAAAAAATTGTAGAAAAATAGATGTTGAAATTAAGGAATTTAAACGAACAATTAATTCAGTTAAATAATTAAATTCGACTAAATGATTCAGTAGGTAATTAAGAAGTTGCAGAAAGAAAATAATTCTAACAATTAAAATAAAGCAAAACAAATACAGTAATTAATGCAGCAGATAAATAATTAACATAATAATTATGAAATAATTAACAAAATGAAACCAACAAATATTCTGCATATTCTTTAGTGATCAATAGTAGTTAAAAATAAAATGGAACAATAAAAAGTAAAATTAAGCAACGCGTAATATGACATAAACATAAAAATAAAATTGAACAACGAAAATTAAAATTAAGCTACATATAGTATGACATATAAATATGAAAATAAAATTGAACAATGAAAGATAAATTTAAGCAACACATAGTATGACATATAAATACAAAAATAAAATTGAACAAATTGTTAAATAGTAAAATGGTAAAATGGTAAAATGGTAAAATGGTAAAATGGTAAAATGGTAAAATGGCAAAATGGCAAAATAACAAAATAGTAAACTAGTAAAATAGTAAAATAGTGAACTAGCAAAATATTGAACTAGTAAAATAGTAAACTATTAAAATAATAAACTAGTAAGATATTGAACTAGTAAAATATTGAACTAGTAAAATAGTAAACTATTAAAATATTGAACTAGTATAATAGTAAACTATTAAAATATTGAACTAGTAAAATAGTAAACTAGTAAAATATTGAACTAGTAAAACAGTGAACTATTAAAATATTGAACTAGTAAAACAGTAAACCAGTAAAATATTGAACTAGTAAAATAGTAAACTAGTAAAATATTGAACTAGTAAAGTAATAGACTAGTAAAGTATTGAACTATAAAATATTAAAATGGTAAATTAGTAAACTAGTAAAATATTAAACTAGCCAAATAACAAAATAGTAAACTAATCAACGAGTAAACTAACAAACTAGTACCTGTATATAAAAAATAGTAATACAATAGAAGAGTACACAATCGAAACAGCACAGAAGAGAAGTAACCCAATAAATATTCCACTAAAATAAAATTAAACAACGAAAAATAAATTTAAGCAACGCGCGGTACGACATATAATCAAACAAATGACACATCAGAATGAAAAGATTGTTAAATATTCAATTCTACGATTTCCTACCTGTACAATTTCAAAAACTTCCGAGTATTCACATAATTCTAAACGACTCGAAGTAATTATCCATTGTTACTCACCAGCGATCCTTCTAATAGTCAATTGTCTTCCCGCCAATGACGCGAGGAAAAATCTAAACTAGTTTCTTTCCAATACGAATACCACCGTTAATTATTCAGTTCCGTCGCGTTCAATCATCAATTACGCGCAATTAACGTGCAATTAGTGCCTGATAAATGTTCCTCCGTTCTTCGAAAATCATTGTAGAAAATCTTTAGGTATCTTTTCATAATTGCTAAAGAATCTCACACTACCTGTTTCGAGAAAAGCCTGAAGCAATCTAATCTAGGGAAATTCTAAGAAGATCCAGTTTACGACACTCGAGTGAATCAGGTTTTAAATTAAAATGTATGCGTGATTAGTATGATAATCGAGAATCGTAGCTTGAAAAACAATGACGCAGTTAATTGTGAGTTGAAGTTCATAATAATCATCGACGTGATTGATCTTGGTTACAAAACGATAATTTAGTGATTAATTTCGTTGACGCGGATGCAGATCTCGTCACTGACATTCTTAACGAATTTTTGTATTTAGGGTCACAGAAATGTTCAGGAATTGGAATTAATCTTATATGATTCATTTATTTTGCAAGATTGCTTGATAATAGATTTTACAATTCCAGTTAAATATATTTGTTTCTCAGATGATTTATTGATGTGCTGGTGTGATGACTGCTAGTTACTTTTTGATAAGTGATATTGGTGAATTAGTGACAATTTATTAGATATCAAATTTGGAGTTTTGTGGATTTTAGAAATTTGGGCATTTGGGGATTTGGAGATTTGGGGATTTAGGGATTTGGAGATTTGGGGATTCGAAGATTTGAGATTTAGGGATTTGGGGATTTGAGAAATTTGGAGATTTAGAAATTTGAGAAATTTGGAACTTAGGTAATTGGAGATTTGAGAATTTGGGGATTTGAAAATTTGGGGACTTGGAAATTTGGGGATATGGGTATTTAGAAATTTGAGAAATTTGGGACCTGGGAATTTGGAGATTTGAGAATTTGGGGACTTGGAAATTTGAGGATATGGGTATTTAGAAATTTGAGAAATTTGGAATTTAGGTATTTGGAGATTTGAGAATTTGGGGATTTGAAAATTTGGGGACTTGGAAATTTGGGCATTTGGGGATTTAGAAATTTGAGAAATTTGGGACCTAGGAATTTGGAGATTTGAGAATTTGGGGACTTGGAAATTTGAGGATATGGGTATTTAGAAATTTGAGAAATTTGGGACTTAGGAATTTGGAGATTTAAGAATTTGGGGATTTGGGAATTTGGGGATTTGGGAATTTGGGGACTTGGAAATTTGGGGATATGGGTATTTAGAAATTTGAGAATTTGGGGATTTGGAAATTTGGGGATTTGGGAATTTGGGGACTTGGAAATTTGAGGATATGGGGATTTAGAAATTTGAGGATATGGGGATTTAGAAATTTGAGAAATTTTTGATTTAGAGATTTGAGATTTGAGGATTTGGAATTTAGAGATTTGAGGGTTTGGAGATTTGGTCATTTGTGGAATTTGGGATTTAGGAATTTGGAGATTTGGGAATTTGGAGATTTGGGAATTTGGAGATTTGGGAATATGGAGATTTGGGAATTTGGAGATTTCAGAATTTGGGAAGTTGGAAATATGGGGAGTAGGAAATTTGGGAATTTAGAGATTTGAGGATTTGGAGATTTGGTGATTTGTGGAATTTGGAGATTTGTGAATTTGAAAATTAGTGAACTTGGAGATTTGTGAATTTGGAGATTTGGGAATTTGGAGATTTGTGAATTTGGAGAGTTGTGAACTTGGAGATTTGGGAATTTGGAGATTAATGAATTAGGAGATTTGTGAATTTGGAAATTTGAGAATTTGATAAATTTGAGAAATGTGGGAATTTAAGAATTTGAAAAATTTGGAGCCTGGAACTTTGAAAATTTATGAAATTTATGATTTAAGAACTTGGAGATTTGTGAATTTAGGAATTTGTGCATTTAAGTCTATAACAACATCAAACTTAACATATCAATTGCAAAGAACAGCGATCCATAAAATACAATTGTTCCATACCAAGCAAAAGAGAACATAAACTTCTCTTTTTAACTGGAAAGCCTGCAACCGGAAGCCACTTATACCAGACATAATAAATCACCATCGAGTTTCAGTCGCAATATGTTTGTGGTCAAGGTTGGTGAGATATCTGGAAAGAATTTCGATTTTTCTCTCGGAAGAAGGTCGATTAATTGATTCTAAGCAGCCATATTGCGTAATAGCCTCGCTATTCGCACGTTTACCCATCATCCAACTATTTCTCCACACTATTGTTCATTATCCGGTGAAAATTACCTACGTTCGAACGATTAGTTTTAATTCGACTTGGAGAAGTGTGGGGTTATCGGGAGGAATCCTCGTTTAAATTTGTACCGCTGTATCTTCGTACTGGATCGAGTTCGATAACACAATCAGACCTCTCGTCGTGCGTAGGATGTTCGATACATCGACTTATCTCGAAACGATTAACACTTTCGATGCAATTAAAACAACGATCTTCTGTATATCGCAATGAAACCATGCTGTAAATTCAGGAGCTGACTTTTGAGGTTACTTTTCAGTAATGGAATTTCAATGCCATGTGTTTTTTATTAATTTTATTTATTTTATAAATAAATTAAGTTGCGATGGAATAATTTTGTTTAGCAATTTAACATAATAATGAATTAAATTAAATGTGAGATATGTACTGAGGACTTTATGCACAAAATTGAGATCTCATAGTAGACTCTCGTTATATTGCCGTTATCATTAGTTGAACGAGTTTCTCTTCGAATAAATATTAATGACTGTGTGTTAGTTTTTAAGTCACGGTAATTAAGTGTTAAAATTAGTTATATTTAGAAATATTGATAATATCGATTTAGATAGTGGTTTTGAATTTAAGTTGTTTTTATGAATTCTGTCGATATTTCGCATACTTATCATGACATTTTTGTTGTTACAGTGACACCTAACGTGAAGAAGACTTCAAAGAAGCAGGATGAACTCGCGAAAGACAAATCTTCCAAACAACCAGATTTGGAGTATGTCAATTTAATGAAGATCAGCGAAAACCAGTATGAGGATCCACGTAAGTTGATAATACTGATTAAATTGAAATTACTGAAATGATGGAATAGGTAAATAGTAAAATTGTGGAAAAATGAAAGAGTGAAATTGTTGAATAGCAAAATGGTAAAATGGTAGATTGGTAAAATGGTAAAATGGTAAATGGTAAAATGATAAAATGGTAAAATGATAAAGTGGAAAAATGGCAAAATAGCAAACTAGTGAACTAGTAAAATTTTCAGCTACTAAAATAATAAACTAATAAAATATTGAACTAGTAAAATACTAAACTAGTAAAATATTAAAATGGTAAAATAGTAAACTAGTAAGATATTGAACTAGTAAAACAAAAAACTAGTAAGATATTGAACTAGTAAAACAAAAAACTAATAAGATATTGAACTAGTAAAACAGTAAACTAGTAAAATATTAAAATGGTAAAATAATAAACTATTAAATTATGGAACTAGTAAAATAGTAAACTGTTAAAATATTCAACTAGTAAAGTAATAAACTAGTAAAATATTAAAATGGTAAAATAATAAACTAGTAAATTATGGAACTAGTAAAATAGTAAATTGTTAAAATATTGAACTAGTAACGTAATAAATTAGTAAAATGTTGAACTAGTAAAACAGTAAACTAGTAAAATATTAAAATAGTAAATTAGTAAACTAGTAAAATATTGAATTAGTAAAATAGTAAACTAGTAAAATATTAAAATGGTAAAATAGTAACAACATTACACTATCGTACACTAAGTTCTCACGATACACCCGAATACATTTATTTCTCGGAAACAAACGAACATATCCCGTTTACTATCCTAGAAAATATCTATGACACAACTATCCAAAATATTCCGAAACTATCATTCGGTATTTGAAACCTGCGCTGTCCGCATGTAAACACCGCGAAACAGAAATTTTCGAGAGAGAGACTTATACAACGTGTTTCAAGGCTTTCACAGTATCGGTCCTCTGACACGGAGCTGGTTGAAATGCGGGTCAAACGTCGGAATAAATTTTCTCATAGATTACGATCTAAACCCGGAAGTTTCGGTCAACAAAATTATGTAACACTCACCGCGGACTGCGTGTAAAACACCGTTAGAATGATTGTCAATAAGTAAGTGGCATCCCTGCCGATTGTGGGACCAAAGTAATTGCCAACTGTCATTCGAACGATGCTCGCTGGATACTGTTGCTGGATCGTGTTTCAAGGTAATTTGAAAAAAATGATAATTACGAAGCATCGTTATTGATAATACTGTTATGTGCGTCCTTCGGAATTTAGAATCGTACTTCCTGGTAATAAACGTGTATAAAAAAGGTCTATTGAGAAGGGTGTTCATTTACATTCGTTAAGAACAAAGAAATTAGAATAATTTATTCGGAAACAATTGATGAGATGACATACAGGATCTCAAGATAAGATGAGAAGATTAAAAATATACCATTATTTGCTGATTAATAATCCTTCAGATTTAGATCATAAGTTTTTATTTTTAAACGAAACTTGACACTGAAATTTTGTTCATTAAGAAAAGAATTGTACAAAACTTTTGTACAACATTGCAATTTGGAAATTATTATTAAAGAGTAACAGGAAATTCAAATCAGTATAAAAGGTCATGAGAGTTTCATAGAATTGATGAAAAATAATTATTCATAATACAAGTGGTTATTTGCTATAAACATTAAAAGAACATAGAAACTGAAACTTTAACTAATAATTTATACCGAAATAATTCAATAGAGCAAGTTAAAAAATTGTATTGTTACAAAACTAACATATTCTATTATTCAAATCTGTATAAAAATCTGTTATACAAATGTATTAAGTTAAATCTTATTTTGTATTGTCATTGTAAACTATATTATTTGATAAGTTAATCCCATTTAACATCAAACAAGTTTTCGTATCGACAAACAAGATCAACCAACTTTGAATAATAAAGCTTCTCTTCAAAAGTTAATAAAACGTATCACATTAATTTTCTAACGAAACTGAACTTCGATAGATTATGTTAAATTACTAAAAAACGTTTAATACTTTAACCTTGAAACATTTAATGTACAATAACCTGAAAGTACTAAAAAGTTTTACCTAAATTCGGTAACAAATTATATTGTTCTATGAATATAATTCGTTTAACAAATAAACGTCGCTAATTATGTTGAATGAATATAACTAGTTTAATAAACGTACCGAAAGTATTATTTTTCAATTAAAGAATGAATAGAGTGTTAAATGTAATTTGAACTCGCGCACGACTCGTCGCCATCGCTGCGAACTCGAGGCACGCGAGGCGCGCGCCAAATTCAAATTAGCGCAATTAGAGCACGATGCGTTCGGATAAATTCCAACGACGGAACGTGTACGCACGATTCTCGAAGCGTAGCCAACCACCTTTTATCAGGATCACGTTCACCTCGTTAAGCTCTCGATTGTGCGAGACGAAGAGAAGACTCATGTACGTTCTACCAGCAGATAAAAAGCAGACGAAGCGACGCGAGCGGAACCAGATATTTATAAAGGACGCGATCGTCTCGCATCGATCTGCGATCTCGCTTCTCGGAAGCGTAAATCTACTCTTCGTTGGATTACAGAGCCGTCGGTTGAGAATATGTCGCTCGTCAGTCGTGTATTCTCGCCCTCGGGAATTTTCATTCTTTTTGGAACGCGTAATCGTTCATCCAACTTTAGATGCTACTATGGCGGGGATTCATTGGCGTAACTAGGATTTTTATTTGGGTAAAGCTATTTTTGTTCCCATGATTTTTATGGTGGCTCATTTTTTTTATGGGGTGACTGATTAATGGGGTGATTTTTTAAATTTGGGCATTTGGGATTTCGAAGTTTATGACGTTGGAAATGAGATTTGGAAGTTTGAGGTACTTGAAGATGGGAAATTTGGGAATTTGAGAATTTTGGGACTGGAGGATTTGGAAATTTGGGAATTCGGGATTTGGGGATTTGGAAATATAGAAATTTGGGGATTTGGGGACTGGGGGATTTGGGAATATGGGGACTAGGGAGTTTAGTGGGGATTGGGAAATTTGGGAATTTGGGAATTTGGGTATATGGGGACTAGGGAATTTAGAAATTTAGGGATTGGGATATTTAGAAATTTGGGAATTTGGGAATATGGGGACTAGGGAATTTAGTGGGGATTGGAATCTTTGGGAATGTAGGGATTTGGGGATTAGGGGATTTAGAAATATGGGGACTAGGGAATTTAGAAATATGGGGACTAGGGAATTTAGAAATTTAGGGATTGGGATATTTAGAAATTTGCGAATTTGGGTATTTGGTAATATGGGGACTAGGGAATTTAGTGGGGATTGGAATATTTGGGAATGTAGGGTTTTGTGGATTAGGGGATTTAGAAAAATGGGGACTAGGGAATTTAGAAATTTAGGGATTGGGATATTTAGAAATTTGCGAATTTGGGTATTTGGTAATATGGGGACTAGGGAATTTAGTGGGGATTGGAATATTTGGGAATGTAGGGATTTGGGGATTAGGGGATTTAGAAATATGGGGACTAGGGAATTTAGAAATTTCGATATTGGGATATTTAGAAATTTGGGGATTTGGGAATATGGGGACTAGGGAATTTAGAATATGAGGACTAGGGAATTTAGAAATTTAGGAATTGAGATATTTACAAATTTGGGAATTTGGGAATCTGGAAATGTAAGAATCCTGAACTTTGGAAATCCGGAAATTTAGGGGTTTTGAAGTTTAGAAGTATGTAAATTTGAAAATTCAGAAATTTGGAAGTCTAGAAATTTAGGGATTTTGAAGTTTAGAAGTATGTAAATTTGGGAATCTGGAAATTTAGTTAACTTCGAAACAAGAGAATTCTAAAATTTAAAAGTTTAAAAATTACAAAATTTTGAATCTTTGCAAATTATAAGATATGCAAAACAAAAACCTTAAGAAAGCTTAAAAATGTATAAATTTAGCATCTCCACATTGGCCTCCATCTATCAGTTTCCACACGCGCCTCATAAACTTTTAACAGCCAATATCCCCGACTTACAATAACAATTTATTTTACACAAATGACATAATCTTCCCTGCATAAATAGTAAATCCTCTCTAACATTCAATAACGGTAGTAATACCTGTTTAACTCGCCGGCTCATAAAAATGGCCAAGTTTCGTTCAAAGCGAATTTAAAGAGAAATGACCGAGGAAGAGTCGAGAACAGGTATCTTCATCTTTAAATAACAAGGTGTAAAGCTTGTATCATTTATAGAGGTATATACCGACGCAAACTTGATGAAACAGCGAGTTGATTAATGCATGACAAAACGCAGGTGTCGCAATGTCGCATTAATGGCGAGCTTCGTCTCGCTTTTACCGTTCAACCGACCCTTTTTCTTTAACCACATTCACCTATCTAGTTTCTCGTCTCACCATGAAACATGTTTTACGGTAAAGGCTACCGTTTCATTAACTGTTCCTCGTTCGCGTGACTATTAATTTTCGCTGGTCATACTACCCTTACATTCTTCACCCTTCCTACATTCTTTTTACTAATCCTTTGCTTTGACACAATATTCTAACTTCAACTTCAACTTATCTTGACTTATTACTAAGTCTGTTGAGACACATATGTGACACTTAATCTTGAGATAATGGAATAGTATGAAGTAGATGATAGTAATACTAGCCCTTGCTGTATCATTTGTCAGATTTTTAACCACCTAACCTAACCAATAAATGAAGTTGAAGACTCATGTCAATTCAATGATCCACTTTACAAATAATTGGACTTAAACATCGAACTAAAACGTATTAAAAAATGGAAGTAGATTTGTCACATTTGTGAGTGCGTCACGAGTCAGACTTGTCAACAGTAATTTTAACACATCACTGATTGCTATAATTGTACATCAACCATTTTGTATTATGTACAGGGACGAAATTTTTGCATGGACACTTTCGTTAAACTCCACACTGTAAATTCATGTAACATGGACACCATTTTGAGATATTTATAGGTTATGATGTTATAATTATCTGTCAGCCATTTTGTGCTATGTACATGGAAGAAATTTTTGCATGGACATTTTCATTAAACTTCATGCTTTAAATTCATATAGTATGAACACCATTTTATTGGTTACAGGTTATGATTTATAGGTATGATTTATATATTTATAGGTTATGATGTTATAATTTTCTGTCAGCCATTTTGTGTTATGGACGAAATTTTTGTATGGACATTTTCAGTAAGCTTCATGTTGTAAATTCATATAATATGAACATCACATTTATACCTATAAATGAAATTGTCTATACTTTGTTATAATTTACTAGACTTTGTACGTTTTGAAATAGATCACGTCTCGCTATAACACAGATAGTATGAGGCCTGATTAATTGTTTATATAACCATTTCTACTTGTATATCATAAAGTTATAGACTTTTTATGTATATAAAAACGTGACATGTTATTTACGACATACACTACCTTTCACAAATGGACAACGGTAATAAGAGTTAATAACAGTTCTTTCTTCAGCATTTATGATTCAGCGTCGGTTTATCTCGAACACGACAAGAGACAAGTTAATTACAATACACACAGTGAGAAAAGAAGGAGAAATAAAGCAACCATGGTCACAGAGAACGGCAAAATGCTGTCAGAAAGTTGTGACAATGAATATTCTGCGGGAGGCGGTCAGATAACGAGAACAGTAAATAATATAGTAGTAAAATCGTAAAGTAGTAAAATAGTAAAATAGCGCAAGGAAATCGTCAATTAGTAAATTCGTGAAATAGAGAACTAGTAAAATCGTAAGGTAGTAAATTAATAAAATAGTGAAATAGTAAAATCGTAAAATAGTAAAACAGCAAAGTAGTGAAACAGTAAAATTGTAAGGTAGTAAATTAATAAAATAGTGAAATAGTAACATCTTAATATAGCAAAATAGTAAAATAGCGAAATAGTAAAATCGTCAAGTAGTAAATTAGTGAAATATGAACTAGTAAAATTGTAAGGTAGGAAATTAATAAAATAGTGAAATAGTAAAATTGTAAAATAGTAAGATAGCAAAATAGCGAAATAGTAAAATCGTCAAGTAGTAAAAGAGCAAAGTAGTGAAATAGTAAGATCGTAAAGTAGTAAATTAATAAAATAGTGAAATAGAAAAATTGTAACATAATAAAACAGTAAACTATTAAAATCGCAACGTAGCAAAACAGTAAAATAGTAAAATATTAATTACAAAAACAAAACAACATCAATGATAAAATAGCAATAACTATTAATTAGTGAGATAGTAAGCCAAAATAATAAAGCACTAAAAAGTGATACTAAAATAATAAAATAAAACAGCGAAGCATTAAATGAGATAACAAATGAATAAGACAGCAAAATAATAAAGTAATAAAATGTTTAAATAAGAATAGTATCGATACTCTCAAAAGGGTATACTCTTACACGCAAATAAATGCACGCAGGTCATAAAATAGAAATAGAATAATGAATTGAAAGGAGAAATTTTAGGACATTTATTTATGATAAATAAATGTTTGTATAACTAAGGAAGTAAATACGTTTGTTTACAGCCGAGAAATTTTCAACAGCTATAAGGCATCACAGCGGTCATTTTCGTCATGCCACGGCCGAGATATGGGATCCTCACCCTCAGTACGAGTTCACCGCCTTCGGAAGACGCTTTCGTTTACGTCTCGCTCACGATTCCAGCTTCGTATCACCGAATATCAGAGTACGTACAGTCAATGACAAATTTACCTTTCCTAGGAAAAAAAATATAGTGGTCAAGGTGAAAGACACTACCTCTGCTCGTTGATTTTTTACGGATATTTGGACATTTGAAAGTTTGATGATTTATGGGGAATTTGGGGACTTGGAAGTTTGGGGATTTGGGGATTTAGAAATTTGGGATACTGGAAGTTTAGGGATTTGGGGATTTAGAAATTTGGGATACTGCAAGTTTAGGGATTTGGGGATTTAGAAATTTGGGATACTGCAAGTTTAGGGATTTGGGGATTTAGAAATTTGGGATACTGAAAGTTTGGGGATTTGGGGATTTAGAAATTTCAGAAATTTGGGATATTGGAAGTTTGGGGATTTGGGGATTTAGAAATTTGAGAAATTTGGGATATTAGAAGTTTGGGGATTTGGGGATTTAGAAATTTGGGATACTGGAAGTTTAGGGATTTGGGGATTTAGAAATTTGGGATATTGCAAGTTTAGGGATTTGGGGATTTAGAAATTTGGGATATTGCAAGTTTAGGGATTTGGGGATTTAGAAATTTGGGATACTGAAAGTTTGGGGATTTGGGGATTTAGAAATTTCAGAAATTTGGGATATTGGAAGTTTGGGGATTTGGGGATTTAGAAATTTGAGAAATTTGGGATATTGGAAGTTTGGAGATTTGGGGATTTAGAAATTTGAGAAATTTGGGATATTAGAAGTTTGGGGATTTGGGGATTTAGAAATTTGAGGAATTTGGGGATTTAGAAATTTGGGAAATTTGGGATATTAGAACTGTGGGGATTTGGGGATTTAGAAATTTGAGAAATTTGGAATATTGGAAGTTTGGGGATTTGGGGATTTAGAAATTTGAGAAATTTGGGATATTGGAAGTTTGGAGATTTGGGAATTTAGAAATTTGAGAAATTTGGGATATTAGAAGTTTGGGGATTTGGGGATTTAGAAATTTGAGGAATTTGGGGATTTAGAAATTTGGGAAATTTGGGATATTAGAACTGTGGGGATTTAGGGATTTAGAAATTTGAGAAATTTGGAATATTGGAAGTTTGGGGATTTGGGGATTTAGAAATTTGAGAAATTTGGGATATTGGAAGTTTGGGGATATAGAAATTTGAGAAAATTGGGTTTTAGGAATGTGGGGATTTTTGAATTTGAGAACTTTGAAATTTCGGGCCTAGAGACTTTGGAACTTCAGTAGCTTGGAACTTGAGGGTCTAGGAATTCGGCAATCTAGGGGATTGGAGATATAGAAATAGGGAAATTTGGTAATTTACAAATTTGTAGAGCTAGGGAATTTGAATGCTCATAAATGCAGTGATTTGAGAATTTGGAAAGCGAAAAATTAGAAAATTGACAAATTGGAAAATTGGGATATTGGGAAATTGGAAAATTAGAATATTGGAAAATTGGAAATTAGTATATTGGAAAATTGGGAAAGTGGTAAAGTGGGAAGGTGAGAAGATGGGAAAGTGGGAAAGTGGGAAAGTAGTAAAGTGGAAAATTGGGGAATTGACGAATTGACGAATTAAGGAATTGGGGAATTGAGGAATTGGGGAATTGGGGAATTGGAGAATTGGGAAATTGGGAAATTGGGAAATTGGAAAATGGGGAAATTGGGAAATTGGGAAATTGGGAAATTGGGAAATTGGGGATTGAGGAATTGAGGAATTGGGAAATTGGGAAATTGGGAAATTAATGAATTGGGAAATTGAGAAATTGAGGAACTGGGTAGTTGGAGAATTGGGAAATTGTAAAATTGTAAAATTAGTGAATTGGGAAATTGGTAAGTTGGTAAATTGGAGAATTCAGAAATTGAGAAATTGGTAATTATGAAATTGGGAATTGGATAAGTGGGAAAGTGGGAAATTGGGAAATTAGGAAATTGTAAAATTAGAAAATTAGAAATCTTAATGACTATAACAACTCACAAATCCCTCACAAACTTCCAATATAATTTTCGACTGAGAAAATTGTCAAATTTAAATAGACGTCCACATCCAATGAAAACGAACGTTGTACCCGAGTGTACACGATCTTCCCTGCCATTTTCCTATTGATTCATAAACTCGTTCCGCCAGCCGGAGTTTATTGAACCGCTATCGTGAAAGTGATAATTCAATCTGGCGATCGTCGTTTTGATCGTCAGAGATATAGGTGTTTATTGCCGCTAATGCTGTTACGTTTATCAACGGAAAAGTTATCTTACGTTTCTCGTTATTACTATGCTAATGCAGCCGATATTATCGTGGCCGAACAGCGTTAAGACTTTGCATAATGTTCTTCGCGGTGTTCATCGCGATAGACGAGGCGTTAAAAGCTGTTTCGCCCACCGTCTTTTCGTTTTTCAATTGTTTATCGCGAATATCGGCCATGCAAATTGCACGACACCCTCTTATTCAATGTATTTATAAACAAGCGGTTGATGGCAATTTTATTTGGACATATTTTACTTCACCCATAGTGGAATCCCATTTTTACTGGTTCTTAAATTACGGAGCTTTTTTATTTGTTCCTAATAACGATCGTTATTTCTTGTTACTGTCAATTTCTATTAAAAACTGCCCGGTTTACATATTTTATTAATCATTCGCGAGTGGATTATTATTATTGATGTTTGTGAAAACTTCTATGTATAGTTTTATGTTATATTGTATGCAGATTTGTTTTGTAACAATGCATTAATAAAAATGGTGGAGTACAATTTTAGCTTGGTAAAGGATTTTTGTTAACTAGTTTTAATTGAATTAATTTTTAATGACTAGTACTGTGCATTTGATATGGAGTCAAATGCATTTAATATCAATTATTGAGGCAGTTTGATAAATTCAATGTTAATTATTGAGTTAAATAAATTCAGTGTTAATTAAACATTAGTTATTTTATATTGTTCAATCATATATTAATTCAATATAAGTTATTCCGTATTAATTATTCAAATATTAATTCAATATTAATTAACGTACATTGATTAATCAAATATTAATCCAAAATTAATTAACACATATTGATTAATCAAATATTAATTCAATATAAATTATTCCATATCAATTATTTAAATATTAATTCAAAATTAATTAACATATTTTGATTAATTAAATATTAATTCAATATAAGTTATTGCATATTAATTAATCAAATTTCAATTCAGTATTAGTTGGATGAAATATAATATAGTTGTGTTTTAACTGTGCAGATTACCCACATAAAAGAGAACACCACAACAAAAGTACACCCAGGCCATGAAATCGGTTGCTTCTATAGTGGAACCGTGGACGATGATCCAAATTCAGTGGTCAGTGTCAGTCTTTGCCATGGAATGGTAAGTCAGCTTAAGTTAATTGCTAATTAACTATAGTACGAAAAAAGAGATCATTAGTTTGATCGGTATAAATGACTGCGTGTTGATTATTAATTAGCTGCGATAAGGAACATTAATGACGTACTTGACCAGCTCGAGTGTAATTGGTATAAAAAATTACTGGTTGATTACTAATTAATTATGATGAGAAGAATAGATAAGGTGCTTTGTATAATCTTTGATTAACTTTAGGATGATATTATCAGAAGACAAATCTGTGTAATTAGATTAGATTTAATTGTGTCACAGATAACATTGATTCTTGTCTGATCAGACTATTTTGGGCACGGTCAGTGCTCGAAATTGCTAGACAGACAGTATCTTTATCATTCGTCAGCATCGATGATTCAGAATCGACCCAAATCTAGATATCTGGTTAATATTAACCAGGTGACGGATGATACTAATTAACAGATAGCGAAAGCAAAATGATTCAGTTTCCCAATTTAACATCGTTCGAGTTCAACTAACTTTCAAGTTATTCGAGACCTAACCTAAAATCATGGTGTAATATTGACATAGGTCATTTTCAGAATTTAGACAACTTTCATAATCTCAGTTTTGACCAAACTTTCATAAGATAGTTTTCAACCTTTATATAATCTGAAATTTTTATTTAATCTTTATCAGAAGATGTAGCACATATACAGTCCCAGTTACTTGACCAAAATAAAAAAAAATGTTCAAAAGAAAGGGATTTCTAAGAAGAAAATGTTGAATTAAACTCCCTTGTGATAATTTTTCAATAAAATATTTGAAACCCCAATTTTTACGAATAAAATATATAAATATATTAACAAAGTTTGTTGGGAAAAAAGTGTGTTCGTGGATCAGTGTTTTTCCTACACAATAAAGATTTAAAAATCCATATACCTGTACCATTTTATACTTTTACAAGAACGTGTCAATAACCTTTGGCAAAAAACCCTGGACATTCAAATAATTTACTTCGCATTCGTGCGTCGATTAACAATTACCTCGTTATAAACAAGATTTACCTGATGTCAACGCGTTAATTACAGAAACCCGTGTGTGCATAAATACGCGGATAATTGTGGACACTCCTGTGTTTTTAGGATCGCATTCTTCGCGCATTTCGTAGCGAAGTCAGTAGGTGGCACACAATTCAGATTGGACATTTGCCACGGTAATGCTAGAACGAGTTTCCGGATTATCTTGGCAAACGTGTGGTAAAGTGGCGCCCGACAACTCGACCGAGTTGGGCAGAGAATCTCGATGTGGTTTTTCCTTGCCAATCGATTTCTCACGGTGTCGGATTCTCTTTGTAACTGGTTTTTCTTTCGATAAAGTAGCTCTCGAGTTTATAAGTAGCGTTTGATATCCGTGACAATCATGATTAATCGATTTGATTGGATAATATACGATACATCTGTCGTCTTGGTGATACTTTGATTAGCAAATTGTTACTTCGAGATATTTTACGGGCTTTTTACTATTATTGAATTTCAGAATTATTGGATTCGATTGAACACTTCAGAATTATTTTGAACTTGTTTTAATCAAAAGTTATATATTGAGTTATTTTAAGTTTTAATTTTATTAATTTAATTATGCAAATGTTACTTTTTTTACAATTTCTACAATTTTAATTGAAATTCTCCTTCCTCGTAAAATTTTAATTAAAACTTAATAGATAGAAACAAGATTTTTCTCAACTATAATTTAATTCAAATTTCTACTCTTTTAAATATATTAATTTAATTATACAAATGTTATTTAAATTTCTATACTTACACAATTTCAATTTCAACAATTTCTACAATTTTAATTGAAATTCTCCTTCCTCATAAAATTTTAATTAAAACTTAATAGACAGAAACAAGATTTTACTCAACTATAATTTAATTCAAATTTCTATTCTTTTAAGTATATTAATTTAATTATATAAATGTTATTTAAATTTCTATACTTACACAATTTCAATTTCTACAATTTTAATTGAAATTCTCCTTCCTCATAAAATTTTAATTAAAACTTAATAGACAGAAACAAGATTTTACTCAACTATAATTTAATTCAAATTTCTATTCTTTTAAGTATATTAATTTAATTATATAAATGTTATTTAAATTTCTACACTTTCACAATTTTAATTTCTACAATTTTAATTGAAATTCTCCTTCCTCATAAAATTAATTAAAACTCAATGTACAGAAATAAGATTTTTCTCAACTATAATTTAATTCAAATTTCTACTCTTTTCAATTTTAACTAAATTTTCCTTCTTTCATAAAATTTTAATTAAAACTTGTTAGAAACTACATTTCAATTACTCAACTACAATTTAATTTCTACACACTGAGATTTTAATTCAAGTCTCTTACCCTCAGAAAATTTTAATTAAAACTTAATGATGTGAATTAACACGAATATCATTAAATACTTAATGAGTACTTAATGAAATACTTAATTGGCATTCTAAAATAATTATATTTGAATATCTTCTTTTTTAAATCTCGACAATATTAAAAGACTCACAAAATTAATTCAGCAATACAAAATAATTTTGTAATACAGAAATAAAATCTGTGAAGATCTTAATATATTTATAAAGCACTAAATGTTCACATAAGTATTTGTAAAAAGTAAATATAAATTATTTCTGCGTATCCACAAAATATTTGTAGAAAATTTCGCAGAAAAAGATCGAACAATCAGAAATTTTGTATCATCAGTTTTTATGATCAGCTCGAACATAAATTCTCGCAGGCTGCATCGAATGCAGATTCGATTCCTCGAAACGAGCAACGTTCTCCGGTCGCCGGTTTACCATGAATTTCCATGGAAGGAAAATAATAACCGAAGGTCGTACATCGACCGATTATTTACGTGTCATACGTGCATGTTTCTAGCAGTCGAGATTTACGAGTTCCTCTAAACTTGTCCGTTTCGTCTTCGACCAGCAGTGGTTCCACAAATGGCGACTACGCGACGTGTTTCCTGCAGCGACTGTTCCGTCAATATTTAAGAACCACGCGACGAGTTTAAAGTCAGCGGTGCGAAAACCGTTCGCGACGGTGGCGAAAATTCAATATTTTCGAACGCGCGTGTATTTCTGTCTCCCGAGATTCTGTGACTTCATTCGTTATTACGGGATGATATATTGTCTTCGGAGAAACTCGGCCATAAACATGGACGAAGACGAAAATTCTGGAAGTTTTATTTCGTGCGTTTACAGATGCGATCTTTCCTTTTAATGTTCTTGAGATGTTGCTGCGATCAGAAATTATTGAACTCCGTTCGAACACGGGTGGGAGGTTGTTTTTTTATTCAACCTTGATTTATCGTCTTTTGAAGTGCAAGTTTCGGACTTTTATTTTTATGTTCGCTAACTTGGATTTTCAGACTTATATTTGCAACTTCGTGTTTTACGACTTTTACTTTTGTAATTGCAACTTCAAATTTTGGGATTATTATTTGTATAATTGTAACATCGAATTTTCGCATTATTATTTCTATATTTGCAACTTCGTGTTTTAGGACTTCTATTTTTGCGATTGCAACTTTGAATTTTGGGATTTTTACTTTTATGGCATTTTTAATTTTGTATTTCCAGCTTTAACTTATGAACTTATATCTATTTTGCTACTTAGATTTTTGAGAAATTTATTCTTAAATTTTCAACTTTGAATTTTATCACTTATTTGTATATCTGCAACTTTGAATTTTGGCAATTATTTTCATATTTGCAACTTTGTATTTTGAAACTTATCTGCACATTTAGTACTTTGAATTTTGGGACATTTACTCTTACAGTTGCAACTTTGTATTATGCCGTTTATTTGCACATTTGCAACTTTGTATTTTGCAACTTTTTTGTACATCTGCAACTTTAAATTTTGGGAACTATTTTTATATTTGCAAGTTTGAATTTTTGGATATTTATTCTTATGTTTGCAACTTTGTATTATGTCATTTATTTGTATATCTGCAACTTTGAATCTTGGGAATTATTTTTATATTTGCAACTTTGTATTTTGAAACTTATCTGTACATTTACCACTTTGAATTTTGGGACATTTACTCTTATGGTTGCAACTTTGTATTATGCCGTTTATTTGCACATTTGCAACTTTGTATTTTGCAACTTTTTTGTACATCTGCAACTTTAAATTTTGGGAACTATTTTTATATTTGCAAGTTTGAATTTTTGGATATTTATTCTTATGTTTGCAACTTTGTATTATGTCATTTATTTGTATATCTGCAACTTTGAATCTTGGGAATTATTTTTATATTTGCAACTTTGTATTTTGAAACTTATCTGTACATTTACCACTTTGAATTTTGGGACATTTACTCTTATGGTTGCAACTTTGTATTATGCCGTTTATTTGCACATTTGCAACTTTGTATTTTGCAACTTTTTTGTACATCTGCAACTTTAAATTTTGGGAACTATTTTTATATTTGCAAGTTTGAATTTTTGGATATTTATTCTTATGTTTGCAACTTTGTATTATGTCATTTATTTGTATATCTGCAACTTTGAATCTTGGGAATTATTTTTATATTTGCAACTTTGCATGTTGCAACTTATTTGTACATCTGCAACTTTAAATTTTGGGAACTATTTTTATATTTGCAAGTTTAAATTTTGGGACATTTATTCTTATGTTTGCAACTTTGTATGTTGTCACTTATTTGTACATTTACCACTTTGAATTTTGGGAATTATTTTTATATTTGCAACTTTGTATTTTGTCACTTATTTGTACATCTGCAACTTTGAATCTTAGGACTTATTTTTATATTTGCAAATTTTAATTTTAATTTTTATTGTTACATTTGCAACTTTATATTTTGGAACTCATTTTTATATTTTCAACTTTGATTATTTGCAACATTGAATTCACGTTCATTTATTTATACATTTGTAACTTTGAATTTCAAGACTTTTATCTCAATATTACCTAATCGAAATCAAGCAGTGCACGTAATTAGTTTCTCCGCTACGCATTAATTTTTCTGCTATGCAAATCGGTTTTTCTATCGTGCATAATTGATTTATGTGGAGCGAAAAATTGTGTAACACCTCGGGTCTGTCGGTAGCTAAATCCGGCAGTGCTTTCAACCATAATTTATCATCGTGTTGTATAATTTCCAGAGAAACGCGATTCAGATCAAAACGTAAAACGCGATCGAAACGTGTCTGGGAAATGATTTAAAAACTGTGAGACACTCGTTCTCGGAAACGCGAACGTTTCTTGTTCTATGGCGACCTTTGATTCTCGTTCGTCTGCTTTCAAAAGTTGAGCAAAAAGCGAGGAAACCGTCGAGACTCGATAAATCAGCCTGGCCCGATCGGAAAGCGTGCAGACTTACGCTTTCTGTGACGCTGGTTACAAGCTCCTGCCAATTAAACTTACATCCTGTAACGTGGATTCGTTATCGATTCGTTAAGGGACACCTAAAGATAGCGAACAGTCTCTAACGAGCTAAATCCTGCCTCGTTTCGATAACAGAGAAGTTTCACAAAAATATTTTCACGCCTCGATTGCTGCGAGGATGCGGTTTCGCCATTTTACAGTCAGAGTAATATTACTCGCTGACGAGTATTTTCATATTTTACGAAATATTTTATTTTCTATCGAGAATTATTTTCATACTAGGTTAAATAGTTTTAAATTCAAAATATGGAGTAGTAAAAAATTAAATACTGTAATATTTTTTATTTCAACAAAACTTCTGCAGACTTGTTTATTTTTAACGAAGTATATGATTTTAATACTAGACATTAAATAGCACAGTTTTAAATTAAAAATGTGGAGTAGTAAAAAATTAAATACTGAAATATTCTTTATTTCAACAAAACTTCTGCAGACTTGTTTATTTTTAACGAAGTATATGATTTTAATACTAGACATTAAATAGCACAGTTTTAAATTAAAAATGAGGAGTAGTAAAAAATTAAATACTGAAATATTTTTTATTTCAACAAAACTTCTGCAGACTTGTTTATTTTTAACGAAGTATATGCTTTTAATACTAGACATTAAATAGCACAGTTTTAAATTAAAAATGAGGAGTAGTAAAAAATTAAATACTGAAATATTTTTTATTTCAACAAAACGTCTGCAGACTTGTTTATTTTCTATTATACGATTTTAATACTAGACATTAAATAGGATTTTAAATAAAAAATGAAGTGAAGTAATAAAGAAGTAAATATTGAACATTCAACAAAAGTGCAAATCTTTCAATAAAATATGACGGACATTTCGATGAAAGTATAACAAAATTTTCTGGTATAAAAAGAAACTTGAAAACAGTCATCTTACTTATTTATAAATGACTATAATGTACAAAAAATTAGAGTGGAGTCCCAGTTCCACAGGTTCGAGTTGGAATTCGAGGACAGAATTTTCGTGATCGAAATTGTGCAGACTACCATCAAATTTCATGGGGGTACACATTCCCATGGTGCACGTTGAAAAAAGTTTACGGTTCTGTTTTTACGAGCATCTCGTATTCTTTCGCACGGCTATTTTCGACGCGACGCCGGGGGGCCCAGATGAATTTAATGAATGAAATTTGAACTTCCTCGCCAAGAGGTTCAACGACACGTTCCTTGCATTCTCTTCTGAACTTATGCCATTTGTATAAATGTGACGAATTTCTATTTGGCCGCGAGATCAAAAGAACACGTGAATTAGTTTTAACGTTGACGGTGTCACTTAAAATCTCATTTATTTCGACTGTCCTTTAAACTGTCGTTTATTTGTTTAATCTGTCTTTTCAACTGTCATTTGTTTGTTTAATCTTTCTGAACTGTTACTTATTTGTTTAATCTTTTAAGCTGTAATTTATTTGTTTAACCTGTCTCTTAGGCTGTCGTTTCTTTATTTATTCATTTGTAGACAATTACACTTTTGTTTCAAATATTTTAATTTACAAATTGTCAAAGTAATTTCATTTTCTTATAAATTATCACATTTTCAAATTTATCCAATTTTTTAGTATTTAAATATCTAAATTTTCACAATGTTAAATATCCCAATTTCTTTATTTTTACATCTAAATTTCCAACTACCCAAAATTCTAAATTTCTAAATCGTTAAATTTCAGAATTAAAAATTTCCTTCTATCTCTAACACTCTGTATACATCTTAAAATAAAAATAATGTTTCCTACAAAGCACTCTGTCTCCCAAAAGAAAAGAACTTGTAAAAATGTTAAAAAGTCTGCAAATATCCGAAACAAATGAAATTTTACGAACAATGAAAATCTCGTTAAAGCTGACATTTCATGAAAGAAGATCGAAAGAATGAAAGCGACAATTTTCATAGTGAAGCGAAGATTTTACGACAAGTTTTACATTGAGAATCGTCGATATTTTCGTAAACAGCGAGCGCCATTTTGACGTCTGACTGCGAGCTTCGAATATTTGAGTCAAGGGAAGAATAAAAGCAATGGATATCGTTTGAAAGGAGTTCACTGACGAGTGGAAAAAGACATAATCGTAAATCATACACAAACGACGTTAAATTTGCAGTTTTTCAAGCGAAATCGACCGAGGATGCATTTATCGTTGACTTTTAACGCGAAGATTAACGACACCGAATAACTCAAGCTTCCTCCTTCGCGGACGATTAATTGAATATCAACACAAAACACTCTCTCTGTTTCCATTATTTTAGGAATAATTTCGAATATGGTGAATTTCTTTGATGTCTTCTGGAAATTGTTATTTCTTATTTTTTACGTTGAACTGGTGTACTGTTACTTTTCATTTTTGATGTTGAACAGGTGTTTGTTGCAAAGTGAGGGTAAATCAGGAGTACGAAGAAATATTGATGTCTGAAGCTGAAATTGATGTTGCAATGTTGTTGAAATTTTGTGGAAATTTTTTTTGCATATCACTGTTTGTGAAATTTCAATTGTTTGTGAAGAACTGTTTGAAATAAATGTTTCTTTATTATTTATGAAAATTAAGTTTCGAGATAATATTGAAAATTAAGTTTGTTGGTACGAAATTACTGAAGTAATAAGTTACCAAATTTATAAATTCTCAGTTTTCGAAATTTTTAGATCAGTAAATTACCAAACTACCAAATTACTGAATAACCAAATTACCATATTACTAAATTACCAAATTTCTGAATTGTCAAGTAACTAAATTACCAAATTCCCAACTCAATTTCCAAAATTTAAAAATTACCAAATAACCAAATTACTAAATTACCAAATTTCTAAATTTTCTAGTGACTAAATTACCAAATTAACAACTCATCAATTTTCAAAATTTTAAAATTACCAAATAATGAAATTACTAAGTTACAAAATTTCTAAATTTTCTAGTGATTAAATTACAAAATAACCAAATTACTAAGTTACCACATTTCTAAATTTTCAAGTGACTAAATTACCAAATTTCTAAATGTTCAAGTAACTAAATTACCAAATTTCCAACTCAATTTCCAAAATTTTAAAATTACCAAATAACCAAATTACTAAATTACCAAATTTCTAAATTTTCTAGTGACTAAATTACCAAATTAACAACTCATCAATTTTCAAAATTTTTAAATTACCAAATAATGAAATTACTAAGTTACAAAATTTCTAAATTTTCTAGTGACTAAATTACAAAATAACCAAATTACTAAGTTACCACATTTCTAAATTTTCAAGTGACTAAATTACCAAATTTCTAAATGTTCAAGTGACTAAATTCCCAAATTTCCAACTCATCAATTTTCAAAATTTTTAAATTACCAAATTACTAAATTACCAAATTTCTAAATTTTCTAGTGACTAAATTCCCAAATTAACAACTCATCAATTTTCAAAATTTTTAAATTACCAAATAATGAAATTACTAAATTACCAAATTTGTAAATTTTCAAGTGACTAAATTCCCAAATTTCCATCTTATCAATTTCCCAAATTGTCAAATAACCAAATCACTGATGAAATTATCAAATTCGAATATCTAAAGCTTAAAAAATATGGAAATTGAAAGATCAAAAAGTTCAAATAGTTCAACAAGTTCTACAGTTTTCTGCTAAATTTTTATCCTAAAATTTACAAATTGCTATCGATCGATATTGATTAACCAAATTACAATAAACAACTACCCAATAAATAGTTACCAAATCACAATTACCAACTACCAAATAATTACCGAAACATAAAAAATCTGTTAATAACTAACATCTACCAAATCTGACTCAACAACTATCAGCGATCGATAAAAATCAATCAAGATACATTCGATAAATATTTCCCTATCACCCAGTACATGTAATGCTACACCGATTAAAAGTTAATGACATCAGAGAGCGTCGCTGTCCAAACAGGTGTCAAGTGGCATCACTGACTCATTCAGATAAGTTAAGGTGTTTTTTACACCTGAACTCAAGTAGATAGGTATACAGACAGTCAGATTTACGATTCGTCCATGATTGAATCAGTAGAACAGTATCGTTCGCGACCATGACCGTGCCAAAGAAGCTGGCCACGTGGAACTGGGTCATACACAGTCATAGTTATTTCAAGCTCGAGGCGTCTTCTTTTCTTTCTCTGTTCGCATATTCGCGCTTTACAATTTCTTTTGCATCTAGCGACCATGTTGCCGACGATGAAAGCTCCGAACGCGTGTTAATTACTTCGTTCTGGCTGACATATTTATTACACGCGGACGGGGAGACAAACATGTTTATTCCTTTGGACATTTTCTTATGGGTTAAAATCAACATTTTTGAAACTTTCTGAGTTTTATTAGAATCTCAGATCAGGAAAAGAAGTGGAAATTTGTAGGGAAAGGTTTCTTTTTATTTAAATTAGATTTCTTCATTTGATTGAATTACGTATTCATTAAAATTGTGAATTGATGGATTTCAATATCTCGAAAATTTGAGATTCCTAAAACTGTACAAGTTTGAAGAATCTAAAAATTTCAGAATTTATGAAAGTTTATTGCTTAGAATTTTGAGAGTGATTGGTTTGTCAAAAATGTTTATATTTTGAATGATAAGAATATATTCAAAAAATTATGAATACGTGTTTTCCTTTTTAAAAACTCTTCATTTTAAAAAAGGAGACATCGTTTTAATAATTTAAAATTATTTAAACTCAGACAATTCTTTCCATTATTTTCGAGCATGACTAAAAAGTTAATGGAAATATTGATGAATAATTCAACCTCGGTCAATTAATCTCACAATCGTAAAACAAGATAGAGATATTAGAGGATGTGAATGGCAAATCCATTCATAGAAATGAACAATAAGTAATACATAACAGGTTATGAAATTTAAGCAATCGATTTGCGATTGTTATGCAATGCACGGTGCAGTGAAAGGATTAACCCTTTGTCTAGCGTACGTTTCATTGAGATACGTTCATGGTGTTTTCGATTTGCATAATGGATGAATGACTGGATTTCTTATGCGTGCGAATTTTTACGTAATTTTATGGACAATGACGCTTTGTACGAGACACACGTGGTCGCGAAAAATTGCACGAGCTAATATGCTGTTGCTAATTTGTCATGCTCTTTTTAGTGGTCGCAGTACAAAATATTCTGATAGATTCATTGGAATAACATTTATTTTACTACGGCGCTATATTTGTTAATTTACTATTTTATTATTTTTTTGTATCGCTATTTTAGTATTTTACTGTTACACTTTGCTGCACTATTTCAATATTGAATCATTGCACTATTTTATTTGCACTATTGTATTACTGTGCAACTATTCTGATTCACTATTATACTGCTATATTATTGGTATACTATTGTTACTACACAACTGTACTACTATACTATTGCGTTACTATACTACTTGTAGTACTATTATACTATTGGGGTACTGCACTACTATACTACTTGTAACACTGTTATATTATTATGGTACTGCACTACTATACTACTTGTAGCACTATTATATTATTATGGTACTGCACTACTACACTACTATACTACTATACTACTATACTACTTGTAGCACTGTTATATTATTGTAGTACTACACTACTATACTACTATACTACTATACTACTTGTAGCACTGTTATATTATTGTGGTACTGCACTACTACACTACTATACTACTATACTACTTGTAGCACTGTTATATTATTGTGGTACTACACTACTACACTACTATACTACTATACTACTTGCAGCACTGTTATATTATTGTGGTACTGCACTACTACACTACTATACTACTATACTACTTGTAGCACTGTTATATTATTGTGGTACTGCACTAGTACACTACTATACTACTATACTACTTGTAGCACTGTTATATTATTGTGGTACTGCACTACTACACTACTATACTGCTATACTACTATACTACTATACTGCTATACTACTATACTGCTATACTACTATACTACTATACTACTATACTACTATACTACTATACTACTATACTACCATACTACTATATTCCAACACTACTATACTATTTTAATATTATATAATATTAATATTTCACTGTTGCATGATTATACCAGTTCACTATTCCACTACTCTATTTAAACGTACATTATTCAATTGTATCATTATGTAACTATACCGCTATACAACTATAGTATTACTCTGTAACTCGTTCACGATACTTCAATAATCATGTTTGGTATCAACAAATGATAGAAGAAAAATATGAACAGTGTCAGAAGTAACCAAAGAGGCATTAATAACACGTTATGAACGGTTACTGTTGTATGTACCGATATCAACCCTCGAGTTGGCGCGTGCAGAGGCTGACGTGTTTAGAAAAGCGTATTGGTCAGAAAAATAGACACCTCACACGTATTTTCGATGATAGACAATTGGCGCAAGCAGTTGCAACACCAATTATTATCCTTCTCAAGTTCGAACCTTCCAAGGATCCAACCTCCCAAAGTTCCAACCTTGCAAAGTTTCAACCTTCCAAAGTTCTAACCTTCCAAAGTCCCAACCATGCAATGTTTTAACCTTCCGAAGTACTCATCTTCTAAAATTTGAATCATCGGAAGGTTCAATCTTTCAAAGTTCCAACCTTCCACTGTTCCAACTTTCCAAAGTCCCAACCTTCCCTATGTTCCAACCTTCAAAAGTCCCAACCTTGCAAAATCCTAACCTTCCAAAGTCCCCACTTTCCAAAGTTTGAATCACCCAAAGTTTCAACTTTCCAATGTCCCAACTGCATTCCAATTTTTGAAAGACCTTTGCACATTTCGATCATTCTAAATTCGATCAACCTTCTTAACTTTCAATCTTCCAAATTCCAAAGCTTTGAATATTCAAAATTTCTGTAACTAAAGCTCCAAATTTCAAAACGTACATCTTCTCAAAACTTTGAATCACCTTATTCCAAAGCTTTCAAACCTCCAAATGATAGTCGGCAAACGTCTCTCAAACGAGTGAGATAGTGCGAATTCAGCATTTGTTATTGTCATTATTCTTATTTGCCGAAATGTAACTGGAAGTGTTCACGTTGGGGAGCTTCTTTTACTTTGGGTCACGCGCCAACTCGTGGGTTGATATCTGTAGAAGCTTCGCAAGGATCGATCATGAAACAACAGCGAGTTGGTACAAGTTTTACGAGGCTTTTACATCCCTCACCTGCTGATGCGCTTGACTGAAAGTCATCAAATGCCTTTGCACATTACCCGGAAGCGCCTTGGGCGTTTTGCCAGCTTCTTCTCCCGTTGGAGATCCGAAAAAATCCTCGAGGACTCGATCGTATATCAACAGCTCCCGGATTCAACGATGGCCCCAAGATATTTCGAATCGTCTCGGACACGCGATGAAAGTATTCGAAGAGACTCGAGACACTGTTTAACGATCACGGTATATCAACTCGAACACTTTTGAAAGTTTCAAATGTTTGCCAAGTTCTGACGAATTTTTATAGACATTCGATACTTTATTGCTCAGAATATCTTTTTCTCTGACAAACTTTCCTTTTTTATGCGTTTATTGTTTGCGTTCTGGGGTGCTCTGTGAGATTTTTGCAAATGGACGATATATGGATTTTTTGTGATTTTGCTGGTTTTTTGGGATTTTTGGGATAAATTTTTGACATATCCTTGTTGAATTCTTTGGGGTTTTTGGAGATGCAGGGGTTTTGTGAATGGTGAGAATTTTTGGAGCTTCGAAGATTTTATTTATTTATTTATTTTTGGTGGTTTGCAGATTTCATAAAATTTCAGAATTTTTAATGGTTAAGTTTTATGGAATTTGAGAATTTTTAGAAATTCAAAGGTTGTATAAAATTTAAGAACTTTGCAAGATTCAAAGGTTATATAAAATTTGAAAATTTGTATAGACTTGATGATCTTATAAAATTTAAAAGTATATGAAAAAAATGTAATCCTTCCATGTATTTGTTTAAATATAAATTGCAAGCAAATTTAATGTATAAGTAAAATCCTTGAAATTCTGCGAGTTATAAAAATTCCAGCTCTAGAATGCCCCGATCACGATCTGTAATCTTAACGATCCTTAAAGTCTTGAAATTCTAAAAAGTCGAAGAATCCTTAAAATCCCGACGCCCTGGAATTCCTCTAACGCGATCTTAAGAATCTTAAAATCCTTCAAATCTGGAAATGCTAAAAACTTCTGAGAACCGTTAATATTATACGTATCTTAAAATTCTTGTATACCGTAATAAATCTTAGGAATTTCAAGCAAACCTTAACAACAAATCCCCAGTTCGTACACATGTAATATTAAAATATTCGCACAAGAATTAAAATTTACAAATTAAAATAAATAACTTGTAAAATTTATAAATACCAATGTTAGAGAGTTCGTTAGCACGATATTTTTAAACGAGTGAACAAAGTCGAAAACGTTATTCAAATGATTCGAGACGCTTGATTACTTCGATGGAGGTTCGAAGATGTATTCTCGGTTCATTGGACACAAACACCATGAAAATGGCGGCGCGGCAACATGATTGCTATAGGATTTAAATTGCGACCCTGGCACACCCTTAGGCTGTTCGCTGAGAGTGAGAATTATTTGTGACTGTTCCATCGGAATTTATTGCCAATCTGTCTCGTACGTCATTGTATTCTGCAGTGACTTCCTCGATGGAATATCCGGGGACGTTTATGAACAGTTACAAAGTGAAAATATTTTATTTTTATTGCAACAATAATACTTTCCTAATGAATACTACAAAATTCCTTCCTTATAAATAACGAGAAAAAATTATTTTGTAATAAATAACAAGAAAAAATTCTCTCCTTATGAATAAAAAGAAAAAATACATTGCTAATAAATAATTAAAAAATCCTTTTTTTAAAGAATAATACCAAAAATCCTTTCCTTATGAATAACAAGAAAAAATTCTCTTCTTATGCATAAAAAGAAAAAATCCTTTGCTAATAAATAATAAAAAATTCTTTCTTGAAGAATAATACCAAAAATTCTTTCCTTATGAATAAAAAAAAAATCCTTTCCCAAGAAATAATCAAAAAATCCTTCCTTAAAGAATAATACCAAAAATCCTTTCCTTATGAATAACGAGAAAAAATTCTTTCCTAACAAAAATTTTTCTGCTTTGAAATGGCTAAAAAGTTTGTACGAAAATTATTAATTTATTGAACGACTATGTTTTCGAATATGACTTAACCATTTGTGTTGCAGTTTTCTTATCATAATCTTGAAGAAGATTTTTAGTAAAGCATTCGTAAACTATGATCGATCATTTGTATTTATAGTACGACTGTTTACTTATGATAAACAGCGATGATTTAATTTGAAAATACTTTTTCGCCTAATTTAAGTACGTAGATGTATGTTGAAATTTGTACATTGTAACAATTATGTTAGTGCACCAGTAATTTATTATTTGATGTAAAAATTCAGTGTTCGTTTGCTAAAATTAAGAATGTGAAAAGAATGTTAAATTACTGTGTAGGGAACATTGAAAATTTACGTTTATTGTTTATGGAGTAATCAATATTAAATTTTATTCGTTAGGATCTTTTATTATGTACAGAATTTTACCTACTATTTTTATCAATTTTTGAATATGTACTAAATTCACATAATTGTGAAGATCATTGACACTGTAAACTCAGTTCAGTCAAGTATCTAAATAAATAAAAAATATTTGAAAATCAAAAATTACATATGCAATAAACCTAAATGCAACAAATAAGTTAAACCTTAATATAATAAAAAATAAGTTGAATGTAACAAATACCAAACAAAACTTAAATGTAACAAATAAGCTAAACCAAACTGTAACAAATGGCAAAAAATTTGTCATAAAAAAAATATCCGAAAATCAGCTAAGTATCTAAAAAATATCTAAGAAATTAAATATTTAAAAAACTAATATCTATAAATGTAAAAAGAACAAGAAATGTAAAATAAAAGCAATTCCGTACCCCAAAAATAAACCTTAGAGTAACAGAACGGAGTCAATTATGACCCAACGGCTTTGTTAAAATTAAAGCAGACGCACACGAGCGCTATAACAACACGAAACAATCCTAACCTCAAACGAATGAAGTATGAAGTTGTTCGACATCGAAAACAACACGTGTTTGATCTATCTGATTCTCGTCGAATGTTTTGGCGGAAACTCGTTTGTTCTCATTGTTCCCAACGAATTCGATTATTATCGGTGATATTGGTGGGTGGTTGTTGCGTGGGAACCATCTGGGTCACGTTTTAATTTAGCTGCATCAAGGTTCGGCTAATCAATCAGACGTTTGTGTTTCAGACATAGAAATAGGAAGCCATAAACACCGAGTGGCCGAGTCCCAACGTCATTACTCTCGATACTGAATCGAGCCACTCGACCTAATTAATCGACCCTGTAACACCATGCGAATCTTGCCTCGTTCTCGTGCCTTCTAATCGCGATTAGATCAGCGTGGTTCTTCCTAAAAAAGGAAATTCTTCGCTGACATTTTTATCGCGCACCATTCGGAATTATTGGGTTACCGAGTACCTAGTTGCAATTATGAGGTTGATCGTTAAGTTTGGACGTATTTTTTAGTGTCTGGGGTTTGTTGTTTTGTCGTTCGTTGATTGAAGTTTGTTTGTGTTGTAGAGTAGTTTAATGTATGTGGAGAAGGGAGAATTTGATTAAATTTTGTGGATGTTTGGGGTTTGGGAGTGGGGGAATTTGGATATTTGGGATTTGAATGTGGGATTTTTGGATTTAGGAATTTGGGGATTTGGGGGTTTGGAGAATTAGGAATTTGGGGATTTGGTGGTTTGGAGATTTGGAGATTTCGAGATTTGGAGATTTGGAGTTTTCGAAATTTGGAGATTTGGAGATTTGTGATGTAGGGATTTGGAGATTTGAAACTTGAGAATTTGGGGATGTGGTAATTTGGGGATTTAGAATTTGGAGATTTGGAGTTTTCGAGATTTGGAGATTTGGAGATTTGGAAATTTGGAGATTTGTGATGTAGGGATTTGGAGATTTGAAACTTGAGAATTTGGGGATGTGGTGATTTGGGGATTTAGGATTTGGAGATTTGGAGTTTTCGAGATTTGGAGATTGGAGATTTGGAGATTTGGAGATTTGGAGTTTTGGAGTTTTGGAGATTTGGAGATTTAGAAATTTAGAATTTGACAATGTGGAGATTTCAGTATTGACGATTTGGAAATTTGGAATTTGTGATGTAGGAATTTGGAGATTTGAAACCTGAGAATTTGGGAATGTGGAGATTTGGGGATTTAGAGATTTGGAGATTTAGAAATTTAGAATTTGACAATTTGGAGATTTGAGTATTGAAGATTTGAAAATTTGAAATTTGCAATGTAGGGATTTGAAGATTTGAAACTTGAGAATTTGGGGATGTGGTGATTTGGGGATTTGGAGATTTGAAGAGTTAGAAATTTAGAATTTGACTATTGAAGATTTGGAAACTTGGAATTTGTGATGTAGGGATTTGGAGATTAGAAACTTGAGAATTTGGGGATGTGGTGATTTGGGGATTTGAAGATTTGGAGATTTAGAAATTTAGGATTTAACAATGCTAAAATTTGGGTATTAAAGTTTTAAAAATTTTTAATTTATGGTGCAGAGATATGGAGATTTGAGATTTAAGGTTTCAGAATTTTGACATTTAGGATTTGAGTATTTGGAAACTTGGGATCTTCTGATATGAAGATTTAGGATTTGGATTTGAGAACTTGGTGATCTGAGGATTTGAAGATTTGAGAATTGTAAAACTTGGGATCTGAATGTGGGGATTAGAAAATTTGGGATTTGACAGTTTGGAACTTGAAAATGAGAGATTTTGAGGATTTGGAGACTTGTATATTTGGATCTTTGGAATTTGATAGTTTAAGACGTGGGCTAAAATGATTTAGAGATTTAAGATTTGACAGTTTAAGACATGGGACTAAAATGATTTATAAATTTGAAGATTTAGATTCAGCGTTTTAAAGATTTGTATTATAACAGAGATTTGAACTTAGAAATGTTCAATTTATCAATTTGGAATTTTAGAATAAACTTGAAGACTTAACCATTTGAAATTTGATAATTTTGGATTTAAAGACCTGAGAGTTTATCCTTTCTAACTTGAAATTTGAATATCTATCTTACGATCTGTCGTAATTATATTTGAAATATAATATTTGGAATTTGCATAGTTGACAATTGTAATATATTAAAATAACACAATAATTTATAAATTTGTAAATATGCTACTTGAAATCAAATTATCACCTCCATTTATTCTCCCCCTAAAACAATGTCGGTTTAAAAATAAGAAATGGAAGTAGGTACGTGTTGAATATCTTTCAAATTTCATAATACCCAACACGTGACGCTTGCTTAACGCCCCGTTGTTCTCGAGTGACAAAGAGTTCGAGGTCTTCTTCGCAATGATCGTTTAAAACCACGAGAAGCAGACAAAGGGGAATAAGGCTGGTCCAGACGATGATGAGCAAGGCTGCGTCTTATACGCGAGCGCGTAACCCACTTTTGCAAAATTAGATTTCGCACGCGCTGGACGAACACTTTTATACATGCGTCCGAAGCTAGACGTCCTGCTGGTCGTTGCTTACAGTCCGAGATCGACTAACTGCTACGAAAACGTTATACAGACTCGTTCGAGGGTTAAACGTGCACGCACGTGTCTAACAACCGGTCATTTAACCCATTTTTCACACGTGCGAATACGGATAACCGATGTGCGTAGGTAAATTTACCGGCGATATACCAAAATTACTGAGTAAATTTGCAAATTTGACATTTTAACAATTTTTATATTTGATAACTTCAATTTTACAGAATATTTGATAACTTAAGTTTTACAGAGTATTTGATAACTTAAGTTATACAAAAATCGGATGATTTTGAGACATCACGAATTAAAACTGCGATACTTTTTGGTTTTCGAAGAAGTTAGAAATTCGAAGATTTATGAACTTCGCAAATTTTGGAAATTTGGGAGGTTGAGAAGTGACTGATGATTATATAGCGGGTGGTTATCTAGCTAACAATTACCTAGCAGGTGATTATCCAGGTGACAGTTAGCTAGCAGGTGATTATAGGACATTTATGTGACAGACAATTGTACAAGTGACAATTGCTGACTGATATTTCCTAGCAGGTGAATATCTGCCTATTTATCTGTGATTATCCTTCTGGCATTTATCTAGCAAGAGATTATATGGCTGACAGTTATCTAGCAAGTGATTCAATCTCAAAAATTTACAAAATTTTTGCTAAATATAGCCTTGACAATTTTGTAGCAGATGATTATTCGCCCCGACAATTATCTAGCAAGTGGTTGTCTGGTTAACAATTATCTAGCAAGTGGTTGTCTGGTTAACAATTATCTAGCAAGTGTTTGTCTGGCTAACAGTTATCTAACAGATGGTTATTCAACTTGACAATTATTTAGCAAGTGTTTGACTAATAGTTACGTAGCAAGTCATTATTCACCTTGACAATTGTAAAATGAATCTAACATGTGTATTATCTATTTCAATTATCTAGTAGGTAAATAACTGCCTGCTACTTATTTAGCAGCTGGTTATTTGACATACATTTACCTATCGGTACTAAATATGAAAATTTGATATAAGAAATGAGTCTTATAGTATCAACAACTGATTCATTCCAACTTTTCCAAATATAATTCCTCCCAAAATTTCACAACTATTTTCCTTTATTCTGAACACTGAAAAATTTGACTCATAACAGTCACAGACTAAACATGCAAATGAAAAGATCGACGTCAACGAATCGGAAAACGAAATTGCCCGGAGAGTCGCGAGCACGAGGTATTCTTAGCGCACAGAAAGCTCATTGTAGTCCGATTTCATAGAAAGCAGCTTCCAGAATACGCGGGTCAAACCACGAGTCATCGACGATGATTTCGATGGACGAAACGGGAACGCATTAGTGGAAAAAGGTTCAGCATTCAGGTTCTAACGTACCTGTCCAAGCGTAATGTGATAAATGGATTAAATGGACCCTGTGTCCCCCGACATGTTGGCACAGCGCCGAAAATAGGCCCACTGTCAGCCGTTCGAGCATAATTGACGTTAGATCGATTAGTATATCGGGGATGGGTTAGGTTTATTTAAGAGTCTTCCACGAGAAACTTCTCGTGAAGTCTCCCGGGACTTTTGATGCACGTGGCTTGAACGGATCAAAGGACCGTAATCGGTTCATCCACTTTATGTGACCCAGAGGTTAACTACTTCGGATGTTATGTACTTTGATGCAAGATCTGGGGATATATTTTTAACGGGTTACCTCTTAGGTCCGATACTTTATGTGACTGACAGTTTTTCGATATTTTAGATGGGACTTTGATGATTGTATTTAAGTGATGATGTGATATGGTTGTTAATTCTCAGAAGTTCTGCTAAGTTTTTAATCTTCGAATTAATACTCAAGTCTCAAGTTTTTAAACTTTCAAATTATTCTGCATTCGAATTTGGAAATTTTTTAACGTCCACATTTCTACATTCGTAAGTTCTCAAATCCTCATTGTCAAACATCCACATTTTGTCATTTAGAGATTCTCAAATTCTCTGAGTGTTAAACATCCACATTTCCACATTTGTAGATTCTCAAATCCTTAGAGTGTCAAACGTCCACATTTTGTTGCTTGCAGATTCTCAAATCCTCACACTGTCAAACATCCACATTTTGTCATTAACAAATCCCCAAACCCTCATAATTTTGCGCATCCACATCTTGTCATTTGTACATTCTCAAATCTCTACTTTTCCAAACATCCACATTTGCAGATTGCTCAGTCTCTCAAATTATCCCACAATATTTTTAAAGATCGCTAAAAATGGCCGACACGTCCTACGAAGCAGATAAATTAAGTGAAAATAAAATTGCCCATGACGGAGTATCAGTAACTTGAAGAGGCATCGTCGATAAATTTCGAGGAATATCCAATAAATGGTGAACGAGATACAGCCTAAACAAGATCAAACACGAGAAGTGTGGTTCCAGTTAGAAATCGTTCGATAGCTGGTCCTCGTTCGATAAAGTCGCCCGAAGCGTTTCGCCGGAATAAAAATGGACGTACGTGGGTGAGCCCATTTTTATCCTCTCCCGATATGGATATATCCTCCTGCTGAATATCCTGGAGCACGGATGCTTGTCGGAAAAATGGTACGTGGGCCGGTAGTAAAAGATGCACATCCGCGAACCACACGTTTTTCCACTGTGTTCAATCGCGCACACGAAACGGGGATAATTTATTGCTGATCAATTCCGCTCGAATATGACTTTGATCGCTTTAGATCGCTGGAATCCTATCGTAGGCATACTTTTGGATTACGGTCGTGATCGCGGTTATGGGGAATAAGGGTGAGCAAAGTGCAGTAAACTCGATAAACCGAAATATGTGCGGCTATAAATTGTGTAATTCGAGTGTGGTGAGTCGAAAGAACTTTATTGGACGATTTAATAAGGACTATTCTCATTGGTTTGAAAATTACACTAATAAGTGAAATATTTGCTTTCCAACTATTTTTTTGAGTTTGTAATTGGAGAAATTCATTGTGTATGAAATTGCATGTATAATGTGGAGGAAAAATATTGGAGACTATTTTTTTCATAATATTTAATATGTAATTAACAATAGATATAACTTTAATATTTTAACTCGTTTCACTCCACGCATCGAAGGAACATATAGCACACACTTCAAGCCCGGCATCCCTGATTCTCTTTTGTTCTTCTTCATTTATACCAACCAAAAAAATATCTCAATCATACCAACTTCACTCACTCAGCACTCTTACCAACTTCATTCATACAATACTCTTACCAACCCATTTTATTGTAAAAACAACCTCACATATAATTGTGATGTGTATGGTGACTTGGAGTGGGTGGGACTCTTATGGGGTGGGGACGTCGGTAACTTACCGACAGTCTTGAGGGAGTCTTGTATGATCGAGATTTTGGGAATTTGGAGATGTAGGAATTTGAAAATGCAGGAATTTGAAGATGTAGGAATTTGAAAATGTAGGAAGTTGGAAATATAACAATTTGGAAATGTAGTAAGTTGGAGATGTAGAAATTTGGAGATATAGGAATTTGGAGATGTAGGAATTTGAAAATGCAGGAAGTTGGAAATGTAAAAATTTAGAAATGTAAGAATTTGAAAATGTAGGACATTGAAAATTTAAAACCTTAATTCTTTGGATATTTGAAAATTCGGAACTTTGGAACTGCAAAACTTGCAAATTTCGAAACTTAATATTTTAAGTACTCGAAAATTTGAATATTTGTAAGTGTACGAAAGAGAACTTAACTTGAAAATTTGAGAATTAATCTTAGAAATTGAGAAATTTAAAATCTTAAAACTTTGGTAAATGAAAAATTTGACCTTTGAACATTTTACAAAATTTATTATAAAAGAAAATATTCTTTAGGGGTTTAATTTATCTTATAAAGCTAACATAAAATAGGAAATACAAATTATTTTTAACGTTGTCACGTCTTGACAGATAACTAGATATTCACACGTTTGATTGAAATGTGACGGAAAAGTGAAGCAAAAATCATGGAGACTGGTGCATCTTTATTCAACAAGTATCACGGAACTTGTCTCGGATCGCAATCACGATCGTATTAGTTTTCTTATCACGCTTACGATTCATAGATCTTACGCAGATCGTGTCTCTTTTAGTTTCCTCGTTCATGGTGAATCGCTGAAAATATCCTCAGAATAAAAACATATTAATCTAAATACCTTTAAAAACAGATTATCTAATAATTAGATGGAGACATATTAATAACATTCAATTAATCAAAATTTATTAAAAAGTTAAATGTTATGCAATCAAATTTTCGACTACTTGTGTGTAGCAGTGAAAATGTTCAGTAAATAAATACATCAAAATATTTAATAAAATTTATTAAAAATGTTATCCAATCAAATTTTCGACTACTGTATGACAATGAACATCGCAGGCTATTGAACCTCCATGAATCTGGCATCTAACGTGTTCATCGTAACGTAATATCTCGCAATGATAAGCCGTTTAATCATTCTCCATACAAAGAACGAAACGTTGACACTTAATAATAACGTAATTACATCACACCGTTCATAGACACGCCGATCGTTCCCGACATTGTCGGTGCGATGTTGCACGATTATATTTGCTCGTAATATCTTCCTCGTGGCACTTATCTTTTAGTTAACGGCTCCCTGAGGAAAGCACGTGTCATCCATACGTGGGTGACTTGACATTCGTCGCGTTAAACAAGCATTTCCGGGCATGTATTTACGATGTCCGTGGGGTCATAAAACTTGTAAAGCAGCCAACGCTCGTATTAAAAGTATTGCACATCCTGAAAGGATTATGGGCAAAAAATGAAATATTGACAGACTGTGTTTATGCAACTTCGACACATTGAAATATGCTAAATTTATGCGAACGTGTTTCGAAGACCGTAGAGGAACGCGAGAATATTATTGATTGGTTATTTTTTAAATTTTCGGCTTGTGAATATTGTGCAATTATTACGTGATGTATGTATTGTGCAATTTATCTTTAGCATTATCACTGATTTTTTTAACAATTTTAGAGTTAACGAGTGCACCACAAGTATTAACCCCTTCCACTATTTTTATGACTCGTGACGTAATTTTATTCGAATTTTTAATACTTCAATTTGGAGTTCAATAATTTGCATAGTCGATTCATACCAAATTAACATTTCAACTTTATTTATTTATTGTGGCTGTGATTAGTTCTGACGCACCTGGTGCGTCATAGTGTAAGGGGTTAATCTAACAAAATTTTATCTATAATATAAATATAAATTTTGTCTACAATCGCTGTTGAATTTCGAAAACCGTAAAAGAACACGAGAAAATTATTAAATATCTGTCAAATATTACAGATTTATTATTACACAATATACTGTGCAATGTAAATTAATTTGTGTTCGAAACTATTTTCCTGCATTTCATTCGTGTTGAAGCGTGCAGACCGTGTCAATCTAATAGAAGCGAAGGGAAGCTAATAAAATTTTACTATCTAGCCTAATCGCTGTCACATTCGTTGCTACGATGATAGATAAGCGTGGTGAACCTTCATTGAGACCTTATGGCAGCACGGAAAGATAGACGTTGAACCACGGTTCCAATTTCTGACGTTAACAACGATCACGATTACGCCCAGTTATTTCGATTCATTTCCATTAACTTTACGCGAGTGGATTACGTCACTGCTTGATTAACATCTATCGTAACCCCGTTGTTATTTCGTGTTGTTATGGACATTGAACCGCGGTACTATTATTAACGATTCAACAACCGGACCTGTCAAAACGATACGTTTAAACTTTCCCATTTTATACGACAGAAATTGTACTTTATAATTTATGCTAATTCACGCGGAGAATTTTGATTTGTTAATTTATTGGTATTTAATTGGGTAGCTTACTGCTCGGTTCTGAGTAACAAGAAATAATGCAAAAAGAAAAATATGAAGATTAAAAAATAGTAATGTATCAAAATGAAAATTGACAAAAATTAATATGTTGGAAAATACTGTCAGAGGATTATTTCTAAAAATCATGTAACGTAATAATTATATAAAACGTATCATATAAGCAACATATAAAAACTACACCCAAATTATACATGAATTATATCAAATATAACAATTATATTTAAAATTATATAAGAAATACTATTGCTGTATAAGTGTTGCAAAAAGTGATAAAATTGTTGCAAGTCAATTTTGTCGATCAGGTTATAATTTCGAAGCTGATCAAATTTTTTATTTATCTCTAACTTGCACCCTATTATCTGTTCAAACTTTATCTATATAATAAATTTTTAAAAATTACCTCTAAGCATTCAGAAATGTATATTATTATTACTGAATCGGTCAAAATAATTTTAAACAATCCAGAATATTGTTATCAAACACGTCCACAAAATTCATCCACGTATCAAATAATCGTAACTGAAGAACTTCCTTAAACGCACGATAACCGTGAAATGCGAAAAAGCGTGTAATTTAAAAACCCGATATATTTGAAAGCGTGCTCCGTTTAAAGTTCTGGAATGACGGTCGCGTCATCGAAATCACGTACGATTTACAGTGTCCAGCTCGAAGGTGAGGACAAAGATGATTGTAATACGATTTGACTGCACGGCTCGTGACTGAAATTCAAACAGCCATCAGGTCTTGTCATATTTAAAATAACAATCGTGACTCATGAATACTTGAAGCTTCTTCCCTCGTGTAAACACACGAGTCGCGTGTTTTATCGATACATCGGCTGCCATATTTAAAAAGCTCCGGGTCCTTTCGTACGTTATAATTTTCGCGTCGACCGGTAATTTTCGCGAGATCGTTTAACTTTCACCGGTGACTGCGTTCGTATAAATATTTCGATAAGAGTTATTATTATTATTTTCTTTTCGGCCAATTAAGCGTTTCAGTTCCTTGAGTTACGTTAACGAGTTCATTATCTTTCCCTTTCGTTTCATCCCCTCGACACGTAACGACGCGTCGAGTTATACTACTTGCAGTTGAAGTATGATAACCGTGCAATCGGTTCGTGATTTTACGGTCAATTTACTGTGCGACCGAATTTACATATTTTGGGACTACGAGGTTTTGGGACTTAGGGAGATTTGAGGTTTTGAGGAAATTTGAGGTACTGGAATATTTTTATTTTGGGACTTTGAGGTAGGATGAGAAAATTTTTAACTTTCGAGGTTTGTGAATTTTGGGACCTTGGAATTTTTAGGGTTTTGGGACTTTAGGTCCGTGCAATTTTGGAATTGTTAAGATTTTGGAACTTTGGGCCCTTGAATTTCTGTTTTTGGGACTTCAGAATTTTGGGATCTTGGAAGTTTTAAGGTTTTGGGACTTTTGGACCGTGCAATTTTTGAATTTTTAGAGTTTTAGGACTTTGGGCCCTGAAATTTTTGAATTTTTGGGACTTTGAAACTTTGGAACCTTGGAATTTTGAGAGGTTTGGGACTTTAAAACCATGCAATTTTGGAATTTTAAGATTTTGGAACTTTGGACCCTGGAATTTTTGTGTTTTTGGGACTTCAGAATTTTGGGACCTTGGAATTTTTAGAGGTTTGGGACTTTAAAACCATGCAATTTTGGAATTTGAAGATTTTGGAACTTTGGGCCCTGGAATTTTTGTGTTTTTGGGACTTCAACTTTGTGACTTTAAAATTGTTTAATTTTTGGGATCTTGGGACTTTGGGATCTTAGAATTTCGGAATTTTTGAGGGTTTTGAACTATAGCACTTTGTTACTTTTTCATTTTGGACTTTGAAACTTTGGGACAATAAAATTTCAAAATTTTCAAGGTCTTGAATCTTTGAAACCTTGGAATATTGTATTTTTTTAGGGTTTTGGAACTTTGGGACAGTGCAATTTTGTAATTTTGAGAATTTTGAGACTTTGAAAAATTGAAAAATTCCAAGTTTGGGACTTTGGGACTATAGAACTTCAGGACCTTAGGGATTTTTTGGACTTCACAATATGAAAAGTGTGAAACTCTGGTTGTTTGATGCTATTGAGACTTTGGAATATTGGAAGATCGAAACTTTGGGATTTTTGAGACTTTTGAGAACTTTGGGACTTTTGGGACTTTTGGGACTTCTGAGACTTTGGAATATTGAAAAATTGGAACTTTGGTACTCTTTGATCTGTTGAAACTTTAAAACGTTGGAACTGTAGAATTTTGGGACTTTGGAATGTTAGAAGCTCTTGAGCCTTTAGGACACTTGAAACTTTCGACTCTTGAGGCTGTGGAATGTTGAAGAACTGGAACTTTGAAATACTAAATTTCTAATTTTGAGACTTTGAAACCTTGAAATTTTTGAATATTTTAAATTTTACTTCGTAACTACAACACCTTAAAACATTGCTATTATAAAATATTACAATTAACAATCTTAATAATACATACCATGCTATACTAATCAAACCTGACCACATTAACTACTACAAACACCCTATTAAAATGATTAAACACTAAAAAGTAATGTTAAAAGGATGTCCATCATTCCACACAAAATGCACTGACTGAATGGCAATTCGCAATATTCGAAACCTCTTCAGAAATAACACAGTGATTTCTTATCCTCTCTGTATTGTCATAATGTTAAATGAATTAATCTATTCAACGTGTCAGATGCGTTCATTAAAGGTAAAGAAAAGGGCAATTTTAAAGGTGAAGCCATTTTTTATCATCCATCTCTTTCAACGATTGTTTCTTCGATTACCCAACGGAAGAATGATGGATTCGTTCATTCAGAAATGTCGAATTTTTTGTTGGTTGTCCCTGAAGGCTTTCGAGTCGCGTCCCGTACGAGTTTCTTTCGCCTCCGTTGTTGATTTCTTTATGCAGAAACGAATGTTTATTCTGTCGCCGGTGAATAGAAAGTGAAAACGTACGTAGCTACATAATCGAACCGGTTGATTGATGGTTACAGCCACCGGATAGTGGACAGTTTATTTACTTATCGGTTCGTTCTGGTATCGGACAAAAAGCAACAAGAATTTTCGTGCATTTACTCCTAGAACCGGAAGAGAAATCAACGGATCAAATATCTGTACTCGATTGGTAATTATTACATGTTTGCAACACTCGTAGCAATTTTAATGTATCGACGTATTTTAATTCATTGATGTACAGAAGTTTGCTTAAACGATTATTTATTGGAATATTAGCAAATGACTAGTTGCGCAACCACTCGGTAAATATCTAATTTACTGCTGGGTTATTATCTGCTAACTGCCTGGTAATTGACTGCTAGATAATTGGATGTCTTTAGGTTATTTACCGGTGGTGGATTGTTTATTAGATGTTTACTAAATACTGATAAATTATTCAATGAAATATTGATGAATTCACAAAATATTATTTAATTATTTACTAAATTTGTTGCATAACTACCGGTACATATTAGTCTGCTAATTGACTGTTAGATAAGTGACTGCTAGATATCTGTCTGCCTGATGACTACTCGCTAAATAATTATTAAAATTAGACATATTTCGTTTGAAATAAGATGACATTATCATTTGAAATAATTAATAATTTCAAATATTTGTTCTTATCTTATAACACAGGAACTGATCCCACTTTTTGTTTAATTCAAATAAATTGCTTTTCAATCATTTATCATTTGTATTGTTTTTCAGTTAATTCTGTTGTGGTTGAATCGCGACGAATTGAATCGCGTTGAGTTAGGTCGAGTTGGATCGCGTCGAATTGAATCGCATCGAATTGGTTCGCGTCGAATTGCATCTCAACGAATTGAATCGTGCGGAATCGAATCGTGTCGAATTAAATCGCATCGAATTGAATCATCCTAAATTTGGTTGCGTCGAATTAAGTCGTGTTGTGTTGAATCGCGTCGAATTGAATCACATCGATTTGAGTTGCGTCGAATTTAAATCAAATTAAATTGTATCGAATCAAATTGAGTCATGCACACTGTTACCCCATTTTAACGAAACTAGAATTGAAAACTACAACTCCCACCCCAAAAAGATTCACAATTTATCTGCCCAATTCATCTTCTCAAAATCCAACACTATACAATTTAATAACTTCGCAAGCTTTTACCGTAAATAAACCTAAGTCTCCCTCCCAAAACGAACAAGTATAAACCAACCCTATCAGTCAATATTAAATGAAAACTGTTAAACATTAATAATGATGTTCCCCAGTTAGTTTAGCACCGTTAAACAAGTTTTTCGATCGGGTGATCCGCCCATTATGTGTTAATCCAGCCGGATATCATTATTAAGTCTTCCACGATTGCTCGAGACATTCGAGAAGCACCTCGATCGAGAACGACATTCCAATCGTTTCGACGATCTCGTTTCGACTCTCCAGGACGTCAGAACGGTCTTCAGTCTCTATTAGACTCAATTTTTTTCCCTTTATCCTTCGTGGCTAGATTTACCTGGTCGAGAGAGCTGAAAAAACGTCGAGAACCCTTGTGAAACTCCAGGGGTTCCATAGAGGAACTTTGGTTCCCATAGAACCAAATGGTCCTCGTCCTTTTTCTCCTGATAGAGTGGCCCACCTTTTCATGGTTATTGTGTCCAATTAGTCAGTCGTATATCACTTTTAGCTTCTGGGGTACATGTACCTCTTCGACCTCGCGTGCGACCTAACATTGCAGTTAAAATTAGATATTGAATACTTTTTGTTCTTTGAGATTATTGCAATTTTGGTTTTGAATCAAGGGGCGTTTATCAGGCTGGTAGATATCTGACAAGCAATTATAGGAGGTGTATTTATGGATGAAGTATATCTGACAAGTATCAATGAAGTATTTACTGATTGTATTAATCGATGAAGCATCTGACAGATATTTATCAAATGATTGACAAGTATTTGTTGAACAAACAATTATCTGACAGCTATTTATCGATGAAGTATTTGTCTATGAGGTATTTATTGAAGTCTGACAGGTATCGAACACAAGGATATTTTCGGATTGATCGAAGGGGCGTTTATCAGATTGGTAAATATTTGACAAGCAATTATAGGAGGTGTATTTATGGATGAAGTATATCTGACAAGTATCAATGAAGTATTTACTAATTGTATTAATCGATGAAGCATCTGACAGATATTTATCAAATGATTGACAAGTATTTGTTGAACAAACAATTATCTGACAGCTATTTATCGATGAAGTATTTGTCTATGAGGTATTTATTGAAGTCTGACAGGTATCGAACACAAGGATATTTTCGGATTGATCGAAGGGGCGTTTATCAGATTGGTAAATATTTGACAAGCAATTATAGGAGCTGTATTTATGAATGCAGTATATCTGACAAGTATCAGTAAAGTATTTACTGGATGTATTAATCGATGAAACATCTGTTTGACAAATATTTATGATTGACAAGTATTTGTTGAACGGACAATTATCTGACAGCTATTTATCGATGAAGTATTTGTCTATGAGGTATTTATTGAAGGCTGACAGGTATCGAACACGTGATTGTCTGACAAGTATTTATCGAATAGACAATTACTTAACGATTACTTAATCTTAATCAATTAATCAATGAAGTATTTGTCTAACAGGTATTTATCGAGAAGGTAATAGTGTGACAAGTATTTATCTAACAGCTAACCATAAGACAGTTAATCATTTACTTAACTATTTGACAGGTATTTATCGACAAAATATTAGTCTGACAGATACATATCGAGCAGGTAATTATCCTACAAGTTATGTAACGATATTTTCCAGCCAGGTGCATTCAGATAGTCGAATATAGTTAAGAACAGAGTCATAAATAGAAAGAAAGTGACTCACTGACAATTGGGTCAGCCGTGGGCTCGAATCGCCTCGTTTAATCGTCATTAATCAATTATATGCTTACACAACGTTCACACGTCGTTGGTTGATTAACAGAGGAGGCACCTTTGGATTTACCGAAGGCAGATCGTAGATTATGCAAACGCTCAGGTGTGAACTGGTGTCATTAAGAATCGATTATCTTAAGCTCGATCAAGTTTAGCTTCGCACGCTTCCATGAAGCTCAATAATGAAATTGTTAATAAGATAATCATGAATTATCCTCGTTAACTCTGACACCGTATTTGCCACGCACGTTTTGTCATAGCAAATAATAATTAATTGTCAATTACATTTTTAATTTTCGTTGCCTTCCGACGGTTTAGGGTTTTTATAATTCGATAACTTTTTTTCATTTTCTTTCAATGGACTGTACATGTGGATGGGAGGATCTCCACTGCAATTTCTGCAATTTCGTTTCGCGCTTAATATTAATATATTCGAACGCGTTACCGCGACAAATTACCACGTCTCGTCACTGTCCCTTTTATTATGACCGGTCTCCGTTTATTATGATGTATCGCGTTCTACAATACTCATAAGTAGATGGTACGCAATACTAAAATATGTGACACTTATATGTAACAAGATACTAAAATTACATACTGTATTCAATGCAACATATACAATAAATAGTTAACATCAAAATACTCATAATACACTGTGTACCAAAATATGTTCTTCATTTATATTTTCATCAGGTACAAGAATTGTGTACTGTATTATTTAATGTTACATATTAAACACAATGCAATAAATGTTTAATATCATTGTACTCATAGGTAGATGTACTATGCACAATATTAAAATATCTTGTTCATTTATGTTTAACAAAAATTGTGTACTGTATTATTTACCATATTAAATAAAACTAACGTAATATTGTAACTTTCTGTATTTGTTTTAATATTAAAGTGCGCATCTGAATAAATCGTACAGCAAGGGTATAAGTAGTACAAATCTCATAAGCAGTATTTTAGTTCCGTAAAATAGGTTTCAAATTTATAAAGTTAATACCGAACTTGATCCCATCGCTAGTCGTAAACGATCACGTTCCATCGAGAGTACAAGTTGTTCGGTGAAAATGCGACTTAAAAAATAAAAAATAAAGAACGTAAGCTGGTTTCTTTCGGAACACGACTTAACGCGATATGTTTTATGCGTTCGATGGGTAACGAGGATACAGTGGCGACTTCTGGGTGGGCTACCGACCTTAAAACTTTTCAATGCGAGCCCGAAGCAGGTCTTTGCATCCTGTAGGTACTCGGCTGCAACGTTGGCTTCCTTTCATCGAGAATCCGATATTTGAGATTCAACAATTTTTCTATATTTGGGTATTGCAAAGTCGTATTTTACCGAATTTTCAAAGATTTAGGTTAATTCCCAGATTCTAACATTTTCTAATTTTCATTTAAGTTCCCAAATTTTAACATTTTGTCATTTTTATTTGACTACATTCGCAAATTCTAACATTTTCTAATTTTTGTGCTTCCAAATATCTGCATTCTTAAATTTTCGCACGTTCAGATTTTCAAATTCTCTTAAATTTACAAACTTCATATCGTATTTGCACAATTGTCGACAGATTTTCAAATTTAATTATAACAAATTTACAAATTTTAAAATTTACAATTTTGTGAATTCAAATGTATATACTTTATAAATTTAAGAATTAAAAAATGTATGTGCAAAAATATAAATTTATAAATTCAAGTATATGAAATTTATAAATTCAGAAATTTTTTAAATAAATTTATTATATGAAATGTATGAGTTTAAAAATTTACAAATTTATAAATTTAAATACATTAAATTTATAAATGCAAAAATTTACAAATTGTCAAATATGTGAATGGAAGAATATGGTCGGTGAATTAGAGGCGTAAAAAATAATTTCTAACCGGAATATAACAAAGCAATATGGGTCTAATTTGTACATACGATAGGACCGTCCAGCTTCCTATCATAAATTCTTCAGGCTACTTCGTTCGAAGCTATTTAAAGAACAATATTACACCAGTTAACGAAGCAAGATACAACGAAACCCTTGATGGCTGACTCATCTTCTTGCCGTTAGTGTTAACGATTGATAAATTGTCACGAGAAATCATTTAACTACTACCTGCTGACATAAGTATACTTTCGCAATGAGCACAATACCGTGTAATCACTTACTAACAAATATAAACAATCTTCATAATTATTTAGGAATTCTGTAGAAAATTATTAAGTAAGATATCTGAACTTGCTGAATCTTCTAAATCCAAGTTATGAATTTTTCACGAAGTTTATAGGGTTTCTAGGTTATGTAAAATATCTGAATTTTATAAACTCCTGTTACCTACAGTTTATGAATTTTCTGAACTGTTTAAGTTATTCAAATTTCATAAATTTTATGAAGTTTGTTACTCAAACTTTTACTTAGACTTTAATTATAACTTTCAATCATTTAAACTAACCACTTCAAATATTCTTTCTAAACTTAACACCAGAACTATCAGCGTTAAATGCACACTTTTAAATTGAATAAAATAGGGAAATAAATAAGTACTGAGGCATCAATTGAACCATTCAACCATCTTTTAAGTGAAACCAGAAATCCGTCACTTGATAGTATCATTTACCTTAACCTAACCTAACTTCTTCTCAAGACTCCATCAGACGTGCACATAAAACCCTAGTAAAAATAACAAAGATCTACTTTACCCATGAAACCACAAAATCCATCAGACCCATCAAATTAACACAATTTGTAATACAAAATGTGAAACCAGAAATCCGTCACTTGATAGTATAATTTCTCAACCTAACCTAACCTTAATTTTCTCAGACTCCATGAGACGTGCACATAAAACCCTAGTAAAAATAACAAAGATCTACTTCACCCACATCCTTCAAACCCATCAAACTAACATTTGTAATACAAAATATGAAACCAGAAGTCCTTCACTTGATAATTTCTCAACCTAACCTAACCTTAATTTTCTCAGACTCCATGAGACGTGCACATAAAACCCTAGTAAAAATAACAAAGATCTACTTCACCCACATCCTTCAAACCCATCAAACTAACATTTGTAATACAAAATATGAAACCAGAAGTCCTTCACTTGATAATTTCTCAACCTAACCTAACCTTAATTTTCTCAGACTCCATGAGACGTGCACATAAAACCCTAGTAAAAATAACAAAGATCTACTTCACCCACATCCTTCAAACCCATCAAACTAACATTTGTAATACAAAATATGAAACCAGAAGTCCTTCACTTGATAATTTCTCAACCTAACCTAACCTTAATTTTCTCAGACTCCATGAGACGTGCACATAAAACCCTAGTAAAGATAACAAAGATCTACTTCACACATCCTTCAAACCCATCAAACTAACATTTGTAATACAAAATATGAAACCAGAAGTCCTTCACTTGATAATTTCTCAACCTAACCTAACCTTAATTTTCTCAGACTCCATGAGACGTGCACATAAAACCCTAGTAAAAATAACAAAGACCATTCACCCATGAAACCACAAAATGCATCGAACAAAAAAATGCGAAATTCGCAAAATCGTCCAAATACGAGGGAGCATGTCGAACTGCATATCATTTAAATCACCGATAAAACTCGTAACAATAGGTAAAAGGAGGGTGGAAGAAAGAGATAGAATTGAATGGACGATCGGTTGCATCGTATGCCCGGTGCATTTGCGATTTGCATTCCTACAGGCGTGCACCTCCACGTTCGTGGCTATCCGATGGCACAAAGACTGACTTCAGGGTTACCGAGAACTCTTGGCAAGAACGCCGTTTTTCTCTTCCCCTCTTCTTCCTCTCGTATCCCTCTTCAACTCACTCGCACTCTCTTTTTGCCTTTTCGAACGACCAACGCTGGCAACGACCTCGAAATCCAACGCTGGAGCAAACTCATCGACCTTTACGACTGCACAGCTGATCCAGCTATGTTTTTCCTTTCGATTCAGGTGATCTACCATTTTCAGAAAATACCTGCGATTGCCTTGATTGCCTCCTTTCGAGACACATCGCTTCCTTGTTCTTTCCTTAGGGTTCTGATGAATCGGGACACGATGTGGACAGCTGGTAGGTTAAGTACGTGTAGCTTGTACGTAAAGTATATAAGTCAGTAAGCTAAGAAGTTTATGAAACTCAGAAAGATAATTTGAGAAGTTTAGAGAGCTTAATGAATTTATGGTCTATGGAAGTTTATGGTAGTCAGGAAGGTTGGGTCATTTCAGAAGTTCCAAGAGCCCAATGGATTTATGGAAGTCTATGGAAGTTTATGGGGGTCAGGAAGGTTAGGTGGTTGAAGAAGTTTGAAGAGCTCAATTTATGTAATTTGACAAGAGGAGAATGTTCAACTTGACTGCAACATTCTTGTGAATGTTCAAGTGACCAAATTTAGATAAAAAAGTTTAAATAATTTTGAAAGTTTGAGTGTGTTAAGTTTTTAACTTGAGTTTAAGAGGATTGACAAATTTAAGCAACTTGAGAAGTTTAGCTTACTCAAAAGGTTAAAGAGGTTAGGTGACAGAAATTTAGGAAACTCAAGAAATTGAGACATTCAAATAGGTAGTTTAGGTATTTTGAGAAGTTTGATATGTTCAACAAATTTAAGTAACCTGAGAAGTTTAGAATGTTAAACAAATTTAGATAACATAAAGAGGTTAGGTAACCAAATAAGTTCAGGAAACTCGAGAAGTTTAAGTAACTTGAGACGTTCATGAAAATTAGGTGGTTTAATTTGAGAAATTTGATATGTTCAACAAATTTAAGTAACCTGAGAAGTTTAGAATATTAAACAAAAGGTAACAAAGAGGTTAGGTAACCAAAGAAGTTTAGGAAGCTCGGGAAGTTTAAGTAACTTGAGACGTTCATGAAAATTAGGTTGTTTAACATAAGAAGTTTGAAATGCTCAAAAAATTTAAGTAACTTGAGAAATTCATAATACTAAACAAATTCAGATAACTTGAAAAGGTTATAAAACTAAAGAGAATCAATACATTTAAGTAACTTGAGAAGTTTAAGTAACCTGAGAAGTTTATGAAATCCAAGAAGTTTAAGGTAACTTGAGAAGCTTGAAATGCTTAACAAAAAGTAACTTGAGAAGTTCAGAATACTCAACAAATCTAAGTAACTTGAAAAGGTTACAAAAATTGGAAAAGGTCAGGAACTTCGAAAAAAAGTAACTTGAGACATTTATGAAACTGAAATTTAGATAACTTAAGTTTAAAATGTTCAGTACCTCAAGAAAATATATCACAAAAGAGTATTCAAATTCGTACTTGCGGAGATTAATCAAGTTGAAGGAACTTGAGACGTTCATGAATCTTAATTTAGGTAACTTAAGAAGTTAAAAGCCACAAGAAATCTTGACGAGGTTAGAAAAAAGTTAAGTAACTTAAAAAATTTACAAAACTAATAAACTACAAGGTAAATACAATATAAAATCTGTGAAAGAATTACAAAGTTTGAGAAACTTAACCTAAAAAATTTGAAGGAGTCCCAAAAAGTTTACCGAACCCAAGGAAGTTTAAATAGCTGAAGAATTATTAGCAAATAAAGTACTTAGAAGTATTAAAGATTTATGTTAGAGGACTTACGACTCCGACTGAAATGTATTCGTTAGAGAATGCAAATTGCAAATCGCAATTCTCTTCCCCCTTCTGGTCTTTGAATATTTAATAAATCATCTCAGGGACATAAGGTAGACTTGAGAGGTTACTGAACCATCGATAGGCTAAAAGAAGACACATGTTCTATTTGTTATTCCTCCAATAGCATAGAGAGCACCTCGATGAGATAGCAAAATCGAAAACGGTAAAAGGCTGCTGCGAGGAATATTTAATCAAAGTATCGGTTCTAAATTTAACACCTGGTTGACGAGTTGATAGTCTGAAATACTAATTAAAGGATTACTAATTACATTCTAAACTTATAATATTTTTGCAGATGTAAATTAACTTTGTTTTCCTTATGAACAATTTTAGTTAATATTTATTAGTTATAGAGGATATTTGATGAAATAGAAGTTGCGCTTTTGAGGTTATGTGTGTCTACTTGGTGTGGAAACAATGTGAGAAACTGATAAGAAAATATCAAAAATTCTGTGAATTAGAATTACAAAGTACATTTTATCTTCCATCAACCTTGTCATCATTCGGTTAAACTTGCAAGTTACCTTAAAAATCCTTCGTTCCGTGAAAAATTGAGCGTTCTTAACCCAGATTCTCTAAATTGGAGTTCTATTCGATCTCGATTAACCAAGACTCACTGAATTTAATGAACAACCATTGCTCCAAAATGGTATTTCAACTAAAAAGTCTATCTTTTATTGTATTACATTCCTCAGTAGGAATGTTCGATACACTTTTATGGAACATTCTTAGCGCTTCATAAAATTTTCATTATTCTATGGCATGTGGGATTCGCTGAATTATCAAGAAATCAAGAAATAGCTTGAAAGACTTAAAAATTGTGTAAGATATGTCTAAGGAATTTACTGTTTCTTTTATTTATATAAATAAATCTTGAAGGTAATTTACTATTTTATTTTACTTTATTTTACATCTTTAAACATTCGTTTTTATTTGGAAATGCTGGGGAAGCGCTGGTGCTTAAATATGGCGGACAGACTTTTAACATTTATACTGAAATTTTGTCAAGATAACCTGTAAAGGATAATTGAAATGTTGTGTAACATTGTTATACAGTAATTATAGTTCTGTTATAGTGAATGGAGAAGACTTCGTTTATTTACGATGTTAAAACCGTAATAAATGTCCGTCGGCCATTTTTATTAGTTCAAGCGCTGACCGCTGGTGTCGCGCGTTAAATTTACACTTCTCACACATTCCTCCAAGAATTCCGATGCAAATTCAAAATTTCTGCGTAATGATACACTTCAAAGCACGGTTTACCTCAGAAATTTCAATTCTTACGTAATCGTGTAAGAGATTACGTAAAAATCCGTGCAAAAAGAAAATATTTATGTACTTAACTTATCTTTAGGCCTGGTTTTCTTTCACACATATAGTTTTATTGTATTGATGACGAACCAAACATTGGCAAACAACGATCCCGTGAAATGTTATTGTACACAGTGTGCACAATTTACAACTGTTGTTTTAAAAGTTTTATAAACAACTTTTACTGCGTTTCGAAAATATTAATTAATTACAACGTTAGTAATCGTTTTGGATCTCACGAATTTTTCTTTGTTTTCTTTCTTTCTTCGTGAAGAAATATTACAATTGAAAAATTTATAATAATTCACGTTACTTGTTTTTGGCTTTCAACACGGTCTTGTTGTTTATTTTGCAAATTTGCAACGCACGAATTTGACGGGAGATTTTAAATATTTTATGTTGTGCGAACGTGCAGTGTTCGTTACTGCAATTATTCGTTCCCATTGACGTATGAGGATGTGATGAAAAATTTCGCTCGTGAAAAAGTTACTATTTGCAAATGGCTTACGTAAATATTGCCAAGGTACACAAGGATTTCTGCTAAAGTCAATATCAAAACTTCAACTTACTTAGCTTGCTACATTTGCTGTGTATTAATAATACACAGTAGCCTATTATTAGTTACAGACAATTTCGTAGGAATTCCCTCTGCGAAACATTTTTATAACTAGGCTAATTATAACTTCAAAATGTCACTAATTTTACGCGGTTCGCCGTGAAATGCAAGTTTAGAAAACTTGTGCTTCGAAATTTTTAAATTTGGGGATTTGGGTATTTGGACATTTTGTAATTTCTGAATTCAGAAATTTGGAAATTCGGAGATTTGAGATTTTGAAGATTTAGAAATTTTGATATTTGGACAGTTGGTAATTTGCAAATTTACAGATTTAGGGATCTAATTTGGAAATTTACGAATTTTTTGATTAAATTAAAGATTTGACTTAAAGATTGTTGAATTTGCAAATTGTGTAATTTGATAATCTGAATATTTACAATTTTGATATTTGGGGAATTAGTAATTTGCAAACTTACTTCAGAATTTCAAAATCACCAAAATTTGGGGATTTGAAAATTTAGAAACTGAAAAATTTTAATTTTGTTAATTAAATTAAAGATTAAACATTTTGAACCTGAAAATTGTGTAATTTAATCATTTGAAAATGTAGAATTTTGCAAATTTCTAAATTCTTTACATCTACTATTTACAAATGACTCTTTTCCTTATATCGCCATTTTCCTTCCTTTCCTTGTAAAGCCTCCTTTCCTTATAAAATATTCTCCACAATACACATACAAAGTATAAACAATGTAACAATCGATACAATCGATCGAACGACATTTAATGTCCTGTTTGAATCCCATAAATGAAGCTAGTATTTCACAAGAACACATAATTTTCCTCTTGTCGTACAGAGAACAAAAACGAGGATTTCTCAAGGCGACAAGTGTTTCTTTTTTTCTCTCTCTCCTTTCGAAAAATGCGTTTAAAATGTAAAAGGCATAAAACGTTGCTAAAGGAAAGGAGGATCGACAATGAGACGGATTTCCACATGGACGATAAATTTCCTTCGCCTGCCTTCTGTTGCTAGTCTTGCTTTCTGAATGAACGTACCAACAGGGACGTCTCTACAAACTTCAGCACCCTATGCAATGCCATTTCATGCACGTTTACAAACTTTTTATTTTCTAAATTTTTGGATTTCTAGATATATTTCTAAATTACTTGATTTTTAAATGTATAGATTTATAGATTTTCAAATTAACAAGTTATCAAATCACTAAATTCAAGAATTTCTGAATTTCAAAGTTCCTAGATTTCCAAATGTCCAAGGTTCCAAATTTCTACATCTAGTTTCCAAATATTCAAGTTTGTAGATTCTCAAGTTTTCGATCTTTTAATTTTTCACTTTCCCAAAATTCCAGATTTCCAAATTTCCAAATGCTGAAGTTACTCAAGTTCTAAATTTCCGAGAAGTAAAATTTTCAAATCCCCAAATTCAAAATTTCTAAATACTCTAACTTTCAAGTCTCATGTTCCCTAACTCCCCAAATCCCCAATTTCCTAATTTCCCAATTTGCATATTTCCCAAAACTTCTAAGTTCCCAAAATACCCAAATTCTTAAATTATTAAATTCCTACCAGAAATTCCTACATCCCTAAATCCCCACATTCCTATATCCCTACATCCCCAAATCCCCACATCCCGAAATCCCTACATCCCTAAATCCACACATGCTCAAATCCTCACATATCTAAATCCACACATACCTAAATCACTACATCCCCAAATCACTATATCCCTAAATCCACGCTTTCTCAAAACCTCACACGCCCAAACCTCTGCAACCCCAAATCCCTACATCCCTATATCCACACATGCTTAAATCCTCACATCCCTAAATCACTATATCCCCAAATTGCCACATTCCTAAATCCACGCATCCCCAAATCCCTACATCCCCAAATCCCTATATCCCCAAATTACCACATCCCCAAATCTCTACATCCCAAAATCCCTACATCCCTAAATCCACACATGCCTAAATTCCGCAATCTCCAAATCACTATATCCCTAAATCCACGCATTCTCAAATCCTCACACGCCCAAACCTCTGCAACCCCAAATCCCTACATCCCTATATCCACACATGCTTAAATCCTCACATCCCTAAATCACTATATCCCCAAATTGCCACATTCCTAAGTCCACGCATCCCCAAATCCCTACATCCCCAAATCTCTACATCCCGAAATCCCTACATCCCTAAATCCACACATGTCTAAATTCCTACATCTCCAAATCCCTATATCGTTATATCTCCACATCCCTAAATCTCTATATCCCTAACTCCCAATATCCCAACATCCTCAATTCCCAAATTTCCCAAAATCCCTAAATTCCAATTTCTCCAAATCTCTTCTGTGATACATAACATTTGAATTTCATGTAATTTACACAGATTCAGTCATTCCCAAATGCTTGTCCCGTGCAAATGCACGTGTACCATAAGTGAGTCCGTCCCTGCGTACAAACGTACATAAAGGTAAACCTCTTTTTTTCCACCGTGTTGGTTTACACACGCGAGCAACAGTGGCTGTTCACGACTGTCGTAATCCACTGAAGCTGATGACAGCTGAAAGCACACGTTGTCTTTCGCTTTCCTGGAATGAATAAGATTATGGTTCTCGTTGCATCAGGTGCTTGCTTTCTCATTCAACTCCCTTTTTTGATTGTTTCCATTGTTGCTAGGATGTTTGTGCAATTTTCTTGCTGCTTTCGCAGTTATTTATGAGGGTTTGTGGAAGTTTATGGTAGCTCGACGTGTGCCCGATGCAACGACACCTGCGCCATAAGATTGCTTTCAACTTCAATTATTTTTATTGGATGTTAGGTTAGGAATTTCCATTATTTATTGGTTTAGACTGAGATCTAAACGTCGTTAGATTTAAAGTTTTGCGAATTAGCTTTAGTTAGATTTGAAATTTGAGTGTGAACAATTGAACTATTTAACAGGTTCAGTTAGGTTAGGTTACATCAGATTTGCAATTCAAACCAAAGCAAATAGATTTGAGTGACCAAATGACGTGTTAGATTAGGTTAGATGTTCAAACAAAAATAAACTCGAACATAAAACTGTGTTACCTTAAAATTAAATTTTACAATTATATGAAAAACTTTCCAAGAAATTTCAAAATAAGAATAAATAATTTAAAATTGTCAGCAAAATGAATTCAAAACGTTTGTGAATGTACTAAAATTTTATAATTGCCTTCAATAACTGGAAGAATAATTATAGAAAATTGTACAGTTGTTTATTTAAAGTTGATAATGTTTATTGAATAATGCTAATAAGAAAGTGAAATTATCTGTGTTTGGCAATTTCATTGATATACAGAATAACGTTTAAAGAGAAATTGCAAGCGGAAGTGCGTTGAAAAGACGTTGACAGTCGATAAACGGCCATTGATTGCCCTTCAATTGGTTATCCATCGAGACTCGTGTAATTAGGAGCAATAATTAATTAGGTTGACTTTTTCTGGTCGTCAATGGACGAGTTACCTGCACGCCCATTTTCTTCCGATCAAAGGCGAGCTAATTATAAGCTTCTTAATTAGACCCGTCGTTGATCAGTGAGCAATTTCATGAGAAGTGTACACAGTCTTCGTCAACGAATGTAATACCATCGTTTTTTATCTAATTATTATTTACATTTCTTCTCTTTTTATGATTACTCGATAACATAATTCTTGGACCATTTAAAGCTTTCCTTTTAATGCTTTTTATTCGGATCGTTCATGGCACGGGAAATTACGTTCATTTACTTATAATTGATTTATAATTGGCATTAGACGACTACTGATTTTCTTCGTTTCATTCAAAGTCACTCTATTCTCTTTTCTTTACTAACGTGTTTATACAGGAAAATGGACGCGTCAAACATATTGCAAATTGTTATAGACGTAAAAAATTAATTTTCAAAATTTTAGGTTGTAATTTACTTACTTATTTTTATTTTGTTCACTATTTCATTTGTAATCTAGTTGTATTGTTTAATTACATTTTGTATTTTCTTCATATTTAATTTTTTATTAAATATTGATAATACTTGTGTAGCATTAATTATTTTATCATTATTAAATATTTAAATAATTATCATTATTTAATTTATAATGAATATAATTATTTTACTGCATTTTTAATTAAATATTAATACTTGCATAACATAACATGTAGCATCAATCACATACGTCATTATTTAATTTATACTGTATATAATTCTTTTATTTCATTTTTAATTAAATATTAATACTTGTATAATATAACATATAGCATCGATCACATACGTAACTATTTAATTTATAATGTATATAATTCTTATATTTCATTTTTAATTACATATTAATACTTGCATAACATAACATGTAGCATCAATCACATACATCATTATTTAATTCATAATGTATGCAATTCTTGTACTTCATTTTTAATTAAATATTAATACTTGTATAATGCAACATATAGCATCAATCACATACGTAAATATTTAATTTATAATGTAAATAATTTTTGTATTTCATTTTTAATTACATATTAATACTTGCATAATGCAACATATAGCATCAATCACATACGTAATTATTTCATTTATAATGTATGCAATTCTTGTACTTCATTTTTAATTAAATATTAACACCTGCATAATATACCATGTAGCATTAATAACATATGACATTATTTGATTTACAACATACATATATTTTAATTTATGAAGGCAATAATGTTATCAGTGTATCAGAAAAATAATTTATAAAATTACATAGCATACATAAGTAAAGAGTTTTTAAACTATAATCATGATAAGGCGAATAATTATAAAGAATATGAAAGGAGAAAGCACCTGATCGTTATAAATATGGAAAACCATGACGAATTATCAATTCCTGGACATTGACTTCATTTTTTTATTATCTGCCTGATTCACGAGATTGTAATCTCCAAACGTTTCTCAAAAATAGCGTTTCGGCAGACTTTAAAATCCTGACAGCAAGATTCGGGAGATATAAAGAGTGATTCATCAGACGCGATGATTTTGCAGGGGTCATTCCACTTTGACACAACAAAAAAAGGAGAAATGGATTCTCCTCTTTTTATCTGCCTCATTGTGAAGTTTATTGGCAGTATAAATTTAATATGCGACGCTAACGGTTAACGCGTGAACTAATAAAAATGGCCGACGTGTACTTCCTTTCGATGCTACAAACTATGATCGCACTTATTTATTATAATAAATGATGTATGAATGTTTTCAATAACATTTAGTTTAATTGTTTACAAACTTCCTTAAATGTTTTTGGTATCAACTTAATTACAGTTTCTTTTCTACATTGAAATAATCGAATATTTTTAATAAAATTAATGTAAAGGAACTTTAGAAAATTGCAGATTAATGTTTTTAGTCAAAGAATAATTTTCCTTGAAAACTATAGACGTCTACAGTATGATTCATCTTGATGTTTTAAAAAATCATCAGACGGAAATTCTACGTACTATTTTTAATTCAGCTAAGAAATTTTGCACAGATCTCTGGCTATTCTGTAACCAGAATAGCTCTCCATTATCAAACTTTGTATTAATCCGAAATTAGTATTTTTCGTTATGAAAATTTCAGGTTACAATCTTCAAATTCACAATTTAGATCGCATTATTAAAATATTTTATAGAAAGGAAAATGGCGAATGATAGAATTTAACTTTTACATAAAATGCTTGTCTTGTACAAAAATTCTAATTTGCATTTTATACAAATTTAGATATTGAAATTAGGTTTATTTTTTACAATGTTCCAAATACTCTAACTCGCCTTTCTGCAAAAATTCAAATGTTTAATCTTGCTTTTTACAGAAATCCAAATATTCCAATTTACGTTCCACAAAAATGCAAATATTCAAATTTACCTTCAACAAAAATGCAAATATTCAAATTAACCTTGAACAAAAAAGCAAATAATTTACCTTCCACAAAAAAGCAAATATTCAAATTTACTTGTCCCAAAAATGCAAATCCTCAAATTTATCATAAACAAAAATGCAAGTGTCCCAACTGTCCACAATTTTACACCCCATTTCTCCTGAACTGTCCAAAGTTCAACATTAATATACACTTTGTAACCCGTGTCATACAAGGAATTTCATTTCGCAGTTACATAATGTCTCATAACGAAAAAACATCGGTCGAAATTTATTCTCTCGAATTTTTTGCTCGTACAAACAGTGGAAACACGATCGAAAAGATAGCGAAAAGGTTTTGCGGATTAGCTAGCCGCATTCGTTACGATTTATTTATACATGCAGCACTGCTCTGACATAACTTCCTCCATTTGAATGTGAAACACACCGGCTACATGGGACGCCCCCGCTAAATATATACCACCCACGTAAATTCCGTGTGAGGGCAAAGCCGTGTGTGGACGAACTCGAGCGAATCAGGTGAGAATAATCGATTAAAATGCTGCATACTTCTTTCGGACAACTTGTCTGACTCGTTATTATCATTTCAACGATTGTTAACCCTTTACTCTCTCGCTACAGTCATGTTCACATCCCAAAAATATGCGGACGTATGGACACAATAATTTTACTACCCTCATTTTCATCGTCGATAAAATTGAAACATCACTGATATATCATTACTGAAATTTTACAAAAATTTTACAAAAACCAGATTTATTTTGTTTATAATATAAGTTTGAGAAAATTCTAATTCTTAGCAAATAAAATTATTTTAACTAATATTTGACTACCCTCATTTTCATCATCGATAAAATTGAAACATCACTGGAATATAATTACTGAAATTTTACAAAAACTAGATTAATTTTGCTTTAAATACAAATTTGAGTAAATTCTAATCTCTTAGCAAATACAATTATTTTAACTAATATTTTACTACCCTGACTTTAATTCCCCATAAAACTTAAACATAAAAACTGCATCCAAAAATTAGAATATTATTTATTATACAAATTTGAATGAATTCTTAGTACAAAACTTTTGTGGCAAAAATAAGAACAAACTTTTTTACCATTTTTCGTCCATGAATTTTATTGATTAACAGTAAATATTGTTGAAGTTGGAGCTTGTTTTGATTTTTGTATATAATGATTATGTTTATACAAAAATATGAATTATTAAATAAATTCTCCCTTCGAAAAATACCCACGAACGTTCCTTACATAGAAATGTTGAAAAAATTAAAAATCGTGTACAGATGTTTAACACACTCTTCAAAATATTAAACCAACATGTATTCCGTTAATTTATACAATTATTGAAGAAACTGGTACTGAAATAAATTGGAGGAATACATTATTTTAACGAGCGATTATTAATGATAATGATCGAATATATTACTTTAATGAGTGATATTTTATATTTGTACAAAAATACGACACGATGATTAATAAAAATGAAATAATATTGAAAATTGGAAGAGGTTGCAGAAAAAAGCAATCGGTAATTAACGCGGTAAATTGCGTGAACAATTGGACGAAATTTGAAGATTCATTGGTGGCAAGACGAAAAAAAACAGCGAAGGCAGTTAGGTAGCCGGTTTCATTGAGGAAATAAAGGCCAATCGTGAGCGGATGACTCACCAAATTTTTGGCATACTTTTTTGTTGCAGACGGGCCACGTGAGAACGTCGACGGGAAGCTACATGATTAAGCCGGTCGAGCAGTGGCAAGAGAGTGACAAGGACCCTCTCGAATTTTCGCTGCAACACGCCATCGAAAGGATACGATCGTCGTCCAACACAGACATTAACCACACGAACGATATCAACCAACAGCCTAGAACTCACAGTTGCGCGGTGATTGGTGAGTTAACAGTTTTTTAGTTAGTAATTTTCGGGTGATTATTGTGTCTGGGACGTTTGTGATTGCTGGATGATTGAAACTTGAGGCTTTGGCGAATTAACAAGTTACCGAATTGTGAAATTATTAAATTTGGGAATTATTACGTTATTATATTGTCAGGTTATCGAGTTAGAAAATTACCAAATTGATGAATTTGTAAGTTACTAAATTTATGAATTATCAAATTCACATAATAACATGTCTAAATTGACAAATTACCAAATTGATGAATTTCTAAATTACTAAATTTATGAATTATCAAATTGACATAATAACATGCCTAAATTGATAAATTACCAAATTGATGAATTTCTAAATTACTAAATTTGTGAATTAACAAATTGACATAATAACATGTCCAAATTGATGAATTACCAAATTGATGAATTTGTAAGTTACTAATTTTTGAATTATCAAATTCACATAATAACATGTCCAAATTGATGAATTACCAAATTGATGAATTTCTAAATTACTAAATTTATAAATTATCAAATTGACATAATATATGTCTAAATTGACAAATTGTATATATGAACGTACCAAATTATCAAATTAGCAAATTAGCAAATTACCAAATAGACTAATCACCAAACTGTCAAATTGTTAAATTACGAAAGTACTAAATTACCAAATTCCCATATACCAAACTGACAAATTGGTAAATTTCTAAATTGTTAAAATACCAAAGTACCAAATTACTAAATTACCAAATTCCTATGTACCAAATTGACAAATTGGTAAATTTCTAAATTGTCAAAGTACGAAAGTACCGAGTTACCAAATTACCAAATTACCAAATTACCAAATTCCTATATACTAAACTGAGAAATTGGTAAATTTCTAAATTGTTAAATTACGAAAGTACCAAATTACCAAATTCCTATATACCAAACTGACAAATTGTTAAATTTCCAAATTGTTAAATTACCAAATTCCCATATACTAAACGTACCGAATTCTCAAATATCCAAAATTCCTATCTCATACCCAACATAAATAACCACCACCAACCACCACGACAATCAAACCTGCAGCACCACCCAAAAATCCTAGTTACGCCAATGTCAAGAGCCTAATTTATCATTCGTTAAGATCACCCGCGCTCGAAAGTGAAATCAGCATAAATAAGAAAGGTGTACGCTAGAGGAGAAACGTGGTTACGATAGTCCCTGACAAACTAATTAAAAGCACGAGCTACCGATTCTCCCTCGGGACAATGTAAAATATACCGGTGTAACCGTGGAATGTAAATCGTGATCGTTGAAACCGGTCGCGTTGGCCAAACTCGGGGCTCGCCTTCGCCTCTGTGTTCGTTTATTTATTCGCGAATCTTTTTGCGCTCCACTCGAATGAACTTTCGCCGTGCGACACGCTGTTACCTCCTCGAGAGATCAACGAAGGGACAAGCCATGAATAAAACGATACGTATCGAGTCACCAGGCCATTTTGTAGTACTACAGGGACCCGGTGCATCCGTGTCTTCTAATGTGTACGATCGGGCCGCATGCATTATTAATACGTTTTCGGCGCGGGACCCTCGCATCAGCGAAACCGAAACTTGTATCTTAAGGCTGATGTACCTCGACGGACCTGGAGACAACTTGGATCACCCTGAAGTTTTCTACAGGCTGATAAACAAGTTATGGTCTCGAGAACGTACTGATGTCAACCCACGAGTTGGCGCGTAACGAGGTGACTAGAGCTACAGGTGTTTAGAAGAGCTACAATTGGTCAGAATAGAAAAACGCTTCACGTGATTTGGACGTGTACTTCATCTTGAGGTCTTCTAGGAGATGATCAGAGATCATACTCTTCTGAAGGGTATGAGATTGAAATTGTAGTGTTGTTTATATGTGATGGTGAGTGGAGAAATAGGGATGTAGAGGACATAGGGGATGTGGTCTGAGAATATGGTCTGTAATGTGGATTTACTGTGTAGGTTAATGTTAAGGGCAATTTGGGTGCAGAATTTATTTGACTATTCGACAATTTAGGGATTTAGTCATTTTTACTGTGGTGAAGTGGAACATTTGATAAGCTGACTATTTGACCATTTGATCATTTGACTACTTGATCATTTGACTATTTGATCAATTGACTATTTGATCATTTGACTATTTGATAATTTGATCATTTGACCATTTGGTTATTTGATAATTTGGAGATTTATTTACCTTTCACTGTGGTAAATTGAAAAATTTAATAATTTGATTATTTGACCATTTGATCATTTAACCATTTAACCATTTGACCATCTGACCATTCGACCATTTGACCATCTGACCATTTAATCATTTGACTATTCGACAATTTAACAATTTGACAATTTGATCATTCCACAATTTGACAATTTGACCATTTAATCCTTCCACAATTTGACCATTTGACCATTCCACAATTTAACAACTTGGCAACTTGACAATTTGATAACTTGAAAACGTTCGAATTAATAAATTTACAAACGTGTAAACTTGCAAACCTAAAAATTCGTAAATTCATAAATCAGTAAATATGAAAATCAGAAGGTTTGTGAACCTATAAATTTCAAACGCATCAAATTCAAAATGAAAGTAAACAGTTTTATACAATCGAAGTCACACAATACCGCAAAATAAAGAGCTGAAAACTAATTTAAAAGCAATGTCGTAAAATTGAGAAGTTAATAATTGAATAAACGGAAGAAACGCGGCCATTGATCTCTTTTCCCTACGACAGATGAAGATTTCTCGCTGACACTCGCTTTCATCCGCTTACGGAATCACCACCAAGCTTAATTGATGCTTGGGAACGTTCTTTTTTTCTCTCTTTTAGCCTCGTTCCTGTCTCGCTTTCCCCCTTGCCCTTTTTCTGCCCGAGGGCAAACGCGTGTGTACGAATTTAAAGAACGTTAACCCTTCGCGGTCGAAGACCGGAATACGCTAGCAGTGCCTTTGGCGTAGCCTCTCTCGCTCGTTTTTCAGTAAAAATATAAATGACCCGAATGTATTGTACAACCGATTAAAATTTATGAACGAAGAGGTATCTTGCGTCGGTTATCGCGTGTAATTTTCAACGAATTATTTGCGTGTTCCGTGAAAATATACTGGGGGAGATCGTACGCGAATGAGTATCAGAAATTATCGTTAACATTCTTTAACCAATTATCGTGTACTTGTCATTTTTGCTTTGCGATGTAGAGGAATCTTTTCGGAGATCAATGTATCTTGATAAAGGGAAAGTTCGTTTTTTTAGTGTAGGTCTGGACAATTGTGTACGTGAGGGCAAGGTGTATGGGTATGGTACATTGTGGGTAGTGATGGGTAACTTTATTTCTTGTTTTATAAATTTTTTATTTTCAAATTTGATGATTTATAAATTTACAGATATACAAATTTTCAGATTTACAAATTTATATATTGACAAATTTTCAGTTCTCAAATTTAAATATCTAGAAATTTACCAATTTACAAATTTTCACATTGAAAAATGTAGGAACTTTTCAATGTTCAAATTTTCAAATTTAGATTACAATTTATTTCGAAATTGAAGTATTTATAATGGGTAATCAGCCATTTTATATCAACTACATTAATAAATAATTTATGTAATAATTTTTACGAGTGTTCGCCAAATTTCGGGTTACGTTGTCGTGTTATAAGTTTTTGACAGTATGTTTATACTAATTTTTATATGCAAATTTGTAAATATTTATAACGTATGATATAAATATCAAAACGCATTTGTAAATAATTATAAAGTACAATATAAATATATTTTATACTGCAATATAACACAAAAATCTAAATTATAAATAAAAAAATAAAGTGTAAGTCTAAAAATAACTTAGGAATATGTTTAAATTCGAACGAAATTAGTGATGCAGTGTGATGTACTCCACCCTGCAGCTACAAGAAAACTGAAACCGAAGATAAACGATCTATTTAAAGTGATCGATGGTTAGGATAGAACTTCCGGGGAACAGTGAATACGCTTTGAAAGCTCTCCAATACAAAGAGCAAGGGAGTGCTATCATACCGGTGTTTTCCATCACCTAGTTTCCATGATTCACGATCCTTGTAATCCCATTTTTCCGGAAATTTCGCAAACTTAGAACGCGGTTTTCAGGCTAAAACAACGCTTGCGTTATTCGACGCACCTTGCAACACTATTTTTACAGAAATTTCGTAAATTTTGAAATTGTAGAAGCAGAATCATCATACTATCATTTTTCTTCACAAACAAAAGAAGAAGAAGCTTTCAATCACTTTTCCTTCTAAATGGACTCAAAAGTTGTAAATAATAAAAACACTACTTTCTTGTTACTAACTTGTTCCTCTCTCATTCAATAAAAATGAAGATAACTGAAACTAAAAAAGGTCATTATAAGTTCCATAATAGCAGTGTTAAAAAAAAGAAGAAACTTTACTCCTAGTAAAAACTTGACTACTTGTATTTCATTGATACAAAGATGCAAACTTAAACTGCGAATACGAGCTCCTCTACAATCAGAAGAAAACGAAGAAGAAGAGAAAGAAAGGAGCAAATGGTTGGCAAAGAGGGCCCAAAGCAATCTGGATCGAAGCTCAAACATCGCATAGAGGATAACAAAAGCATTATTCGAAGGAGGGAAGCCATTATCGTGGTTGCAACTCGTCGAGAAGCTGTCCGCGTGTTCTTCATCCCAACGATCGTGACCTAATCTCGTTCGAAGCTGACGGGCGTATATAGCAAAGCGATCCGAGAGAGAAGAGGTCGAGGAGAAGCATTAAGCGTTCTCGTGGCGTAGCGACGACCACCTGTACACCGAAACAGGTTCAGCCATTTGCAGATCCCCCCGGGCGAATTCTGACGTGCCATTGAGACAGCTTGGCGACGCTCGCTTCACTCGCGACCAACGACCAGAGGAGGATTACGCTGTCGAAATTTGCGTCCACGCGACTCGACGGCTTCGACCACCTCTGCAAGAAATGCGTGGATCGCGAAACGTTTCGGCACGCTGCTTTCTAGCGATGGGATCGATCTTATTGCTTCTTTACACGGTTTTGTGGTTTTGGGTTTTGGACAGTTTCGTGTGCAACGATGTTTGGTTGCTGATAGGGCGGTTTTGTGTGGAGTTTGGGGATTTGGACAATCTGGAATTTTGGGAGTTGGGAAATTGGGATATTGGGATATTGGGAATTTGGGAATTTGGGAATTTGGGAATTTGGGAAATTGGGAATTTGGGATTTGGGAATTTGAGAGTTTGGGCACTTGGGAAATTGGAAATTTGAGAATTTTTAGGTTTGGGAGTATGGGATTTTGAGATTTCGGCATTTGAGAATTTAGATACTTGGGAAATTGGAAATTTGAGAATTTTTAGGTTTGGGAGTTTGGGATTTTGAGATTTCGGCATTTGAGAATTTAGATACTTGGGAAATTGGAAATTTGAGAATTTTAAGGTTTGGGAGTTTGGGATTTTAAGATTTCGGCATTTGAGAATTTAGACACTTAAGAAATTGGCAATTAGAGAATTTTAAGGTTTGGGAGTATGGGATTTTGAGATTTCGGCATTTGAGAATTTAGATACTTGGGAAATTGGAAATTTGAGAATTTTAAGGTTTAGGAGTTTGGGATTTTGAGATTTCGGCATTTGAGAATTTAGATACTTGGGAAATTGGAAATTTGAGAATTTTTAGGTTTGGGAGTTTGGGATTTTGAGATTTCGGCATTTGAGAATTTAGATACTTGGGAAATTGGAAATTTGAGAATTTTAAGGTTTGGGAGTTTGGGATTTTGAGATTTCGGCATTTGAGAATTTAGACACTTGAGAAATTGGCAATTAGAGAATTTTTAGGTTTGGGAGTATGGGATTTTGAGATTTCGGCATTTGAGAATTTAGATACTTGGGAAATTGGAAATTTGAGAATTTTTAGGTTTGGGAGTTTGGGATTTTGAGATTTCGGCATTTGAGAATTTAGATACTTGGGAAATTGGAAATTTGAGAATTTTAAGGTTTGGGAGTTTGGGATTTTAAGATTTCGGCATTTGAGAATTTAGACACTTAAGAAATTGGCAATTAGAGAATTTTAAGGTTTGGGAGTATGGGATTTTGAGATTTCGGCATTTGAGAATTTAGATACTTGGGAAATTGGAAATTTGAGAATTTTAAGGTTTAGGAGTTTGGGATTTTGAGATTTCGGCATTTGAGAATTTAGATACTTGGGAAATTGACAATTAGAGAATTTTAAGGTTTGGGAGTATGGGATTTTGAGATTTCGGCATTTGAGAATTTAGATACTTGGGAAATTGGAAATTTGAGAATTTTAAGGTTTGGGAGTTTGGGATTTTGAGATTTCGGCATTTGAGAATTTAGACACTTGAGAAATTGGCAATTAGAGAATTTTAAGGTTTGGGAGTATGGGATTTTGAGATTTCGGCATTTGAGAATTTAGATACTTGGGAAATTGGAAATTTGAGAATTTTTAGGTTTGGGAGTTTGGGATTTTGAGATTTCGGCATTTGAGAATTTAGACACTTGAGAAATTGGCAATTAGAGAATTTTAAAGTTTGGGAGTATGGGATTTTGAGATTTCGGCATTTGAGAATTTAGATACTTGGGAAATTGGAAATTTGAGAATTTTAAGGTTTGGGAGTTTGGGATTTTGAGATTTCGGCATTTGAGAATTTAGATACTTGGGAAATTGGAAATTTGAGAATTTTAAGGTTTGGGAGTTTGGGAATTTGAGAAACTGGGAAATTGAGAATTTGGGAATTTGGGTATTTGGGAATTTGAGAATTTGAGATTTCGGCATTTGAAAGTTTGGGCACTTGGGAAATTGAAAATTTGAGAATTTTAAGGTTTGGGAGTTTGGGAATTTGGGAGTTTGGAACTTTGAGAGTTTGGCGAATTGAGAGTTTGTGGATTTGTGGATTTCAGAATTTGGAACCTTTAGAAGCTTCAAAATTTAAAATTTTGGTAATTTGGGAATAGGGATTTTTGGGAGTTTGAGAGTTTCGAAGTTTGCAAGTTTTGGAGTGTAAAATATTGGGAGTTTCATAATTTAGGAATTTGGGTGTTTGAGAATTTCGAAATTTGCAAGTTCAGGAGTTTGAAAGATTGGGAGTTTCATAATTTAGGAATTTGGGAGTTTAGGAGTTTGAAAGTTTGGTAATTTGAAGACTTGAGAATTTGGGAGTTTAGGAGTTTGAAAGTTTGGTAATTTGAAGACTTGAGAATTTGAGAGTTTGGAAATTTGGAAGATTGGTAATTTAAGAATGTACAGATTTGAGAATTTGGTGATCTGAGAATTTGAGTGTTTGAAAATTGAGTACTTTGAAAATTAGGAGATTTGATACTTAGGTACTTTGCGAATTTCGAGATCTGTCAATTTGGTACTTTAGAAATTCAAAGATTTGAACATTTGAATGTGTAATGCACTGTCAATTTGAATGTATAAAAATTTCAAAATTTCAAACTCTTATTTAAAAACTTGAAAGCTTCAGAATTAGACACTTACATTAACATTACAGACAAACATTTAGATTATGTAGAATGTGTTCTCACGCTTCAAAATTCAGAAAATTCTAAATTTACACTTGCCTACCAAAATTTGAACACGAACTCTACAATTTATTTAAAACCTTGCAAATTCAGAAAGATCCAAAATCAAATAACCAAGAATCGTAAACTTCAAGAACAATTGCACAACCATACTTAAATCATGTAGTCGATTTGAATAAAATGAAAAACGTAATTCTGAATAAACCTTGTAAATTCAGAAAGATCCAAAATCAAATACCCAGGCCTCAGAATCATAAACTTCAAGAACAATTGCACAGGCATACTTAAATCATGTAGTCGATTTGAATAAAATGAAAAACGTAAGTCTAAAGAAACAGAAAAAAGGAGGAGTCGTAAAAAGGACCTAGGGCAAAGAAGCGTCCAGTTAAATGGAGGGCGTGGTGAGATGCAAAGATTTCTTTGCACAGAGGGGGCGTGTGATGTGCAAGGGTGGCCCTGTTGAAACCTGGACCCCCAGCTAACAGATCGTAGATCGAACGAAGGGTTAATAACGATTGAAAGTCGAACGAAGGGCTAATAACGAAAGGGTGCGGCTACGTAATCGCACGATGACCTCGGGCTATCTTCGTAATTACTAATAATTGCCCTCCAGTTGCGCTTACGTTGTTTCTCTTCGTCTACCGAGAAAAAAGCCGATCTTGGTTATGATACATGGTACCTGAAACCGCCCTGGTCAGGTTAGGTTAATCACTAAACCAGTACCGTTTGTTTGTCTTTTAGCACCGTTTACCGATAACCTTAATTTTTTAATAGCTGGAGATTTTTAATATTCAGTAAAAATTATTTAAATTTACTATTAACACTAATGACATTAATTACATAAATTTACTATTAAATTAAATTTAATTAATTCGTTAGAATTTCTTATATTTTTTTATTTGATTTGCTATAAGATAACCTGTTATTGTTAATTAAAAATACAAAATTAGGTATTTATTTATTGGTCATTTTATTAGTTGAAGGTAGAAGATTCTTAAATTAATTTGATGAACCACAAGATATATAGTTAATTTTAAATTGAATTTTTGCACTGTTCAAATAATATTAATTTATATAAGAATTTTTATAATTGTACAACATATTTCTTTATTAATTCGCCATCTTTTGATAACTTGTCTTTAACCTTAACTTTCACCTTAAATTGTCTAAAGTATAAATTTTATGTTGATCTTCATATTTAATTTATTTTAAAACAAATTCAAATTTTACACCTCATGAAAATTTGTTTATTTTGTTCAAAACATAATTTATAATTTAAATTTATTTTATACTCTTTCGAACTGTGCATTCCTGAAGATCTGCATTTTTACTTTAAGTTTTAGGTTATGTTAACCCGTTTAAACCACATTTTTAGAAACATTCTTTTATAAATACATAATTGGAAGTAGAGAGAAGTAAATTTTAAAAACATTCTTTTATTTTAAGTACATAATTAAAAACATAATAAATAAGATTTGTAAGATATGTCTAAAATATGTTCACTTCTCTCCACTCCTAACAGGTATGGCAATACATGAAATAAAACTGGCAGGCCATGTTTAGAGCATTAAATCATTTCTCAGACACGAGAATAGTGTTCATGGAACATTTAACGGCAATAAACGGACACGTTCTTCCAAGGAACGAGAAATTTTAAACGCGTTTTACCTTTTCATTTTCTTCCGCCATCTCTCGACGACGCGGACATCGAAAAAATTATGGAGTATACGAACTTTCACCCGAAATTATAGCGTGGCCAACATAACTTTCCAGCAATTATCGAACATTCTCCGATTAACGTAAACGTTCGAAATATCCATTCGTGTAATCGTCAGTTACGCGATTTTCGTACTTGAACGCGCGGAGATGAGCCCTTCGCAACGTTAGCGAATTAAACGCGGCCGTTAACGCTGAACCAAGACGAATCTTCTTCCATCGATCTTTCATAGATCGTCAATTAATAACACGGAAGCGATCGCTAATAATACCCTCGTGCAAATATCCCGACGAGCAATTTCGTTGAAAGTGCACCGATCACTAAATCTCTCTATTAGTGTTTATACAAGTGCGCTGACTCGCTGTCGAAAGCTGCAATTATCGCGATTACTCAAATCTCTCCCTTATGTAATTGTGATAAATCGATTAGAAGGTTCTTACGTTGTATTTATTCAGTTCTATGCCTTTTTTGTGTGTTGGGACTCGTGTTATATCGCCATGCGTTTTAGAGCTATGTGGTATATAGCCGTACGGTATATGCAAGATATGATTGCAGTTGCGTTAGATCACCTTGCATTAAATTTAAAAAATGGAAAACCGGATACAAATTTTGAAATTCTGGAATTTTTCATTTCGTGAATTTCTTAATTTCATTTTCAAATTTTTAGACTTTTAGAACTCTAAATTTTTGAATTTTTATATTTGTAAATTCTCAAATTTGTTAATCTGAAAATTCACACGTTAGCAAATTTCTAAATTCCTAGATATTAAATTTGCAAATTTGGAAATTCCCCAAATTTATGAGTTTCCAAATTTCTAAATCCCTAAATTCTCAAATTCCCACATTCCCAAATTCCCACACTTCCAAATTCCCACATTCCCAAATTTCCATATTCTCAAATTCCCACCTTCCCACATTCCCATATTTCCAAATATCTAAATCCCTAAATTCTCAAATTTCCACATTCCCACATTCCCAAATTCTCAAATTCTCACCTTCCTAAGGTCCCACATTCCCACATTCCTAAATTCCCAAATTTCCATATTCCCCAAATTCCCATATTCCCACCTTCCCACATTCCCACATTCCCACATTCCCACCTTCCCACATTCCCATATTTCCACATTCCCCTATTCCCCTATTCCCCTATTCCCATATTCCCAAATTTCTACATCCCCAAATTCTCAAATTCCCAAATTCCTACATCCCCAAATTTCTACATTCCTAAATTTCCAATTCCCAAATTTCAATCTCCATATTCTTAAATTCCCCTATTTTCAAATCCCTAAATTTCGAATCTCCCAATTTCCCAGGTCCCTAATTTCCCAACTTCCCAACTGTCCACACTTGCATTTTTCCCCTTAATAAATTCTCAAATTCCAAAATTTCCACCATTCCAAATTCGAAATCTGATAAACCAAAACCCACCTATATTTACCCCAATATCTCTATTTTCCCTAGATAGTCCTACAAGCATCGACACTTTCAGAACTCAGCGTACCGTGAGCTATCTTCAACATGCTCGATAATCATCAGCGAAAAGTACATACCTACCTAAATACATGACCATGTACACGTATATTGATCAGCATCGATTCGAGTGGGTATCGAACGCCGCAAAGTCGATAAGCGAGCACGAGAATCGAAGTGTAATCTAGGAAGGGCACGTAATGCCTGTCATTTGGTTGGTAACCCGTAATAATACACGACTTCTCCTCGATCGTGTCGCGATCTCGGGATCAAGATCTCCTGCAGGATCGGTGGAGAAAGAATGGGCCGAAAGGGAAGAAGGGTGCGGCACGAGTTCGATCTTGATCGTCGTATCCGTTATTCCGGGTGGATCGCATCGAGTCAATGACTTTTGCATATCGTTCAGATCGATCTCTCGTTCACCGTCGAGACGCTCGTCGCTTTTTCGAGATCCACGTGCTCGGCGCCGCGCGGTCTGCCGAATCGTTTCGTGGTATTTGATCGATTGTTTCGACCACCGTTCGTTGCGTGATAATTTAACGCGCGGCGATATATTTCGAGGTCATTGAACGTGAGGCAATCTAACTCGTGGTAATTGAATGCGTAGGGACCACGACCCGTGGTAATTAAATGTGTGGTGATCTAACGCGTGGCGATATAACACGTGGCCATATAATGCGAGGTCATTGAACGAGAACAATCTAACTCGTGGTAATTGACTGCGTAGAGACCACAACCTGTGGTAATTAAATGTGTGGTGATCTAACGCGTGGCGATATGACAGGTGGCCATATAATGCGATGTTATTCAACGCGTGGCAATCTAACTCATGGTAATTGAATATGTGGCCATAGAACACAGGGAAATTGAATATGTGGCGATATAACGCATGGTAATTGAATGCGTGGTGATTCAACGCATGCCGATATAGCACGTGGTGATATAACGCGAGGTCACTGAACACGTACTGATCTAAATCGTGGTAACTAAATGCGTAGTGATATAACGCGTGATAATTGAATGCGCGGTAATTCGGCGCATGGCAATATAACGCGAGGTCGTTCAACTCGTGGTAATCGAAGTCATGGTAATTAAATGAGTGGTAATATAACGTGTTGTAATTGAATGCGTGGTAATTCAACACATTCCAATATAACGCGTGGCGATATAACGCGAGGTCATTCGACACATGGTAATCTGAATCATGGTAATTAAATGAGTGGTGATATAACGCGTAATATTTGTATTCATAGTGATCTAACGCGTGGCGATATAACATACGGTGATATAGCGCGTGATAATTTTACGCGTGGTGATGTAACGCGAGTTAATTCGACACGTGGTAATTGAACGCGTGGTATTTGATCACGTGGAGGTCACAGAAAAAATTTTCCTCAATTTGTTTTCCACTGGAAAATAAAAATACCGAAACATTTTGAAATAAACTGTACTGTGTAAATTTCTCTTTCCAAAAGTTTGTATTCAAAAAATATTGGTCAAAAGTTTAGATACGTCTTCAATAGATTTCGATCTGAATTAAAATTAATTTAGATTAATTTTATTGTACATAGTAAATGATACATTTGTATTATTGTTGCAATTATTTATCCTTTCAACAACTTCAGAAATATTTAACTTTCTATCAGCTTAAAATTTTTGTCTACATTATTATTTTATTCAATTTGGAGATATAAAAAATAATTAATTATGAAAGTGAGATGAGGATGTGAAAACTTATCCTCAATTAAACGAGTAAATATAGTCCAAATTATATCGAGTTTGGTCTCATTTTAATCAGAAAAATGTCAAAAATCCATTAAAAAAAGTTTGATAACTCAAACATCAAGAATAAAAATGTTTTATATTTGCATTCGTATTGTCTCACGGGTGTACTAGAACTCGTATCACGTTACATTTCTCGACGACCGAGCTTCTTGACGTCTCGAGGGGTCGTCCCCCCAGTGGTGGAAACCTTTTTTCCGCTTATAGTCGTGTAAATCAGTTTCGTTTGTATCGAGACTGTGTGACGTAAGCACAGGTCGCGAACTTGGTACCGCGGCCGCTAGGTGGTCAGCCGCGGATTGTCGCTCTCGCAATTACAATAGATCCCCGCGACTATTAATACGCGACCGCGAGACTGAACCGGTGGCCACGATTCCGCTTTTCGTATGTGGTTGAAACCCATACGCAAAAAGCGGTGACTGGCTCCCATTTTTGATGTTAGGGGATTGCAAGTTGGTCTTGTACCCGCACCCCTAAGTTCCCATATTTGAGAACCTTCATATGTGGAAAGCATTTTACTGCTGACCACCGATGCTGACAATGTTAGGTATACCCTTGCCCTGTTTAATAATGTCTACCATGGTTACACCCCGATGGAAGCTTTCACCCCAATTCAGTTCCCTGATTGTCCCATGAGGAGTACTCCAGACCCATGACTGCCCCACACCCTTGACTGTGCCCACACCCCTAAATACCCCAAACTACTAATAATCCCACAAACCCAGCGATGTATCCCAAACCCCTGAATGATGCCCCCATATCCCTAACTGCCCCACACCACTAATTGTCCAAGGCATTAAAGTGCCTTAGACCTCTGAATGCCCCACATCCCTAAATGCTCCACACCACTAATTGTCCAAGGGACAAAGTGCCTTAGACACCTGAGTGCCCCACATCCCTAAATGCTCCACTCTAATTGTCCAAGTTCCAGAGGAGTGCCTTGGACCTCTGAATGGCCCACACCTCTAAATATCTCATATCGCTAAATACCCCACACCACTAATTGTCCGAGACTCAGCAAAGTTACCCAGAGCAGCACTGCTCCAAAAAGATCTACTCTAATAGACAATGAAACATTAAATAACACATATTGGATTATCCGCAGAAAATTGTAAATAATGAGTAGGCGTAGCTAAAGAACATATAAAGCGTAAAAATGATTAATAGCGTCCAGCATTCAATAAATAATAAGTAACGAATACTGCTAAGATAATGAAATAGTGAAATAAGAAACCAGTTAACGGGTAAAAGCAACAGAACAGGCATAAATCATAATTCTACCATAAGAATGAGAAACAATGGTGCTATATCATCCGAAGTCCTTGTCAAATTTTAATAAATAACCCGGTCAAAGAAAATGGAATTCAATCGCAAACCTATAATTCCTTGCAGACACAGTTAAATCGTTACACCACTTTTTTTATCGTGTATGTACAAACATACGTGCACGCGTGTATCGGAACTGATCGGAAGATCGTGGAATTCCATGGCGAGGATGAGCTCCATACGGGTGAGTTGATTTATTCGTAGATTTTAACCGATCGCCATAGGGGTTCTCCGCACGTATAAAGCTGCCTGCTCAAGAAATTTATTAAGCCTGCTCGTGTCCAGCTTCCTTCCCTTCGATGCTACAATGCAGAACGTATTCGAAATGACTTTTGTCGAGGCTGATTCCAGCCGGTCGCGTAAAATTATAAGCCTACACGCGCCACCATCCCCAGGATATATTATATCATGGTTCATGTGGACAGATATCGAGACGAACATACGCAATTTGAGACAGCATGGGACAGGTGGATCGTTATGATTCATGATCTCTAATAACTTTTTATACCTTTGCGGTACATGCTTCATTCCTGTTTGCAGTCCATACGATTAACTTTTTGCAGGACATCTTTTTACTCGGTGTAAATTATGTCAGAGAATGTTATTTTTTAGAAACTGGTGAAACTCTTATTGTCATGTTTATGGGGATTTCACATGTATCTTAAAATATCCTCGGTTTTCGCGAAATAATCCAAACGTGAATCCTGTTGTTTCGTATCGGAATCCCCGCGAAGGAAAAGTCGGTTTTCATCGGTTAACCCGCGAGATTTACGTACGCGCGGTGCAGACAAGAGAAACGAAACGAAGAAGCAAGAAAAAGAAACAGGATGAGTTATGACGGGAGAAAAAGAGTTTCGACGTGAAACTCTTACTTTCGTACGCTTCTTCTTCAAACGACTACCCCGTCGGTCGGGACGTGTTAACACGTGTAAAGGAACGGATGATTAATTAAACGAAAGACGATGACATAGCGTGAAACGTCAGAGTGAATGATCGTGAGAGTGGTATCGTTGTTTCTTGGCCAAAGGACGAGAAAAGGGCCAACGCTTTCGTCACGGATCGTACATCATCCGTCGAAAAACGCTTAGGCGTTGTTCGCGATTTCATCGTACACTCTTATACACCGCGGATAAATAAATTTCATCGCAGGTATTTCTAATATACGACGACTCGATAATTTATTCGACTTGCGTTGATTTATTCCGTCGTGCGCGTTGTATTCTTCAGGGTCGTCCACATTTTTCGTGATTAATTAAATGCTGACCTTTGTGATGACATCTAGGGACCATTGGCGTGGATCGAAATTTTGCTTGAGACCTTTAGGCGCCGCTCGTTATATTGCCGTATGCTTTTTGCATATGTGTTTGTGAGACGTTGTTTTGATACTTGTTGAATTGTCATATATTACATATATTGTCATATTAGTTGTCATATAAATGTGTATTGGCACTCAAATTTCTGTGCGTCGAATTGCTACGCGTTGTATCGCCACGCGTTATATTTCCACGCAATACTTAACTATGCGTTAGATCACCACACAATACTCAACCATACGTTAGATCGCCACGCGATTAAATTCTACGCTTTAAATCGCTATGTAATCAAATACTACGAGTTCAGTTACCAAAACTCGGATTAACACGCGTTATATCGCCACGCGTTAAATTACCACGCGTTAGATCACCACGAATTCAATTACTACGCGTTATATCACCATACGGTAAATTACCACGCGCCAAATTATCACAATGGAATTACCAAGTGTTGGATTACCACGCATGCAATTACCACGCGTTATATCGCCATTCAATTATTATGAGTTAAATCGCTACGAATTCAATTACCACGCCCTATATCGCCACGTGTCGAACGCGCATACGTCGAATCACCATTCCATTAAAATTCCATTGACTGAAATTTATGCTTGTAGTAATTATTGCAATTTTACAAATGTCTCTGTTCGCAAATTGAATTGCTAAAAGGACTCCCGATCTAATAAATCGTCGTTGCAAAGCGTATCAAGGTAACTTGGAAGTTTCCTACCGGAATCAATGTCGAATCGGTGATTCGATTGTGAAAGGCGTGTTCAAGAATCCGGAAATCGATTAATATCGACATGGGACATTTTTCTCGGAATTTCGTGTCTGTATGATCCGCGTGTTTCAAAATGCATGGAAGGATTAATGCTGAAAATGTAGGAGATGTATGATAAATGCAGAGAGGTTTAACAGTGGATTAGTTGAACTATATAGTAGAGGACTAGTAAAATAGTAAAATAGTGAAATGTTAAAATAGCAAAATAATAATGTAATAAAGTATTAAAATGATGAAAATAGTGGAATAGTCGAATAGTTAAATGCTAGAATAGTAGAATACTGACAGAATGGTAAAATATTAGAATAGTAGAATTGTAAAATAGTGAAATAGTAAAATATTGTTATCAATGTCAAACATTCTTAATCAAAGACGGTGAAGTAAAAAGGAATTCCATAGCGAGTCTAGCGTCAATTAAAATCCTCCCCGCTGGTACCATGGACCGGAATACCATGGCCGATCGCGATTACGTCCACCGCGATTTATTTCCCGGTTTCCACGAATGTTGGCCTAGGCTGACTAACGTTAGAAGCTCGGTAGTGGAACGCGTGACAATAACGCGGATAAAGGCCGTGGCACGCTAACAGTCCGGAGCCTGGATCTGGAGCCGCAAAAGGGAAACATCGTGCTGCAACAACGGCCGCTAGACACGAACCAACGACAAATAGGTTGAACGCACCCGCAAACCACCATTATTCCGTGCTGAGGCGCCTTTACAGAGCAGCCTAATGCGTGGGCGTCGCTACGCGGACAAAGATAATTGTCCACGAAACGAGTTCTTGTTGAGACCTAAGTCCTTCCATTGCTCTTTCTTTCCTCTTCTTCTTTTTGTGCCGTTCTATTTTCAAATTTCAAGTATTTCAGTTACTTCAGACCAGGTTACCGATTAGGGAAACGTCTAGAAGATCGTTAATTTTAATGCATCGTTAGAACTGAGTTGCAGAAGTTATTAGTGGATGTTAAGCAGCGAGCAGTGAATAGCTGACAGAAAATGAACTATTCATAGCTTCAATGAATAGTAAATACTGATATTTATTCACTGTTTAAAAAATTTATTCATTAATTTATTGAATATTAGCAAGCTAACAGTACTTGATGCTCACTATACTTGATGTATGAAATGGAACATCACACAGTGAGTAGTAAATAACATTCAGTAAATACGGAGTAGTAAGCGTTGAGTAATGAATGAGGAGTAGTAAATAGTGAAGAGCGAGTAATGAGCGGTGAGGAATGAGTAAAGAATATCGAGTATGAATGATGAGTAGTAAGTGTTAAGTAATGGGTGGTCAGTAGTAAGTAATGAATAGTGAGGAGTGAGCAGTGAGGAATGAGTAAGAAGTACTGACTAATGAATGATGAGTAGTAAGTAGTGAATAGTGTGTAATGAGTAGTGATAAATAAGTAAGAAGTAATGAGTAATGAGTGATAAGCAGTAAAAAGTGAATAATAAGTAATGAATAGTGAGTAGTGAGTAGTGAGTAGTGAGTAGTGAGTAGTGAATGATGAGCAGTAAGCAATGAGTAGTGAGTGATGAGTAGTGAGTAATGAGTAGTGAGTAATGAGTAGTGAGTGATGAGTAGTGTACATAAGTACATAATAATTAAACGATGCAATGTATATAAAAATTGCAATGTCCATTAACTAAAGTAATGTTCAGTCGTAATATCCAGAATTAACTAAAATATATAAATCCAACAAATGAAATGAACAAATATGCATATTTTATAATATAACAATTGTAAATCAATAAAGAATGATTTATGGAAATGGCACATAAGCGTATTCAAGGATCTAGAATGTCTCATAAATTGTTTGTAAGGATACGTTTGCTGCGTCGGATCTATAATGAGGTACTAATGATACCCTAATTATTTGAATCACAATAGTCGCACTCAAATATCATTAAAAAATAGACAACATTCCTGTTCGAGATTCTCGAAACGGCGAACAACAAAGCAGCAATCTTCGCGAGCATAATAATGCCAATTACAGAGAGTAATAAAGCTGTCATTAGGATTGCATGAAAGTGCATTCCACGGTAGACCTACCACAGCGTCTGCAAAACAATATAGTTTATTGTTCGATTAAAATTGAAATTCTTGCGTTCAAATTTGTTTTGATCAAACGATGGTGAGATATTCCGTACAGATTCGGCCATTTTGTTTCAACAGAATCGACATCCATTTATCGTTTTTCGGAGCTTCTGTGAAAAAATGGTGCTTGTGTGTTATTTTGAAACAATTTATAGTAAACAAATCTATAAGTAACAAAATTGTAACTAAATTATAATGAAATTTTGACGAATAATAAAAATAAATAATTGTTTATTAATAATAAATAATAAAACAGTAATTGAGCAAAATGAAACAATCGTGATCGTTTAACGTTCCAGTTTTAATTTCGTATCCTTTTCACCACATCATTACAGAATAATATTATCAATCATTATGTTTACTAATGGACTGAAATTTAGCGATTAATACAATCACCTTTATCTAGCAATGAAAATTGATAAATTTATTAAACGATTTGGTCCATAAAATTTAATTCTCCGCCTTTAGCTCACGCTTGATCGCAGCATTACGATAAACTAAGATAAAATGGTATGAATTTGTTTTTTCTCTTCGTTTATATTCCAATGCAGCTGAACTCTGTTCGCATGAACGGTTTTAAGCATGAAATGGTTTGCATTTCACGGTTACGATCAACAGACACTAGTGTTTATCAATACCGCAATCTCGACGTGCGGGTCCATGATGCATACACGCATACCTACGTACACACACGATCAGATGAATGTTTAATCGATGCAAGCTAATCGATTTAACGAAATCATTAAGCAACAGCTCAGCCGTGATTCGCTGGCTTGTATGCAATTTAAACACGTTCAAATCATTTTCCACTTGAAAACTGGAAAATTAAAAATAATAAATAACATTATATTTACCTATATTAACTATTTACGGCTTTTCATATTTGAGGTTATGAAGTGTCTTGTTCGTTTTTTAGTTTGGGATTTTGGGACTTTGGGAATTATGGAATTTTGGAATTTTGAAACTGTGCAATTTGACACTTGAGATTTTGGGATTTGGGACTTTAGAATTTTTTAAATTTCACTTCTGAGGTTCTTGAGTTTTGGAACTTGGCAGTTGAGATTTTGGAATTTTTTAAATTTCACTTCTGAGGTTTTTGAGTTTTGGAACTTGACAGATTGAGATTTTGGAATTTTAACAGTTTAGGACTGGAATTTTGGAACTCTAATAATTTGGTATTTTATAATTGTGGAGTTTTGAAAGTTTTAGATTTGGAGTTTAGAAATTTTAGAAGTTTAGAGATTTGGAATTTTTGAATTTTCTCTCTTTACGATTCTGGAGTTTTGAGAGTTTAGGAATTACAGTTCAAAAGTTTGAAATTTTCGAATTCTAATAATTTGTAATTTTATAATTTTGGAGTCTTGAGATTTTTTAATTATTAACATTGACAGTAAAAGTACTTTGAGACTTTTTAATTAATAACATTGATAATAAAGATATTTTCAGATACTGACAGTAAAGATACTTTAAGACTTTTTTATTAATAACCTTGACAATAAGAGTATTCCAGTACTTGTTAATTAGTAACCTTGACATTAAAAGTATTTTGAGACTTTTCATTTAACAACATTGACAGTAAAAGTACTTTGAAATTGTTTAATTAATAACATTGGTACCTTCACATATTTTAATTAATCATATATACAGTTAACTTACAATTAATTTACATAAACATTCTAAAATGATAATCAACAACTATATACAACTGCACAACACAAAAGCTCTAAATACTTCATAACACATTCTTTAAAGTCTAAAACGGCAAAACATAAATAACACAATTACACAAAAAATAGAAGCCTTGAAACGTTCAGATGATCAAAAATATTCGAGTTATAATTGATACATCGGATAGATACGTGATTTAAAATTGTAAAATGATGTGTAAGAAGAGTGAAAACATGTTGAGGCCATCAAGGTACGGGTGGAAAATCGATCGCTCGACCAAGGATCAGATACGCGTCCACGAAAGGCACGAAGGACATCGAGATGAATCGTGAAGCTGTCAGAACGTATCGATTTCTCTCAAAGTGTCAACTGCACATTCAATTAGACGCGTATAATCGTTAACCATGATTCTTCAACGGTGCTATATATCGAGAACAGTTGAGCTTTGTTTGAGAGCTGAACGCGACTGCTTCTCCCCGTTCGCCATCAAACAAAGGCATTTTTGTACTCTGCTTTTTCTATTTCGACATTCGAAGGAAATTATTACGGATAATAATCGTGGAAAGCTGTAAAATTACTGACTCACTTTTGAAGATATGCTTAAGAATGATTTACTATTTATGGAACTCGAGGTTTTATGGTGTTCTAAAATTTAGAGGTGCAGATAAGACGATGATGACTCTTCGTGGCCATCGTTAGACAAACACTTTTTTAATTCAGGAGGGGAATTGTAACTGGTTTTTTTATTTTGATAGAAGATCTCAGAATATTTAAGAAAATATGTCACGTTTCAGGTACATAAAACTTGTTCTGACGATACTAATCAACTAATCAAACATTTTTTGTTTTGCAGATGACGATACACCAACGTCCATTTTGGATGACTCGAAAGGAAGTCAAATTTATGATGGCGTCCGAACGCGCAGGCGCAGATCTTTGACGGAGAAAACGGCCCTGGATCATTTAACAGACGAGTCGTATGAACAATTTATGGAACATCATGAAGATTATGAACACTTTCTGCGAAACGACAGGTACGTTCTTTTAAACTTTTCTTTTTATTTATTACAAGTTATTCATAACTGTTATTTTTTACGAGGTTGTATAATTTTGATGTGAGACGTAAAATGCATACGAAAAATTGTAGATTTATTGATTATTGATCTTGTGTTAATTTTTGTAAACAAATTATGTTTTATACCATTGCTGAATTTGAGAGATATTAGGATTTTATATCTTCAGGATTTTGTTGAATATTTATTTGGTTATTATTATACTGATAATGTACCAAATCTTATAAATGAACATTTATCAGTGTTTAGTATACGTACATCAATTCGTATAAATATACATATATCACTTTTTACAAATATACATGTATCAATTTTATACATATGCATATATTAATTTTTATAAATACACATACATCATTCTTCATAAAATACATATATCAATTTTTATAAATACACATAATCAATTTTATAAATATACATACATCATTTTTCATAAATATGCACATATCAATTTTTATAAATACATCATTTTTCATAAACATACATATATCAATTTTTATAAATACATCATTTTTCATAAATATAAATATATAAATTTTTACGAATGCACGTTAATCAATTTTTATGAATAAATAAATTTAAAAAAAATGGTGAAGTACTTGCTCCAGAAACTAATAGTGGTATTATAAATTATCAGAACTAACAAACAGTCAATTAACAGTACGTTTCAATGAGGTATCTGATGTGACAGAAAGTTATCGTCAAGAAACAGTTACTAAATGATCACCTTCAACCAAGTCAGAGACTGATTATCGCATTAATCCTTGCCTGTTTGCGTCACGAGAAGAAATCATATATCACGCGTTCTCATATACTGACTTTTGGCGGATCGTTCGTACGTTCATCAGTTGTATTATTGAAAAATTGCATCTTCCGACTGACTTTCTCAACTTTCTCGAGAAATAATGGTCCGATCGAACAATGTTGTGAATGTTGTATCCAACAACCGTACGGAATCATACGTTTCGACAACGCGAAATTTATTTCGTAACTGCAAAAAACGAAATGAACATTAATCAGTATATTTTGCGGGTACAGTTTTAACCTCGATTACGGTTATTTCGGTGATTTATGTACTAAAAGAAATAATTTCAGGCGGTGGATGATGAAAGGTGAAAGAAGTAACTTTTAGGTACTTCTCATTTATTTTTATGGGTATTCATTTTAATTTTAGTAATCATCGTGCTTTCAGATATATATTTAATTTTGCTCCATGATAAGTAGGTAATTTTAGGTGACTTATAATTGAAGCTTTTAAAATTAGGGAAGATTAAGAATTATTAGGAGTAAGAATAGTTGTTAGGAATTATGCAGTATCAAGGTCTAAAATTTTTTAATTTTTTAAGTCTTAAGTCTTAAACTTTTAAAATTCCAACATTGCATTGTCCCAAAGTCCTGAAGTTCTATTGTTACAATATTCAGAAATCCTAGACGTCCAATAGTTTTTATTGTTTCAACATTTCAAAGTTCTAAGAGTCCCAATATCGCAAAGTTCAAACATTCCGAAGGCAAACAGTCTCAAACTTCCAAAGTTCCAACACCAAAGTCTCGAAAGACCTAAAGTTCTAAAGTCACCACACCCTACAGTCCCAAAGTTCCAATGTTCCAACATTCCAAAGTCCCAAAAGTCCCAATATCTTAAACTTCTAATATTCCACAATCCTAAAAATCATAAATTCCAAACTTCCAACATTCCAAAATCCTGAGAGTCCCAATATTTCAAAGTTCCAACCTTCTAAAGTCCCAAAGTCTCCAAGTTCCAATGTCCCAACATTCCTAAGTCTCAAAAGTCTTAAATTTCAAGCTTCTAACATTCCAAAATCCTAAGAGTTCGAATATCTCAAAGTTCCAACCTTCTAAAGTCCCAAAGCCTGGAAGTTCCAATATTCCAACATTCCAAAGTCCCAAAAGTCCCAATATTTCAAACTTCCAACATTCCAAAGATCCAAAATCTCAAACTTCCAACATTCCAAAGTCCCAATATTTCAAACTTCCAACATTCCAAAGATCCAAAGTCTCACACTCCCAAACTTCCAACATTCCGAAGTCCCAAAAGTCCCAATACCTCAAAGTTCCGAATTTGCAACATTCCGAGGTCCCCAAAGTCCCAATATCCCGAAGTTCCAACCTTCTAAAGTCCCAAAGTCTCGAAGTTTCAATGTTCCAACATTCCAAAGTCCCAAAAAACCCAATACCTCAAACTTCTAACATTCCTAAGGCCCAAATCTCAAACGTCCAACATTCCAAAGTCCCAATATCCCGAAATCCCAACCTTCTAAAGTCCCAAAATCTCAAAGTACCAATGTTCCAACATTCCAAGGTCCTAAAAGTCCCAATACTTCAAAGTTCCAAAATTCCAAAGGCTCAAAATCTCAAAGTTCCGAATTTGCAACATTCCAAGGTCCCAAAAGTCCCAATATCCCGAAGTTCCAACCTTCTAAAGTCCCAAAGTCTCGAAGTTTCAATGTTCCAACATTCCAAAGTCCCGAAAAACCCAATACCTCAAACTTCTAACATTCCTAAGGCCCAAATCTCAAACGTCCAACATTCCAAAGTCCCAATATCCCGAAATCCCAACCTTCTAAAGTCCCAAAATCTCAAAGTACCAATGTTCCAACATTCCAAGGTCCTAAAAGTCCCAATACTTCAAAGTTCCAAAATTCCAAAGGCTCAAAATCTCAAAGTTCCGAATTTGCAACATTCCAAGGTCCCAAAACTCCCAATATCCTGAAGTTCCAACCTTCTAAAGTCCCAAAGTCTCGAAGTTTCAATGTACCAACATTCCAAAGTCCCAAAAAACCCAATACCTCAAACTTCTAACATTCCTAAGGCCCAAATCTCAAACGTCCAACATTCCAAAGTCCCAATATCCCGAAATCCCAACCTTCTAAAGTCCCAAAATCTCAAAGTACCAATGTTCCAACATTCCAAGGTCCTAAAAGTCCCAATATCCCGAAGTTCCAACCTTCTAAAGTCCCAAAGTCTCGAAGTTCTAATGTTCCAACATTCCAAAGTCCCAAAAGTCCCACTATCTTAAAATTCCAACATTCCTAAGGCCCAATATCTCAAACTTCCAATATTCCAAGGTCCCAGAAGTCCCAATATCCCAAAGTTCCAACCTTCTAAAGTCCCAAAGTCTCCAAGTTCGAATGTTTCGACATTCCAAAGTCCCAAAAGTGCAATATCTCAAAATTCCAATATTCCAAAGTCCCAATACCTCAAACTTCCAACATTCCTAAGTCCCAAAATTCCAAACCTCCAATATTCTAAAGGCCCAAACTTCTAATCTTCCAACATTCTAAAATCCCAAAAGTCCCAAAAATGGCATCAGTCCCAAGATCCAATAAATCTAAATTTCCAAAGTCCCAAAGTTCGCACAATCCCACACAGGATACGTGTAAATGTACGTGAGTAATTGTAAAAAGATCTGAGTGAAAGGGTATTGTATATCGAGCGCAAAGGATCAAATCTAACTAAGAAACGTGTGTCTGAAATGTTACAGATACTACTCGGTGGAAAGGAGACGAAACGAAGCAAGTGAGGAGTATAATCAAGACTCGGAAATGGAATCGGATCCGTTCGTGACTTGGAGAGCACGTAGAGCTCTGCCACGTGAATATTTCATCGAGATCATGGTGGCGGCCGACGCCGAGATGGCAAAGTACCATGGCGGGAATCTCTTCAACTACATTTTGGTGCTGATGAGCATGGTGAGCTTTTCCTAATTTTCTTTTTTTTTGCATTCAAATTATTTCTCGTCTCTTTTTTTCAAATTTTTATCTTCTTTATTTTTGTTTAATTTTCTCTTTCTATTCTTACTTCTTTCTTTTCATTCAGCCATCTTGAATATGATTGACATGTTAGAGATATTTTATGACTTTTCTGTTTATTTTATAATATCTCATATAACAATATAGCTTTTGGTCAGGGAATTTCATCTTCAATTTTTTTATCTTCATCTCACTTTTCAATTTGAAAAATAGTTTGAATAATTTGAAGATTTATCATGTGACAAACACTGACTTTTTTTTCAAAAACGTAAAAACAGTATTCAATTTAGTGTTGAGATACGCGTTTTTGACTATTGTCAAAACGTATTTTGTATTTAAAATTGTGAATTTTATAGTGAAGTGTTAATAGTCTTAAGAATACAAAGATAGTATTATATTGAAATAAAAATAAGCAATATAAGCTTCACCCTTTTTGCGACTCAATCCGATGAAAAAGAGTCACAATTTGTAAACGGCTGATTTTTTCCCGCGATAATTGAATTAGTACGACCGGGTTGGCTACGAGGATGAGTGATGATCGAAAGCGGTTATGCTACCTTCACGACCTTTGGGAACTAACTAGAAACGCAACCCAAGCCGCATTTGCATAATATTTAATACTCGCGACAGATCCCGCTGGCCTTACAAGATCGATCATCCTACGAACATAACCACCTCTGTTTCGTGGATCCTCAACTCTTTTAATCCTGCTCGCTCTCGGTACCTTATCCTCTTTTTTCTCGTTTTTTATACGTTATCCTCTTTTTCCTGCGCCGAAACCATGCTCGAACAAAGTGATACACCCACGCGGGCTGTCGACCTTTGTTCATTTTTTTTCCGCCATTTTTCTTTCGCTTTCAAACAGATGTCGGACCTATGCCACGTAAATATACCTGGTAAATACACGGGACATGTTCAGTACAATTTGATGTTTCAACCATATTTGTAATATAATCAAACAAGTTTATTTTTCAGATATTTGTGAGCTTGTGAAAATTGAACATTTTTCGTACTAATACACAACAATTTGTATTAATATTGTTATGAAATATATTATGAGCTTGTGTTGTGCTGATACAAAAATATAATAAAGGAAAAATGAAAAATAAAATAAATCTGAAAAATATTTATGGACAAATTAAAAATGAAAAATATGATTGTAGCAATGAATTAAAAATTAAGAATGTTAATATAGTAACGTATAAAATGTCTTCGTGTAAAAGGAAGCCTACACCCACGTTCAACAGGTCATAAATAAAATTTGAAAAAAGAGGAAACAATTGTAATTTGCCTCCTTTTTAATACATATATAAAATAGAATGATCTCTAAATCTTGCTGTACATGCAGTAAGATGATTATCAATTGTAAGCCCGTAAAGTAGGCTTCGCAACGAAACAGATTACCTTCCTGACTCTGTTAGGCGCCGCTTGCGAAACCAGACCAGCGTGCATAAATTACGACTTCACGGTTCTCGAGTGGGAAAATTGTACCGGGTGGTGCACGAAACAACCTACAATTAGTGCGACACATCCCACGTATGCTGCTATTTTAAGATCCTAAACTCTGATTGCTTAACCAACATTCAAAATCCTAAAATGATAAACTTACTGGTACCAATCTTATTTCTGCATTCTGAAAATTTGTCAAATTCAAATAATATTCTATCATTAATCTATGGAATTCACTTTTATAGAATTTTATTTTGTATAAAATATTTTACTTCATAGAATTTTAGTGCATACAAGAATATTTCACTTTCGAATTTTATTTTATACAAGATATTTTATAGAAGACTATGAAATTTCATTTTATAGAAGATAGTTTACTGTATGAAATTTCATTTTAGAGAAGATATTTTATTATAATAGTATTAACATTTTTGACTTAGGTATCATGTCATAAATCCTATATACATTCAGTACATTTGCTACCGCAGCTAACATACAGGTATAACATCGCGAAGCTAACCAAAACCGCAGACATAAATTTCTTCCCTCATACGCCCCCTAATTTTGCCAAATCATCACCGTCTAATTGTACCAAATTTGAGGGAAATCGAAGTTTGCAATACCGTAGCCTTGAATACCTAAAGTACCTTGAAGGTGTATCAAAGGAGAAGCTGCGAAGAGGGGTTAATCCGTAAAATGGCTGCAAACGAGTAAAGGGAAAATGGATCGGAACGATGGTTGCTCGATAAATGAATGATTCATGTAATTTGACGGTTAGTCTGGTCATTGTCAACCAGGTCATTACCATGCAGCCGGTTGCATATCCCACGCGTAGGGGACCACACCTCAGTGAAGAGGGCAACATCCCACGGGGCGTCCCGGGCTCACTTTCACGTGCCCACGCCCGTCATTCATCCGACGATTCAATCAGCTTTCCTGCCTGTCGATCGTCCTTTTGATATTCATGACGTTTCTCTTCACTTTTTTTTTGTCTCATTTTTCGTTTGCCAATCGATGAAATCTAATTTGACACTGCGTCGAGCGAAATGTTACTTTGACAAGTTGAACGGACGACGTGCTTTATTCGACCTGTCCCCGGGTCGATATGTGGATTGATACATGGCTTGGCTGTGGGATCTCGACGTTATGGTTTATTCGCCCTTTGTCGATGACATACGAACATTGTACCGGAGAGATTTATTGCAAACGGGAGCGGAAGGAAATATTGTTCTCCGATCAATCGGTGACTGGCGTTTCGTGACAGGGTTCTGGGGATTTCGTGGGACGGTCACGTTGGTTGATTGGTGGCTTGTGGTATTTTCGACTTTGTGGATTTGGAATTTTGGGACTTTAGGTATTTTGCAAGGTTGAGGTGTTTGGGATTTAGGGAGTTTGGGAGATTCAGAGGTTGCACCTTGAGATTGTGGGACTTTGGGACTTGGGAGAATTTTAAGTTTTTGGGACTTTGGGAGCTCGAGAGTTTGATATTTTGGTATTTTGCAAGAGATTTTTGGGATTTTGGGACTTTGAGAGTTTGGAATTTTGGTATTTTGCAAGAGATTTTTGGGGTTTAGAGATTTTGGGCGTTTGAGAGTTTGGTATTTTGGTATTTTGCAAGAGATTTTTGGGGTTTAGGGATTTTGGGCGTTTGAGAGTTTGGTATTTTGGTATTTTGCAAGAGATTTTTGGGGTTTAGGGATTTTGGGCGTTTGAGAATTTGGTATTTTGGTATTTTGCAAGAGATTTTTGGGGTTTAGGGATTTTGGGCGTTTGAGAATTTGGTATTTTGGTATTTTGCAAGATTGAGATTTTTAGGATTTAGGGAGTTTGGGAGATTCAGAGGTTGGGACCTTGAGATTGTGGGACTTTGGGACTTGGGAGAATTTTAAGTTTTTGGGACTTTGGGAGCTCGAGAGTTTGATATTTTGGTATTTTGCAAGAGATTTTTGGGATTTTGGGATTTTGGGAGTTTGATATTTTGGTATTTTGCAAGAGATTTTTGGGGTTTAGGGATTTTGGGCGTTTGAGAGTTTGGTATTTTGGTATTTTGCAAAAGATTTTTGGAATTTAAGGATTTTGGGAGTTTGAGAGTTTGGTATTTTGGTATTTTGCAAGATTGAGATTTTTAGGATTTAGGGAGTTTGGGAGATTCAGAGGTTGTGACCTTGAGATTGTGGGACTTTGGGACTTGTGAGAATTTAAAGTTTTTGGGACTTTGGGAGTTCGAGAGTTTGGAACCTTGCAATTGTGAGACTTTGGGGTCTGTGAGAGCTTCAAGTTTTTGGTACTTTGGGAGTTCAAGAATTTGGAACTTTGGAATTGTGGGATTGTGGGGCTTTTGTGAGTTTGGGACTTCGAAATTTTCGGACTTTGTGGCCTTGGCAGCGTGGAATTTTAAGACTTTAAGATTTTAGAACTTAGAAATTTTGGGACTTTAAAACTTTGGGACCTTGGAATGTTGAAATTTTGAGATTTTGGGTCCTTGAAATTTTGGGACTTTGAAACTTTGGAACCTTGGAATTTTGGGATTATAAGATGAAACATTGCAGTTTTTGGACCTTAAAATTTGAGGACTTTGAGACTGTGGATCTTGGAATTTTGGGACTTTGAAATGTATTGAAGTTATTTTGAATATTTTGAAGCTATTGGAACCTTGAAATTTCAAGACATTGACACTCCTTTGAAGATTATATGATTTTGAAGTTTAAAATTTCAGAATTTTAAAGCTTTTGATATTTTAACTACAATTATCATTTGTATGATGGTTATTGCTATCATTATTGCTAATATTACTGTTAATAAAATAGTTACATTAGCAAAAATAATATTGATAGTAATAGCAACAACAATAATAACAATTATTATCAATAGTATAATAGTATTTATTATATTATTTAATATTATTTATAATAGTTATTAATAGTATAATAACATTAGCAATAGTAGCAACAATAGTAGTAGTAGCAAGTAGTATAATAATAGTAACAGAATAAGTAGCAACGGTAAAAGCTTCAAACAAAAGCAACCAATAGTAATATCAACAAGTTATAGCAAAGGTATCAGCAACGATAGCAACTGTAATAATAATATTAATTACAACAATCCCAAAAAGCAAGAATAGCAATAGTACAATAACTGTAACCATAACTAATTAACTATATACTGGTTAACCATAACCATATACTCTAGTTAACTGTTAACTATATACTGATTAACCGTAACCATATAAACAGTAGCACTATTTTATAAAAAAATGTAGAAGTAAGAAACACCATATACGTTGAAGAACATTGTCATCTGATTTCAACTTACTCAACTTAGACACCGAAATGTTACTTCACATTACCTTCTATCGTTCCCAAATATATCCACGAGTTATCAAAAGAAGACACGTGCAAGCAAACTTCTTTACTCCACTTCCTCGAGTAACACTTCACCAGTAGGAATCACTTAAGCGACTAATCTCGAAAGCCATTAAATTTTACAGCTATGAGCTTCATTACGAGCCACCGATAAGATTGCGCGACTAATGAAAACAGCATCATCGCAGGGCACGTGTATCAAAGTAAAAACGAGCGTTCACCAAACATTGAACGTTAATCGCCGATTGACCGAGTTTCCGGCAAATTTATGCCCGATGCACCGTCAACCCTGTCTATCTGTTGCTGAGACAGAAACGCGACACAATTCGATAACCGGCCGAGTGAAAAAGTTGATTGAAATACGAGCTTTTTGGTTGCGCAAAGACGTTCACGATGTTCACGCGGGGAAGCTGATGAGAACGCGTGATGTGCAATCATAAATCACGATTTACGATTCTTGGAAAATTTTCACTGTTCTTTAAAAATAATTCGCTTCCCAAATGTGTAAATCTTCAAACTCCTATTGGGATTAATTCCTGGATCTAAGTTTTAAGAACAAAAATCTCCAGATCCCAATATCTCTAGATTGCAAAATCTGTATGTCTCAAGTTAAGAGTCGAATCTAGTGACAAAAAATCCAGGTATGAGTTTAATGACCTCATGCGGTGACTTGCAGAAGTTCGACGACCGTAGTCTATCTTATGTGCTTTTGGTTAGGAGAGACAGGGATAGTAGATATCTTTTTTTTCCAAAATGTGGAAAACACGAATTCTAAACGCCAATGGCATTTTGCAAAAAGTAATATTTCACCGTGACTTCTTTTGCATACTATTCTCAGAATTCTAGTCTAGGTTGGCACAAGGATTACTTTTGCAATTCTGTTCTTAAAATTAAGTAATTTAATTGTTTAATTTTAGTTGTTTAAATAATTAAATAATTGTCCTTAAATTCAAATTTTATAAGCTGGAAACTAAGGTATCTTACAGAAAAAAATTTTTCATAAAATTTTCTTGTCACTAGAATCTTAAAAACTTCCAGATCCCAATATCTTTAGATTCCAAAATCTGTATGTCTCAAATTCTTAAAACTGTGAAACTATTAAGACTGAAACACCCTAGAGTCCCCTGGTCATAAAAATCCATATATTTATAAATTCATAGGTCCAAAAATGTCTTGGACTCTTATACTCATAGACAGAAATGAGCTCCGAAAATTTCAGGTGAAAAAATTACTAGATGCAAATATCTCAAGCTATAAATCCCGAGATTCAAAAATTTTAGACTACAAAAATCTAGATTTAATAATTTCAAGGTAAATATCCCTAGATCCAACAATCTCAGGTCCAAGAATTCCTAGAAACTCACCGACAACAAACTCCACGTATTTAAAAATCCTTAGATCTCAGAATTCTTGGGTCCAAAAAATATATCATAAAATTCCTAGATGTAAGAATCTCAATATCCAAATCTCCTTTATTTCAAAGTCCCTAGATCGAAATATTTCTATATCCAAATGCTGAATATACAGAAAATTCTAAATTCCAAATTCCTATATCTAGAAACCCCTAGATTGTAAATTCCTACATCTAGGAATCCTTTTATCTCAAATTCCTATGTCCACAAATTCTCAGCTCCCACATATATGTATTCAAATATCCCTAGATCCCAAAACTCCTATGTCCCAAAATCCCTAGTTCCCAAATCTCAAGGTCCTCCATCTAGAAATCCCTAGATCACCTAACTCATATGTCCTGAAATCCCTAGACCCCAAAACCTATATCCTGAAATCCTTCGTTTCCAAAACTCCTGTATGCAGAAATGTCTAGATCACCGAATCATTGTATATAGAAATCCCTAAACTTCAAAACTCTTATATCCAGAAATTCCTAGATTCCAAATTCCTATATCTAGAAACCCCTAGATTGTAAATTCCTACATCTAGGAATCCTTTTATCTCAAATTCCTATGTCCACAAATTCTCAGCTCCCACATATATGTATTCAAATATCCCTAGATCCCAAAACTCCTATGTCCTAAAATCCCTAGTTCCCAAATCTCAAGGTCCTCCATCTAGAAATCCCTAGATCACCTAACTCATATGTCCTGAAATCCCTAGACCCCAAAACCTATATCCTGAAATCCTTCGTTTCCAAAACTCCTGTGTGCAGAAATGTCTAGATCACCGAATCATTGTATCTAGAAATTCCTAAACTTCAAAACTCCTGTATCCAGAAATTCCTAGACGTCCAAATCCCTGTATCCAGAAATCCCTAGATCTCTAAATCCTTGTTAGAGATTCCTAAATACCGTAACTCAATATCAATAAATCTCCTTATCAACAAATATCAAAACTACTACATTCAGAAATCCCTAGATACCAAAAGTCCCTTATCGAGAAATCCTAGACTTGCAAATCCCGGTATCAAAACTTGCCTAGATCTCGAAAATCCTATATCCCGAAATGTGAATGACTAAAATTAGTTTCTGATCCGTTACTAGAAATGTTGAAATCCCAAAAAGTCCCTATATCATCCATCATATTTTACGTAGGAGACTTGGTATCGGCTGTACCATAGTTCGCGAAACGTCGTAATAGTTTATAGTTGATTCATACGAGTACGAGAAACAAAAAGTAGGTAACGAGAAGCGCTGTCACTGTCGCGACGTCAATAAATATGAATTTTTTGTCGCCAGGATAACCCATTTAACCATATATACGTGATCGGCACGGGATCACGTAGTATGTGAACGGCGCTTAAACGCGACGACGCGACGGTCGCTTACGGTTGACCACCTCCGTGGAAATGAAAAACTTGCCTCCTTACACACCGGTGACATTGCGATCTCCTGGTGACACGATTCGATTTCTCGGTCGGTACCTCTAACCGGTCCAACGAGAGACGCTTCTTTTCAACCTTTTTCTCGCCTTTTCGTGCCCTCTGATGTTCACGCGAAGGTTGACCAGCTTAGCCAACAACCGTCGGACTCGAACAAACATTACTATCATCTCATTGTTCGCAATTTCTTCTTCGAATCGATGAATTGGGTCATTATGAATGTCCTGATGTTTTGTTTGGTACCTATGAAGCGATACGTGAATCGATACCAAACCGATCAACTGCGTTCAAATGTTCAAAAAGAAATTAATTGAATGCTAACATTGTCCGAAATAAATTAACTCAATGTTGATAGTGTTTAAAAAAAATTAATTGTACATTAACAATGATCAAAAAGAAATTAATTGAATGCTAACATTGTCCGAAATAAATTAACTCAATGTTGATAGTGTTTAAAAAAAATTAATTGTACATTAACAATGATCAAAAAGAAATTTATTGAATGTTAACATTGTCCAAAAAAAATTAACTCAATGTTAATAGTGTTTAAAAAAAATTAATTGAATATTAACAATGTTCAAAAAGAAATTAATTGAATGTTAAAATTGTCCAAAAAAAATTAACTCAATGTTGACAGTGTTTGAAAAAAATGAATTGAAATTAACAATGTTTAAAAAAAAATTAATTGAATATTAAGAAAGAGGAATTAATTCGATGTTAACAATGTATAAAAAAAATTACTTAAATATTACCAATGTTCAAAAAAAAACTAATTCAATGTTAACAGTGTTGAAATAAATTTAATTAAATATTAACAAAAAGGAATTACTTGAATGTTAACAATGTCCAAAGAGAAATTACTTGAATATTACCAGTGTCCAAAAAGAAATTAATTCAATGTTCAAATGTTCGAAAAGAAATTAATTGAATGTTAACATTGTGCAAAAAAAATTACTTAAATATTACTAATGTTTAAAAAAAAAATTAATTCAATGTTAACAGTGTTAAAATAAGTTTAATTAAATATTAACAAAAAGGAATTACTTCAATGTTAACAATGTCCAAAGAGAAATTACTTGAATATTACCAGTGTCGAAAAAGATTTTAATTGAATGTTTAAGAAGAAATGAATTGAATGTTAGCAAAGCATATTGAAATCTCCCAAAAATCCCTAAAGGCCAGATCGAATAGAATTATTTCGCTTTCACCGTATCATTGTGATGCGATAACAATCGCTCTAAAGGCACCAGCAACACCTATCCATTTCAAAGTCCACGTCCGTCCAGGTGATTTCCTAGTTAGCCGTTCACCAACGTCCATGGCCTATCAAAAGAAACATTTCGAAACGAGACAGCAAAAAAAGGGACTGCCATTACCACGTTTTATCCGTCCCGTTTGCCAAGGAAATCACATCAAGCCGTGTCTGAAACAGCAGCTCGCTTTTAATCAATCAATTACGAGTCATTGTTGTAATCTGTTGTAATCACTCTATTCCAGAACGAAACGCTGCATAAACGGACTCGAAACAGTTGGCCGAATTGAACCAGTCTGCTCTCTTTTATCTAATAAAATTCGTCGAGTTTTTGTTACGAGAACGACTCGAGACGTCGTAGTTAATAGGCAGAATGAAGATTTTCTGACTGGTCGTGGGGGAAAATGACTGATATTATGGTTATGGCGGATAATCAAGTGGTATGGCGCTGTTTTGGAGTAACTCGATTTGTTGGGATTAGGCCTTAGGCTGATATTGAAGGAGATTCATTTTCGAACATTTTTTGTCTGTTTTGGGGGATTTGGATAATTTGGGAATTCGATTATTCGACAATTTGATAATTCAACAATACAAGAATTCATTAATTCAATAATTCAACAATTCAGTAATTCAATAATTCAATAATTCAATGATTCAATAATTCAATAATTCAATAATTCAATAATTCAATAATTCAATAATTCAATAATTCAATAATTCGATAATTCAATAATTCAATAATTCAATAATTCAATAATTCAATGATTCAATGCTTCAATGATTCAATAATTCAATGATTCAATGATTCAATGATTCAATAATTCAATAATTCAATAATTCAATAATTCAATAATTCAATAATTCAATGATTCAATAATTCAATACCTCAATAATTCAACAATTCAACAATTTAATAATTCAATAATTCAACAGTTTAATAATTCGAAGCTTCAAAGATTCGTAGATTCAAGGATTCAAAAACTCAAAGATTCGAAGATTTAACGGTACATAAATTACAAAATGACAAAATTTCAGAGTGTAAGAATTCAAGAATTAAAAAACTCGAATATTCAACAACTTAATAATTCAACAATGTAGGAATTCAAAAATTCAAGAATTCAACAATTTGAAGATTCAAAGATTCACCAATTCAACAATTCAACAATTCAACAATTCAACAATTCAACAATTCAACAATTCAACAATTCAACAATTCAACAATTCAACAATTCAACAATTCAACAATTCAACAATTCAACAATTCAACAATTCAACAATTCAACAATTCAACAATTCAACAATTCAACAATTCAACAATTCAACAATTCAACAATTCAACAATTCAACAATTCAACAATTCAACAATTCAACAATTCAACAATTTAACAATTCAACAATTCAACAATTCAATAATTCAACAATTCAACTATTCAACAATTTAACAATTCAAAGATTCAACAATTCAGAAATCCAGAAATTCAGAAATTCAGAAATTCAGAAATTCAGAAATTCAGAAATTCAAAAATCCAAAAATTCAGAAGTTCAGAAATTTGAAAATTCAAAAGATAGTAAACATGATCCAAAAACTTGAAACACATCCTGAACGTTTTATCATGCCTCCCACGGATTCGTTCCAGAAAGATTGGACGATGCCTGTTGCGATCCGAGACACATCACTAATTAAGAGCCGACTGTGTCTTGCATTGTTTATGCACGCATATCCTCTTTTTGCTTTCATTTCGTCTTATCTGTGTATGCGTCTATGTGTTAGGTTAGGTACTTCTTCTTTATGTACATGTATACATCCTCTCTCTCTCTCTCTCTGTCTCTCTCTGCTCTTCTTTGACGCTTGATCAGGATGCAGTCGAGCTTGCAGAAATCATCTTTCCGCTTATGAACAATTTCATCGTATGGCGGTGACGCGTGAAACAAACACGTTAGGTATAATTGCTTTTCGAGGTTATAATAATAATCTTAATCCATATACAGGGTGATTAAAAGATTCTTAAGATTAAGAAGAAATAAATATTCTTTTAGACACTTTGTCATAATTTTAATTCCTTGAGAGATTATTTTAACATTAGATGACGAATATCTCAATTTGCTCTATCTGTATCTACATGTTAAATACAAGCATTTTAAACACCATAGTTATTTATTGGTTGAGTTACTGTTCAATAATTAATTTTGAACGTCTCGGTGTAGATTCAGAAAATTTATAGGATGTAATTTTTACAATAAATTATCGCAATCGTAGTTAATAATTGTGTTTTGTACGATCGTTGCTAATTTAATATTCAACATTGTTTTGCAGGTTTCGCGAATATACAAGGATCAATCCATTGGCAATCCAATAAATATTTCGGTGATGAAGATCAAGCTGACTGATCAGCGATTCGCTGCCAGACACGCTGTCAGCGAAGGAATTGCAGCGGCTGATATGTTGGAGAGGTTCTGTCATTGGCAGAAGAACAACAATCCTGATGAACCAGCGCCAGAACATCACGATGTTGCTCTCCTTTTAACAAGGTGTCTATTATTTATAATTTTCTGAAATAATATCTATTCGAACGAGCTGTTTAAATTACTCGAATCTATTTTCGTTTGCAATTCGAAAACATATTCGTAATCATTTATTTCTCGCCCTATCATTTTCGTGTCTTCATTTCGAAATAGCGATAGAATAAATATCTGATGATAATTACATATGAAATTTTGATGGTATAAAATTACTGCAAATAAAATTTGGTGAATTTTATTTACGTTAGTTTATTGACAAATTAGTTTATTCACTTTACTAATAAATTAATTTACTCACATCACTTTATTAATAAATTAACTTATTCACATTTATACATGTATTGAGTTAATTTCATTCACAAGCACAGATAGCTTTTATTTTAATTATTCCTGTGACAATTAAATTCACAGTCGAAGTATTTCTTCTTTTCACAAAAAAAATGTTAATAAATTCATCAAACTTGTCAAAATTTGTCATGGTAATTTTTTGATTCTCCTAGAATAAGACTTGAATAATTTTTCAATAATTAATCTAATTAATATTATATCTAATATTTAGTGATTTTTGAAATAGTAAATGTAGAGTCCGAAAGAAGAAAATTGAAAGTAAAGCTTAGTAGGCGGTACAATTATTGACACTAATCACTCGAAACGGAATGATTTCAGGGAAAATCTGTGCCATAATCACGACGAGAAAAGCTGCGACACTTTGGGTCTGGCTAAGCTGGGTCGTATGTGTTCTCCAGTATCCTCGTGTGCCATTGTTCAAGACAATGGTCTTGCTGCTGCATTTACAATCGCTCATGAAATTGGTCACGTGTAAGTATAATCATTAACAATTCCAAAAACCAATTTCACTCTATGCACTACTAACATTTATTCAGGTGTACTATAAGTAAATCTTGCATTTTAAATGAAATTTGACAAATTAATCTAAAACCATATGTAAAAATTGTAATCTCAAATTTTCTATTAAATGTCAATTTATAATGTATGGAGTTCTAACATTGACCACCATTGTTGCAAATGACTACAAAATGGCGGACAGTGTTTCGGAATACAGCTTTAAGAAATTGAAAGAAATAAAGTAATTTCTTAGACGTACAATTAATCTAAAACTGCATACGAAAACTGTAATCATAAAATTTGTGTTAAATATTAATTTGCGTTATATTATGCAGAGTATCTCTAGCATTGACCAATGTTGCAAATGACTACAAAATGGCGGACCGTATTTCGGGATGCAGCCTCAAAAAATTGAAAGAAATAAAATAATTTCTTAGACGTACATTCAATCTAAAACTGATATATTATGCAGAACATCTCTAACATTGATCACTGTTGCAAATGACTACAAAATGGCGGACAGTGTCTCGAGTCTTTAAGAAATTGAAAGAAATAATAAAATTATTAATACGTATATTTTTGTATGTACGTAATGAAAGAGATTTGAACAAAGATTAAAAGCAACATTTCTGATTGAAATTTCAGATTCAACATGCCCCACGACGACGACACTAAGTGCGAAGGTTTCCGTAATCATTCAGGCTTTCATAATATCATGTCTAGAATGCTGGATGACAAAACCTTCCCTTGGGAATGGTCGAAATGTTCCAGACACTACGTCACCGAATTCCTCGAGTGAGTCAGTCATTACCTTGACAAGTCAATAACCAGTGTCACTCTTAAACGTGTCACAAATTGACCCGTTTCTGTCTCGTTAGGATTTGCTTTTTCTTCATCAAATTGCCTTGAGCTTTTCATCGTTTAACGAATTAAAAGCTTAGCTGCGAATGATTGTTCAAAGCCAACGATCGCTGCAAAATTATATTATATAATCGTATAATTTAACAAATTTAAACTAATTAATAAACATTCATGGAACATTATATTAATTTACATAACAAATTTGAAAAAATTAACAAATGGACACATGGATCACATTAATTTATATAATAATTTTGGACAAATTATATGCATAAGATCAACTACCTTAAATAATTGATACAATAAATTTCAATAAATGGACAAATATTGGTGAATCACATCAAACACATAATTTATAAAATATAGTGAATTCAAACTATAAATAAACCACAGTGAATTGACATTTAAGTCCATGTAATTTATGTAATTCATAAACATCTGTTAATTTATCTGATTAAAACATCTCTCGACTTTTAGACTAATGATTGGAAAGCTAAACCTTGATATTTGAAGTGGGACCGTTAAAAAACTTGATATAAATGCGATTTCCTAATTATACAACACCTACATAGTGTCAAAAATATTTTTTTGTGCAATTTAGTACGCGGAGTTCTTTGTTCAGTAAATCAGACATAAATCATGGGTCTTCGTCCTCGATGCGTGGGCTTAGGTGACGTCTGTTGAAAAAGTTGTCCTAAAAATTAGCTGAGTCCACTAAAATACACTAGATATAGTAAACATAATACACTAAATATCGCTACTCATTATATGCACTCACTCTAAACATCGTAACTATATTGCTTGCACCGAACCTTGCATATTATAGTCTCATGTATGGTATTACCACACGTTACATAACCTTGCTGTATTATTGCCTAACTCTATATAATATTGCTACTTATTATATAGCCTTACACTACATATAACTATATGATTTGCACCATTAACCTTGCATGTCTCACATTATAGAACATTATCATATGTTACATAACCTTGCTGTATTAATCCCTTACTCTATATAATATTGCTACTAATTTTATAGCCTTACACTACATATAACTATATGATGTGCACCATTTACCTTGCATGCCTCACATTTTAGAACATTATCATATGTTACATAACCTTGCTGTATAATCTCTCATATACCCTCTCGTTATATTCCTTATCCAATATCGATGGCAATGATCCCAATGAATTTTCATTGCATACCACACAAAATATACCATCAAAAGTACCTAAATCATTTATATACTCTCTCGTTATATGACCTTTCCTTACCCAATATCGATGGCAATGATTCCAATAAATTTTCATTGCATATCACATAAAATATATGATCAAAAGTACCTAAATCATTCCCTGAACCCGAGTGCATGAAATTTTCCACGAAGGCCTAAAAACGGTGACGGAAAGATTCCCTAAAGGAGACTCCGGTCCAACGTTCCGAAAGTAAAGATTTAAGAATTAGCCCACGTCAGTCACCGCATTGAATTGAATCGAGAAAGCCGGTGGCGCTGGTTTTTCTGCAACGCCAGAGGAAGGCGACTCGTTGCTTAGGAATCCGGTCCCGCTGCATTCTGAATGACCTGCACGCACTGTGCCGAGCGCCATTCGTTTCCGACAAAAATTTGGTCCTCCCGATGATGCAGAGCCCTGGGTGCACCGTCCCACCGGAACGACGTTCAAACCTGTCGAAATTTGTTCCAGGGCCGGCTACGGTAACTGCCTGCTGGACGAGCCGTCCCCAGACATGATATGGGAACAGGAGGACGTGAGCAGACTTCCTGGCGAGGACTACTCCGGCAACAAGCAATGCGAACTCGTGTTCGGACGCGGGTCCAGGATTTGCCCTGACATGGTGAGTGATGGTAAGTCGCATATTTTTATGAAAATTCCTCCTCCTTTGTGTTTATTAACATATTCGCCGCCGATGTGGACATACCTGTTCCACACGCCGGCTTACGTGACTCACCCAGCGCAAATGTCTGGCCAATCGATTTTTTTTACGATCATTTCTTAGATTTTGATAGTTGATAGAATGATTCAAATTCGTAACTTGAATACGATGCAGGATTCGATTTTTTATATGATTCCAATATCGTGATAATTTTAGTGATATTCAGAGATATGCTTTTTATTAGTTCTTTAGGTTAATTAACCTTTATTTGGACACGTCCTAGATCAAAATACATTCCTAGATCCGTTAATCTCCACAGTCTAATATTTTCAGATTCTTTAACTTCTGCCTTCTAATATCCCTAGATCTTTTAATATCTACGTTCCAATATCCCTAGATGTACTCCTATATCTCTACATCTATACGTCCCTAGCGTTCTATCCTAGTATTCTAATATCCCTAGATCTTTTAATATCTACGTTCCAATATCCCTAGATGTACTCCTATATCTCTACATCTATACGTCCCTAGTGTTCTATCCTAGTATTCTAATATCCCTAGATCTTTTAATATCTACGTTCCAATATCCCTAGATGCACTCCTATATCTTTACATCTATACGTCCCTAGTGTTCTATCCTAGTATTCTAATATCCCTAGATCTTTTAATATCTACGTTCCAATATCCCTAGATGTACTCCTATATCTCTACATGTATATGTCCCTAGATTTCTATCCTAGTATTCTAATATCCCTAGATCGTTTAATATCTACGTTCCAATATCCCTAGATGTACTCCTATATCTCTACATGTATATGTCCCTAGATTTCCTAGTATTCTAATATCCCTAGATCGCTATATTCCTATATCCTTAGATCGCTGTATTCATATATCCCTATATTCATAAAATTCTAAACTTCTACCTTCCTATATCACCAGATCCTTGTATCATCCAGATCTTTATATCCCTATATTTCTATGCTTCCCTATATCCCCAGATAACCCCAAATCTCTATATCCTCAGATCACAGTATCCTTTTATGTATTACCAGATTCCTATATTGTCTAAATTTCTATATCCATAAAAATATCCACATATCCTCAAAATCCTACATGCCCACTTCCATGTATCTCTATATCCCTATATCCCCAGATCTCGATAGCTTCCCTATATGATTAGTATCTCTGTCTCCCACATCTCTGTATCATCCATATCTCAATATCACCCGTATCGGCAATATATCGTAACGGCGAATATGTTAATGGACGAAAGGAAGACCTAAATATTCAATTATTGAACTTGTTACTGCAAAAGAACAAGAACAATCCCTTTTAAAATACACAAGAATGTTCAGAAGGTGTGTTATCTCAGACCTATAAACTAGTGCAGGGGTCGGCAACCTCGCGAGCTGCATGCGGCTCAGTAGAACCATACTTGTGGCTCTTGAGTAGTTTAATAGTACATATTAAAAAATTAACTGCAATATTGCAATTGCTAAACAAATATAATAATCCTGCGCACACGTCAAAATGCGCGGCAGATGCATGTAAACCTAGCTTTAGCTAACCTTGCTCTCCACACTCACCGACGCCACACTCAAAACCAAAAAATGTTTCCGTTTTCTTTAATACGTGTACATGTTCTGTTACCACGCAAAATAGAATGTTTTGATTTCACAATCAATACATGTTTCACAGCAGATATATTATTTTTTCTAATACATACCGATGTGTGTACTTATATTTGGCTCTTTAGAAAAATAATTTATCACATCGGGAAAAAAATGGCTCTTAACTCCAGAAAGGTTGACAACCCCTGAACTAGTGTAATAGACTCACGATACCACTAGCTTACTAAAGATGACTTTAGGTTTACCTTGATTATCGACTAACACTAAAACCTTGATCATTTAATATCTTTCTGCTAATAATACAAATACACTGAACAAAAGTCACTACTTTTACATTGTGTCAAACCAAGAGAAATGTCAGTGTAAAATATTGAACAGCATCTCGTGCAACGAATGCGAAGTAAGATTATACGCGATAAAGACGAAGTACCTTCCTGCGTCAGAAATGAAGTATGGGATGTCAAATGTGGTACACGAAAGTGTACTTCAGGAACTTTGAAATGATATATTATCTCACTTAGTTGCGCGAGTAGCATGACTTCATTTCGAGTACCTATATAAGACATCATTGAATAAACGACATGCAAAATGTCCGAAAACCTTATGAATCACCCCAGTAGGTATACTACTTAAGGATTGAGATAAACTGAGCAATTGGTTGATTACGGCCAGGCAGTGTGCAAGAGATTATGGTGCCACATACCGCACAGTCAGAAGCGATGTCACACGCAGCACATGCCATGGGCTGATGGGACCGTGTGCGGTGAAAACAAATGGTGTCATCGAGGCAAATGCGTGTCCCGTAGAAATCTGGAACCGGTGGATGGCCAATGGGGCGAATGGGGACGATATGGCGAATGCTCGCGTACATGCGGTGGCGGTGTCAAGAAGAAATATCGCGAATGCAACAATCCACCTCCGCAGAACGGTGGCAATTACTGTGTCGGGGAACGCGTTAAGTATCGCAGCTGCGCCACCAGGGAGTGTCCGCCGGGAAGTCTTGATTTCAGGTATGCAACCGTCAAACGAACAAGATTTCTTTTATAGGGTCACATTTTTTATTATGGAGTGATTGACCGTTTGGGAATTTGAGAATTTTCTGCATTTGATTAATTAGACCTTTTGGGATTTTGGAATTTTGAGAATTTGGGAATTTCAGAGTTTGGGCACTTGGGACATTGGAAATTTGAGAATTTTAAGATTTTGGAATTTGGGAATTTTAGAGTTTGGGCACTTGGGAAATTGGAAATTTCAGAATTTCAAGATTTGGGGATTTTAGAATTTTAGAATTTGGAATTTGGAAATTTGGGAATTTGAGATTTTGGCATTTGAGAGTTTGGGCACTTGTGAAATTGGAAATTTGAGAATTTCAAGATTTGGAGATTTTAGAATTTTAGAATTTGGAATTTGGAAATTTGGGAATTTGAGATTTTGGCATTTGAGAGTTTGGGCACTTGTGAAATTGGAAATTTGAGAATTTTAAGATTTGGGAGTTTGGAAATTTGAGAATTTGGGAATTTGAGATTTTGGCATTTGAGTGTTTGGGCACTTGGGAAATTGGAAATGTGAGAATTTTAAGATTTGGAAATTTTAGAATTTGAGATTTCGACATTTGAGAGTTTGGGCACTTGGGAAATTGGAAAGTTCAGAATTTTAAGATTTGGAAATTTTGGAATTTGAGATTTTTGGATTTGAGAGTTTGAGCACTTGGGAAATTGGAAATTTGAGAATTTTAAGATTTGGGAATTTTAGAATTTGAGAATTTGGAAATATGAGATTTCGGTATTTGAAAGTTTGGGCACTTGGGAAATTGGAAACTTGAAAATTTTAAGGTTTTGGGAATTTTTGGAATTTTGAGAATTTGGGCATTTGACAATTTGAGAATCTGTTAATTTGAGATTTCGGTATTTAAGAGTTTGAGCACTTCAGAACTTGGAATACATGAGAATTTGACGGTTTGGGTATTTTAGAATTTGAGATTTCGGTATTTGAGAGTTTGAGCACTTGAGAACTTGAAAACCTATGAATCTTGAGGTTTGGAAATTCGAGAATTTGAGAATTTGAGGATTTGAGGATTTGAGAGTTTGAGCACTTGAGAACTTGAAAACCTGTGAATCTTGAAGTTTGGAAATTCGAGAATTTGAGAATTTGATAATTTGAGGATTTGAGAGTTTGAGTACCTGAAAGCTTAAAAAAAGTTTGTGAATTTGAGAATTTAATAATTTGAGAACTTAGAAACTTACTCATCTACATCCCAAGTTAGACTTCCAACTCCACCTGATCAGTAAGACCAGGTACAATAAAATCGAACCTATAGTAGCTACAGCTTGAAATCCTACTATATAAAACTAAAACAGTGATCTCTTCGACTAAAAAATATTCCTTCTTCAATATCTATTTATTTCGACTTGTACAATCATCCACATTCAATGTATAGTACCACATACAGTATCCTATCACATGCCAGTACTTTTATTTTTCAACTACATATAGTGCTATCTTAATACGATGTCATACATGTCAAACGCCTAGTTTAAGTGAAAAGAGTCCACAAAAAAATTCATATTCAATCCTAGATCCACCGATACTGAACTCTATCCTGCCATCGTTCACCACCCGCTGTTCCAGCAAGCTCATCGTATCTCCTTCACGGCACATTACGTTGAACACGTACACTACAGAGCAATGTAGGCCTTGCGTAGATAAAAACACGTTTAGAGACTTGACCATTTTTCAACTGTTATAGTGACATACTTGGACGTTTCTACATGTTCAAGTTTTCAAGTGTTCAGGTTTTCATGTTTTTAAATTTTGAATCTCTCAAATTTATAAATTCCCAGATTTACAAATGTTTAAATGCCCAAATTCCTAAATTGTTAAAAATATTCTTGGGTTGCCACGTACCTGAACTGCCAAATTTCTATATTTCTTGATCCCGAAATTTTCAACACTTCGCATCTCAAGGTCCTGAAATTTGTAAACTTCCAAATCCCAAGACCACAATTTCCTAGATAGCCAAATTCTAAGGTACACAATGTCTAAAGTCCCCAAATCCCAAAGACCCCAAATCCCAAAATTTCCAAAGTCTTCACATTCAAAAATTCCTAATTCCCAAGATTCCCACAATCCCCAATTCTCAAGGTTCCAAATCCCAAGCTCCACAAATTCCAAGATCCCCAAATTCCAAGGTCCCCTAATTTCAAGGTCCCGAAATCCCAAAGTTCCCAAATCCCAAGGTCCTCAATTCTCAATGTCACCAAATTCCAAGATACCCCATTCTCAAGGTCCCCAAATCTCAAAGTCCTTAATTCTCAATGTCCCCAAATCCCAAAGTTCTCAATTCTCAAGGTCCCCAAATCCCAAGGTCCCTAAATCTCAAGATTCCAAAATTCCAAAGTCCTCAAAATCCCAAAATCCCCAAATCCCAAGGTCCCCAAATCCCAAGATCCCCAAATCCCAAGATCCCCAAATCCCAAGATCCCCAAATCCCAAGATCCCCAAATTGTTAAGTTTCCAAATCACTAAATCCACAAATCCCTAAGTCTCTAAATTTCTAGACCCGGCAATTTCTAAACATCCGAAATCCTAAAATCCCATATCTCTAGATGTCCCAATACCCATATTCCTAAATTTCTACGTTCCCAAATTCCTAACCCATCCCGACATCTTCAAATCCCAAAAATCGCTAAAAATGAACGAATGCAACACCTCTGCCCCTAGGTATCCACATTTTTCCTAAGGAAATCGTAGTTGCTATCGACTGTACATATCCAAGAAACGCATAATAATTTTTTCGCTTGTATGTTACAGGGAGCAGCAGTGCTCGCAATTCGACAACAACAACCTGAACATACAGAATTTGACCAAAGACGTCAAATGGCACGCGAAGTACTCGAGAAGTAAGCGCACCACATGCTGGCACACGAAGCTGTTTCCCAGTTTTCTTGGCCAGGCTAATGTTTCTCCGCTTCCTGTTACAGTATTGCCTCAGGACCGTTGCAAATTATACTGTCAAGTGGAGAGCAATCAGTATTACATGCTTCGGAACAAGGTGATCGACGGAACACCATGCGGACGGGACACCTTTCACATATGCGTGAACGGCAACTGTAAAGCAGCGGGATGCGATCATGTTCTGAACTCGACCGCAGAACTGGACATTTGCGGAGTCTGCAGGGGTGACAATTCCACCTGCCAGAAGATCACGGGATCCTATAATGCCACGCAATATGGATACACCAGGGTGACCAAGATACCCGCTGGAAGCAAGAATATTGATATCAGGCAGCATGGCTGGCTGGGGATGCGTGACGACAACAATTATCTTGGTAAGAGTTCCTAATGAGATGATTCACGCGATGAAAGTTATAAGATGTACAAATTTATCAGATGGCACAAGGTAGTGTAATTATTAAGAGGGTTGATTAATTTAACAGGCTTAAGTCTTAATTGTAAAGTTGCTAGAGACTTTTCTGTGAATCAATTTGATTGAAACTAACATATGTTCCAAATTTTCTTCAGCTCTACGCCTCGGAGAAGGTGGTAAATATATATTGAACGGTAACTTCATGGTCATGCACCAGAAGGTAATTGTTCAAACTGGAGTCACTATCGAGTACAGTGGACCTGAAACAGCGGTTGAACGTCTGAATGCATCGAAACCAATCGACACTGACCTCATTCTGGAAGTAAGTTCTAGGAAATCTTCAAAACACTCATGAACTATACTTAGAATCCATCTACACTCATATAAAACTAGTCTAATGTCTGGCTAAATGCTATTCTACATTTATTTATTCTAAAATATCTGTACTCATTTATAAACAATTGTATTTATTTTATAAATACTGGTGATTTAAATATGCAACATGTCCACATGTGGTCATGTATGTAAATTCAACTTAAATAATGACCATTAAGACACGGCATGAGTGTTTTGGACTTCATTCTATTCACAAAGTACTATTATAAAATAAAATAAGCACATTTGTTATTCAAATGGATAAGAACAATATACTCTTCCAGGTATTATCAGTGTCCGACTTGTACCCGCCCCAAATAACGTATGAGTATATGGTACCCAAGCATATTTTGCATAGCTATGCTTGGATCCTTAGTGATTGGTCTGAATGCAGCTACATATGCCAAGGAATGAAGTATCGGAAAGCAGAATGCAGGAGTACTGAGAACAAAGATGTAGTCCCTGATGACTATTGTTACAATACTGAGAAACCACGGGAAGAAAGTCAGCTGTGCAATAATCACTGTACTTTGAAGTAAGTATATGGACACCTTGCATAACTCCAAAAGTATACATATTGTTTTATTGTGTTTCAACATCAATTACAGAACTACCTAATCTCAGTCAAGTTCTGAAGCCAAATTCATAGCAACCACTTTACCACAAATCATAATTTTCTCCAAATTGTTCTAGGTGGGAAGTCACATCAGTCTCCGAGTGTTCCAGTCATTGTGGTCCAGGAACTCGCACAGTCACCTCCAGGTGTCTCCAGAAACTCTTGAACTCGGATCATATGCCTCGTCCAATACCAGCACGAGCCTGTGCTCACCTCCCACGACCCAGCGAGGAAGAATCTTGCATGGGACCCTGTGAAAATGTCCATTGGAGTTATGGAGAATGGGGCAGTTGCAGTGTTACGTGTGGTGGTGGTTTTCAGTACAGAACAGCTGTTTGCGTAGATTCAAATTGGAGACGAGTCTCTGATGAAAACTGTGCAAGGCAAGAGAAGCATGTAAAGAGGATATGTGAACAGAGTGTGTGTCCCAAGTGGGATCTAGGAAAGTGGAACCCGGTAACTATGTTATTTTATGGAATTATTCATTATGTGCATCTGAACAAAAAATGCTAATTTCATCACCCAGCTTTTTATTTTAAGTAGTTTCTAACATTTTAAAGTAAACCATAAGGTTAAGCAATTAAGATAACTACATAAGTACCATGAGAAGATTGTTATTAGTTAATGTCAGAACCACAAAAAATCTTTTAAGCACCTTTATAATGCTAATATAATGCTAAACAGCATTAGAATATTGCTTAACATCTATTAAAGTCTACTATTCACTGCTGCGGGTGAAGAAAATTGATATATTATGCATACTTGGTATTTAATGATCCTTGACCATAAAAGTCTAGGGATATAAAGACACAAGATTTAATTACATACATTTCAATATAACACATACACATATTTATTTTCATAATATAAACTACACAGTTAAATTCAAAATTTAACTGCAGGTTATATTACTATTGTGTGTAGTTGTCTTTTTTTCTAATTTTATTTTTCTACCTTATGTACAATTTCTTTTGATGACAGTGTTCTGTGACCTGTGGTGTGGGCAAGCGGCACAGAGATTACTTGTGCCATATAGAAAACCGCATTGTAGAGCCCAGTCTTTGTGGTGACTTACCTCCTGGTGTAGTTGAAGTCTGCAATGAGAGACCTTGCGAACAATGGCAGGCTGGTGATTGGAGTCCAGTATGTGATCAAATTGATAACTGTATTTTGAGTTAGAGCCAGTTATGTGATTAAGATAACTATGGATTTGACCTATTTCTATTTATAGTGTTCTGTCACTTGTGGCGAAGGTATCAAACGAAGAAAAGTTATTTGTCAAAGTGCTGAGGGATCTATCAGTAATAAATGTTCCCCATCTGATAAACCTGAAGACACTACTACTTGTGTACTGAAATCCTGTCCAGCAGTGGTAAGTCAGATATACAAACACCTTCTAATTTTTTAATTTAAGTATACTTCAATTATTACTTTTAACAGAACATTACATTAAATTTAAATTTTTATCTAGAGTTGGAAAATTGTAAGAACATTTTGTTACAGGTAAATGTACCACCAATTAAATATTCTTCTGATCCACCACATGAAGTTCATTCACAACAAGACAATGAAGTTTATGACATAACTTTCCGTTCTGGATATAAATGGCAAGTTGGATCACAGGAAGAGGTATTTTTGTAATTTAATAACCTAAGTACAATTACAGTTAAACAAAGACATGATTTGACAGCAGTATTTAAATCAAACTTAGATTCTTAGTTTTAATATAAAATAATGTAATATTTTTATTGTAGTGTTCCAGACCATGTATTGGAGGTTTCATGCATACATCAGTTAAGTGCATTTCCATTGAAACTGGAACTATTGCTCCAGATCATTATTGTGACAGGAAGAACAAACCATCAACCAAGATTCCTTGCAATCGCCATCATTGTCCAATGTGGAATACTGGTGACTGGAGTCAGGTTAATTATCAAAATACATTTATTACCTTTTATTCTTACTTGGTACATACAATATTATACACAAAGTTAGCAAATTACATTAAAGACTTATGATTAACAACATATTTTATTTATAAAACTTGGAATAACTCGATAATATTCTCCAAAATATGTCTTCTTCTTAAGCTATGGACTTTGATGCTGCAGTGTATGATTACTATAAGTGACACGTATCAAATTAATTTATTGATTCGTCAATTCAGTGCAACGGAGAATGTGATACGGGTTTACAACATCGACAAGTTCGTTGCCGCAGTCCACAGGGTGAGATATTACCTGACGAAAGATGCCACGACAGCGAGAAACCGGAAATAGTGAAGATGTGCCGGAAGAATCCTTGCACGACTAGTCCTGGAAATCGGAAGATTGGATTAGATACAAACATTTTCCGTAAATGGAAAGTGTCTAACTGGAGCTCTGTAAGTGTTATCCCTCGATACAGTGTATTATACTGCTTTTCTATTATACTTAACCATTGATGTAATTATAATTTTGAAGTGGACCAGGTCAAAGAACTTTATGAAGCCTCAGAACTTTGGTAATTAATTTTGGAATTTAATAGTTTGAATATTGAAAGATTTATGAAATTGGAAATTTGGATGAGGCGATTCTTTGTCCCGGTTTAGTTACATCAATGTATTTAACCTACAGCAGATAAGGTCTATTAGATCTAAAAAATTATTTCACTTAACTAAATTATAATTTAATCACTAGCTTCGTTATTTTTTTAAGTAGCATTTAATGTTTTTGTAAGTTCCTTACGAACTTCGCCATCTTGTTTACATACTTTACAAAATGGCTACAACCCCAATTAAGCTAAATTAATTTTATCATTTATAGTATTTATTTTATATGAAATAATAGTATAACATATTGTCACAACACAGATACTAAATATTTCCGTAAAATGAAACCTGCATGTTTAAATTTGACACTTTTAGCTAATAAAAGTGTGAGCAGAAAGGTAACGTATTCGAGCATCCATCTTTAATTAAATGTTGATTCTTTTATCGATGTTGTAAGACTTTAATCACGTTGTTGAAAACTGTTTATACGTTTTGCATCGAACAGCATATAAAATGCTAATATATAACAGCAAATATTAAAAAACAGTATAAAAATGTAATCACAAACGTACAAGATTAATAACTAAATCTATTTTATTAACAGCAAATATACTTAATTGCATAATGACCCTGCCTTTATCGTGCAAGGGCTAAAAAATTAATAAAATAAAAATTGTAAACAGGCAAACAATTAACGAAACAGTAATGAAACTACTATCATTCAACAAAATTTTTACTAAAATTAGACTTTTATTGGTTCAAGTTTTAAATAATTAGAACTTAATTCACCCATTTGCAATTTGTTCCGTTCGTTCTGAACGAATCTCGTGAGAGTGAAGCGAATTAGCTACGAAAATGGAGGAGAATTTAGGAGCCGAGCTCGGTCGAAGTTTGCATCGCAAATAAAACATTTTACAGTGCTCAAAATCGTGCGGTAGCGGACTGCAGAGACGAAGAGTCGAGTGCACGATGAGGAGGGGAAACCATGGACCGGAAGTGACTGTTAAGGAAGAGCAGTGCTCGAGACTTGGCTTGTCCAAGCCAAGATCGCAGAGGCCCTGCAGACGAGTCGCCTGTGACTATATTTGGCAGGAAGGACCTTGGTCCGAGGTATCTTCATACCTCGCCATTATGATCTATGATCTATCGATCTTGTGTTACATCATCGCCTGCCTCTTATTCATTTCGATGCAGTTCCCCCTTCGATTGCGTTGGTTGCATTTCCTTTTTTAATCGAGCTTATTGATCAATTGAACTAATGTGCAAAAATAATAAATTTTGTACAACGTGTTTAGCTTGATTCTACGTTCATTTTTTTTAGTTGGAATACTTGTATTTCTGTTTATTTAACAATTATTACAATTGTTATAATTGCTGAAGAATCAGATTTTTGTGTAATGGCACAGCAACTATATTTTGTACAATTTTTTTATAATTGCATTATAATTGAAATTGGAATTAATTTTATAATATTATAGAAACATTGAAACATAAGATATTAAAAATGTACCAAAACTGATTACAATCTATTTTCTTCATTATTATAAAGTATATTAGTATTACAATTTTTTAATTTATGAGAAATACGTGTATGGTTAAATTGATCAATAAGCTCAGTTTGGGATTCGTTTGTGGAGAAATTCGCTGGGAAGTCATTTTCGATTTTGTGGTCCGAGATAATATAAAACGATCAAAGTTAGTGCAAAAATCATTTCTGTCGCTATAAATTTAAATTTGAACAAGGCAATTATTTTATAGGCAATAACATCTGTTAGCAGTGACGTACCTAAAGGGGGCGCCAAAGGGCCCTAATATCCCCAAAAGAAAAGAAAAAAAAATTTTAGTATATATGACATATGATTAATATGTGATATTAAAATTAAAAATATTTATACAAGTAATATTAAAACGAAAAATTACACGCTAACTTTGATCGTAAGAAAAAGAGGTCTTGGTCAACATAGTGATCTAAAATCTATGTTACTATACTTTAACACGTGTCTAATATTCATAAAAATGTTCTTCGACTTCCTCTTTTGAAAACTCGTTTGTTTCACACATTCCTGAATGCTAGACAGTTCTGCAAACGGTTGGATTTATCAGTTAGGTTTGTGTTTTTCATTGAAGGATATTGTTATTTTTAGAGGAAATCATGTGTCCTGAGGATTCATCCTATTAACAATCATAACATTGTGTTAATCCGATTGATTCGTTTGCGAGAGAGCATGATGAATATGATTGCGATCACGATGTTCGTTTTACAAATGATCGCTGGCAATGCAGCATGCGGAAGTCATCAACATGCATGCTACGAGAATCTGGTGTCATGTCTTTATTTTTTTTTTTAATGTTAACACACCTTTCAGGACTATTTATGGAAAACTTCATCATTGTGTAATAACCGCATAAAAATTTTATCGTGTAATAACTGCATAAAAATGTACAATAACTACATAAAAATATTGGACAATAACTGCATAAAAAATGTACAATGATTATATAAAAATGTTACTGTACAATAACAATAAAAACGTTACTATACAATAATTGCATAAAAATGTTATTGTATAAAAACTCTATAAAAAAGTTATTGTATTAATAACTTATAAAATTGTTATTATATTCATTATTTTTTAAATTGTTACTGTATTAATGACTTATAGAATTGTCATTGCATTAATAATTTACAAAATTGTTATTATATAATAACAATTACATCTTATAAATTATTCATTCATAAATGAACAAAATCATGTTTAATAACACGTTGACTCCCGTGGTATTTCGAGGTCCGTGTAAAAATGGCAATATAACGAGAGTCTACTATAATCATTCTAATGAACCTTCTTACAAATAATATCCATTTTCATCATAATAGTTAACAAGTTAAATAATGATTAAGCAGAAATTTATTACAAGTAATTACGATAACATAATTAATTATAGCAATTAATTTAAAAAATCTTGAACTTGAAAATGATAGTCTGAAAGACAGTGAGTATTATTTTTAATCAAAAGTATGTTTCACTGTATATTATTGAAACATATTGTCTGCTAAAAGCAATTAATTATAAATTGATAAGCAATTAATTGGTGTCTAATGTTTGTACGACACATTTCATATACCTACTTACAATGCATGAGCATGATTATCACGCTTATCGCACGGCGGAACTTATTTCAAACGTGTTGCTAATTAATAAGCATCACAAATCAAGAGATAAATCATTAAACGACTGCAATGATCATTAAACATTAAACAGATAAATGTTACTCACCCGTAACAAAATGAAAATTCTCAAACGCAATAAAATATACTAATTGCTAGAATGCGGATGTTTGCAGAAAAACATAGAATGAATGTTTATGTCCGATACGTCGAAGTCTGCAAGATGCAAATAAATCAGTAATAAATATTCAATAAATGTAAATAAATGAATCGCGTAATCTTAACTAACTTAATCTCTAACTTATGGATTTATTTTACGAATTTCGATATTTTATAAATGTAATAGTAAATGCATCCGCAGTCTATTAATTACTATATTCTAATTTTTACATCTCGAAATAGGAATTGAAAAATGAGCTTTTCTGTTTCAAGTGTTCGGCAGAATGTGGAGAGGGAATTCAACGACGAACAGTGACCTGCCATCGAACTAATCGATACGGAGTTACCGATCCAACACCCACCGATAACTGCCCGATGAATCAAAAACCACCTAGCCAACAGACTTGCAAATTGAGAGAATGCGACGACAAGTATTATTGGACTGCTGGACCGTGGAAGAAGGTAACTTGATTTTATGTGCACTCAAGAGAATATCTAGGAATATGACAAATCTAGGGAGAAGTATGGCAACGAAGAGGATACCACTTGATTTAGCGGGATTTTTGAGGATTGTTGTGGGTCTAGAATTTTGGGATATGGGAATTTGGGACTTTGAGATTTGGGGATTTGGAGATTTGGGGGTTTAAAGATTTGGAGATTTGGAGATTTGGAGATTTGGAGATTTGGAGATTTGGAGATTTGGGGATTTGGGGATTTGGGGATTTGGGGGTTTAGAGATTTGGAGATTTGGAGATTTGGAGATTTGGAAATTTAGAATTTGACAATGTAGAGATTTGAGTATTGAAGATTTGGAGATTTGGATATTTGAGTATTGAAGATTTTGAAATTTTGGAATTTATGATGTAGGGATTTGGAGATTTGAAATTTGAGAATTTGGGGATGTGGTGATTTAGGGATTTAGAGATTTGGAAATTTAGAAATTTAGAATTTGACAATGTAGAGATTTGAGTATTGAAGATTTGGAGATTTGGAGATTTGAGTATTGAAGATTTTGAAATTTTGGAATTTATGATGTAGGGATTTGGAGATTTGAAACTTGAGAATTTGGGGATGTGGTGATTTAGAGATTTAGAGATTTGGAAATTTAGAAATTTAGAATTTGACAATGTGGAGATTTGAGTATTGAAGATTTGGAAATTTGGAATTTGTGATGTAGGGATTTGGAGATTTGAAACTTGAGAATTTGGGAATGTGGTGATTTGGAGATTTACAGATTTAGAAATTTAGAATTTGACAATGTGGAGATTTGAGTATTGAAGATTTGGAAATTTGGAGATGTGGAGATTTGGGGATTTGGGGATTTAGAAGATGATAATTTAGGAATTTGCAGACATAGAAATTTATGGATCTAAGATTCTGAGACCTAGGAATTTTGAGATATTGGAATTTAGAGATCTACGGACATGGTAATCTAGGAATTTGGAAATATAGCTTGGAGTCATAGAAATTTATAGATCTAAGATTTTGGGACCTAGGAATTTCGATGTACAAGAATTTGTGGATCTACATATAATAATTAAGGGATTTGGTGATCTAAAAATTTGAGAACTTAGAAATTTGGGAACATAGGAATTTGAGGATGTGGGTATTTTTGAAATTTATGGATCTAAGTATATGCAAATCTAGAGATTTGGAGATTTAGAAATTGGGAAATGTAAATATTTGGGGATGTAGGAGGATCCTAAAATTTGGGGATGTAGATATTTAGAGCCCTTGGAATTTGGGAATCTAAAGTCTTAAAAATTTGGAGACGAGAGATTTGAAGTCTAGGGATTTGGACATCTTAAATGTTTGAGGTTCAGGATAGAAATCTAAGAATTTGTGAATCTATAAATATGAATACATACAGATTTGAAGATTTAAAAATTAGTGACCATTTCAGAATTTGAAGACATAAAAATTTGAAAATCTAAGAACTTCAGAACATATTTGAAGCCTTCAGGATTTGAAACTTTAAAAGTATACTAATCCAGAAACTTTGAAGTTTAGAACTCTACATCTGAGAATTACACTAAAACTCCAATATCTTATATATCCCCACATAAAAAAATTGTTAAAATAAAGCAATTATGTTCATAAGAGAAAATAATCTTTTTTCTATCAAATTTTTAGTGTAGCCACACCTGCGGTCAAAAAGGACGACAAGTTCGAAGGTTGTTCTGCCACGATCGGTCAGGTAAGAGAGTGCCTCATGTGAAGTGTCCTAAGGAGTTCAAACCGCAACGGAGGCGAAAATGTAATCAACGAAAGTGTTACCCGATGTCCTGCCTCGAAGCTAAGAAGTATTATAAGACGATTAAAAACAGCGAGTACATGTTGGTCGTTGGTGGAAGAAGCATGTCGATCTATTGCCATGGAATGTCTACGTCGGAACCGAAAGAGTATTTGACTTTGCCAGCTGGTTCGTGGGAAAATTATGCAGAGGTGTACGACAAGAGGTCGGTTCAATGTAAAAAAGCAGTAATTTTGAAAATTTCGGAAGTTTGGAATTTAGAGATTTGGAAATTTAAGAATTGGGAAGGGTTAAAATTTGGAAAATTGGGAATTTGGGGACTTCGGAATTTTTAAATGAAGACAACTTTGGGATTTGTGGATTTGTGAATTAAGGATTTGGGGATTTGTAATTTAAGGGATTTGTGAATTGGCTACTTGAGGGATTTGAAAATTTAGGGATTTGGGAATTTGAGAATTTGGAAATTTAGAAATTTGGGAATTCGAAAATTTAAGATTTGGAAATTTAGGGATTTAGAAATTTGGGAATTTCAAAAGTGGGGAATTTGGGAGCTTGAAAATTTAGGGATTTAGGGATTTAGGGATTTAGGGATTTAGGGATTTAGGAATTTGAAAATTTGTGAGTTTCAAAAATTGGAATTTTGGGAGCTTGGGAATTTGAAAATTTAGAAATTTAAGAGTTTGGAAATTTAAGAATTTGGGGATTTCAGAATGTGGACATTTGGAGACCTAGAAATTTAGTAACTTGGAAACTAAGAAATTTGGGACTCAGGAATTTAGGAACTTGAAAATTCATAAATTTCAAAATTCAAAAATGTCCAAATTTAAGAATTTAAAAATGAGAAGAATACTACTGAAATTTTCAGCAATAAATCCTGAAATTAATAACAATATACTATTTAACAATGAATACTCTCATTTATTTTAGATTGAGGAACCCTCAAACTTGTCCATACAGTGGACAAAGAAACGACAGCTGCGACTGTGAGGCCATTGTTGGCGCCGTATCTGGGAGAACAATGTTCAGAAGGATACGAATCGACCCCGTTAAACTTTATATTCAAGGTAACCTACCCTAACTATTAACACTATCTAACGTACATTATCTACGACATATATTTATACAAATATTATTTTTGCAGAAAATGATTACACGTTCTCGTGGACGAAAGGTGCGAAACGCGTAGAATACGGCACAGCTGGTGATTGCTATAGCCGTACACACTGTCCCCAAGGTCGTTTTAGTATTAACTTAAGAGGAACTCAATTAAGAGTGTCGTCGGATGTTGTCTGGACCGGATCGGACGGATCGTCGGTGCAAATTGATAATATTGTAAGCTTCGTTTAGACAATTACATTCTTGTCCTATAAAGTCATTTACCTTAATAATAATTAATTAACGTATAACTAACTTTTCGCATCGACTTTAAATATAGCTCTTAGATTACATGTCATAATTGTTTACTGTAGTTAATGTTTAATTATAGAATATTAATAATTCAGTAACGTAAAAGACTATAAATAGACTATTCGAGATCTATCGGTCGACAGTCTATTGATCGATTTTTCTATGTATGTACATTTATATAACTCATATGGATGAAGAGTACATATCAATTTTGAGTTTAACACTGACTTTTGAAGATTGAAAACATAAATAGTACCTAGAGTCTTAGAATATTAAAATTTTAGTAGTGTTGTACAGTTTATATTACACTGGAAGTACTTAGATAGCAAGTACTTAGATAACGTGTACTTAGCTAGCGTGTACTCAGCTAACAGGTACTTAGATAGCGTGTACTTAGCAAACGAGTACTTAGATAACATGTACTTAGCTAGCATGTACTTCACTAGCAGTAAGTTGGAAAGTAAAATAAGAAAGTTTATGCACAAATAAGTACATAGTTACTGATGAAATTGTTGTTTAAATACATTTTTAGCGCGGTCAACATATCACCGGAAAATGTGGAGGCTTCTGTGGCTTTTGCAGCCCGAAAGCAGGATTGAAACTAGACGTTCTACCACCCTAGTCCTTAATTTGGAAAGCTCAATAATCTCCAAGTGCCTGTAGAGTACAGGTATGTCAGATCTTTCAAATTTCTCCATCTAATTTTGGGACTGTTTCTCATTTTTACAAATTTGGGGTTTGGTCATTTTTTGACTTTGGAAATTGCAAACTTTGAAACTTGGAAATTGAAAATATTGAAAATATTCAGGTAAAAACTTAAATCTCGACATGAATATATGAAAGATAGAAACAAAAACGTTAATTTACAGTAAACATTGATTTGTCAAAAGAATTGCAAGTTTGCAATAAAAATTATTATAAGAAACAAGGGATAACTAAAAACAATTATTTTGCAGCTTTCGTCAGGTAGAATTTCCACAAACGGACTCGAGCAAAAGACTGGTTCGAGGAACACAAGATGAAATCGACCACCTGTTACTGGAACCGATTCCATCATTTCGTGGTTCAAATCATTCGCTTAAAACGTTACTAGTCTGCGTAATTATTTCTTAACAGCGAATCGTTCGCGCGAAAAAAAAGAAAAATCATCGAACGATTCGCGGTCGAACGTTCGATTTCGAAACGGACTCACCAAGAAACACGAAGAAGCACTGACGATCTACCTAAAGGGTAAAGAATAAATAATTAACGATCATAATATACATGCATATAAATATATCATTCGACGATCAGCATTTAAGTTTCAATAGTGTCGCGTATTGAAAATGTAAATGCTCATCGAACTTTTATTCTGCGTTCAAAAGTAACCTGTTAAATTATAGGTTTTCGAATTGAATATAAACGAACACATAGTGAAACGAAAACATCGTTTAAAGTTTAGATTCTGAGATATAAATATAGAATTTAAACGATATTTTGAATGTCCAGTTTCATAAGAAATCTATTTTCCAAGATGGCGTGCCTTTAACAGTAAGAGGAACTCTTAATAATTTTGATTTCTCTTTGTAACATGCAACAGGAGATTTTTTATAGGTTTTTATGCAATGAATATGAATCAATCGTTTGCCAACATATCAATAAGCCTCACATTAATCAAAATCATTCATAAAATCATTTGCCTTAAAATAACTATTACAATTTAAGCACAAAATATATTCAAATCAAACACATATTCGACGTATAAAAATCGATAAAACAGAATAAGGAAAATCCTGGGTTGGAAATAATCTCAGTGAAACTGGATAACGATAAATGATTTAATCCTTTCACTATGGCGAACCGCGGTTAAAAAACAATTAGATACACCTATGGGTGTACACTATTTCAAATAAAATTTAATTTGCCATAAATATAGTTGTAGCGAATATAACTTGTTTAATTAAAAAATTCTTAATGGCTATTTACCGAATGGCTATTTTACTGTAAGTAAAATAATTGTATTTATAAAAATTCGATTTCAATTAGAAATATATAGGTAGTCATCAATCGTGCCGATAGTTTTCTTTGTTAATTGCGATTATTTTTAATATCAAACGACTATAGTTATTGTTTAGAATTAAAACAATATTGTTTGACGACGAATAGTATTTTAATAGCGAAAGGGTTAACGAACGAAAGATTTGGGATCACAAATCGACAATAAAACAAGAGTTTCACGTCTTCCCAAGAAGATACATCTTTTAATCTAGTTAAGAGTTCCATTTAGGTGTATAAGTAACTTAATGTCCGGTAAGAATTGCAGTATTCGTATTGTTTATACTCGTCGAAACATCATGACTGCCTAAAATTAATTGTTCATCGATGAAAAAGAGTTATAAATGAGGAACGTCCGCGTTGGCATGCGACTTAAGTACAAATTGAAAAATGACGAGCGGTTAAATGGCAGCAAATTGTGTTTAAAAGTTTTTTTGTTAACACATTCTCCATTTTTTTTTTATTAAAATAGATTTGTTAATAAATACGAATTTTTATATGGGCAAACTTCACGTTTAGAAATGTAAAGATTTCAAGTTTTGAAGATGCAATTTGAGAATTTGAAAATTTTAAATTTTAGAATATCAGAATTTAGATATTGAAATAAGAATTTACATAATATAAAGCAAACAAAGTAGAGATCAGATAAAGAACTTTGACCGCTCAGCTTTTTAATTAAATCTCTCAAGTGTCACATAAATATGCATATGTATTTATGTACATATATATAACAATTACCAAATGCGTACGTTCTGCCACTGCCATATTTTCATGCCTTTATAATCTATATACATACACGTTTTTAACACGCGCTAATATACATATACGATTTCCCACATGTAGAAAGTTCATTGTATGTACATTGAAAAATATAGAACCTTCTTTGATATAAACTCGAAGGTTTTGATTGAATTAGATTTAAGAAAGAACAAGAAACGCAGAAGCATCGTAGAAAATGAAACGATAGGAAACAACCATGATCTACATAGTCTCTGATAAGTTGGCATGCGAACCAAGATTCGCATTGTTTCACTAACTTACCAGGCGCAGATAGTACATAAGTATTTTCATGGTAGTAGTAACAAATAGTAAACGTTAGGGAAGATACAATTTATTATGCTAGACGAAAAATTTGAGATCTACTGGTGTAGCGAAAGTAATTAACTTATTGATCCGTGTAAAATGGATCTCCAGGGTTAGCTATACTCGATTTTATAGAAATATACAGGGTGCAACAGAACTATGCAGTAGAAACTCTTAAAAAAATATACTTGTGTGCTCAGTATTTAAATATTTGGGAATTTGGAAATTTAGGAATTTTTTTTTAAAATACATATCTAATATTAAAATCTCCAAATTTTGCCGCATCCTATATACAGAGTGTTAAACCGATGGTACAAGTGAAAATTCTTCACTCGAAATCAAGCGAGAGGTTTGAAAACTTATTTTTTCTATCGTAAGGTAAAATAATAAATAAGTTCCGTGTGTTGAACCGATAGTTTACTGTATCGCATGTACACCGATATTTTATAAGAGACAAACAGTTTGCGTTCGTCGAAAAGAAGAGAGCAAAATGGTCTCGTACCGGCGTCCGAAACACCAAAACGATGATCGAGTACAAATTTTGTCGCGTTCTTCGCCGCAAACGAGCAATCTGTAGGCTATTATCTTCTCTTTTTGTACTTTCAATGAGAATTTGAACGAGGGTTTAGCTAACTAGAAGTATATACATTTCAACAGACTGCCATAGTTAATGTTATTATCGAGTACATGTATGTATATGTTAATAATCGTTTTGATAGATAATAACGAATGATTAGAATGATTTTAGTGAGATAGGATGATGTTTCTAAAAATTGGAACGAGTTACAATAAAGAAAGAAAATTATATGTAAAATTGTGCTGAGAATACTAAATTTCCACATGTTTTCTTTAATATCTATAAAAGTAATATCTATAACAGTGCTATTAAAATAATATTACTGCAATTTAATATGTTCTAGCATAAGCCAAATTGTTTCTCTTTCTGTCTATTGATCATTTGTAATGTAATATATTCTAATACAAATTGTAATATTTTCTTTTTAATATCACTTAGTATTATCACAAATTTAAATAACAAGTACTTATATCCAAAATGTACATATAAAACATAATCATTCTTTATTTCTTTATTAAATGGAACACACAAGTACTTTAATATAAATCAATATTAAATATAAAGTATAACTGATAAAAGCTAAGTACTTCAAGAAATATTTTGTATTTCATACTATTGACTTTAAAACTAATTTGAAATATACCTTACAGACATATTTCATAAGTACTTAATTACTAATACTTATATTAAAAATGATTATATGACGGAATTGGCAACTGATTTAAAGAAACAAGAGCATGTAAAATACTTTTTTCTTTTCTATTCTTAGTTAACCCCTGGACGGCGGACAATTTGAGTTTAAGTTAAAACTTTTCCGACTTTCATTTATCTAGTGCTAAATTATGTTTCTAGTATACGGAAGTACTTCGTTCAAAAATTTGAGTGTCTTATTTTAGTCGAAACCCCATTGTGTAAAAGTTTCCATAGATCTGAGTCATAATTGACCTGGCTCCGCGGTTCGAGGGTTAAAAGCTAACTCGAAACCAATTTCTAGTATCATCCTGTACAGCAATACATAGAAATCGAACTACGTTTTAGAAGGGTTTTTTGTAGTAATTTTTGTACAGCCGTATGATCAAAATTTTTACATTTATTACATTGGCGCAAACCATGCAAATTAAATCTAATGATACGTTTCATCGTGTTTGCAAAGAATATCAAGCAGAAAAGGAAAAGTGAATTATGAGATTTGCCGATAATATGTTGCCCTTTTTATCGCTCATCATATATATATTAATGGTTTACAGAGTTAACTAACAATCTCTTCTTGTATTAGATATTCTGATTTTATTTATCTCAGATCTGCATCTGCATATATAACACCTTATAAACGTTTTGCAACAATACTTTTGAAACAATAATACTGCCAGTTATCAAGTATTTTTTATTACAACACATGCAGAGTGTGAGATTTGATTTAATTCTTCCTTTTTTGCCAGTTCTTGCATGGCGAAACGACACTGTACAGTTTCGTTTAATAATTTATTAGCACGTATCGTTTTAATACTATTAACATGTTAGCTTAATGTAGAAATGATCCTTAGTACCAGTGTACGGCAATTATTTAAATATATCTTAGATCCAGAAATAACATTATTCAGTTGTCACTCGAAAATCCTCTCTATTGTATCATCGTGTAGGTGTTAGAACACTTATGCAAATGTATCATTATGTTGACAAATATATGTAAACATTGCTACCCCTTCCAATAATATAAATATTCATCTTTATATTCTTGAATCATTTGTACGTATACAATCCATTTGTTCAATTATAATTCTCAGTAGATATAAATTCCTTTTGGCTTGTCTACCTAAAACAGTATATTCATGTCATTCTATTGATTTAAAATTATAGTTCTTTTTATTTATAATAAATCATTAACAATTTATATCTTCAAATTTTTCATGAATTGCTTAATGTATTCTAATTAATCAAGATAATCATATTACCTAATGTATAGGAAACATACAAATTAAGTAATAAAGTCATATCTCTGAATTGTATTTCAGTACTTAATATAAACCTAAAAACTAAGATTTCATTTACCTTTATAATGTAAAGTTAAAGTTGCGGATCCTTCATTTCAGTCATTAAATGAACAAGTGATTTGTAACAAATGATGCATAAAAAAGTCCAATAACATAAGAACTGATAACATAATTATTTAAAATACTGTTTAGAGAATATAATATTTCAAAGCTTAAAGTTATACAGTTAAAGAAGCTCATAGTCATTTACCAATATTAAATGACACATTTTACTAGACAGTCTTACGTGTGTATTAAATCTATATGTCATTGTAGGTATTTTCAGTTTTAGTTTATCTTAATCCATTTTCTCCTTTCCATAATATTAATAATACTATGTTTGAAGAGTAAACTAAACATATTATGTACCTTATACACTGAAATATCATCAATGATAAATTATTTCACACAAATATATCATTATTTTGAACAACTTTTAAACTGTAGTTATCTTTAAACATAAACATAAGTATAAAAAGAAAGATGGATTTAAAAATCTGATTTTGAGTCAAAGGATTCAACCAATAAAACTTTTTTCTTTGAAAAAAATAAATAGAGATGAATAAAAAAAAAAGAACAAGTATCAATAATTATATACTGCTTAAGATGATTGTTTATTTCCTAATGGATGCATAACACGGATACCATTATAAGTTAGTTCGCATTATTCTGTGTTTGCCTCGTGGTAATATTTCTAATTGGGGAAGTAACATTTAACCCAGAACTACCATCTTCTTTCTGAATTTCTTCAAACACTGATTTTGGAATCTTTATATGCCAATTTGGTTTGTCTGCTGCTATTTCATTACTCTTTTCATTACTCTTTTCAGTATTTATTTCATTATTTGTTTCGTTACTTTTCTGCACAGAATTTGCTACTGTTTCCTTGCTTTTCTGTTGCTCCCATCGTTGCTGCATGATTCGATTCATTTGTTCAGTGGTCAATCTTTCTAACATGATTTTACATTCTCGTGTATTAGATATAGTTGGTTTTCTAATTTTTAGGTATTTGTCTAACTGCTGCTGCCCACTTTCATTGATGAAAAGCATTTCACTCCTACCTAGTTTCTCATTTTTTTTAATCTTGATTTTGATTTTCTTATTGAACGGCACATTCTTTTGCCCAAACTTACGTAATTTCCTCTTCATTCGCCGTCGTACTTTACATGTTCCCTTCGAGTTTCCTTTTTTTTCTGGTTTACTTTCTTTTGTATTCTTGCTTATTTGTGCATTCAACTCCTTGTATTTTTCCTTGAGGGTATTCAGTCTATACAAATCATCTTTAATCTTAACAGCCATCAATTTTACCTTTCTCTTCAATATTCTCTCATATTTTCTTTCATAACGCTTTATTTCTTTCCTGATTTGATGGAATTGCTGAGACAGATGCTTTTCTTCCATTATCAATTCCTCGATCCGGCGACTTCTCGTCGCATCTGACTTAGAATTTATGTATTTATCTCTAAGATCATACTGATTTATGTGCTTTTTAAGCACATTTAAAGTTATTCGAATATTTTCTCCACTATTTTCGTCCTGCGAGTGTGCAAGAATTACCATGTTCAACGAACGTTTGGCTCTACGGATTGTTACTTGTTTACCGACTCCCGAACATAACCTTGTTATCATAACAGTATTTCATAACTTCGCCATCAATGGGATACGAACATTGAAAATGTTATGATATTTCTAACTAATAGATTCTATGTTCACTCCCTTGATATGGACAGACCTTTTATTCTAAATACAAAGGTCAAAAATATCAAACTACCAATATTTATGAATACTTGCGTCCACGAGAGAAGCGTACTCAAGACGACGAATTCTGGTTTATTATACGCACATCTAATTTGATTGGTGGAACATGTTTCGTAACCAAGGGCAACGCGCAAGCGCCTTTACAATATCATGGTATCAAACAGTACCTATCTAGTGATTTTTTATTTCAGTACACTTCATATATAATTATTTCTTCTCCCTATGCATATATTTTCTGTTCACTGTGTATATGAGCGACGAAGCGAGAAATGAACAATAAAGGTCTTGTAATTCAATTGAGATGCGCAAACAAGAAAATTTTCTCATATGCATAGAGAAATTCATTCTTTTGTTTCTAACCTAATTTTTTGTTTATGCGTCTGCACACATGATTAGGCCATCTTTAAAATCAACACAAATGTTGTGACATGCAACATTGTATTGTTAGTACTTCGTTCTTATAACCTATACTTTAACATTTAATTTGCTTTATATGAAACTTAAGCGTAAATTTGCATAAATCGAAGCATAACTAAAAATTAAAAGCATGCTGTTATAAAATAAAATGTAGGGCATGTATGGAACGTACTCGGTAAGGTCTAAAAAAAACTTGACCGAAGGTGAAACTCAAGAGACTATTTGTTCCGAAGCTTAATTGCTGCAAAAACATGAATCGTTTTTATTTTATTTATAAATAGCTAAACAGTAGATCACATGTATTCCGTCTTAATATTCAGTAGTGGAAGTTATTACTTGGGAAATAATTCCTAGATCTAATTATAGCTAATTCTATCATATAGGTGGTCATGATATTGTTATCAAATTGATAAAAACGCTAACAATGACATTTTGCTATGCATGTTATCATAGCAACTTTAGTATACAATTGAAAATGTATAAAAAGAATAAAATGACACTAAAAAAAAGTGAAAATTAAATATTTGACTTTATCAAATATGTTATTATCAGTTACCTACTTTTGATATCTACATTTTCCCTTTAAGCAAAATAAATCTATTACTTCTCAAATCTTTACTTCTCTTTGCATCTCTTAAATAAGTTTGATACCTTTCATGAGGTATGTTAATGCACAAATTCAAGAATAAATCATCACACAGATATTTTCTAATACATGAATAGTTCATTTAAATCCTGAAGCTTAATTTTCTTATAAAAAGACGTCTCTATTCAAATTTTATCTGCAAACGAACATAATTTATTTCCCATAAAGGCGTTTATAGTATGTGTATGTATATATTTTGACATTAATCGTAAAAATTTGTTTAAAACTTAACAAAGGCCGTCATACATGACATTAATATAAAATATTCTATACACATTTTTTAATCTACTCGTAGATATTCTTTGTCAACATTCATATATAATCGTACGTATGTGTATGTGTGTGTATATATATATATATATGTGTGAATTGACAATATATACTTATATATATATATATGTATGTATATATATATATATATAGATATATATTGTAATTTATCTGACCTCCACATAAATAAATAATTGGTTTCAAGGAAAGATAAAATTGCATTATGTAAAAACGAATATTTTCTTACATTCATACAAGGGTAAATATTCAATTTACATTGGTTGGAACATAACAAGATATTAAAACCCTCGAATAAAACTACACTGCATTACAGACTACCTTCTTACTTGCAAAGAGCCTTTTGTTTTTCCATTATCTTTCACAGTTATTAAATTGGTGCTAATCAGTTATATATTAGTCTTATATGCTACTTCGTACAGGTTTACTAAATTTTTCTACCTATCTTAACATTCATTTCAATAACAATATAGACATCGAGCCATAATAATAGGGATAATGATAGTCTCATTTTTTTTTTTTATTTTCAAGTCACGCGATGATTATCCGTGGCACAGTAATAACCAACAAATTAATTTGACCAGCTCATAATTTTGTTGCAATAAATGTATTTCTTCTTGTTTTTTTTTGTTTTAATTCACTTAAACACTAAGAGTAGCAATAGTAGTTTTATAGCAGCATCAGCAGCAGCAGCAATAATGATATTATTATTTATATCTATCATTAACATATTATTTCGGTAAAATTATATTAATAATTATAGTTGTAATCGTCATGACCATCATCATTTATATACATATATATTACGTGCATACGCGTACATATATGATAACAAATGTATACAGCGTAGGTTTCTGCACAACAACCATGACCAGGAGATTCCTCGCAGACGGGAATTTGGGAATTCAGAAACTTTTTAATTTCAGAATTTAAGGATGGAGAAATATAAAAATTAAGAAATTTAGAAAGTTAAAAATTGTGGAATTTAGGAATTAAGAGGTACGAATATGTTTAGATACTTGAGGATTAATCAATTTCAAAATTTGTAACTTTAAAAATTTCTAACATGAGTAGTAGGTCATGTCTGCTGTACAATCATAAGTATACGCGTATGTTACACGTGCTAAACCTTTTTATAAGAAATCTTATAATTATATATATCAATTCAGCTCACACAATCTGTTGCTCTACATCTTTCAGGATCGTGATTTAAATCTAAAATTATAAATTTTTCAATACGGAAGTGATAGTCAGTACCGCGTCGCATAATTTTCTGAACGAATAGCAGTGCTATTGGTATAGGTCTTTTAATTTTTTTCCATAGACATGAGTCTAATAAAACAAATTAATTACTGTACAAAAAGTATACTTTCGTTGTAAAAGGCTCATTTTAAAGAGAAAAAAAGTTAATCAAAAGTGTTAATAAAATCGCTTCTCAATGTTAAATTATTTTGTTAGGCAGAATATAACAACCTTGTACATATTATGCATGTTATAACATTAAATGTAACGCAACAAAAGTATACAACGTTTAAAAATAAATATCCCGATATATTGTATATGATATGTTTTGACACAAAAACGTCTCTTTTTTAAGCACATTTTTCTTTTTAAATGTTACAATTGCACCAGGTAAAATTGTATACAAGTAAGTTTCATAAATGTTATTGCATCGCGGCTCAGAACTCTCACTTCGGGGAGGAATTTAAAGACGCGTGAAGATACTAATATGCGAATATTGTGGGCGCATCGAGAATATCAAATAACAAATTACCCAACTACTAAGTTGGTTTTAAAAAAGGAATTTTCTCCTCGAAAACGCACTAGCCTTTTGAGATAAAGACCGTCGTGAAACATCGCGACGGATATTGTGATGTTTTTACACAAATTTACTGTCATTCAGAGTTACGCAATCACTGTACACGTTTCTGAAAATTTATAGCATTTCGAGCGTCAAATCGAGTAGAAAAAAAAAACAAAAATTCAGAGATAGTTAAATAATCACACAATTTTGATAAAAACTTTTCCTCACAAAATTATCTGTATCCTTATACTGTTTACATATCAGTAACATTGAATTACGAACAATTTCAATTTGATAAGAAGTTACACTCCCAGTGATAATTAAACCATTCTACCCACAAATGTTTTCTAGAGTTTCTCAGTAAATGCGATTGTACTTAATGAATCATGAGCAAACTTGCAATGATCTAATTGTTATGCTAGGTGTGTTCCGGACCCGTGAATTTTCTTCCTGATACAATGTGTACGTGATTTGAAAACATTTTTAGCATCACTCCACAACGATAGACATTAACAGTCATAAAGATGCAATTCAAAAGGTTAGCTCAGATTATTCGCCATACCCGATAAGAGAGCATTAGAATCTTCAGAAATGTGTTGAACATATTGCTTGGCTAACCAAACATCCATTTGTTGGGTCAAGTATAGCACAAATACACGATATAAAATACAACATAGTCTCTCATGTAAGGAAGCCAGACGAATGCTCCTTGGTAGAAAACTTTATAATTTTATTGTTTAAAATGCATCAATGATAAACCTCATATTTTCATATGATTCCAATAATAGAAAGTCTAGAGAACGAATGCTTCAGAATTATTTCAAATGAAATTTGGATGAACAAAACCAAGGTGCATACTTAGGACTTCTAAAACACATCAAGCTCGATTTCTCAAAATGCGCAGGTACGCGAATGTACGATCTGACCTGTGCATCTATGTGCTTATCCGAAATTTTCACCATTCCAAGGCCTAGCAGGCACAAGAATCACCCTTTCCATTGCTTCTTTGGTCATTAGTCAATTTGATTTGGTCTGGGAATTCATTGTACAATTCCACCTAAGGTGGAAACATCATTTGTTACTAAATGTAGATATATATTTATAAATGACAAAAATTGTTATTTGAATTTACCTCACTCTCCTGTGCTAAAGCGTTTTTCGCTATTGCTTGGAAGGCTTGTTCAACATTGATGGCCTCTTTAGCACTGGTTTCAAAATATGGAATATTATTTTTTGATTGACACCACTGCTGTGCTCTCTTACTAGAAACCTGCAATATACCACAAGTTCATAAAAATCATCAATGTGAAAAGTATCTTTTCTATTTCACTGAAAATATATAAACCCGATTGTTTTAAATAAAAATCCTGACAGATAAATATTGACAATATTCTTACCGCTCTGGATTCTAAATCAACTTTATTTCCAAGCACAACAAATGGAAAGTTATCTTGATCCCGAGGAGAGGCTTGGATTAGGAATTCATCCCTCCATGAGTCTAATGATTTAAAGCTACTTGGTGCAGAAACATCAAACACAAGTACGCAACAATCGGCGCCTCTATAGAAAGCAACACCTAAAGACTGAAACCTTTCTTGACCCGCTGTATCCCAAATCTATTTACAAATAATAGAAGTAAGAGTGGGATTATAGTAACATGTAACGTTATGTTATAATTATCTTTGATTGATATATTTACCTGCATCGTAACTATCCTATCATCTACCCTTACTTCTTTGGAAAGGAAATCTGCACCTATGGTAGCTTTATACTGATTACTAAACTTTTTGCTTACATACTGATTCATAAGAGAAGTTTTACCAACTCCTGAATCTCCAAGGATAATAACCTTAAGCAACAGTTTCTTACGAGAAGCCATTATGTACTAAAAACAAATAAAACTTTTATTTTTCATTAGTCTTATTAACCCCTTTGCATCTATGAATGAGATATTTTGTCATGCAATATCACTTACGATGTACTTAGGGTAAGCATCCAAATCAATATTATGAAAAATATTGCATGACGTGATATCTCGTCTATAGATTCAAAGAGGCTAATAAGCTATTTTCATATTAATTATAAAAAATATTTAAGAATTAAATTATTTATTTTAGTCAAGATATAGTAACAAGATATTTTGTTTAGAACACACTACAAAAAGACAGAATTACAATATATAGTTAAAGTGATTATAATAATTTTCATAACTTATAGATAAAAGTAAAATGCAAATATTAAAATTAAGACAGTAATGAGTCATTATCAGTTATTTAAAACTCTGCTTAACCCTCTACAATGAGAGTAAATTTAAAGTTCTATTGTTTGAACTTGCCATAGAAGAAAAAATTATAATACCTTCAAAAATAATAATTATAAATATTCTGTAGTTTTTGACCTTAAACAGATATTATATTCACGCACGATATTGAACGTGAAATTAAAATATAAAATGATATAAACGTAAAACGTCACTCTGAATGTCACGAACGTAAGACTTTTTTAGTGAATCATTGAACGTGAATGGGAAAAGTACTCCCCTTGTAATGACGTATGTACCATCACACTTGTAAAAAAGCATTGCACAAAGATGATCTAAATATGCATTTTGGCGGTTAACGGTTATGATGTTCCAGTGATATTATCCCGAAAGTATGATACATAGCAACAAAGAAGATGAAAATATAACGAAATGATAATAATGCAATTGAATAGACACAAAACAAAATGCGTTTAACTATGATACTTGAAAACCTGTCAACACGCGATTTCGACAATCGAGACTTATTATTAGGATTGGACGAGTATCGTATAAGACATATATGACGTTCGTTGAAAGATATAAATGATGATTAAAATAATGATTAAAAGATAACTGTAAATAGCGTTACCTTGAATTAGATAGGAAATGGTGAGTGAAATTCTTCTTGCCTACCACTGCACACAAAGAAAATGGCGTGTTATGAAATCACGAGTATGACAACGATGTCGTCACCTGTTCGTCGCCTCTTTTATCGACCGAGTACAATCAAACCTCGATTGTCAAAATCGATTCATCTTCGATATAATTGATTAAAAATGCGGCAATATTTGAAAGTTTTATTTGTTTCGCTATATGGTCCTAGATGTCCAAATTAAATATCTGAAATTTCAGAACTTGAAGGTTTATAAAGTTGAAAATGTCTTCATTTGTAAAATTAGCAGCTATAAATTTAAAGCTAGTATAAAGGGAAACTTATACAGCGGGTCATATAGCGAGACTATACTGTGCCAAACAGAATATATGTTAGCAAAAGCAACATTTATTTTTTAATAATGGACAATAGAAATTATGTAGCACACTTATAAACACTTTACTTCACGTCTCCATAAATATAAACATAAAACATAAAAAAGACACTTTTGTTTTGTACAAATATTAAAAAAAAAAAAAACGTATACACGCATGGAATATACATATTTTAGCTTAACATTAAACTTATTCTATGATAAAGAAAAACTTTACAAATTTAAAACGTATCTCCTTTTTGATGTGCTCTCAGCACGATCTTCGGATGCCTGTCTCTTTCTCTTTTGCAATTGTGCTTTTGTCTGCGAACCCGTATCTGACTGTGAGCTATCTTTTAATTTTATTTGATCTTCGTCAGCTTCCTCGTCAGATGATACTTCTTCTTTTATAGAGCTTGAGGCAACATGATCTTGATTTTCTACTTGACAATGTCTAACTGCCGTGTATCCGCTATAAAAATACGCAAAGTTATATAGAACTAAATAATATAAATTAATGTTATTAATTTAGACATACCTGTATTTACGATAAAGTTCATAGAAACCTTTATTATTATTTAATTCGGCTAGTTTCAATAGAAACTTTTCATCGTGACTAATCACGATCAATTGGAAGTTCTTTTGATGCTGTGCTCGTAATTTAACAACCCTTTAATATAAACAACACAAATAAGTGTTAAGATATTAATAAATGCAATGATTACTGACTGAAAACGATTAATTAATTATATAATTTATAACATACGTCGCTAAAGCGCTTGCTAAGCTATCTGCATTTTCTTGATCCAAGTTTGTCGTTGGTTCGTCTAAAGCAAGAACTCCACAGTTTTTACAAAATGTTTCTGCTAAAGCTAATCTTATAATTATTGATGCCAAAACCTAAAAATGAAAGTTACGGAATAATTAATGATTAAAATTTATTATTTTTATTAGAAATATTGTTGAAAAATAAAAATTACTTTTTGACCAGCACTGCAACGACCTTTCATATCTATTTCACGACCATGTTTAGTTTGAACTAGTTTATAGTTATATGTTCTTCTTAAATTGCCTATACCTTCTGTAGCATCTGTGCGAATTTCTATGGACGTCGTATCTGTTCCAGTATATACAAGTCTCCACATTTCTCTCATGATTCTATTAACTGTTGACATACGTTCTTCATGGTACTCTATCATAGCCACATCTAATACTTTACTGTATGCTTTCAAATTTGATATGGTTTCTTCCACTACCTAATTTGGAAATAAGTTATTTCAAATCTGCTGTAAACACTCAAAATGAAAAATCATATTGAAAAAAAATCATTTATGATCTAATACCGTCAGTTCAATGCATTTAGTTTTATGATTTTTTCGAGCTTGTCTGTAAATATCTTTCTTCAATTCATCAGTGAACTGTTTCACTGCTCTTTCTAATTCTTCTTGATTTCCTTTGATCATATTTTTCTGAAGAGAATAATTTATATGTTATCTCTGTATAACTTTACATAAATTATATTATAATTTTTATCATTTAAAATAATACTTTACCTTACGGAGTAAAGCTTGTTCTAAACTTTGTAAATCTTTTCGTTCTTCTATCATCTGAGAATAATTCACGGCGCTTAATTTTTCTTTCAAACTTAAATATTCTTTTTCTAATTTATTAGTAGTTTCTTCATTCTTCCGTAATAAAATGTTATCAGATAATTCTCTCTTCCGAATTTCTTGACGACTAATATCTTCTTTTAACTTACTTATCGTTGATTCTGTATCACTCTTTTTCTGAAGCAGTTCGTCAATTGATTGTTGATAATTTTTTATTTGAGTTTCGGACTGTTCTACGGCTTCAGGGATTTTACGGTATATAGATACATCAACTTCATCCTGTGCTTTCTGTAATTCGGATAAACGTCTAGTTCCGTCCGCTAATAATTTCCTGTCAATTTCTTGTTTTTCCCAATTTTCTTTCTAAAACGAAACATTAGCAGTTACTTCTTTTACATACTCAGTACAAACAAGTAATTTAAATAGTGCAACATTGCAGTATTTCATTACAATATAAAAAACATACCTTTTTCTTTTCTAATTTATCAACTGCTTCATTTAATTCGCTTTCTGCTGAAGTCATTTTTTGTCTTAGTGAGTCTAGTAACGATCCAAGAGAAATTTCTTTTGAATACAACGATTCTTGCTGATCTTTCAGCTGTTTTAAATTCTGCATATTGGACTCAATTTCTAATTTCTGCGCGTGTAATGTGTTTTGTTCTTCGCGAGCATTATTAATCTTTTCATTATGTGTATTTATTTTCGATTGTAAAATTTCAATTTCATTGGAAGCGTTTTTCAGTGATGTTTTTAACTCTTCCCGATCAGCTTGAGCTTCCTCAAGACTACGATTTGTCTTAATTCCTACGCGAAAAATGGAAAATAATTACTTGAATATGAGATATTTCAAAAATTAATTTCTTGTATGTACCTGCATTAATCAAGCGAGTTTGAAAATTATTAATTAACTGTTTAAGTTTAAAAATTTCATCAATATAATTATCCCATAACGTAATATCATTCATGATCTCGTTACAGATTGTAAGTTTATTTTCGGGATCAGACTTCTTTTCCTTCAATTTTGTTATAACTTCTTGAGAACTAGTCAATTTATTTTTAGACTTTTCTAAGTTATTCCTATAAAAAGTTTAATAGCTTATTGTACATTTTGAAAAATAGAATAAATAAATAATATAAAACTTACACCATCATCCCCAATTCTATTTCCTCCAATTGTACAATTTTTTCAACCACAGGTTTTAATTGTAACATTTTATCATATTTTTCTTGCTGGATCTTTAATTCTGTCTCACATTCTTTCAATCGATTTGGATGACTTTCCATTTCTTTTTCCATTTCCTTTAATAAAGTTACAACAGCTTCTCGTTCATCAAAACCTCTGTGACATAATGGACAACATGGATTTGTTTCTTTTAATTGTTTCATATATCCTTTGTAAGCAGCTCCTTGATGAGCATACATTCCTCTTCTGTCTTGAAGATCTTTCACTTTTCTTGATTGTAGTAACAGAGTCTCATCAAAGTTTTTGTAATAGCATATTGATGCGATCTTCTGTTTATCCGCTACAAGACATTAATTGTTAATTATAAATTTAAAAAATAAAAAGCCATTTAGTATAAAGCTTAGCATACACTCTATTTCTTTCTTCTTTTTTTGAAGTTCATGATCAAGATGCTTTATAGTCGTTTCTAAAGTAGTCGACTGATGTTCTTCTGTCTGAATTTCTTGATTAATTTGTTCCATTTCATTCATCTAAAGTTAATAAAATTAATCAGTTATCATTTTATACCGTCTTGCATATCAAATGTAAGTATGTTTTATATTATATACCAGTTGTTTTTGAACCGTATCTAAATCACTCTTTAGTTTAGACTGAGGTAATTCTGGAATATTTAATAACTTCGTTATTTTTTCTTCATGCTTCTCCTTTAATTTCTGTATTTCTTTTTCTTTAGAAAGTAACGAAGATTTATTCAATTCTAATTCAGCCTGCAATGAACTTTGTTTTAACAACGAAGCTATTTCTTCATCGACTGCATTTAAACGTGTTTCCAATTCGTTCCGCGATTGTATTTTGTTAAGAACTTCTTTCTTCATAGTATCTACATCCATTATTTCATTTAACTGTTCAATTTTATTTTTTGTTTCCTTTATCTTAGATTCAATAGAATTTAACTTATTTGCCGCTGCACCGATCTAAAAGTAAGAAACAGTGATGTAAATTTTAGTTTTAAATATTACTGTCTTAAATAAGTCCATATATTACAACCTGCAATATCTGCATTTTTATTTTATTAAGTTCGTCTCTTGTCTCAGTCATCTCACTTTCTTTAACACTTTTCTGTGATTCTACTTTTAGTTTTTCACTGCGCAAAATATCTACTGTTTTTTGCACCTCTTTTTCTTCTTCTTCTCTTTGCATTCTGTTTTCATCTAGTTTTTTATTTAATTCCCACATTTTTTCTTCTAATCTTTTGGATAAAGCTATTACTTCTAAAAAATGATAAAATTTTACTCTGTAAACATTAATTTATATTTTATGTGCCAGTGTAATGTAATTTACGATTAAAATCGAACCTAGTTCTGACACAGACGAATCAACATTCTCAAGATTCCATACAGATAATGCCTCATTTAATATCTTATTGCGTAAAGTAACTTTTCTCTCTTGATCTTTAATTTGTTGCCTCAAAGAACCATTCGTTACTCTTTCATCAGCTAACATTTTTGATATTTTTGATTCTTCTTTAACAATTTCTTTTAATTTTGTCTCAAGCTACATAATATTAAAATGAAATTAAATTTTTAATTTAGAATTTTTTCATTTAAATAAACGATATACCTCTTTTATTTCATAAACTTTTTTTATTAAGTTTCCATCATAAGATTTCAGCTGCTCTTCTAGTTCTTTTAGTGTTCCCTCAAATATTTCAGTTATACTTTCTTTCAGTTTCTCTACTTGTTCTTTGGACATCATATACTCTGTTTTTTTCCTTTCTAGAAAAAATATATAGCACAAATTTTTATTATGAACAACTATATTGCTAACATTTGTAAATATTATTACTTTCTTCAGACATCATGTCCTTGTAATCAGAATCCAATTTTTCTATTTCAGCAATCTTCTGAGTCACTGGTTCTAAATCTTCATTAATTTCTTCTATTTTTAATTTGATAGTTTCCAATCGCTTTTTATGATCTTCAAGTTTTGTTTCTTTATCTTCTAATTCACTAACAATGTATAAACAGTTTTGTCTTTGCTCCTTTAATATAAGTATTCTTTGTCTTAAGTCTTTGATTTGTTTCATAATGTTTTCAAGAGCTTTGTTATATCTAGCACTATCAAAAATCTCATCAAATTTTTCTTTTAGTTTTTTACCCTCTACAAAAGGCCAATTGAGATCTTCTTGATGACAAAATATTACATAATCTAAAATAGGTTTTGAAACTCCCATTGCTAACGTAATTTCTGTATCAACATTGGTACACCGGTTAGTTATTGATACCACCTATATCAAGAAGAAAGTTGTCAAACATATAAAGTTAATGTGTAAATCCATGTAAGTATGTTATCAAGTGCTTCATTAAATCTATTATAAAGTTAACAAATATAATATGTATAGATATTTAGTTACTAAAGTTAGAATCCTATAAGATAATTCTAATTGCTATCATTTTTTAAATATACAAAGTTCTGAAAAACATTTCAAACAAAAGTAGTTCAGTTTAGTAATAATTATGTAAATATATAAAAATGTAGATGATATTAAAAGCTACTTCATACATATACATATATATTTACAAATATGGTAAGATACTTCATCATACATATGCTTTATAACAAATTCAATGGAATACTATGTATTAATACTGCTATCTTTATTGTTATATACCTCTTTTGTAACTTTACTTATTCTACTTAAGGCGCTATCAAGAGTTTTAAATCTCATTGCTGAATTTGCCTTTGAATATTCTATCGTTCGACATATTGTATAAATATTACCCACAGCATCAGCGATTTCAGCTTTAACAACTCCTCGTACCTATTTATAAAAAGACTCAGTATTTCAGATCTCTTTAAATATTCTTATAATTATATGTAACCAATTATCTTCATAATAATGCATAACCGTACCGACGAAGTTGTAGTTAGAGCTGGATCATGAATAAAGTATTTTCCCCGATCTGAACCGGGTGGAAATTCGCCGCAAGTAGCAAATTTAAGTGCCTCGATAATTGTAGTTTTTCCAGTACCATTTGGACCAAGAATAAGCGTCAATGGTCGAGAAAATTTAATCGTAGACTCTTCATTTTCGTCGCCGAAATTGCGAATACCACGAACAGAAAGTCTTCTTATTCGTGACATTGTACAAAATAAACGCTATACAACTCTGTTGTACAATAATCAAGTATAATCAAATACACCAAATAAAAATAATGAATTGAACAACTGCAAACAATGAATACACGTGAATTGACGAAATATACTGGAACTGTCAGAGAAGTCGGTAACTTCGAATTCGCGCGAATAAAATTATGATGTATACATTGTAGCGTTAGTTTAGATCAGGGTTTCTCAACAAGGACCATATGGCTCTCTAGGGAACCCGATACCACATTTTTGGAATCACAGAAAGAGTAGAAGAAAATTGAAAAATGATTTTCTATCAAGAAAAACACTTACAAAAATATTCCAGGAGCAACATTCGAAATTAGATAAAAGTTTATTGGCATCTCACGAAATATCTAAATTAATTTCTCAAATTGGTAAACTACATAACATAGGTGAATTTCTTATTTTGGGCAGCACTGACAAATTTACAACCAGATGAAAAACTTGCATCCTGTCATAAAAAATAAGGACCTTATTAAATATTTACAATCTGATTTATAAATAAATAAAAGCTTAAACGCATATATTTATGTATTCTGTTTATAAATTTAAATTTTGTTGATCGAAAAAAAAACAGGCGGGTCGGCTCAAGAAGGTTGAGAAACTCTGTGTTACATCAAGTTCTCTTTCTCGATACAATAGGAAACAAATATATCAAACGTTTATTTCACATATTCCAAATTCTATTATAAGAATAAAGAACTGTACGTTTTCGCATTTGTATATTACTAAATTATTTTCATGTACAAGTTATGTTATAGGATATAACTATAGTCAGCGAGTGTATAATACTCATTCAATAGACGATTCTTATATCCTAACTAAACCTTATATCATATATATACAAAAATAGTCGACATTACGCTCGCGTATGCGTTGTCTATAAAATATAACAATGAAGTAATTAAATTACGATATTACGAGTTTCTGATTATATAGTACACAGTATAATACATTCATCATGTATATTAAAAGCATGCACAAAATATTTGCGTCAACTTTTAAAACAAGAACGCATAAGTACCACATCTATGGTCGGAGATCACATACAATATCTCAAGAAGGTCCATGGAAAGTATTATTTTTTGGCACAGATAACTTTGCGGTAGAAAGTTTAAAAGCTTTACATAAAAAATGGTAAGTTGTTATTATAATTTCTATAAACATTATATCCTTTATATAAATTAGAATGCAGTACCTTAAAGAAACATGTTATATCAATACAGCGAAACAAAAGTTTTGCAGCGATTGGAAGTTGTTACTACTATGAATGTAAAACATAATCCTGTAATGAAATATACAAAAGAGAATGAAATTAATTTGTACAAGTGGCCATTAGAAGGAAATATTTCTGATTTTGATATTGGAGTAGTTGTTTCATTCGGTCATTTAATTCCATCTAATATTATCAATTCATTTCCTTTGTAAGTTATTTTACTCTGATTATATTAAGCTTTCAGTGATTGTGATTTAGTTAAATTTTATATATTAATATATATTTATTAATATTTTCTAGAGGTATGTTAAATGTACATGGTAGTTTATTACCAAAGTGGAGAGGAGCAGCACCATTATCTTATGCACTGATGAATGGAGAATTACAAACAGGAGTTACAGTAATGAAGATAATGCCAAAACAGTAAAACTGAAAATATAACTTTCAATCTGTTTAAATACTTTGAGGAGTTCACTATCTTTCTTCTGAAATAAATAAAATTGACTAAAATAGTAAATTTAGAATTCATTAAAATAAAAGGATTCTGTGTGACATACATTTATATATAATGTATGACACAATAAGATAATGACACTCCTCAAGTTAATAAACAGGTATAAAATATTTTAATATTAAAAAAATTAAATTATATAAGATTTGACATAGGACCAATAGTAGCACAAAAGCAAATAGAGATTGGTGAACATGAAACCTTACCAGAATTATTTTCTAAATTAAGTAAGCTTGGTGCAAATCTTCTAGCAGAAACATTTGAAAATTTACCAGAGTTACTACAATCTGCAAAACCCCAAGATGAAACAAATGCAACATATGGTAAGTACTTATATAGAATTAACGAGTTATTTGTTTAATGATAAGTATCGTGAACTTCTAATCCATATTTTTAGCACCAAAAGTAAGGTCTGAAATGAGTATAATTAAATGGGATGAAATGTCAGCCAAACGTATTTATGATTTACACCGTGCTCTTTTTGGATTACATGCTTTAACTACGTTCTTACAAGATACAAAAGTAAAATTTTTAGATATTGAAGTAGTCGAACCTACCTCAAGTAGTGATTTGATCGCAAAATTTGAAGGAGAAATGCCAGGTAAAAATACATAGTATTTTGTACTTTTAACAAAGTAATGAACAATGAATTTTATATTTTTAGGAACTGTAGTATTCGATAAGAAAAGAGATACATTAATAGTAAAGTGCATCAATGACAGTTTTATTGCTGTAAAAAAAATGTCTGTTGAAAATGCACGTTGTAAAAATGCTAATGATTTTCGTAATGGTTTCCTGGCTGCCAAACGTAAAACGAAGGAATGTTTTTCTTCAAATAATGCAATTAAACAATCCTACAGTAGCTAAAATCATTATTAATAAATAATATCGAAATATATTTAATATACTAGTTTACAAATAAGTAAAAGAAAAATTAGGTAATTACCTATAAATTTAATATCTGCGCTAAAAATTATAAAATTTAATTATTTCAATTTCAGTGCAAAATATATTACAATTTATTATAAAATTAAAATTCATTTTAAATTTATATATATTGTTTTCTTTTTCATTATTTCTTACCTTATATTTGTCCTTGTATGTAAACAAAGTATAGAAACTATATAAAATTAGGCAGAGAAAAAATCTTTGAAAACAAATACTGAAAAATTTTCTAAAAACGAAAACCTTGCAGTATGTATTTTCAAAAGACTTTTTTATAATCAAAGGAAGAAGTTTGTCTGTATTCCGTATATTTTACAAAAAACATAATGACATTTAATGTCTTAATTTATGTAAATGTAGAATTATAGCTGCAGACATAAAATTGTTGATATTAAGTCTCAGATTCAGAGGCCTGAAATGAAAGAAATATTTTTACTATTACAGATTCTTTCTTTTATTGAATTAAGTTAGCTTCAATATATATTCCTAGTGACAATTTTAGATCAAAGGTAAAAGTTATCCATAAATAAGTTTTAGTCTAATTTGTTGCTTTGGCTGCTTCAAAATTATACGAAGTGTAGATGTATTTTCCATCTTTTATGAAGAATTGTTCCCATTTTCTTACAAAAGTGAGATTTAAAAGTTTTTTTCGTATTAATAACTAATTGCCATTCAATATTTCGTAAATGGAACGTTGTATTCGATTATTTAATAAATAAAGATGGCACAGCTTTTACTGAAAATAATTAGTTTAACGTTAGCAACTAGTTATTAATAAGACTGTTTGTTCTATATTTAAAATTATTGAGAGAATTTAATTTATACGTATTTAACATTAAAGTACTTTATATTTTGTCACGAGTTTAAATTTTTTACAAGTTAATATTCATTGGTTAATCAGTTTATTTTATCTTTCTTTTTCTCCCATATTGACTAAATAGAAAGTACCTTAACAATAAATTTTGGGTCCACGTCGCGATAAATGTAGCAAATAAAGATTAATTAACTTACACTAGGATCGCAGTCTGCACAATGCCAAGAATAACCTCTTCTTTTGGGCGATTTTTTAACTGGTGGATCAAGACAGGAGAAATGGTAGCACTTTTTACATTCGTCGCACCTAAAATACGAAAAATTTATCAATCATATGTTCAGAATATGTTTAGTATCTTAATACATGTCTATATCAACTAACATGACAAGGTTTTGATTGGTACCAGGCGTATCACAGACATTACAATGCGTTAAAGGATCTGTATCTTTTCCTTTTCTCCCATTTCCTGCAGATGTTCTACTATTTGTATTATTAGCAGATACGTTTGCTGTTGCGGATGGAGTATTAGAAACTACAGGTGGAGCAGGTGGAGGTGGCAATTTTGGCGGTGGTGGCGGCGGTGATGTAATTTCAGTGCTAGTAGAAGTAGCAATAAACATTTGTGGACTCGATTCAGATGCTACATCCCCTTCTGGTCTTGGGATTGGTTTTATCTGTTACATAAAAATTCTAAGTTTAAATCATAAAAATCTTCAGATATATTTCAACTTTGTTATCTACCCATGGATAGCTATATACCTTTATTGTAATTCTTCTATGAATTTCTGGCTGACTTTGTCCTTCTGGATTTTCTACATCTAGACTTTTCCTTTTATGTTTTCGCTTTCTTTGTTTTACTCCCGTAATCGGATCGGGAGTATATCTTTTATGTTTTTCCCTGATAAAATAATAAAATATTATATTCTACATTTATTTAATAAAATACCTTACAAACCTTCTTCTCTTTTTTGCGCTTCTTTGTGATACAGATTCTGTACCATCCGCCGAAGCTACCATATATTCGGGTGATCCTTCCCGTGTTGTAATCAGATTATTAACAGGTTGTTGATTGTATATCGATTCACTAGACTGAATGGAAGCAGAAGATGGAGGTTGTGGCCCAACTGGTTTTATAGTCACCTATGCGGAACATAATTTGTTAACAAAAATTAGTATCGCATTGTTTTTGTATGCCAAATTTAATTATAAAAAAACAACATTAAGTAATATTTACCTTCGGTGTTGTTGGTGTATCAGGTGCTGTGGTATTCGTCACATTACTAAGATTAGCAGAAGAATTTTTCGAAGTGCTAGGTGTTGTCGGCGTTGTAGGCATAGACACCTCTTGTGGAGGTGTTGGGGTTAACGTTAAATTAGAATCATCTTTACAATGTCTTAATTTACGTGGTGCCGATGTATCAATGCGTTCAACTTCTGATCCAGAAGATTCTTTGTCACATTCAGAACATTGCCTATATTAAAGGATCATAAAAATTAGATTCGTTTACAATTTTAAATATATTTTGTGTTCTAAATATAATAAAAATATATACTGGTAGTATACACACATGATGATAATGCACATACCATCCCATAAGTTTTGTTTTTTTAGGCATACGCGATAAAGGTGGACTAAGACAAGATAAATGGTAATGAAGATGACATGTATCACATTTTGCAAGTAGATGTTGATTCGTAGACCTTCTACATATGCCACATTGATGCCGTAATGTTAATTCACTTTTATGGTTTTGCTCTTGAGCTTGACTACTTAATACTCTACCCTCACGTATACCTTCAACTCCTTTACCAACTGGTAAAGGAAAACCAACTCCCATTTTCAAAGCAGCTGCAGTAGGCACGCCTAAACCTGTACCTATTTAAAAATCATGATATATTTGCACACTTTATAAACATCAAATCTAACTTACCTAGAGTTGGTGCTATTCTTGGTTTTGCTAAATCAGCTATTTGTGGTAAAGGTTTTACATAACCACTATTTTGAAGAACTTGATGATACATTTCTATTTTTTCTTTTAATGTTACATTAACTCGAATTTGTTCTTCGTTATCTTTCATTACTTCATCATATTTTCTATCTAGTCTTAGTTGTTCATTAAGTAATTGAGAATTAATATCGAGAAGTTCTTGTAATCGTCTTTTCATAGATGTTACTCTTAAATTACGATCTAAATAATAACCAATAAATTCCACGCTAAAAGCAGGTGGAATGTGCCATTTTTTTCTCACATCGACTAAAGCTACAAGTTGTGCTTCTTGTGCTTCTAATGCAGCTGTATCGACTCCCATAAGTTCTGCTTTTCTTGCTAACTGTCGGCATGCAGAAGCAGACGTAGTTAACAACCGAGGCATTTTTTGAGTTGGTACTAGAAACAATATAGGTCTTTTATGTAGTACCTAGTTTAATTTTGTACGTATTTATAGTAGTTAACTTACCCCATGGAGGTGGTCTAGATGCTTTATGAGCTAAATACTTATGTCTATGTTTTGCTAATTTTCTTTGTATTCTACGCTGTTCTTCAGTATCTAAGTGATTAGGTTGTTTCAACAACTGTTGACGATACTGAGCTCGCAATTGTAGCGCTAACCAATTACGTCTACGTCTACGAACGAGAGTTTTATCGGAATGAAGTTTACAGTGCGCATAAAATGGATCAGCTTGGTCAACTTCTTCACTATGAGCTTCGGATAATAAACCTTCCCTTTGTGCACTAAAAGAACAGGGTATTACATGTTTAATTTTCAATTTAAAAAACTTTAGTTTCATTCATCATTTAATTATTTTTACAAACTATTCTTACCAGGTAACATGAAAATACGTATGACACATTCCTGCATCACATTCTATGCATACACCAGTCCGAGCAAAACATGCATCCTCACAGAGAGAACACTGTTTTGCTCCCCATTTACTATATGCCATTTCAAAGAGTGTTACACTCGATAAACGATCAACCTAAGATAAGTATACATATGTCAAGATATTCTCTATTTACAGCTATTAAAAGTTAAAACCTCATTTACTTCTCCGAAAGCAACACCGGGTACATAAAGTGCGCATACTAAATGAACCCATTTGCCTACATCAGTCTCTTTAAAAATTCCACCTTTATTAGGACAAAGTTCACAAGAAGGGTCTTCAATACCTGCACTGCAGGCCTCACAAAACCATGGTGCTGACTGACATAAAGAATCGGTACTTGAAAAACTTTCTACATCAGATACACCATAACATCCTAAAAGTATTTTAGTTTATTAATATAAATAATGAAATACTAAATGTCTAATAAAATAAATTGTTCTAATTTTTACCTTCATGTACACTAACACCACATCCATCACATTCAACAATTTCATTGACGTCATCACTTCTGTCTCCAAGGCAACCACAACAAATTAACATTTTATTTAATTTATCTTCAAGTGAACCCCCTTTTAATGCTTGCTGCCGAGCTTGTTCAATTACATCTCCAACAGTTAAATTAGTATTTTCTTTCTTATTCAATAATGGATCTTCTAAGGAGTCATCAGATTCATCCGATGCATCTTCTTCCTCTTTCATAAACATCAACAATTTTTGTTAATTTATTTCAAAATAACGAGCTAATTAATATTATGTTTAAAATCAGTACGATATAGTTCACCTTTTCCAATATCATTAGAATCCACTGAATCATCATCAGATTCTTCACAATGATCCTCAATTCTAAAATCACTGTCATCAGAACTTTCACCTAAATCAAAGTCAAGCAAAGATGGTGCTGATCCTACAGGCTTAACTCTCCTCTTTTTTGGATCCCTTTCAACTATCAAAAACAATTTTTGTTACACTTTTTCATGCATATAATATTTTAAATGTATTGTTAAAAAATATATACACAATAGTAAAACAGTATCTAGTCAACACTGTATATTTATTTAAAGAAGTTATGTACACTACCTAAATTGTACAAGAAACAAACTTTAGGTTATGTGAGTGTTTAATTCATAATACATACGTACAAATGCTACTCATATTACACTTAATGTGACACTTTTATATCAATTCAACGAGAATTTGTTATTCTTTGCAATGTCCAGAACTTTAATTATTCTTTTAGCTATTCTGACACATCGTACAATACACTATATAGTTTTTAAACATCTCCCACTACTCCTTGCACTCGTCAAATCATCGCCATATAAAATATTGACATCATATATATAATATACGACGCCGGCTTCGTAAATTAGCCCAACTTATTATATTTTATCTTATTGTTACATTTCGTGTCATTGTAAATAAGTAATTATTAAAAAAATACCTTTTAAACTAAATATTTTTAATACTATTAGTGTTGATTAAAAACAAACAAAAAATTATATACAAATAATAATACGATAATTAAATATATTAAAATATTAAAAATTTATAAAACATATATTATTATGCTTCAAATATACTTATTATCAATAGTTAATTTTTTATTGTAATTGCAATCAGTCATATCCTTTTTAAGAAACTTAAAAAAGTGAATGAAACATAAATTTATTTTATATAGTATATGTATGTATATATGTTATACATCAATGTAAATATCAATCTAGATAATACAGATATTGAAGTTATTTACCTGTTGTTCAAAAACCTCAAACACTTTAACTACATCAAAGAATTGTTTATATACTATGTTATTGTCCTTACAGTAAGATATTTCGTTCTTTCACCACAGGATAATTTTAACTTACTCATTGTTTTGTATAAAAATCCTACGTCGTCCTCTTGAGACATTCTTGGAACAAACTTTCTTCGATTTAATAATATAAAGTGCTTTTAAGGATCCTCTTTTTGAATTTATTGCTTTTTAACATGTAAAAATTAAAAGGAATATGTTGTACATGATAAAATTATCATGTTTTTGTGATATAAATTGTTGGTTCGTATTAATATTTATAAAATCTCAGTCAGCAAATTACTCAATATTATGAAGGTAGAACGAACTTCCTTCAACAATGTTATCCTTGTGACGCTCTCGAGTATCTACTAGAATCAGTAGTAAATCGCCATATTGAATCTTGAAATCCTTTAGCGGGAAGTACAACTAATTTGGATTTAATTAATTATTCATCTATAAAATAACACTAATTTGAACTTATTAAGTACCATTATTCATTGTCTAAATATGATTTAAATTATTCTTGTTTTCATTGAATTTTATTTTGTTATCAGTTATTAATAAACTTTTGTAATTTTAATCTATGAAATATTGTACATTCAAGTGCAAATTTAGTGTCCCTAGGGAAAATGGCGGCCAAGGAGAAAAGGTCTCCATTTTCTACTTTACCACGCTCGTATGTACACCTTGTAGCAAGTCTGGCTTCCCTAGGAAAAATGATAGCGGAGGGGAAGGGTTCCCCACCACCTGCTATAGCACAAACATTATGTTTAATTCATAGGAGTCATCCGTTTCGCATTAGATAAGAACGGTATTCGGCAGAAATAAAGAAAAATAGATTTTTGAATACGAGAAAAAGACTTATGTTGACGAAAATCTTGCCGAAGCGAGCAAATCTGACGTCGCTTATGATTTCTTGTATTGGACCCGAGGGAGCCACCGTCCACGTGAGGCTATGTACGATACATATTAATTTTCTAACAGGGTTTCACGTCAGATTCAGTATTATTGTTATCCATTCCAACATAAACCACTGTACTTTTAAAAGTAAACATATCTCAGGAAAAATTTTATATTTTGACTTCGAACATGCCTTCTGTGAATTAGACATAATGTTTGTTATTACCTTTTACTATGACGGGTGCTGAGGATCACTTCCCCTCCGCCACCATTTTCCCTAGGGAAGCCAGATTTGCTCTGGGGTGTACATTATTTTATAATGATTCTTTAAACGATATTAAAAACAAAGAATCAATATAATATGAACTGAGAAAAATATTGTAAAAAAGATAAGAATTTTGTAACATTTTAACTAGGTAATTTAAGCCGATCGTAATTTATTCGCGCCATTATAAAATGCGTTACATTAGAATGGTACTTCAGCTACTAAAATTAGCGTTTGAATTTGAAATAATAAAGCGCAATGCATTTTGTAGTAACTTTCGGATTTAAAATTTCTACAAGATTTAATGTAAGTAACAATCAATTGGCGGGTAAAAAGAAGGTTAAAGCGAATAGAACGAATCGAAAGAATAAAAAGAACAAAATTAAGGATATGTCTGAAACCACAAATTCTCCGAATGTTATAAACATAGGTGATGTACTAGCGGATATACACGTCGAATATGAATTTCTACCAAGTTATACTTTTAAATTTGATTGCCGATGTTGGGAAACGGCGATGAAGGTATACAAATAAATTTATATATTGAACAAATTTTTACACTTTTCGTATATACATACATGATTTTAATAAATTATTTTCATTTTTATTTTTGCTAGTTTTACTATCAAATATTTCGATTAATTCTGTGACTTTTATTATATAGATTTATACCGAGAATGGTGAGTGGAGTTTAAGACCTATTTTATGTCCAATCGAGGACGACATAATTTGGATTGTATTTTCTGTACATCATTTGGTTCGATTAAATGAAACACAATTACAATATTTTTTTAATCATGTAATCACTTACCGTATATTCTGTGGAAAAAAAAGATTTTCGGAAAGGTTAGTTCTGATTGTATATATAGGGTGATCCACATGATTCTACCATACTTAACTATTATTTTGTTACTGTATTTCAAAGAAGAAATTGACAATGAGCATGAAGGTCATCTTAAGGTCATATATCCGAGATTTCACTATGACCTCTACCTTTCTTTAATTCAAATATTCTATTTAAAAAGAAGAATCGATTAAGATCAGGATTAAGATGAAATATTTTAAAATATGACCTTAAGATGACCTTCTAATATTTCTCTTGAAAAACAATAGCATAATTAGGCAATTTATAATTATATCAATTATAAAATTGATGTTATAATATTATTACAAAGATATATTAAAAACCAAATAAATTTTCATCCTTTATTGTAATGATAAAAATTGTTTAAAAACTGTTTTATATTATAGAGCCAAAAAGGACAAAGTGAACAAATTTTATATAAGTGATAGTTCTATGAACATAGAACCACATGACTTTCTTGAAATATATCCTGTTGACTTGCAAAATGCTAATTTTAATAAAAAATCTTCAACTCTGCCTCTTCCAGAACCGATTATAGTTACGAATGAAGTTTATGGTGATTTGAGTATCATTACATACCTTGATATGATACCAGGTAGCAAAATATTTTTAACACGTTATTCTCGTTTTATTTATAACTTATTAATTACAATTTCACTAGATAAAGCACACGAATATAAGTTCCGAAAAATGTTAAGAAAAAATCGTTTTCCACCCGAATGTTCAGAGATTGAATTATTACAGGTTGCGGAAAAATCGATGTCGGAAACAAAGACAAAATCTAAGGCAAAAAAGCAATTAAAGGCAAATAAATTAAGTAAACGGAAACAGGACACAGAGGTTACATATGAGATTAATTTGCCCGCGGAAACTATGTTTTCTGGTAAATTAAATTACTTACATAAATATAATTATTTATTAAATTATTGGTTACTCGAAGAAATGTTTCAAATAAAACTTACTACAAAGGTTACTTTGAAATTTTAAACATGCCTGTAGATAGACATTTGTGCCCAGAATGTGATAACCACGGTGTTGTTTTCAGATATGGGTACTATTACCAGTTTCAAGAGAACTCCTCAATCATCAAACGTTTCGGCCGTTTTAATTTATACAGAATGTCGAAACATATTACCCAATAAGCAATTACGGAAAGATTTAAATCCTATAGCAATCAAATTGGAACAGTTATCGAATTTTCCATCCGACCTGATAAGCGAAGACGGTTTTAAATATTTGCACGTAAAAATCTTCTTTCTGAATCACACGATCGTCACACCGTACTACATTCCAAATAGCACGATGTGTTTCGAATTTGTTAAATGCTTCCTTTGCAAAGAATTAAATCCAGAAGAGCTAATCAATTTTCTTATAGCAAAGCTAATTATCGTTAAGGTAAAACGAATGTGTATTGAAATAAAAGTCATACATATTTATAAAATGAAGTACATATAAATGTTCAGGATAAATTAAATGAATACATTAACATATTTATATCTAGATAATTGGTGTACGAATTGTAAATGTAATCCAGCCTACTATTTCTGTTCCTAAAAAGTCTGATAAAGAGCCGTCGGAGAAATCATCAAAAATGGTGGAGCTAACAACAAAAGAGGAAGTCTTGTTAGGTATCGCGAAATTCGACGTATCAGATCTTTTGAGAGGACTTTGGGAAATGAGACTGATAAGCAGTTTATCTCATCCCTGCAATATCGATTTCACCTGTATGGACATAAATAATGAAGAAATGAATGTTACATGGAAAAACTCACCACTCACCAATGATATTCTGACATCGTTCGGTACATCAGTAAAAATTGAAGTAAGACTATCTTACGGTCTGCGAAAAATGCAGAAGAAGATCCTACGTTGCAAGGATATATTAAATCGCATTTTCTTAATATTGAACGATATAAAATTGGTGGACGTTATTTTGAAAAATGTATTCTCTCATAATTCCAGTTTACTGGAAACTTATCAGTTCGTGAACCAAGATGATAAAGATTCAATGGTACATTATTTATTATTACTATTCTTTTTATTTTATTGATAAATTCATTTTATTATCATTGCGATGACAGTTTGTAATTTTTGTATTTACGTTACTTTTAATATAGATGCAAGATATACCTAAGGATATTTTAACGGGTTTTGTCATTAATTCCTGCGAGAAGTTTTATATTTTTCTTGAGGGTTTATCGAGCGGATATTTGTTAACAATTTGGAAGATGGTAGCGAACCTTCCATTTCAAAACAAATGCGTTTATTATAATAGCAGTTACATATTCCTTACACGGCTTTACGGGGATTTCGTATTTTTTGGTGGAGTTGTACGTATTGAATTAAGGTAAATAAAAAAATGGTGAACTCCAGATTTAGAGTCCTAAATTTGTCCTGCAGCATCCACTACAGTCATAAGGAAACTTCACTTATTTTAATCAGGAAATAGCCGATGTTAATAACCTTTGATTTCAACTTAAACTTCTAAGTCCAATAGATATTTTCAATAATTCTGAACGAAATTATTTACACATGTTATGAGTTTCGAATTTATGTATGCATCATTTTTATTTATAAAATATATATATATATGTAATAAATTTATTTATTTTAAAGTGATCCTTTGGAAACAGAACTCCGTAAGTGTAATTTATACATTGGTGAAACGAAAAGAACGGTTGAAGCTAACGTAATGAAGAAAATGGGACTGATGAAATTTAGTTCAACTATAGAGTCCTTATGCCAAGCCTGTTTATTTCCGGAATCAAGTGCCGTAAAAGTTTTCCTCGATAACGTTATCAAAATTCAATTAAATGGAGCTATTAATAATCAAGTATAACGAGTAAGGCCTCAGTTTGGGCCTAAAGGACTTTGTGAAAAATGCGATATATTTAATTAGCTGTTTAGTAAACAGTTTTTGTACGCAATGTTACACTGATAACCATTATCAATACCGGTTAAAAGAAAAAAAAACATTAAGTAAACAATAATTTCCATGACATACGTCATTATACGAAAATAAAACTATATATCTACGATAAATATTTAAACTTTCGTTTGAAAAATGTGTATTAGAAATACATGTATGTAATGTATGTATATTATATTCCGTACGTTGATTCTACGTAATTTAAATTTGAATTGCATCAGGATTTTCTTTTCCTTGTTGTTGAAGTGTGTAACACCAATTCAGTACAATTTTTCTAACATTAATACCTTAAATATAATTAAATTAGAGATTTTTGTAACAAAATTCTTTTGTGCTTATTTTATTCAAGAAATGCAATTCTATGCAAACCAACCTGTATTTTGACTTGGCACACGTGCATCGTTCACATGCATAACCTGCAATAATTTTTCGTTTATAAACTTTAAAAATAATATTGTATGAACGAGAAAAGTATTTCTTTATTTATATCAACCTTCAGGTATCGTATACAATACATATTATATTAATATTTGTTTATATTTTAAAAAATAAATACATGATTCCTTTTCAGATAATGCACACTCAAAAAGGAATTGAAGAAACTGATGTATATAGATAATACTTGCACGTTGGAATTTTTTATTGTATATCAATTTACACCTTTTCTCATTTACATAGAAAACAATTGTAATATTATAATTTAATTTCAGAACTTTGTAGCATATAAAGATAGGTAAGTTAATCAATGAAACTGATCATACTTTATTAAGTTTATAATATTAATTTTAATATTATGAATTTTACAAAATTACTAGTTCACTTTAAAATATATTCTAAATTCGTAGAATGGTATCTGAAAATATATAATAGGTGAAGCAACATTAACGAGCTTTAATCATAATTGACATGATAATTAATATCATGTTTTAATATCTATTTTATTCAGGCAAAATGGTCACTCAAATATTTGATGAATCTCCTAAAGAAATGCAGTTATTAAGTTCAGACGATGAATCGCAAAATAATAAGCAAGATATTAAGCAAGTTAGTAATGTCGAAAAAGTACAAATGAAAAAGCAACTTGGTCTTTTAGAAGGAGTTGCAATAATATTGGGAATTATATGTGGTTCAGGTAAGAATTTATCTAAGAATTTAAATACTTTTTCTTTTACATTTACACCAAAGTTATTGTTGCTCTAATATGGAATTTCTTTCAAGTTCCTTTAGCTTTATTCTCTTATAACTATTAAAACTTAAGAACATATAGAATTGAATAAATAATGAAGATCAAAATGAAATGTTATTTTCATTGTAAATATCTTATTCCATATTATATAATATGTATATGAAATCTCATGCAGGTATTTTCATTTCACCAAAGGGTATAATCACAGAAGTGGGAAGTGTTGGAGTATCTTTAATTGTATGGATTTTATGTGGGTTACTTTCAATGATTGGGGCATTATGCTATGCTGAATTAGGAACTTGCATACCCCGTAGTGGTGGTGATTATGCTTATATTTATGAAGCTTTTGGAGCATTACCGTCTTTCTTGTACTTATGGGCTGCTAATTTAATTTTTATGTAAGTTATTATGTTTTAGAAGATAAAATTGTAAAACTGAATACTACTTAAAAATTACTGTGTATTACCATATGATAAATGTATTTTTTTGATTTATAGCCCAACTACAAATGCGATTATGGGATTAACTTTTGCTCAGTATGTCTTACAACCATTCTTTCCAAACTGCACTATTCCAGATGATGGTATACGTTTACTAGCAGCTGTAACTATTTGTAAGACATTTATTTTATACACATATAAAATATGATTAATTTAATGCTCACTTTTATATTAAATTGAAATTCAATCTTAACTTGAACATAAATTTTGTTCGAATATAAATGACATGTTATTAAAATGTAATATTGTAACTTTAATTTTTACTAGGTTTGCTTACATTTGCAAACTGTTATGATGTCAAGGAAACATCAAAAATGCAAAATGTATTTATGTTTGCTAAAATTGGTGCATTGGTAATTATAATTATTGCTGGACTGGTTTGGATAATATTAGGTAAATATAATTAATAAGCATCTATTAATAAGATTAGTAATAATAATCTAATTACATATATTTATTACAGGGAATACAGAAAATTTTGAGAATGCTTTCGAAAATACGATTACAGAACCGGGTAAAATTGCAGTGGCCTTTTATTCTGGAATATTCTCATATTCTGGATGGAATTACTTAAATTTCATGACTGAGGAATTAAAAGATCCTTATGTGTATGTATTACAAAATAATACAAAATTTTATAGGATATTTCATAATAGATGGTATAAGTGAAAAAAATAATTCTACATAAAGAAGTGTATCAAAAATGATTTTTCATTTTTTGATTTACTCATTTTTATATGTAGAATCAACATTTTTTCCAGCTGTACTACCTGTTATAGAAAATCCTATATTCTCAATTTTTTGAATATTGAATAAATAATTTTATTTTATAGAAATTTGCCTCGTGCTATATATATATCATTGCCTTTAGTTACTTTCATTTATGTACTGGCAAATGTAGCTTATTTATCAGTTTTAACACCAACTGAAATGATTGCTTCTCATGCAATCGCTGTGGTTAGTATTATTTTTACATAAACAAATACTATATCATTAAAGAAGTTATCAATGGAATAAATTTTCATTAGACTTTTGGAGACCAACTTCTTGGTATAATGGCATGGACGATACCTGTAATGGTAGCTATATCTGCATTTGGAGGATTAAGTGTTCACATTATGACATCCTCCCGAATGTGCTTTGTAGGTGCTAGAAACGGTCATTTTCCTTCAATGTTAAGTCATATTAATGTTTCGAGATTTACGCCTACACCTGCCTTAGTTTTTCTTGTATGTATAATATATACTATTTTTTTTTTTAAGTATAGCTTGTTAAATAATATATATTTATAAACTTGTTATTTAATATAAATGTCCTTTATTTTCAGTGTTCTTTGTCTTTAGTAATGTTATGTACAAGTGATATTTTTGTATTAATTACATACTGCAGCATAGTTGAATCATTTTTCATCATGTTATCTGTCGCTGGTGTATTATGGCTCCGTTACAAACAACCTAAAATGTCTCGACCAATTAAGGTGAGTAATATTGGATGTTTTATCACAAAGTGAAGATTGAATATTTTAATGAATTTATTTTGCAGATGCCTTTGTGGATTCCTATTACATTTGTAGCTATATGTGCATTTTTAGTATTTGTTCCTTGTTATGAAAGACCATATGAAGTTGGTATTGGGGCTTTAATAACTTTATCTGGTGTTCCAGCTTATTATGTTGGTGTTAAATGGAACAATAAACCTTTATGGTTTCAACAACTTAATCGTACGTAATATTTATATATGTTTATTAGGTACAATTTATTTTTATTTGTAAGTTAATTGTTGTTTATATTTCTTCTTTATAGTTGAAATTACCCACACTGTACAAAAGTTATTTATGTCTGCCACTGAAGAACGTGATTATTAAATTTAATTATTATAGATTTTTAAATAATTCAAATTGTATAAAATTTCAGTCTTCTATTGCAATTTCAAGTGTTTATAGTAACCTTGGTGTTACTAACAGTTACCACAGAACTGTGTTCTATGTAAAGAGAAGTTTACAATGTGCATGGAAGATATATAATTGCTCTCTTATTTGAGAAATGAAATATTTATAATATTTATTTAAAAATAGTTATGGCTGCATCAGTTTATTTATGTATCTTCAGTATTTTGCTGTTATTTGTAACAATTATGTACATATTTATACAGGAATGACCAAAAATTTACGTTTTTTGAGTATGAAGATCTGTTTTCATAAGTATTAATTTGTTTGTTATTCTTTATTTATTATGCCGAAGAAATATTAAAAAATAAATAGCGTGAATTGATGATAACTTATAACAATTTACAAATTCATTGAATGTTATGGACCTCAGTTAAATGTAATTTTAAAGCAAAGATGCGCTTTAAACTTTGTTAAGTAATCGCAAACGAAATAATAAAAATAAAGTATTATGTGATTTATTATATTTATAATGTATATGTTTATTTACATAACTAACTTTGATAGTTGCAGTTGTTCAATAAAAGTAATTTTTTAATACCACATATATATACAGGATAAAATTTATATACACATTTCACAGGGAAATTAAAGAATTATTAAGTTATTGGAATATAAGATAAATAATGGAATGTTGTACGTGTCTCTATTTTTTTCTGAATAGACTATAACAGTGACATTACATACAGATATTAACAAACAACATACAAGTCACCAATTATTTCTTTTGTATAATCATTAATGTATGTCTTCTGGATTAAACATTCCCTGTAAAGTAAAATTACAATTACTTAATTTGTTAGAGATATTTAATTATAAAATAGTCTGATATTTATGCTTTTTCTCTTATTAAATAAATTCGTAAAATATTTCTAACATAATTGTAACTGCAAATAACTACATTCATTAATGGTTTCAAATTGATCATGAATATAGTTGACATAATATATCAGAATAATACATATTTACAGAAAAATTATATATAATAGTATACAGTTTCATATATGGTGTTAACAAATAATGAATATCTGCATTAACTGTTAAAATTTAATTAACACAGTCTTACCTTAGCACGCCTTAAAATGGAGTCCTTACTGGCATCATATGGGTGATCTTTGCTTGGAATTTCTAATACTGATGGTATAGGTTGTGTATGACTGTCAATTACATGACGAATCATTTCTGCAACCTTAAATGAATTAACAAAAATTGATTTTAATTTGAACTATTATAAGAAACGAAATACTTTTAATCACTAATGAACCTATATATAATGGTCTACAAAAGTGTTTGTACACAAATTAAAACAAGAATCTTTCTTAAAATATACCTTGTAATTCCAATGCAATTACTGTGTTCTTTTGTTGTTCAAAGGTTGGGCCCATACATTTGAGAATGCTACTGTTGCAAATGAGTTAATAGTTGTACAAACACTTTCATGGGCTACTGTATATTATTACAAATATATTTGAATATTTAGCAAATATATATGATACTTACATTTTGATTAATAAGAATAATATCGATATCATCTCGTTTAATGAAACGTTTAAATGTATCTTCTATATCACTCACTGCTGTATCTATAAAGAAATCAATATATACACATATATATCTACAAATATATTATAAATTTGTACATGTATTTATATGATGTTATTATCGAGCTTACTTGACTACCAAAATATAGTACCAAATATCATAAAATGTTACTTTTTAATATCGATTAGTTAATCAAAGATTAGTTTATCAAAAATAAATGTTTCAATAGTACGTACTTTTGTCTACAACCATAAAATTAGGTTGACGATGTTTATTAATTTCGCCAACTCCGCCCAACAGAAATCCCACACAAGTATCCTAAAATAAAATTCTCATAAATATCTTTTGAATATAAAATATAACTTTTTACACATCACATTTACTTCATCTCCGATTACTGCAAGCAATTTACCCTTCCCCGCGGAATGAAGAGCCATTTTTACAGAAAATACTGTTGCTGGTTGAATAAAGTTAAGAGAATTGTTTTTGATACAACAGCTACTGCATCAGCTGACAAGTCACGCCTACGTACTCTATATCACGTGCCAAACTTGTCCAACCCAAATTATAGTAGATATACATTATGCTATGTTCACATAACACGAGATCATACTCTAATTGCGCAACAAGGCTAACTTCAGTACCATAGGTTTCCTATTTCACCGACCATGTATATGGCAGGAAAGATATATGAATGACAATAAGTATTATTATATTTGAAATGTTGAAGATTTAGAGATATGGAATTTAGAAATTTGTAAATTTAGATCACTAAATATAAGAGTGTCATAAAGGGATATGCGCATTACTTCCTAATTACAATGCTAAAAAAATTGATTGAATAATGAGTATGATCTCTCCTTAAATGAAGAACTATTGAACTTAGTATAGCGAATCCCGAAATAAACTAATGTTCTGTAAATATTACTTACAATACAATATTCTATTTCATTTCTTCTAATATTACCTATAAAAAATAATATAATAATTATTTATGCTTGACTTTTATCGACATGTGGAAAGAATCAGCATTCGCACAGTCTAAACGCACCATAAAGGACTTTTCATACATGAAGCTGAATTTCTATTTAAATAATTATTTTTAGCTGTCGTATGCATGTATTATTGTATCAACAGAAATATACATATTTATGGCAAAAAGTTAAAAAAAATTGTTTGAAAACTATGATAACTTCAAAAAAGGCTACATATATAATGTGCGTAACACGTAATATGTAAGGTTATGTTTCTATATGTGTTACAGCATAAGTGCTATGTGCATCTAATATTAATTATGTACATACGTAAATTGGGAGATGGAAGCTTGTGTTAAATCCAATACGCTTATATATTTTTTCTTATTATGTTGATATATAAAAGTTAGAATATCAGTGATTATTAAAAATACCTCTCAAAACACAGAGTATCCGTTTTACGATTATCATTATTAATTATGTTATGAAACTCAAACATTGCTAAAAGATCGTGTATTTTTGGTATTGAACGCAGCTGTAAATAAAAGCATTCGAATTATGCACTGATTTGCAATAAATGGACATATAAAATATGCATCCAATCGTACATAATTTGCTGTTAATATATTTTATAACTTGTGAGTTATGAACATTACCATGAGCATAACCTCAAGTAAATATTCATAATATTTTATTATCTTTTCATGTATGAAATAACCTTCATATTTAATTAATAGTTTATAATATTGTATAATCATATCAACATAGTTGATAATGTATTTTTTTATAATTCAATGTTTTAGGTATTTCATTTATTTAACATGTATATCTTCTAACTGAAGAAGCGTGATATCAGTAAACGAGAAGAATAAAGAAAATGTCATTTGTGACCAATGAAGATGTTTATAAAAAAATGGTTTCTGAAGAGATCATTCAAAAACCATGCCCAATAGATGAAAGCTCAACAGAATTTATGGTTTTAAGTAAATGCGAAAACATGGAAGAAACAGTGGTAACAAAATAATGAATACTTCAAACAGCATATATTTTAAAAATTATTGTTAATTAAAAATAATGTATGTAGATTATTGAAGAAGAGATAGTTATAGATGAAGAAATGGATGTAAAACACCCAATTTCAGAAAAAGATATTTATGATTCAAAAGAACAAGCTTCGGAATATTTGGAAGACAATATAGATGCAACAATGCCTGCAGAATATACAGATGATTCTATATCGTTGTCTATGGACAATGTGGCTAAACAGAAGTGGCTTACAAATGATGCTCATAAACAAAATTTATTGGTAGGTATCATTAAATATTCAACATCTGAATTTTATAATTCTTTGATGGAAATAATGACTTATAAATGTAAAATATAGTTACATTTTGGTATTATATATTTTTGTAATTGAATAGTTGTTAGAACCAGAAGAAAGTGAATCTGAAATGAGTAATAAAACAGCGCATGATGATGATCAAGATGGAGACGAAGAAACAATAGCTACATTTGTAACTGCCACTGGTCAACAATTAGCGTTGTACGCAGTTGAAGATTCAGAAGAAATATTTGCAGTAGCAGTTTATGATGGATCTGGTGAACCTCCAACAAACTTTCAATTTCTTATGAAGTATGTATACCACATATATTTAATTTTATTGAATAATGAATAAGTTTTTAAAGTATATAAACTAAATAATAAAATGATTGCATTTATAGAGCAGATGTTGAGAGATTAATTGGTGAAGGTGCAGTTAGAACTGTGAGAAAACCCACGCAAATAAGGAAACAGTTGTTAACTACTCAACCTCCAATATTTTTTTCTAAAAATGACCCAACAAATAATATAGCAATGCACAATGAATATAAAGCTATGATGAATGAAAATGAGAGGTTACAAGGGAAAGAACGAATGTTGGGAGGAAATTCTACCTTACTTAATATTAGAGAGAGCTCTGATTTGAATTTAAACATGAAACAAGTTCCTAACATTATATATACAGCTCATGATAAACGGTCGGACGTAACATATGTAATGATGGATAATTCTTCCATAAATATGGGTATGTATTTCAAAATTGTTAAAATTACGAAAATAAATAATAATATCTTCGTAATTTAACAGATACTTCTGAAGAATATCAAGAAGATAATGAAAGTGATAGTGAAATTGTAGAACAGTCAACTGTACAATACATTTTGTTCGAGAATGATCAATCTGATTCCGAATTAACGTTTGATGAAATTCACGAAACTCTTCAAAATTTGAAATCAGCCGAATTAAAATCTCCAAAAAAGCAGATAAATAAAAAACCTATTAGACCCCAAAATACGTATGCTAGCATCAAAGAAGCAGAGTACGACTTTTCAAAACATAAAAATTCGAAACATATTTCCAGTACTTTAACAGAAAGGAAGTTGAATTTAATGGATAATCAACAAGAATTTTTAGAATCATTTACAGATTCAACGATGAATATGATACCAAATAGTACAAATTTAGATATATCAAATGGTTCCACTGAATGTACATCACCCGAATCAACGCAAATTCAATGCAAAGCTAAAAGATCCCGAAAACAACAATTAATTTCCGTAAATCGTGAAGATTCTGAAATCATAATACAACCAGCATCTTTGTTGAGCGAAGAAGACAATAACGTTAGGAAAAAGGGAAAACGAAAAAGGAGAGTTGTACCTCATTCCGGGTATCGCCAAAGGAATAATGAATCGAAAAGAATGAAGAAAATGAAACGCAAAGAAGTTGAAATTATCGAAATCGACGTTGACGAAGACGAAAGTATGTTGCAATCGAAGAGAGATGTTGTGGAGATAACTATAGATGACAGTAAAGACAAATATTCTAGCGATAAAGAAAATGAAATTATAATGGTTGGAGATTCTGACGACGAGTTACAACAATCAAATTCAAAACCAATTTTATTACAGTGTCAACACTGTTCAAGAAACTTTAGGCAACAAAGAGCTTTAGAGACCCATTTACGAGTTTGTTCGAAATCGCCATCAAATGTGATTCGATTCAACGAACAAAAGCTACATGCAAATGGCACGCATGAAGATACTATTAAAAAACAATACGCTTGTAAAATATGTGAACAGAAATTCGATGTAGTAGTAGCATTAGCGCGTCATGTTCGTTCGGAACATTCTCAAAGAAAGAAACGTAGATTTAGTAAATTATTGGCAGAATCACCATCTACAGAAGTTGAGGAGGAAAAAGAGTACGTGGAACCAAAAAAACAGTTAACCATGATTAAAAAGATTAAAAGAAAAAGAAAACAACGACCAAACTGTACCTGGGAAGTGAAAAAATTAAGTTGTTCTGATTGTGGCAGATGGTTTCCAAGCATTGCATTGTTAAGAGCTCATTGTTTACAACATGGAACAAAAAAATCCGGTAAATTAAAAAATTCAAGATTATTAATGTTTGCTTTGTATCCTCTATAATAATTAAAAATTAGTTACCTTGTTAAAAATATTGTAATACTAATTTACAGATATTTTTTTTACAGATCAACAGATACGCAGATGTCAGATATGTAAGAAATTAATTAGATCCAGATTGCTGTTTATACAACACTTGCGAATGCATAGAAGTTCACACAAAAATATAAAATCTATAGCAAATATACAAAAGAAATTGCGTACTACTAGGTCAATGACAGGTAAAATTACGACGCTTAGAAAACGAGGACGACCCCGAAAACTTTGATTCCATTAGGTATCTGCATATAGAATTTCAACAAATCAGTAATACGTAACAAGCGTTGTTACTATTTCTTTCAATGTGAGATATGTAAAATAATGATGTTCATACTTCCAATCAAAATTGGAAATATTTATGTTTGTTGGAGAAGAAATATCTTTTGCTTTAAAATATGTTAGATACCTAGCTAAATGTATATATTATTTGGATATATCATGTATATTATGTATGGACTACTTTTACATTGTCATACACATTAGTAGCTGAAATAGCATAAAAGATTGACGTTTCCTAATTGACATTTTTTTAATTTTGTTCTGTAATACAAAATGCTAAAACTTAATTCTTATTTTAATGAAATATAAATTGTTAATGTTATATTAACGAAATGTTTAAAGGAAATTAGACAAGTCATTCTTCATTCTTAGGTTTAAATAATGTACATTAATACTTTTCTCATATATTAATAATGTTACTGATTATTGTAAATAAATTGATTGTATTAAACAACATTCATACATATTTATTGATTAATATATATTTTCTTTATGTATACAGATTGACTGTATATATAAGTATAATTTGTAATGACTGTATATAAATTGATAATTAAACCTATAAAAAACAACAGTATGTAAACCTTATTAATATTAATCATTATAACAAATTCAGTATTCAAATATAAAAGCAAATGATTTGCAATGCATTCATGGACCTAGGAATATAAGGTTTGAGTTTGGAGCACAGAAAATGCACTACGGTTTGTGTTTTAGGGGATTTAATCCCAAGTTAGGCGAAATTAGGTTAGTTTACACAAAGTAACGTTTTCATGAACAGGAATTCTGGAAACTTATATAAACTTGTATCTACATATTATTAACAATAATTATCCAGTGTCATCAGTAATGGTTAGTGATTTTAAATAAATACAGTTGCAAAAGTGATACTAATGAATGTTTTTCTTAAAAGTAAACTATTTGAATGATATATAAGGTTATGATAATATAAACAATATCAAGTTATTACTTCTACTGATGTCAAACTACTTACAATGACAACTTTATAATTTAGTTTTAATATTTAGTAGAAAGGGATGGTTTCCACTCGAGGACCAAAATTCAAATTCTGTGATGGTGAAAAAGTTTTATGTTATGAACCAGATCCTACCAAAGCAAAAGTATTGTACGACTCAAAGGTATACTATAATAAGAATAAAATCATTTTAACAACAGTACTTATTTGTTACAATATGTTTGAGGTAATCTTTAATATTCAGTGATATGTGTGAATTTCAGGTACTTGATGTCATAGTTAATAAAGATCAAAGAGGAAGAAAAGCTGTTGAATATTTGATACACTTCCAGGTAAACAATAAATGAGTAGTTATAACGATTTATAACTAACTGTTAACTCTGTTATAAATAAAGTAAAATATTTATGCAATAATAGGGATGGAATTCATCATGGGATCGTTGTGTGACAGAAGAATATGTACTGAAAGACACAGAAGAAAATCGCCAACTCCAACGTGATTTGGCACAAAAAGCACAGCTTCAGTTGTATGTATTTAATTTAAAGTTATTTAAATCATCTATATCATTTTTTATATAATTGCATACTATTGTAGAGGAGCTTATTTATATCGACGGGAGCGTAAAAAACGAAGCCATAAATTATCTGAACGCTTAAATGAAGCAGAGCACCAAGAACCACGACGGAGAGCGAGAAGTGGTGGTAGTCGAGCAACATCTGCAACAACAGGTTCATCAGAGGATGGCAGTTCAGGGCAACATGCTGATTATGATACAGAAGTATTAACATTTTGTTATTTATAATAATTGTACAGGGTAATTTTCATGAAATTTAAATGGAATATTATTATTACTAATGAAGGGAGTAAATACCGAAGAAGACACAGAAAGTAGTTCTGATTATGTTGGTGAAACAAGTGATGACGAAGATAGTGGTGGTGGCAGTCAATCCGGTGTTAGACCTGGAATTGATCTTGATATTGGTACTACGCTAAGAAGAATTTTGGACCAAGATTACGACCTAATTACCAATAAAAATAAGGTATAGTATTTAATAAAATTGTAATTAAAAATATATAGCTTAAAATTTTGGATATAACAAAAAATATGTGCATTTTAGCTAGCTGTTCTTCCTGCACAACCAACTGTTGCAAATATTTTAGAATCGTGGGTACAACATTATACTACAACACAGTTAACAAACATTCCAGAGAAACCTCAACGTAATAAAGCAAATAATACAATAGAAAAAGCAATTAATGAAATAAATATATGCAGAGAAGTTGCAGATGGATTACGAATATACTTTGATTTTACGTTACACGATCTCCTTTTATATAGACAAGAAAAAGAACAATATTGTAATTTAAAATCTTCCTTCTTGTATAATGAATATCCAACACTTGTTAAAGAAGAGCCAATTGAGTAAGTTCAATTGAACAACATATAGGATCTTTTACTTCAAATTATGTACATCATTTTTAATGTAATAATATTATTACTTTAAGAAATTCTGAAGTATTAGTTAAAGAGGAATATGAAGATACTGAATATGCTCATTTACCACCATTCCAAGAACATGAACAAGAAACAGATATGTCAAAAATATTAACAAATTCTAAACGAAGATTAAGATCGTGTAGAGTGAGCTCCATTGACGAAAATAGACCATTGAAATTCTATGAAGAAATTAAACAAGATACAGGAAATATGTCCAGGTAAATTTAACTTTCCAAGAAAATAATAATTATCTCACACATGTTTGCATATTTTCTAAGTTGAAGGTTTCTTTCTTTTTAGTATTGCAAGTACAAGTTCTCGTTGTTCTAGCCCACGTGGAGTAACATTAAGAATACCAGTTGTTACATCTGCACAAATCAATGCCTTGCTTCAGCAATCAAACAAATGGAGATTAATGCCTGAACGTTCGAAATCTGATAGTCCTCCAAATCCTTCTACCTACTATGGTGCTATTCACTTGACCCGATTATTCGGTATGTACATTTATTAAAAATATTTGTGTCAATTGTTGGGATAAATAAAAATAGTTCAAAATTAGTATTTTTTAATGCTTATATATTTTCAGTTAAATTACCAGATTTACTCCAATTAACAGATATACCACACAAAAAGTTAAAGGTTCTTTTAAAATATTTGGACATGTTCCTCAGGTAATATTTTATATCTATTTTAATGTATATTCTATGTCATTTTCTATCATGATTGAGAGATGTATCCTGAATTTTGTAGTTATTTAGAAATGCACAGAGAATGGTTTGGAGAACAATTTTATATGCAAGCAGAAAACCAACTGATTTCTCAAGAAAATAACTCTTAACCTCATAAGATTAAATCTCGTCCTTTCTTTACTCATCTTCAAGTACGACTGTGCGTAAGTTATGTAGATATTTGTGGGAGTTGTACAGGAAGAGCATATACTTGTCAAGTCAATATAAATGAATCTTTATATTGATCATCAAAAGTATTAATTGATATGCGTTCAAGATACAAAATCGTTATGTATATTAATATTATAATGAAGATCGCATAATTATTTTTGTGAAGTAAAAGACTGTAAACTAAACATCATGATACAAGCCCAAATAAAAATATAAAATATGAAGACTAAAAATATATTTAAAAAAGATATATATCTCATTTTTTAATAAAACTTTTTTTAATAAAATATGTTGTTTTATATTTACCACTGAACTTTTAATTTTACACAAAGAAAGTCATCCTGAGGATGCTGTGTTAACAATTAAATGTCCCATTTACCGATTACACATTTTCATTTAACACCCGTTTGTTTATAACGGCGCTTCGATCGATTCGGAATAGTTCTCGAAGAAGTCTCCGCCCTTAGTATATAATTAGTTCTACCGTTTTTCGATCATAGTAAAATTAGTAGTATAACGTTCACTTGCAAACATTCGACGCAAACGTGATTTGATTTTGAACAAGTTCATATGGTCGTGAAAGTGTTTGTATCAGTCGTGGCGTAACTGAGCGGTATCAGCTGTTCCAGTAAATAAAGAACATTTCGGTATGGACATCGTTGAAGATGTCACAGAAAATCAAGAAAATAATGATAAGAATAGCATTGAATCAAAGGATGAAAGCGATTGTTTGTCAGACATAAGTGAAGGATATGAAAACTGGTATTGTATGCCGGATACTATTCTGTTAAACATTTTTCAGTATTTAACACCAAAGGAATTAATAATTGCTGGAGAAGTATGTAAATCGTGGCACAGAGTATCATATGATGAATTTCTCTGGAAAGATTTGTTCTACCAAACATACAAAATAAGTCCAGACGTCGGCATTATGCCAGGTTAACTTTATTGTATATTTATAAATACTCTACATTGTATAGGATGCAATTTTTAGAAGATTATAAATAAGGTTAAGAGAATGTAATATATACAAAATTAGAAATCATGATTAGTACATACTATTATCCTTTTATATTTTTTAACATGATACATTCTTATGTTACAATATTAATCATTTTGTAGGAAGAACTTCTTGGTTAGGAGAATTCAAACGTTTAACATATCATATACCACTTTTAGAAACAGAAGTACTTAAAGAGCACTCTCATCAAGTATTACATGTTAGTTTTTCGCACAATGGAGAAATGTTTGCCACGTGTTCTAAAGACGGATATATTTTTGTGAGTCATTTTTGTTTATTAATTTTGTAATTATTTGGTTTCGATAATGATTGAAAACATAAAACTCGGTGCATGATTTATTTTAGGTTTGGGAAAGTCAGTATCCTGTCAGCCTAAAATATCATCATGACATGAAAACATTTAATTGGAAATATACCCAATTTTCACAATTTAATTCCTCTGATACTTTATTGCTTGTATCTGGTGTAAGCTTTGGAACTCGTCTTTGCACCTCGGGTGAAATAGCAGTATTTAGATTAGCACGTAAGAATATCAGTGAATCTTTTCACATTTTAAAATCACTAGTAAAAATTATACAATAGAGAATTACTTAGTTTCCTCCATTACAGCTGGTTTTGATCTTCAGTGTAGAGTTACAAATAAACCATATGACATATTTGGTACATGGTACAGTGAGCATTATCTTTTAAGTGGAAATTTATGTTGGTTATCACACTTTGTTAGATCTAGTCTTTTGTGGCTTAATAAAGCGACCCAAGAGTCATTTAGTGAACATATTCCTATTATGGCACAACTTTTTAGGTATTATATATTTATAATTTTATACATTGTCAAAATAATTTTTCATCCCTATACAATTTTATTTCACATATTTTAGATTTTATAATAGTAATGGTTTGTCAATTCGCACAATAATGGTAGCTAATTGCTTGTCACCTGAACAGAATGAATCTGAAGAGCAACAGAATGAACCTTCAACCTCTAATGCTACAGGAGAAAAGGAAAATCCATTAAGCCATATAGATATTTCATCTATGTCTTCTATTGATACTATTCAAGAACAAGAGGAACCAGTTATTCTTCGACATGCATCATCTAGATTACAGTAAGCTAAATTTGTTTAGTTTGATGATATATTGAAAGTAACTGAAGTATGTTAAAGCATGTGTAAACAGGTATAGCACATTGGAAGGTGGATTTATGAATTGGAAAAAACTCGGTGATGGTTTTGAATATGCTAATCCAATACAATACAATGAAGAATATAGACAAGTAGAAATGGAAAAAATAGCTCAAGAAAATGACAAAGAAGATAAAAATTCCCAACAGGATGTAAAAAGTGAATCTAAAGGTAGAAATAAATGATAACATAAAAAATAGTATTCCAATTAGTTATATAGATTTAAAAATATCAATAAAATCTATGTGCAGAGTCATCAAACACAGAAGATACAAGTGATACAGATGAATTAACAAATAATTGTGAAAAATATCTTATTTTCACAACTGGATCAAAAACTTATACACCACATCAAATTGGTTTCAAGAGAATAAAAAAGGTCAATTTTCCTACAAGATTAGATCCTGGACCGTCATTACGTGAAAGATTAGCTCAAAGAGAAAGAGAACGTGAAAGACAAAATGATGACGTATTTGATACTAATTGGGTGGATTATGCTGCTCTAGCTGATAAATTTGATAAAGTAGATCATTTAATTGATTTGCATGGACACATTATAGGAATGGGCCTTTCTCCAGATCATAGGTCGGTTGTTTATGTTAATACATAAAATTTATATTTTTCTTTTTCATTATAAACACTTTGTAATAGTTATTTGTACCATTAGGTACTTGTACGTAAACACAAGACCATGGCCACGAGGTTACGTCATTATGAATCCATTACTACCTCCACCGATAGCCGAAGAAATTGATATACATGTAATTGATTTAGTGACGCTAAGAGAAGTGGGCTCTATGCTAAGAACACATAAGTCGTATACTCCAAATAATGAATGTTTCTTTATTTTTCTTGACGTATCTGATCAATATGTAGCAAGGTGAATTTAATTAACATAATCGTTCTACTTTACCTGTAGGAGAGCATCGCTTAACACTTCTTTATTAAATATTTTTAGTGGTGCTGAAGATAAACATGGCTATCTTTGGGACAGACATTATGGTGTATGTTTAGCAAAATTCCCACATTTTGATGTCGTGAATTCGGTTGCCTTCAATCCACGTGATCCAGAAATGTTAGTTACAACTAGTGACGATTACACTGTTAAAGTATGGCGTAGTCGCAACACAGTTCGAGCATTAGGATTGAACGAAGATTCTTATCCTAGAGGTATGGAAGTAAGGAACAGACAAAAGTTTCAAAAAAGTAGTAGAAATGTTGATCCGTTAAAGACGATTCAACTTCCTATTAAAATTTCTGTTTAAAATTTTCTGAGATATATTAAATTACTATAAATTTGTATCTTGTGTTTAAATTTACAATGGATTAAAATACTTCTGTGAAATCACACAAAATTACAAATTCTATTTTAAATGAAAGTAGTGTGAAAGACAATTATAATTACGTTTATCGATTTTGGTCTTTAAACATTTATATATTATTTTAATAATTAAAAAAAGAATTCGTTCTTTTGTTTACTGCTAAACATTAAATAATTATAACTTATTTAATGAACAAGGCTGATATATTTGTGTGATTTTATTTCGTTATCACACTTTGTATGTACATACATAAAATGATAAGTCTCGTAAATAGATTACTGTATATTTTTAAACTTTCATAACGCATAAAAGTGAGAATTTTTTACAACTGACATATTTTTAATTAATGATATTTCTTCTTTTTGACTGATATTTTTAAATTATTTAAAAAAAAATTTGTGATAATATACAGGTGTTTAGTAGATATTTATTAAATTACTAATTAGCAAGAAAACAATCTCTATTAAAAAAAAATATATATATATAGAATAGTACGTTCAATTCAAGCTTTAAAATGGTATTCATTTCATTTATTTCTACAAATAAAGATAAAAATAGAGATGAACGATTTTTTATAAATAAATAATATATTAATAAAACTGTACAAATAATTATCTTATTTATAAGTAGATATATTTGAAATAAGAAACTTTCAATTAAAATAAAATCTGTTTTAATTATTCAAAATAAAGGTGTTTTAGACGTAAAAAGCATACGAGGCAAATATTGTAATAAAAGAAAATCAACAGAAAACACAGTTTGTTATTATAAGTGTTAACATGTACAAAGGTACAAATATTATGTCAACAAAAAATTTGTATGTAATACGTGATATTTAATTAAATATTATTTAAAAGATGTTGGGATCTGTTAATAAAGTTTTAAAGCACTTATAATTATGATTTTAAAACTTGATTTTGATTGACTTTGTTTTAAACAACTATTTCTAAAACGCTAATTTAATTTGCATGTTTGACATTATGCAATGTAGGAACTATAATTACTTCTATTACATTCAACAAAATATGTACGTATATGTGTACAATATACGTATTGAGTTATTCAGTGACCATTATCATTAATAAATTCATTTTCATTCAATATACTGTATAAATATTAGATAGTGTAATAGAGATTCATTTCATAAATAATAAAATTCTATATTTTCCTTCTTTCTGTTTTTAGCGATAACAATATGCCCTACCAATATTTTGTTATTAAGAATATAAGTATTGTAAGTCAAACTTTCAATACTTATTCAAAAATATCAATGCCAATAGCATAAATACTAATAACGTAACTGCATTTAAAATTGCAGTGGTTCCAATGATAATTCAAAGTTCCTGCAAAATAAAAATTAACAATTTATATTTATTACTTCTATAATATATAACTACAGTAAGAAATAAAGTTGTATACCTATTCTTCATATTTCTTTTCTATACAACACTGATTTTTAAATCATAAGTATATTTTTTCAATTATGAAAATTATTTATATCACCGAACACATTTATATAGTTGCATTTACTATTGATTCTGCAAAACAGCATTAAAAAGATACAGTTTTTATTTACATTTAGTATTAATATTTTTCTTAAGGAATTAAGTTACCAGGAGTTGGAGACATCTCTTCCTTAGATGATTCCGCACTGTGTTGCATAATCTTTTTATGAGCATCTTTATGTCCATGGCAATGTTCACATTCATCATCACTGTCTTCAGAACTGCTTTCACCAAAAGTTCGAGATTTTTCATAAATACAACAACCTACAACATTAAATAGACTACATATTTATGCATAAATGATTCTATTAAAAATAAATATCTTATTTCATATATAGTATCAAATTAAATTGTGGCTAATGAAAATTTACATTTTGATTTCTTTTTATTCATATGTTCATTATCCACTGTCCCTTGAGTCCACTGAACCCTCTTATTTGATCTTGGCTTTCTAAGACGTAATCGAACAGTTGGCACATCCTGAAAGAAATAGAACATAAAATATTTATTTTATTTTACATTCATATGAAATGATAAAAATAGAATTCCAATGAAGTATACAATTCTATTTAAAAAAATATTTATTTTTTTTTTAATATTTATATAATATACATAGTAATTAACATGATTGATCAAAATTAAATTATAATATTTTCTATTGCACTATTTTGTTCTTCTTTAAAACTTTTATTTCATCATCAGTATAGTTTAAAATATTTTTTAATATATCATCAGTATGTTGTCCCAACATAGGAGGTGCAAAGCGAACTTTATTTGTGGCATAACTGTATGTTACAGCAGGGCCAACAACTTTAACTCTGTTCCCTGTGGAATGTTCCAGATCTTGTACCATTTTCATGTGCTTTATCTGAGGATCTTCAAAAACCTATAAGATTGTCTTGTATAAAGACTATTTTCAAATTATTTTAATACAAACATTTATTACTTTATACCTGTCCTATTGTATTTATTGGACCATATGGAAATGAAGCACCTTCAAATATGAGTGCCCATTCTTTGTTAGATTTTGTTTTAAATTCTTTTCTAAGAAGTGGTAACAATTCATTTCTGTTTTCCACTCTAGCCTTATTATTTTTAAATTTATCACGATTAAGTAATTCTGGTAATTGCATTCTTTTTGCTAAATCTATAAACTGTGTATCACTTCCAGTTCCAACAGTCATATATCCATCTTTTGTAGAAAAAGCTTCATAAGGTACAATACTTTCATGTTCAGAACCCCACCGTACTGCTTCTTTACCAGCATTTAAGTAATTTGAACCGATATTTATTAAACTAGCAACTTGTGTTGCTAATAAATTACACTGAATCCATTGTCCTTTATTAGAATTTTGTCTTTGATATAGTGCTGCTAATATAGCACCATGAGCATATAAGCCTGTAGCTACATCAGTTACTGCTACTCCTACTTTACATGGTGGTCCATCTTTTTCACCTGTTATATGCAACAAACCTCCTATTGAAGCAGCAATCACATCGTATCCTGGTCTATTTGCATAAGGTCCTTCATATCCATAACCAGTCAGAGAACAATATATAATATGAGGTGCAATCTTAGAGATATCTTCATATCCTAAACCCATTTGCTCCAGTTTTCCAGGAATATAATTTTCTACCAGGACATCACACTTTTTTGCTAATTCATAGATTATATCTTTACCTTCTTTCAGATCAATACATATACTCTTTTTGTTCCTATTAACACTAAGAAAATACACTGACTCTTGTGTCTCTTTTATAAATGGAGGACCCCATTTTCGTGCTTCGTCTCCACTACCTGGTTTCTCAACTTTTAAAATCTCAGCACCAAGATCACCAAGAATCATAGTACAATAGGGACCAGCAATAATTCGTGTTAAATCTAAAACACGTACATCGGATAAAGGTGATTTGTAGTCTTCAGTACTTGTACATAAACCTTTCCGATTCTTGAAACTGTATGTATTTAATAAATATTTTGGTTTCATCCATTTTGATACAATAGTAAACATTGTGTATTGTTTTCACTATTCTGTTAATGTTTTTACAAGATAACACTTATTAGTCTTCCAACACACAGAATCTGCATTTATTTTCACTTCAACTAATATTGACTTCAGTTATTAAAAAGCTGTTCAATCCCATACTTTTATCAATCACACTTTACACCAATATATAGCATTAAACATTTGCTATTTTCATATCATTTTATATTTTATCTATCATATTTTTAACATATTAAAAATAAAAAAAGTATATTTCTATCTTAAAATGATTCTTATCACACCGAAATAATGACGTAGCAGCAATAAAAACACGTAATAAACGTACCTGAGATCCAGAATCTGTGTTATCTGTTTCTAAAACAGTTTCCGTGTGTATTTGAGCAGATTGTTCAGACATCATCGGTCTCTCCATCTGGAATATACCTTTTATAAAATAGCACAACAAAACAATGTATAATTCTTTCACCGTAATCCAATATTTTGATTATTTATAACAATATCCTGCCGTCATTCGTAATCCGATAAGACCGTCGCCATATTTAGTATATATAAGAAGTGTTTACAATTTGTAATACACACACGTGCAAACAAACAAGAATCTTTTCACTTATTTATGTATGAAAGATAATCCTTTCACGCATATTAGATTTATATACTTATATTTATTTCAATCATAATTTAAAAATATTAAATATAATTTAAAAGATTTCAAGTAAATTCCAAGGACACTATAAAAAATTGTGGTGACAAAATGTACATATTTATTTAAATCTATAATTATATTTGGAACATATTCTACAAACATTAGAATATTCCTATTAACCTATTTTAATTATTTTATAGATATTTAGATATTATGTCATTTGTGATTATCGTCCGTAAGGATGAAGGATTTGCTAAACTGCCGTGATTGAATGTGTAAACGATCCGCTGTATTTGTACCATTTCCTATAAATATTTGAAGTATAATGCCCAATTTTATACAAAAATACATTTTGAAACTTCTTATTGACGCTTAAAGCTTCTTTGTGTAATTTGATATATCCTTTTAAACTTTATTAAGATGGAGGTAAGGCTTTGTTTCCATTATATAGAGGTTATTCGATTGTATTAGACCAAACAAATTTATTAAATACTTCACATTCAGTATATTGCTATTTTTTTAATAACGTTCTTTTATTTGTAGCCAGTTGTTAAAGTTCCTTTGCCACTAGAACCCATAAAATCAAATCAAGTGGAGGATAGAAGATTATGGGTGGGCAATTTAGATTTAAGAATTAACGAGTAAGTATTTACTTAAATTATTATATTCTTTTAGCATGATATTTCATAATTGAAAAATGCTACAGTTCCCTTATCTGATAGAAAAATCTAAAAAAACTAATTCTTTATCTGTTTACTGGTACCAACTCCTAAAACTCGTCCAAAAACATGGAACAATCGAAAAGTTCGACCTCTTATTCCATCGATCGGGTCCACAAGCTGGTCAACCTAGAGGATATGCATTCGTTACCTATAAGACAATTCAAGATGCAAGAGCAGCCAAAGATGCTTTACATAATTTAAAAGTAGGAGCAAAAAATATTATTGTTAGATGGGCTCATAGTGTGACAGAGGTAATTACTAAAATAATAAAATAAATAATGCAATAGTTTATTATTATTTATTCATAATGTATAATTTGTATACAACAAATACATGGTACTGATGTTATTTATTTTATTTAAGTCTGATATGGACAAGCCAAAGCCAAAAATAGATATACCTGCTTTAGCTGGAGCTAAAAAAGAAGATAAAAGAATAAGGTAAATTATTATATTTTAAATACCTGTATTAATAACATTATTTTTTTCACATCTTTTATTACCTGTTTATAGTCGAGAAACAGCAATTCAAGCTATAGAAGCAAAGTTAAAATTGATGAAAGAATCAGAGGAAGAGTTTGAATTAAACAAACCTTTAAATGGGTCACCTGTAATACATTTATATCAAAAATCGGAAACTCCAAAACCGTCCACATCAACCCGTTATCATAATCGAAGCAGTCATTATCATAACAATAAGCCATACAATCGTCATAAACCCAGAAGATAATTTAAATGATATTTTCTAATTTATAGTATTATAATTAAAAACAATGAATTTATTTTTATTGATCAATGCTGTTCCATGACTAGTTGATATTTATATTATTTATACTTTCTATTTAAATAATTTCTATGTATTAATTTAATTTCTTTTATTATAAAATCCTATTTTTTTAATTAGTCTTTTTCTCACCAATTATCATAATTATTACAGCAGTGCCACTGCATATTGAATGAACAAATACCTTAATTCGTTAATAATGCGATGCTTGATATGTACATTAATGTACATGTATTTTCATAATCTATGATATCTTTTTATAATAAATAAATATATACTTTAAATACATACTTTATTGCAATACACAGTACTATCCTTATGACATTGAAAAATTTAAAGCACTACCAGTGATCAGAAATTAAATAAAATAAACACTAAGAATTTCATATAATAATTTTTATTGTACTTATGAAACAATTATTACATTATGGTAGCTCCTTTTTTTGGAATATATATTTTCCACGCATATGATATGGTAGAGGTACAATAGAGGGACATGGTATCTGACCAGGTATTACACAAATACAGGTTCGAAGACAACCAACACCAAAGTTTGCAGGATTATCTTTCTTTTCCTCACTTATTTCTTCTTTACTCAGAACATCACTTGATTTACCAACTACTTGTCGAAGATGCATTAATATATCATCCTTAGATTTGCTATCTACATCAACTAACATAGTATTTCCATTGCCTACATAAAATTGAAATGAAAATATATTATTCTGAATAAATGTTCTGATAATATGAAAAGTAATAAAAATACATAAACTTTAGTACTTACGATAATAACATTTGACAAAAGGTGTTGGCGTTATGTTTTTAAAAGTAATAACCTGCACTTTTGGATTTTTATGTTGAACTTGGCCAAGATGCCAAAATACAAAATCCCTAAATTAGATTTATATTATAAAATAATAATTGTTGGTATGAAATGGTATAATTTGAGTAAATATAACCTAAAATTTACCTAATTCCTTTGTGATGTTCTCCATGTGTGTTATAATTAACAGAAAATATCTGTATTTCGTCTTTCAAAATTAATCTACCAGCATTTAAATACTTTAATGACCTTCGTATAGGTGCTTTACCAAGCATAAACGGCATTTTAGCTGCTTTTTTATAAAATTGTAGTAAATTGGTTTGATACACGAACTTACGTTACAATAATGTTATTTATTCTGTTAAAATCCATAAAAGGGTTAAGTATGGATCAAATCCGATAAAAGCCATGTAAGTATAACGACTAAATCATTAATTTTTCACTGTATACACATGTATGTACTTAAATGTAAATAAATTATTACATAATAATTCCACAAATGCGTTATTAATCTGTACTGCCTTCAGTTGGAAAGAGTAAATTTCTGTATTCTATTTATCTATCGAGTTTATGCGTTTACTTATAAATTTTTCCGCTAGAGAGAACTATAAGTAAAGGAAAAGTGGGGCAAAACCATACAGACCGTACCCGTACTTACATACGTACTACGTTTCATATGTTCAGTCGGAATAGTGTGGCTTGTTTTAAAACGTATTTGCTATTATTTTTTCATAGTATTTATATATGTATTCAGTTTTGTTAGAAAGAAATTCGAGTTTCCTGTATCCAAGTGCTTATAGGACGGATCACTTTCACTTTATGTATAGTAAATATACAGCGTTCGGATATAATTGAGTGTTTAGGTCAGTCTGTCAACTCAGGTAGAGTATACATCATACACATAGAAACAATGTCTTCTTAGTGTTCACGGTGTGGTCACGCAAGAAATAATAACAAAAAGCGAAACGATCTGTGTAAATAGTAGAAACGCGGTAAGCACGAAAGCGAAGTATACTAAAGAAAATATAGTGATGATAATATTGTCCTAATTGCATACAAAGAACGTCGATTAACTTTTCCCGCTATTTCGTGCTAATTGAATGGTAATAGCTACAGGTCACAATTATTTTGGGTCATTATTTACCGTTGTATAGGTACACGAAACAATTCAAATTTGTTGCTAATAATTTAAAAAAATGTTTATTTTTCTTGAGTAAAGTCCATAATGCCGGTTCAGCGTTACAGCAAATACAATAATTATAATGTTCAAAATATCATCCCATTACAAAAACATACATCCAAATTACTTTAGTGCACTTTGCTCTTTCTTCATTGATTATATTTTACCGCGTACCATTGTATTCTGCAAGTTTTTAATATTCGTAATTAGATCCGGAATTTTAACTGCGATAACGTGCCACACAATCGAATCCACCGCCCACATGCGTACGTACGTATACGCTTAAGTGTATGTGACGCATATATTCGTTCATCGCTGCTTCACTCTTGATTGTGCATACGATAGAAATCCTGTCATTCTCTATTTCCAGTAAAGATGATCTCATATTGTAAAATTAAGTAATTCCTATAATATGTTGTCGGGATATGACATAATTTTGTCGAACAGCTTCAATCCAGGATCAAGTGTAACGCGATTGTTCTCTGTTATCTGCGACGCAACGCGTTTACGCCTTTTGCGTTTGTACGATAGCTCGTAATCGATACGGCGGGCTTTTTTCATATCGTTTCAGTACGATTTATGCGATTTAATTCGTTAAGCTCAATCAACCGCATCAACTGTATAGTTATCAAGTAAGAAAACAAAAATGTTGAATTGATTAATCGAATTGCTTTGAAGAACAAACAGAAACATTGTTTGATAACTAATCATTATTTCCGGTTTTATCGGACGTTTAAATTTAAACACGTGGGTGCAGGATAGGAATTATTCAATGTATAAAGATACATATTGTCAAATCCTCAAATTTTCAAATACCCGTATTTCTAAACTTTCTAAATTTTCTACTTTTCTAACTTTTCTAAACTTTCTACACTTTCAAATTCCCTAGAGAAGCATATACTGCTCGCCAATTACAAGTTTTAATGTTCGAATTTCTGTCAAAATAGGTTTCAATTCACACTGATTTGCGTCATGTATAAGGAAATTAGTTACTAATTCAGTATAATACTTATAGAGTGACCAAAAAAGAAGAAAGGAACAATGGTGGACCACGGATTCCCCGGTCAGCACACTACTACCACAACAGTAACCACTACTACCACTACAACACAACCAACTATTCGATTTGATTCTTCTTACACAAGAACATTACCTGGAATTCTTAAAGTTGCTGAAGTGGTAAGTATGCGCGTAAATTTATGTTTCATAGACAAATTCATTGCTTTTTATATCAAGAAGCTTTTTATTATCATTAAGAAATATGTAGATAGTATACACCGATTACAAATAAAATATTGCGTATGCGAGCGCAATCAAGACGTATTAACATTTATCTTTTTATTATCAAAGTTGATTGTATATTTGAATAGAGTTGGGTGTTTACTGACGTGGTTATCTAAGACATAAATTCTGGTACCTCAAATATTCAGTGCTAAGTCATCACAAATCTTCAAATTTAGAAATTTGAAATTTTTAACTTTCAAAACTTCCAAATCTGAAATTTCTGAGGATTTATATTAATATTGAGCATGTCCTTTTTAGGTTTTGAATCTTTTGGGATTCATATGCATCACAGTTTCCAGTCAAAGCAGTTCCAGTCGTGGAGGATGGTTCAATACAGTGGCAATGGGTGGTTTTTGGTTCACAGGGATACTACTTGTCTTTTACCTGTTTCATATCATTGAAAAATTCTCGAAAATTCCTTGGCTAAAAATTGTGAGTTACAGAAAGATAAAATCAGCTTTTTATGCATAATTTACTTATCCCTGGTTATATTGGAAGGGCTGTGATAGTTCCAAAATAGAAGCCTGTTAAAAAATTAAGGCACAAGCTATTTTTGTGTGGAGGTGAACTATTGATTTCAGCCACAATAATTGGGGCATCTTAAAATTTAACATACTACATATTGAATTGATAGGTTTTCTGAGTTGTTTAACATCATTATTATGCTTTCACATCTTTTTTAAATATAAAGTGATAAACATATTAGGAAAATAATGTATGTGCATTTGCAGGAGTTCATATTTTGCGCAATTTGGACTGCTTTCTATTTATTAGCCGCTTCACTAGCAGCAGATTATGCTCGATACGTAGAGGCTTTTGGAGTTGCAGCAGTAAGTTTTATATTGTGCATAGAATAATTAGAAAAATGAATCATGGATTCTTAAGATAATTGCTTTTTCTTGAAGCTAGTTTCTCTTCCATGAGTTTTATTAACACTTTCATATATTTCTTTTGCAGTTCTTTGGATTTTGTGCCATGGTAGCTTATGGCTATGATGCCTGGTTGAAGTTCCAAGGAGCAAGGAGTGGTATGTTAGCACAAGGTCAGCAGACTCCTAAACAAGTATCAACAGTTACGAGTCCTGCATATTAATTTTAAAACAGAAAGTTTATCAATGAACCATAGAAATGGACCACTTTTGAGACATATAGTTGCTCTTAGAAGAAGGATTCATATCGTATGTTTCGTGTTATATTATTTAAAACGCTAACAATAAGGCACAAATTGACTTGATCGATTAAGTATGCACGTATTCACGTACATACATTCGAGTCCTATCACGGTATTTAATGATCTAATCTATATTTGTATAATAAGGAGATGATATACATATAAAATACGCATATTTTGTAACCTCTTTTTCTTTATATATATTGTAAGTTGATGAAACATACTGTACATTACTTCGTAAGGTTTAATATCTGTTGATATTGAAATGATATTTTTGAACAAATAATACAGATACATATATATTTGTCTACACGTACAAGCAATGTAATATGTTCGATCAGTATTGTGTTCATACTGTATATGAATTATTGATATACACGAGTATTTGTACTTCTTTTGTATTTAATTTTGAACGATAATTTAATCGCTTCGTGTCGTACTCCAAATTATGGTAACGAATGAGTAAATAGTAATCTTAATTTATTTATGATCGTACGCGTTAAAGGAGGGATGAAGGTGTACGACAGAATATGTTGCACGACAAATCGGATGTGTTTAGACGTATTTTCAAGGTACACAACTAATGTTAATTAGAAATAAGAATCGTTTGTTATAATTTAATGATCTCCAATAACATTGCACAACGCATCACATATATTTTGTGATTTTTATTCGATTAACTCAATACAGGTACCTACATTTATATGTACACAATATTACATACATACTAAATAATTCTATTTAACAGATTTCGAACAACACGAAGAAAATGCAACGAAATTTGTATTAGTAAATCGATATTTAAATGAAATAAATTATTTAATGTTTTTTGTCCGTATACGATTTTTTTCATTCGATACTTTTTCTTCGTCAAATAAGGCGGTACAAATTTAATTTATATTACATTTTAATGTAACGATAAGTTAGAGAGCTCAGAAAGCTATTTTCTTCGTTGTTCTTGGATAACTTTTAAGTGTGTTTTCTTTCAAACGAAGAAAAGTATTAAATAGAAAGTTTTTTCAATTTCTATGAACGTAATTAGGCCTGCGTGCTTGCTTTTTACCCATGCTAGAAAGATCAATGGTTTTGCCGTCGGGGAGTACTAATTTGTTTTCTTGATAATCGACAAACCCGTTCTCTTCATCTTCTACGCGTTGTTCCTCGTCACACTTAATGCCAGTTTCGTAAGTGTATTCACGTCGGATACCGTCTGGATCTATGTAACCATATTTACCCCTAGTGATGCAATCGATGCCAATTATTTCTTCTTTGTAAGATCCATCGTCGTTCTCGAAGCCCCAGGTGATTGAGCCATCCGGATTATCGTTGCGATATCGTCTGATAATCTGTTACAAAACACGTAAACGCATTATATGTACATAACTTTTTTTATTCCATCGTACATTTACTTCTGATTATGTGCCGCTTGATATTACTCTCTCCTGATATTACATAACTAGCCACAGGTTTCATGTTCTACTTTTAGGAAATAACGTTAGAATCGCTTAGATAATGCCAGGAATTTTAATCACTTCCGTTATTAAACTTTTTTCATATATACTTTCATATGATCTTTATTAGGGGATTATAACATTCGTATCGGTTTCTTAATCTGGAGAGTCAGATATGTGTGACATGATCAGGGTGTAGTCAGGTTCCAAGGATTTCGTTTGACTGACTAAGTGTACAGATTGAATTCTTGTGAAAGTACAGATTGCGAAATCGATGTATCAAGTGTCTATGTTCAGTAGAATATGAAGTATAAAAAGGTACACAGATCCATTTCAATTCTAAAATTGAACTGAAATACTAGAACTGAAGACAGTACTTGTAGTTATTAGTCATTCAAGCTGGAAGACTTAGAGCATCTTCAATTAATATCTATATACTGTAACAAACAGGGACACTTTATGCTATGAAGAATAGCATTATATGTACTACATACATATGCATTGTATGTGCATTTAACACGGATGATACTTAGATAAATGTAAGCGTAGAAGAAGAATAGAAGGTTCTGTATAGGTTAAATTCTTCCTAGTTTTCTAGACTCTCCCTAGATTATTAGTGAATGATAGTTCAATACATGGTGATATAATGTATGGCTCTACAGTGCATAGTAAAGTAATGTGTGACAATACAAAGCATGGTAATGGATTACAACACAAAGCATGTAACACATGGTAATACAATGCACGGTAATGTGATATGTGGCAATAGAATGCGTGGTAATGTAATACATAGAAATACAATATGTGATAATGTAATACATGGCAATACAATACGTAGTAATGTAACATGGTTATATAATGTATGGCAATATAATGCAGGGTAGTGTAACATGCAGCAATGCAATTGATATTCTACAAACAGTATTGCCATAAACCATTCTGCCAAATAACCCTTGTATCTCATCATCCCTTACTACTAACCTGTGCAACTGGTTTCTTTCCACGGCCATCATAAGACTGTGTAGCCTTCACAACTTTTGTAGGAGCTTTCACTTGTTGCTTGAAGGGTTCCTCTATGGATTTCCTGGGTTTGTTAGGTTTAGGAGCTGGCCTGTACTGGACAGGCTGTGGAGCTGGTGTAGCTTGTATTCCGCCTCCTCTGCCAGTTGGCAGTGAAGATGTTTGAGGACGGTACTGTACCGGAAGTGATTGAGCTGTGGGCCCAGAACTTCTGGATATCGAGCCAACTGCTCCGAGATTCGCTATGGCACGTGGCACGTTCTCCTCGCTCTCGTCTTGACTCTCACTCTGTTCCTCGCTCAATTCCGAATCGTCGTCCTGGTTATTGTGATCACGTGCCGTATCTCGATTTCGCACATCTTCCTCCGGCTCTTCATTCACTGGTTTAACGTGCTGAGGGAGAGATTGTGCTGATCCACTTGGTACATTGGGCACGTTAGGTCGTAAGGGCTTGAATGACGTTAAAGATCCTGGGCCTGTCCCGCCGGAATCTTCAGCTCCTTTGGGCCTGCTTAGAAAAAATAATGGAAATATTGACCATTTAGACAATTTTAAACGTTTTCTGGATTTCTTAGGATCTGGTCAAATTAATGAATCAGAGTTTAAATAGAAACAGGATTCATAGAGTTTGAGAATAAGGATGTTAGGTCACTTGTTCTGGCTATTGTAAATAGTACCTGAATGTAATAGGTCGACGTGAACCTGCAAGTCGCTGGTTTACAAATGCAGCCTGCGTTGGGATAGCTGGTCTGGCTGATGGTAGCCTCTGGAACCGTGCTGATCTCAAAGGGGCTGGTAAACCCTTTGGTGGCGAACCACCGTCGAAGTCCTGGTTAAATTGGGCCGAAACCAACGCGGTGACGAATGCCAACAACTTTAATAAAACAGTAGGTATTTGTCATAAAACTTGGGTATAATCAGAATCTTACGCAAGGACTGTACTGCAATGGTCAACACCTGTGACCTTCACCTTCGTATTTTTCAGAAACAACTATCGGTTGTTTCGGTTTTAAAGTTAACAGTTTCGTTGTAGAAGTCTAGGTATGATTGTTTGGGATTTTTGTCTAGAGTGGGTTAGGTATAGTGGTTTTTAGATATTGGGACAATGGAACTTTGGACCTTGGAGGTTTAGAACTTTGCAACCTTGAAATTTTGGAATTTCTGCAGAAGTTAGCAGTCACCTGTAGAAAATGGCGCTATAAGGCCTAGAGGAAAACATTGTACTTCTCTAGAGAAAATGGCGACTTAAGGAAAGGACACCTAAGGAATTATCTCCCACGTGTGTTCCCCCTAAAGAAAATGGCGACGTATGAAACATAGAGAAGAAGAAAGTACTTTTTCCCAAGAAAAAAGGCGACAGAGGTAAAAAATCTTACCAGTCACGAATTAAGCGTAATATATTATAACTCTCAAGTCATACATCGAGTAGTAGGTGTTTTTTCCTTTATACCGCCATTTTCCTTACAAGAGCCTCCACACCGTGTTCTATGCTTATTTCGACAACTTCTATCCAGCAGCACCCCTGCAAGTTACGCCAATGCATAAAACAGTTCTCCGAGAACCTGTATCTCACAAGTTATTAAGCTGATAAGGAAAAACAGTAGTGTCCCCAGTTAAACCGCTCACCAGAACGGTCTACCGCTATATTATTTTCACCGTGCTGGCAAGGCAGCAGGTTCTTTCTTTCCTGTTGTTCCCGCTTAAATGCCAACTGTCCGTTGCGTTACGTGCTCGACGACGACCAATACAGCATACTCTCGAAATCAAATTGGCTTTCTCTTTTCTCTGGCTACGTGCACGATGAATTTAACGTAAAGCCGCGTTGTGGCAGTCGGCTAATTATCTGCATACGCCAACTCTGGCTTACTGAGAAACTCGCTGGCGTAAAGCAACGCCGTTCGGGGGACCGGTGGTACCGCTTCCACTGGGTAGAACCAGTCGCGAGAACCTGTTATATCGGGATCGAAACGAACGAACGCGAACGAGAAATAAGAACAATCGAATCGCTGTCGTGCCAATAAGCAAGCGGTGATACGATAGCCAGACCGAGTCACTGGTAACCCCTTCTAACGTCCAGCAAACGTTACGCTCGCTCTTGCAAGCTCGTTCCCTTCGATAATTTTCCGTTATATAAGAATATGAAATACCGGTCGTGTTAACGTAACTCTTCACGGCAAAAGTTGGCACCACACGAGCGACGGGATAAGTAAATTGATAGATACGGAGGGCGAACAAGTTTTATTTCATCTTTGCGACTGGTTGAATTTTAGTTGCAATTGGGAAACGATTCTTCGACAAAAACGGGCTTTGCTCGATGGTGACTCGTTTAGTAACTTTCAGGAAAGGAAATTATCAGTTGATGAGGAAGTTGTTGACGGGGTGGTTCTCGGATTTTGGGAGCTGGAAGCTTCACATTTAGGGACTTGGATTTTGGGACTCAGGGAACTTTTGAATTCTGGTGGTTCGTGGGCTTAGGGACTTTGGGAGCTTGGGATATGTGGATTTAGGAACTTTAGAATTTTCGAATTTTGGGGTTCTGAGATTTGACTTTGAGATCTTGGAACTTGTGAACTTAGAGACTTTGGGATTTTGGAATTTATGGGCTGAGGGACTTTGAAATCTTAGAATGGACTTAGGGACTTAAGGTCCTCTGGACTTCGGAATTTTGGAATTTGAGGTGTTACAAATTTCGGGAATTTGGAATTTGTTGACTTAGAGACTTTGGAATTTGTGGAGTTAGAAACTTTGGAATTGTGGAACTTATGGTTAAGAGACTTTAGAATTTCAAAACTTCAGATTTTTAGTCTTTGAGATTTTTCAACTATGGTACTCTGGAAATTTGGGTCTTTGGAGTTTTAAAATTTGTTTACTTTAAATATTACTAGTTGTGAATGTCTCGAATACCTTAACTCTGATTTTTGTTCCTTCTCCTTCGATCCATTACTATTTTATGTCTTCAAAAACATCATAAAAAGATGCAATAAAATAATTAATATATCTGTCGTGAAAGGTGACTCATTCGTTTTAACACAACAATATGCAATAAATATGTTTTACCTAACCGTTCGTGACAAATACTAACTTCAGAAGAGAAACAACTAAAAACGAGAAATAATTTCAAAAGAAACTAGAAAGTTTCAAAGTAGTTAACAAAGACACCTCCCCGTGCAAAGGGTTAAAAATGTATCATCTACGTCCCAATATAAGAAGCAGTACATAAGGTCTTCCCAAACTCGAAGACCAAAACAGAACCCTTCCGATTAATAGAAACTCGACAAGTTACGAAACGTGAAAATTTCACAAGCAGAAATGCGGCAGAAAGTTAAACAGCGTCCGAAATGGTTAAGGTCTGTTGGAACCTCGAAAAAGTCGCACTGTTGCAACGTTCGTTAGGGCGGCCGAGAGAGAAAAGGAAGGATAGAGTCGCACGTTGTAGCAAAATGGTGTCGGCCGATCGTTATATCCTCCTCTACTCTGCAGGAATGCACCCGGTCTCTCGGAGAGAAGGGAGAGACTGGCGAGTCGAATGAACGTGAATTTGTTTCTTACGGGATTGCACTTCGTTCCGAGTCGTGGCACGCGTAGATATTTATAGGGAACACGACGAAAAATCTATTCGACTTTCTTGTCGACCACTTTCACCGCGACGAGCCGATTTTGCCCGGTTGTATTCACGGGTGTACCAATTTTCGTCCTTCGTGTCCGAGCATCGTTAAGAATGCGTTCAAGATCTTTCCTTCCCCACCCCCTCTTCGCCCTCCCCCCTTCCACCGCCATTTTATACACGCTTCTCATTTTCTTTTGCTCGCCATACTCGTTTCTTCGTTCATTCACTTGCCTTCTTGCACTTTCACTTTCTTCCCCCGATAATGGACCCCTCTCTCCTCGTCGATCATTCCAATTTTATCATGAACATCACGTTTTTACGGCGATACGTGAGCCTTTTTTTATAATTTGTTTTAGGGACATCGTGGGGCGGGGTGGGGCCAGCGAATTTGACTCTTTGGCTACGACGAATTGTGTTTGGGACTTTGGGACATGTTTTGGGATTTTTTAATTTTGGGGTTTGGTGTTTTAGAATTTTGGAACTTTGAAACTTTTGGAGTTTGCAGTTTTAGAATTTTGGGGTTTTGAAGCTTTGGAGGTTTGGAGTTTTAGAATTTTGGGGTTTTGAAGTTTTGGAGGTTCGGAGTTTTAGAATTTTGGGGTTTTGAAGCTTTGGAGGTTTAGAGTTTTAGAATTTTGGGGTTTTGAAGCTTTGGAGGTTTGGAGAATTTTGGAACCTTGGGATTCTGGAATGATATTTGAAATTTTGGGATTTTGGGACTTTGGGGGTTTGGAGTTTTACAATTTTGGGGTTTAGAAATTTTGAGGGTTTAGAATTTTAGAATTTTGGGACCTTGGAATTTTGGAATGATGAGGTTTTCGAATTTTAGAACTATGAGGTTTTGACACTTTAAAGTTTTGAAATTTTAGAATTTTGGGGGATTTCGGTGCTGGGTTTTTGATACTTTGGGATATGAGAGTTTTAGAATTTCTTAATTTTGGGGTTTTGGGTCTCCAGAATTGTTGAATTTTGGGACACTGTAACTTTCAGATTTGGGGACTCTGGAATTTTATAATTTTGAGGCGTTGAGTCCTTAAAATTTTGAGACTTCAGAATTTTTTAATGTTTTGGGGTTTTAAGACCTTACAATTTTGAAATTTTTAAACTTTAAATTTTTGGAACTTTTGAATTTTTACACTTTGGGACTTGGAAATTTTGCAATTTTGGGACTTGAGAACCACTGGAGTTTTATCACGACTTAGACATTATTTATCATTATACACTTATGCTTAAAAAATATAAAACAAAAATTTAAAAATGAATGAGCCAATACACGATAATATCTCAAGTTCACCATCTAACCTCCACCTCATATAGATCAGATGGATAAATATTATCGAAGTAAAATTGAGACATCAAATTTTCTAATTAACTCATAATTAGTAAAATTATCGAAAATATCCTGCAGTTACAATTTATTTATATTATCTCAAATTAGAGCAAATTTGCAATATTATATCATTTCCATAACGTGAGAAATATTTATCTAATGTTATTTTTTATATTACTCTTGTAATAATAAGTTCAAAAATGTATCTGTGTTAAAAATTGAAAAAAGTCGCGCAGCAATGAGTTATTTATTTAACAAGCAAAATCTTTTTTAACGGTAATATAATTTTAAGCTAAAAATTTATTAATATTTAGTAATAGTAAATTTTATTAACGAGAAATACCCTTCAAGTACACACCTATGAATTTACTAATAACTGTTGAAGAGGATGCACACTTGTCTGAAAACAGAAAGCTCGATGAAAAGCATGAGCATGAACAGGAGGGCTGATCGAAAGGAATGTCAAGTATAAAGGAAACTCTATATGTAAGTCGATACACTTCTTATATATTGTCTAAAAACTTGCCAGTCAACCTGGACTCTCCGACTAAACCATTTCTCCCCTCTTCTTCTTGTAACCTGTACGATTTTTATGGAAATATATTATAATGAATCGCTACCGACATAAAATACACGGTTCGAGAGCTTTCAGCAAAACAAGAATTACGTATTTCGATTTGCATAAAGGATTTCGATCGTTCCATCGTTACGGATCGTAAGCATCGAAAGTAATTTATTGTTTCTCTCCCTCTTGTGTTTCAATTTCTATCGCATGTAGAATCTATTGCGTAGAATCCTGTCTTTGAGTTGTTTAACATTACAAATTACAGGTGTTTCGAGATCGAGACACGTTTCAGAAGTACCAGAGATCATTATCATCGTGTTAATAAGAAGAACGTACTGTTTGACTTTCCTCTTTCTTTGATATTGTCAATCACTTCGTAAACAGATTTGAATTTCGCGCGTCGCGGACGTCGCTTCCAGGTGCGCTTTTAGGTTATACACGAATTTAAATCGTTCATTTTTACATTCTTATTTTAATTACAATTTTTAGTTTATTTATCATCAATTTGTAAGTTTTGTGCTCAATTTGTAAATTGTTCGAATAGTAATGACTGCATATTTGCATATGGCGATTAATTATGCAGTAGGTAGTAGTAAAAAGGTTAATTAGATTTTCATTCGTTATCGGTTTTTTATAGTAATGTGTGGGATTTATGTTAGGGGAAAATATATTATTTATTTGGTGGATTTAAAGCTAGTTTTTCTTTACATATTATAGCAATGAAACCTCAGAATTTTGGTATTTTGCGGTCCTGGAATTTTGGTGTTTTTAGATTTTAGGATTCTGGAATTTTCAAATTTTGCGACTTTGGATTCAATTCTTTGGAAGTTTTTAATTTTTGGACTTCGCCACTTAAGTAATTTGTAATTTATGAATTTTGGAACTGTGAATTTTGGATCTTTTTTAAGATTTCAGAACTTTAGAAGTTTTGAATTTGGGGACTTTAGGTAATTGAATTTTTGAATTTTTGATATTGAGTATTTTGATACTTCTGTACTCTGTAATTTAAAATTTGTTTAATTCTACTTTGAACTTTGGAGTTTTTGAATTTTAGGACTTCAAAACCTTAAAACTTCAGCAATTATGAAACTTCAGATCTATAGAAAATTAATGCTAGTGTTCAGAACTCAGAAACTTCAAAAATTACAAGCTTATAATTTTGCCTCAAAATTGTATCTTCAATAGTCACTGTCTGATAAAGAATAACTTTTCAAAACCTCACAAAGTTAATTTCCTGAACCATGAAAATCCGAATTTCCTCAGGAGCGCTAAATTTGAAATTCCTCGTCGCATAAAATATCGCATATTTGCACTTCGGTAAAACCGCCCGAAGATCATTGACGGTTCTCGGTTCAAAACGCACGGTTCCCGCCGGGGTCTCCCGAGTGAACGAAAGGGTTAAAGGGTTCGCAAAGAGGAGAGAACACTTTGAGGGTACTCACGATCACCGCGACGCGCATGGCCGTATCCCGTATCGTATCCCGTGTCCCGTGTCGCAATGGTGGTCACGCTGGGTGTGGTGCCGGCGCGTTTATGCCTCACACTACCTCGAACGACTCCCCGTCTCCGTGTTCTTATACCTATATCCCCGTTTAAATTCCTATGGTACGAGCAACACGCAGGCCAACTTTCCATCGGCCTGCAGGAATTGTGTTCCGTGCGAATACGAGATCGCGAAACGATTTGGCCCGCCACCCGGTGCACACACGCATTCTTCGATTCCTTGCATAAGTTATTTTATCGGTATCCGATACTCGTCGATCATCTTTCCTCACTATTCTTTTAATTAAACTGGATGACATTAACTGTACCGTTATAGCGTGTTACGTAGCCTCATAGTTATGTGACACTGATACTAGATATTGGTAATATTGATACGGATACTAATATTGATGTATGACATGGTTTATTCGGTTAGTATCTTATAGCTGTATATAATATAGTTTAGTATTTTCATGTATATTTGATGTATTATGTTGTTTATACTAGTATTTGATACTTTTAGTATCAGTATTGGGAACAGTAGTGATAAATTATAGGTGTAGTAAGGTTGTGTCGACATTTTAAGTATCAATAAAATTAGTTTATGTTAGTACTGATATTTTGTGATTTCTTACGAGTACTAAGTATTAGTGTTTATGTTGTGTATATGGTAGCAGCATTAATAACATTAGCAATTTAATAATTAAAATTCCTAATATTAAGTATTCATAGTAGTTTATTCATTAGTTTATTCATAATAGTTTATTATGTTAATATTACTGATGTTTTGTGACTTATACTATGTATTAGTAGTTACGTGTTTAGTAACAGCGTTGGATACTAGGTGCTGGTACCTAGTATGTTCATATTATAGATAGTAATGTATGGCATAGTTTATGACTTTAATATATTTAGTATATTCGTGTTTGTTTTCTTGTATACTAATATTGTTTTGATTATTAGTATTAATTATTTTAGTATCTAAAACACTATTTCCACAATGCTTTTAGTATCATATTATTTACATTAGTACTAGTGTCAAGTATCAATAGAATTAGCAATATTAGTTTAGCACATTCAACTCTAGTATCACTTAGCACTTACTACTTATATTATTTATTATTATCGAAATAGTACAATTTTAAATACGTATAGTGCAGTGTTATAGTACCTAATACTTTAATATACTATCTTAACATTACCGTCAGTATAAAATTTATGTTACAGATACTAATACAATATACAGTATTCTACAGGATAATTATTCCTCAAAACAAGTACCGCAACTACAAAAGTAGAACAACCACAATTATCTTCGTTTTACTACTAGAAACTATCCCCATCCGAAGATTACTAAATAAAACAAGCATCAAAATAACTGAAGAGAAATTACTGCCAAAGCCGACACGTTTAACAAACTTGACTATTCGCCGAAGCAATAGTTGCCTAGTGAGAGTAGCCCTAATAGCGTAGTTACAGCAGTTAAACCCGTAAAAATAAATATAGCAGTAAAAATAAACATGTACGCTTATCGAGAGTTACTTTGAATTACCTAAGTGTTACATCGATCTCGCTTTCCATAATTATCCGACCATTTCACGTTCTCTCATAAAAATAATATGCAATTATCGTTTTAATCGCACGGTTCTAATCACCGCGATCCCCAAATCTGGCTTTAAGTATATTTCATCACTGACTGGTATTGTTCAGACGAATCATCTTTATTCAAACCAAACTCATCATAGGAGTACCTATAATTATCTTCAGAAACGAAAGTTTCAGCGATTGTTGTACGCGGTGATTCAAAAACGACGTCCATGTTGGAAGTTTCTAATTTCTAACCTCGAAATAAATAAACGACGAATAAACGATTAAGAGGTATTATGTTCCTCGATTAAAGTATATCTTGTTAGTGGTTTCTTTTACGGAGGATACCAATCGCCTTATGGCTGCCTAGAAGAACTACGGGAAGAGATAGTGCTCGAGGCTCGATTCCAAGGTCAGTGTCGGGGCTAAAGTCGGCTGCACTAATCCTCGTATTACGATGGCAATGTATATATAGTACCTGCGACCTTATGCAGCCAGCTATAATTTACTGTATACTGCACTTTCACGTGTAACCGCGCGTTCTTCAGCGCGTATCTTCGGAACAAAAACGCATGCTTGTATTTCTCCTTCGAAAATGCCTCGACAATTGGTTTATTTTATACCGTCAACCATTTCGAGAACATACAGAAATTTTCTGTTCATCACAATTTACTATACAAGCTATTTGTGTTCAAAACCTTTTAATTTTCAGGAATCTAAACATTCACTACTGATTACTAAATTCCAATATCGAGTTCTAAAGCATAGTTTGAAGTTTCAGATTTTACTTTAAGCTTGAATAACCAAGAGTAAGATAATACTAGGTTATCAAACTTAACAGGTTTAACTAGATTCGAGTGAACCTAAAAGCAAAATAAAACTTCCAAGTCTACCTTTACCTCAGAAATAACTGCAATAAAATGAATAAATCCAAAAATAACTAAAATATGCTCGAAGTAGCTTGAATCTCCGTAACCGAGATTCCAAACATTCCATCGCAACACATTTTGAATTATGATAAAAAAGAAGGAATAAATAAAGTAATAAAGATATGGAACATTCGAAATATTTGACGCAAACGTAAAGAGACAATATCTTGCATAAAAGGTATGCAACAATCGTATACTCGTCGATCGTATCGAACGTACAAGGCTCAAAATGTCATTTTGATATTTTCTTGTCGGGCATTGTAAACGTAACGACCCGTAAAACACTGATGGTCCTGTAAACTATGCACACACACCAAATGCAAATGTTACCAGAACATTCTCCATCATCTGAAACCAGTTTTCTCTTCGCGTCTTCTTCGTACATCCGCAGTACCAAGCGTACTTCGTTTTCTTCGCAATTTTCAAGGTCAACCGACATGTTTCCTTCCACGTACAAGGCAAACGATTAGGTACATTCTGATAATTATTTCTGTTCATAAAATCAATCATTTTTAACGTTCATTGTTACTAAATTTATTATTTATTTATCTATTGATTGATTTATTTATCTATTGATTGATTTATTTACATATTGATTGATTGATTTACTTATTGGTTTATTTATCAATTGATTGATTGATTGATTTACTTATTGGTTTATTTATCTATTGATTAATTGATTTTATTGATTTATTTATTTACTGATTGATCTATTTATTTATCTGTTTATTGACTGATTTATTTATTGATCTATTGATTGATCGATTCATTTACGTATTGATTTATTATTTGTTTATCTATCAATTGTATGATTGATTTATTTGAGAAGTAAAATTCGTTATAACAATGGCATTACAATAGTCTCAAGTTAAAATTATGAACGTAGTTAGAAAATTTTGTTTTAAATAATGGACGATGATTGTCTTGAGGCAAATGAAGTGTCCGTTTTAATAATTTACACGGATAAAACTCGTTATTCGCCTACAACTGTTCTCTTTGCATGAAATTAAAGATCATCGTGTATTCTTCTGTCAATCTGAATCGTTTGACCCATAAGACATGTTATTCAATGTTTGCTGAACGAGGCCAAATGTATAAGGTGTCCTATGGAACTAGTGCACCTTACATAAGAAAAGTTACTAGAAAAATAAGAAAATTATTAGATACACAAATATTGTAAGTTGGATCAAATTTTTCTTGAGATCATACTTTTTGAGATTGTACCACTGTTGGTATTTTTATGGTGTAATAAGTGCAATTCTTACATGACTATTATTGAGATTAGTATCAATATTATAGCAATTGTTGAGGTTAGTATCATAGTAATTGTTGATATCAATAAGATTAAAGTTCCATAATTTCCAAATTGAACAAAATTGCAAATTTTTAAGTACTAAAAAATTACTAATAAGAAATTTCGAACTTCAGAAGTTCCAAAGCTTTACAATCCCAAATGAAGTTTTTAAAGTTCTAGAGCCCTAAAGTTTTAAAATCCCAACATTCTAGGATCCCAAGGTCCTGAAGTCCGTCAGAGATCCAACACCCCAAATCTTTAAGATACCAAGTTTCTAAAGTCTCAAGTTTCTAAGAAGCCAAAATACTAACGTCGCAAATTTCTAAGAAGAAATTACAACGTTACAAGTCTCCAAACTACTACAATCCCAAATAGACATACTACCAAAGTCCCCAAAGTCCCAAAATTCCAAAATCCTAAATCTCTAAAATACCGAAATTCCGATATTCCACATCTCCAAGATACTAAAATCTGAATCCACATACTACAGAAGTTCCCAAAGTCCCAAAGCCCCAATGTTCCAAAATCCCAGATCTCTAAAATGTCAAAATTCCGACATTCCACATCTTCAAAATACTAAAATTCCAAATCCACATACTACAGAAGTTCCCAAAGTCCAAAATTCCAGATCTCTAAAATGTCAAAATTCCAACATCCCGAATCTGCAAACTACCAAAAGTCCCAAACCCTCGTATGAACTCCCAGTTTCAAACTTCCCAAATCCCAGGATGTTCCACAATCACCAATCTCTCTATCCGTCACAAACCCTCCACCCAATGCACATCCCAACAAAATTCAAATGCACCCTATCCTCCTTGCTCATCCTCGTTTCTAAAACGAACCATCGCCTTGTAGCAACAAATACCCCAAAACGTAACGTTTCATGAGTACACATTGAACTTGATCGGATGTGTAGTGAAATGGTGGGCTGCATGTGGTCTGTTAGCATCAATTTACCCCGCGAGGAATGTACAACTGGCTTTCGGTAAGGAATGCCGCGAGTTAGAACCCTCTTGGCGTTGAATCAGGTACGTTGGTCAGCAGGTCTGAGATGGAGGAAAAGAAACAGGTAGATAGGTAGGTAGGTAGGTAGGTAGGTAGGTAGGTAGGTAGGTAGGTAGGTAGGTAGGTGGGTAGGTAGGTGGTGCACCGGAGCAAACGCTTTCGCGGGAGGTGAACAGTGGAGGCAAGCAGAGTCGAACCGGCAAGCCAGACAGATCATTTTGTGGAGGCTGAAACCCCCATGAAACCGGTTCTTCCTTGCGCGCGCTTCTCCTCTCTTCTTTCTTCTTTTTTCTTCGGGGACGTAGTCGCCGTGTAACCATCGGCTGGTACTACTGCGCCGAGGTGGGATCAAGTTCAATATGTACTTCACGAATCCGAGTCAATCCCGATACAAAAGTTTCACTTCGTGCAACTCGAATAACTACTTATTATGAACACTCGAGTGGATCATAGCGCATGTAGAACAAGTATGGCAAATATGGACCACTTTTATTTCAGGATAAACCTGTTAAATATTTCGAATATAGATGGTTATCTAATGTTTGCTGTATGATGCAGTTGAAATAAGCTGAAATTCTTGAGTTGAGGTAATAAAAATGTTCATTTTTAGAAGTTTACTTGTAAAGTGATCTAGGAGAAAGTAAGAATATACAAGGTTGAAATATTTAAACACATGGTCAGCATGCTGGAGGCATCAACAGAGATTGAATCAAAGTATACATTTATTATCTTATTTGATTTATTGTTTCAAGTGAAGTTAGCAGATATTACTTTCTTGTGCAAATTATCGACTAAGTAGGTAATGGTTGGAAACTTTTAGAAATCTCATTGTTTTAACAAATGTAATGAGTTGATTTAGCGCAATGGTAGTGCACTCGACATTCATAGACTATTTAAAAAATTATGAATCTGAAATTATGAAGAATTTGAAAATATAAAATTTCTATATCTTCAGACTAATTTCTAAATTTCTATATTTGCAAACTAAGTTTCTATATTTCCAAGTTCGTAAATTTCAAAAATTCGAAATTTTTAAGAACTCAATTTTCTTAATCTTCAAATTCACAATTCTTTTATCTACAAACAGTGGACATCTGCTCAGTGTTTTCGCAGATCGTCTTCTACGTTTTCAGCGATTGCATTATTACTTTTTTCAGAAGAATGAGTACATTTCTTCTATTTATTTTTCTATCGTCAAATAACGTTATCATTCTACTATCTTATGTTATTTGCTTATGATTCATTTGAACACTGATATAATGTATTGTAAAAGATCAAGACTTCCAAGCCTCTTAAGTATCAATTTTTAATTTCAAGAGATATTAGAAGTATTTACACCATAAATATAAATAACAAAAAGATATAAATATAGACTACAAAAAATAGCTTTTTGATAATAAAATCAAAATAAATGCTCGACAAAAAATTACCAAAGTTCTGTATATTTTATTCAGAATCAATTTTCTCAAAAACAGAGGGTGTTAATCATGCATTACATGATTGTTGTAGTGAAAGAAGGTTAGAATCAACTGAATGCAAGCAGTAAACATAGATGGCAGTTCGATGATTTAGAAATGTCTGATCACTAGCGGCAATTACTCTATGTTTTATTCGAAAACTTTCAAATGTTTGTGGTAGCAGGACATTTTTTTCGTCAGTATCGTCGCGTCGTCTGGCATTTCGTTTCGCTTTATCAAGATTCGCTTCGCCATGCTGCATCTTTCATCACCTGCTACCCCCTCGAATAACATAAGTAACGTAATTGAAGAAAATTGTTTGACAAAATGATAAGAAATTTAAGAACGATTCTCAGGTCTCCAAGTTTCTAAGTCTTTGAGTTTTCAACGTCCGCTGTTTCAAGCTTCTTTATTTCCACACTTTTTAATTTTGAAATTCCCAAATTTCCAAGTCTTCAAGGATTGAACAAAGTCTTCCGCACTTAAATTTCCAAGCCTTCAGGACTCAAACTTCTAAGTACTTTTGTAAGTCTGCAAGTACTCAAATTTTCAAGCACTTACATCTCCAAATTTCTAATTCTGAAATTACTAAATTGTCAAATTTTTGATATGCCACACTCCAAATCCCTGCATTCCCAAATTTACAAATCTTCAAATCCTTCCCAAATTCATAAACCTCCAAGTTCCTACATTCTTAAACTCCCAAATACCTACATTCCCAAAATCATTAAATATCGAATCCTCTCAAGTGTCCACACACCCTTTCCAGTAACATATCGGACTATAACTGGAAAACGAAGCAAAAAGGTATATAAATCAAGGCTAGACGATAAAACAGATGTAAATTCTTTATCGTCGCAAAGATCGATACACTCATGAGACGCAGAATAAAAAACTTGTGTACCGGTTTGATAGTTTCAGCAAAGTAGAATTAGGATTTTTGAAAGAAACGAGTCTCCGGGCAACTTTATCGTAATATTGCAAAGAAAATCGTTGATTTCGATGTAGAGGATGGCAGCAGCGTCATCAAGCTCCTCTCGGTAGACCGGCCGATTGAACACGGGCCGCGATCGTGCCGATTCCTCTGATTGGCCGAGAGAGCCGGCGTTACTCACGGCGCAAGAAGACTCTTTGTCTGTTTTTCGTCCGGCCGACTAGCCGGCAACCGGCGGACCGCAAGTTATACGTGCAGTCGGAGGTCCTTCAGCCGTCGCGCCGGCTGCAATTATTACGCTCGTCTTCGAATTCGATCTCGCGATTCCTCCAGCCCAGTTACCTACCGATACAGTTTCACCAGACGCACCAATCCGCCCTCCGAACACCCACGAAATCGTGCACCGATCGGTGATGTGCCCTCGGAAATAGTTCCGTCAGGATATCGCAGAAACCTCGTCGATTACCACGTAAGTTTCCTCAAAAATGGTTCAATTATATCGCTTCGATCATTTCTTCGATCGAGATGCAACTCGGATTCTGAATATCGAGGCTACAAATTTATCTCGAGTATTTGTACTTCTACATTTGAGTACACCTTGTATTTATACTTATACTTGTATACTTGTATTCTCATATACTTGTGTTTATACTTATATTTATACTTGTATTTATAAGTACCTATAAGTACTTATATTTATGAACGTGTAGTCTATACACGTATGAATACATGTATTTATTATACTATACGTACAAGTACTTATATCTACACGTACACTTATATCTATATCTACATAAGTGCTTATTATATTGCAAGGAACCGAAGGATCAATGTTTGTAGGACAGTTCTTTTTGTCGTCGAATTTTTCGAAAGAACACGTTCTCTGGAACGTCTAAACTGGTTTTAAATTGAGCTACCCGGTATATAGGATGCTTGTATTCCGCCGTGGATCGCCGACTTGATTCGGCGACCTTCAGCGTGCTATCGTTAAATCGTCCAAGAGCATTGACCGCGATTGCTTTATTTCAGACGATACAAATCTATTTCGAAATGATACTAATTGAAAGAACAACAAAGCGGTTCGAAGAAAATTTTGATTTTTTTTCCCCCGAGTGAAATTTGTATTTTGTAGAAGTATTTGGGATACGCGAGTAAAAAAATCTGTTCCGAAAAGTGGCGAGTGAGAACCCGAAGGAACAAAGTTCCTTGAAACGCTAAGCATACATGCGAACATTTGTACGTATGTATGTGCTCAGGCGCGGACACTGCTTCGGTCAAGGTCGTAGTCTGCAAGTTAATGCTCTTTTTACACGTTCTCTTTCCTCGGCTGTACACGGAGTCCCGGAAAGGAGCCAATTAATGTCTGCCAATCCAATGTAGATCCGTTTCGAGTTATAAATAAATTGTTGTGATCGAATTAATGAAATATTTCTGATCACGGATATTTGCTACATCTTTAATTTCGTACGCGAAACGTTTCGTCCGCAGCTTCGGTTGGGAGTTGTAAATTTTCGAATTTTTATGGAAATTTTTTGCGGAAAAAATATACTGTGTCGAGGATTGGTAACTCCACCACCGTTGGCGGAAACTAACGGCCAATGGGGTACGAGTTTCCTTCCCTCGGCGCGAAATGCAGCAATATAATCAGCAGGGGCGGATCCAGTGGCCTTGTATGACGGGGGTGGGGGAAATATGTGAAAGTATATTTTTGTGTCCTGTTTGTATAATTTGGAATTTGTTTCTCATTTATTTACTGATGTTTTGACAGCAATAATTAACTTCTCTAACTTAGTTTATTACGGAAAGCTGAAAATTTGATAAAATCGGAATTTTAGTAAAATAACTTAATTTCATTATTTATATTAAAATATATTGACAACATTGAAATGCAAGTAAAGTAACTTTATTTTGCTTTGTTGAGATTTTGTAACCCTGAAAGGCCTCCCTAGATACGCTACTGATAACCATTGTGCAAGTTTTCTGACTGCTGAACATCGAAAATCCATTTATAGCATCGCGTAAGTATTCAAGATTGTATCGGTTTATAATAAACTGTATGATGCGCAAACATATACAATTGCAAATTTCTTAATTTTTTAATTTAAAAGTTTCCACTTTTTCATATTTTTGTAGAATGTTTAAGATCATTTTCTAATTTTCAGGTTTAAAAATTTGCAGATCTTCAAGTTTTAAAAATATAAAACTTTCAATTCGTCGAATCATCGAGTGCATAAATATCAAAATTTTAACATTTTTAAACTTTCGCATTTTCATACAGTAAATCCAAAAATTATTTAATTTTAATGCATCTCGTTACTGTTGTTGTTGATATGATCAATTCCTTTTATTAGACTTCTGAACGTGGCGTCATCTGTGTCAAATCATAGGAACTTCTGATTCGAAATGAGTCTGTTGGTAACATTGACCTTGATTTAAATTACTTGCGTGTAACATCAATTGATATGTTACCAATAGTACACACTTAATTTCTGAAAACTGTCGGTAAAAAGAAATATGGAAATTTAATCAGCGCCATCTTGCGGGCAGTGTTTTGTAGCTGCTCCTGGTAGCAGGATCGCAGAAAAGCGAAGAGGTATTCAGGAACCGAGGAGGTTTCCCGCGCAATTGTGCGCATGCGCGGTAGAGCAAGACTGGTGCCGCCCATCCATCATGGCCTCTCACGGAATAAACGAAGTCAATGGCGGAAAATCATTAATTATTTATTCTCCGAATACAATCTATGCACTTTTATGATTGAAAAGTAATCTCTAATTCAATATCTATTTTCTCATATGACATTTATTAGGATTTTAGTTGAATGTAATTAGTCATTTACAACATGAAATAAATGACATTAATTTCAAAGTCTTGTTAATTATTCATTTCCTGCAACTGATTTGTAGATCATTATGACGAAAAAATTCTATAAACGAAACATTGATAAGGTGCTCTGTTCATTTTTCATTTCTGAAAAATCTGTCGGTAAAATTAAAACCCGATCAGCGCCATCTAGCGGGCGGTGATTTGAAGCTGCTCCTGGTAATAGGAACGCAGAAAAGCGAAGAGGTGTTTAGGAGCTGAGGAGCTTTCCCGCGCATTTGCGCGCATACGCAGCAAGACTAGAGGCGTGTCTTTTCCAAAATGGCATCGCTCCGGGTAAACGAAAACCACTGATTAAAAATATGTCACTACTAATTACCTGCGAATAATTTATGCACTTTTATGATCAGAAAGTATACTTCAATGCAGTCGTGATTTTCTCGTATGAAATTTATTCAGATTTTGTTTGAAAATAAAATATTTAATACTTCCAGAGTACACGTTCCCTCAAGTATGCTGAGTCAATTAAAGAAATATTAATAACTTATTGAAGGTGCAACAAATCAACATAAAAGTTATTGTATATTATTTAGAAAGAACTAAAAAGTATAATTCGAGCTTGAAAGTGTGCAAAACATTGCTCAGGAATGAGAAATAAATAGAACATCGAATCGTGTTACGATCGTAGAAGATTCTTAATAATTAATTACTTTCAATTCAAACTTTAGCAAATATTGTATGAGAAAATAGATAATGAATTGTAAATTGATTTTTAATCATTGAAGCGCATAGATTATGCTAGGGAAATGAGTAATTAATAATTTTCTGTCGTTAATTTCATGTATATCATAGGACGCCATATTGAAGAAGTAACAGTTCAGCACTACTGCGCATGCGCAAAAATGCGCGGTAAACCTCCTCAATTTCTGAACACCTCCTCACTTTTCCTGTGATCCTGCTACCAGGAGCAGGTTAAAACGCCATCCGCTAGATGGCGCCTATCAGATTTCTTTTTTACCGACAGATTGTTTAGAAGCGAAATATGCGTTTAGCATAGGTTATTAAACTTCTGAATCAATATTGCATGTTAATTGTACTGCAGCAGTTTATTAATAAATCGATTGTTCAGAAAATTCTGCAGTTAATTAAAGATGGGATCGAATGCGGCGCTGCAATCAGTGCTCGCGTAGATCCATTTTGATTTCAGTGATCGAGCTTCATTGGCGGTCAGTAGCGTCACAAGTTGCAACGGAGGTAGTGGTGAATGTTTTGTTTTGCTGTAACACACGTCAGACAGCATGAATAATGTTCTCGTATTACTGATTATGTTTATTGCACTATTAAATGTTGGATACTGTACGCAGAGAACCGTAAGTAATGATGTACCGTTATAGTCACAATTAAAGTCGAATTTCATTCGTAGTTATTTGGATCAGTGTTCTTTTAAACAAAAAACAAAGGTCGCTGGCAACGTGAATCATCGTTTGATTGTTTTATCTTCCGTCTAAAGTCAATTTAGAAATTATTGTTGTATCGGGGCTTTAGTCATTGAATGACAATTTCATGGTAATTGAGAGCACGTTACTTAATGAGGAACACGAGTTCCCATAACCCATTTATTAATTAACGTGAGAACCCTAATCGAGGGATTAGCAGTGATATAATGTCCGGAAGTTCAAGAACAAATTTAATCAAACTGTTATGCTTCCAATAGAAATAAATAGAGTTACACAGCAATATTGTTATTGATATGTATAAAATAAAATAACTTTTAGAATCTGTAATTATAGTTTATGTATTATTTAAACATTGAGATGTAAACAATATATTTACATTTTTTTATATAAAAGAATTTGCCTGGCACTAGTTACGATCATGGGTGAATCCTGACTGTGGCTCAATATGTAAAGCCGCAAACGTAACAACAGTTTATCTAAGAGCTGATGGTCCCAATGACACTTTACATTATCTGTGGGACTTTGATGGAAATCCGTCTGTGTTATTAGCACTTACTTCGTCCACAGCTTACCTGAACGTAAGTTGGGAAGATTTCCTTCTGAACAAAAAAAATTCTGTAACATTCACAGAGGAACCTATGTATAGTTTTGGAGTAGTTATAAATAAGGTCAGTATATACATTACATATTCTATCAATACATTATGAATTAATTAAACTTTATTTTATTTTTATTTTTAGATTATAGAGTTCAATGATGTAAATGACACAGCATTGATAAACATTGCTAATGTTGTAAATACAAACATTTTAAATCCAAAGTTTTTCCAATGGGAGCGTAAGACTTTAATACAAAACACTGATTTTGTTACCTTAGACATGGAAGGTAACTATTACAGTGATACTGCTATGAATATTAGTAGAAGTGGAAGCGTAAAGCTTTCGGTAATGTATTTTGTTAATATTTAATTTGTGTAATTCATCAAATTATATTCTACCAGTTGAAGTAACTTATTTCTATCTGTTTCAGTTAAGAGGTTTCTGTTCGCTTGATCATTCAGAAATTATGCCTCACATGTTGCACACAGAGAACTCCACTCAGATTGATATTATTCTTGATAATATGCAAACAAATGAAACTTTTTCGAATAGTAGATTCGCTATAGAGTTGTTAGTAGTTGGCGAAGGGAATCCTGATATACCCATGTTCGTGAATCCTAAAAAAAGTTTGGACGATGAACATACTCCAGGTATATTCGAGGTAATATAAATGTCTGTTAATCGTTTATCGTTCAAAGTAAGAATGATAAATATGTAATAATTATATTTTGGTTTTAGGTGGTTGAAGTTAGGACACCACCAAACAAAAATATGGATGATTTCCGAACTGAGGGTGCTTATTTGCAATGGAGACCAGTCTCGTACACAACTGTAGACCGAGACACAACAAGCTCAACGGAAACAGTACAATATCCACCAGTGAAAGTAATTAATCATACTGATGCTGTCGTGAATTCTATGTTGTATTGTTACTATGGAGACAAAGTTGATGAAATGCTCACACAGAGAATTATTATATCGCTAGGAGCGAAAGGAGATGGATTTTATAAAAAAACTTATTACTCCACATGGTAATTTCATTCGAATTTCATTTTGTTTTAAAAATTATTTCCGAAGCAAAGATTTAGTAACATTAATATTTTTCAGGACATTCTTAGTTGGCTACGGTACACCGCCAAGCGAACGATTTTCTTATTTGGTAATTATGATCATTTCAATCGGTATAGGCGTTCCACTATTTATCCTCATAGTAACTGGTTTATACCTCTGCATTCGCAAGCTGCCTAAACGAAACAGTGAAAGCTATTTAAGTCAATGAAAAAGAAACATAGTTAATTAGGCGAAGTTTAATAGCAATTCGTGCACGTTTAGCTGCATTATCAATATTCCACTATTAAATTTTACGAGAGATTTCTTATATTTATACATAGCACATATATTTTTTACACGTATTTTCAAGTTGACTCGTAAATCAATTTGAAGTATATATGTTAATGCATTGTATAAGGATTATTATGTACAAATTTATACACCATTAATTAATAAATTATAAGTAACAATAAATTAAAATATCTTTCTTTATAAATCCTCTTATTTTATAATTACACAAGGACTTACTGACTGAAGAAAGCAGTAAAGAAAGCGAGATATCAGAAATACAACTGCTAGTATTATTCTTATGGAGTAGAGATCTGGGATATAAGGATATTGGATGTTTATTAGCAGGATATTTATTGGACTCTAGGTATCTGAGGATATTTAGGAGATATAAAGATATTTAGATCTAGGCATTCTGTTTTGGAACTTATTGATTTAGTGATACTTGGATCTGATATAATGGAATATAGAAATATCTATTAAAATTTGGTGATAGACTGTGATGATTGGGATCTGGTAGTCTGGTGGTTATTGGGATCTGGTAGTTGGGTGGTTATTGGACTCTGTGGACATAAAAATATTGGAAGATATTTATTGCAATTTAGGGATATTGATTGCTTGAGATATAGAGACATGGAGATCTAAGTATATACAGGGATATAGAGATATGGAGATTTAAGTCTACAGGACTACCTGATACGAAGGTACATACAGAGATATAGGGGATCTAGGAATAGAAAGATCTAGGAATACAGTGATCTACAGATACAGAGTTCTGAAGATAGATCGAGCATGAGTATATACGTGTCGATATAACACGTTTTGTATCCATAGCATAGCATCCAAAATATTTGCAAGGTCTCGAAATAGTGATCAGTGATGGTACCCCATCATAATGGCGACAGTAAGTAGTAGAAGCATGTGGGTCGTCCTCGGGCCATTAGCTGCGCGACAAATTGCAGATCTGAAGGGGGTCGATCTACTAGCCAGGCAACTCAATCGAATCCAGAATCACAGTAGGCTACAGTAGATCACGAAGAATCGTCGCAAGCCCCGCGCGTTAACAGGTAACCGAGCACGTCCGATCTCCGCCGAGTGAATACGAGATCACGGTGCACGCGAAAGCTCCGAATCGAATTTCGCGATCCCGAAAGTTTTCCGGATCCCGCGTCATAGGGGGATAATCTAGATCCGTTCCGATCTCTCCCGAGTCTTTCCGTGGTGTCCCGATCTCGAAAGTTCGGGATCCCGCACAGCCCTAGTAACCAGGCGATAGAGTAAGATCGCAGCACAATCGCCGTCCAACAGTTCCCTCACGAAAGCTGAACGGTCGAGCTTTCAGAAGCGGTTGGTCGTTCGAAACCGATAGGCGAATGTTTTCAGTCGACGATAGTAAGGGTGGCGCGGTGTGGTACCGTGTTTCTCGCTATCACGGGGGTGGCGGGCGAGGTGGTGTCAGTGGAAAAGTACATTTTCATTGATCCATTCGTGGCATGGAAGGCACGGTGTGCGCGAATTTACGAATCCTAACCGCGACATCAACCCCGATACCGTATCATTCATAAACCGGACTCGGCACGGTGGTTACGTAAAACGTTAATCCATACTCGTGCGAGAGTTGTCGGAGGCTCCCCGATACAGTGGCGTGCATGATCGTGCGCGAGAAAAAAAAGCGGAGAGGAGCCTGAACGGGGTTCGATCGAAGGCGTACGACGAAGGGAAACGACTGCCGCAATTGTCATCGGGTGAGCACGGATTTGTAGTTGCGACACTGTTCGCGCAGGTTAGACTCGGAGCCCAGGGGGTGGTTCGTCGCGTAGCGGGTTGCGAATGGTGCGGGTTTTAGTGGGGTGCCTCGAGATTAGTTCCCGTGGAGTCCGCTGCGCGAGATTGGCGCGTGGCGGTGCAATAACGTCCGCGTCGGGTTCGTCTGATCGCTCGAGTCGAGCCATTTCTGGCCAGCAAAAACCGTGCCGGAACCGGGGTTGTTCCCGGACTCGCCTGGACCGAGTGAATTTCCGTGTCTAACGGGAATAAAACGCAGTGTTGGTGGCGAGCCGAGTGAAAGACACGGGTTTGATCGTCAGTGGGGAGAGGTGAAACGCAGCGAGAGAAAAAGAGAGGGAGGGGTAACGACGAAGAGAGAGAGAGGGTGCGCGCGCGCGTGTACGTGCCAGAAGGAACCGACAGACAAAGGAAGCGGAAAGGACCGGGTCGGTCCTTCGGCGAGGAAAGCTAAGGGTACGAAGGACGGCGAGGAAGGCAGGAGAGACGGAAGGATCGTGGACAGACTACGGCGGCGATATACGGGCTCGAACGGGATAGTTCAGGAAAGGGTAGAAAACGCGTCGGATCTGTCCCCCAGGAAGGGACCGTCGCGCGCAACGCGATCAATTTTCGTTGCGACGCGGGCGGCGAGACCGGAGTAAAGGAAGAAATGACGACTGCGGCGAGATACCGATAACCGGCCGTATAATGTTGTCGCAGAGCAAGTTTTACGCTCTCTTTATCCACTACACGTTCGTGTAGCGCGACACGGGGCGGGTCCTTGCCGCTGCGGTGAAGAACAGAGGTGGTGGAGGCGCGACGAGTGTTAAGAAGAAGAAGAGGAAGAAGAAAGAGGAAGGGAGGGAACGTGGTTGTTCGCCTGGTGGAGAGGAAGGACGTGTCGTTTTCGAATCGTTTTGTAACGGATACATAGAAAGGAACGGAAGGGGACACACGCGCGCACGCAGATAGACAGAAAAAAATAATAAAAAAAAAAAAAATAAGAAAAAAAAGTTTGTCGTCGTACGGTGGTTCAGTTTACAGTGTCGTTGCTTGACAGTGTGCTTATTCTTGCCGAAGCTGAACAAGCAAGGCCCGCGGAGGTATCTCAGAACCCGCCCCTCTTCGACGTCGCAGTGCCTCTTCTCCATTATCGCTACGTCGTGTTTCTTTTCGTTCAAATCGCGACTATCCACGCTATTGGAGAAACTCCTCGACCGTAAGTGCTATTTTACGTATCGAACCGTTAGGGCGCGTTTAGACCGAGCGAATACGAATGCTCATTCTACCCCCACCTGCGATCAAATTCAAGCGTGAACGAGCGTTCTTTCGTTGCTCAACGTGAACGATCGCTGCTCGAATTCGTTTCGTGTCAATCGATTACTCTTTTTAATCTATAAGTTTTTACTTGATTCGATACTCTTTCAATCGAGCTTCTACTTCATTCGATATGATTTTAATCGATGAGGTTCGATTCGATGTGATTTGAATTGATGGGATTCGATCCGATTCGATGTGATTTTGATCGACGAGGTTTGTTCCGACTCGACGTAATTTTAATCGATGGGATTCGATCCGATTTGATGTGTTTTTAATCGATGAGGTTCGACCCGATTCGACGTGATTTTAATCGAGGTTCGATCCGATTCGATGTAATTATTAATGTGATCTGAATTCGATTCAGAGGGATTCGAATCGATGAGGATTGAATCGTGATTCAGTTCGATTCGACTCCGCGTGATTTGATTCGATATGGTTTGATTGTAGGAGATTCGAAATGATTGATATAGGCGCAGTTCGATATACTTTGATTGTATGCGTTTCAATTCGATATCATTCGTGCGATTCAATATCGTTTGATTTGGCTCGACATGGTTCAATTCTACCCAGATTCAATTTGACGTATTTCAATTTTATATATCTTTACTTACCACGTCTTAATTTAGTGTTTATTTTCAATTTAATGCGAGTCAAGTTGATGTTCAATTTGAAGAAATTAAATAGATGCAATTAAGATAGAAAGCGGGTCGACTTATCACGATTCGAATCGATGCAGTTCGATACAACACAGTTCAATTCAACTCATTTCACAGTTCGATATGATCTAAATTGACTCGATTGAAATCAACAAAAATCAATTTACTAAGCATTCGAACGCTCGGTTTAACCCTTAACTTAATTATTGTCATTATTTTGTCACGGTGAAATTACAACGAGACACATAGAAGTGTTAAAAAATATATAGGTAATCTGGAAAGATAAGAAAAATGTAGTATTACCAGTTATACGTACTACTTCATTTAAAAACTAGGGTAAACTATACAATAATTGACACCTTAACCTAAAACTCTACTTCAAAGAATCAGATCCATGTAGTGAGTTTGTGTTTTACATTTAAGAACTGGAAAACTGATTTATAAAAATCGTGGAATAAAATGAAACGAATACTTCGATTAAAGAAATTAAATTATAAAATATACATACGAAAACTGAGAATTAATTATAATCATTAAATTTTATAAATGTAACACGTTTTGTAAACGTGATAACTGTGTATAAATAATTGACGCAACAATTTTATATTAATTTAGCAGACATGTTATGACTCACTATATTTTCATTAAACATTTCAGTTAACAACTATTAAATACGCTTGAATTTTTCAGTATACGTTCAAAATAAATACACGTACGAAATAATAAAATATGTTTGAAAGAATAATATTCAATACGTAATTCTTATAAATTGTTAATGAGATATTTGTCAATTACTAGTCTCAGTGTCAAAATTAGTACAGTTTATCCTGGTTATATAAAAACGATACAATTTTTTGTCTAATTGCACTATAACACTTTTGCACACTAACGCAACTTGTTCCGTTTATTTAATAAATATCAACAGAATTAAAACTGACCGGAAACGATAAATTCTAAGTGTACTACTTAAAACGTTGGTCGCCACAGTGAAAACAGACGAGTATAGTCAGACATTAAGGACACAAACATTTAATTCTATACATTCAAGTTTTCTGAATTATATTACTATAGTTATACAATAATTCAAATTCTTTCTACCTGTTTTTTCTAATTATTCGATTGAAATTTAAGATGGTTTTTATTGTTTGAATGGTTACAAATAACTATACGTTTGCATATATTACGAATATCTTCTCGTTCTTATTTTGATAAATAAAAACGCATTATGCAAAATAAAACGTAAATTTTAAGTCTGATCCAACGAGTGGAGCAGCTCGATCACGTAAACACCGTGTACGCTATTTCGTCGATTTTACTACTTGGAGACCGCATGTGCTCTCCTAGAGACGCCAGGGACGACCACGCAAAGGGTGCTACGGGTGCAAAACAACTGCATCTTAGATTATATAAAGAAAACAGGAAAGAGGAAGAATAGAAGAGATGGAATGAGATGTTTATCAAACATTGCAATTTTAAAGTCGTGATAGTTGAGAATCTCTGAAGTTTTCGGTTCTTAATAATTCTAATAATTAAATTACAAATTCGATCATACTATTTTCAATACTATACAAATTGTAAATAAGAAATTTTAGGTACTTTAGAAATACTAGAAATTGTAAGTTTTCCAAGCCCTAAATTAAATATTTTAGAAATTTTTGAAATTCTATGTTAGAAATTTTAAGAATTCTAAATTAGAAATTTTTGGTAATTCTAAATTTGAAATTTTTGGAAATTCTACATTAGAAAGTCTAGAAATTCTAAATTGGTAATTTTAGAAATTTTACACTAGAAATTTGGAAAATTCTAAATTAATAATTTCAGCAATTTTGCATTAGAGATTTTACAAATTTTAAATTAGAAATTTTAGAAATTCTAAATTGAAACTTTTACAAATTCTAAATTGGAAGTTTCATAAATTCTAAACTAGAAATTTAAAAAATTCTAAATTAGAAATTTTAGAAATTCGAAATTGAATCTTTTACAAATTCTAAGTTGGAAGTTTCACAAATCCTAAATTAGAAATTTTACAAATTCTAGATTTGAAATTTTACAAATTCCAAATAAGAAATTTTAGAAATCTGAAGTTAGAAATTTGAGAAATTCTACATTAGAACTTCTAAGTTCTAACTTAAAAATCTTAGAAATTCTAAATTTTGAAAATTTCCATATCTCTAGAAATTCTAAATAGAAATCTCAGAAATACCAATTGAGAAATTATACAGATTCTAAATAATAAATTTCAGAACTTCCAAATCCTTACAAAGTCAAAATGTAAATTTCTTACCTGAAATTGAAATTGGTACTCAACAATAATTTCAAAAAATTGGTTATATCAAGATACAAATATACAGAAGATATAGTACCTAAGAAAGAAGAATAAAGACAGTTTAAACAGTCTAAACCTGTTAAACCCGATTTGGTATTTTCCAGTAGGTGGTGGGTGCGTTAGGAATGAGTTCGTTCCTGTGAGGCGCTAATGGCGCTACCGTGCAGTTCGCAACCCCGTCGACCGATTGTCGCAAGATGCTTATCTCTCATTGCCCCTCAAGCAATTCCCATGAATCCATAACCCAGAATCTGAAATATTAAACCGTGAATTTTCCCCGTAACCTTCCGATCGTCGTAAACATTATTAGAGTTTCGATTAGTCGGCCACGATAGGAGAAATCGAATCGTAAGGTGACACACAGACACGTATCACACGTAAACGTGAGTGACATATATTTACGTATAGCGTGACGCGCGACTGCTGTTCCATTCTCGATATATCGATCGATACTGGCTCGGTCAGGGATCAGTCAGGGGTTGACTAGCGATGACGATAAGCGCCTGCTTGCTTGCTCTTCTTCTTTGCTCGACTCTTCTCTCGAGATTAGTCGCACGTGAAATAGCTTCGGTTGCCTTTGTGTCTGTGCGACGAAGGTCGTATTTGCCGCGCTCCTGACACTACATATGCACGTTATACGTCTCCGTAATGCCGTCGCTTTTGCCTGTGTTCCTCTGTCTCGTGATGACCTTCCTCCGCGCGAAAATTGCCGGTCAATACGACCTGCACGATCCGCTTAAGAGCCGTGCGATGGTATCGATCACCGCTTCGTGCACGACGACCGACCTCGACGAGACTTTCTTTCACGAGAAAACGCGTGAACCGCATGCCCCGATTCCACCTACGTGTCGCCTATTTCGACCCTTACCGGGAACGATTAATCAGCGCTCGGTAAATTCCCTGATCGGACTGGTGACTTTTCGAGGGAACTCCCTAGTTGCGGTAACGAGGCGCCTGGGATCTGCAGTTGTTCGCTTGTCTTGTCTCTTCGCGCTTTTCGAACTTTTCACTCGAAATTTTGGGGGTACACCATTTTGCGCAGTTCAATTCGGCGCAATTTAAATTGACGCGATTCAATTCGGGGAGATTCAGTTTGATTCAATTCGATGCCATTGAATTCGGCGCAATTCAAATTAATGTAGTACAATACGGGGTAATGGAATTTGACACTATTCAAATCGATGTGGTTCAGTTAGGTCTATTCGATGTAACGATTCAATTCAATGCAATTGAATTTGTCGAGATTCAACGCTATTCGATTCGATGCAATATAAGTCGATGTTATTCGATTCGATGCAATATAAGTCAATGTTATTCAATTCGATGCAATATAATTCGATGTGATTTGACACTACTCAACGTGATTCGATTTGATATGATTTGACTCAATATTATTCAATTTTGCATGATTTAATTCATTATAATTTGATTCGACTTTTTCCCATAAAATGCTAGAAAATTATTTCCCAAATCTCTAGAAAATCATTCTAGAAATCATCTACAAAATTATCATATAAAACGCTAGAAAATTATCCTATAAAATCCGAGAAAATTATTCTATACATCTACAGGAAATTGTCCTACAAAAACCTAGAAAATTATCCTCTAAAATCCTAGAAAATTATTCTGTAAGACACCACAAAATTATCTCTTCAAACCCTAGAAAATTATCCTATAAATCTACAGGAAATTCTCCTACTAAACCCTAGAAAATTATCCTATAAGACGCTAGAAAATTATCCTATAAAATCCTAGAAAATTATTCTATAAATCTCTAGAAAATTATCCTATAAATCTACAGAAAATTGTTCTATAAAACCTTAGAAAATTATCATCTGAAATCCTAGAAAATTATCCTATAAGACGCTAGAAAATTATCCTTCATAACCCTAAAAAATTATCTTATAAACCGCCAGAAAATTATTCTCTAAAACCCAAGAAAATAACCCCATAAAATCCTAAAAGACGTTTAGAAAACTTGAGATCCGTCCAATCCGCCCTAATCTCAAATTGGAAGTAAACTTTGATCCATGCATTCAGATTGAACGTAACTAATCCCACCCGATAGTTTCAATTATCTTTGACAACCGCAATATAATACGTTAAGTATGTTTAAGAGAATCAAACACGCGAAACTTGTATTATAATCACAGATATGAAATTTCTAGGTTATCTTTTCTTGCAATCCCCACCGATCACCCAACCATCGCGAAAATTCGTGCGGTTTCTGAAACAATATATATACATATATATATATTTGCATCTTTTAAAAATTTAACGAACTATTTAGCTTGGTAAATAAAAGATCGATACTACAGTCATGTAATGTCAAAGGTCGTATCAAAGTTACATTGTCTGTGCTAAAAGGAAGCGCATTTTCCTGTCCATGAGGAAAAGAATGACGTCAATGTCGATTTCTTCGACTTCGTTTTAAACGTTCCTCTCGTTCGAACCTTCGTCCTAGTAATTTCTGATAAAACCTTACTTGTTGGCAGTCGGCATGCAACAGCTTCGAGATCGACTCTGTTTATTTTGGTAAAATCGTTTAGGAGATTCTGTTTAGGTTACAGCGAGTAAACGCAAGTTTCAGGAATTGTCAAGGAGATTTTACAAGAGTCAATCTTTCGGGTAAATAGTAATTTTAAATTGTAATTATTTACGGGTGTAAATTTAGGGTTGCAATTTTCTGATACTGTAATTTATGGTTGAGCTGAAATTGTGAAAGTATAGGTCAGGATTTTTGGGATTCTTGGGAATTTCTTTTTGGATTCGACGTTTGGGAAACTAATTTTGAAATTCGGGCTTTGCAATATTTAAGTATGCAGAATTATTTAAATTTGCAGGATTGCAACATTTAAATTTGTAGTAATATTGCAGGATTGAAATTTGAAGTATTATAATAGTCATAATTTTGTAATTACATTTACAATATGCAACGTGTATAGTCTTTAGATATTGCAATTTTAAATTTGTCGTACTAAGAAATTGCAAAAATGTAACTCAGCAATTTTCAATACTCGTAATACAAATTTTTAGGATTTTGATTAATTCTAATCTTGAATCACTTTATGGAACTGCAATCCTTACAAGTTTCAGACAAGAAATTCTCAATTCCTTAACTATTGAAAATTTCAAATCTTCAATGCTTTCACTGGAAATTTCAAATTTGCAGTTTTTCCAAGTATAGAAAATTTCAACTTCGCAATGTTTAAATTGCAAACTTATGTTTCGTATTAAAACTTATATTTTGTATTTATATACAAAATGTAGTATTCGAAAATATATTTCTTGAGAAATTTCAAACTTTCCAGAATTACATTATCACCCTCGAAAAATGAAAAATTTGAAGCTTAAGAATTTTGTTGTTAATTCGCTATATTCTACAATTTACTTCAAATACAAATATAATTCCCAGCATAAATCTAGCGAAATTCGCAAATTTTTCCAAGTAAAACAGTCAATTCTCCCGTCGACAGAAATTGCAAACTTTTATTCAAATCAGATTAAGCTATTTCGATTCAAAAGCAGATCGGTATCTTCCGAATGCGTCATGATAACCAGAAGCCTTTATAAAAGCACGCGCGCGCATCAGAAAGAGGGAGAGGGTGAAATAAGGAGGGGAGATTTTGCAGGGCGAGCGAACGCAACAGGTGCGATACGTTTCGCGCGACGTTTCAAGCCGAAGTGCATCGAAATAAGTATTCTGATACAGAGATTCTTCTTATTTTATCATATTTCATCGATATTACTATACTTCCATTTCATTTCTTCAGATTCAATCGGTTTTGTCTTTGTTTATTTATTTAAATGTGAAGAATTGCTTCGTGTCTGATTTATTTCGTGCTTTATCACTGAAATGTTTCCTTATTCAAAAGGATTTCTACTTAGAAAGGGGAAAAATAGAGAATTTAATGTTTTGAAAATAAATTTGAATATTTTTAATTGTAGTGTCTTTTCAAAGAACAATTTTTGCAGGAACATTATGTGTTAATTAGATTTTTCAATTTAGATTTATAGTTAAGAAAGATTTTATATTCGGTGTCCATTTTGTGATATACATACATATTAGTATTACTGTTGTGTAATATTGTTTAAAATTATTTGAATTAAAAAATGTTGTTTAGTTTATATTATAGAAGGCTTTTATACATATTATTATTATTATAATTCTGTAGAATTATGAACAGATGTTCAAAAATATGATTAGTATATTTTAACTTTTCATGGAGTTCAAAATTTTAGTGAAGAACGTAAATCTTTTTTGATATTATTGTTGTTCATTTCTTATACTTTTTATGCAGAAGAGGTTTAGTTAAATTTCAATCTTAGTACAAAATTTTCAAACTTCTAAATTTTCAAATTTATGTACTTACAAATGTTTACATAGGGAAATTCAGGGGTGAGAAATTATAGTTTTAGAATCTTTCGAATTTAAAAGTTTCAAAATTTTAAACATTCTTTAAAAATTTCAAACATCCAAATTCAAAAACCTTTAAAATTACAAATTTTTTAATTTAGAAATGGTCAAAGGTAAATATTCAAAAATACTCTACTTTACGTAATTAAAAAATAACATCATTTTATTATTTCTATTATAACTCATTTCTCAAAGTACACACTACAAGTTTTTTAAACGACAATAAACAGTTTTTTGAATAACGTACATCTAGTTTTGAAAATATAAAATATTGATTTAATATAATACAAAGGTCAATGGTGAAACTTCACCCTATGTAGTACTTAAGGGTCAATCCCTTAAACTTGAATGTAAATAATTTTCTCATTCACAATCCCGATTGTACACAAAATATACATATGATGAATGATCCTACACATATGTATACACTAACTTATTGCAACCCTCTATTTACATTTTGCAATTTAAAAATAGATGACGTACATCTCCACCTAGTTTTCAAAATAAAAAATATTATTTCACCGTAATAATTAATTTCGATATAACGAACAATAGATCTTCATTAATAGATAATATATATTGTCATCTAATTTTCAAAACAAAAAACATTAATTTAATAATATAACATATAATAGTTTCATTCACAAAAATATACAGACATTTTGCTGTAAGAAATAATTTTAGATATGCAAACACTAATTTATTGCAACCCTTCATTCACACATTTGCAATTTAAGAATTTTTTGCTAATAAATACATTGTCATCTAATTTCCAGAATAAAAAACATTAATTTAGTAATATGATAAACAATAGCCCCTCTCATTCACAATACATAAAATATATTTAATAAATAAAAGAAATAATTCTACATGTGCAGACTCTAATTTATCGCAACCCTTCATTCACCCATTTGCAATTTAAGAATTTTTTGCTAATAAATAATATACATTGTCCAGTTTTCCGAATAAAAAACACTGATTTAACAGTTGATCTTAATATAACAAACAATACTTAATACAATACAACTTGACCCTATTATACTACTCAAGGGTAAATCCCCTAAATTGAATGCAAGTTTTCCCTTTCCACCTCTTCTCATTCAGTCTCCACATACAATATTAGCCGTTTTAACGATTGCACATCTACACACACTTAATCGCAACCCCCCATTTACACATTTGCAATGTAAGAATAGAAGCCCGTTGAACAACAGTTTGTTCGAGTGTTAAGCACAGAGAAAATAATACAGGGTTCAAGGTTCTATCGATTGTTGAAGAACACTTGATCGAGATCACATCTGGCGTACAGGGTGGTCTTATATGAAGCGTAGACGAAGTTGAACCGTAGGAGAAGAAGTCAGCCGTTAGGCCAGCCATCCAGGCAAACGGGCAATCGATCGATTGTCCTCGCAAGAACGCATGGCCCTGTTCTGCAACTGTGCTTTAGCTTCAGATATATGTATTCTATCTTTCCTGCGATCATTTTTTAGCTGGTCAAGGTTGATTGACCCCTCGATTATCGATTAAACAATTGGGGATTTATTTCATTCAATTCACTGGAATTTGTTCGACCATTTTGTTGCGCGGTTCTAGGAAAATGCTCTGCATTGAATAGCGAGTTTGTTATAATCTTGTTTGTTGAATTTAAACTTTGTAAATTACCTTATTTGTTCATTGTTTTTGCATTGCCTATTTTTGTACTTTTTTCAATATTTTTTGTTTCGTTTTAATTCAGTAATGATTCTTCAATGATTCATTGAATGTGATTTTAATTATTTTTGCGTTTAATTAAAAAAGAAGTTGACTTGTAAAGTACATTAATATTCGTTTTTGGATATTTATTTACTATTGTTTCTAATGTAAATTTTAGTCACTGGTTATATGGATAAGTATAACAAAAATTTTAATAGTATTAATACTAAATTAAATTGAAAATAGACAGTAAAGTGGAAAAAAATAATTGAGTTTATAGTGGTTGTAATCATAACAAGTTAAATATGATTATTTTTATTATAGCAGTAAATACTCAAGTAAATAAGAAGGTAATTAATGAAATTATTCAAACATCCATCATTAAAGAAAACAAGAATTCAATAATACTAATTAGTCAATATTTCACCATTAAATAAAAAAAGAAGTAAATAATAAAAATTTAGAATAGTTACACTATTAACAGAAACTAGTAATTAAACAATTAAATATTATGTCCTTGATAAATTATTATAATTATGTCATAAACAAAATGTAGTAGCTTGTTAACATAATGTACTAGTAATATATTTATAATATCTAGTAACAAACCTTCAATAATTACTAAACTGTTAATGAAAAGTGTGCAAACCTAACCTAACCATACTAAATCGTGCAAAAAGAGAATTACATTAATTAAGTTTATACATTTAAAAAAACTACGAAATATTGTATTTACAACACGTAAAATGCACAAAATATACAAATAAAAATAGTACATAATTTCACTAACCAAGAAAATATTTTATAAAAATAGTAATATTTTTGAATAAATTTTCGTGGTGTAATAATTTGAGTCTTTCAGCCATTAATATCAGAATTTCTAATACTTCGAATCCTTAGTAATAGTATTTTTATCGATTCTAAACTTTCCGATGTCGTTTTCAATTATTTAAATTATATTCAACAGCTGTCACAATTACTCTACTCTTCATGGGTGACGCAAAGTAAGTTTGTTCCACTGCGGCCGCACTTTCATCTTCTTATACTACTTACAAATCGATTCTCATTTCCATAAGGGACACTGCACGATCTACTGAATAATTTTGACACAATTTCCATGAAATATGGGACAACCACTAAATATTTAATGGGAATTTTGTTGTATATTGTGGGGGTAAAAATAATCATCAATATTAGGGTTGCCAAGACATGCATTTGTTTTGTTACGTATTTTTTAGGAACTGTTAGGTACAAATAATAAATTATCAAGATTTGGGAATTAGGCAATGATTTGAAGACGTGGGGATTTCAAAATTTAGGGATTTGGGAAATTTAGGATTTTTTCTTATAAGGGGTTTTCGGGATTTGAGGAATTTGGGGATTTGAGAATTTAGAATTTAGGATCTTGGAAATTTGGGATTTTTTCATTTTGGGACTTTGGAACTTTGGAAATTTGAGATTTTGGGGATTTGGGAACTTCAGCCTAGAATTTTGGGATCTTGAGAATTCGGGATTTTGGGAATTTGGGAATTAGGGGAATTTGGGAGTTTGGGAATGTGAGAATTTGGGGGTGTGGGAATTTGGAAATGTGAGAAATTGGGAATATAGCAATTCGGGAATATGGGATTTGGGGAATATGGAAATTTGGGAATTTAGGAATGTGGGAATTTGGGGATGTGGAAATTGGAAATATAGCAATTCGGGAATGTGGGATTTGGGGAATATGGAAATTTGGGAATTTAGGAATTTGAGAATTTGGGAATGTGGGTATTTAAGAACCCCTCTAAAACCACCCTCCAAGAACCGTTGCCATGTAAAAATCCCCATCTCTACCAACGTCACCCATAAAAAATAAAATACACCAAAAAATCCTACGAATCCTAAACGACCCAATACATCAATACTTCCCAAAAAGACTATGAGAAAGTACAAAACGTGACGTTTCCGATAAATGACAGAGGTATTAAGAGAAATCGAGGGAGCGCATCCGTGTAAGGGAATAAAAAAGGCAGCTATGATTCCCTTGGCCGTTTTGGTCGTTTTTCAATCCTTGGCATTGGTGTGGATGTAGCTCGAGGGATGGTGGTGGTAAAACGACAGTGCGGCGACGGTAGCGTCAGTGCTCGTCGTCATGGCAACGTTTTTCCGCAACGTACCCGGCCTGGTTCGTGACGTCACGCGACGTCGGCATCGGTGTCGGCGTCGGCGTCGTCGTCGGCGTCGGGTCGCTACTGTGCCACCGCACACAACGTGCAGAAAACGTTTTTCCGTTTCCCTGTGGTCTGCGATGGCGCCACTGTGCGTCTGCGCTCCATCAAGATGGCAGCTGCAAGGTGGCTCAACGAAAATTCTTCTTTTCACCCCCTGAAAAATTTGTATGCGTTATAAAAAAGATCCTTAGAAAATTTCACCTGAAATATTTCAATTTATGTTACTCAACATTTTCTGTTGGTATATTGACTTTTTATAAAAATCGAGGTTTAACTATAATTTAAGTGATTAAAGATGTTACGATAAAATGTTAAGTCTCTCAGTCATGTCGATCAGCTGATTTAATCATGTTTACGTAGGGAATAGAAAGAGAAATCAATAGATAAGTAAGGTTAATTAATTAAGGATAGTGTTTGAAAATAGTGAACTTGTTTGATGATTGTTCAGTTTTGATATTAAAGCTCGATTATTGGTTTTGGTATTGAGTTTGATTGTTCAGTTTTGATGTTAATGTTTTATTGTTAAGTTTTGATATTTACTGAACGATGTTTATTTACTGTCTATAAAAGATTTGAACAATTTTGTGACAAAAACGATTTTGTGATCATTAATTTTATAGAATCATTAATTTATTTTTATGGACTTATGGATTTTATGTTATGAGAGTGGAGAGTAGAAATGTGGATAGGTTAGGTTAGGCACAGGCCGACAAAGTTTCTAGGGCCGGCCCTGTTTCTAACACTGCACTTCACCAAAAATCCTTCTTTTCTCATTGCTATTCTGTTTCGACCCTTTTTTTGGTTTGTCAAATATTTATCACATTTATTTATTGAAAACTTAATTATAAACTGATGGAATAGCATAGAACTGTTTTCGTATTTTTGAAAAACCGAATAAATAAGTAAATGAATGTAACAAGTGATGAGCACTGATAGATTGACTCTCATTATCATAAATTTAAGGTTATGTTATGTTATAGTTTAGGATTAGGTTTTGATTATCAAATCATAACCCTAACTTTACTATGAAGTTAAGTTTGGTTTGGTTAACTTAACTATGTTGTTAAGGTAGGTAGGTTAACTCCAGTATAAAGTGAAGTTCGGTTAGGTTAACTCAACAATGAAGTGGAGTTAGGTTAGGTTTACTCAACTATCAATTGAAGTTAGGTTAGGTTAACTCAACTATAATGTGAAGTTAGGCCAAGTTAACCCAACTACGTGAAATTAGGTTAGTTTATCTTAACTATGAATTTAAGTTAGGGTTAGGTTACAGTGACGTTATAGTTCAGTTAGGTTATGTCAAAATTACATTTAGATTAGCATTAAACAAAGTCAGATTCGATTATACGAAATTACTATGAGATTACCTTAATATTAATTCTTTATAACTAATCAAAATTTACAATTCAGAATAATTTATACTTTCCAAAATTTGTTGTTTCACGTACCAATTAAATGATAATTTCAGTTCAATTGTAATAATGACGAGCTTTTCAGGTTATTTACACCCAACACATCCAACCTAACTCAACTTCACAAAAAAGCGAACACATACACTTAATCAACTGCACTAATTCACTAACCTTAATTGCGACTTTAATCAGAAAGCGCAGATTGCAATCGTTCAGAAAGACCCCAGGTCAACTTTTTCGTTGCGTAGACACTTGTTCGTTCATCAGGCGAGACCGTAGATGCTCCACGAGAAAGGTTATGGTAAAAAAATATGTAATTCGAGGATATGGAATGCGATGAAGCTCGATTTAATTGCCTATTGCAGCTTTTATCCTGCGGATATACGACTACAATAAAAAAGGCACTCTGCCAACACGCAGGCTAGAGAGAAACGGGGTCAGGTATGTCTACGGTAAATCAGCCTTCATCGAGGAATCAACAAAAGCATTCGACGTTGCAAGAGATTCCCTGTTAAAAAGACTAAACGCTCGTTCCTTTTTTTTCCTTCTGAAACATCCGGATTTATAGGCTCGTCCTGAAATCATCTGGATTTAAAAGTTTACGAGGAACATTTCAGTGGCTTTCATACATTATGCTTCGCGATATTAGCGTAACGTTTTTGTAACGTTTACTGTGAGTTTTGAGTATGTTTTAAATTATAATTCGTCAGGATTTAATGCTAAAATTTGCCTTTTGTTAAAGATATTTCTTATATTATTTGGAAGGGATTAGCTTCATTTTTAAAGATTGATTTTGCTATGGTAGATTTCAGATCAGTGACCTTTCATGTCGATCTTCGAAAATTTTAATTTTCACGTTTACAAATTTCTGTATTTTATAATTTTGAAATTATTGAATTTTTGCATTCCCAAATTTTACTAATGACCAGATTTCAAATTCTTTCATTCTAAAATCTTCAAATTTCTATGTCAAATTCTGAAATTTTCAAATTTTTACATAAACAAATTCTGAAATTTTCAAATTTCTATATTCACAAATTTCCGAAACCTTAAATTCCCAAATCTTCAAATTTTCCATACCTCCAAGGTCCCAAATTTTTACATTTCAGAGTTCCTAAATTTGAAACTCTTCAAATCCCGAAAATTCCAAGTTTCTAAATTCTGAAACCTTCAAATTTCAATAATTCTAAATTTTTTCATTTCCAAATCTGTGGAATCCCAAGTTTCCCCACATTTCAAAATCCTTAAACTTTCAAACCTCCAACTTTCAAAATTTTCAAATTTGCAGAGTTTCTTAATTCTCAATTTGCATATTTTTAAACCCTCTAAGTCTCAATCATATTCACAATCAACATATCAACACAGAATTAATAACTATACACTTCAATTCTCATAATAATTAAATTTCGAACGACATAAACCTTGTTTATTTAGCATATAATTAATATTTAAATTACCAAACTACATAAACAAAGTTTATATAACATCATCATGACAAACACCGATTAAACACCGCACAAGAAAGTAGCAGTCACTCAAAAACAAAGAACATCAATGCAAACTGTTGATATTCTCGTACGAAGGAACAATAAGCCCATTTAGAAGAATCGATCATTTATCGGACTAGTTATTCAAACTCTGCGCACACGAGCATTTACCGCGTCAAAGTGGCTTACATTCTTCACCTTAAATTATAGAAATTATTCAGAAGCTTTTGTAAGTGTTAACAATAAAACTAGTACACAGACCACGCGACTTCGAGTGTGTATTCAAAATTTCGAGTACCTACATATAGAACGAGGGCGATTTTACCCAAACGATCAAACGTGTATGAAACTATCGAAAACGATACCGATCATGGTTGATTTCATGACGACCAAGTATTGACGAGGAGTTAAGCTTAGACGTGCTTCAAGTCGATTCTACGCGTCAAAAATGATCGAAAACGATACCAAAACACGGTTTTCTATCGATTCGTCGGATCGAAAATACAGCAAATTTAGGGCGTAGACTATCCTCAAAATTTCAAGTGAAAAAACCCAAAGTGGTCTGTGAAATCCTACCTCCATATTTCTCCCAAAACCCCAGAAATACCGAATTCGGTAATAAGAGTGAGGGGATACAGAAAATTTAGGGCGTAGACTACCCTCAAAATTCCAAGTGAAAAAACCCAAAGTGGTCAGTGAAATCCTACCTCCATATTTCTCCCAAAACCCCAGAAATATCGAATTCGGTAATAAGAGTGAGGGGATACAGCAAATCTAGGGCGTAGAATACCCTCAAAATTCCAAGTGAAAAAACCCAAAGTGGTCTGTGAAATCCTACCTCCATATTTCTTCCAAAACCCCAGAAATATCGAATTCGGTAATAAGAGTGAGGGGGGCATGGAGTCGTAGAGTCGGCACTGTTTCGGCCATCTTTGTTCTCGGCTGACCATTTGGCTCGTGTGTCTGATTCTGCGTATAGTCGTTCTACTGGCAATCAAGCGTTCACTCTTACTTTTCCTACTTGGCTTCGAGGTGGCCGACGTCGACGTCGGTTCCTCGGCGTTGGCGCCGCGACGACGACACCGATGCATAAGCGCGTGACCGAGTTCCGGCGGAATATGATCGACCGCGCGAAACTCGGTCAAAGACCACCGACACCCTTCTTCGAGCCGACTCTCTATATCGCATGCTCCGTGTAAATTTTTGTTGTCGTGAATATGCGTGAACACGCCGAGCTCTTTCACCGACGAAAAAACTCGAGTGGTTAAACTACTTGCCGAAAGATGTTACGCCTGAAATACTTTTGCACACGGACGATTATCAAGGGCCCTTCGACGGCATGCGAGCGGGGCTCATGTTATTTATCGTTACACTTTTACGCTCTTCTATACCGATACGGTTTTATATTTCCCTGCATATTCTTACAGTTTTATATTTTCTTTATTGGTTATATTATTGTACTCTTCTCGTTTCATTTTTCTATTTCACGTATTTCTGACTTCGTTTTTGTATTTAACGTAGTTCCGAGCATTTTGCTTAATTTATTTTTAAGTTCAATTCCATATTTAATGTATTTTTGCTCATTTTTGTATTTAGCGGATTTTTTAGTTCAGTTTCCTGCTTAATTTCAAGTTCAGTTCTACGTTTAATGTATTTTTAAGCTCATTTTTGTATTTAGTGGATTTTTTTAGTTCAGTTTTGTGTTTAATTTATTTTCCAGTTTCGTTCTGTTTTTAATTTATTTTTGAGTTCATTTTCGTGTTTGTGCTTTTGACTTTATTTTGAATTTAACGTATTTTTGAGGTTATCGTATTTAATGTATTCCTGTGTTAGTTTTATGCTTGATATTAATATTCATGCGAGGATATGTTTTGCAGCACTGCTGCGGTTTTACATACATATTTTCACAATTTTGTATTGCATGCTTTTACAGTTTTATATTGTTATATTCGGTTAAACTTTTGCATTATAATATATTGTTATGTACTCTTGTATATTGTTACAATGCTATTGAACCTTGTTACAGTCCTATGTTCTAATCGATTTATATTTCTAAATTGTTTATAATAAAATTATTTCATGTTGCATTGGTCGATTTAATACTTTGTAACATTTTTATATCTCATACAATACTTTACTGTCAATAAATTTATTTTTCAATAACTAAAAAGAAATATCAAATTTAAACTAATAATAAAAAATATCAAATAATATAAAACAAAAATTGTTTTGTCCGCAATAATGTAAAGAAGAATATCATTAAAAATTGTTTGAATTGAAATTAGGAAATGCATCGGAATTTTATGAAATATTCAAAGCTGATTTCGCGAATACTTTCTGCATACACTGTATCTTTGATAGGAACATGTATGTGGGTCATAGGATACATGAAATTTTGATCTGTTTTTAATGATCGAGTGTATTTTCCCCCCATTGATGTAGGTTTCTTTCGTTTTCTGTTGTAGATAAGTATCGATCGACTCGAAGATCAGACTATGTTATTTCGAATAACGGATTGATCGCACCCGTCGCTTCATTCACACGTAAGTACAGAATTTAATATTCTTCTACTGAACAGAGAATCAAACGAAATAATTTTATCATTCGAAATTCGGTTACTTCTGTTTGAAATTAGGTTAGATTTCAAGTTTCAACCACAGTGGAATCGAATTATGAAGTCAAACATAACCTAACTTAAATTTATTCTGACATAATTTAACTTAACTTTATTCTAATTTAAACCTAAGACAATAACCCTAAGTTAACTTTTCATTGTTTTAACCTAATTTTATATAATCTTAACCTGATACTAACCAAAACTTTATTAGAATTTAGTCTAATTCTGATTTAGCTTTATCAAATAGCATAACCTAATTTTACTTCACTTAAAGTTCTAGCTTTAGACAACTTCTAACTCTTATTCTACACCATTTTTATTATGACTTAACCTTAAGATTAATCTTACTACTTTAACCTAACCTTAACTAAATCCTAACCAAACCTAATTTACCACTTGCTTAACCCGAACCTAAACTTCGACCTAATACTAATTCAGTTGAGACATAGCCCTACACACAACCCTAATAGGCCCTCAATTACGCAAATTACCTCAATCTTCGTAACAATCTACTTAATAGCTAACTGACCATTAAAACCAAACCTAACCTATCATTCAAATTTATTCCCGTTCAAAATCCTAAGTTAAAGTTCCGAAATTTAAAGTAAATTCGAATAACAAATCAGTAGTAAATATTAAATAAATATTAAGTAAATTAAATTAAGTTTATTGAACATTAAGTATGTATTTCAAACAGAAGTAACAGTAAGAAGACACAAAACGGCAAAAGAATGTGATAATAAAATGAAAAGTGAAAATTTGTATGTATAAAGTCTTAAATGATAATTTTGGCGATGGACGACAGGTCGGACATGAAAAATCTTGGTTCGCGTTGGACGGTCCCCGACATAGCACGCACTGCCGCAGCGCGTTCGTCATTTCTCGTCGCCATTTCGTCGGAACGAGATTCAAATAGCAAAAGCAACAGCCGCAGCAGCAACGGCAGTAACGATAGCAGCAATAGCAACGTTAGCGAGAGAGACGGAAGAAAGAGTGTTAGATATAGCGATAGCGGTATCGGTAAGGAAAGTATCGACAGAGGCATTTGCGTCACGGCGATCGACAAGAAGAGGGAAAAGAAGAGCGTCGGTAGATCGGCAGTCGACGTGCTGCACGAAGCGCATTTATCCGTCCGATCGTACGTAACGGCGTCGTCGAATCGCATCGGCGGCACGACGCGTTCCGAATCGACGCCCAGGTACCGGCCCCTAGCCGGCAAATCGCGCGTTCTTCAGCATCGGTCTCGTCCTCGTCAGCCACAGCCGCAGCCACCCCAGCAGCCACTCTATTACACCCCCGCATCGTGGGACACGCGCACATTACACTTCAGGAACTGTTAGCACCGATCAAAAGTAAGTCTATCTACTACCGTTGTCAACCCACGAGTTGGCGCGTGAAGAGGCGTCTTTAGAAGAGCTATTGGTCAAAATTGAAAAATCGTCTCACACGTATTTTCGACGGTAGCAATTAGGCCAAAAACTATGATAGGCAAACGAGAGTGAGATAGTGCGAATTGCGTTCAGCAGTTATTGTCATTATTAACTGCAAGTGTTCACAGTGGATAAAGCTCCTTTTACTTTGGGCCAACTCGTGGGTTGACATCTGTAACTTTATTTACATGGATTTTATAAGATTTATTGCAACGGATTTACAAAGAAATTCTCATTTAACCTCTTGACGGCGGTTCGTAGCTAAAATTAGTGGGGGCTCCAGAAAATTTTTAGCTACTGCCTTAAAACATGTATGAAAAGAAAATTTATTCAGAAAGTTGATAACATTCTAAAAGAAAATTACTAAGTTATATAATGTCAAGTGGGGGGTGCTGCAGTTCCATACTGCCTATACGCCGCCACTGCCTTATGATTTGTCAGGTGCGTCAGACAGAACTGAGCACAGCTACGATATCGAAACAGAGAACGAAAGTTGAAATGTTATGTCAATTTTGTATTTGGCAATCCTTAATTATGTAGATTATTATTGAACTCCAAATTGAAGCGTATGAAAAGTTCGAGTAAGATTTGGTGAAGCGTGAGTGCGTCACGTGTGTGAGATATTGTAAAGCAAGGGGTTAATGACGTCTTCATGGTATACTAAATAAATGTCTATGTATCTAAATTCGGTAAATTTGTTCGGTAAAATTGTTGTTCTCATATTGGAGATATGGGACCATATCTCATTATAGGAACCATAGATCCTATTTCTATCTAATATCTTGCAGATATTTTATACAACTGAAAAATTGTAAATTAGGAATTCAGAAACTGAAAAATTTGAGTTCCAATGTTTTACAGTCTGAAAACTTGAAAATCATCTTCCGGAAACCTAAAAACTTGCAAATTTGAAAACTTGTTAATTTTAAAATTGATAATTGTATAAATCTCTAAACTACACCTTCTTTCCGGCCACTCGACGATAAAGAAACAGTTTATCTTATATACTAGAGACCGTATATCTACTACTAGATGTTGATCATATCTGCATGTGTGTGAAGGACTAAATAGCGATACAAGAAGCTAGTATACTCTTATTAACCTACGGTTACAATAAAATCGTTTCCCGATAAATAGATTCGTAATGTTCTCCACGATGTTCATGTTGGATCAGAGTTCTCCTATAGGTGTTGTATTAACTTGACAGTTGTCTGTTCGATAAATCCCATACATAATTAATACATTTCTATTTCCAGTCACGTATGTCACCAGAAACTAGATATTAGATTGGCTATTTATAGAAGCTTTTATTCATTCAGAGCCGACCTTAGGTGCCGTATGAATTAATGAACACTTAAATCGAGACAAAGGCAAATTTTTAAGGTGTTCGGAAGAAGAGATTGTTCATCACCATTTCACTTTTTTGTTCAAATACTTTTTCATTTTCTCTATGTAATAAATTACCAAAGATAGAAAGCTTCCGATAGAAGTTTTTACAATTTTTTTAAATTTTTGAATAATTTATTAAAAATTTACATTTTCTTAACCTTAAGTAAATACACATCTCTTAATTTAAAATTTAAATTAAGATGTTGTTGCAACAACTTGCTTTATTGAAACAATTAGGTTGTTTTTATGATACAACTTTTTTGAATTTAATATAAAGTTTAATTTTGAATTTACCACTAATCGTTTGCATAAATAAATAGTGAATGTGTCTGAATAACTTAAACAATTTATATAAAAAAATGTTAAAATGTCTTATGATTTCTGAGCAACACATGCCTATAATAATGGATCAAAATGACCCATTGTTTCATACATGTGCAGCAATCCTTTCTTCAACAAAGGTGTTCATCAAATTGAATTACCATTTGAAGGACATTTTATCTGCTTATCTCGTTGCACCAATTCATAAAAAGAAGCTTTGTCCTCTTATTGTCTATAATTTATCAATGGCACAAGGTTCAGTAATTAAGGAATTCATTCGACACTGGTGCATTTCATTTGAATACAATTAAGTTCTCGTTGGATGTTCTCCAAAAAATGTCTCCTAGAGACTGACAAAATCAGAAACAATTAACATTTCTAATTAATTCGATCATCCAGTTTTTTCAAAGTTCACTTTTCTCAACAACTCAAATATTCGGTTTGAAGTTCACGTAATCAACCCAATTTTCCCGTTCTGAAAAAGTTTCCATTCTTAATCGACTCGAATTTTTACACCGAACTTCACGTTTTCAATCGACCTAATTTCTCTGTTCGAATTTTTAATCGACTCGTTCGAACAAGTTGGACTCAAATTTTCAGTTCGAGAAACAATAACAAGTTCACAGTGTCAAGGTTCTTTATTTGGGGTTAGGGACAGAACAGTTTAATAGAAGTTCTCCCTCAGTTTTCAATGTTTCAAGTGAGCTAACAGGAAATTCTATGGTATCGTAGTATCGTGAAGTTTATCACCCACTGTTATAGGACAGACTCGGTAAAAAGGTTCTCGAAATGTATCGGTCCATTACAGAAATACGTTCAGCCTACAATTTCCACGGTCCCAAGTGTAACCTCGGTTTCACGGATATCCATTTACCCGAACAAAATGGCCACGTGGATATTTCGGCCATTTTTATCATCCTTATTCACTTTATACATTGTAATGTTATTCAATTTTTTCGAGGGAGTCACTTTAGAATTTGTTCAATTTCTACTTATTTTCAACGGGGGTCTCAAATTTTATAAATTATTTATTATTGGATATGTTACTGTTATTTAGTATTTTATTACTGGATATATTACATTAGAATTTTTTCAATTTTTATTTATTTTTAACAGGGATCTCAAATTTTATAAATTATTTATTATTGGATATGTTACTGTTATTTAGTACTTTATTACTGGATATATTACATTAGAATTTTTTCAATTTTTATTTATTTTTGGCAAGGGGTCTCAAATTTTACAAATTACATATTGGATATAGTACTATTATTTAACACTTTATTATTGACAATTTTACTATTGTTTAATACTTTATTATTGGACATGTTGCTATTATTTAATATTTTATTATGGAACATGTTACTATTATTTAATTTTTTATTATTAAACATGTTACTATTATTTAATTTTTTATTATTAAACATGTTACTATTATTTAACACTTTACTACTAGATATATTACTAACATTATTAAACAATTAATTGCAGAATTTAGTTTGAAAAATCCATCACAGAATGTATAACAAAAAGTAATGATTCTGGGTAAATACTCCTGCCAGAAATTTTACAAAATAACTTTGTATAGTAAATAATAATCTTTATTTGACATGACGTGTATATGCGTCAATCGCAATTACCTGTTTAAATATTTTGTTATGAGACATACTATCCTCAGTCCCTCAATTATTAAAATTTATTATTCAGTATATCTTTCATCAAACGCTCCACAGTTTGAATTTCGCGGTTGTGCTGCAAGATGGCGACCTAACCATTTCGAATTAGAGGATGCTTAGACTCGATATTTGCCATATTATAGTAATAATACTATCATTAATCCCTTAATCTTTAAAATTTATCACTGAGTATATCTTTCAGCTAAAGAATACTCTCCAAAGTTTGAATTTCGCTGCAAGATGGCAACCTTAACTATTTCGGATTGGAGGGTCTTTAAATTCGATATATGGCAGGGAGTTAATAAAGAATGTTTCGAATGTTTAGGAAGGTGGCTCAGCTGTGTGCAGCTTAGACAATGTCCGAAGATTCTGACTCTGTATCAGAGGAAGAAAGAAGTTTGTTCCGTCCGTTCACGCGGGAGTCCCTGGCAGCGATCGAGGCTCGCATCGCCGAGGAACATGCCAAGCAGAAGGAGCTCGAGAAGAAAAGAGCGGAAGGCGAGGTAGGAACATCATCTAACACATCTTTTCGATTAAAATGCTCAAAATCGATACGAAATCGCTGCTGGTAAATCGATTTACAATCTTCTCTTTCAGTTTTACGAAATTCTTTGGTTCTTTTCGTTTTATGTCGTTTAATCGATGGGACAATTTCATCTGCATTTGATATTACATTCTGAGGATGGTTTCGTAAAAACAGGTAGCAGTGTTAGATATGTTGGTAGTTAGGTCAGTTAGTTTGAAATGATGTGAATTTATTGGAATAGTTTTGTAAATTTCAGATAAGTAGCTGAGGACTATTTTAATTTGTTGTTACACAGAATTTGCAAATTTTAAATCTAGAGTTCAATTTGTACATTTCAAAGTCCTTAAACTCTAAAATAGAAAAATTGTGGAGTTACAATGAGTCAAGATAAAGTAGAAGGTCCCAAAATTCTAAATGTAAGAAATTTGAAATTCCATAATTCTACTCCAAACCTTAAGTCCCACATTTTCAACATTCCAAGGTCACAAAATCAGAAATTACCAAAATCCCAAATTTCTTATATTTCAAAGTTCAAATAGTCCAAAATACTAGAGTCCCAAATCCCAAGTTCCAAAATTCTTAAATCTCAAGGTTTTAAAATTCGAAAATGAAAATATTTCAACATTTCAAGAACTTAATACGCCAAAGTTCCCAAACCCAAAAACTCGAAATTTTATAGATTAAATTATCAAATGTGTACGAATGTAAATATCAAATGTAAATGAGTATGACCGTCGATTAAACGTTACACTGTTTTTTCAGCATCCACTCAATCTCCCACATAACCAACATGTCCTTTAAACGCGTCTCCACAAGTACGTACAATACCAAGAAAACGCGACCATTGATAGTGTTACACCGATTAAAAAAAAAGAAAATCTCTATCAGCCATCGGTATAGATTTTCCCGGTGAAAAAAACACGAACATACGTAAAACGGTCGGTCATTACGCGTTCCTAGTAAGACGAGTTCCAAGAAGACGACTTTATTAACATCGATACCACAGGTTGTTCTACTTTGCAGATCACTATAGCAACACCTCGAACGTACAAGCATCGTTGTTCAGTGCGTTACAAGTTTATTTCACCAATTAATACTTCAGCACCGATTAATGTTTCTCCATAAACGGTATTGTTTATATCAAATATTTCGAATTATAAAATAAAGGATATTTATTGTATCCTAACCTCTTCAAGGATACTCATACGAGTATGTTTAATTTTCCACTTTTAATAATGGCTGTATGTGGATATTGAACTTAACGATGATTCAATATGTGGATATTGAATTCCACAGTAACCATATATGTGGATGGATAAGTTCACGATGACCATATATGTGGATGTTTAATTTAACAATTCTCATATGTGTGGACGTTATATTCAATAATCACCACATATGTGGATGTTAAGTTCAACAACCCTCATATGTGTGGACGTTATATTCAATAATCAACACATATGTGGATGTTAAGTTCAACAATCCTCATATGTGTGGCCGTTGTATTCAACAATCACCACATATGTGGACGTTAAATTCAATAATGACCACATGTGTGAATGTTGAATTCAATAATGACCACATATGTGACTGTTAAATTCAACAATAACCATATGTGTCCACCAAATTAAAACTATCCATATAGATATTTTACAAACAGCCATATATGTGGAGATTCTTTATACATTACTTAATACCTTTGCAATTATTTTTATTTAATTGCTATTAATTGGAAATAAGCAAAATGTACAGTTACATTTGTATTTCTAGTTATAATAAAAGTTGTATCTGAAGAGGTTAAAAAGTAATTAATTTTTGACACGTTCGTCAGCAAGATTAAAGAGTGAGTAGTCACCGTGTGCCGTTATGTTTGTACACTGTAGATTCATCGCGCGATATCGCGTGAACGGACTTTGGTACTGGTCATTCACGCAATATCGCGTGATTGTACATTCCTAGTTGCATTATCTCCGCTATATCGCGTGAATGGACATTTGGAGATTGGTCCTCCACGCGATGTTGTATGAATCCGTAGGTGGGTCATCCACGCGATATTGCGTGAGTGGATATTTGCAATTGGATCATTCACGCGATATCGAGTGATCGAAAACGAACGTGTTAAATGTTTAAATTATGGGATAGATTGATCGGTCCTAACACTAGAACAACCAGTGATTTTTGCTGTTTAAATTGGAAATAAACAAATACATAATTACTGTAATTATAGAAAATGATTTTTACAATTCTGCGGTTGTTCCAGTGTTAAATAAACTGTTTACATCACGGTGTTGTCCGTGAAGCTCGATGGACGTTTAATATATTTATCTTTATTTTTTTTTGCGTAGCTGCAGTGCCGTTTTGCGAAATCTGTTTCTACGTCAGGGCCGTATTTACCATAAGGTGTTTTAGGCGCAACTCCCTCTAATAATATTGTATTAATTTTTAAATATTCATTCATTACACAAAAATCAAAAACTGCTGAAGAATTTGACTCAGACATAGTAATTAAACAAATCTATTGTTTAACATTTATTCTGAATAAAAATATCGAGACAAGTACACAGAAAATATTGTACAATTTTGATTAAAAATACAAGAAGAAATTTACTTTTTTTAATGTGGAAACAATTTCAAAAATATTTTCGACTATGTTTGTATGATTAGTTTGTCAGTGATGGATATAAGTTTATTCATAAACTTGCAATGAGATGAAAGAAAATAGCATCTTGCTATAATTTATTGAATCAAACATAACTATTTATTCATAATTTACTTAAATAATGTACATATTGAATTTAGTATATACAATTCACATTATTATACATATACCTATTGAAACGAAATCTAGACAAACTTTTATTTACTAATTTTCTTTAAGTTTGAATTGATTTATTTTCATATGAAATATATGGTTGAGTATTAATGTGAATATTACAGAAATAACAGTTATTCATAATCTTAAAAATACGTATGGACTGAAAGTAAAATGGCGTTCCGTTGAGTCCCCAAAATGGCGGTCGCGCCTAGGGCACCGTAAGTCACAAATGCGGCCTTGTACTTCATGTTCACAGCCCATATATACTATATATAATTATATACGTGAAGCTGCGGTGTTCTTTTACCTTATCCTCTTGTAAACAACCGATTGTCGCTACCAGTCGCGTTGATTGTTTTGCTTGATTTACTGCTGAACGTAGTGAAAATACATATGCCTACCCTATCGACGACTTTTGTCTACATCTATCTCTATATATATATACTGTTTCTCTGTCTTTCTTTATATATATATACAACACGACTGTCGTCGAGTAATGTATTGTTTCTGTGTTACCAAAGATATGTTCGCGTACGAGCTCGATGTCTGCAGTGTCACTATCTGTGCCTGTTTCTATACGTACATTACATAAAATATCACTGTGTCGTTGTTCTCTCTCTCCCTTTTGTACTCTTTGCTGTATTGTAGACTTCCCTATGTAGTTACCTAAGTATAATAGTTAGTTGTTATATACATATAATATACATAATACCTGTAGAATTATACAGTGTTACTTCGGTGTTTTAGATTTAGTATATTTGTGGATATTTATGAAATAATTATTAAATCGTGTTTATGTAAGATGATTATGTAAGATTGTCAGTTATATTGTATTAGGTACGTGAAATGATTGGGTAGTTTTATTATTTAGTGTTTAAGTTTTGAATAAATGGTGCAGTTACGCTATGTGGTGTTTCTTTATGTGGTTCAGATACCCTTCACGTGGACTGGATATGTTAGTCATATTAGTGCAGTGTACTGAGGGATTTAGAAATACAGATTTTAAAATTTCTAATTTTATGATTTTTTAATTCTCTGATTTTCTAATTTTATGATTTTTTAGTTTTCTTGTTCTCTAGTTTCCTAGTTTTCTGGTTTTCTAGTTTTCTAATTTTCTAATTTTCTAATTTTCTAGTTTTCTAATTTCCTAATTTCCTAATTTCCTAATTTTCAAATTTCTAAATTTCCCAATTTCTCAATTTCCCAATTTTCCAGTTTTCTAAATTTTTCATTTTCCAACTTTCAAGTTTCCCAACTTTTCAATTTTTTAATTTTTCAGTTTTCCAAATTTCTAATTTTCTAATGTTCTAACTTGCTAATTTTCAAATTCATAAATTTCTGAATTCTCTAAATCAACAACCTTCCAAATCTCCAAATATATGAATTCTGATATTCCGAAATTTCCATAATTTTCAAAACCTCACCTTTCGAAATGTACACATTGAGAATTTTGAGTATATTAAGTTTATAATTTTTTTAATTTCTGGTGCCAAAATATCAACCTTGCACTGCATAACAAGTTTTCCATTTCAAATTGAAATTTATATCATATAATTTATATTGTAAATATAATTTGTAATAAACACTAATAATTTGTATTACAAATACCATCAAATTTTTGTTATTAATGCTGTATAATTTACATCATACATTATATTATTTAATCTGTAATTACAAATAGTTACAAATAATTTCTAATAATTACAAATAATTACAGATAATTTCCAATAATTGCTAATAATTAAAAATATATTACTAATATTTGAAATAATTGAAAATAATTGCAAATAATTATAAATGACACCATACTGCATATTAAATGCTATAACATCAGCGCTCCCAGAGTCTAGAATCCTCTAAACGGCCATATAGCGAGACTGCACTCCAGTACCGTAAAAATAATCGTTAATTTACAATATTTTAATGTCACGAATTCACAGGAAACTTAGCATATATCGGTCATTTGATACGATTCAACTCAACACAGTTCACGTTCTACATACGAACGTTACACGTACGTACGTGCGTGGTATTTCATATTCGAGACCTACTTACGATTCGATTTTCGATATTAATTAATCCCTTTTCATCGACTCTTCAATACAGCCTGGCAGAGTAAGACTAAAGAGGGAAAGAGAGAGTCGAGATGGTATCAATCGGTACGCTTCAATATCTATCGTATCCTCCTTTTCTCCTAGCTTGCCTGATCCTAGCGATCCTTTCGCTTTTGAACATCATCCGTATCGTACATAACCAAATGTATTAACGTGTATATTACATATATAGTTAGAACGTACCTATATATATATGACAACAAAATATGTATGTATCTGTTTCGTGTCTCCCCAATCCCTTATCGTTAGATCTCTATCTTTTCTTATCATTCTGTCACCATAGCTTTCTTTATTTACATTGTCCTCAAATGTCCTATCACGTTATGTGTGTAATAGTGCAGGCGTGGGCTGCAAGTAGTTATAGACGTTTTGTGAGTTTATAGTTTTTGTGCAGTTTTAGAATTCAAGTTTGAAATTTTTATATTTACCAATTCGATATTTAAATTAATTAATTTGATATGTTTGAAATTTTGTATTGTCTAATTTGAAATATTTGAAATTTTATATTGTCTACTTGGAAGTATTTGAAATTTTTTATTACCAAATTTATAATATTAATTTGCAAATTAGCAAGTAACTAAATTTTGTAGTTCTTTTTAAATTATTAAATAATTAAATTCTTTTGATTTCTATATTTCCAAATTATTAAATTTGTCAAATTGTTAAATGACAAAATTAAGAAATTAACAAATTACAAAATTAGTAAATTACCAAATTTCCAAAGTTCCAAATTGTGAAATTACTAAATTGTCGAATTGTCAAATTGTCAAATTACCAAATTACTAAATTGTCAAATCACCAAATTAGTAAATTGCCAAATTACTAAATTGTCAACTTACCAAATTATTAAATTAATAAATTACTAAATTATCAAATTGCCAAATTTCTAAACTTTCAAGCTCCCAAATTTACCAAAGTTTAAATCTCTCATTCCAAAATTAAGTCCTCAAAATTTCTACTTTTTCAACCTCTTAAATTCATATTTTGGCAATTCCCAAAATGTTCATTTTCCATGTTAATTTTCAAACTCTCTTCCAATTTTGAAGCTCTCAAATTTCCGAAGACTCGATCTTACAAATTCTTAAAAAATCGATTTGAATTGTTCAAATTGATTAAAAGTATTCTTTCCAAAATTGCAAATCTATATTTTTACAAAATTGAAAATTCATATCTTTTCAAAATTCTCTTTCCAAGATCAAATTCTTATCTCTCCAAAATTGAAAATTATTTTTCAAGATTGTATATTCTTATCTTTCCAAACTAAAAAATCTACAAATCTGAATTTCCACATAAAAAATATCTAAAAAAATTTTCCAAATTCCAAAAATCTGCAAAATTTCTAATCACGAGATTCTCCCTAATCGATACAATGCCCACGCCTGTACCTTTTGTCTCACGTATCGGATCAATCAATGAATACCACCCTGTACTCTATGTTTTTCTCTGTGTGTAACGACTGTTTCTCCGTTTCTCCAATTTCAGGGAGGTTTTGGACGGAAGAAAAAGAAAAAAGAAGTAAGACGTTACGTCACGCTAAGTAATAAACCACACACTCTCTCTCTATCATCCAACTTTCTACCTTTACCATAATATTGTATATCTAACGCCTACATATGCAATATATTATACATAAATAATAGAATGTACATACACGTGTTTCACGTACACGCTCTTGTACACATGTGACAGCATCACACATGATTTTCCATTTGCATCCGGTCGATCAGTGACACACTTCGGACACTTGTCGTTCACTGCCCGATTATGTGCAATGTTCACACGCACACATATACACACATGTACATGTACACACACACACACATATGCAATGACACTTAGTTTTGTACTACCACGGTGTACATCGATTCACGTCGTTCATTGTGTCAGTATCACGATCAGATATTAATTACGAGTATAAAGAGGATAGTGGCTCATTGTGGTCAGACACTTTGCTATGGTGCTCTGTTGTTCTTGCTTCTTACTCCGTTCTTCCGGTATTGGGACGCCATTTTCTATTGAAACGCGTGTACGGGTTTTTGTTACGCGGTATTGTCACACTTTTGAGGTTTTTATTGTCATCGTGTGCATTGACGCAACTTGGGGCTTTTGAGTTAGGTTTGATTGGCTGTGAAAATTTGACATTTTTTGGATTCGGGTATTTTAGGTATTTTTGGTTGATACATTGAACGTTTCTTTAGGGAGAAATTTGTTATTCTAGGGTGCTGAATATTTATGTTGGTGTTTGTAGAGTTTCTAATGAGCAAATTATCGAATTTTTATGTTTTTAGATTTTTACATTTTTATGGTTATAATTGATCTGTATTTTTAATGTAGGTATTTCGATATTTTTTTATTTGGAAATTTGTAAATTACCAAAGTATCAAATTGTCAAATTACCAAATTACTAAATTATCAAAAGAACTAAATTAACAAATTATGAAATCACCAAATTATCAAGTTACCAAATCGTCATATTACCAAACTGTCAAATTACTAAATTTTCAAATTAATAAGTTGTCAAATTACCAAATTGTCAAATTACTGAATTGTCAAGTTACCAAATTGTTAAATTACCAAATTGACATATTGCAAAACTGTCAAAACATGAAATTATCAAATTTGCAAATCACTAATTTAACAAGCTATCAGAATTACCAAAATTACTAGAAATTACCAAAATTGCTAAGATTATAAAAATTACCAAAATTACCAAAATTACTCAAATTTATACTTCTACATTATGAAATGCCCAAACTATTTTTACCTTTCCAAACATAAAAATTAATAAAATTCAAAAAATCAATATCTTGAATTTAAAAGTTTCAATTTTCACAGTCCACCAAGAGTCCAAAAAATCAAATGAACAAAAAAAATCTGTATCTACAATCGTTTGTTGCGTTTCCGTACACGTAAACTATTACTGTATTAATACTAAATTCCCTAGATCGATCGTAATTTCCATCGACGATACATCGTGGTCATACATGGATTTTCTAACACACATATGCCTACATACACATAAAATACACTAAAATACACTAGATCAGACACGTGCTTATAGTGTTCTGCTCTTATACGTACACGCTGTTTCGTTTTCACAAAAACAAAATACAAACTAAAAATGCAACAAGCAATCCTGCCTGTGCTTCGATTCAATGACACTCTTATCGATTGACGATCACTTTAATACACGTGTACGTACTTTTGTCTAAATGGGTGAGGTAAATATCGATAACATCGATGATTTTGCAGCTAATCACTGATTGGATGAGATTGAATCTTTGAATTTCATCAGAGAAAGTTCAAACGACTCTTTCGCATCCATTCAGAGGCACGATAATGTATATACACGCATTCAAAATGGCTTTTTGCTCAACAAAATGGCGCATATTTATTGCACGGTGCGTTGAGGAGGCAAGTTGGAGTTTTTTATGGTGTATAGTTGTGAATGGGTTAAGATTATTTTAGTTTTGGGGGAAGTGTGGGGGAAATGAGTACTTGGATTATTTTTAAGATGTTCTGGGGACATTTCTAGGGAATTATAATCAGTATTTTAAATTTACCAGGTTTTTAAGCTGTGAGAAAACGAAATTTGCAAATTCCTCTACTTCGCAGATTTTATAGATCTTCAAATTTTCCATGTTCTAAAGTTTATTAATTTTCTAATTTCTAAATCCTAAATTTCCCTAGTTTTCCAATTTCCCGAATTCCTATGTTCTTAAATTTCCAAATTCCTCAAATGGGCAGAATTCCAGATCTTCAAATTCCCAAATTTTCTAAGTTCTCAAGCTTCGAAGTTCTTCTATTTTCCAATTTCTAAATTTCCTCAATTTTCGAATTTCCAAAAATCTATGTTCTCAAATTTTCAAATTTCTCAAAATCATAGATTTCCAAGTCTTCAAATTCCCAAATTTTCCAAGATCTCAAACTTCTAAATTTCTCAATTTCCTCTGTTTTCTAATTTTCCAATTTCTTTGAGTTCCAAAGATCTCATATCTCTAGATTGTCAAATCCCTCAAATTCTTAAATTTCCAAATCCTTAAATTACCAAATTCCTAAATTTCCCAGATCCCCAAATTTTCCAAGTTCTGCATTTTTCAACTCACATTTCCAAATTTCTAAATTCTTCATTTTCCAAATTTTCATATTCTTCAAATTCGTCAAATCCCTCAAATTCTCAAATTTCCAAATCCTTAAATTACCAAATTCCTAAATTTCCCAGGTCCTCAAATTTTCAAATTCTCAAATTTTTCAAGTTCTGCATTTTTCAACTCACATTTCCAAATTTCTAAATTCTCCATTTTCCAAATGTTCATATTCTTCAAATTCGTCAAATCCCTCAAATTCTCAAATTTCCAAATCCTTAAATTACCAAATTCCTAAATTTCCCAGGTCCTCAAATTTTCAAATTCTCAAATTTTTCAAGTTCTGCATTTTTCAACTCACATTTCCAAATTTCTAAATTCTTCATTTTCCAAATTTTCATATTCTTCAAATTCGTCAAATCCCTCAAATTCTCAAATTTCCAAATCCTTAAATTACCAAATTCCTAAATTTCCCAGGTCCTGCAATTTTCAAGTCCTCGAATATTCAAATTCTCAAATTTTCCAAGTTCTGCATTTTACAACTCACATTTCCAAATTTCTAAATTCTCCATTTTCCAAATTTTCATATTCTTCAAATTCGTCAAATTCTCAAATTTAAAAATCCTCAATCTCCCAAATTTGTCAACTTCTCAAGCTTCCAACTCGTCAAACTCCAAATTCCCGAGTCTTAAAACGTGTCATAAAAAATGAACGTGCAAATGAACATTAACGCCACTTAAACCCTCCGCCATAAATGAAATTTTCATTGCCGGTCAGTGACGACCCCGACGGCATTCAACGTGTTAAAATAATAAGTCGTCATTAAGAAGAGATAAATGAAAGAACAGGGAAGAAATTCGCGTTCGAGGGTAAACAACGGAAATATAATTGCGAGAAGAATAAAACCGCAGGTCCAACTTGTTTCTTCTCAAGCACCGTATGTCTCATTTAGAGCTCGCAGTCGCCTGAAAATGCTTCTATAGATCGTATGCCGTATCCGCAACGCTTGCAGCAGAGATTCTTTGTACATATACCTTCTTCTTTTTTTTTTTTTTAAATATATATTCATTAAATCGCGGCGCCTCGGTAGCAGCATTAGCGTGCAAGCTATGCGAATCGCACATGATCGCAATGGCGTACACTCTCTTGGGATCGTATTGATTTTAGCTCTACAGAACTCTCGAACGATACGATATTCTCCCATCGAATGCGTATCGATTCGTGTGAAATTTCATCCGCGATCGTTCGTTTCGCAATGATCGAATAGAATTCCACTTACGGACAATTAGAATATTTTCTGGTAAGTCCGATTTCTAGATGCGAAAATTATTCTCAAATGGAAGATTGAGAATAATTCTAGGGAATTTTGTCAGGGGACAAAATTTGTGTGCAAAATTTTTATTTTCTAAATTAAGATTGAATTTAATCTAGAAAATTGATTTTAATTTAATAATTAATAATGTTGGGTATTGAATTAGCTTGAATTAGTATAAATGTTTAATTAAATTTAATTAAGTAAATGTTTGGTTAAATTGGATTAGAGTAAACGTTGGATTGTATTCAATTACAATACGTGTTTAATTTGATCGAATTAAAATAAATGCTTAACAGTGTTTAATTAAATTGAATAAAAAGAAATGTTTCATTAAGTTGTATAAAAATAAATGTTTAATTATGTTCAATTGAAATATATGTTTAATTCCAACTAAAATAAAAACATCAAACAATCCAATTCCGCCATCTTTAATGTATTACTTAAAAGTTTAATGTTTATTTAATATTTTCTATTATATTTCAAAACAATGTTAACTATGTAATTACTGTCGATATCTTATTATTTAAATACCTCAAACTTTGTGTATAAAAGTAATTAAAAATAAAAGAAAATAAATAAAAATTTTGCGCACATCTAAATTGAGGTTATGTTCGCAACTACTTTCAAGTGAACATTTTCTTGGAAGTAATCCATGTTCACGAAAGAAAGACATGTCCACTGGGGATAAATAATGAAGGAAGTTTGTTTAAAATCGTTTGCATGTACACATTTGTTTAACCGAAGCAACGAAAGAAGAAAAACTAGGATCGATGAGGAACGTGTCTTGCTGCACCGTGTCTTGTTCTGCTCTGGCCGTGAAGTTCAGCCTGAATATTCATCGGCAACTATTTTTCTCGCTTGTATAAATTAGATTTAAGTAGATCGTCACGTATGTAACGAGACTAGTATAGTCCTTTATTAGGAGTAGGAAGGTTCGTGTATGTGCATCTAGATTTCAGAGGGCAGCCTTATCTTTTAGATCCTTAAGATGCTTATAGATACACCTCGTGACAATTGTTTGACCTCATCTAGCTGTGTCTTGAAAAAATCTTCCTTTTTTCTGAAGAATGTTTTGTGTTTTACGATTATTATGAGTGAATGATCTCGCAATAATGAGTAGTTATATAAATTATATGGTTGTAATAGGTAATTCAATGTTTACAGTAATAATTAATAATATATTTCTACAACCTCAATATATATTCAATTTTTATGATAAAAATAAATATTCAATTCTTATAATAATAATACATATTCAATTTTTACACTGATAAAAAATATTCAATTCTTATAATAATTATAAATATTCAATTTTTACAATAATGACAAAAATTCAATTCTTAAAATTATAATAAATATTCACTACTTATAAAAATAATAAATATACAATTTTTACAATGATAATAAATATTCAATTCTTACAATAATAATAAATAATTAATTGTTAAAAGTGCAATAGTTCATTCAAGTTTTTATTAAACTTGTCATTATTTATAATATATTTCGAACAGTATATAATCTTTGATTTACAAAATTGATTTGAAGTTAATATTTGAACGGAAACTTTTTTAACCGGCAATATAAGAGCCTGCTTTATTACGACACAGCCAAGAACCTATTCTGATCGAAATCAGGAAAGTTACAACGTAATATCACATTTTTAAGGCTGTAACAATTTATAAAGAAGGATAATACACTTTTATAACAATTTATATTTAACAAAATTGCTATTGTTTCTTTGAAGCTGGATCGAATCGGGTCTTTCTTTAAGAACCGTTCTTTAAAAACTTTCATTTTCCCAACTTCTATGAAAGTTAAACGAGTCCAGTCGGAATTTTATTAAATTAACCCGGTTGAACACTTCAGAAAACCGATACCTTAAAATTAATAAATCGAGGTCAAATAGCTATTACAGACTTGAAACTTTTCAATTTATGCGAGAAATGTAGAAATATCGTGGTTGCTAATAACCTAACCTACAAGGTTCGTGCGATCTTAAAAACTAAATTGGTGTAAAATCAAACAATTCAAAATTGAAATTGAATAATTGATAACTGAACAATTTGCAATTAAATAAATTGAGATTAAATAATTTAGAATTAAACAAAATTAAAATTAAACAACTTACGATAAAACAAAATAAAAATTAAATAAGACTAAAATAAAACAATTGAAAATTAAATAAAAAGTGAATTAACCAACTTACAATTAAAGCATGTAAAAATAAAACGACTGAAAATTGAACAAAATTAAAATTAACCAACTTAAAATTGAACAAAATTAAAATTGACCAATTTAAAACTAACAAAGTTGAAAATAAACAAACTTAGAATTTAACAAACTTAAAATGAAACAAAATCAACTTAAAACAACTAGAAATTGAATAAAATTAAGCATAGGGATTTTAACGACACTCTTAAATGAGGTGAAACAACTGTCTCCACCTAGTAATAGAACAATAAAAAGCAGCTTCGAATGAACATAAACAATTTTTCGAACGTTGTCACGATTAATCGTTGTAAACGTATCGAGTCTTCCTAAAAAATCGATCAAGATGGTCGCGTTAAAAATGGTTCCGCGGGACACGATTCATCGAAACACTTGTACATTTCGTGTCTAGTTACAAGACCGAGTAACAAAGAACAGTTATCATATCGTCCATTTTTGTTGCGGTGTCGCTTAACATCGGTCAGTTAACGAGATCGTAAGAGCAGGTGGGCATATCTCGAATTTTCGTAATAAACGTTCGACAGAAAATTCGTTGAGAGGAAGCGGAAACGAGCGGATCACGTGGACCTTAGCCAGGTTCGTATGTTCACGACCCGCTTTTAGCACCAATTTCGTACTGTACACACGTATATATGTATATGTACATAGAGCCTTCTATATGACTAGTCGCCATAGCTGCTTTTCAGACTAGACGCGGAATAGATGTTCCCGATGCTTCCAAAGTAGGAGAGGAAAAAAAAAGAGAGAGTCAAATGTGGGGCAACATCGTACTATCGGTAAAGTACACGTACGAGCAAAGCGACGGAGTTGCCATCCTCGTAATAATATTCTGCTTTTTATCGTAACATTGGATTCCGTGTATTTTGCAATTTTATTACGAACACATTTTAACGGATATTACAATTTCTGCGTGATTGACGCGGTGTCTGCAGTGATTACTGGTGACCGACATTTTAAATTGCTAAAAGGGTCAGGAAAACTGGGGATGCAGAGGTATCTGGGAATGTGGGGATATGGGGACATAGGCAGGTAAGGATGTGGGTATATGAAGATATATGAGGATGTAGGTGTACTTAGGGATATGGGGATATGGGGGTGTAGGAATATGGAGATATGGGGATATGGGGATATGGGGATATGGAGATATGGGGATATGGGGATATGGGAATATGGGGATATGGGGATATGGGGGATATTGGAATATGGGGATATGGGGATATGGGGATGTAGGAATATGGGGATATGGAGATATGGGAATATGGGGATATGGGCATATGGGGGATATGGGAATATGGGGATTTGAGGATATGGGAATATGGGGATGTGGGGATATGGGGATATGGGAATATGAGAATATGGGGATTTGAGGATATGGGAATATGGGGATATGGGAATATGGCGATATGGGGATATGGACATATGGAGATATAGAGGTAGGTGCATAGGTAATAAGCACATATGATATATGTGATATATGACATATGATGACATAAGCACACATGATATATGACAAATAAGATATAAAAGTATAGGGATATAGAGATATAAGAATTTAGAAATACAAGAATATGGAGATAAAGGTGTACAGAAATGTAGGAATTTAGGGTTTTAGGAATATAGGAATTTAGGTATCTAGAAAAATATTAGCCAAAGTCTCTAGAAATTTAAAAACCTAGAAATCAAATATCTGTTGAGATCTAACTACATGTATTGAGATCTAACAAAATTTGTTGTCACTCAGTACTATTAAAGTCTAGAGACATTGAAAATGCAAAGTTTTTATATAACAACAAATTGAATGTCACACAGGTCACCAATAATCAACCCCTTGAATTGTAATATTTAGTGAAAAAAACTGGAAAGTGAATATTATGTAACGTTGAAATTATAAACAATTATTGTTAAAGTTGATTACGATGGTGATGACCAGCAGAGCACGGGAATGAAACAGGAATGAAATGTACGGTCCAGAAGAGAAAATGGTGCCTGCCTTGAAGCTCGGGACGTTGTTTTGCGATGCACAAATACGCCAGTGAAACGATACGAACGCATAGAGCTGATCTAGAAGCGGGTTATGAATAAACGGTGCACACATAGCAGACAGAATACAAATGAATATTTCCAAGTCGTTCAAACGTACACGCGACCTCTTTATGATGTACCAGGGTCGTTCGCTAACTAAACGGATGGACGGCCATGATTCAAAATGTATCTAAATAACAAATACTGTCGTTTCAGATGCATTTACGTATAACTATTTAATGATTATTTTGATATTCTTCATTTTTGTCAATTTAACGGCGACTGGTTCTTTTAGATATTTTAATTGAAGGTTAATCGTGAGGTTTGTACAATTTTATGTCTAGTAAGATTTATTTAATTTTGTGAATTACTAAATTGTTAAATTGTTAAATTGTTAAATTGTTAAATTGTTAAATTGTTAAATTGTGAAATTGTTAAATTGTTAAATTGTCAACTTCTATTGCACAGTTTAAAAACTAGATGCCCTATTAAAAAACAAATACTAATTTTAAAATAATAATTCAAATTCCCAAATTTGTCAATTCAATTGTTAAATTTGTTTCATCTCCTTCAAAAAACAATAATGAATCACAGACAAATAATTGACATAATAAATCTAATAAAAATAAGTAAGTTTATGATCGTAACAGAAGACATAAACAAATAATCGATTGCTCGATTAATTATATTAAAATGGCCGTCCCTTTGCTCACTTATAAAATGATTTCTGCATTCGACTGCAATTTACCAGAGTATTTTCAAAAATAGTATATTTTGGAAATATTTATTTCATCAACTTCACTCGATAAATCTTCTTTCTTTTTTTTTGACGAGGAGATGCGCGAGCGACGATATAGTTGCGTACTACCTGTACATAATATTCTAGCACGTGTATACGATAACGATGACTTGATGCAACGTTCTAAGAGTCGTTTAAAATGATAGTCGAAGAGGATTACTAAAAAGGTTCTCCGTTCACAGGTTCGGTATGACGACGAGGACGAGGACGAGGGTCCTCAGCCGGATCCGATGCTCGAGCAAGGAGCACCGATCCCGGTCCGACTGCACAACGAATTTCCACCCGAGTTGGCCTCCACACCTCTCGAGGATATCGATAGCTTCTATCATAACCAAAGGGTATCGATTATTTTCCTTTTTTGACAACACGGATCTCAGCTACAACAAGTTCGCACGTACTTTACTAGGTCCACTAAAAGCGAGGTTGAGATGATTAAGGAGGCATGTACAGGGTGTTCCACATTTTACAACCAAACTTTATCAAAATATTCTTCTAATACTACAGTTTAATCTTGAATTGCAAGTTGATCTTTGTCAGATGCAGCAAATGTAGATGTAGGTGTATGTACAGGGTGTTCCACTTTTTACAACCAAACTTTATCAAAATATTCTTTCAATATCATTGCAGTTTAATCTTGAATTGGAAGTTGATCTTTGTCAGATGCAGCAAATGTAGATGTAAGTATATGTACATGGTGTTCCACTTTTTACAACCAACCTTTATCAAAATATTCTTTTCATAATATTGTAGTATAATCTTGGATTGGATGATCTTTGTCAGGTGTAGCAGATGTAGGTACATGTGCATACAGGGTGTTTCAGTTTTCTATAACTTTAGTAAAAATTTTATATGAACAGGCTCTTGAATGCATTATTAATAGTCATCTGTCTAGTGGTCTGTGTCTTACAAATATTTATTGAAGATTACAAATATTTAGTGATATCTAGAATATTTGTTTGTATCTAAGAATATTAGGTTAGAACCAGAAATGTTTATTTGTATTTAAGAATATTTGGAAGGAATATTGGTATCTATACCAACTATTGGTGTCATATATAGGAACCTGAGGACATTTTGTAAAAATGAAAAATTGTAGTTTCTAAATTTCTAAGTGCCTCCTTAAGCATCAAGAAAGACCGACATCGCGTGATCGGTCACCATCGACGTAGCCCGCGATATCGCGTGGTCGGATATCTATCGATGACCACCCACGCAATGCAACGTTCATTAATACTACATTGGTTCTAAATAACTGATGGCAAATACTGAAATATCGTAGACGAATATCCTACGTTACATATTTTATAATGATATAAATAAAATGATTGTTTATTTTTTATTAAGACCTTCGTCGTCATCAGCAAGGGAAAGGACATATTCAGGTTCTCAGCGACAGATGCGATGTGGATCCTCGACCCGTTCAACCCAATACGACGCGTGGCCATTTACATATTGGTTCACCCACTGTTCTCCCTCTTCATTATCAGTACAATATTGGTTAACTGCGTTCTCATGATCATGCCCACTACGCCCGTCATCGAGTCTACGGAGTGAGTATCGTTCGTTTTTTTCCGCGAAAGAAAAATAAAAAATATTATGATTTGTCTATGATTTTCTTATATATCTTCTCTGGTTTCTCTCGGTTTATGTTTCTATTTTAACTGTGTAATACGAGCAACGTACGAATATCTACTTCAACAGATTTATCATCATGGTTATTTTCATTACGCATATTTTTATATATATGAATAAGCAGACAATTCTATGAAAAGAAATGAGTCAAAAATGTGGAATAACATTTTTTCATACGTGGCTCTGTTTTTGAGAAATTCCAGTTTGAACTGTACATAGCAAACGGCCATTTTAATGATACGTAAACAAAATGGCGCGTGTGGTAGTGCCACAAAATGGCGTCTGTTGTGCTACAGCAAGATGGCGCTCGTGGTACACCAACGTAGGTTAAGTTTGATAGAAATGATCGTATAGAAACCTTATCAGTATACTTACAAAACAAAATGGTTGATTTTTTGATAAAAACAGCAAGGAATTATAGGATATGAAGTATTAAATACTATTTTATAGTGAATTCTAGTCAGTAAGTCATCAGATGTAATCATCAGATCTAATATTTGAAATTGATTTTCTTAAAAACAGTTTTATACGAAAGAATGTTAATTCTATACATTTAAATAATAGAATTGATATTCGTGCAGTGCTCAAAATTATATAAAAATAAAAATCTTCGATTTTCTATGGATTTTGAATGGATGGAAGCGAATCAGTGAAAAAGTATATGAACAGGTGTTTGGTACCATGATCAAACGATTCTAATTATGTGTTTATACTTCGCGACGAGTTGAAAGAAGAACAAATATTGAAGTCGTGTCAATTTTTAAATGGCGCAATTAAAATGTCCAGGAATTATCTACTTTTCTACGAAATTAATTATTCACTTTTTTTTTAATTTTTTCAATTATATATTTTACGCTTGCTCTGCAGTGACTGTGAAAAAACGTAGATTAGCGTGTTTATGAGCCTAAGCTGGAGATGAGTTAGTGGACATACTATTTATGAGAAAGTACTGGATATACTATGGGAGTTTTCTAATTTTTTATTTTTTAGGTATTCAAATTCCAAATTCTTAGATATTCAAGTTCGCGAGTACCTGAAATTCGAAATTTTAGGTTTTGAAGTTTACAAATTTATAATTTACTATTCCCCAAATTTGAAATTTCTAGATTTTCAAATTCCTAAATTCTCAAATTCCAAAATCATCCAAATTCTCAACTCCCCAAATTTTCAAATATCCAAATTCTCAAATTCCTAAATTCTCAATTACCCAGATTCTCAAATTCCCAAATTCTAAAATCCCTAGATTCCCAATTCTCCAAATTCGGAAATCCCCAAATTCTAAAATTCCCAAATTCCGAACTCCCCAAATTTTCAAATATCCAAATTCTCAAGTACCCAGATTCTCAAATCCCCAAATTCTAAAATCCCTAGATTCCCAATTCTCCAAATTCTCAAATCCCCAAATTCTAAAATTTCCAAATTCTTAACTCCCCAAATTCTGAACTCTCCAAATTCTGAAGTCCCCAAATTCAAAAACTCCCAAATTCCCAAATCCCCAAACCTCTCTCTATATCGCCATTTCCCATACAAAACGTAGCATCCATACAGTGTATCCAGTGTACTTACACTTCAACATGCTCTCCAATCTTGCAATTAAAGATAGAACCATCGAAAGCTTATGGCAAATACACGTTGTTAACTATAGATATTTCAAGCAATGTTCTACGTGTTATAGCTCTAATATACATATATGAGTAGAGACTGATAAATTGTATACCGTTGGTAAGTTTTGTCCTAGTCTCTCTAGAGGTAGCGTAGACGTGAGCGATCTGTGTGAATAATATACAGTGGAGTCTCGCTATATGGCCCTGTACGTAATAACAAATCAAAAACTAGTAAAATGTGCCATATATATGAAATTCTTTCTAAAGACTTCGATTTAACGCTATATAAATGAAAATTCGATTATATCATTCTATTCTGTCAATGGCCATATAGCGAGACTCTGCGTATAATACAATATAAAACCACGGTGTAGAAAGATATCGTTTTTCGTGTTAAACATCTGTTATATGTACATGTGTACAGGGAAGTTGTTCCCTGATCGAACAAACACATTGTTCGCTCGGGTCGTACTCGATATAGCTAACTGTGGTCTATGGTGATCTGCGATCAATTAGACACTGATAACGATCCGACATTATCGCCTAGCTTTACACGAGCGACACTACTCACTGTCGATTGTTTCGTGAGCTTTCATAGAAGAATTAAACGTGCACTTTTGTCGTGAGATATCACGAACGGTGATATATTTTTATAATTTGGCACTTTATGAACGTCGTGTGAAACCAAGTGACGTAATATTACAAGTTTCAGTTAATTGTAACACAATTAGCACCTAGTCTGTTATAAAGAGTCATTGGTGACTCAAGTTTAGAGTACTTGAAGATATAAATTACAGGTTTATGGTAAAATTTGTAAAATCTGACAATATTACATATTTACACGAGGAAGACAGTTGCAGTCGTTTTTGAAATGATAGTATGTGGAGATTGTAGTATTCATATACAGCAAAAGATATGTCTTGTTTCAGAATGGGCTCTTGTTTTTAAAATATTTTGATATTACTGCTTGTATGAAACTAATAATTCAGTTACATAAAATATATAATTTAGAACATGTTACAGCTATGGTACCTACTTACAATTCTAGTGACAAGAGTTCAAATACTGTAGGGTACATTTTCTTTTTTATCAATATTTATCGTGAAAATATATTTTCTATGTATTAGATATCACATATTATGTTACACAGAATTTTAGCATATGGTAACATAGTAAATAATATCTTATATATATAAAGTATATTTTCACCAGAAATAATGGCAAAAAAGTAACAAAAAGAATGTTGTACCCCTGCTGGATTCTAACCCTCGTCAGTGTTGTAAAAAAGTACTTTACCCCCATAACCATAACACCCACTCTAATAACCCTATATAACCTAATTACTTTTACTATACAAATATTAAAAATGAAGTATCTCAAAAACGAGGGTTCTGAAGAAACCCATAATAATTTTGTTATACTACATGAATATTACTATCTGCATATACTGCTACTGCAAAAGCGATTGCAACAGTCTTCCTCTTGCTAAATTCAATATTTAACGTTAAATAATATTTCTAAACATTTAATGTTAAATAACCTTGTTAACCTAACCCAATTTCTTTTTATCCGAAATTAATCTGAATGAATGTATGGTCTTATAGAAAATTTTACAAAAAAAATATCAAATGATAAATAAAATAAATGAAATAATAAATTACGTGACTTCTTTTTTTTTTTAACGAAGTGAGTGTGTCGCTATAACGCAACGTCAGTGTGATGTGACGAGACACGCTAGGCAGTAGAAGAGACGTACATATTCGCATTTAAAGCTGAGTGGTGTGTTTGTTGTTTTCAGAGTGATATTTACGGGCATCTACACATTTGAGTCCGCCGTTAAGGTGATGGCGAGGGGTTTCATTCTGCAGCCTTTTACCTATCTTAGAGATGCATGGAATTGGCTCGACTTCGTAGTTATAGCTTTAGCGTGAGTAGTTAAAAACTTATTCTTTAACTAAAGAAAAAAAAATACAAACCAAGCGATACAGAAATGACAAGCGACCATATACGGTAGAGTACAGCGTGTGATGAAAGAGAACAATCAAAAAGAAGGGTACAATTTTTTTTTTACTTGTACATAGTCAATAGTATTTTTTTTTTAATGCAAAAATGTTGATAGGTTGAATACACAAAATAGAAACGGTATTTTTAATTCGAAGATGCAGGATGTGCCGTGCGCGTCTGGTAAGTTGGCACGAGAAAATATACGCATTGTTTTCGATTGTCAACTTGTCGGACGCGTGTAGTACTTAAAAGGAAAAATTTAACGCAATTTGCAAACGAAGATTATTTGAAGATTGTTTCGGTACAATTTAGTTGATTTGAGAGAAATTATTAAATCGATAAGGTAGATGCTCCCATTATCGACTAATGGATGTTAACCTTATTCAATCTTTAATGTAGTTTGTTTTTAAAGATATTTATTAATAAATGTAAGTTGCTGTAATTTGTTATATGTAAAATGGTGATATTCTTTACTGACATGAGCGTAGATATATTTTAAGAAGGCAAATATAAAAAAGATAAAATTAACAACAAAAGGAAATAATTAATGTATGCAAATAGTTCTGACGATTTAATTTTTGATACTAATTTAACAAAAATCTGTTAAAACAGTGTGTTGGATATTTGCAAAAATATAAAATAATAACTATTAAAAATAATTTTTGGAAGTTTGATAATGGGTTCATTTATCTTATGTCGTACGGTGTTAAGATCTACTGGGTCTGATGAAAGCGTGAGTTTCTTCTTTCGTTATTTATGGGAAAGATAAATAAACAATTTGATAACGAATAACGTAATTCACGCTTTTCTACGGAAAATCATTCACGAATCTACCTATTCATTATCAATAAATAATATGTACTTGTGTTTATAGTAGACCTGGGCATTTTTGAAATAAGTTCGTTTATAATTATTTCATTCAACAAATGTAATTCGTAATTGAATTGTTATTTTTCATTTTGTTGATGTGGAGGATGCATGACTTTTGGAACATGAATTTTAAGTTTTGGAGATTTGTGAATTTTGGGATTTAGAAATTTGGAGATTTTGAGTTTTGGAAATTTGAAGATTTTGAGAATTAGGGATATGGAAATTTGGAAATTTGGAGATTTGGAGATTTGGAGATTTGGAGATTTGGAGATTTGGAGATTTGGAGATTTGGAGATTTGGGGATTTTGGGATTTGAAGATTTGGAAATTTGGAAATTTGGAGATTTAGAGATTTAGAAGTTTTGAGAATTGGGGATTTGGAGATTTGGGGATTTTGGGATTTGAAGATTTGGAGATTCTGAGAATTGGGGATTTTGGGATTTGAAGATTTGGAGATTTAGAGATTTAGAGATTTAGAGATTTAGAGATTTGGAGATTTAGAGATTTGGAGATTTGGAGATTTGGAGATTTAGAGATTTGGAGATTTAGAGATTTAGAGATTTGGGGATTTAGAAAATTAATAAATTAGCGATTTAGATATTTGGAAATGTGAAAATTTGGAAATTAGAAAATTTAGAAGTTTAGGAATTTGGTGATTCTAAAATTTGGAAAATTGGGAATTCGTAGATTTGGGAATTTGCCAATTTGTCAATTTAAAAATTAGAAAATGTGCAAGTGTGCAAATCTGAGAATTTGAAGACTTGAAAACTCAAAAACTCAAAAACTCGAAAACTTAAAAATTCGTAAATTTGAGAATAAAAAACCTTGAAGACTACTAAAACTCTGCAAAGCTACAAGTTCAGAAATTTCTAACCTTGTAACCTTGCACACCCAAAAATTCCCTATGCTGAAAATCATGCATCGTCCCAAAAAATCAACCAATAAATCCCCAAAATAGCAACATACAAAAACAATCCAATAGCAATTCTACAGTATTCCAAATATAAAATTCGCCCAGGTCTAATCGTGAACTATAATAGTAACGATTACTAGTTAGAATCGTGTTCGATTAAAGCCTGGCTAAAAATTGCGTCCAGCCTGAGACACTCGTTTTTTCTTTTCTTTTTTCTTGTTTTTCTCAGTTCCACGGGTAGATTCGTATGACGATGACGATGATCTTAGCCGTACCGCGTCGACAGGGCCGATTTTCAAAGATCACGTCCGAGCCACGTACAACCAGTTGGCGCAGAGAAGCGTTTTTAACCCCACGTGAACGCTAATTAGTATTCAAGTTATGAATAATAGTAGCCATCGCTAGAGAACACCTTCAGTACTTACGCTATCAGACATTGTTGTAGCAAAACGATTATATTATAAATATATTTTACTCGAACATATTCTTATCTTTTTTTTTTCTCTCTATCATACGACACACGTACACGTATACACACATACACATATAGTAACACTACTACGTCTATATTAATTAGTTTATTTAGATAACGGATAGAGACTCTTTATTATGTCTAGTTACCTCAAACAAAAAGTATCTTTATTATTATTATTATTATTATTATTATATTTATTATTATTATTATTATCATCGTAATGTTGATTAGTATAGCGTATATATACGTCGATTCGATGAATCATTTATTGTTGTAGTTTTAGAAAATGTATATATATATATTTCTTCGTGGTCTTTCACATTTATAAATATATATGTATACATGTTATATATAACATATATTATGTAATTGTTGATAGATGATCAATATTTTATTCGATATAACAAGTATTCGTTTTGAGGTACGGTGTCACGAGAATTATTGTCATTTTCGAGATTTAGGGTTGATGTTTTTTTTTTATATTTGTTGTGGAGTAATTGCTTAATGGATTTGTAAAATTTTTAACTCCTAGGATTGTGAATTTTAGCAAATTGAAATTTGATGTTTTTGCGAATCGAAATTGTTTATTTAAACATTTGAGAATTTGTAAACTTAAAAATTTGAAGTTTATGTAGTTTTGCAATTTATAAATTTGAAAGCTTCTTGACCTGTAGATGAAGCAGTTGAAAATTTGTAAATTTATAAATTTGGAAATTAAAGAATTTAAACTTGGGAAGAATTCAAATTGGGGAATTTGAACATTTTTAAATTTGTAAATTTGTATACTTAAAAATTTGAACATTTGTAAATGTAACTTAAAGACAGGAATCTGAAAATTAAAGGACTTAAAATATCAATTTGAAGATATTTAAACTGTATTTCAGAATTTGAAAATTTGTAAGTTCATTAATTTAAGTATTCGAAAACTTTAAACTTGAGAATTTCTCAACTTTTAAACCTGTAGACTTAAAAATTTCCAAATTCTTCAACACAAAAATTACTAAACCTTGCTATAACGATGGAGTGTCAGTAACCTGTGGAACTCTATGCAAAAATGGCAATATACCAAAAGTCTACTATACAAAATCCATCCTATCTAACAATAACCTCTAAATACCCTCTTAACTGAAAACACTCCACCACAATATAGCAGAGTCAACTCTTTAAAAAAATGTGAAGCTAGGTTGAATCTGCAACCTAACCTCAAAAAGTATAAATTCATAATCCAAGTTAATATATCCAAGTGAAATAAATGAATTATGCCATGACGCCATAAATTAATTAACAGAGAAAAAATAAAAATTCTCATGACACCGTGACCTAATCAATCAACATCGTGCATGCAGTACTAGCTCAACCTTTACGATATCTAAAAACGCAGACGTTTTTTGGTAGGCGATATAGAAAACGGTAGCGAGTAATCGTTTGCGTAACCATTATTTTCTTTCTTACATTCTCCTCGACTGTTTTTTTCAATTCGTTACAAATATTTTTTTTTGTTTGTATCACTGTAATGTGTGTGATGTTCGGGTGTATTGCAGTTATGTGACGATGGGCATAGATCTAGGCAACCTTGCCGCTCTCAGGACATTTCGAGTCCTCCGAGCCTTGAAGACTGTCGCTATTGTACCAGGTATGCTTAGAGAATAGAAAATTGGTTGTAGTCGCAGAATATAATATTATTAGAGAGTCATTAGTACACTTTTTTCTGTCCGCGTTCGCTACGCAACACATTCTCTCTCGTCTCATCACCAACGACAATTGCCTCCTCGACTTCTCGAGTTCAAAAAAAAAAATTCTGTATCAAAAATAAACACACCGTTTTCTTTCTTTCTTTCTTTCTGCGCCATTCTCATTCTCTCACGCCAGCCTTCCATCTTTCACTCGATCATCGTATCGATCATTTTACTGTGCGAAATTTGATCAACGATCATCAAAACGGTTGTCTTCATGATCTTCTCTGTCAGCCATGTATGTTTCACCCTAACCTCTTCATTTTCTCCGTCTGTCCTCTGTTGTCCGTCATCTCTTTCCACACGCTGAAAACGAAAGCGATTTGTTGATCGGCCGCAAAGGGGCAACAACCCTAATGACAGTACGTTTGTCCTTCTCTTTCGTTGTCTAGGTCTGAAAACCATTGTCGGCGCTGTGATAGAATCCGTGAAGAACCTGCGCGATGTGATAATCCTGACGATGTTCTCTCTTTCCGTCTTTGCGTTGATGGGCCTCCAGATTTACATGGGGGTGCTCACGCAAAAATGTATAAAGAACTTTCCCGAGGACGGCTCCTGGGGTAATCTCACTGACGAAAACTGGGAGCGATTCGTTAGTAACGAAAGTACGTACTATAATTATGGGCATGGCCAGGGACCGGAGGGGGCTAAATTTAATAACTTTCGGGGACCGGGGTGAGAAATTAGTATTTCCCAAATTTCTCATTTGAAAAATTAGAGAGTTTGCGGATTTGGAGACTATTGGATTTGAGGGACTTGGAAGTTTGGGAAATTTGAAATGGGATTTGGGGATTTGGAAATTAGAAAAATTAGAAAATTGGGGATTCGAGGGTTTATTTGGAGATTTGGGAATATAGGAATTTGGGGATATAGAGGTTTGATAATATGGGGATTTGGAAATTTTCTTGACTTCCACAACTTGAAACTTTAAAAATATTAAAAAAAAAAGAACTTGAATCTTTAACTTTGAAAACCCCTAGGTGATCTTCAACCTTAATAACAAAAAGATTAAATTACAGTATTACCTACTATTTGAACCATAAAAATAAATCTAAGATCCATTTATACTAACACGATCATACCCTGAGATAAATTTCGCCATCCTGTAACCGACAACCTGGCTACGCCCATAACCTAATTGTCTCAACCTCTATCGACCTTCTAAATGATTTAATTTCCAAATGGACTTCGAATAAACGTTCATCGTTACAAAAACTGGAACTGTATTTCATTCATTATTTTGTTCAGCTAATTGGTACGTGGACGAAGCGAAAAACATGCCCTTGTGCGGGAATTCATCTGGAGCAGGGTAATTCAGATATTTGATCTCATTACAACATAACAAGTTAATTAGATTATTAATAAATTATTTATTGACTACAGGCAGTGCCTTCCTGGCTACACGTGTTTACAAGGATACGGGGATAATCCGAATTATGGTTACACGAGTTTCGACACATTCGGTTGGGCCTTACTTTCTGCTTTTCGTCTGATGACTCAAGATTATTGGGAAAATCTTTATCAACTGGTACTAAGATCGGCCGGTCCGTGGCACATGTTGTTCTTCATCGTGATCATTTTTCTTGGTTCTTTTTATCTCGTCAACTTGATTCTTGCCATTGTCGCGATGTCCTACGACGAACTGCAAAAGAAAGCTGAAGAGGAGGAGGCAGCCGAGGAAGAAGCAATACGTGTACGTATCTCTTTCAATTTTTATTCATTCCTATCAATCTTCAAGATTAATCTAGCTCATCATTGTACTTCCACAAGTTACACTACCTTGAATTATATCATTGCTGGACATATCTTGTAGCCTTATATCACCACAAATTATATCTCTACATGTCCATATACATCACATCCTCATCGCATTCATATCGTAGCCTTATATCAATACAAACAATATCTCTATGTATACACATTTAATGTCACATCCACATCGCATCCATATCGTATCCTCATATCACCACTAATGATATCTCTATGCATCCACATCTAATATCATATCCATATTGCAGCCTTATAGCACCACAAATGATATCTCCACATATCCACATCTTACATCACATCCATATCGTATCCACATCTAACATCATATCCACATCGTATCCACATCTAACATCACATCCACATCGTATCCACATCGCAGCCTTATATCACCCCAAATGATATCTTCACGTATCTACATCTAACATCACATCCACATTACATCCATATCGTATCCTCATATCACCACAAATGATATCTCCACGTATCCACATCTAACATCACATCCACATCACAGTCTTACATCACCACAAATGATATCCAGACATCCACATCCAATATCACATCCACATCACATCCATATCTAACTATAGATATATAAATAATGACTATGAATGCTTTAACAACAGGAAGCCGAGGAAGCAGCACTAGCGAAAGAGAACAAGTTGGCAGCCCAGGCAGCGGCGAGGGAGGCAGCCGCAACAGCGGCAGCAGTCGCCGCCGATCAGATCGTGAAATCTTCATCGGACTTCTCCTGCCACAGCTACGAGCTGTTCGTGGGCCAAGAGAAGGGCAACGACGACAACAACAAGGAACGCATGAGCATGCGTTCGATCGAGTCGGTCAGCGAACACCGGGTGAAGCAGATCAACAACCACACGGCCACAACTAAAGTGCGGAAAGTCAGCGCCGTAAGTGTCCGGCTGGCGATGCTTTCACCATCGATTTCCTCCTTTGACGTAATGTACTTTGCTCCTGTTTTATCGAACTTGCCGGCCCCCGATCCTGACCCCTGACCTCGCTTCCACGAGAGCGATTCACGCGAGGCTCGTTCGATCTCGACTCGACTCGTCGGCACTAGACACGTTTAAATTCACTAGATTAACGACGAGCCTCGGTACCCGATATGAAAATTAGGAAGTGAGTGTGTTAGCCCCTGTCCCATGTGGACGGGAAAGATTCCAGAGCAAGAATATAGGCACCTCTAGGCTTTTCTTGATCGAGAGAAGACAATGATCTACCCATCAACCTAACTCTTTAGCGTTTCAAATTTTCTTTCAAAGGTAGATGAGGACACTTTTTCCCTCGATCGAGAGAAGCCTATTTGTACCACGCTGCAAAGGCTCATGGGATTGTCCGTTTTTCTTGTTCAGCTCATTTTAGAAACGTCCAACTGAAAAAGGCGACATAGAAATCGGACAATCGGTTCTTGAAATAATCTTGGACAAGTAAATGAGTAGGGTTCACAATGGGTACCACAACAACAGGTACCAACTATCTGTTTGAAACATGCGAACGGAAGTTTCCGGTAGATTTAACTTGCTGTGTATACCCGGTGACCTGATTTCCATTGTCCCTAGAACTAAGACAAGGAGCTGTCGGTGCTAATTGTCCTAGCTCAGTGAGTCCATCGTTAGACTGACAAGAGGACTTTTCTGTTTCCTTCCTGATCAGGTGGAAATGTCTGATAGGGTTAAATTGATCGAGAATACGGTTGTTTAGAGAAAATTTCGACGAGTCGAGCCCCTCTATAGAATCTACTGCTCTGTTGTAGCATGCTTGTCGTACGTACTGTATCGATTATATTCGTAACAAATACAAGAATTTTTGGTAACTTCGTTTAGGACGCTTTTGAACCTCCTTGCTTTCGTTTCCTTCATTTCTTCACAGACTTCTGCATTGATTTCGGGTGATGTATTTTGATGATTTTGACAGCGTACATTAACGTTCCGTTTGATTTCCCATCAGCCACGTAATGGTTTCCGTAACGGTCGTGTAATGGTAATTCAGGACCGGTGTCGCGTTGACGTAAGAGACTTTTGTGAAAATCGTCTTGCATGGAAACGCATGTGTGTAGTAGATAAAAGGAGATACGAATTTTCGGATAAACTATTAACGGGAATAGTATTTATTCTTGTTTCTGTATGATTACCAGATATAGTAAGTTATATCCGATACTACAAAGGTTTTTAAGATGGCAGAACTGTTGACATTTGTGACGTCATTTTATGGTATATTTTATCAAATACTTCAAATATTTCTGGATTTAAGTATTCTTTGGAAATCATTGCACGTTTTGTATTAGTATTTGTATCAATACTAGTACAATACTCTAGGAGCACTAGAAAAATATTGTTACTAGTTATAGTAGTACATCACTAATATAGGATGTACTGGTACAACAGTAATACTAGATATACTAGTACAATACTAATACTAGATACAAAAGTACAATATTAATATTAGGTATACTAGTACAGTACTATACTAGTGTCAAGTGGTACTAGTACTATACTGCACTAGTGTAAGTAACAATAGTGTTGTATTGTCCTAGTGTAAGTACTACTAGTATTATACTATACTAGTGTATCTAGTATTAGTACTATACTTGTGTAAGTAATGCTAGTATTACATTATACTAGTGTAAGTAATACTAAAAATATACTACACTAGTGTTATATTAATGTAAGTAGTACTACTACTGTACTATACTAGTGTAATTAATACTAGTACTATACTATACTTGTGTAAGTAATACTAGTATTGTATTACACTAGTATAAGTAATGCTAGCACTATACTACAATAGTGTTATATTAATGTAAGTAGTACTACTACTGTACTATACTAGTGCAATTAATACTAGTACTATACTATACTCGTGTAAGTAATGCTAGTATTATAATACACTAGTATAAGTAATACTAGCACTATACTACACTAGTTTTATATTAATGTAAGTAGTACTACTACTGTACTATACTAGTGCAATTAATACTAGTACTATACTATACTCGTGTAAGTAATGCTAGTATTATATTACACTAGTATAAGTAATGCTAGCACTATACTACAATAGTGTTATATTAATGTAAGTAGTACTACTACTGTACTCTACTAGTGTAATTAATACTAGTACTATACTATACTTGTGTAAGTAATACTAGTATTGTATTACACTAGTAAAAGTAATACTAGCACTATACTATACTAGTATAAGTAACACTAATGGTATATGCTGATATAAAACTAGTACTATACTATTCCAGTCTGAGTAATGCTACAATATACTGATCTAAATAATACTAGTACTATACTAATATAAATCTAGTACTAGTAATACCATCTGCAAGTATCTTTACAAATCATGATACCACAATATCCAAACATAAACTTACATCCAGAAATTTGTGTAAATTCTACTAACAAACATACCTAACAAAAGTTCACTAAAATCCCTAGATCTGGCCGATCTTCGTGTCTCCGGTGTTCAGTATCTTAACAACGAACATCGAGTAACATCATCCCAATATGTTGCGTCGAACTGTATCATTTCTTTGCGTATAAACATATCTCTTTCTCTCTCTATTTCTCTCTCTACTGCTCTCACTTTTGTGTATGTACGCTTTGCAAGTATTTATATGAACATATCCGTATCGAGTGCCTCCTTGGTGTACATTTTAGACAACGTTACGAGCCGTTTGGTAGGAGATATCTTTTCTTGTTTTTTTCTTAAGGTCTCTCGCGCCGCTAATGGCCAGTTTACTTATGCCTACCAGGAAAACCTGCGGAAGGTATGTGTGTCACGGCGTGTGTCAATCACCATCGACCGTACGTACCAAAAAAAAAAATAGCCAGTACAGGATCCACGATCCGATTATTCATGTCGATACATCGAAGATCTAACGTGTCGCGAAGCCGGAGCTTCATCGTCAGCTTCTAGTTCCCGTCACGATGGACGGATGTCGTAACTTAAAAGGATGCTTGGAGCTTCGATAGACGATCAACTTTATCCTAGGATCTATATATCTCTATCCATTTGCGTTTGTCCAATTTGAACGAAACGATGTCGATATCCTTTAAGGATATCCACTTTCGATTCGAGAGTCTTTCAATAAAATCTCGAACGGATAAACGCAACTGATTTCGCTCAGATAACTCGAACATTACCAGCTAGAATCACCGTAACTATCAGTATCACATAACCCCATCAAGAGCTATCAGTCCACATCTCTCTTCATATAGTCTATCGATTACGTCGAAGGCGTTCGTTCTTCCAGAATCAAAGAAAAAAAGATCGTTCTCTAGCATCACCCTCGTCGAGTGACGAAGGTCATCCTGATCCCTGTCCCGGTCCCTGGTCCGCTTTCCAGAGAAGAGCGAGAACGGTGAGAAAGAAAAGCGGTGGTCCGCTTTGTTGTAATTTCAGGCGAGCCTTAGTCTACCTGGCTCACCGTTCAATCTTCGCCGAAGCAGCCGTGGTAGCCATCAGTTCACGATCAGGAATGGTCGTGGTCGTTTCGTTGGTCCGCCAGGAGGTGACCGGAAACCGTTGGTCCTCTCCACCTTCCTGGACGCACAGGAACATCTGCCGTACGCGGACGACTCGAACGCTGTCACGCCCATGTCCGAGGAGAATGGCACGATCGTCGTGCCCGTTTACTATGCTAATCTTGGATCCAGACACTCGTCGTACACGTCACACGCGTCCAGGATTTCGTACACGTCACATGGAGATCTGATAGGAGGCATCGCCAACGCGGGCAAACCGATGACCAAGGAGAGCCAACTCAGAATCAGATCCGTCAGGCCCCCGTCGGTGAACGGACACTTCACGGACTCGAATCAGAAGTACCATTACGTGAGTAGATCGGGAGGGAGGTTGTAATGTTAGCTGAGATGTGAGTACATTCGGTGGAGAGATGTTAGATTTATTGAGTTTGATAGTGGAGGTTAGGTGGAATCAGATAGGATAAACCAGATAATAGATCAGGTTACATGGGATAAGTTAGATACGTTAGATAGGCTAGCTGAAATAGGTGAGACTGTGTTTGGGTAGGATAAGTTGGATCGATAGACTGAAATGGTAGGTATTAAGATAAGATAGGAATTAGGTGGATCTGGATATACTTAAAATGGGAAATGATGTGAAAGATGTAGGATGTAGAAAAATTAGAAATGTAAAAATTTGCAGATCAGTAAATTTCTAACTCACAGAATTCTAAATTCCCTTTCCACATCACCAATTTTCAAATTTCCAAATGTCCAAATTCTCAAGTTTGTCAGATTCCAAATCCCAAATTTTCGAATGTCCACATCACCAATTCAAAAGTTTGCAAATGTCCAAATTCTCAAGATGGTAAGATTCCAAATCCCAAATCTTCAATTCCAAAATTTTCAAACGTTCAAATCTTCAATTCCAAAATTTTCAAATGTCCAAATCTTCAATTCCAAAATTTTCAAATGTGCAAATTCCCAAGTATGTACATATCCAAATCCTAAATTTCCAAGTCTCCAATTCTTAAATTTTCAAATCTCTAGTTCCAAACTGACCAAATGTCCAAATTCTCAAGAGTGTAAATTTTCAAATCTCCGACTCCTAAATTTCTAAATCTCCAATTTGAAAATGTCCAAGTGTCCAAATTCCCAAGTTTGCAAATTTCCAAATCCCAGATTTCCCAAATTACCTAAGTTTCATGAGTAGATAGTTCAGGCAGATGGCGCTGACGCTAACATAACAGAACACATACAGGTGGTGCTGTTTATTTAAACTTGTAGAGTTACTCTGTTAATTTATAATTAATTGCATTACTTTCATACTATTTATAGGAAGGTGACCTGGAGAATCTCATGGGCAAGGCAAAACAACAAGACAATCCGTTTATAGAGCCTTCTCAACAACATGCCGTGGTTGATATGAAAGGTAAGTATCAGCCTAAGTCACATTACCTAAATGATCAAATAAATCAAATAAATCATCACATACTAAATTAACTAATCACATAAAGAATTACATAAACAAATAGTAAAATAAATAATTCAGTAGTCAAATAAAGAAGTGATCAGATAATGAATTAGATAATCGACCAAATAGTGAAATAATCAAGTAGTCAAATAATCAGATAATAAATTAAATAAATGATCAAATAACGATTTAAGTAAATGAACGACTAATGAATTAAATAGACGATCAGCCGCTGAATTAAGCAAATGATCATCTAATGAATGAAATGAATGATTAGATAATGAAATAAATATTTTTTTGTTATTATAGACGTGATGGTACTCAACGATATAGTAGAACAAGCAGCAGGACGTCGAAGTAGTACACCAGAACAAGGAGGTAATATCAAAAATTCATCCCTATCGTTCATACTACTTTTTTACAGTTTATCACCCTTTATCACAGATGTGTATCTCTTGTGTGATGAGCATCCTTATCATTTGATGTACACCGTTGTTGACATTCTTGTACATTCTTCTTTTTACCTCCGTTGATATTCAGTGCTGAAGATTTTTGTCTGAGCGCCTTGTACATAGTAGTATCGAATCCTCTATATTCTATATCTATTATTATAAACATTGTTTTTTATTTTTTAATTTCGTTGGACGACCGTGAAACTACGTACAATCGACTATTCCTACTCTATTCGGTATTATTGTTATCGGTTATACAGGGTGTTCCATGCGATTGGATTAGGTTACATCTAGGTCTAAAATGGTTGAAGGTAGAAAGAAATTCTGTAGCAGGCAACACGTGTATTGTCATTAAATTTTCAAGTTTTTCAAATTTTTAGATTCACGAATTTTCAAATTTATAAATTTTTAAATAACAAATTTATAAATTTCTGAATAATAAACTTAAAAATTCATATATTCACAGATTCATGAAATTCTAAATTTAAAAGTTGCTAAATATCTAATTCTTCAAATATCAGTATCCTAAAGTTCCAAAATCCTTAGACTCCAAATCTTTAGATTCCCAAATCCCTAGATCCCTAGATCCCTAAATCATTAAATTCCCCAAATCCCTAGACCCCTAAATCCTTAAGTCCCCAAGTCCCTACATCTCCCATTTCTTGGCCCTTCAAATCCTTTATCTTCACACGTCTCTAGATCCGTAAATTCCTAGACTCCAAATCCCCAAACACCCCAAATTTCTAGATAGCCAACTCCTCGATCCCCAAATCTCTAGATAACCAAGTCCCAAGTTCCCCAAATCCAAAAATTTCCAAATCCCTAAGTCACCCAAATCTGTAGATCCCCAAATTCCCAGACTCCAAATCCCTAAATCTTCCAAATTTCTAGGTCCCCAAATCCCTAAATCCCCCAAATTTCTAGGTCCCCAAATCCCTAAGCTTCCAAATCACTAGATCCCCAAATCCCTACATCACAGAATTCCTAGATCTCCAGATACCCACATTCCCAAATTCCTAGATGCCCAAATCCCTATATCCCCAAATTCCTAGATGATAGAATCTACATGATAGAATTCATATATCCCCAAATGCCTATATCAGAGAACTCTTATATTCCCAAATGCCTAGATCCCTCAATCCGAAAATTCGCAAATTTCCACCTATTCACCTCCACATCCGAAATCAACAAATGGATCATAGGATGTTCTAGTAATATTTTTTACCTTCAGTCGTTCTAGCGCCATAACTTGACCCAACTGCATAGGACTCCCTGCCTAGCCATTCATCTGATGCATGGACTTCCCCAGACATCCCGAAACAATTTTCTTTTTATTATTATTCTTGTAGAAACGATTATAAAACTTCTCTAATCTCTTCTGAATCCCTATCTCGACGCCTAAGATTCATCAAACGGAAACCGATAAACATAGATAAACCGTAACGACCAATTAAGCAAATAAATAAATAAATACTACGAATAATTGCAGTGCGTAAGCCCTCGAACACTTGGATGGATTATAGAGAATTGAAAATATGAAACGAAAGTTTGTAGTAGTTGTTTTTTTGGGGAAACAGCGTTTGTTTCCTGTTGTATAACGACACAGATTAATATCCTCGCTGCAGCTGCACGATCCTGGTGGCTTCCGTGCCTGGATTGACCGCTTCTCTTCCCATTTCTTCGATCGTCGACGTCGACTGCAGCGAAGTTTTTTGATTTTCTCATCAGTTTTTTTAACAGAAGGCACACGCAGGGCCGGCCACAGCCTGGGTGCAAGACACACGGCTCCCCACTTGTACACACTCCCTGAAAAAGAATGGAAAGACAAATGAGGATCACATTTCAATAAATATTTTAACGTTTGTTATAATTTTCTTTTGCTGTTAGCATCTTTTGAGAATGTTGGGATTTGGAAGATAAATTTTTATGTCGGAGGAATTATTTTGGGCACCAAAGTGTACTTGTACCCAGGTTACTTGAAGAGGATCGGCTCTGGGCACACGCTTCGAGGGCACCGCCGCGTTCTGCCTGCGTTGCACAGTCAAAAAGTAGACAAATCGATAAGCTTATTACCATTACCGGTTTATTCATAATTATTCGACGATCAGTGTTTTAGAGGACGCGAATTAGAGCTTTTTCCAAACGGGGTTTATTAGTGGCGACGTTAAATGCGCACGCGAACACTGCCGCACTTTCGATCTTAGGTTGCTACTGCGGCCATTTTAGGTACAACTGACCTTCAAGGATCTGTTCTTTATTCTAGTTTTCTTTATTTATTTCCTGGTTGTGTACTGAACGTGCTTGGGTCTTAGCTGTAGATAGAATTGATTTAGCAGGACGCTTTTCTTGTTGTGTTAACCCTCATATGGTAGAATTTATCGTTGCTATTTATTGAAATATAAATTAGAATTGCGTAGACAATTGAGTGGCACATTTAAAATATTAATAGAAACAGTTTATAAGTTAGAATTAAAGTTAGTCGAGTTCTGTATGCATGAGGCTAATGTAGACAAAATGGCGGACGCAGGGACAGACGCTATTATTTAATTACAAATGATTCGAAAACATCTTACAATATTTAATAACTAAAACTTACACCAACTTTGCTGAAAATTAAATTCAAAGTGTTATAAGTAACTTATAGTGATAGCTGTGTAATTTAATATCAAATTCAATTGATTATTGGGTACAGCATGGGGCTAGTTTAGACAAAATGGCAGACATAGTGTGGCGCCATCATTCAATTGCAAATGTTTATTCCAGAAAATCTTACAATATTTAATAACTAAAACTTACATTGAATTTTTGTAAACGAGTTTCGAAGTACTGCAAGTAACTCACGGTGATAACTACGTAATTTGAAGTCAAATTCAATTGATTATTAGATACCCGAGGATGGGACTAACTTAGACAAAATGGCGGACAAAGATCACCATTCAATTGCAAATATTTACTTGAGGAAGTCCAGCAATATTTAATAACTAGACCTTACACTTTGCTGTAAATTAAATTCAAAGTAAGTAACTTATAGTGATAGCTATGTAATTTGAAATGAAATTTAATTAGTTATTAGATGCTATGGAGATAAGTTAAAGAAAATGGCGGACAAAGTGGTAGAGCTACTATTTGCAAGTGTTTACTCAAAAAAGTCTTATAAAATTTAATAATTAAGGATTATAATGTGTTTTAAATTAACGTAGAATAGCTAAATACTAGAATAGTAAAATATTAACTATAGCAATATCAAGTATTACGACTAATGAAATATATCTAATATCCCTCCATTTCTTCGTCTAACTTCTACCAATTTGAGGGTTAATTGCATTTGGACTGCCAGCAATGATCTCTGAAGCTCGAAGGACAAAATGGCTACTTCCTGTTCATTTAGTTTTCTAGAGCAAGCTTTTGAACACAGCTTCAATCATCCTTTTCTTTCTCCTTCGCCGCATCGAATGAGCTTAATCACCGAATTTTCGCATTGTAAATAAGGCTCGATGAGTTCTTATTTCTTCTGTCCTTCTTTCGTTTGCTATAGTTCACATGCCTGCCTGTTCGTATATATAATCTGTGGTCTGAGAAAGAACAAAGTAACAAAGAGCAAGCTTGAGCCGAGCCGAGACAAAAATATAAAAAAAAACCTCTTTCCCCAAAAAGAGTGGTGCCAGACAAAATTACTAACACGCGTTACAGTTTCGACCTATTACTTTCCGACAGACGACGACGAAGAAGGGCCGACATTCAAGGATAAACTGTTGGCCGCCGTGTTACGTTGCATCGATACGTTCTGCGTATGGGACTGTTGCTGGTTGTGGCTTGAATTTCAAAGATACGTGTCTCTTTTGGTGTTCGATCCGTTCGTAGAATTGTTCATCACCCTTTGTATCGTCGTTAACACACTCTTCATGGCGTTGGATCATCACGATATGGACAAGGACATGGAACGGGTGCTCAAGACCGGAAACTATGTAAGTGAAATTAATTTCAAACTTATTTACTTTTCCTTTTATTAATTTTTCATTTCTTGCATTTCGTTTCATTCATTTTTCATTTATTGTATTTCATTTCATTTCTTGTATTTGGTAGATACTGAAAATGGTCTAAACATGGGTAAAGTTTTTGGGTTATATTAAGATTCTCACTTTACGAATAGTATAAAATATAAAATTGCGATTCAGATTGTTTCGAAAGAGATAGTCTGTTATTGTTAAAGTGTTATTAGAACTTATATGTATGATAAATGAGAATTTTAGTTGATTATTTTGATTGAGTAGTATGGTTTTAGTGCGACTTAGGCATCCGTTTGTTAAGGAGGGCGTCAATGAAGAAATTTCTTACCGCCCTCGTCAACTGTTCGGTCTCCCGCGTTAACTGTGCGCATTCTTTCTGCACGGCAAGAGAGTTCTGTATTAGACAATATTTAAGGTTTTCAAAGGTCCCTAAGGATTCTCTGTAGAATTTGGAATGAAATATAGAGATTTTGAAATTTGGAAAGGTGGAAATTTAAGGAAGAAAGTTTTGAAATTCGAAAGGTTAGAGATTGAATATTTGGAAAGTTGGGAATTTGGGAATTTGGGAATTTGGGAACTTAGGAACTTGGGAACTTGGGAACTTAGAATCTTGGAAATTTAAGAATTTGGAAATTTGGAAATTTGGGAATTTGGAAATTTAGGAACTTAAGAATTTACGAATGTAGGTATTTGGGAATTTAGAAACTAGGGAATTTGGAAATTAGAGAATTTAGAAATTTAGAAATTTAGGAATTTTGAAGCTTGAAAAGCTCGAAATGTACAAAGTACAAATCTACCTAATTTCCCTCTAAAATTCTCCCTAGATCCAATTTCCAAGCTAGCCATCTCAATCCCTAGTGACTTTGGTACCTTGAAATGTTTGAATCGTAGAATTTCAGAATTTTGCAATCTCTAAATTTTGCTACTTTAGTTTAAAAATTTTATCCTGTACTTTATCTAAAGGAAGCCTACGTTGCGCTTCGCAATAACATAACCTAAAATGTCTAAAATTCCCAATACACATAAACAATTATCAATTTCAGTTCTTCACGGCAACATTTGGTATCGAAGCAACGTTGAAACTGATAGCAAAAAGCCCAAAATACTACTTTCAAGAAGGATGGAACATTTTCGATTTTATCATCGTCGCTCTTTCGCTTCTGGAATTAGGGTTAGAGGGTGTGCAAGGTCTCTCCGTGTTACGATCGTTCAGATTGGTAAGTAATTTCATCTTTTCAATCATTATAAATCATTAGCTACCTAAACACCTATTAACATTCTCTAAAATTCAACATTTCCATTTCACATATAAAAAATGTCTTCAGACATAAATTTGCACTATGTCTAATAACTTGTCAGTCGAAAACAATATTACCCACATCAGTCCATCTGCCAACTTACTGGACACACAAAACATGAAACTTGTGTTCAATTATCCACACAAGAATTGATTATTTATTCTCGGTCATACAATTGATTATTTAACTTGATGTTTCATACGATTTTCAAAAATTGTATGTATATGTTTACAAATATTCGGAACACTTTAAATTTAAAATAGTTAATAATTTGCAATGTAAAAGAAAGTTGAATATAAGTGAAACTAAATTTAACTGACAAAATCTGTTTTCTAAATTTGACTGACAGTGAATGAGTTAAGACATAATCACATCACACACTGGTATTAACCCCTCGACCCATAATTTGTGCACAGTTACGTCATTCACAACTAACTAATTATTGCCACAACGTTGAACAACTAAAGAAAGTTAAAATGTTAGGTACATTATGTATTCAGCGATCCTTGATTATTCAGATCATAATGCAGGATCGAACCCAAAATTAAATTACACTGAAAACACTAGTCTAGTAGTTTATCACATTCAAACTGTAGTGTGTGTCACGAGTGTGTCACAAGAGCGTCACAAGTGCGTCACAAGTGAGTCACGAGTGTGTCACGAGTGCGTTACAAAAGCGTCACGAGTGCGTCACAAGTGCGTCACGAGCGCGTCATGAGTGCGTCACAAGTGAGTCACGAGTGCGTCACAAGTGCGTCATGAGTGCGTCACAAGTGAGTCACGAGTGCGTCACGAGTGCGTCACAAGTGAGTCACGAGTGAGTCACGAGTGCGTCACAAGTGCGCCACAAGAGCGTCACGAGTGCGTCACAAGTGAGTCACGAGTGAGTCACGAGTGCGTCACAAGTGCGTCACGAGTGCGTCACAAGTGAGTCACGAGTGCGTCACGAGTGCGTCACGATATAATAGAGCAAGGAATTTAAGTATTCTGACAATTTTTGTTTGAATTTTCAGCTAAGAGTGTTCAAACTAGCAAAATCGTGGCCTACGTTGAATCTGCTGATATCCATCATGGGCAGAACGGTGGGCGCGTTGGGTAACCTGACGTTCGTGTTGTGCATCATCATATTCATTTTCGCCGTGATGGGTATGCAACTGTTTGGCAAGAACTATACCGACCACGTCGATCGTTTTCCCGACGGCGAGCTACCCAGATGGAACTTCACCGACTTTATGCATTCGTTCATGATCGTTTTTCGAGTGTTATGTGGAGAATGGATCGAGTCTATGTGGGATTGTATGCTTGTGGGCGATGTTTCTTGTATACCGTTCTTTCTGGCTACCGTTGTCATCGGCAATCTGGTTGTAAGTATACTTATCTGAGTCTACTTAGAAACGTAAGTCTATTTAAATATCAATTTGGTTATTTTGATCTGGGTTCATTTATGTTCATCTTAGTTTATTTAGAAATAGATTAGGGTACTGTTTGTATTTATTTATTAACCTATTAGTACTATCCTAAGAGATTAGGGTAATACAATCTGTTAGGGTAGCTCTTAAATGAAATTTGAGTCCCATTCAAATTTAGAAGTGTGAAATAGAATTCGTCTTAATTGCTGTGATCTTATAGTGATGTAGTGGTATATGGTAGTGATATTGTTATAACTATGTAACTTACATAAACTTGCTCTTGTAATTTGGCAGATTCGTGTTATATTGCCATGGATGGGTTGTGGTGGTATTGTCAGTGAAGGATAGCGAAATTTGTAAATTTGAGAATTTGAAAGACGTAAATTTTTTATTTTCAATTCCTAAATTAATGAATTCTTGTATTCTTGAATTCCTGAACTCCTGCGTTCCTGAATTCCCGAATTCTTAAGTATCTTTTATGAATTTCTAAGTTTCTAAATTTCTACATTGCTGAAATCCTGAATTCCTGAATTCTTGAATTTTTGATTTTTGAATTCTTGAATTCTTGAATTCCTAAAATTTTAAATTCTAAATTTTTAAATTTCTTAAATTTCTAACTTCATAAATTCCTAAATTCCTAAATTCCTAAATTTCTAAATTCCTAAATTCCTAAACTCCAAAACACTTAAATTTTTTAATTCCTAGATTTTTAAATTGCTGAATTCTCAAATTCTGGATTTCCTAATTTCCTAATTCCCTAATTCCCTAATTCCCTAATTCCCTAATTTCCAAAATTCCTCATTTCCTAAATTCCCAGATACCTAAACTTTTAAGGTCACCAATTCCTAATCTTTCAAATTTAAAAAATCCCAAAATTCCTGCTATCTCAATTCCAAAATTCACATATTCCTAAATCTCAAATTTCTCTCATCCCAAATCCAAAATTCAATTATTTCTAAATTTCAAAATTCTCGCTATCCCAAACTTATAAATTCAAATATTCTCACATCCCAAAGTTTTTATTACCCCAAACTCACAAATTCCAAAATTGCAAGTACTCAAAAAAAACCTAAAATCCACAAATTGCAACTACAAAAATTGACAAATTAATATAAAAATAGATATAAGCGCTTAAAAACTTGCAACAGTCTCCGTCGCCATCTTGCTACTGTAAATACTCAAGTACCCCGCATAAGAGACTGTCTAGCACCAATCTCCCCAAACGGCAATATAACGAGAGTCTACCATACACAACTCCCTATCTTACTTCTATCAATTTTGACTTAGTTCTACGAACTTTTATTTAATTCCACAATCTAAAATACTAATTTGAGACAGTAATTAACCACTAATACTGTACAAAACAGGTGCTGAATCTCTTCTTGGCCTTGTTACTCAGCAACTTCGGTTCGTCGAATCTTTCGGCGCCGACACAGGACAACGACGCGAACAAGATCGCGGAGGCGATCGATCGAATAGCACGATTCGTTAAATGGATCAAGCGAAATGTCCTATATCTTGCTAAAATGATGCGAGCCAAACTCACCAATCAGATATCCGATCAGGCGCCAGGTGAGGGACCGTCCAACAGTTGGAAAGAAGGTTTATATCCAATCAGATCGCTTGCTGTGTGCGCTGTGTAGTTCGTGGCACTGTTTTTCGGTTCTGCTTTTCACTTTTTTACGAAACCAAAAAATGAAACAGATTTTTCCGTTCGCTCGTTTCGTTTCAGCCAGTCAATGATCGAAATATCCATTTCTCGTTTCGTTGCGACGAGATTTTTACGAACACAAAAACGCAGAGCGAAAATTCAATTATAATTTTGACTTATATCGATTGTTTTTTTCTTACATTCGACATTTTTATTTAAATACGAAACGTTGACTGGCGTTTTTGATTCTTTTTTTCAACGCAGAATTTTTGATCGGTTCGCTGTTTGGTTTTTTCCTTTTTCTATGTTCTATGAACGAAAGTCGTGCAGATCAGAAAGAGATCGATTGATTGATTCAGGAAGATTAGATTGATTTTTGCTTCGTTGATTAGCCTGGCGATTATACGTTGCTTTGCCTATTATTTTGGAGAAAGCAATCGTTTTGTCCTTCGATGAAACGAATATGGCTTCGATACTATTGGATAATATTCAGTGTAGATTTAAATATCACGCCGGTACATCTGGATTTATATCGTTTAGTCGAACGTGCACAATGTTTATTTTTACAATGATGCTATACGATATGTACTTACACCAACAGTCATTCGGAAATTTCGTGTTTTATTATTTTGTTTTTAAATCATTTTTCATCTTAGATGAAATACATTTTTATTACTGTTTAGTGGAGTAAATTTTTATTACTGTCTAGTGGAATAAGTTTATATTACAGTTTAGCGGGAATTTATATTAATACTATTTGTATATTAATACTAATAAATAATTTGTTTTTGATATAGTGGAAGATGTACTAAGAAAAGCATGAACTTTCCGAATGATCTGATACAAAAATCAACTGATTATACGGCATAGTCATTGGTGTAACTAGGCACTAGGGTTGGATTACATTTCCCATATTGGAAATTTAGAAATTTGTACATTATTCATTTTTGGTACTTTCAAATTTCTAATCTTCTGTGTTTTTTATTTTTTAAGTTTGTAGATTTTAAATAATCTAATTGCGGAGTTTCTAATGTTTTGAATTTGAAAATTGTCAAATTTTTCAATTTCTAAATTTCCAAATTCGGAAATTTGAACATTTTTAAACTCTCAAATCATCAAATCCTCTAGTAGTCAAATTGTCAAGTTGTCAAATTGTCAAATTGTTAAATTGTTAAATTGTCAAATTGTTAAATTCCCAAATTTCACAATATTTTTCAAATTTTTTAATTTTCAAATTCTTCAATTCTATGTTTTAAAATATGTAAATCTCAATATTTTCAAACCTGCACATTTCTAAATTTTCAAATTTTCACAAGCTTAAATTTCCGAACTCCCAAATCCTCCAATTTCCAAATATTTAAATCATCATATTTCCAAATCTCCAAATTTCTAAATTTGCAATTTCCAAATTATTAATTTTCCGAATCCATAAATTTCCAAATCTCAAACTTCCAAATCCCAATTTCCCAAATTTCAAATCTCCAAATACCTTAATTTTTAAATCCTCAAGTTTCCAAATCCCTAAATTTCCAAATCTTCTAATTCCCAAATCCCTAAATTAAATTAAAAATTTCAAATTTCCAAATCCCAAAATTTTTAAATCTTGATATTTCTAAATCCCTTAATTTTTAAGTCCTTAAACTTCCAAATGCTCAAATTTCCTTATACCGAAATTTCCAAATATCTAAATTTCCGAATCTCTATAATCGCAAATCCCTAAATTCCCAAATTGCCTAATCTTTGAATTCCCAAATCTCCAAATCCCCAAATCCCTAAATCTCTAAATTCCCAAATCCCCAAATCTGCAAATCCTCAAATCTGCATCTCCCCAAATCCCCAAATCTGCAATACCCCAAATCCCCAAGTCCCCAAATCCCCAAATCCCCAAATCCCCAAATCCCCAAGTCCCCAAGTCCCCAAGTCCCCAAGTCCCCAAATCTACAAATCCCCAAATCTCAATTCCCCAAATCCCCAAATCCCCAAATCTGCATCTCTCCAAATCCCCAAATCTGCAATTCCCCAAATCCCCAAGTCCTCAAGTCCCCAAATCTACAAATCCCCATATCTACAAATCCCCAAATCCACAAATCCCCAAATTCCCAAATCCCCAAATCCCCAAATCATCAAATTCCCAAATCCTCAAATCCCAAAATTCTGAAAACCCTAAATCCCGAAACTCCGAAATCCCCAAATCCCCAAATCCCATAATTCCCAAAACCCTAAATCCCCAAATTCCAAATCACCCAAATCCCCAAATCTCCAATTACCAAAATTCCCAAAACCCTAAATCCCCAAATTCCAAATCACCCAAATCCCCAAATCTCCAATTCCCAAAATTCCCAAAACCCTAAATCCCCAAATTCCAAAGCACCCAAATGCCAATTCTCGAAATCCCCGAGATCTCTGTTCCACCCTAGAAAGCATTCTAGTTGCGCCAATGCTCATAATCCACCATGTATCGCGCAAACAATTAGTCACACTTGTTAAATCGTCGATTAGACTAGACTAGGCTATTTCGAACTAGTTAAATTATTGCATGAAACACAAAAGAAGATAATATTATTATCAAACAAAAAAAAAAAAGAAAGAAAAAGAAATAACAAAAGAAGGGTACAACGTAGGTCTACGTTGTTGAAAGAAAACTTGAAGATCGTCGGAAGATCGTAGAATCAAATTGTGGATGAAACTTCTGGCAACGTTGAATTTATACAGATATATTTTTTGACAAATCTATTCTGATAAGGGCGGGTTAGAGATTTTATATGACTGTGCAGATGGAATTGATCGGGATGGGGACCTAGATCTTGCAGATGGAGAGCTCGATGCATATAGGGATAAAAAGAGTGCCAAGGAGCTGAATCAACTGGAAGTTGCTATTGGGGATGGAATGGAATTTACTATTCATGGTAAGCGTGTCGATATAAATCGAAGTATTCCGTATCGTTCGTTCGTTTCATTTGACCCGAACTTTATTCCATTCTTGCAACCCCTTTTCAACCCTTATTCGATTCAGGTACTCATGCATATTATATCATTTACATTCGTTTAATCTTGAAATTAGATAACTACTGAAATTCTCTTTTTTAGTACAATTTTTGAAAATTTATTCTGTAAATGTACTATAGTTTTTATTTATTAACATTTTCACTGCTACGTCATTCGTCATCATTAAAAATTTGTTCACTTAGTGAAAATACTCATATTAACTACTTAGAGTTATGAATAATTAATGTCATAAAACGTTGTGGAAATATTTGGTTTGTTAAAAATAAAAATACTAGTTTATAAAATTTTCAATTACTTCAGTGGTAGTCAATGTGTTAAATACCATGTACTTATGAAGTCTTTGTTTATTATATAGATTTTATTAAAACACCGTTTATTTATTGAATACATTTTATTAAAACACTTTATTTATTAAATGCCCTTTATTAAAACATACTTCATTTTTTCATACCCTTTACTAAAGCACTCTTTATTTTAAGGGTATCTCTTGACTAAAGCACTCTTTATTGATCAAATACTTTTATTAAAAAATCCTTCATAACCCTTTATTTATTAAATCCTCTCTCTTTAAATCATATTAAAATCTCACATCAACGCAGATCCAGAGATGAATATAAGTATTAGTACTGCATTAAAAATATAAAAAAAATATGTTTTTTTATTTATAAGAAAGAAATAAAATTTGACAGTAAATCAATATTATTTAATAAAATCTACCTTAATAAATTATAATGAGACGGATATTTTATTGCTCAAAGGAGATCTAAAGAATAAATTGAAGAAGGGTAAACTGTGCCTGAACAACAGCAAGGTTATAGCAAATTCGATCAACCATCGTGACTATAGATTGGACAACGATTACATTAATCAGAACGAGGATGACACAATCAGGTGAATATCTCAATGACAATTATTTAAAAATATTGGTAGATGAAATTATGGTAATCATAATGTTTGAAACAAATGTTACAGTAACAAATCGTATGGCAGCCATAAGAACAGAGCATTCAAGGATGAAAGTCATAAGGGTAGTATGAAATTGTTGGACGGCGAGGAAAAGAAGGATGCGAGTAAGGAAGACCTAGAACAAGATGAAGGTAGAGTACATTTTAGTTGAAAATCATTTAATATGATACACTGAATGCATATTTAATTTAGGGCTATTTATTGCTGGAATTAGGTACTTAGGTATGTGTTTAAGTAGGTAAATTAGGTATTAAAAATAATCTACGTATGATACGATTTGGTACTTAAGCAACTAAATTAGATATGGGACGATTAGGTACTTAAATAACTGAATTAATTATGAGACGATTAGGTACTTAAATAGTTAAATTAGATATGGGACGAGTAGGTACTATAACTAAATTAAACATGAAACTATTATACAAATGTCTAAATTATACACTGAACCCCAACAATGACGAACTACGCTCGTGACGCACTTGCAATTTAAATATGGCAAATTTTTCTCATATTGTTAGTACGCGTGAATTTTCAGTTTAGGTGTAATTATAATTTACGTAGGTAAAGATCGCTGAATTGAATATCGGTGTGGGATCTCAATTTTTGTTATCGGTTTTCACATTGTGACAAATAATAGTGTTGTACGTCTGACGCACATGTTGAATAAATTGTAGTACAAGTGGTTAAGAACCAGCTACTTATAATCTGAATTATACAATTGTTGAATTAGGTACTTGACTATTACATAAATATCTAATTCGAATATATTATTAAGTACGTAATAATGACATATATTTAATAATTTAAATGTAACTGTATTTTGAAGATCTTGGGGATGACGGAGACGAAGGTGAAGAAGGAGAAGGAGGAGATGGCGAATTAGGGGATGCCATTATTCAAGCTGACGAGGATCCCATCGAGCCTGATTATCCAGCTGATTGTTGTCCAGAAAATTGTTATAAAAAGTTCCCGTTCTTAGCTGGCGACGACGATGCTCCATTTTGGCAGGGTTGGGCGAACTTGAGACTGAAGACCTTCCAACTAATCGAGAACAAGTATTTTGAGACTGCCGTCATTTTGATGATTCTTTTGAGTAGTATGGCTCTCGTAAGTACACACTGTTTTCTATTATTATATATTTTAAAACTTCCAGTCTAGGATGTTTAAAAATAATTCATTATTAAAACAGTTATTCCATTAAACGAATTATTACATTTTATTAAAGGGTGATATTTAAACTGAGGGTGATACTTTTTAAACGCAACGTTGTAGATGGCGCTGAAGAATTGCAAATGGCGCTGAACAATTGCAAATGGCGCTGGAATGTTTATCGTTTTGCAACTTCCAGACTGGAATTTTTGTTCAGAAACGTAGGGATAACTAGGGGTTTATGTGGATATTCCTAGGGATTTATGTGAGGATATTCCTTTGGATAAGTGGATTTGGGGAATTTTAGAACTTTGACGTTTTCGAGTTAGGGATTTAGGTGGTTGGTCCTTGAGAGTTTGGGGGTTTAGGAAATTGGGGATTTGTGGGATTAGTAATTTTGGGAATCGGGAATTTAGGAATTTGGGAATTTAGGAATTTGGAAATTTAGGAATTTGGAAATTTAGGAATTTGGAAATATATGAATTTGGAAATTTAGGAATTCGGGAATGTAGAAATTCGGAAATTTAGGAATTCGGAAATTTAGAAATTCGGGAATGTAGAAATTTGGAAATTTAGAAATTCGGGAATGTAGAAATTCGAAAATGTAGAAATTCCAAAACTTAAAAATTCGAAAATATAGAAATTCCAAAACTTAGAAATTCCAGAACATAGAAATTCCAAAACCTAGAAATTCTAAAACCTAGAAATTCCAAAACTTCGAAATTCCCGGACATACAAATTCAGAAATTTAAAAATTCAGCAATTCAGAATCTTGAAAATTTGAAAATTAACTTTGCAAATCTCCATACTTCAATCATAAAATACCCCTAATAAAGTAGAAATACCCCCTAGAAATGCCCCTAGTTACACCAAACACGCCCGAAACGAAATGTAAAAGCCTACAACAATAATTGCAGGCCTTGGAAGATGTGCATCTTCAACAACGACCCATTCTGCAAGATATCTTGTATTACATGGACCGAATATTTACTGTGATTTTCTTCATCGAAATGTTAATCAAATGGTTGGCTCTTGGCTTCAAAAAGTACTTCACGAACGCTTGGTGCTGGCTCGATTTCATCATCGTCATGGTAAGTTGTATTCATCGAACCCTCCGACCTCTCTGTAATGTTCCACCTAGACCTGTGTGTAATCTCTTTCTTCGAAACAGAAAATGTTAGCAAAATCACGAATGTCTATACCCGAGATGGTTGATTACACACATGCAGATTCTTAGAATACAAGTATTCATATGATGTGTTTCTAATCTAGTTTACACTGCAGCCATCAACAAGTTTACAACTAAATCGATAATTTCGTACACGTGTATTTGAAAGGTCTCTAAAAATAGACATTTGATCGTATGTCAAGATATAAGTAATTTACTAAAGTTGATGAAAATTTTGTAAACTTGTTCATAAAGAAAAAGTCTTGCTCCATCTATTTTCACTGAAGTTCCTTCGTCTCCCCCGTCCTACTTGTGCCTAAAAGTCTGTTTGCAATGTTGGAGCTCAACGTGGATCCAGATGGATATCTCTGTTAATCAATCGCCAATACGTATTAATCACGATGACCAGGATATTTCACGTTCCATCTGATCGATATTTGATGATAATAGCTCTCACTGATCAACTTGGGTGCAATCTGGGCCGGTGCTGCCGACATCCCGGCCTTCCGTTCCATGAGAACACTGAGGGCCTTGAGGCCTTTACGAGCCGTTTCACGATGGGAGGGCATGAGAGTAAGTCCATAGGTCCACCAGAAGAAAATGAAAGAAACAACCTAATATACGGTGATCCGACGACCTGTCCGATTCTGCAAATCTGACGGCTTTACCTTACATTGGGACAAGTATTTCAAATTTCACTGAGGGACACTGAAAATAATTTTTCAAATTATAGGCTGTCTTATGAGAACTTGAGGTTTACGATTGATTAGCTGTATTGCAAGGTTATAGGGTACTTTAGAATTTTTTAAGCGTTATATGTTATGACGAATGGAATTGGATTTGGGTTCAAAATGTTCAAGTTCATTTTTCGAATTGAAAATTTTGTTGTAGACTACTGTAGTTTGTAGACCACTGTGGAGTGATATATGTTCTTGTGGGTTTGAGACACTTCTCCAGTAGGTTATAATGAACTGTGATGTCCAGATGGCGCTGCAAACTTCTTTCGGTTTCTAAGTTTTAGGTTATTCTCCCTATATTTCTTTTTAGACCTCATTATTGACTCAATAATGTTCGAATATTAATACAAACAATTAAGTTTAGCATTACAAAATTTGAAATAAGCTTCAATGATTTGTATGCTATAATTTTATGATTTGGATATGATTTAAGTATGATTTGGATATGATTCAGATATGATTCACATATGATTGAGATATGATTCAAATATGATTTACATATGATTCAGACATAATTTACATATGCCTCATATAAATTCAAACATGATTCACATATAATTTAGACAAGATTTACCCATAATTACAGATATAATCCAAACACGATACAGAAATATTTTCAGCGTCCCTCAATTTTGCCAAATCACCCAACTGAACTTTTCAAACTTAAAGAATATATCAAACAATTTAACACTGATTTGAAAAAGCTATCAATGTTAATTTAATATTGACGTCCATATGAAACAGATGTTAATTAACTATTAATGTCCATTTAATTTAAATTTGATGCGCATTTGAAAAAAAATGTCAAAATATAAATAAAATTAATAATCCGTCAAATTTGCAAAGAAATGTCGGTTTTTAGAACAAGTGGATAGGAGAGAAAATTAAAAGGGAACAATAAATGAAAACCGAGGGAAAAAATGAGTATGACGAGGAACATGATCTCGCTACAGTGATTGTAACCTGTACTGTGTGATGTGCTTTCCGGTGTGCAGAGGTACATTGGCGTATCTACTCGGTGTCTGCACTGATATTGGAGTTTTTTGTCGTACTAGCTACCGCCTATGTACGCCTTTCCTAATAATCTTTTTTGGCACAGTGATCGTTGTGCAAAGTACGGTGTATCTATACATCTGAACTATATACATATATATATATATATGAACATTATATATATTATATACATATTATATGCTTTGTGTGTAATGTACAATCTTCCTTGTGTGTAAATGTAAGCGTGTGTATTACGTACTGATGCTGTGCACTTGGGTGCAATGTAGGTTTCCTTTGGGTACAGGGTAGTGTTAGCGAAGGATGAGCATTGTTTAGGTTAGGTTTCTTTGGAGTTCTTTTAAGGTTGTTATACAATTTTTATTACGGAGTTTTGGGTGTAGCTCTCAAATTCTTAAATTTTCAATTCTCTATATCCCCATATTCCCAAATTTCTATATTCTCAAATCCGTATATTCCCAAATCTCTATATTTCCAAATTCTTATATTCACAAATTCCTGTATTCCCAAATTTCTATATTTCCAAATCTCTATATTCCCAAATTTCTATAACCCCAAATTCTTATGTACCCAAGTCCCTATATCTCTAAATCCTTACATACCCAAATCTCTATATTCCCAAATCCCTATATGCCCAAATTCCTATATCCCCAAATCTCTACATACGCAAATCCCCATATCCCCAAATCCCTATATCCCCAAATCCCTATATCCTCAAATCCCTATATCCCCAAATCCCTATATCCCCAAATTCCTATATCCCCCAATCCCTATATCCCTAAATTTCTAAATCTCCAAGTGCCCATCCTCCCAAATCCCAAATCCTCAAATCCCTAAACTCTCAAGGTCCTAAATCTCCAATTATCCAAGTCCCTAAATTACCAAATTTCCCAAAATTTGAATATCTTCCCTAACATGCATTTTTATCCAAAAGAAGCCTAAATATGTTGCACCCGAGTGTACGTTGTATAAAATTGGGACATGTTCATCAGGATCTTGATTCTTAATCGTAACGCACTATGGTATCATCAGTTTTATGAATATTAATCAATATTTGGATTATGATATCCACAATGACTTCAGAAAATGTTAAATCCAATATTCTTTACTGGGCGTTTTTATAATTATTCAAAAATTTATGCAATCTGCTATTATATTCAACCCTGATCTGGTACGGTGGCCATTTTATCGTGTTCACAAAATGGCGGAACTCATAGGAGTAATCAACAAAACTGGCAGATAAATTAAAATCAAAAGAATAAGTTACATTTAGTATTTTATCTGCAAACTAAAGTTACATTTTTAAACAAATACACTAGGGACTTTTTATTGGTGATATTTTTCAAACATTTGTCAGTTACAAACAAAAATGAAATTAAATAACATTGAAGATAAGGGATCCAAAGACAAAAGCTTTTATTTTTATCGTTACCAACATTAACAAGAAATGAAGACTTAAAAAAAATGAAAAATGCAGTAAATAATACTTTAATTGAATTAAAACTTGTGCCTAGTGCGTTGCTATAGCAAGTATGACGAACCTTTTTCATCTGTTTCAGGGCGGAGCCGAAAATCATGCTCGTAACTGATAATGATTCTTGTCCAGCCATATTGTTCTCTGCATTGTCAAGTGAACGTGCCTGTATGCGTATAATTATACCAAACATTTCCAAAAACAATTCAAATACTATTTACTATTACATAGTTCAATATATTATATGATAATCTGTTGCATATAAATATACATATAAATTATGCAGACATACATATAAACAAGACAGACATAAATATAGACAATTATATAAACAATAATATAGATAAACGATTTTATACATAGACGAAACTATTTCCTGTAATTTTCATTATAAAGTGTAGTTTTGAGATTGCCGGGACTGACGAAGATTTGTGAGGTTATGTTTTAAAATTGTGGGACCAAACGCAGTTACCTATGTATAATTACATGTATTTATAAATTTGATAGATACTTATAGTTCTGTGCATAGAGTTCCAAAAGAATTTGCAATGAACTTGTCGTGAACCGTGAAGCCATTAAGCGTGCGGTTCACAAAATGGCGGCGTATACATAATCAGATAATATCGTACATCGAATCCCACGTTCATAAAAGATATGAAAACATGCAATAACGCGATTAGAAAACGTAATTATACGCAAACAGAGCATCGCGTGATGTACATTTCTGTTCACTGTGAACCGCTACATGTGCCATACCTGATTTCTATCAATGTCTTCGTCCCCTGCTCTGATTATTATCTGTTGTACCGTAATTACGATGTGTATTATACACTATATTATAAATGTATAAATCTAAAAGCTCTTCACAGATGGGACAACTTATCGTTATTATACAGGAACTTCGAAAAAAAAACTGAAAAAATGACAATCGAAGGAACGATCTGTTTACCCAGTTACCTGTCTCTTCCTTACCTGTCTTTTTGAACTATCTCTGTATCTCTATTTCTATATCTATCTTTTTCCTGATTTGGGAGTTTGGAGACGATAATATGATCGTTATTTGGGAGTAGTTTTGTCAACCTGTTGCTGTGATTCGCTCTCGTTTCTCGCTCGCAGGTGTCACTCATTAACTTCGTAGCGTCGCTCTGTGGCGCTGGCGGGATCCAAGCCTTCAAAACAATGAGGACCCTAAGGGCCCTAAGGCCACTCAGGGCGATGTCTAGAATGCAGGGAATGAGGGTATGTAGCCCACCGTCTCAGCGGACCTTGCCAATTATGTACTCTCTTCCATTCCCGTCGAAACGATTATTATTCTTGTTAGAGTTACCAACTGGAACGAGTTTCTGAACGAATCGATCGCTCAAGTTAGGCATTCCACTTTCTTAACAAAAATTCAGATCCAATTTTTTCACCCTGATCAATCAATAGCTCGGTGCTCAAATTTTAGACAAAATTTCAACCCCTCGTGTTGCTAATATGCAACGTAAACTGTTTATGTATGTCACATTATTTGTCCAAACAAAAATTGTAAGATTCTGCAAATCAGCAGTTTAATCGGAAGTACTTAATTAGGTTTTCTATTTAATTTAATTAACATTTAATTCAAAATTAAATTTCCTTTAATTGGAATTAAACCGTATTCAGTTGCATAATTTTCTAATTGGAAGTGAATGTAATTTTTAATTCAAACATTTTCACATTGGTGTACTATCTAAAATTGTTAAAATAATAATACTATGGCAAGTATAATACGATCGTATTATAAATAGTTACATATGTATTTGTCGATCACTCGATATCGCGTGTTGAGTCATGAATGTTAAATGTACCACGCGAGTGATAGCTTCTGAAATGATAACAGGAGTATATCTAAATATAAAAATTGCCTAACTTTATCAACGATCATTCGTTCACGTTTTCAACATAATAGATTATCTCGGTGCCGTCGATAGATTAAAAATATCTATTATTCAAATTACTAAATAAATTAATGGAAAGAGTAATTTTTTGAAATAAGAAGAAGTTAAACGGCGGCATCGTATTTCCATTACGAGACTCGACAAAGAGGCCGATCAGAGTTTTATATTTAAAGAAACAGTGGATATTGGAATAAATGTGAAGAAAATAATGAATGAAAATAACTCTTCGGCCTCGTCGTATCAGAGACTCGAATCCTTTTGCACGTGAACATACTTAGGGCAATCGCGAATGCACTTCAGCTTAAAATGGCGAATGTTTGAACGGCACGTAGACTCGTTCTTTATCAACAACTTTCGCGAGATATGCACCTTAGAAGACACGCATACTCTGCTGTCCGTAAGTTTGGGTCCAAAAGATTGCATTTTTATTCAAAATTTATAATATACACGTTTGTATTGATAAATTATACTAAATATTTGTAAGACCTTATAAGAACAATTTTGAAGTTAGTCATTTTTTATTTAAATTTTTTACAATAAACTCATTATTATCTATAGATGCAGTTACAAGTAAAAATTGTTGACAATTATTGAATTAATTTTGTTTATATGCAGTATCTGAAAATTTCATTTCGGTACATTTGTTTAAAATGCAGTAGATAATTGTAATTAATAAATGGAATATTCATTTTTGTATGAAATATTAGATGAAACTGTTTGAAATATTTGTTAATAATATGTGTTACAACAAAAATATTAAAACTTTAGAAGAATAGTTTATTACTGATAAGTCTGTTTGTAACAATTAAAAATGTATAATATTTAAAAATATTTTAGAAATGGTTTCTACAAGATATCTCGAAAAGATTATCTAACACATAAAAGAGATGACAAAATTTCATATAAAAATTAGAAAATCGTTTTTGATCATTTTTTCCAGTCACTGAGAAATTCAGTGATTTCAACGCCTGCACAAGAGATATCTTATTGGAAATTTCTACGTGAATCGTTCAATTGACATAATTCACAAAATTTATTTCAATTATAGAATAATTCTAATTAATTACATTTATATAATACCAAACTTAAGGATGGCAGTCATAGTTTTTGTTAGATACTACCTCGATTCTTAATTTTCGAGCAACGTGCCTCATCTTTAAATACAGTCAGTATACATTCATACAAGGTGGTTAAAAAAAGGGTTGAGACTTATGGGTAGTACTTAAGAAATAAATAAAAAATGTCCTAATTAATATTTCATTTAAGAATTTTTTTTCGTTAACTGTTCACAATTTCCTTTAAATTTCGATAAAAAATAAACTAGATCTAATTTGCAGAAATTTTGTAAAAATTTTATGAGGAATATTCGAATGTTGTATCTTAAATAGTTGTTTATAATTCTAAAATTTATTATCCATTCAAAATCTATCGATATCTATTGATTTACATTAAAATAAAAATAAAAAATAATTATTGCATCCTTACTTGATTTAAACATAAAGAAATTATTTACTTTTTAATAAATTATTGTTTATGATTTACTTTCTGAAACTTGTATTACTCAATTAAATTATTCACTTTATTATTAATAAATAACTACAAATTTTATTTAATGTAATTGTTAAGACCTTGTTATGTATTACTATATGTCAAATGATTTCACAATAACAATATAATTAACTTACCAACAATTCATTCGTTGACTATTCGTCTTAAAAGTACAAATAATTTAAAAATGAAAGACTGAAGAATCGTACAGAAAAATGAAAGAACAGGACACAGTTTATCAATTTCACAAGTATGTACCCTGAAAGTTAGAAACCCATTTTCTTTTACGCCATATATCAAACGTAACCATAAACACCCACGATACACACACACTAGTGACTTATACCATCAGTTACATCGAAGATTAATTAACAGTTTGTGTCTCATTACAGACTTTAAAACGATTTCTACATAACTGTAATACAAGGTCGCTGAGATACTGGGCGTAGAGTTACTGTCATGCCCACACCCTGAAAACTATCTTATCCTATCTAACTATCTTAGCCAGTAGATAAACTTTCTGCTTAATTGTCGACGTGTATAATTCAGCCTGTTTTTCTTGCTCGTTCATTAGCGCATGTGACTCGCTTGCTTCGATTTGTCCCAAAATTTTTGCACGTAACGAGACTGCTTCGTACGCTTACCTACACCATCTTGTTGCTGTTTTACTTTATTTTTGTCGCACGAAATATCGTCTCGAGGTTCAGTACGCACAATGTCGGATCGTTCGGGCTAATCGATAATTCCACTTATTTCTTTTTGTTCTTATTCTATTTCGAGTCGAATTTGTGCAGAACACTGACTCTCTGTCCACGTTTCTTTTTATTCTTTTCAAAATCTGTTGGTGCGAGTAAGTATGCAAGGTTCACCTCGGTTTACTGTTCCAAGAAATAGAAAAACGTGAGGAGTATTAACGAATTTTCGGTATTTGATCTTGTGACGTGATTATGAAATCGTGAGAGTGAAGCAGGAATGTTGTGATCGATATATTTTATTAATTATATGCACCGTTAATTAATAATTAAATTTTGGTCGTTCGATCAATAATTAAATCATTCGACTAATTGTTAAATATCAAGTAATAGTTCAATCTTAGTTATTCAATTAATAATTAAGTCTTAGTTATTCAATTAATAACTAAATCCCAATTATTTAATAATTGTAATAACTAATAATAACTGTATTTAAAAATCATTGTTACCACTTAAATATTAATGAAAAATTACATATTCGATTATTAATTGAACGTAGAAAATTAATAATTGATCATCAAATCATAAATAATTAAATATTGATGAAATTATTTTAGTAAAATAATTGAAACTCTCCGTGGTACAACATTTCTGGTTTCCATCGTGCAATATTATTTTTTCTTTCAATTCAGTTGCATATAGAGAGAAATCTAGGAACTAAAATTGCACATACAAGTAACACACGGCGTAGATATATAGAGATGCGTAGAGATGCATAGAAACGCGTATCCAAGCACAAAAGAAAAACAGAAATCGAAAGGTTTGGATGATTTTTAGGTACTTTAATAACGTTGTTTGTCTAACAGGTAGTCGTCAACGCTTTGGTTCAAGCCATTCCATCCATTTTCAACGTGTTACTGGTGTGTCTTATCTTCTGGTTGATCTTCGCCATTATGGGCGTGCAGCTTTTTGCCGGCAAATACTTCAAGGTACACATTTATTCCCACAGAATGTTACTATTAAATCTATACATGGTTTCTACACGTAATTTGATAAATTAATTTTACAGAAATTAAATTGAAATTATGTCTTCTATTAAAATTCATATTATGTATGGCCAATAAAAATTGATATTATATTTCGTTTATTAAAATTGATATTATGAATGCCAATACAAATTGATATTATATGTGGTTTATCAAAATTGATGTTATGAATTGCCAATGAAAATTGATATTATATATGGTTTAATAAAATTGATATTATGAAAGGCCAATAAAAATTGATACTATATGTGGTTTATCAAAATTGATGTTATCTGCAGTCTTTAAAAATTGATATTACTTCTAGTTTGTTAAAATTGACATTATGTGTAGTCTATTAAAATTGACATTATAAAAATGAATACAGTAGTAAGAGAAAGATATGAATTGATTTGTATAAATGAAAAATAATGAAAGTAAATTGTTGTTGCAGTGCGTGGATGCAAACAAAACAACACTTAGCTACGAAATAATCCCTGATAGAAATGCCTGTCTGGCTGAGAATTACACCTGGGAGAATTCACCGATGAATTTCGATCACGTAGGAAAAGCGTATTTGTGCTTGTTCCAAGTGGCCACGTTCAAAGGATGGATTCAGATCATGAACGACGCCATTGATTCCAGAGAGGTGAGTGTATTGAAAATTGCACCGAGGAACAATTGATCAAGATCCAAATAATTAGCCAGGTTTTATAATTAATTTGTATCGAAATAATTAATCAAAATCAGAGTAATTGATCAGAATTAATAACTGATCAGGATCGATGATTCATGAAAGTCAAAATAGTTGATCAGAATTAATAATTGATTAGGATCAATGATTGATCAAAATCAAAATAGTTTATCAGAATTAATAATTGATTAGGATCAATGATTGATCAAAATCAAAATAATTGATCAGAATTAAAATAATTAGTCAAAATCAGAATAATTGATCAGAATTAATAACTGATTAGGATCAATGACTTATGAAAGTCAAAATAATTGATCAGAATTAATAATTGATCAGGATCAATGATTGATCAAAATCAAAATAATTGATCAGACTCAATCATTGATCTGAATTAAAATGATTAGTCAAAATCAGAATAATTGATCGAGATTAATGATTGATCAAAATCAAAATAATTGATCAGAATTAATAATTGGTGAAAATCAACGTAGTTAATGAAAATGAAAGTTAGTATTTGTTTAGAATAAAATGATTAATCAGGATTGTTAAAATATGAAATTCTGTTTATAGCTCAACAAACAACCAATTCGTGAAACGAACATCTACATGTATTTCTATTTTGTATTCTTCATTATATTCGGATCGTTTTTTACCCTTAATCTATTCATTGGTGTGATCATCGACAACTTTAACGAGCAAAAGAAGAAGGCCGGAGGTTCCCTTGAAATGTTCATGACAGAAGATCAGAAGAAATATTATAACGCTATGAAAAAGATGGGCAGCAAGAAACCACTCAAGGCCATTCCACGCCCAAGAGTAAGGTCTATTTATTATTTTAGAGACAATTTGGTAAAAATTAATAATTTACTAAATAATTACTCCTATGTGACAGTTTATAAGTAATTAGTATTTGGCAAATAAATATTGCCAAATTATTTAGTATCACATAGTATTATATAGTATTTTAAATACTACAATTATTAATCACTCCAACTCAGTTTTGTAAAATATCTTCTGCTAATCATTAAATTATCAGTAAAATAGTTATCCACACTCCACCTTGATAGTTTTAACAAATTTCTATGGTTTATAAATCACCTAACCTAGAATTAGAAAATGAAGAGTAGTACAAATTTGAGAGAACAAAATCCATCAAAATCAGTACAATATTAGTTCAATAATCATAGGTGCTTCAAAATCGAACTTACATCAGTATATGTCGATTCTCCATTATATAATAATGAAATTAATGAAATATTTCATTGTTTTTCAGTGGAGGCCGCAGGCGATAGTGTTTGAAATAGTGACGGACAAAAAGTTCGATATGATAATCATGTTGTTCATCGGGCTGAACATGCTTACGATGACGTTGGACCATTATCAACAGACCCAGACTTTCAGCGATGTTCTAGACTATCTGAACATGATATTCATTGTGATATTCACCAGCGAGTGTCTCATGAAGATCTTCGCTCTGCGTTACCACTATTTCAAGGAGCCATGGAACCTCTTTGATTTTGTTGTTGTTATATTGTCAATATTAGGTAATGTAATGTAATGATTAGTTCAGTCGTATGGCACACGTGAAATTGACAGATACGTTGGTCAGAGAAAGTGATCCTGTTAGCTTTTTCTCAGCACACGATCATCTTTGCAATTAGATAGATAGAATGCAAATAAAGCATGTCATGCAAGATACATCTTACAATCTTCTTATGCACGTTTCTTCTACATTGAAATACAAATAAAAAGCGGACAGGTTCGATATTTCACATGTGCCGCAACGACTGATCAGCGTCATTACATTATGTAGCCTTACATTGATGTCGTACTGTGATATCTTAACCCCAATCCTTTGTCCCTGCTATGGTGTTCAACATGTGGCCATTGAATCAATACAACATTGTTTTGATTATTAACTATGAGACTCAAATATTATTTTGGATCAGTCAAATCATAGTTATATGAGACACTTTACCTGATAAAGTACTTTACAGTTTAGTCTCGCTATATGGCCCCTTTTTAAATGTATAAATTTATATCTTACCATAAAATACAATGTTGTATTCGGATTCACACATGTTAATTGATATAAAGAATCGGGTAAGAGCGGGTCTGTATTATCAGAATAGTTCGTTCAAAATTAGTCTTCGCTCTAGAGAAACGATAGCTTCATTTACAAACTTTCGAATGCTTCACACAAGATACTGACATTTTATACCGCACCGAATGATACAACGAGTGATAGATCTTTCAACTCTCGATCAATCTCAGTGCACGTCTTGTACATAAAGCAAGAGAACACGGGTTCCTTTAGGATTATGACGCATGTTTTTTTCCATTTTTTCAAATATGCATCACAAGTTTCGGATCTTAATCGAGAACAATCAAAATCTTTCTAGATACGGAACATTGCTTACAAACAAAATTCTAAACGCATAGGTTCTAGAAACACAGACAAACAATATTTCTCTGCAAAAAATCCCCTCTTCCCTTAGAACTGCATGATTAGAGGAACATCAATTAACATCAAAGGCACCACTCCAGCTTGACTCTTACTTTTCTTAGTTATCATTTTTATAATACTTATTTGTGTTCCTGATTTTAAAATGTGAATATATTCTCTCCAGGTCTGGTCCTCAGCGACATAATCGAGAAATACTTCGTATCACCGACATTGCTTCGTGTAGTAAGGGTAGCAAAAGTCGGTCGTGTTCTTCGACTCGTGAAAGGTGCCAAGGGTATTCGGACTCTTCTCTTCGCCTTGGCGATGTCGTTACCAGCTCTCTTCAATATTTGCCTATTACTGTTTTTGGTGATGTTTATCTTCGCGATCTTTGGAATGTCGTTCTTCATGCACGTCAAAGACAAGAGCGGACTGGACGATGTATATAACTTCAAAACGTTTGGCCAGTCGATGATACTGCTATTCCAGGTAAATATCTGACTGCACGTTCCTAGGTAATTACCTACTTCCTAGTCCAGGTAATTATCTAGCAATAACGATAATCACCTAGCGAAGCAATTATTTCCCACAATACTTTTGACCTAAACAGACTCTAAAAATGATGTCCCATGTTCATGGGAGCCCTCAGACTGCACTTATTCAAACTTTTTGCATGTCGCATGCTCGCACGAACTAGTAGGAAAAGTGATGAGCCACATGTGATAAAAATTGAGTGCAATGTAAGGCTGATAGATTTACACGTACACTTCAGTTCTTTGAAGTTACACAGTTAAATACTATGACTTATCTTCATAATGTGACCTGGTCCGTGGATCCTTGTGGTCGTATACCTCACTAGTATCCTTCTATCACATAGTGATAGAATATACGAAACTCCACATGTAAATTGCTTTCAAATAACATTACACATGACTGTCACAATACCATAATTACATAGTAATAATCTAAAAGGGACAATACATCCCAGTATCCACATACCTCAGCACTTCCCTAAAAGATCATGGTAAACTCTCGAAAACCCGTCACTCACGATCTTGAACTTTATTTTGAACAATGTTTACAAGTTTCAGCTTGATTAAAAATTTTATTAAAATTTTAACGTCGTTCCCTACCTTATATTTTGCTATAGTGATAAATTTTCGGAAGTAAAGCCAAATTGGAAGTACATATGAAATGTGTATAGCTAAAGAGTAACTTGATATGTTAAGATGTCAACGTCGGCCGGTTGGGACGGTGTCCTAGACGGTATAATAAACGAGGAGGACTGCCAGGAGCCAAACAACGAGATAGGATACCCGGGTAACTGTGGCTCCTCGACGATCGGCATCGCCTATCTCCTCTCGTACCTGGTGATCAGTTTTCTGATCGTCATCAACATGTACATCGCCGTGATCCTCGAGAACTACTCCCAGGCGACGGAGGATGTCCAGGAGGGCTTAACGGACGACGACTACGACATGTACTACGAGATCTGGCAACAGTTCGATCCCGACGGGACGCAGTACATCAGATACGACCAGCTGTCCGACTTCTTGGACGTGCTGGAGCCACCGTTGCAGATCCACAAGCCGAACAAGTACAAGATCGTATCGATGGACATCCCGATATGCAAGGGAGACATGATGTTCTGCGTGGACATCCTGGACGCCCTTACGAAAGATTTCTTCGCGCGTAAGGGTAACCCGATCGAGGAGACAGCGGAGATCGAGGTTCAGGCGCGTCCAGGAGAGTCCGGTTACGAGCCGGTCTCATCCACGCTATGGCGTCAACGCGAGGAGTATTGCGCGCGTTTGATCCAGAACGCCTGGAGGAAGCACAAGCAGCAGCGTCTGGGCGGGCCGAGCGAGGAAAGCGACGACGCGGATACGGATCCGCGGGTGAGGCAGACCGCGGTGCTGGTCGAGAGCGACGGCTTCGTGACGAAGAACGGTCATCGGGTTGTCATACACAGCCGCTCGCCGAGCGTCACCTCGAGGACCGCGGACGTCTGATCGGCGACGCCGACGTCCCCAGCACCGCCAGCGTCGTAACCTAGCGCCACCGTAGCGGCATCGCCGACGACGACGACAACGTGGACGAGTCGATCTCGTAGCCCTTTGATACTGCTCGCGGGGAGCACCGGTTCTCGCGGACCTTGCGCGCGCTCTCCATCGACAGCCTTATAGTTGTATAAAAAATACATTCCTCCAACGAGTTGCCTTTAAAACCACTCAAGAACGCTACGATCGTTGGGAGAGACACGTCGCTAGCTGGACACGAGCGTGCGAGCGAGGACGAAGGGACGGATCGTTCGAGAACCGCCATCACGGTGAAGGAACCGAGTTGCGCCGTGTGTGTACCGCGCGTCGAGCCACATCATCGAACTGGACGGGGACATACACACACAGACACACACATACACACATGAACACACGCATAGACACATAGAATGTGAGAGAGGAATGATAAGGAGGAACACGCGAAGAGGAATCGAAGGACAAGAAACGATGGCATTACGGAGAAACGATGACGGTCCTCGTGCACCGGAAACGCGCGTGCACCTCGACCGACCGCAACGCGAACTTCGAGTCGACTTCCCCTACAAAATCACGGCTCGAAGGTCGATGCTTGCTCCCGCCCAGAATCCTGCCTTCGATGGACTTCGCCGGCTCCTTACCGTCCTCCATTGTTCGACGACGAGCACCATCGCGTCGCGTAGGAAAATGCATGCGTTTCGGAACGCAATGAAACGAAATCAGTCACGTGACGACAATGAAACGAAGAGATAGTTTGCCGCGTTCACAAATCACCGATCGACTCGTTTCATCGACTCTCTGTATATTACCGGTAGGTCGATTCGTAAATTCTATCCGCGATATTGGATTTTTTACACGGTTTTACGGCGAGCCAATTCGCCGAACGCGAATAAGAGGTTCGTGGGTGATATTTGTTACATGGATCGGTCAACCCGGTCGTCGGACTGTGGTGTTTGACGGAGATGAACCTTGAAAACTGATAAAAACGACGGGACAACGGAGAAAACGAAGACATTGATGAAGATGTTGACGATATAGTGAGGATGATCACACGGGATGGTTATGACGATTATCATGATGACGGTGAACAAGGATGTTACATGTGAAATGTATGCGTTAGTTATTTACATTCGCTTGACAAATTTTACGCAATACGGTGCGCGAACGTCTGATCGCGTCGCTTTGTTTTAAACCAGCCCCCTGCTTCTCCGCTCCTGTAACTCTCTACTTCGAGCCTAAATACGTGTCGTGAATGCTCTTCGATCGTTGGGGTCCATATTTGACCAATCATGTGATTTATAATTATATTTCGATGGATCTAAAACGTTAACTTGGTCGTTAAACTACATAGGGCATTAGACAACAAAATGTTAGGTTAGGATCTAACCTTCTTTTCACTGACTTGTTTCGTTCACATATTCTTCTGGTTAAAAGAAGTCTTTCTTTTCGTTCGATCGATGTAACTGCTTACGAATTATGATTTGAAGACAGAAGAATGATAATTCCTGCCAAAAGGAACGGAGAGGGGGGGACGGCGAATACGGAATCTCGCAATCATCATCAGCTAGATAATTTACACATTTGCAAAACTTTACACAGACACACAATCTTACACGACGTAGTAATGCGCTTTGGAATAAATGAATAAACATAATAGTGTAACGTTATTCGAATAATTGTAATCGACAACCGTGCGCCCGTAAACCCGTCTCGCATATAATAGTGTGAAATTAAAACGAAAGGAAGAAATTCTAATACTAATTTAGTTGCTAACGAAGAGATTGACGCAACTGTCTATCGATTTGATTAACGAAATTTTATATACACCGGAAAGTTATTCGCGTAACCGAGGAAACGTGTCGTTCGAACAATATTTTGGGTCAAAAAAATTCAAGGATCAGCCAGAAAGTTGTGTCATTCTAATTAATTTCCTTAATTACGGTGGCCAAAGACGGAACATTATAAGAAATTGTTAAAATTTTCAGAGATTATTAGTTCGAAGTTTGTTGTTTCAAATATTTATCGCGCAGATTCTGTTGAATTGTCGAGTGTTTCGCGTATCAGAGATTCTATGTACGAAAACAAAATGGCGCGGGAAGCTGCATGATTGTCCAAGGACAATAACGATGGAACAACCACGCTTTTAGCCTGAATTACGTACAATTATAAACGTTTACGAAATAAATCGAGGAACGTTTCGTAAAAAAAAAAGAAAACCAACAAAACGGGTTTACGTGCTTAAAATCATCGTGGAGGATCGCGTGCCCCGTAATAAAGAGGCCGCATCAAAATTGCCCCACGATCGATGGAAACGCTCTTTGATTGCATATCGAACCGAAATTCTCTCGTGATCGTGATTATGGCACGCGATTCTGCCACGAGTCAATCGTATCGCTCTCGCCGTACATAAAATATATATTACTTCGCGCCAAGTAAATCTAAGAACGCGTGTCAAACGGTATACACACGGGAGTGTTCGAGAAAATTCGTTGGAACGCGTCTAATTTACAAATAAAGGCGATGCACGGTTTCATTTGCCGTATTCAAGTACGCTGCTGAGCGTGGTAGATCTTTCTAAAGAAAATGGAGGAAGACGCCATTTGCATTCGAACGTTTACGCGGGAAAATTCGATAACTTTACTATTAATATCGATGGTTTATTACACGAATATTGTATTATACGGTTTGGTGAAATTATCTATAATAAATAATTCTCGTGATGTGTAAAATTACATTTACGTGTACTTTGTAAATTCTTTGTTCTTAATTTTGATTGCACAAACGTAATGTTGAAGATACTGCTGTTTACTTCATGTTATAATTTATAACTGTGTATATTAGATAACGAATATAATGTAAAAAATTTTTATTTAATGTGATATAAACCATTGAACATTTAAGCTTGTTTTTCTTACTGTACATACAATATTTGTGAAGTAAGCCATTGTTAACGCAATAATTAAAAATACAAGTAACAATTTTTAAGCTTGATATTTTCAAACATTAAGGAAATTATTTTAAAACGATCAATATCCGAACACCAGGATATTTGTACATTCAAATAGCAACATCGAATACTTGGATATCAATAAAGTTTGGACTTGAAAAATTCGAATATTCCTGTACTCAAATTATTCCAGTAAGAAATTTATATTCAAGTATTCGAATATTTGAACAATTAGTGCTCGAATTATTGAATATCCAAAGTAACTACAGCGCGCAATAACTCCGCCATAAGAAAGCCCTTACAAATGGTGAGTTCTCTTCTTATATCGCCGTTTTCTTAAAATTAGCCTACCACACTCCGCACCGTACAGATGAACGTTATATTATACACACAGATACTCACACGAATGAACGTAATCATCTCGAGCTCGCGCGTGATCGAGCGTGTCGATGGCGAGACGCGGAAGATAAAACCAAAAAAAAATATATGTGTGTTTGTGCGCGCGCGTGTGTGTGTTAACGCGGATTGTGCGATCGTTATTTTTCTACGTTTACATCCGCGATCCGACAGGGAAGAGCAAACCAAAAAAAAAAACAAAAAACAAAAGATATATATGTACGGGACGAAGAAAATGGCAGACCGGAAGCGGGGGTTGTAGACGGCGCTGAAAAGGCGGTTATAGTAAAGAAAATTGTAGTAGGATCGTTCTCGCTGGTCGAAAACGGACGTAACAGTGGGAAGAAGCTCGCAGCTCGCTCGAAGGATCGTATTTGAAACGTGGCAGGAATCGACGACGAGGACGATGACGAAGACGACGGTTACGGACGTTACGAGAACCAGGAACGCACGGTGAATTTGTTATTTAACGCGTAGGCTGATAAAAAGCAGAGAGAGAGAGAGAGAGGGATGGCAAACAACGCGAGAAGTATCGGATAAACAAAACAAATAAAGAAAAAAAAATGTTCATTATTTTAAGCTACGAAGGCTCAAGAGGGTGAGGATCATTGTAAATTAACTCGTACAAATAATTCACACACTATCGGTGTCGAGTCCGCTTTGTCAAAGTATTTTAGAGAAGCCTGTCCGATATTAATGTCCTCGTACCTTTTCTACGTATATTATAAATTGCATTTCACGATTCTCGTCGCGGGCCATTCGATGATCCTTTCGTGAGTACGCTTCAACGTAATGCGCATGCGCGTCGCTGCGTCCTCGCGACTCGTTCGTTCGGAAGAGGTCGTCGTTCTTCGTTTCTTCCAACACTCGGCTTTCTTACGCTCGGAATCTCTCCAAATGATCCAGGCATGATCAAGTGACCTCAACCATACGATCTATGGTTTATATCCCCACCCCATGGTCTCCCCTCCATTAATCTACGAGTTGTATCCCAGCTCCGTACGCATGTGGTACATGTACCATACGATGAACCTGTGTACCATAGACCTTCGTTACATTGCCGAGCAATTCAGTTTGCAAATTTTCAAACCCAGACATTTGGAATAGAGATTTGGGAATTTAGAGATTAGGAAATTGGAGAAATTTGCAAACTGGAATATCGAACTCGAAAATTTTCGAGTTTAGTGATTTGTGCTTTAGGAAATTTAGGTAGATTGAGAGTGTAAATTTTGGAAACGGGAGTTGGAAATTTAGGGGTTCGAGTATTTGGGATTCTGGGGAGTTGTGTTCAAATTTTGAAATTCTGAACTTTCGGATTTGGGAAATTTAGGAAATCTAGAATACGTTAAACTTTGAGAAAATGGAAATTAGGGAACTCGGAAGTTTAGAAACTTGTAAATCTGAGGGGTTGTGGATGCATAAATATCCCGACTTATGAAAATTTGTAAAAATTGAAAATTTAGGCTTTAAAAAATTTCACAAGTACGAAGTGTCTTGAAACAAGGGAAACAAAAGAAAATTAAACGACAGAATTATGGGGGTATATCCTTGTATCTCGGTGAATCTAACACTTGGTCATGCCAAAATCAGGGGATTCTCAGTATTCCGCACGATCATCGATTAAAATCGGTTCATCGCGTCATTATCTGTTCGTTGATCGGTCTGCGACGAAAGCAGAAAAACGATAACGCCTAAAGAAAAAAAAAAAAACTAAGTAAATAAAACTTGTTGCCGTTGCTTTTCGCGCGCGCGCGAAATTCAAATCTTTTTCTAAGCACACGTTACGGACACGTTGTTCCCGTAGAGGTTAGAACGTGCAATCAGGAAAACAAAGTACACGGAGCACGACGGACGACGACGACGACGACGAAACGAAACGAAACGAAACGAAACGATACGAAAACAAGACACGATAGATCGATCGACGATATCAATTCATCTCGTCGATCCTTCTTCCATCGAAGTACGACGTATCTGATGGTCCGTCCGGCTCACTGTCTAATTACTCCGATACCCCCTCTCGCCCCCCTTTTATGTTTCGACCCCCTCCCGTGCTATAATATGTGCAAATAATTCGATAATAATCAAATGGTTTGTACGCATATAATATACATATATATTTTCGATACTACTTTGTCGAATGGGCAACCGCGAACTTTCTGGAAGCAATAAAACTCGAGACACACGACAGGAAGTTGTGTAAACGGGGCGTGACAGATTAAAACGAGATAGAATCGCGCGCAGAAAGTGTTCCATTGACACATTGGCCTCTTAAACGATAGACAGATCTCTTGTAAAAAATCGTTCTTCCCCGAGAGGCGCGCCGATACGATCGTTCTTCATCTTCTTCTTCTTCTTCTACTTCTTCTTCTTCTACTACTTCCCCTTCTTTTCTCTTTTTTATCTACCGCTTTATTAAGAAAAAAAAAATGAAAGAAGTAAACGTGGTGACTGGATCGATCCTGCGTGACCGAATGTCCGATTGAATCGAAACTTCCCCGGTTTTCAATCGCCGTTACCGACCGCCGGTAACGTCGACGTTCGGTTCGTACGATTCGAAGCGTTCAATTTATGCGTAAGAAGGTCGGGAATTTAATTACACGCGTCTCGAAACAGTTGCCTGGAAATTCGTTCGAGTGTAACGGAGGGCAAACGTTCGTTCGATGGCCAAATTGCTACGATGACGAAAAGAAACATTGGGGGAAGGGGGGTGGAAGAGTATGCGTGGTGTGCTTCATTGAATTTTTTTTTCGTTCGTTTTACCAGAGAACAGAGAGAGAAAAAAAACGTACATTAAATACCAGCTTTTACGCGACGACGGCTGTAAGATATTAAAGAAACAAATATATATATATTATATATACATACATACATACGTACATACATACAAACATACATACATACATACATTTAGGGCTTTCCTTCGTTAAAGCGAGGTAAGACGAGGTTTAAACGTACTTTCTCCGTGGATGATACTGCCGTTACGCATTGTATAAAGAGAAAATGAAAACTAAGTTAACTAATCGTAAAAATGCACGAAATTTTCTTAAACGGATAGCGAAAACGATTAAAAGTAAAAAAAGAGAAAAAGCGAAAAAAAAACAATGGGCTTTGTAGTGTCTCGAAACTCTCGAAAAAAAAAACTCATTAACCTAAACGTCGTCAAGATAATAAAGTAAACGATGAGTACAGGAAAACCTGAAATACAAGAAAAATCCTAGAGCTGGGCTAACAAACCGGAAAACAAAAAATATTGTAACACGTAAACGAAAAAAAAAAGTGTCAAGCTACGGAGCCTGTCGGCCAGTATAATGAACAAGCAACTGCCATGGGTCAACAAGCTAGATAGACGAAATGTGCTAAGAAACCAAAAAAATAAATAAAATAAATAAATAAATAAAATAAAATAAAATCCAATTTTAACGAGCTAGCTGTCGAAGAAACAAAAAAAAAACACATTAACGCGCGAAGGATCGTCCATTCAAATTCGTGCTCCCGTGAGTGCTCGCGCTTGCGCGCGCATGCGTGAACGCGTACCGCGACAGCGCGCATGCGCGGACGCGAATCGTGGATGCGCGCGAAATACAAGCAAAAGAGAGACATCGAGACAGAATGCGTGCGAAATAAAAGAAAATAAGGAGCGTGTGTGTGTGCGTGAGAGAGAGAGAAAGAGAGAGAGAGACAGAAAGCGTGAGAGTTCGAGAAAAAGAGAGGAGAGAAAGGGAGAGAACGTGAGGGAGAGAAAGAGAGAACATAGAAGAGCTCCTCCGTTGAATGACATTCATTACTATTAAACAGAATAAAAAAAGAAAATAAAAAAATATGGATTATTTGCACAATATTATAAATAATTACTATGTTTACTACGATTATTAAATTAAAGAGCAAATAATAAAAGGGATAAAAAAACTGTTGTTAAATAATTAATACGAAAGAGGGGATGAACGAATAAAAAATGAAGAAAACAAGAAACAATTTAGCCGAAGACCGATATCGGATTCAAAAGAGCGGAAGAAATCTATGTGCATATACATATGTGTGTATATGTGTGTATATATATACACGTATATATATGTAAATAAATATATATATATATAAATATATTAACAAATAGGGAAGAGAAGGAAATGACGAGGATATGATGATGATATGATAATGATGATGATGAGGATGATAATGATGATCAAGACGAAGAAAGAATGGAGGAGGAAACGATTCGTTTGTTATCGATTAGTTAACGATCATCCTTACATTACATTATTGTAATTATATAAAGTAAACGATTATTACCGTAATAGTTACAATTAACAAGTTGTTACCGCTTTGTTATACATAATATAATTAATATACTAAGATTAAAAGGATAAAAAAATGAAAAAAAGAAAAAAGTAAGCGAATGCATCGTTGATTCGTCCTTTACTTACGTAGATAACTAAATACGATTCGACTCTATATTGTTTTCAATGTCTTCACCGTATTCCTTCGTTTGCTACCCGATTTCGTTTCGTTGTCGAAAGATTCGGTTTTGTCGGCTTACCTCGCCCGGCCACAATATACACACGTTTTACAGAGATATTTTCAATAAACGAAAAAGCTTAACACTCGAATACGATTGTTGTCCTTGTCATCACTTGACCCTGAGTTTCGATACAGGTTATGTCGAATAACCTTCATGAGTCTGACATTACACCTGTTCGAGGCTCTAGTGAGTTTATCGTCAATTTTTATTCGAACATTCGACAGCAATCAATATTTTTCGCGCTATCTTCCGTTTCAACAATTTTTATTTATCAGTTGCGTACACTGCCGAGCATGAGTTCCCTAGGGAAAATGGCGACACGGGAGAAAAGACCCTCATTATTTGTCGGCTTTTGCTTCATAAATTTGCTTAGGTTTCAGATTCAACTTTTCAGATTTGTAAACACTTAAATTAAGAAACGAAAATGTTTTCAAATTCACGAACTTCTATTAAAGACGTGAAGAAGTACCATCTTTAGACAATATAAACAATGCTTAAAAAATTGATGTGATTCGATTCAAAATTTAAGATGTGTAAAAAGTGTGTGTTCATAATTGACATTACGCTTGTTTCGCGTGAATTTATTTTAACTTTTTTTGTCCAGTATTAAAGTTGTAATGAATATGATACGGTTTTAAATTACAGATTAAATCGCCACAAGTTGAATCGCTATTTATAATATTGTATATCAGTTTCGCGATTCATCACATATTTTCAGCCTGAGCTAATTCAGTTCTGGAATGTGCAGTATAAACTTGAAGAACGATGTATCACCAATTTAAGGTTCGCTTCAAGGACAAATTATTCATACCAACCCTATCGGTGCGTTCTAATCTACGCAAACGTAAAGAAACCGTTCTTGGACACAGATATGCGAAGGAAATCGTTTTATAATTAGATCACACTTTATGAAAACGCTTCGTATTCCATTTTATACTCAAAAACATAATAAAAGATATTTAAAAAATGATTTTCATGAATTTCTGCGTTTCTACCACGGTATGGGGCATAGATTAGACCATGAAATATATTAAATCAGCAGAGAGTCTTATGAGCTTTGTTATGTTTATTTTTTGGGGGAAACTTCGGAATACTATTATATATTATATATATTATGTTTCGATTATGGGAAATTTTGCAAACAAGCTGTCTTTTGCAAAAGAAGATATGAGAATGGTTTTTGGTTACTCGAAAGAAAAATTTTTACCATTACAATATTATTCCTTATATTGCCGACCATATACAGTAGAGTGTTCGAACTGTTGTGGACACATAATCCGCATCCTCGAAACCACAAAATATATTACAAGCCGCATTTTCATGTTGACATTAATTTTCATGTTAAATATATTAGCAATATTCGGTATTGAAGTGTCTTGATTTTAAATGTGAATGAAGAAAAGGATCAGAGGAAGGACGTCATACAATTTTAATTTTGGTAATTTTTATATGTGGACTATGTTTGCGTATGTTGCTCTGCAAAATAGAGAGGTGATAGAGCCTACAAAAAGAGATAAACTCTTAATATAATTAGTACAGCTTCAGAAGATGTTTTTTTAAATAAGTATTAATTTTATTAGAGTTTTGTTGAGTTTGGTTTTTTGAAAATTCATATTTTTTCAGGGGCTGACAGAAAACGGTACGCGTGGCGCCATCTAGCGGCGAAACAGACGAACTAATCGAGAAAAATGCATGTTAGAATTCGCATATAAAAATATTATAAATAGTCATATTTCGTAACTTTCACCACGTATTATGCTTCTTGAGACATTTTAAAGCAAATTCCTATTAACATTTGATGCATTTTATTGTTGATTAAGCTCAAAAAATCGATATTTATTGAATTAGATCCAAAACGGTACAGGTGGCGCCATCTAGCGGTGAGCGGTGGAACTACAAAATCACAAAATTGCGATTTTCTGCTAAATTAGCGCATTTTACGCATATTTGAGGGTCACATATCTCTCTATGATCTCTTTAGAACTGAAATAATGCCACAAGATCTTCCTGAGAGCGCTAGAAACGAAAATAAAAAAATAGTGCATTTCATGGACTAAAGAATTGGCGTCCATCTAGCGGTGAAAGTTGGAACTACAAAAAAATAAAATTGCGATTTTTGACAAAATTAGCGACTTTTAAGCATTTCCGAGGCGTGTAAACTGTTATATGATCACATTAGAAGTGAAATAATATCATAAAAGCTTGCTGAAAGCTCTGGAAAAGAAAATAAAAAAAATGTCATTTTATGGACAAAAATTTGCAGCGCCATCTAGCGGCGAAAGAGCTGAACTAATCGAAAAAATCGTATGTCCGAATACGCATATTAGAAAATTATAAAATTACATATTTCATGACTTTCTGAACATATTATGTTTCCTGAGACATTCTAGAGTAAACTATTATTAATACTTGATGTATGTTATTACCTATTAAGCCCAGAAATTTAATATTTCCGAAGGACTGTTAGTTTGAATTTGGCTCTATTAGTTCCTATCTTTCACCGCTAGATGGACTGCAATTCTTTAGTCCATGAAATGCACTATTTCCTTATTTTCGTTTCTAGCGCTCTGAGGAAGTTCTTGTGGCATTATTTCAGTTCTAATGAGATCGCAGAGTAATATGTAACCTTCAAATATGCGTAAAAGGCGCTAATTTAGCAGAAAATCGCAATTTTGTAATTTTGTAGTTCCTGCGCTCACCGCTAGATGGCGCCACCTGTGCCGTTTTGAACCTAATTCAATAAATATTGATTTTCTGGGCTTAATTGGCAAGAAAATGCATCAATCGTTAATAGAAATTTGCTTTAGAATGTCACAGGAAACATAATATGTCCTGGAAGTCATGAAATATGACTTTTTTTATTTTTCCAATATGCGTATCCGCGCATGCATTTTTTTCGATTAGTTCACCTGTTTCGCCGCTAGATGGCGCTGCAAATTTTTGTCCATAAAATGACCTTTTTTTCAGTTTCTGTTCCAGGGCTTTCAGCAAACTTTTATTACGTTATTTCACTTCTAATTTGATCACAGAACTGTATACAAGCGTCAGAAATACTTAAAGTTCGCTAATTTTGCCGAAAATCGTAATATAATATTTTTGTAGTTCCAACTTTTACCGCTAGATGGACGCCAATTCTTTAGTCCGTAAAGCGCACTATTTTTTTATTTTCAAAAAATCACGGTTTTTATCTAATTTTTGTGAACTACAGACGTAATAATTAGCTGCTTTGTTGTATTTTTAAGTGCTGCTTTTTTGTAAAGCTTTGAGACTTTTAGTAAGAGCGTATTTCTCTTGTATTATCTCATTACCCGCACATGAAAGTTATTTAAATTGGGCGTTTTCGTCAACGCGCTGGATTTTGAATTAGATTGACATTAATACATACTTATTCAAATTCATTAATTAATTTTAATAAATTAATTCGTCTCATAAGTTTATGATTATTGGATTGGTCATAATCAAAGAATGCTACAAAGGAAAAAAGTCACATAACATGATGACTACTGTTAAAGTCATCACTGCCACAAAAATTAGTTATTTAAATATTAATAAATAAAAACCGAAAGTCTTATTTTATAAATACCACAATAAATTCTTTTTCATGAAGTCTAATCGTATTAAAAAGTTGCTCATTAATTATTTCATAAATAAATATTAGTATTATAAGCTATCAAAGGTAAGACTTCTGTACATATGTTAGGTTGGTTATGACGTCGTAAATGGCAGTTGACTTCGCCATTTAAGTCTACGACCTTGTTCAGGGTTACGTCGCAAAACTACTAAAGTATCACTAGTAAAAAGAGGACTCTAGAAATAAATACGTTCATGAATAGTTTTGTAATCAATTTTATTTATCGTTCACAATAAAATAATTATGTGCTGCATAACCACAAATTTTATTACTTCAAATACGACAATCCTTCGAAAACTTCTTCTAACTCCACCATTTGACCGAAAACAATCAATACCACAATTGCTTTATTGCGTCCCCACTTTTGTTGCACCGTATGGGTTTCAAGGGCAACAAACTTTACTTCAGTTTGAAGATACTTCAGGTGTTTATGGTCGTATCCTTTTAGGACGATTATCTTTCGTCTAATTTTATGTAATAAATTATATGAATTATAATAATTATTATTTAATTTATTTTGTGTATTCATTTAATTGATTTAGAATTAATTAATCCTTGTTTAGTAATTATATTATTACTGTAATACACAATAATGTATAAGAAAAGCATCACTGAAAACATTACCCATCTCTTTCCCAGCTATCAACATAATGGTATTTCACATGATGTGATTCTAATTTATTATAAAGCAACATCAAACCATCTGCTATCTAAAATTAATCAAAAGAAGAATGATTTGTAATAATAACTAAAAAGATATAATTTGTAAGATTACAGCTAGAGACTTCAAAAACGTTTTCATATAAATTCATCACTTAAATCTGCTTACATTTGCAGCTGCTGTTCCTTGATCCATATGTAGATCAGTATTAAGTACCGCATAAAACACATATTGTGACGGGCCAGGCTCGCGAAATTTAGAAGCACAATTTTTTAATTTTCGATACATATGACTTTTTCGTTTTTTATTCAAATGACCATTTCGTCTGTAAGGAAAACAAAATCGTAGCCTTCTATAATTAAGCCAATAAAAAAAATAAATAATAGATGTGTAATGCGTTGAAAGTACAAGAATGTCTCCACAAATAAGAAAAATGTATAAACCTGTTATACAGCTTCGATAAATTAATACTACTTTTCTTTGCGGTTCTCTTATTACATGTTCGAGTATTTTTCTCCTCTTTCATCATACGAGATGTCTTCAAACTCCAGAAATGAAGTCAGTGAACGTTGTCTTATACATTTCAACGCTAATTATTGTCATGATTCGAACGGAAAATATATGAAGCTGCAACCACAAACGAGAGAGCAACTAAAAAAAAAAAAGAAAAATGCTATCTCCCTGCAAAAAGTAGCATGGAGTACAAAGAATGTTGCTTATTATCTTCCTAACAAGTAAAGCTTCTTCAGTTGCTTTAAAGACGTTCAGTTTGCTTAAACATAACGTAATAATTAATACCTAGTTTTTAATGGGTGCTGTAAATAATAATTCATTCCTTTTATAAGTAAATGTTATCCTATCACGGTTAGAAATAATGATTAACACGCGTGTATCAAACCTAGATAATACTTGGGTTGATTCGAATGAAAAGCAGAGAACTGTTGCATCATCAGCTGTACATGTTTTCTTCTCTCAAATATATTCCATTATGAATGGGGATGGATTTAACATATGTTTCTATTAATTTATCTGCGATATTTACATACGTCGTATTATGTTTATCAAACAGAGGCTAGCGAAAAATAATTTATCTGCTGTTATCGACCTAATTGAAATTGCATTTAAAATAAGAGTATCGCAATCTCGCAAACAGAGTATATCGATATTTCGAATACCCGGCAATTTCAGGTTAGCAGTGTAGTGTTTGGTACGATTAGGTTAGAGTAGCTATTTTCATAATTAAAAATATTCACGGTAAATCTGAATGTCATGTGATTAGTGTGAGGTTTTTCGATTTTTATAGTGATTAATATTCGAACACGTGTTCGTTGAATCGAGTCAGATTTTTCGCGGAGAAACGGTGTATGTTGAGAAGCTAACAGTGTCAAAATATTCTACCAACTGTTCTGTCAGATGTTTTTTATACGACTTTGATACGAAAAGACAAAACAACGTTCAAATTAGATTACAATCCTCAAGATATTTCATACGTTGAAAATGGCTGCAAGTGAACCAGGTGTATCAATTTCTAGAGATAATAACAATTGGAGACAGAATTTAATTTTACAGCTACAGGAAAGAAATAGAAAACAAACATACAGTTTTGCAGACCTTATCAGTTTACGTAAGATTCCTTTCATTATATTTATTAATTTAGATTATATTCACTTCTGCGGTTTGAAGCTAACCTAATACAATACAATTGTATCATAACAAACACATATCATACAAAATGCATGTATTTCTTTTACAGATAATAGACTGTTTGAAAGTGCGAACACATTACGAGGAGAAAATATCCAGTTAACTATAGCTAATGAAACTCTCCGTCGAGAAGCAACAAGCAAAACACCTGGTTTAGGTGTGAATGCTGATCTTGAAGCTCGTCTTTTAAAACAGGCAGAAGAGCTTGCTACGTTACATAAACGAAAAGGAGAAAATGCGCAACAAATAGTAGACCTTAATAATAAATTGCAAGAAATGATGAAAGAGCTTCAAGCGAAGGAAGCCAGGTATATTATAGCATTCAATTTATAGAATCTATATTTTTCTGTTAAATGTATTTTTAATGTGTGTACAAAACTTTTAATAATTGTATTATATTTAAAAATTTACAGCCTTGCCGAAAGCATGGAGCTTAATGCCAATTTACGTCTAGATATAACTAAATGCCTTAGTAGAGAACGTGAGCTGGAAAGTATTAATCAGATGTTGAAAGATGAACATCAAGCGCTACAACTTGCTTTTGCATCTTTAGAAGAAAAGCTTAGAAAAGTACAGGTATGTCATACACTATTGTGTAACTAATAATGTAATTCATTAGTGTGATATAAGTATGTTTTATTTTATCACATAAGCACTGTAGATTTATTGCAACTAATCAACTATAAATACTTTTAGGAAGAAAACCGTCAGTTAGTGGAACGCTTAATCAAGTACAAAACTCGAGACGCGGAAAAAGTAAACGAAGAGAACGACAACTTTTTGAAGTAAGTACAATATTTATTTTTATTCTGAGCATTATAATAATATTAACTGCTCTGTTTTATTTTATTAACGTTTCGTTTGATATTAAGCAAATTATATTGTTGAATTAAACAGCGATATTTTAGTTACCCTTTTAAATATAGCAGATGGTTTCTATTAAACACTGATGTAGTTATTTTTTTGATTCCTAGTTATTTATTTTCAGTTTTATTATACAATTTATATTTATTTTGTTTATAAGTATTTAAATGATTTTGTGGGATTTGTATAGAAAATAATGTGAGCATGATAAATACATGCATGTGGTTATTAGTATCATAGGGATTATATTGATAAATCACTTATTTTATGAATCTCTTACAGTAGCTTGAGTGGTTTACATTCTGTACATAATTTCACGATTTTATCGTACTAATAATAAATAGTTTCTTCTTGTTTTTATTTTTTATCACACGTGTTATAACGATTAATATCAGAGTGGTGTTGAAATAGTAAATCAATTTAAAAACTTGTATATTATCTGTCGGCTAAAAACTCTCATGAAATAAAGATTTTTATTACTCCAATTATTACACGTTAAACGGAGTAACAGTGTCAATAGCTCGAGCTTATCAGATGTGTTTAATTAAATGTGCCAAACTTATCATTGACTAATAAGACAGTGTTTCAAGTTCAAGTACTGATAAACTTTTTAAGAGACTACCGAATTTAATGTTAAATTTATTTCATATAATTTATTCGGAATGAAACTATTTATTTTTCCGAATTCTTTTAATTATTTCTTAATATATTAAAAGCATGTTTATGAATGGAATATGCTACTAAGAAAAATGTAATTGCATTACACTTTGTGCAATCGTTTGAAAATGTAGTTGTGTTAAATAGATCATTATCGACATTTTCTTTTACATTCCTGATGTAACAAAACAGTATTTAAATAATTTGTACTCATTGTATTATTATCATTCTCCTATACATTTCTTTTATTATCTTATTATGATTCATACAGTTATCTAACAAGTGGCAGTCCTTGTATTAAAAATAGAAGTTAAGAAAAAGCTTAAGATTATTTCTTTTATATAATGTAAATACTGTTAAGAAGTTGATATCCGGAAATATTGAAATATGTTGCAGAAACAGCAAATATATTTTTGAAATATTTTCAACATGATATTTAGCAACATAATGATGTAAAATTTAATATCTATGATTATAGATAAGTATATACAAACTTTCTTAGAATTATACCGCAAAAATCTTTATGAAGTTTCTGATAAAAATCTAAAGAATCAAATAATGAATTCAAAGAAATATAAGTGTCTTATGAAATCTGCAATACTCTTATCTTGATTTATGATAAATGTATATCTATGATTACTTGCAGTTTTTACACAATTTCTCTTGTTTAGTATGGCGATATTAAAAATCACATTTGCTTTACTGTAATTTATTGTAACATATTGTATCAGTAATTGCATTCTCAAAATGTTTATATGGGCATTTATGTTTACATATATCTTTTGTGTGATAGTTATTTGGTCATAAATAACCGGAACATCCGAAGGCTGTATGCTTAATTAATGTTTTTAACAGGATAATATTTGTTACTAATTCAAACAGGTTGAATATTACACTAATTAGTACATATTGTAATTAAATTTGTATTTGGTATGGAATGATGCATGCAGGAAGTAATTTTCATACTAGTCTGAATATGGTGTTAGCAGTTTGAAATATTTTGCTTAAAAATTATTGTAACTTTAATTGATACCTGGGTGCTAATGAAAATGATATAAGTATTTTAGTAACATAGCTTTGTTTAGAATTTAAACAATAAGTACTAAATATTTATGACTATAATTTTTATTTAATAATAATGATATGTTTTTTCTATAAAGATTTGATAAAACAATATATTGTCATTGTTGCACAGCTACTGAGTGTATCATTGTGTTCGAAAAATGTCTGTATGTAATTTAAATTAGTGGTGATCTAATTTGCAGATTTCGAAATTTAAAATTCTCCTGTTTTCAAATTTCAAAAATTTCTGGTTAGGAAATTTAGAAATTTGAAAAATCGGAAAATTTAGGCATTTAGAAAATTGAAAAATTGAGAAATTTGAAAATTTGAAAATTTGAAAATTAGAAAATTAGGAAATTAGAAAATTAGGAAATTAGGAAGTTAGGAAATTGGATAATTGGAAATTTTTAAATTAGAAAATTGGAAGTCCCAAAATTTCCACGTTTCTAATTGTTTCAAATTTTCAATATTAAAAATTTTTAAATATAAAAATTTTAAAATGTTGAATTTTCACATTTTTAAATATCGAAATTGCTAATTATCAGTGCCCTAATACCTGGAAAATAAATTCATCAATTTTTACCAATATCAATGCTCAATTTTTCAAAATCAGATGCAATTAAAAAATTATACGAATTAACTCATCTTTAATACCTACTTTCTATACCAATTATATTTCTTATACATTTGAAAGGAAGTTCGATTCGGGGCTAATAAACATACCTCCCTTTTCGTTAAAATTATGATGCTTCTATCATCGTGATTTAATCGTTCAAATTATTCAAATAATTTAATACTAGTGTATATTTTTTTTACCGTCGTTTCATATGTGTTTCACACAGCAATCATTAATTTTGTATCACAATCATTCATTCATATCCATTAATTTCTGTCACAACATCCAACGATATACTTTATTAGAACAATAGATATACCCAGATGTTTCTACGATATATTTGTAAGTTGTTAATATTAGTCGCAAAACGTTAAGCTTGTGGCACAGAGACACCCGAGATTCGGTCACAACAGTAATCTCTACATTCGCACTTCACACTGCTTGACATTTTCGTTTCAGTGAGAGTTTTTCCAGTCCGACAGCCTTTTTGATGCATACCATATCAAAGTTCGGGTAAGTCTGAGCAAGTGACGTGATAGAAATTACGCTTAATGCTCTATTGCAGCTTTGGGTCGTTTGTTTAAAGGAGCCTGATCCCGCCAAACGTTCGCACATGTTCATAAAAAAACCGTTTGTGCTTGATTTTCATAAATATCGTTATTGTTTCCTGTAACGAAATTAATATTATTAGGTAAATATCATTGTCGAAGAAATCCGGAAGACAACGTATTTGCATTATGACTAATAAACACGTACACAACAAAAGTATTTTCTCACTAAATTTGACGAGTGTAACGATTTGCCAGTCATTCGAATTACACCTATCCCTTTATTTACACGATTTTTTAAATAATAGATCTAACAAATAATTGGTAAATGAATGATCTGATACTAATGCAAGGATAGAACTTTTATATTTTTGATCTCTTATGAAACTTTTGTGGATGGGTTTTTGGTATCTTTTTGATTAAGGTGGGATCGATCATGATTTTAGACTGTATTTTTAATTGACGATAATTTCGATAATTTCCATTTACGCCATTTTGATTTTCACGATTTCGGTTCACAGAATTTTTATTTACACCATTTTGACTCACACGATTTCGATTTACACGATTTTGACTTGCAGAATTTTGCTTGACACGATTTCGATTTACACAGTTTTCCGAGGGATTTATTTTCAGTGTAAATTAGGGGATAGGTATACAACTAATATAAATATTAACCCTTTGGTTACGGTAGAGTTAGACGCATAGCTCTATCATCGTTGATAATACCATTATTTAATTCATTTATATTACATATTTACACTATCGGTGAAAAATTTGATACCACTATTATTCAGTACTTTTTAATAGGAAATTATAGAATTTTGTCAAACATAAGTGAGCAAGTTTGATTATTAATGAAATTTTTTTAAACATTTTTTATGCTTAATAATTGCAGTATTTTGTCGTGGATTCTGTAAATGTTGCAGATAATTGTGTAATTGTATAATTTTTTGAATAAGTAAAATTAGTTTATTGTTGTTTTCGTATTAGTATATTTCGTAATACTTCAAAAGTGTATTTTTATTTAAATATTGAATGAATCATGCAACGAAGGGTTAATTACAAGGGGTTAGTTATATTAAATTGCACATGAAATTTCTCTTTTTAAATTTCATATTTTCTCTTCAGTTTTAAAGGAGTAACCAAACGTTAATTACACAACGTATATATTTTGCGAAATTTGCATTTAAATATTGCTTGAATTTTGAAGTTAGTTTGCCGATTTTATACAATAATTATTTCTGTAACATCACCCGAAGCATTTTTTAATAAAAAGGAATAATGGACAATTGAGGATGACAAGGTATTTTAGATAATTTTTCTATTTAAAATTTCTCCTCAGTTTCTCTTCATCTGTTACCACTCCATTATATTTAAACTGTCAACCATATATTTCATGGTGATTAATATACAAATATTATTGCTAAAATAATCATAAAATGCTGTTATGAAACTAGTCCTTAAATCTCTGATAACTACACTGAAACTGTACTTTACACATTACCACAAATCTTTGTAATTATATAGACTCCAAGATGGATGCCGATGAGGTATACAAAATGGCGTCTCTCCGTCTAGAGACGCTGTGAAATAAGTACACAATAAGGCTCTTGAAATATTTGATTATTTCTTACTATTACACCTTAGATTACCCTATATATTTCTACCTTAATATAGTAATAGATTTAAGCGAAGTAATTATAGCTTACTATATCATCCCTTCTCAACAAATAACCAAAGAAAGTGCACCAAGATTTCTGCTATCATTGTAAAATCAATTAAACGTCCCAGTAACAGTAAGGTGGTTTCAAACTTTTGATCGGCAGTGTGCAGTACGCAAACTAAAATAAAGTTCTAGACAAATAACTCCAAAATTCCAAAACCAAATACCTAATAGTCCACAATACAAAACACAGGTATAAATCTCTAGTTCCACGTTGAAAAATCACGTATCGTACCACTATGACGGCACATACCTAAAGGGTTAAACCTACGATAAACGTTTGAAGTAACAACTAACAAGGACCGTGCCAAAGTGTAACAAAAGCAAAGCAGTGGTGTTACTAATTTCGTTTACATCGCATGAAGTATAACAAACAGGATGATCAAAGACAACGGGCATTTATCCACCTGTTTTTGGGTACTATTCGCAGCATTATCTCGTACGATTTGATCATTTCTTTCAGCCTGTTGCCGAACCGTGTTTGCAACGTTCGTTCTTTTTTGGTTTCGTTCTTTCTTCCAGAAAGAGGCAGGCAAAGGTGCAGAAGGAACTGGAGGACGCTGCCAGGGACACTCGACCTGTTAGTCCTGACAGGGGCAGTCTAAAAGAAGGAATCGCTGGTCTTCCTACTGCGGTACCGACCAAAGTGTCGGTAACATTTGTACGTTGACAATAATTTAATTTATGAGATACTTTATCATCATGCCATTATGTGAAGAACCGTGTCCCGCTTGGGCCAAGCGGTCATTCCTCGAAAATTTCTTCCTGCGAAGTCTTGACATACTTTTAGCAAACGTGAAATTTCGAGGACAATTTGATGTTGAATAAGTTAATTGGTGTGCCTTTTGTTTTGATAGAATATATTTTTAGTATTAATGACCGCGTGAATGGCCCAGCCATTGGGACACGGTTCTTTTGGTACAAATTGACACCTTGTAACCAGAAACTGCATGTCCTGTATGACGAAATAAGAAATTGTTGAATCTCGATGCTTCACAGTTGAAGATTTGTATTAGTGCCTATTCTCAGTTTCGAGATATAAATTATAAGTGATCCTAATTGAAGTCCTAACGTGCGAATATTCAGTAAATATGATGAACGTATTAGAGTTAGCGTTTTTAAAGATTATTTTTACACGGCAGAGTTTCTGCGAGATTAAATTTGTAGAACAACCATTTCTATTTCAACGAATGACTCGCTGCACGATGCTAATGTCTCTACGGCCAAATTGTTTACGATCGTTTAATATACATATTTTATGACACTGTCCTTAATTGAGGATGTTTCAGCTTTAGATTGGTCTACATTATTGTCGCACCATCGTGTATACGTAATGATAGTTTAATTGTGTTATGTTTGGACTGAGGACGTTTAGGTGTTTATGATATATCAAGGTTTAGAAAGTAGAAATTGTGTGGTCTGTAAATTGTGGGTCTTATGGATTACATGGTTTATGGATGTTTTCACTTTGATGTGTCATAAATATATAAATGTTCGTGGGCTAGTTGTATCAGTGATGGGCAAGTACGCCCGAGAGGGCAAGATTAGCGGGCATGCGCAGCGTACTCGCGATGATCGGATCGAAAATTTTACAATCTGAATATTTTTAAATAATTGACTTGGAAATTTGTACATTTTTATGTTTACGAACTGAATATTGAAAATTTGAAATTTTTGGTATTTTAAATTTTCAAATTTCGATGTAATTTATATGTATATTGTAAATTTGTAATTTTGTAAATTTGATCATGGGATAATATGTAAATACCAAAATTTGTTAAATTTTTACATTTTTATACTTCAACTTTTTCAGATTTTTGAATGTCTAGATTTTCTAGATTTTTAAATTTCCTATGATAATTTAAAGAAATTGTTTAATTTTTACATGTTTAGATTTTCAGAATTTTAAATTGACAAATTTTCCAAATTTTCATATTTTTTAATTTTTATAAGAATTCTACAGTTACATATTTCTAAATTCCCGAATATTCAAATATTTTCATTTGTAACTTTCGAAAATTCCAAATTTCCAGTTATAAATTACTAGATTTTCACATTTCTCAGTTTTTCAAGTTTCAAGTTTTCAAATCTTATAGTTTTTAAATTAAAAAATTTTTACATTTCCCAACTTTTGTATTTTAATATATGTACATTACCAAATTTCTAGATTCCTAAATTTTCCAAATTTTCAAGCTTGTAAATGACAACATATTAACTTTGCAGATTTTCATTTTTCCAAATTTCTGAACTTTTCAATTTTCAAATTTCTAATTTATGTGGTGGAAAATTGGAAAATTGAAAAATTGAAGAATTGAAAAATTGAAGAATTGAAAAATTGAAGAATTGCAGAATTGAAAAATTGAACAATTAAGCAATTGAACAATTGAGAAGTTGAAAAATTGGAAAATCGAAAAATTGAAAAATTGAAAAATTGAAAAATTGAAAAATTGAAAAATTGAAAAATTGAAAAATTGAAAAATTGAAAAATTGAAAAATTGAAAAATTGAAAAATTGAAAAATTGAAAAATTGAAAAATTGAAAAATTGAAAAATTGAAAAATTGAAAAATTGAAAAATTGAAAAATTGAAAAATTGAAAAATTGAAAAATTGAAAAATTGAAAAATTGAAAAATTGAAAAATTGAAAAATTGAAAAATTGAAAAATTGAAAAATTGAAAAATTGAAAAATTGAAAAATTGAAAAATTGAAAAATTGAAAAATTGAAAAATTGAAAAATTGAAAAATTGAAAAATTGAAAAATTGAAAAATTGAAAAATTGAAAAATTGAAAAATTGAAAAATTGAAAAATTGAAAAATTGAAAATTGAAAAATTGAAAAATTGAAAAATTGAAAAATTGAAAAATTGAAAAATTGAAAAATTGAAAAATTGAAAAATTGAAAAATTGAAAAATTGAAAAATTGAAAAATTGAAAAATTGAAAAATTGAAAAATTGAAAAATTGAAAAATTGAAAAATTGAAAAATTGAAAATTAGAAAATTGAAAAACTAGAAAGTGTGAAATCCTATAACTTAAAATTTTGGAAAACTTGAAAATCCGTAACTTCAGAAACTATCAAATTAGAAAAATGAAAAACTTGCTAATATGAAAATCCGACAACATTCCAAAAATACCCTAATTTTCAATCTCAGCGAATTTTCTATATCGCCACCCATGAAAATTCATCCGAAGTAAAATTATGTCTGTAATATAACAAGAAAGTCGATCTGTTTACGTTCTCTCAATCGCACAGCCCATCGTTGCACGCACTGTGCTCCCCACTGCCCGTGAGCTCAACTGCGAGCACATGTTCTGCCCATCACTGTTCTACATATTCTTCTAGCGCTAATACCTAAGTAAATCGAGAGAAATACTATTTTTATAAACTTTCTATTAATCCGTACGAAAGTGTTTCCAAACCATAGTATTCGATATAGTACCTTGTTTCGTTATTAAAGTGGGAAAAAGTAAGCCATTTGTGTACAAATTATACATTAACATTTTTATCGACGACTTTTGAAAAAGAGATTTTCTAATATTATAAATATAATTTGATTGTTAACTAGTCACGTAAGAACGTTTCTCGTTTATAAGTTAGAACCCTGTGTCTACAATTATATCATTTGATGGGAATATACACAACGTTTACGAAACTACTATATATATAAAATTTACACATATAATATATGCAAGTGTTTATAAAATTCACATATATAATATATACAACTGTTTATAAAATTCACATATATATGTACAATAGTTTATAAAATTGACATCTCTCAGACGTGCATGTTACATTAATGAAATGTTAATACATTAATTGTACGATTCTATGTTTTAGTGATATTTACAATCGTATGAAGTTATACTTGTTACGTTCTGATCGAATATTATTTAAGGAAAGTATATTATGTGTAGTACTTATGTGAAATTTAGCATAGCATTGAAATATTTAAGTTAAGTATGTTTAATTCTGTGTTGACAAATGTAGCAACTTTTATAACACGTAAAACTGTTAGAAATATAGTTTGAACTTTTATATTGTTTTGAACGGGGACAGCGACGACAAGAGTATTATTTAAAAGCGGGAATAATAATTATATGAAGATTAAAATATTTTTTTTTCTGTTGATACACCATGTTCCTATACGCTCTCTTAATCTTGTTAATTAATGTTCAGTATTGTGATTTACTAATACTATTTATTTCAATACATTTACATCGAACAAATAAAATGTACAAGTATATCGTTTCCATAAATAACGTGTTTATTTGTTATTCAGTGTAGGTGTTAGTATGTGTTGCAAAGAGAGAAATATTTGAATAATTACTGCATTACACAGTATACATTACCATAATTATGATTAACATTTAATATTCGTGTTTTATGCATGAAAATTTCAGATATTATGAATTTATTGAAAATTATTTATGTTATAAAGGTTCCGGCCATTTAGCTATTGTAATGTTATTAACAATCGACGCTTGTGAAATTTTAAAAATATTCATTACACATTTAAATCTCTGTAGAAGTCTCGATATATGGGGATTTGACATGAAAAAATAAATAAAAATGTGGAATAAGTTTTTTGTTTGTTTTATAGACAAACTTGTTCTGTTAAAAAAAAATAATTTTTACTAGAAAGTAAAAATGTTTACTGGAGAAAGAACTAAAATAACGTTTTCAATAATAAAAAATTTAAGATTCAGCTGCCTTGTGAATTTTTTTGGAGGGTAAACTTTTAAACATAAATTTCACATTTTTCATTTGTTTCTTCGTGGGAAATAAGTTTCTTAGAACTTGTACAGAAAACGTAGTGGACGATGTACGTTACAGATGGGGAGATCCAAATTTAATTAAGAAATTTGAAAATTTATTAGTTGGAATATTTAGAATTTAGGAATCTTGATAATTTGGAAATTTAGAAATTAGGAAACTTTAGTAACTAGGAAATTTAATTTGGGAATTTATAAGTTAAAATAGCTGACAATTTGAACATTTGGAAACTGGAGGATTTAGAAGTATTTTCAAAATTTCAGATTTTTAAATATCCAAATTTTTAAGATTAATTTCTAAATTTAAAAATCTGAAAATTAGGAAATTTAGAAATTTGGCAATTTGATAGTTTATAAACATCAAATTCTCGAATTTTTTATATATTTTCTATTTTTCAAATTATAATATTTTCTAACTAAAAGATCAAGAAATTTGTAAAACTGAAAGTCTGAAAATATGAAAATTTACAAACATAGTAATACCAAGTGTTCAAATTAAAAAATTTTCATTTCCAAATTCTTAACTTCACAACCTTGCAGATTTTGAAATTATTAACTTCTCAGCAAATTTTCAAATTGTCAGATTTTTTAATCGAAATAGTTATTTCTCATTATCGATGTAGACAATAATGCTAATAAAAGTAGACAAAGTAACAAGTAGTGTTTGATATTAATTTATAACAAATCTAAATTAATTTATAACAGCAGTATTTGCAACACCGATCGACACGGATATCGTTTATATCCACATTCGATTTGGAATAAAAGGAAATACATAACATTATTTTAAAAGTAGAAATTCTTGAAAGCTTCTAGAAAATTTCTAGGTTAGCTAGCCATTCGAATAACGAAATTTTCAATGCAGCTACTTTTTTAAATAGCAATAAAAAAATAATGATAAATCTCGATACGTGTAGTATATTAACTGTTGACTCATGCATGCAAATTTTTCAAAATTTATACGTCAAGTGTTTCATAACCCTTGCAGAATGCGCACGACGGAGAAGTTTATGCTGTAAAATGGTCTCCTGTCGAGAGGATCCTTGCAACTGGTGGAGCAGACAGGAAAGTGAAGCTTTGGAATATTACCAAAGGTAATTAAAAGAAAATCGTATCATTAAAACGTTAGTCTTGGATTTAACCCTTTAAATGCGGTACAATTGGTTATTGATTATAGTGTGTCCCAAAATTAAACGAGTCAGAATTAATATTTTTTTGTTGATTGAAAAGAGAGCAAAAAATTTGTTGAGTATTTCTAAATTTGAGAATTTGAAAATTTGAAAATTTTAAGATTTAGTATTTTCTATACTTTTGTACTTTTTAGTATTTTACTAATTTCGGAATTTGGAAATTTTGGAATTTGAGAATTTGGGTTTTTCGAATTGGAGGATTTTGGGGTTTGAAAAAATACTTTTGGGGATTTTGGAGATTTGAGGATTTGAGATTTTGGGATTTTGGGGATTTTTAGGGATTTTAGGGATTGAGATTTTGGGATTTTGGGGATCTGAGACTTTGGGAATTTGGGAATTTGGGAAATTGGGAAATTGGGAATTTGAATTTTTCGAATTGGAAGGTTTTGGGGTTTGAGGACTTGGGGATTTGGGAATTTGAGAATTTGAGAATTTGAGAATTTGAGAATTTGATAATTTGGGAATTTGGGAATTTAGGGATTTAACGACTTGGAAATTTATGGATTTGGGGAATTGGAAATTTGGGAAAATAGGCTTTTAGAGATTTAGGTATTTAGAAAAGTAGTCTGTAGATTTGAAAAATTGTTGAAATTGTGTATTTAAAAATTTGGGAAATTGATAATTTGAAAATTTGGAAAAATAGGGATTTAAAGATTTGGAAATTTGAAATTTGGAATTGAACATTTTTGCAGATGTAACGATTTAGAAATGAAAATGTTTTAAAAATTAGAAACTTATAAATGTATAAATTTAAAAATTAGAAATTGTGGATGTTTATGTTTTTTAAAATATTGAAATTTGAGAACTTATAATTTATGCTCTATACTTGAAATTTTTATATTTTCAGATTAATCAATTTTCACATTTCCAAGTCATCAAATTTTCAAATCTTCAAATCTTCAAATCTTCAAACCTCCAAATTTTCAAATTTTCAAGTTTGCCAAATTCTCAAATTACCAAATTTGGAAACTTGAAGATTCAAAATCAATGTTACAGTCTAAAACTATTTATCTAATAATATTTATTATTAAAGAACTCCTTTTGCCAAAAGTCGTAACTTCCGTATAAAATTGCGAACATACGAAATTGTACAATTAAGAAAAGTATTGAAATCGTGAAGAAATTCATTAAAAATTAATAACTCGACGTTGCAACGACGTAAATTGGTTAGTCAGCCAATACTTATCAAAAATATAATTTCCCGCGTTCAACGAGATAATGTAAGCTAATCAATTGATATGAAAGTCACTTTAAAACTTCATTAAAACTTACTGCAACGAAGTAATTAAAACTTTGTTACCAGCTTTTGTTCGCGAATACATGCTGGAGAAGAACTTTTCGTTTCCAGCTAAATGAAAGAATAACTGATAGTCCGGATATTCGTCCCTAACATAATTGACTGACTTTGCGGTAAATTATTAAATTATTCTGCAAACAAATTGATTCATCAAAATATCAAATTTAATTGTAGCTTAATATTTAACCAATATTTCATTTTTATTATAATTTTATGAATATTCGGTCAGCATTAGTGTATATTATTTAATAAATACAGTTTCAATTATTCTAATTTGAATTGTATTTAATTACAATATTGGTAAGTTTTATAATACTTTACTTATAGTATAAAACACTTGAGTGTTTAATGTAAGATTGAATTGAAATTTGCCGAATTTGGAAATTTGAGAAGTTTAGTATTTTTGAGTATAGGGAACAGAAGGTTTAGAGTATTTTAATTTATAATAATTACATGTATAGGTTGTTTAATAAAAACCGCAAATTTTGTATATAAAAAAGTATCAAAAAAACTTGTATTATTTTGCGGTCTGGAACTTTATTACTAATAAATAAAAGGTTCGAGTTTGAGTGACATTTTCGAAGCGCCACTTACATTGACCAATCAGCTGATCGCTTGAAGGGTCGCCATCTTATAATCCGAAGGATCATATTCTAACCTAGAAATCTGTACGAAAGCAGAGATGAAGATAAAAAGAATAAAACTAGAGAAAAGGAAAATTTGTTCTGAAATGTGTAATATTTTAAGCACAAACAAAGGATATTTATTAACTTCCTTGTTATGCAGAAAAGAAAACAATATTTGTCTGCTGATATTTGTAAAGTATTTTAGCAAATGGAATTATTAAGATAGAACATAAATGTTAATCTCCAATTTTTTTTACCACGCCGGAGATTTTTCTATTAAAACCGGAGATTTGTTTTAAAATCCGGAGATTGGGGGAAAATAGGGAGGTGATCCTATGGTTTCAAATATTCATGCACCTTTATATAGGAAAGCGTTTGTGAGTTATGGAAAGTATTAGAGTGGAAAATAATTTAAGCTAGCAGTTGAAGCTAAGAATTGCAAGTAATTTATGCTTGTAACTTATAATCATTGCAAACATTATTAACCCCTTGTCTTAGTCTGACGAATTTCTCTCGTTCTCACAGTTCAAATGAAACAAATCTTACGTCAAATTTGAATACTCAACTTGAAAGGTAGGCCCGACTATAATTTGTATAGTCAAGAATTGAGCATAAAATACTCACATGTTAATTTTCTTTGTTTCAATGTTACATCTATGAATAGTTAGTTTTGACTGACGCATCTGACAAATAAATTGTACGGCAAGGGGTTAAACAGCAAAAGATAATTTACATTAGAAATTACTCATAATTTAAATTGCAATTAATTTTGTTTATAATTCATAACTTTCAAAGATTATTTATCTTTCTTCAAGTTAAAATAGTGAGTAGTTTCTTTTGAAAGTTAAGGGTTAAAAAAGATATATTAAATGTTTGGTGATTTTAGTGTTGAATTCAACAGGTTACCCGATGAAGCCTATAGCAGATCATTTTCTCGCCATGCTGAAACGACTATATGCAATATACCGTATTTTGAGAGTAATTCCTTTGTCGCGTTGCAAATTGAATGAAACATCCGTCCTTATTATGGGTTATATCCGCTAAGGCCGCCCTTTCACAGCTCTTCTTCACCCACTCGACACTTTCGTGTATTGTTTCACCTCTTTCCTGTTCGTGTTTGATTCCCTTCATCCGTTTTCTCAAACCATTTGTCCCTTCCTTCTTGCTCCATGTCGGTGGAATTAATTTTAGTGGGATGCAGGGGAATTATAGTTATCTTCCGATTTACGTGGTATTATTTCCATTTTACACGGGTTTTAAAATGAGCGGTTTAATAAAAGACTGGTGAAAGTAAATATTTTGATATCAATGCAAGGATAAAATTTTTATATTCTTGATTTATTATAATGTGAAATTTTTGTTAATAGGTTTTTGACGTTTTTTCTGATTACAGAGGGAACATGATTTAATTCGGATTTTTGTTGTTCTGATTAAAATAGGATTAAATAAATTTTTGACATTTTTCTGATCGAAATGAAACCGAATATGTTTTCATTCGGATTTTTGGCACTTTTCTCATTGAAACGAGACCGAATATGATTTAATTTGGAATTTTGACACTTTTTTGATTGAAATGAGACCGAACACGATTTAATTTGGAATTTTGACACTTTTCTGAATGAAACGAGACCGAATATGATTTAATTTCGATTTTTGACACTTTTCTAATTAAAACGAGATCAAATACAATTTAATCCTGACTATATTTACTAGTTCAATTACAATGATTTCAATTTACATAGTTTTCTCAGAAATCTATCTTCAAAGTAATTAAATCAGAGAATATGTATAATTATATTAACCCTTAATACTTTATCTTATATCAAGTAATTGAGGAAGTTTTAATGAATCGGGATAAATGATTTTGATCCACAAAGTTTAAAACTTTTTTAATTATAGTTTAACTTTTTCTGTCTGTAGTTATTTTTTATAGTATTAGAATGGTGCTTGAAATTAAATTATAAGAATATTGCTGAGGTAACTTAATATTTTGTTCTTTATGTTAGGCAAGGGCATTAATGTTTTATTACGTTTTATAATATTTTTGTGGGCACGTGTTTATTAATATTTTAAACGACGAAATCATGTACCGAATTCTCAATAAATCTTAGAATTTACTAACTTTCAAATTTGTATTAATTTTATTTAAAATTTACTGTCAAATAGTTACTTACCAGATGACAATTTTTACAGAAATATTAAACTTTGATTAATAACACGTTCATTAATAAATTAAACAAATATTTTATTAATAACATTAATCACAACGTTTTATTATTAGCCCAGTTACTTTTATAAATGTGGCTGTATTTAAATATTATTTATTCACGCATTTACTTTTTAATATTTCAATGTTAACTAAACATCTTTTAAAATAATGTGTCGAAAAGAAAATTGCGTTCTTTCTCTTAAAAAAAATTAAATTCAATAGCTGGCAGCAACCCTTGATATTTAATTAAAAATTTTACAAAGAATGTCGTCTTAATTTTTCATAAGGGGAAACATGTTGACAGGGTGTTTATGTATTTTAATTAAATAAGCATGAATATAGTGTTCATGTACAGTTTGTCAATTAGAAAATTTAGAAATTACAAGAACTATGTTGGATATCAAATAATATTGTGTCACACTCGTGACACACCCTATAATACAAATATAATAAATCTGATTTTGTATTTGGTATGAATAAACTTTAAGTATGATTTTGTTTATAATCTACAAGGTTACTTATTGTTAAATACAAAATATATGTAACATTCAAATTTTCTTTGTATTAACATTGCAATAGTAGTTGACATTAACTGACAAAATTATGGGTTAGAATTATCATGGGAGGATTAAATTTGACCTTATCAAAAATAAATCTATATTTTCTTTATTAAAAGCTGGATAACAGTTTGGGAATTTATCAGTTGAAAATTTGGGAATTTTGAGATTTGAAAATTTGTGAATTGGAGATTCAGAATTTGAAATTTTGGAGATTTGGGAATTTGAAAATTTGAGAATTTGGGGATTTGAGAATTTAGGGATTGGGGATTTTGAGGGTGTGGAGATTTGGGGTTTGAGGATTTGGGAATTTGGGGATTTGAAGATTTTAGAACTTCGAGATGTATGGATTAGGAGATTTAGGGATTTGGAGCTTGGAGATTTGGGGATTTGGGGATTTGAAGTTTGCAGATTTGGGAATTTGTAGATTTGGGGATTTTGACATTTCAGGATGTATGGATAAGAAAATTTAGGGATTTGGGAACCAGAAGATTATGAATTTGGGAATTTCTCGATTTTGGGATGTTTGGAGATTTAGGGATTAGTAAATTTAAAAATTTGGAAATTTTGAAATTGAAATATTGAGGTGTTGGAAAAGTATCTAATTAGAAAATTGACAAATTTGATAATTTAGAATTTTAAAAACTTGAAAATTTTGGAATTTTGGAATCCCACAATATCTCAAAATTTAAGAATTCAATGATTTCAAAATTCAGAATTTAAATATACTTCCTATTTATAAGAAGCTAGCTATTTTGAACCGTCGTTATTAACTAATATTGCCAATCCATCTTGTAATAATAACATAAAATTTGCTTCCTAGAAACTAACATGTGTTAAAATTTTACATACAACAACCTCGAATAATTCACGATTGCTGAAACGACAAATGAATGAAGATTTATCAAATTATTTTTAATTATAGACTAACATTATTGTTCTTACATTTTCCAGGTTCTTCGGAGAGCAAAGGTATTCTTGTTGGCAGCAACGCAGGAGTAATGTCAGTGGACTTCGATTCAACGGGGACACTAATTCTTGGAGCATCCAACGATTATGCTACCCGGGTGTGGACGGTGAATGATCTTCGACTAAAGGTAAGTACAAATTTTCCACATATCTTTTCATCCGAGAGAAAATCTTTTCACTCTTTGACGAATCAATTTTTACATATGTTTTACATTTTCCTTGAAATTATTTAGCAATAAATTATTTGCGAATGTTTCGCAGTCTTTTTAGACAAGATCTTAAATTAGTCAGCTGATTGCTTGTAGGGTTGCCATCTTGTAATATAAAATCCGAAGGATTCTAACCTAGAAATTTAAATGGAAAGAGATGAAATTAAAAAAAATAAAAATACAGGAAAAGTTTGTTCTGAAGAATTAATATGTAATATTTTAAGCACGAAGAATTAAGAACCTAAAAATATTAGTAACTTCCTTCTTATATAAAAAAGAAAATATTTGTGTCCATGTATTGATACGTGTAAAATATTTTCGCAAATGGAATTTTTGTTAAAGTAAAACGTATAAATGTTTTAATCTCCAATTTTTTGGAGAATGTTTTACAGAATTTGAGTGTAAACACCCTGTTACGGAAGATTAAACGATGTGCTATTTAAAGTAGCTTTTTCGACGCATAATAGCGTTCGATCTCTTTCCGATAATAATACGCGATTATGCGCGGTACGCTTTATTACCGAAACTTGCATATTAATACGCTGGTAATTGTACCGTAAAATTGCGTGAGTTATTACACAGTGATGAGGTCTCATTAATACGACATCGCCGCTTTTATTCGTTGCTATAAATACGATACATCGAGCAGCGGAGAATGTTTGCGAAATTGTGTTAAAGAAGAAAGGTGTGATAATGATGCATGCTAATTTTCTTCTGTTTCGTGAAAATATGATTGGCTCTTTGGATACTTATTATCGAATTCCATTTATGATTATTTCGAGGTTTGCAATGGTAAAAAGATGAAAAGGTTTTGTAAGTACGGAAAGATAAGAAGAAAAAACGTAAAAAGGTTCAATATTTTTATTGTCGATGATATGGCGATTTTAATAAATGCGGGTTAAAATAGGGTGTTCCTATATAAACAGAAAATTTATAAACAAAAGATATATAATATATAAAATGAAGTGCAAAAAACACTCCAAAGGGAGTGTTAACGTATTTTACTAAAAATTGTACAAATATCAACAATTTAAATAAACTACACTAATTCTATTGCTAAAAAGTTAGAATTTGTTATTTGTCCAATTCGAAAAAAAAAATTCATAAATTCGACAAAATTTTACTACCACATCTCCCCATTTGAATAAAATCGTAAAGTAAATCATCAGCAAAGATGATAACCATTTCTTGAAACCATTTATGAATCTTTATGTCCGTTTTGTCGTGTTGAAACGCTATTCGATGCTTCGCAATTCCATAACCTTTCGCTGGAGAATAATACTCTCCTCTTTCGTCGATGATGTCAATATTCCCTCATCTAAAGTTTGTCCCAGTTCTTCCACTCTTCGGCAATTCTTGATGTTGGCTACGGAACGAAAAGTTTCTCGGTTGTCTTTCTCGTGGTCCTATCTCCTTTTTCTTCTTTGTGTTTCTTTGAAGGAATCCCGCTGAAAGCGGAAAAGTCATCTGGGAAATGATTTTTTCTTCGATGTGCAATGCGGAAGTTTCTTGCGAAGTTGGGAAGAAGAAACGTGCAACGTATTTCATTACATTATATTCATTTATACATGTTCGAATAACGTTGTATGTACGGATGAGTTGGCGCGTGAGTGAATTGGGCTATTGGAAATTTGGAATTTTGGTAGTTCAGGCATTTTCGAAATTTTGTAGTTTGGTAATTCTAAATCTTGGGAATTGGGGAATGTAAGAATTTTAGTATTTGAAAAGTTAGGAATTTGAGAATTTGTGAATATGTGAATATGGGAATATGGGAATTTGAGAATTTGGGAATATGTGAATATGTGAATATGGGAATTTGGGAATGTGGGAAATTTGAGAATTTGGGAATATGTGAATATGTGAATATGGGAATATGGGAATTTGGGAATTTGGGAGTTTCGAAATTTGAGAATTTGGGAATATGTGAGTATGTGAATATGTGAGTATGTGAATATGTGAATATGTGAATATGTGAATATGTGAATATGTGAATATGGGAATTTGGGAAATTTGGGAAATTTGGGAAATTTGGGAAATTTGGGAAATTTGAGAATTTGGGAATATGTGAATATGTGAATATGGGAATTTGGGAATTTGGGAGTTTCGAAATTTGAGAATTTGGGAATATGTGAGTATGTGAATATGTGAGTATGTGAATATGTGAATATGTGAATATGTGAATATGGGAATTTGGGAAATTTGGGAATTTGAGAATTTGGGAATATGTGAGTATGTGAATACGTGAATATGTGAATATGTGAATATGGGAATATGGGAATATGGGAATTTGGGAAATTTGGAAATTTGAGAATTTGGGAATATGTGAATATGTGAATATGGGAATTTGGGAATGTGGGAAATTTGAGAATTTGAGAATTTGGGAATATGTGAATATGTGAATATGGGAATTTGGGTATTTGGGAGTTTCGAAATTTGAGAATTTGGGAATATGTGAGTATGTAAATATGTGAGTATGTGAATATGTGAATATGGGAATTTGGGAAATTTGGGAATTTGGGAATATGTGAGTATGTGAATATGTGAATATGTGAATATGTGAATATGTGAATATGTGAATACGCGAATATGTGAATATGGGAATTTGGGTATTTGGGAGTTTCGAAATTTGAGAATTTGGGAATATGTGAGTATGTAAATATGTGAGTATGTGAATATGTGAATATGGGAATTTGGGAAATTTGGGAATTTGGGAATATGTGAGTATGTGAATATGTGAATATGTGAATATGTGAATATGTGAATATGTGAATATGTGAATACGCGAATATGTGAATATGGGAATTTAGGAATATATGAATTTGTAGAAATTGAAAATTTAAGAACCTATAGTTTGTAAAATTTCAATATTAATCTTTCGAAAATTTGTGGAACAAAAGATGAAAAAATATCCGCAAGAAAATGTTACAATTTAATTGAAGTTTGATCCAGCGAGATGAATGAAAGCGATGGGAGATTTCTCGCTACACTTGTCCTTAATCAAACGCAGCCTACATTGCACCCAAGTGTACAAACATTTCATCCGTTGCTGAAGCATCCTCTCGTTTCTCTTCTCTTGCAGTTTTTTCATCGTTGCTTCTTCCCCCGTTGCATTTTTTAACCGTTCTGTTTACAAGGCAGGCAAGCAGGGGCGCGTTGAGAATCCACTCAGCAGGCGGCAGTTTCATTCTGAAGATTGGCGGCCAATGGCGCGTAAACTTACGAGAAAGCACGCGAACTGTGAGAGATTCGAGACGTAGCCGGCCTCTTCTGCATCCTCTTCGACTATTCACGATGAAAGCTGCGAGAACTGACCTGACGGCTGATGTTTATTCTCCGGTGTTACTTGTCCAAACGATGTACACTCCGTTGCAACATAGGTTCCCTTTCGATAACCACGTCTATGTGAACTTTCACGGCTTTTTATTCTCAAAGTTTCATATCTTATAGTTTTCGAACTGTGAAGATTCATTTTTCAAATTTTCAAATTCTCAAATTCTTAAATTCTTAAATTCTTAAATGCTCAAACGCTCAAATGCTCAAATTATCAAATTCTCTAACTCTCAAGTTCTCAAACTCTCAAATTCTCAAACTATCAAATTCTCAAAGTGTAAAACTCTCAAATTCTCAAATTCTTACCCTCAAATTTCTAAACACCCAAATCCTAAAATCCCCAAATTCAAAAATTTTCAAATTTCCGAATTTAAAACCTTTTCATCATAATTTGAAAAATTGAATACACTTAAAAATTAATAAAACATTTCTATTAAAATGTGTAATAATCCATACCGAAACGGACAATAATTACAAAAATCAGTGTATTTTACCCTTGAATTCATATTTCTAATTTGCTTCTACTTTAACAGCAAAAATAACTGATCCTCAATTATCTCTATATCTAGCCTCACACTACATACCCCATTACGTATGAATTACATACTTAACCCTTCTGATACATATGATACACCACATATGATATACTATATATGATACACCACATATGATATACCACATATGATACACCATATATAATATGATACTCCATATATGATACACCACATATGATATACTATGTATATGATACACCACATATGATACACCATATGATAATGTACACACGATTTACCATATGTACCAAAAGGGTTGAATATATATCTCCACATAGATCACCCCTCTGCTCCAAAATACGATTATCCCCAAAAAAGACAGTAGAAGTTAAGGTTTCATTTCTATCGAATTGAAAATTACGATCATTGAAGATCATTCATTTTCCTTCTCACTCTATTTTTTTCTTCGACAGTTTCTTTTCCTTTGCGTAGTAAATTTTCTATTTCTCGACAGACCCTTGTTTGTCAGCCTTCTAGCAGAGAAGCGATGCGTTAAACGAATATCAATGGTATTGGAGGGTAGCTGGCCAGAGCGATAATGGACTCAATTTCGCGGCAGCAAAGCTCTGGTCGTTTGGATTTCTCACGTCCTCCGACATACTATCGATTCTTTGGTGAAACCCCTCGCAGTGATTTCCTGGTCGTTCAGTATTGTGAAATCGTCATACCTTTTTCTGTTGCTTCGATCTACCAATAGACGCGCAGGCTATTTCGCGTCTTTTCATGCACTGTTCTTTGTCCGCGATAGCAGGGCTGCGATAAGGTGTCCGTATTGGGAATCTTCTCTATCTCGAAATCGTAAACGGACATAATGATATTTTTGAATTGAATTATTGTATTTTTCGATCATTTTATTTCAACGTTCTTACACTGTGCCACTAATAATCGAAAATGTCCTGGTAAATTTATTGAAATTGAATTATTGATAGCGTATAATAAATATTTAAATATTTAAATATATAGTAAATATTTTTGTAATATTTTTTGTTTGTTATTGTTAATATTTATTCTTGTTTATTTTTATTGTATTGTACTGGATATTATTTATTATTTATTATTTTTATGTAGCATGTATTAATATTTATTATATTAGTATTTATTATTATTGTACAATAGTTATTCATATTATCATCATTATGCATTCTGATAAATATGTATAGTATATGGTGCAGAATGGTACTTATTTTTCATTATGATTTTGTAGTATTTATTACTATTTATTATTATTAATTCTTATTCATTATTATAATATATATTTTTTTCATAACTTATTATGTCAAATTATTTGTTATTTTATATAGTTGACTTGATTGAAACAGAAGATTATTTAAATTAATTTATTTGAATTTTACACATAGTTACTATCTCTATGTTATTTCTAAAAATCTTCACAACTTATGTCAAATTAGTTATCATTTTATTTGGACCCCTTAATTAACTGCAACCAAAGAATATATTAAACCGATTCACTTAAATTTCACACAAAATACTCTACTACGTCTGAAGCAAACCTCATAAAAACACTTTCATCTTTCGAATTACCATCCGTTATTATCACTTAAATAATATTAAATAGTATACATTTAAAACCGTCATTTTTAATTCAGTCAGCTCAAATCAGGTTCCCATGTTTCCACGAAGTATACAATTATTCCATTCAATCATGTCTCAAACACCTACCATTGTGCTCCATAATTCTCCCAAGGTACTTGGGATAATCAGTCATGCATTAGGGGTAGTAAGTCATCGAAATAATTTTCCACGAAATATAAAATTATTGCATTTTTCAATCATACGTGTCTCAAACTACCATTGTGTTCCACATAATTCTTCCAAGATAATTAAATCACTCATACATTAGGGCTAGTAAGTCATCCAAATGATAAGGGGTTACTCGTCCATCGGAAACAATTAAAAATTAGAATAACAGAATGAAAAAACTGAAATCGGTTATATAACAAAAGCCTGCGATGTTAATTCTGGAAATGCGAATGTGCACGTAGGCGTCATCCAGCGGAATAATTTCAGGGTAACACAGTGGGCAGCGGGCACCAAGGTGGTACTCCCTTCAGTTCAAAGGCATTACTTTCGTGCCGAGCCCAGTAATTACCCCGTGAAACTACCGCATTTACATCTCTAATAGGATATAGGTAGGAATGTCAGGTACACTCCCCAGAACATCGCCGGGCAAGAAAAAGTTAAATCTAAATACTGCCTTTACCGTTAATCCTTTCACGAACTGAATCTAATGTTTCTTGTGAACCACATTTTTATTTCTACCGGTGTCACTTCCGAGAAATTCAATGTAGATTGTATGTACTTACCTCGGTATCGTGACTTACACCTATTGTGGGTCTGTTTTGTTATTTTGAGGTGGATATGGTCGATATATGTTGGTACATTTCTGAAATTAATTTATTTCGTCTGACATTTCTACAACATTCTACATTTTCGACTTAATTTGTAAAATTTTTAGTTTGTCACCATAACAGCTTGTAAAATATATTACTACACGAAAATCTTCGATACACTCAATGCTCCATTTTAATACTCAGCCGTTCTCGATGTAAAAAGATAGCAATTAGAGAGTATTCCAGACAGAAGAATTTCCAACTGTTTGCCATCAAATGTCTGCTGAATGTGTAAAGAACCCTCGACAAAAATTAAACACGCTACTACCCTGCGGAAAAGGAACGATAAAAACGTATGGTGAACGAAAGAATTAGCAATAGATAAGGATGCTAATACTCCTTCCAACCCTCTTGCGATACATTGTATGGAGTGTACAATGTATAACAAGGCAAAGTGGTCTTCACGTTTCCAATAAGATGGCAGAAAATGGCGCAGTCTGCTCTTCAAGCTCTCGACAAATATCCAAAGATGGAAAAACGATGTATCAATTAGAACTTGCAGCAAATGTTATGGTTGAACCAATAGCATATGAAACGTTTTTCTAACCCTTCATGTGTTTTCTTCGATATGACAGTCTCATGAATGCTGATTTTAAGTGTTTTAATGGAAAAAATAAAAATTGGTGGTCATGCAATTAAAAAAATAAAATGAACTTACTGTATAAGTCACTGTTACGTGATATTCTTATAAATAGTGTTTCTGCAGGAATTTAAAATTATTTTATGATATGAATCATATCGTAAACATGAAAGTTTTTTCTGATGTTTTCGCTTGCTCCAGCAGTGGTAAAGAAATAAAATAACAAGTAGAACTAAATAGAATATGTGTGTAAATAATAAATGGAATAGCTCGGACAAAATACCAATACATAGTTAAATGAAGCAGTTTCTATAGGAAGATAGGTTTTAATACATTTAGTATGTCGCGAATGAAGTTATGAATTGCTAAACGCTTTGTATGGTGCGCCGATATTGGTTGGGACTCCATTTTACGCTTCGGCTGCCATAAAATGGCGGCTCTTGCTACTAGCAAGTAATTTTCAACTTTTTGATGTAACATGTTCTTTGTATCATGTATGATTTTACATTCTGGATTTTGTGATTCATAGTGGGAATATAAATTGATTAATAATTTTTAAAGATTTGATTTCAAATCTTTAATTCTCAATTTTCACATTTTCAAATTCTAAAATTTCTAAATATCCAAATTTCTGTGTACTTTATATTTATCTCTATGTTTCTACATTCCTAGTTCCCTATATTCTATATTCCCTAGATCCCTAAATCCCTAAACGTGCAATAATTATTTTAAAAATTCCAACTTTCGAATGTCATTGATAAGTATTCAAATGAACATTAATATTAATATTTATTTGAAATGAATTTCTAAATATTCAACATAGAAGTACTTTGATAAAAAAAAATTATAGTGTAATTATTACAATTTTTGCCCCAAATTTTGTAAAATTACCAGAACTTCAGTGCCTAAGAAGTTTTTATTTTATTTAATTTTGAAGCTTGTTTCGACCGTACAGTTTATTACCAACCACATATTTGCTCGAGAGTAAGAGAAATACAAGGAAGTTTTGTCCGCAGAGGAAAAACTCGAAATAGTTTCCTCGTTCTATAAAAATTGGAAGGGTAGTTCTCAAAAGAACATTTATATTTACACATTCATATTTGCGCAAGAGAAAAGGAATCAATCGATCTGATGGATCAACTATTGCTTCAATTTTTTGTTTGCGCGCGCGCTATTCGAAGTTCCCAAACACAGCCAACAAAATACGGGAAAAAGGAACGCGTCGATAGATTAGTAACGAAAAAAATATCGATCTTCTGCGGTGCGTGATCTGCGAAACAGGATGCAAATATTTGACGACATAACGGTTATCTGAAATCCATTGGCAGTAAAAAAACAAGGCAAATGAAAAAGTGGTCAGTTGGTAATATGAATAATTGAACGTACCGAGGGCTGAGAATAAACATGGTTTATTAACTAGTATTTCTTGTATGTACAAATAATTTTATTTTAAAATAGCAAATGTTTCGTTTAATTTGTTATAGTCTCTTGTGCAATATTCGAAATTTGTTTCTTCAGAAAATTAATTCTGTTTTTGCGATTCAATTTTTAAATAATTTTTAAGATAGTTTATTCAAGAAATTGGAGCATGAAACACTGACTAATAATAGAGAAGTAATGCTACACTTCGAGTACAAAGGATCACAATAAATACATTTAATACGAATCGGACGAAATCCAAATCGGGTGTTAAAAATTTGTATCCCGAAACAGCGGTAGCTTTCCCAACACCAGAAGCATTCGGAAAGTTTTGCAGATTCCCTGTTACCAAAACGGTGTAAATGTCCTGGCTGTTGGCCAGGGACACGCTTAACGAAATCAGCACGTTTGTACCGAACAACACACGCGGGACAATGAACAACCTGTAGATATTTGGCCAGCTAACTGCGTTTCGAATGGTAGCATGGAGTCACGCTCGGATTTACAACACGGTGTTAGGTTTCTCTAAGAACACCGCAGGAACTTGTAACCGGATACAGTTTTAATAGCTTGCTTTTTCAACACGAAGAAAATAAGTGCTCCTCGTGTACGTACGTGTTCATGGTTCTGTATATAGGTCGTCTCAAAAGAAATGTTCCGGACATAAAACTTTATACGTACTTATGAAAGTTGCTCTTTACAGAACTTTTAATTTGTAAAGGCTCTTTGTACAGAAATTTATACGTATTAGGTGCAAGCTTTTTGTATTTATTTGTTAGTATGCTTTTGATATGTTTATAGTGACTGAGTGGTAGTGAATTATTGTTTCATGTAATTTTATACTTTATATCTGTTATAATAGAACTGTATCTTTGAATTTCTGGGTTTGACAATTTTTGTACTTTTAAATGACTTTTGCATCAAATAGTCTGTTCATTAAATATTTATGTTTGTGCAGTTCTTCAATTTTTAATCTCTGTGTACCCAAATCTCTATATTTTCAAATTTCAATGTTCGGAAATTATATTTCTAAAATTCTGTATCTATCAATTTTTATATTTTCAAATCTTTGTATTCCTCAATTTTTATTTTCCAAATCACTGTAGTTTTCAATTTCCATCTTTTCAAACGTTTATGTCTCAAAATTTCTATATCTCCAAATCTACATTTCTCAATTTTTTATATCTCTAAATCTCAATTCTCAATTTTCTATATCTCCAAATCTTAATTCTCAATTTTGTATATTTCTAAATCTATATTTCACAAGTTTCTATATCTCCAAATTTATATTTCCACAATTTCTACATTTCCAAATCAATATTTCTCAAATACCTAAATTTCCAAATTTGTATTTCTCGAATTCCTATATTTTCGCAGCTCCATACCTTAAATCTTGATGTATCTAAATTTCTATATTTCCCAGCTTCTACACTTCAAGTCTCTGTACTTTAAATTTTTCTACATCTACAAACCTCTCCATATGTGGAGAATGTGCATATGTACATATGAGAAAATGTGTACATATGTACATATGAGAAAATGTGTGCATATGTACATATGAGAAAATGTGTGCATATGTACATAATAGAAAATGTGTATACAAGATATATGCATATGCATATGTTCCCCAGCTTCTGATTTATACTATATTTTTAAATCTTTATTCTAAATAAATTTCTCTTAACACTATTTGATAAACATCAAAATATTAACAGTCACTTACAATTTTGTTGACTGTATCAAAATTTTATGCACTCCAAAAATTATAATCATCCACTTTTCATTGATTGTAAACATGTCAACATGTCAATGGACACCTATTTTGTTAACTGCATCAAACTTTCATAGATTACAGAAATTTTAATGATTCACCGTTCACTGACAGTTATTTTTGGCGCATCTAGAACGAAACATGAATTTCTAATTAATGGCTAACCAATACAGGATGTAGTTTACGTTTGCATACACGAGGGTACTTCCGGTCTCGAGTTACATGCCGGTCCGTTATTTGGTAGCACGGTTTCCACGAATCTTCCAGCAGAGTTCATGGTTCTCTGCATAACGCCGCGTTAAAAACACGCTCCTTCGCGATGAAAGAAAAGATGACACCCAGGGTCGCTTTTGAAACTGGCGTAAATACTAATTACTTTCGCAGCCATGGTTATGCAACCGGGGTCGAGCGTTTTCGCACCGAAAGTACGGGGAGAAAGCGAAGAAAAAAGGAGTAGCGAGCGTAAAAAGAACCGTCACCCATCTTTTCACCGTGGCCTCGTAATTCTACAGGGTGCCTCAAAAGAGATGTTCATTACACCTGAACTTCGTATGTGAAAAAATGAAAATCGTATCTTTATTTTTGACTGTCGTTTAAGATAGATATGTATACAAATACACATACAGATTACATATAATACATAGTGTAGCTAATTATATATAATTATATATATGTTTATTGTCATATATAATATTATATACATGTATAATTACATGTGTGGCTACATATATTGTGTACTTTGAGACGTACATTATTATTTGAACAGTACATTATCTTTTATATAATATTACATATGCGTATGTACAGTGTACGCATGTGTATATGTACATTGTTTACATGTGTATTTGTATATGTGTGTACATATAGTTTTTTTTTAAACTGGTGGATATTAAATTTTATGATTATTGCAGTCTGAAAGAACAACATGTATAGAAATGATATAAAGAATATAATGCTTGCTATATATAGTCACATATGTGGATGTTCTGTGCATATTAAATTTTATCCTTATTTTTATGATTTATGATTATTGCAGTCTGAAAGGACAATATGTGTAGAAATAATATAAATGATATATTGCTTGTTATATATAGTCACATATGTGGACGTATATTACATATGTAGTTTATTTTGAACTAGTGTGTATTATTACAGTTTGAGAAAACCTGTATGTACATAAATCGTATAAGCAATATATTGCTTGTTATATATAGTCACATATGTGGACGTATATTACATATATAGTTTATTTTAAACTAGTGTGTATTATAGTTTGAGAAAAATTGCATGTATACAATTAATATAAACAATATATTGCTTGTTATATATAGTCACATATGTGGACGTACTGTGCATATGTACATGTTTATTTTACACTAGTGTGTGTCATTGCAGTTTGCGAAAAACGGTATGTATACAAATAATATAAACAATTGTATAGTCATACTTAAGCTTAAGTAATTTAATATATCTTAAATTTAAACTACTTAAACTAAACATTTATTGTACCATAAACTTAAATGAAGTATTAAACGACGATTATAAAAATTCATCAAAGAAAATTATCTCTGTTTTCAGTTACATATAGTAATTGTCTCACGTCTCGTTAACTGATCATCGAAAACGTTGGTGGCGTTTAATTCGGTTGGTTTGGCAACGCATGCAGAAAAGAAAAGCGAAGAGTGTCTTAAACACGGTCCAATTATTGCGTTCAGAAGATTCGAGTGGCTTATAGATAGAGGACAATGACTGTCTCTGATCTAAATCGGATTTCGTTTCGGTTGGAGTCTCCATTCTTCAAATGCTAGGTACTCGTGTGCTCTGACCACGTACCTGCAACTCGAGCTGGAAGTTAAAACGTGCCCTGAACCGTGTATGTAGGTCTTTCGTTGCAGCGAAAAACGAAAGGGTGAAATCGGTTGGAAAGCGCAAGCTTTTACACTTTTGACTTTAACCACTGGCTGGTCTCTTTCGAGCGTCACTATGCGCATTTATTGTATCCATTATTCTAGAAATGACTCCGTGCGTGGTGTCACGCATCGTGTGATAACGTGGAAGACCCCTTTTCCTCGGAACCATGCTGAAAGAAACCACGAGTTAATGTTACTTCGTATTTCTTGTTACAATACCATTGTTTGTAACGGTGATAAATGGGTGAAGTACTCCACGAAATACGAGGGCTGAGTGGAGGAAGCTTGAAATTCAGAAGGTTAGAAATTTAGAAATTTTGGAAATTGGAAATATAAACTTAGAAACTTTTAAATTTAGAAATTTGGAAATTTGGATATTTGGAAACTTTGAAACTTGAGAATTTGGGTATTGGGAAATTTAGAAACTTGGGAATTTGAAGATTTGAAAATTTGGAAATTTAGAAATGTTGAGATTTTGGAATTTGGACACAAGAATTTGCAAATTTTAGAATTCGAAAATTTAGAGATTTAGGACTTGGAAATTTGGGAATGTGAGAATTTGGAAATTTTCAAATTTAGGAATTTAGAAATTTGGGATTTGGAAATTTGAGAATTTGGAAATATAGAAACATTGAAATTTAGGAATTTGGAAATTTGAGAATTTTGGGAATTTTGGGAATTTTATAATTTGGTAATTTATGAATTTGTAACGTAGAAATGTGGAAATGTGAAAATTTAGGAATTTTGGACTTTGAAAATTCAGAAATTTGAAAATTTAGAAACTTTGGAATGTACTAATTCAGAAATTCAGTAACTTGATTCTCGAAACCGTAGATAAATACTGTACTTTAAGAACAAAAAAATTTATAAATTCAAAAAATGTAATATTCCCAAAATTTCTTCTTCTGAACTATCAATCTTTTCATTTACTAAGCTTGGTTACTGGATTGCATTAAAAACCTTTATCGGTCATTCAGTTTTATGGATGGTTATTTTAGTGGATCCCCAGGATATTAATTTCTATTTCAATTCGTTAAATCGCGTTGAAAATTTCTGTTAAAGTTTTAATCTCTACAATTTTTACTTTATCTGATATTGGATTCTTCGCGTTGTAGAAGTATAATCTACCTTTATTATATCTGACGGTTTTCTAACTTCCTTTAATCAGGATTTTAAAATCCAATTAAAGGAAGCTTTATTTAAGACTGTGATCAGTGTTGATGCGAAGACAAATAAAGACAATTCTGTAGATTGATGAAATATTTCATTGTGATTTTGTTCACGTGTGTTTTTAAATTCAATTTTGAAGTAGTGTTAAATTTATAACATTGCAGAATTTCTATTTGAGTTGTTACGAATGTTGCATAATAAATAAATAAATGTATCTAATAATTAATAACATATGTATTAATCAATAATATGTAAGTATTTATTTATTATATATATTTATTTATTTTGTATGCAGCTTATACATACTTAATAGTAAATCAATACAAAATGATGACTAAAACCTTTCTTCATTTCACATAAACTACAGAATATTTCATTTTGAACAAAATCCGAGATCAAGGAAAAAAGTAATTGATTTGACGTGGAATTTCTACTACACTTCAGTGGTACTCAGAATATTCTTTTCATTTTTAATTTTGTTATTATTTAATTAAATTGAACCGGTAACATTATTTCCCCTTCAAATTTTAATTTTCTTTCTAAAATTACTTTCTTTTTCTGAGAAAATGTGCAATAATCTACTTTGATTATTTAATAACCTTCCAACTTTCATTTCATTTTGAAGTGAAGTTTAATTTTACCGGCTTTCTTTTCTTTTCCTGCATCCTTTCTTGTTGTATTAAATTAATCTAACTATTCTACTAAATTAATCTTTTATTGTAAATTTTATCACGTATTTTAAATTGGAATGTACTGGCCATCGAATTAGGACCACATACAAAAATTTCACTTTTATGGCTATATTATGTCATATGTGGAAAATTGTCTTAGGTCATGCAAATTATTACTAAATACGTTGATAACGATTCATAGTAATTTGTTACTATCGTGATAATAATTAAATTCGTCTTACGCGACACATAAAACAAACAATAATACGATTTGGGGGCCACATAACCTAAAAATTCGACCTAAACGCATTTTTTTATACTTTCACTATATTTTTCCCATAGAGATCGTTGCGAATATAAGCCGTCGACGATCCGCCATATTGGATTTTTTCAAAAATACCGATGGAACCTTAAGTACACCTAAAAATTCCACCCAATCCAGATGTTCAAGTCTCTGGCCATCGAATTAGGACCACATACATGGAAAATTGTCTTAGGTCATGCAAATTATTACTAAATACGTTGATAACGATTCATAGCAATTTGTTACTATCGTGATAAATTGTGTGGTGAGTGATTAAGGGCCGTTTACGTTAGGCTCAAGTATCGATAGCGTCAGGTGAAATTTGAATGCCATAGAATATGTCTGTCTACTCAAAAGACTAGTTTACTTTCCAACCACATTATTTGAGAATTACAGATATTTGGGAAAATAATGAAGATATAAAGCATATGATCAATGCATACAGAGCATGTCGATACAAGCTGTGACCAATGCCAAGTGTGAAAATACAAGTTAACATGTGTTAATAATGTTATGTACAGTAGTATGATAGTAGCTAATAAATCATACTATTTGTACAGACCTTTTAATTTTAAAAACGTGAAAAATTCTGAAAATTTATAGCGGTGTTGGTCAGGGACTGTATAGCACCTAGTCTGTACTGTTAAGCAGCCTACATTAATTCGCCAATACAGTATAGTCACAAAACCCAAAATTCAGTCAGCGATCCAAATACCAAACTGTATGTCACCAGTGAACGTATATAAAGTCCAATGATATAAAGAAATTACTTAGTTTCTGATCAGGACACTTGTCACGCGAATTTTCAAACTTTTACGCGTATATCAGTACCTCTGCACATTCGAACTTTATAAATAAAAGCTAGTTCATTATAAAAGTAACCTCCTGTGTGTTACGGCATACCCACTTGTGATATTAGGAACGAAATGATTAAATCGTGAATACATTTCTCTTCCCGAAACTATTTAATACGTTTCTAAAATGATGCCCGCGCCAACACGGTAGACATCCAAGTATAATTTCAATCCGTTCGCATAATTTCTCCGTGTGTTCTATAAGCGACACAAAAGCCGACATTCCACGGCACGTTTTGAACGCACATTGAACACGAAACTATTTTCGATACCGGATTCAGTCGGATCTAATGAACCAAGCTGCGTTCGTTCGCGGTATCCATCCCGACAGGGTTGCAAAACTCCTTGGAAGGAATTTAATTAATGGGGCACCGTTTGTATGATGTTATTCGCGCCATCGTCCGACGCTATTTTCTCCTCCTGCTCCAGATATGAACCGGATTTAAATTAAAAGTGTCGAGAACTTTTAACCGTGGGATTCCGACCCGACCATCTGAATTCTGAGCTAATTAAATCTGGAGCCGGGCTTACTGCGGATCTTGGTATTGTACCACGAACACTCCGATTACTGCGACAATTATGCCGCAGTGGATGTTCGATAATTATTGCTGCCGTGTAGATCTCGAAATTTTGAAGTTTTTGAATTTGCAAGTGTGGGGACTTGGGAATTTCAGGACTTGGAAATTTGTGTTTGGAAATATGGAAAGGTCAGTTTGGGATTTGGAGAGTTGGGAAATTGGGAATTGGGGATTTAAGGATTTAGGAATGTAAGATTATTGAGATTGTTCATTTAGAAATTTGAGAAGTTAGGGATTCGGATATTTGGGAATTTGGAAACTTGAGAATTAATGGATTTTAACATTTTGGGATTTGGACATTTAGGAATTTGAGAATTTAGTGATTTAGACATTGGAAATTTGCGAATTTGGAGATTTGGAAATTTTCAGTCCCTAAATTTCTACATTGTCAAGTTTCCACCTTCGCAAATGCTAAAACTTCCAGATTTCCAATTTCTCAAATTTCCAAATCCCTAAACTCTCAAATTTCTAAATTCCCAAATTCCCAATTTTCCAAATGTCCAAATTTCCAAATTCCAAATTCCTAAATTCCCAAATCTCCAAATCTCTAAATTCTCCAATTTCCAGCTATACGAATCCAGCTATCCGATCTAGATCCTCAAATTCCGAAGAAAAGAGTAACAATGTTTACATGTCATCCGCAGCCATTTATCACCAGTTGGCGGAAGCAAAACAGTCACAGACAACTTGCTCGCTCGTACAATGTATCAACATTTGTTTATACCACCAGGGACGGGCTGATTAAGTGCACCCCCACAGACTCGTCTAATTGAACCATCACTAGTTTCCAGATAAGGTGTTCGCAGACTCCATTCGAGAACACAATAGAGTTGGAGCACTGCGTGCGAAATTATCTGACATTGTGCTATTATGGTCGGCAGCAGTCCCTCGATCTCGTACCCCAACAAGCGGCCACAGGAACAAGAGGGATGCAAAGGGACAATCGTTAGAATAGGATAGACACCAACAAGACGCAGAAGTTGAGACGGTGGCGAGAATATCCGTGTAAAAGGGGTGGAAGGGGGTTAGGAGGAAGAAGGGAAACGGAGTTTACGTTTATCTATACCAGAGATCCATAAACTAATTCCATTAACTTAAGACCAGAAGTGTGGGGTCTATTAAGAAAGGTAATGAAATATCCCCTGCAGAAGGGTGAGTTGCGACAATCAACTTTATGAGATATTAAAATATAGATTGAAGCAATATTTGAGTATTCGAGGGAATATGGAAACTTGCAAATTTACAAATTCAAATTTTGAAAACTAACTTGTGCTACAATAACGTGTCACTCGTGACGCACACAGTTCTAATGTGACTAGCCTCGTATTTTCACTGCAATTTTGCGTTCAATTCTAATTATCTGTATAATCAAGGATCGCTGAATGAAAAAACTTGTAGGGACCTACTCCAAAACTTACAAATTACCGAATTCTGAAAGCTGAAGACAATAGCGTAAATAAATAAATAAAGAATAAAAGTTTCCAAGAGTTAGAGTTACCAGCCGAGCCTAAAGGTACGGTTGTGGTGCAGCGGGTCAGAAGTTGCGCGCATAGTTGTCGAATCTGGCCGGTATTAAACATAGTAACGGCTATAAAGGACTAACGAGTCGTTAAAAATTGACGTGGCAAATTAGGAGCGGTTCTCACGAAAGGACGGACATGGCCGTTAAAGGAGGACGTCTGATTACAAGACACAAAGGAATCATTACGGCGTCGAAGGCAGTAGACGTGTCTGTTCTAACCGGAAGCCGAGGGGGTCCCCTGGCTAGGTCAAAGATTATAATTAAAGACGAATCTTTATTCGGAACAGACGAGTTCGGAAGGTCTTTTCTCGTGAACCGGGGTTGCTATAGTTACGATGAAAGCGGACAGGAATATCGACCGAGAAACTACACTAGACGGACGCGCTCAATTCGCTCGGTTAAGTTCGACCGAGGAGAATAAAGAAAGGGAGAAAACGAGAAAACGTGGGACGAGAGGGCAAAGATAATTAGTTGATTCGCTGGAGAATAATTAACTGGAGATTCCGTTAATCCCCTAAAGCGTTCACGTTTTCATCCTTTACGACCGTCACGTTTCTTGGCTCAACGGGAACAACGGTCCACCTTCAGATACCGGAACGATTTCTGATCGCTGGCGCGGGTTTACTTTCACGGAATTGAAATTCTGATCGGAGTCGATGCATTTCATCGACGGTTTTGATCATTTATAGTCGACGGTTCTTGCGATATTTTGTCATAGTTCGATATTTTCTGATGGTGTTATGAGTAATTGGGGAAGTTTCAAAATTTTTTAATACAGAAATTTGGGGATTTGAAGATTTGGGGATGTGGGGATTTGAGATTTGAAAGTTACTGACACATCTGAAAATCATAGAAATCAGTAAAATCCTCTAAATGTTAATTACCATTTTAAAAATACTTCTGTAAACATCTCTGAACCTTAAATCAACCACTCACAATATGTATTAAAAAATGTTACTAAGGATGTGGCCTCTGACAATGTATTTCAAGGTCAGTAAAATTTCTAAGTACGCAATTTATCGGCAACTTAACTAAATTCCAAAACGGAAGAAAGCAGAGACACCATTTTCTTAGGGAAAGCTGGGATGATAAATTAGGAGAGGATGTTGGTTCGAGAATTATGAGGACTTTATGTATTTTCGCGCTGCTGAGCTTCGCAGCTTAACACAACCCGTGATGAATGGTTTGAATTCCGTAGAATATTAGGCGTTGAAATCACGTTTACCAATGAGCACACGTATGTGCTTTTATGCAGCAGCAAGGAATAGGATAGGACTCTTGTGATTAACTCGTTACTTGGTATAATTCGTTTATTTTAAGTAGTTTACCATGCAAAAGATTTTTAGGTGATTAAAAATTATATTCATTTATGCTGACACTTGAATACGAAAAAAAGATATGGTTCATACAGAATTTTTATATTTTTGTAGGTTAATCATATAATCTAGGTTCAAGTGGGGATGCATTAGTGCAGTAGTGCAAAGTTTGAATTATTAAGGTTACCTGAAAAATGTTATAGGTGGAATCGGCAACATTTAACAACGATTAACGTGAGGAACTTCATGTAAGTCCTAATATTCATAATTGGACCGCAGGTTGAAAGATATCCTAAGATTAGGAAGGATCATCATTTCTTGTCAACATATTGATAAAAGTTTTAACTTCACTGAAATCCTCGTTTATTGACGAAACTCAATGTTGTCATATATGCTGCATGTTCACATGTACTATCAAGTAGAATTTATTGTTATATATGCATCGCAGTGTCGGTAATATTTAGCGACGATAAAACGGGGAAGTTCAATCGTTTGAAGTCTTAATATTCATAAGTGGACTGTAGGTTGAATAATTGTATAACACCGACGTGTGCTTTTTACTTATTTTTAATGATGTTTCAAACTGAACACGTGTTTATGTATCTGATGTTCCGAAGTGGACAACGTGTCTATGTATCCTATGTTCCGAAGTGAACCTCGTGTCTATTTCGTGTCCATCTTTTCGATCGCTTATTTCACAAGAAGGCTTGGATGTACAATTTTTACGAACAAAGCTGAGGGAAACAGTTCCTGATTTCTATTGGGTACACAAATTCGGGTGGAAATGAAAGACCGAGCGACTGCGGTGGGTCTATTCCCCAAAAAGTGACTGTAGGAAGTAATAAAAGCAATACCGGCAAGAAATAGGAAACTGCAAATAAGGGACTCTACTACTAAGATTAAGGATTCTGGCAACGAGATGTGAATAATAATAAACTAAGAATACTCGTTAGGATGTAACGACTTTTGCTGCTACGGGTAACCTATTGATTTGAACCTCCACAAAGTGTACGGATAAACTGAAAACGATATATTATTGTATCAATAAAAACTTGGATCTTGGTCTAATCCGCTTACCATGGTATTGCATTGTAAGACCTAACACAAACTGTACTATTTCAAATATCAAATGATATAGACAACTTTACTTTTATATCTAGAAATATAAAGATAGATATTTGATTGCTACCTCGTAGCAATTTCAGGAATTTCTATTTTGGTCTGGCTGCATAGCTTTAATGTATGTAATACTATCTTATGTTGAAGTAACATGGTAATAAAGATAAGGTACATGTCTAGGGTACTTAAATGGTTCAATTTTAGTACGAAGTTAAAATTTTTATCGTGAACACTGGTAAGGGTATGGTTCCCTAGGTAAAGTGACGATGTAGGAAAGAAGTCACTCTACAAGTTTTAGATTATTTATTTTAACTCAGGTAGTAGGTAATAAATACTTAGGTATTTAATCTAAGACCTAATAAATCTGACATTCTAGAGACCGATGTGGAAGATGACCTAATTTCGATAGCAATCACAAAAAGTACAATTGAAACGGATAATTTGTAACTAAATTAGCCTGGTGAGTCGAAACCTTTAGCCGTTGTCTTATAAGGGCTTTCAAATATCGGCCATTTTACTGGTGCTTTCGTGAAAAGCCGCTAATTAAAACACAGAATTTTCCTTCCGAAACTGTTGCCGCGAGCGCTGGGTTAAATACTCTTAATTTAGTCTAATTTTCCAAGCGTATGAAATAAGCTGTTACGCGCTAAAATCTGAGACCTTTTGTTTTTATTTCTGCTCGTGAATTTAATATTCCGTGGTATTCAGGGGATTTTGTTTTGTAAGCTTGCTAATAAATTTCGTGAATCGTGCTTTTAATTGCATTTAGCAGGTACACTCAGGTGAAACGTAGGCATCTTTTTAATTAGGACGAGTGTACGAGACATGCAACGTCTAGTCTCGGTTTTGGGAGTGTGCAGATTTGAAAATATTTTAGTGAACGAATTTCTGGGTCTTGTAGGTGAAATTTACAGACTTCTATCTTTTCAAGTTTTCAAGTTTTTCAATACTTAAATATCCTAATCATTAATATCCTAATCAAATTTTCAAGGTATCTAAATTTCCAAATTTTCAAATTTTCATTTTCCCAATTCCCAAGTTTCTAAATTTCCCAATTCCTAAATTCTCAAATTTCCAAGTTCCTAAATATAGTTTTCAAATTATTTAATTTCCAAGTTTCCAAGTTCCCAAATTTCCAAATTTCCAATTCTCTAAATCACCAAATTCCTAAATTTCCAAATTCCTAAATTTCCAATTCCCTAAATCTCCAAATTCCTAAATTTCCAAATTTTCAATTTTCCAGATTTTCAATCGTTTCAAATTTCCAGTTCTCCAAATTTTCAATTCTCCAAATTTGCAATTTCTTCAAATTCCCAAATTTCCTAATCTATAAATTCCTGAGTTTTAGAATTTTCATATTTCTGAATTTCCAACCTCCCAAATTCCCAAATTCCTAATTTTTGAGACTATCAAATGCCTAATCCCACCTATCGCCTTCAGCATAAACGCAGTTTTATTATCAGCAGACTATAACTATAAATGTGTTAACACATGAAGCGGATGTTCACGCCTTTGAAGACTAGTTAGGTTGGTCATGAAAATTTATGATGTGTGGATGATCTAGATTAGCACAAATTATATTGATCGAAGCTGAAGATACAGTGATGCATTTCTTCGATATTTCATTTAATCAAATTATTGAAGATTAATAGAAAAGTGGTTGCTCAAGAAAAATTAAAGACTACTTGTCTGATGATGGTCTATGACAGTACGGCATCCATCTTTATTTTCTGACACACAGTGCTTGGATTGCAGAGTATAAATATTTTTCTGTTGCTTGACGTAGATAAGAGGTGATGAATACTGGTGTATATTAATGACTGCATAGTTCTGCTTATGAGATCTTGCAATTTGTATACTTCTGATTTTTTAACTTTTTAATTCTTTAAGTCATCTAATATTCTAACTTAATGATTCTCTAATCTGATAATTTAATCATTTAATAATTATCTCATTTTTTCATTTTTTAAATTTGCTGATCATTCAGTTTCTCAAATTTTCAATTCTTCAATTTTTCAATTTTTCAGTTTTTCAATTTTTCAATTATTCAGTTTTTCAATTTTTCAATTTTTCAATTTTTCAATTTTTCAATTATTCAATTTTTCAATTTTTCAATTATTCAATTTTTCAATTTTTCAATTCTACTATTCTTCAATTCTTCGAGTCTTCGACTTCTCAATTATTTTTTAATCTCTTAATTTTTCATTTTTTCTATTTTTCAACTGGTTCATTTTTCAGTTTTCGATGTGAGCATTTTAAGTGCTTTAATATTTAGACATTCAAATTTTCAATTGTTCGTTTAAATATTTAAATGTTCAAATGTTGATTTAAATATTCAAATGTTCAAATGTTCATAATGTGTTCAAATCTTTCAAAACTCAGAAGCTGAAATGTTGGAATGTTCGAACATTCAAATGTTCAAATGTTATAATATTTAAATATACAAGTCTTTGAATATTCAAGTGTTCAAATGTTCATATCTGTAAATATCCAAATCATGAAATGTTCAAATGGTCACATAAGAAACACGGAAGGCTATAGTTTTATAATTATGCTCGCCAGTATAGATTTGATCTTTATTCAGCGGCAAACAGTACTTCATTTACAATTATTTTTTGTTACCCGGTGCAGATAAGAGTTAATAAACGGAACAACCGCATTAACGATGTCTACTTCTTCTTCTACTACGTCTTTCATCCCTGTGGTACAGGAAATATGTTGTCCAGATAAGAAATCTCGAATGTTGGTACTGCAAGCCGTTGCGAATCAACCTTCGTCCTCTTCCGATAAAGCTTACCCCCGTTTCCGTTGCAAACTCTCACCATTTTATATCGCAAACTTGATAAAACGATTTCACAACTCGAAATTTTGTCACTACAAAATCATCCACCGAAGTGTGCAGAATATTTAGAAATATATCACATTTTTCTATATGACGATTTCTGGATTCTATGTGGTTTCTTCTTGTTGAAGAAATTTAGCACAAAATTTACTTTGACCTTGACCTTCAAAGTCAACGTGATTTCCTGTTGAAGACATTTAGCACGAAATTTACTTTGACCATGACTCTCAAAGTCAACGTGATTTCTTCTCGTTGAAAAAATTTAGCACAAAATTTACTTTGACCATAACTCTCAAAGTCAATGTGATTTCTTCTTGTTGAAGAATTTTAGCATAAAATTTACTCTGATCATAATTCTCAAAGTCAATGTCATTTCTTCTTGTTGAAGACATTTAGCACAAATTTTATTTCGACCTTGACCTTCAAAGTCAACGTGATTTCTTGTTGAAGACATTTAGCACAAATTTTATTTCGACCTTGACCTTTAAAGTCAACGTGATTTCTTGTTGAAGAAATTTAGCACAAAATTTACTTTGACCTTGACCTTCAAAGTCAATCTGATTTCTTCTTGTTGAAGAAATTTAGCACATAGTTTACCTTGAAAGTCAAGGTCAAACCTGTTTGTTATTGTATCGCGTAGTACTCGTTGAGAGCATGAAAAATTTCAAAGAACCTATGGGTGTAAATTCAGCCACTGTTTTTAAAAATAAGGTTGAGTACTATTAATGATAAAAGAGGGTGATATAATAAATTTGATTGAGTTCGCACCTATAGTACCTTTGAGACTTTTAATCCGTGCGTCGAGTACCATGCAATGCGACAATAAAAACATTTGACCTTGCGCTTCAAGGTCAGGGTCAAATACAATTATTCGGAAATTTATTATTACAGTATATTATTATCTTGCAGGGATGTAGAATAATGCTATACTGGTTGCAATATATAATTTTCAGATGCCCTGTACATACTCGTACGTCATCAAAGGAACGCACCTGTTTGGAAACTGAACTGGTGCTTTGGTTATGCTATAGACGAATATATACGTGCACGTACATGTCTTGTCAGTGGTAGATAGATTGATGCATGCATAATCGATGCAAGCGTACGTGTTGAGAAAGCGTTATTGTTGAGAACATCAATTATTGGTCAGAAGTCTTGAGATGTTACTAATATTTCGTTGAATTTTACGGCGAATATTACGTGAACGATGAAACTGAAATAGCTCTTGTTGTTTAATGAACGTTGGTAGAAAGTTCATGCCAGACAACCCTAACTTCTCGTGGACAGCAGACAATAAATACAAAATTTCATATCTCTATGGAAATTAATATTTTTCATGTTTTACAATATTAGTAATTGAAGCTGGTTATTTTGGAAAATTGTATACACCACCTTTTATTTCTTAGCAAAATCAAAATTTCAAGATTCAGACTTTTACTGCGTTAACTACAAAAATTATACACATTTATTTAGCAGAAAATGTGCCATAAACCTCGACAAGTAAAATAAACCTATAAAATATAATTATAATACATTTTTATAATCATTTAAATTTGAATCATTTATGTTTGAACAGTGTTATGTCATATACATATGTCACGTCTGTATTTTATCGTATACTATAAACAAGTAATTGTCAAACGGGTAACTATCTGAACGGTATTTACATAACGGGTAATTATCTGACTGGTAATTATCGGGCAGGTACTTATTTGACCGGTGACTATTAGTAGATAATTAAATATAGTGAATATTTCAGGGATTTAATATTCCTTGACGATGCTGAAACATTAATAGCTTATTGTATGAATTGATCAAATTATTATATGAACTGATTTATGAAATGACTAAGTACAATAATTTGTATATGTTAGTCGGAAATTCGGGAGATTTCAGATTTAGCAAATTTGGAAACTGAATATGTAGAAATTGAGGAACTTAGAAATTCAGAAATTTGAAAATAGGGGATTTGAAAAAGTAAGGCTCTGTGAATGCAGAAATTTGAGAATTATTGATATAAAAATTGGGTATTTAGATATTGGGGATTTGAAAATTGAAAACTTTGGGGATTTGGAAATTATGGATTTGAAAATTCAAAAATTTGAGGATTTGAAAATTGAAAACTTTGAGAATTTGAAAATTATAGATTCGAAAATTGAAAACTTTGGGAATTTGGAAATTACGGATCTGAAAGTTTGGAAATTGTACATTTAGAAATTTCTGATAAATGAAAATTAATTTATTTAAGCAGCGAAGTATTTTAATAATGTATTACATAACAAGGCTTCTGGCAATACAATACATAATAATACATTTGTTAGATAATACGAACACCGTACAATTTATAAAAACATTTTTAACAAGCACAAAGGTTAAAAGAGATGTTATTCGTTTAACAAACTGACCCGTTGATTGCTCTCCGGTCAAAGAAGTAATCTACTCTGCGATGAATCTCGTCCCAAATGTGCTATTTCACAAATAATCACAGTACATTTTTTACGAGCATTGGGACAATTCAACGAGCAAATCTCGTGACTGTATAATCGACACATTGCTACGTTTATGTCTTTTTGTCCGTTACGTATATAAACCAGCATAACACTAAAAAAACATCATCCAATTTCATTTATATTTGATAATATGCGACTTTTTATGACACTGCATATCATGGATAATTATGATAGTTAGCTGATTGTGGAATTTGGAAATTTGTGAAATTTGTGAAATTTGTGAAATTTGTGAAATTTGTGAAATTTGTGAAATTTGTGAAATTTGTGAAATTTGTGAAATTTGTGAAATTTGTGAAATTTGTGAAATTTGTGAATTTATGGAATTTGTGAAATCTGTGAAATTTGTGAAATTTGTGCGATTTGTGAGATTTGTAAGATTTGTGAGATTTGTGAAATTTGTGAAATTTGTAAATTTGTGGAATTTGTGAATTTGTGAAATTTGTGAAATTTGTGAAATTTGTGAAATTTGTGAAATTTGTGAAATTTGTGAATTTATGGAATTTGTGAAATCTGTGAAATTTGTGCGATTTGTGAGATTTGTGAGATTTGTAAGATTTGTGAGATTTGTGAAATTTGTGAAATTTTTGAATTTGTGGAATTTGTGAATTTGTGAAATTTGTGAAATTTATGAAATTTGTGAAATCTGTGAAATTTGTGAAATTTGTGAGATTTGTGAGATTTGTGAGATTTGTGAGATTTGTAAGATTTGTGAGATTTGTGAAATTTGTGAATTTGTGGAATTTGTGAGATTTGTGAAATTTGTGAGTTTGTAAAATTTATGAATTTGTGAAATTTGGAAATATGGAAATTTAGGAATTTAGAAATTTAAGAATTTGGGAGTTTGGGAATTTGGTACTTACAAAAGTTGGTAATATGAAAATTGAGAAATTTGAAGCTTCAAAAATTTAAACATGAGAAATTTTCAAATCTTTTCAGGCTTCAAATTTCAAATTTTAATTTCAAATCTTCCAAATTCCTAATTTTAAATATTTCAAACTTCAACCTCCAAATATTTCAAACTTCTACTTTCAAAAACTTCACATCCCTATTCCCAAATTTTCAAAATTTCAAGTTCCGCAATATTTCAAAAATGGCTTCCCTTGCATAAACCTTTACGTTGCATTTCCTCAACAAAACCTTCCCATTAACCATAAACCATAAACAGTTAATATAAAACTTGTACCAAATTTCCCTGAAACTTTCCTCGTTCTTTTTCAAATTGAAACATTAAATCTCGAATAGCCTCTTCCTTACCTTGAATGACATAAACCCGAAGTCCACATCTGACAAGTTATTTGAAACTCTGCAATGAGCAGATAACAGAATGCTACCTGGTAAAATAATACAGCCAGATTGTAATCCTGGCGTGACTCGTGACAAGCTGACTTATTAAGGATGACTAAGCAACTGAAACGGAAAGTTCACGGATTGTTACGATCGATAACGGGTTACATATCTTCCGATACTATCGAACGATTTCACTGTGCGGCAAGAAATAAATTGAGCTGCCACTCTACGCATCCAACACACTCTCATCGTTATCGAGAGCACGCTTACTTTCGTTTTACCCTCGCATTCTGTGCAATCAACGTCCTCTTGCTCCGTCTCTAGTTTCAACGTCGAATTTTTTTCGACCCCTTGTTGCGGTTGTATTTTCTCGTCCGTAAGTTGAGAACTTGAAACTCAAGGAACGTCGAGGGTTGCAATATCGATTGAAGTTCCTCGATCGCTCCGGGCGTTAACGACGCGTTCAGACTGTGAGATTCGTTCGAATCGGAAAGTTTCGATGTTCTTAACGGTATTCTGCTCGTGAATCCGCTGAAATTCAAGTGCTTTTAGAAAATATCTGGTGTACATTTTTAGAAACTGTAAAAACGATATATTTCTGCCAGGTGTTCGTGGAGTACACGTATAGTCAAGCAGATTTTCACGTATCGATTAGGAATCTACAGGTTGTTTCAATAAGGGTAAATAATACCTGGTGCACATTTTTAGAAATTATAAAAACGATATATTTGTGGCAAGTGTTCATGGAGTACACTGTGCAACAAGTATTTCGAGTCAGGTAGATTTTTACGTATCGGTTAGGAATCTAAGGTTGTTTCAATAAGGGTAAATAATACCTGGTGCACATTTTTAGAAATTATAAAAACGATATATTTGTGGCAAGTGTTCATGGAGTACACTGTGCAACAAGTATTTCGAGTCAGGTAAATTTTCACGTATCGATTAGGAATCTACAGGTTGTTTCAATAAGGGTAAATAATACCTGGTGCACATTTTTAGAAATGATAAAAACGATATATTTGTGGCAAGTGTTCATGGAGTACACTGTGCAACAAGTATTTCGAGTCAGGTAGATTTTCACGTATCGGTTAGGAATCTAAGGTTGTTTCAATAAGGGTAAATAATACCTGGTGCACATTTTTAGAAATTATAAAAACGATATATTTGTGGCAAGTGTTCATGGAGTACACTGTGCAACAAGTATTTCGAGTCAGGTAGATTTTCACGTATCGATTAGGAATCTACAGGTTGTTTCAATAAGGGTAAATAATACCTGGTGCACATTTTTAGAAATTATAAAAACGATATATTTGTGGCAAGTGTTCATGGAGTACACTGTGCAACAAGTATTTCGAGTTAGGTAGATTTTCACGTATCGGTTAGGAATCTACAGGTTGTTTCAATAAGGGTAGATTATACCTAGTGCACATTTTTAAAAATTATAAAAACGATATATTTGTGGCAAGTGTTCATGGAGTACACTGTGCAACAAGTATTTCGAGTCAGGTAGATTTTTACGTATCGGTTAGGAATCTACAGGTTGTTTCAATAAGGGTAGATAATAGCTGGTGCACATTTTTAGAAATTATAAAAACGATATATTTGTGGTAGGTGTTCGTGGAGTACACTGTGCAACACGTATAGTCAAGATTTTCACGTATCAATTAGGACGCACTTAGTGCGTCATGACGCACCTAAAATATGTTTCAATTTGAAATTTTCAGTCAAGGAAGTCAAGGAAGAATACAAAATTGAAATAACATTCAATCTTCCATTATGTAGGCATTTATTGGTACAATATTACTTGAGTGACCCGTTAGTGATTATAGATATTCCTTCTGAACGGAATTGGTGTTGCAAGTGGTGTCAAGTTTCGTTGAAAAACGCACCATTGCTATGAGCATTTATTTGACTTTCAGTCAGTCTTATGTTACACTTTCATTCGAAAGAACGTGCGTAATTTCCCTTGTAATTTAATTAAATGTTTAAAAGCTGTTCATGAAATTACCGACATGAATTATTACCGACGCACCCGACAAATTGCACAGCAAGGGGTTATCCGATAACTCTTGTTTCGTCCTCGATGATGCTGCGGTCCTTCCGAACGTGGTGCAGTAAGTAATTTAGCGATCTTCGGGGGGTCGTGTCCCATCTTCGGCGAGGAAAATGCAAATTGTCTTTCGACGACGGATCGTTGAATCCTCTTGAGATCTGCCGTGGCACGGCTCGTTTTGCGATGAGAAGCCTAGGACCGTGGGCGATTTTCATCCAGACATTCTCAATCTTCATCGCAACGCTTAGCAGTCGACGTAAATGAATTCTCCGCGTTGCCGGATGCATACGTAAAAACGGAAGGACCTAAGTCACGTTCCCGATGCTTTTCCTATCGATGCTCCGTGTCGCTTCCTTTAAATGCTACCCTCGTTCGCGAGCACCTCTATTGGCTTAATAGAATGTGGCTGCGATGTAACGAATAGGAATTTTTTTACCCTCGCAAATAAACGTAGGGCTACCTCGGGAGTAGTTGCTTATACTCGAGGGGGTGTGAATCAAATTTATCGCCTGAAGGTGTACCACGTAATTTCATATACCGGTGTGAAAACTGATGCAATATTTTCGTTCTTGTTTCTTCCTTCTTTCTGCTTGTTATTTTGCAAGCTAATTTGGAAATTCATATGGAAGCTGGTGCCTGATTTTAACCCCCTTATTGAAGGAAGTTTTCGAATGTTCTTTTATGAACTTATCACTTAACATATTGTGATATTTAAAACTTTTGAAACTTTTAAAACTATCATTATTTAAAAATAACATAATTTGTTTACTTATGAAGCTTGATTGATGTCAAAAGAAAGAGGATATTCAGGGGTGGTATATTTAGAAATTCCTGAAGATCAGATTTTACGAAACTCACTTAATAAATTTTACACACACTGAGTTAGTGTTTGAGTATTAATTTACCAAAGGCAAATCGTTGGAATGGAGGGTTGGTATTAGGGTGGTTCAAAAATTTGTTTCGTTCTCACCCTCTACACCCTCATTGAGCTGAAACTTTGATAGAATTTTTTTCATGTACTAAATTTTCAGAGGGTGAAAAAGAAAATTTATTTCAAGCCACCCTATATTTATGCGACACGCTGTAAATCTTACTGTAATTTTTAATATGATTCAATTTGAAGGTTCATATAGTCGAATTTAAGCAACTAAATCTAAAAAGAAACTAAACATTCAGTATTTGTTTTAATATTCGCATCTGATAAATGGGTTAATCATCCGTTTAATAATCGGGAAGCCAGTATGGAAATCTGTTAGCATTGAGGGAAAGAGAGGACGCAATATCTTTAGCCTTTCGGTGCCGTTAATTTCACGGTCTGTATAAGGGCCGGTAGGAAACAGTTCGGCAAAGGAGAAGAGCGAAAACTGCTGTTGGTATTGGACCCGGTCTGTTTATTAGCCCATTTATGGTAGATGCCGAGCCGTGGCCATAAAACACAAAGAAACACGTCTGGTTATTGCGTTCCGTGGCGGTGCGTGGGATCCTAAAACAAACGCTGAGAAATTTATGCATTCACTTAACTGTGGCCGCTAGTTCCACGCGAACATTTGGGGTATAGGCTTCTGCTAGGGGGTTGGGGGTTGCCGGCATTGCTTACAACGACAAAACTTCACGAGTCCTGTGAATAGAGTGTATACGACCAACATCCCGCTTAAATGAGAACTAATTTCATGCTGCGAATGGTCGGTTGTTTACATCATTTTATCACGTCCGTTCAATGGAGTAATGCTTGTTTTGTTTCCGAAAAGCACTCCCGTTGTAGCAAGTAGAGTGATAAATTGACACCGCTGCATTGTTCGTTTTACTCTTGAAATGGTTTCAGTTTCTACGCATTTGATATTAAAATGACGTTCCAAGATATTACTGTAGTTTTTGTGCTCAAAATATTTCTGTGTCCAGAATATCGGTGAAATTTTATATAATTTAGTTTTAGCGTGATTTGAACGTATTAAAATTCATCCAGAGTTTAAAATTTGGATATTTAGGTTTTTTTTAATTTACAAGATTTTTGAATTTTCAAGGTTCTAAATTTACGTTTCCAAGTTGACAGCTATAGAATTTTCAGAACTTGAGAGATTGTAAATTAATTTGGTGATTTAAGAAAGTGGTGGAATTCTACAAAATTAAATTTTTGAAATTTTATAATCTTGAGATTTAAAATTTGGAGAATTGTACAACCTGAAAATTTGTGTTAGAAATTTCAGAATTTGTCGATTGGATATTTGGAAGTTGAAATTCACACTATACTAAAATACAAAGTACGTTAAAGATCAATTTATCCGATATACCTCTACATCGACATAGTTTCAAATTTCGCTGTCGAAACAACTTCAAAATAACTTCACCCTCAAAATATCTTAAAAGCAACCTCACACCAAAACACCTTAATAAAAAAATCTAATTTCGCACTGAGTGTATAACATTTCCCTTAGTTGTCACGCAACGTGTCAACGTACACACTCGTCATGCATCGAAACGGTTAATTCGACGCGTGTATCGGAGAGGGTAATCGATTGCAGGTCGTAGATCAACCGAGTATTGTCTCTATTGTAACGTTATCGTCTGTTGATGTACACCGCCGAACGTTGCGCAAACAAATTAAAGGGAGAACGTCATTACGCCATTAACGATCGTGCGGGGTCTTTCACGGTGTTTACAACGTCGTGAGGGTGTTGCTTAACTGGCCTAGGAATTAGGAGAAGGGTTGAAGGAGAGTGTTGAATGTTCGGGACACCGTAAATGTGGAAACGGGGGAGAATCTCAGCTACTAGCCAACTGGATCGGCCAACATTCTGTGTACATGTGTATATGTACACTGTGTGAATATGTTCGTGTGTATCTGATGAGAAATTCTGTATGTGTATATTTGCACGATGTAGGTACGATCATATGTGTTTCGTGAGATGTATATATCACTTGTGTGGATACGTCGTATGTGGCGAAAAATTCTGTATGTGTATATGTGCACTATATGGATATGTTCAGGTGTATTTGACGAGAAATTCTGATATGTGTATATCTACACGTGCGTGTGTTCGTATGTGTCTAAGGAGAAGTGCATATGTATATCTATTATGTGAATATGTCGTATGTGTTTGACAAGAAGTTCTGTGCGTTTACTATCTTAATATGTTCGTGTGTATCTGACGAAAAATTCTGTATGTGCATACATATGTGTATGTCTGTATACGTATGTGAATATGTTTGTATGAATATAACGAGAAATTTTGTATATACACACTACATTCTTGTATAATATTTAATCTAATGCACATGTAACTAGTTTTATCTGTATTCCGGCCACGGACAACCGCTAAATCGTAGGAGTTGTAGTAACTTTTTCCTGAGTCCAACATTCCACAAATCGGGTTATTAATTATCCAACCTCCATTTAACAGCGAAATCAATAAGCATCATTTACGCACCGTATACTTTCCTCCTCTTTTGTACTGACCGACAGAAATGAACGAAATAACAGTTGAACATGGGAGAAACAACATATTACACGTGAAATGGAAAATCGAAATAGAAAATCTTGATCCTGATCGGTTAGATAGCTGACGGTTAATGGTATTTGCTTGGCGATAGATAGCAGACCAACCAGCAACGGCGTGCAACACGTAGTTCGGATTACTTGGACGACTTGGATGAGTAACGAGAAGTGGGATCGACAGTACGTATGTTTGCATTGCTGGAATAGTTACGTGAAACGACGCAGTGAATTCTACCGTTTCGAAGTATGCAAACTTGTGTTTATGGTTGTTCGCTTCTGGAATTTCGGATACGGTTGTACAAACAACGCCGACGCCGTTCTTGGCTCTTGCTGCGGCTTTTTTAAACGAGAATGTTATATCGAGTGCCTCAAGAAACGTTCCTGTTGCTTACTGTTTTATTAATCTTATCGATTTGCAGTCAAGATAATAACAAGAATCATTAGAGGTGCACACAATTTTTTGAGCCGTTTATAATCAAAATTGTACAAGTCCATTTTTTAAGGGAAATTTAATCTGTTAGACTCTTTAGTTCGGCGAAACAAAAAAATTTCAGAAATATATTTAAATTATTTTACAAATGGACATTAACATAAAATTTGTGAAATGGTTCTTTTTGTTCAGAATATTCGTTTATGTAAAAAATGAAAGGTCAGCTTCGTTTATTAATGTAATTGCATTTTTTGACAACATGGAAATAAAAATTAACACAAGTTGCAGTAATACAGAATAATAATGCTCATATGTAACACAACATGTATTACATGTATGAAATATGTAGTACAGTATATATTAAATGTGTAGTACAAGCTGATATATTTAATAAATATGTGGAAAGTTGATACATCTAATACATATGTGGAAAGTTGATACATTTAACACATATGTGGAAAGTTGATACATTTAACACATATGTGGAAAGTTGATACATTTAACAGATATGTAGAAAGTTGATATATCTAAAACATATGTGGAAAGTTGATATATTTAAAGCATATGTGGAAAGTTGATACATATAACACATATGTAGAAAGTTGATATCCTGGCAGAATGTCAGTAAATTACGCACTTTAGAGTGGCATGGTCCTCCAAGGCGGCTATATGTACACAGCCATAGTAGCTGTACGAAAAAGTGATGCTCGAGATGCGTTTAAGCAGCGTGCCAGCTTTAAGATGTCTGACAGGAAGACGAGGGTGCTTCTATCTCCTCTAAACTTCTCTTGCTACGCGCTGACTCACTGTCACCAGCCAGACAACGTTTCACGCAAGACGCAGGTTTGCGTTCAGCCTGTGGCAGTCGCTCTACGTGACATTTATGGTACAACCTGGTGACAAATGAAACGTCACTGATAAGGGACGCTCGGCAAATTAATGCGTCGCTCCTGTTGGAGTAATAACGGTCGCTTTACTCAGCCGCGATGACGAACCAGACGTTCCAGTCTCGACGGCCCTCATTGTTAATCTTTTAATGGATATTAATCGATTTCTGTCGATAACTTGAACGTTCTAATCCTTCGCGTGAAAATCTGTCATATGTCAACATGCTTGTAATTATGCAATAATTTGGAATCGTTGCGTTGTAATATTTAGTCAGGTTTGTGATATGTAGTCACGTTTGTGATATGATGTGGAGTCATATTTGTGATATGATGTGGAGTCACAGTATTCATTTAATATTCAATAACGGTTTTCATGTGATGTTTAATCAAGTTCGTGATATAGTATGCAGTCAAGTTTGTGATGTGATGTGTAGTCACGTTTGTGGTATGATGTGGAGTCATGTTTGTGATATGATGTGGAGTCATGTTTGTGATATGATGTTGAGTCACAGTATTGATTTAATATTCAATCACGTTTATGATGTGATGTTTAGTTAAGCTTTTGATGTGATGTGTAGTCACGTTTGTGATGTGATGTGCAGTCACACAATTGACTTAATACTCGGTCATGTTCGTAATGTGATTAGTCTCAGACTATGTACAGTTCGTGCTATAAACCTATATCGTTTGTTGGAGTTATAGTAACTAGTTCTAGAACTTGTGTGAAAGTTTGCTGAAGTGGATACCTTGTGTGGATTCATGTGTGCCGTTGTTTTTAGTGAATTGCAAATTGCTATCAGCAGAGAACGTGAAGTTTATAGCACACATACCAGTTTTACGATGGATATTTGTTTTGAAATAAAAAATAAGTAAAATACATCAACTCGGATTTCAAGAAAACCTTTACATGTCTTGTTATTAAACTTATAGGCGTATAATGGTCTTTTCCTCTGAAATTATAAATGGAGTTGAAAAATAAATAAATGAAACATAAATTAGTGTTCGTATTAGTTCTTTATTTCCATGAAAATCAACAGACTTTAATGTTCATTATAAAATTTTTTAACTTGAAATGACAAAGTTGTAAAGGGGTTTGACTTGTTTGGTAGTTCTAGTATTAAAATAAGTTGTAATTATTATGACAGTATTACAATGAACTGTAATAGTTGTGATACATTATTGAAATAAACTGTAATAACATACGTTTATAGAAAAATTTAAATAAATGAAACTGGAGTACTCAGTATAAAAATTAACGTTTTATTATTTTTGATAATTCGTGTTATTGCATGTCTGACCATGCATGGTTCTTTCTACTGTGACGGTCACTGTGTCACAGCTGAAATATAATTAAATAAAATGTAAATATAATTTTTGTAAATAAATGTTTATTAATAAAAAAGAAATAAATTAATGCAAGTCCGTTGCATGACACAAAATATAATCGATTTTATTGATTGCAATGACAACAACAGTTTAATGTCATTTGGCTTGCAAATTTCTGTATAAATACGTTTATAATGCTCGCATAATAATACCTGTAACTTTCACATGTTCGCTTGTTTAGTTTAAATTTCAATCTATTCAAAAATTCGTTACCTTTAGCTTATTTTCAGAGCACAGGTGCTGCGGAATACCTTTGAACCATATTGTTTGTTACATATTTGCAATGCAACAGTCGATGTGTTATTTGAAGTAAAATAAACTTCGTTTGGGTGTTGCATAATTTACGTTGCTATGTCAGTATTTTCATGTTGATCGTTCGGTAATTATGGTATATATAAGGTGATACGTATTTTCGTTTACACGATCATGATGAAAATTGTGATTAACATACAAATTTTAACGACGTCATTCGACGGCGAAATAATTGTAATTATTTATGGAAAATGAGAACAAAATAGGTTTCAGTGTTTTGTATATATTTCAACGTCTCTCCTTTTATACTACACAATATTTTTATCATACATTGTCTGGTGTATAATTTGCATGTTATGTACAGTGTTTTTATAAGGGGCTATGAATGTAGCAGGTTCTTATAGAGAAAATGGCGGTATAGGAAATAGTGGGAACAGTGCTGGAACATATTCTTTTATAAAAGCATTATACAACAAATTATTTCACCTGTTATTTCTCATTGACTTCCCTGCACCCTTTGACTCTATTTTCCTTCGAGCATAGAAGAGTGAGAAAAATCGCAGCAGTGGTTGTGACTGAAAATAATGATAAATAACGATCGTGTTCCATTAAGATAAATCGGCAGGTAATGGAGTCAGTGGATTGTAACTGACAGTGCACTGATTGGATAAGCTATCACCGAACGAAGCGGTTTGCATTATGCAGAGCATATGTGCTGTATACAATGTTTTGTTTGACGGCGACGCTGGAAACTTTTCAAACATGCACACATTATTGTCTATTGGGCGAACCGTGTTGTATTTTCTGCTTTCGGTGAAAATTATCGGCAGAAAACTGATCATTATGAAGCGTCCTTTGATGCTTTTGTGTAATTGTGCTCTGTTCGTCTATTGAACATTTTTGTTTTGAATTTTTGAGTTTTTGTGGAATGAAGCTTTTTGCTGGTGCTATTTATTGGATTTCGGGAGATCAAAAGTGGTTACACTTTCTGTTATAATTTTAATATTAATACTGTTATAATTCATTTGTGAGATAACAATGAGGGTTGAAATTACAAATTTTTTTTTAAATTGAATTTAGAAATTTAGAAATTAACTATGGTAAGATTTTGAAATTTAGAGATTGAAAATAGTAAGATTTAGAAATTTAGAAATTAACAGTGGTAAGATTTAGAAATTTAAAAATTAACAATGTAAGTTTTAGAAATTTAGAAATTAACGATGGTAAAATAAAAAAATGTACAAATTAACAATGGTAAGATTATAAATTTAGGAGTTCGATAATTTATAAAGCTAGAAATTTAAAAATACAAAAATACCGAATTTTACATTTTGAAATTCATGAATTAAGAAATTTAGAAATTTTGACCTTTGGACGATTGAAAAATACAATATATAAAAATATAGAATTCTACGAAATATTCATCTTCTGAATTTTTAAATTAAAATATTTCAGACGTACAAATTTGTAAATTTATAAATACAAATATTCAAAGTTTTAAATATCTACCTATGCATTACAAATTAAAAACTTTGAAAATTTAAGAAATTAAAAAGAATTTAAAAAATGAAGAAAGTGAGAAAAATGAAGAAAATGAAGGGAATTAAGCAAATTAAGAAAAGTAATGAAATTAAGAGAGCGAAGAGAATTAAAAAACTTAAGAAAGTTAAGGAGGTTAAGAAATTTAAGAAATTAAGAAAATTAAAAAGTAAACTTTCGAATTGTGAAAAAGTAAAAATCTAAAACTAAAAAATGTAGAATTACGTATAGTTACAAATCTAGAATTGAAAAATTTAGAAATAGGATTACAGAAATAAAAGATATCTACATTATGTTTTTTTCAAATATGAAATTATCTTTGTTCATTTATCCAGCATTGAATAACGAATTGTTTGTACTTATATTTCTAAAAATTCATTTACCCTTTTAAAAATCTTGTTCCACGCGACGACGAGCTTTTAACACTGCATAAATACTGCGAACTGCGCTAATTAAATTTCGCGTGCAAAAGCAACGGAAAAATTGATACTTCAGCTACAACTTCGTTTGAAGTCAGCTTTTCAAACGTACCACCCTATGAAGCGTTCGTGAAAGCGCTTTTAATGAGCATCGAATTATTAATCTTTCATTTTTAATACGTCAAAGAAACGCTTCAATCCGGGATCGCTCAAGTTACTCAATTTTAATTTTTCATAGCGTGCAGGCGTTAACGTAAAATGCGCAAATTATTAACGACTGGACTTTCGTTGCAAAAGTTTATAAATTTACAGTTACGTGTACATGTTTTATGAACAGTTAACAATTTTCATCTTCTACATTTTGAGGTTACGTGAAAAATATTTATAAAATTGGTAGAATCAAATTTTTAAATTTGGTGATCGATTTGTGAGGATCAAACTTTTCAATTTAGTAATTTAGAAAGTGGCAATTTGGAAATTTTCAGGTATAAAAATTTGGAAATTCGGAATTTTTTATGTTTAAAAACTTGGAAACATAGGAACTTGCAAACATAGAAATTTCAGATTTTGAAATGTTTAAGCGATCGAATTTTCTAACTCACAAATTTGGAAGTATAAAAATTTAAAAACTTGCAAACATAGAAATTTCAAATTTTCGCATCTCGAAATTTAATAATTTCATAATTCAGAAATTGGAAAATTAGAAAAGTAGAAAAATAGAAAATTTATAAAATTTAGGAAATTTATAAAATTAGAATATTAAAAATTGAAAATTTGAAAAATTTAATAATTGAATAGTTGAAGAATTTAAGTATTGTAGAATTGTAGAATTGAAGGATTGAAGAATTGAAGAATTGAAGAATTGAAGAATTGAGGAATTAAAAAATTGAAGAATTAAAGAATCGAAAAATTGAAAAATTGAAAAATTGAAAAATTGAAAAGTTGAAAAGTTGAAAAATTGAAAAATTGAAAAATTGAAGAACTGAAAAATGGAAAAATTGAAAAATTGAAGACTAAAATATGAAAACTTGCTACATCTAAATTTCTCAATTTCCAGATATCTAGACTTTTAAATTTTTATGTTTTTAACCTTCAAAATTATCAAATTCCCATATTTTTATATTTATATATATTTAAATGTTCATATTTTCAAGATTCAAACTGACAAATTTGGAAGTACTCAAATTTATACATCTAAGAATTTGAAAATGTTGAAATCACGTCGCATAGAAATATTTAAGGAATTAATTGAATGAACAGCAATTTGTGAATAATTACATTTGCATTACGTGTTGCATTTCCACGAAAATTCGCAACCATACTGTTTAATAAATTTAATATATTCAGTTTCAATGTATAATATTTCATTACAATTACTAGCAATGTAATGTAACATACCTGGGGATATTGGATTGTAGTACAATTTGTAATGTTTGATGAAATTCAGTGAAATTTATAATTTGTGAATTATAAACTATATTAATTGTTGGATCAATATAGGAAGATAAATCGTGATGTCTCTTGTCTCTTCTTTTAAATTACAATTTCAGGAATTTGAAAATTTGAAAAGCTTTGCTTTGTTTAGAAATTTGGGAAAATTGCAGTTTAAGCACTCGAAGAAATGATAATTTCACAAATGTGGAAGTGTGAGAAGTTTTGGAACTTCGCAGCTTGAAAATTTGAAAATATGATAATTTGAAAAACTTGTGAAATTTTTTAATTTTGTTCACAAATTTGAAAGAGAGTACTTTAGAATATTTGAAAATATGAGAAATTTTTGGACTTTACAGTTAAAAAATTTGAACATATAACACCACGAAGAATATTTATATTTGGAGTTAAAAATCTGACAATTTGTTAATTTGAGAAATTCGGAATTCAGAAATGTGAAAATTTGAAACTGAAAAAAGTCAGAAGTTTGAGAATGTAAGAATTACGAAATTTAGAAACTGAAAAATTCGTAAAATAAATAAATTTATTAACCAAGACTTTTCATAACAGATTTCTCATTAATTCAAAAAATATATTTCTGTAACACAGAATTGACACCAAATAACATTTTTCGCGAACTATTAAATGCAAATTCCAAAAACTGTATAATATACAAATATATTCGTCACTTTGACTTGTAGATATTAACGCGAGAGAACTTATAAATTCTGTATCAAATTATTTAACATAATAAAATGAATATAACTGACACAGGACACTCAGCAAGCAGAGATAAACAACTGAAATAATTGTGGTTCTGAGTTGTGCCTAGTGATGTATGTGAACACAGGTATTTTATGCGAGTACACCAAAATTGCTGTTTCTTCTTTTGCAGCGCATAAATCTAGACGACAGTTCCTTGTTTTCGACGAATGAGGCACAATTTATGGGGGTGCAAAAACAATTCGAACTGAGCTTCCAACCACCTAGACTGTGCTTTAATTAAAGTGTGATTAAACTTTTATTTCATCTAAATGTACGTGTATACATAACGATGTTCGTTTAATCGTGCCATTCGTTATGTTTACATACCAATGTTATATTGTAGTACTTTCAACTCTGTAAATAACATTGATCAATGAGCTTGATACTTGCAATATTTGTAGTTGCCTTTTTAATATTACGTGGAGGGTTAGACGATAGATGTCAAAATTTCGGATTGAGTCATTTTGAAATTATAATACATTTTAAAATATTAAGACATATAATTAAATTTAAATATTTGGAAATTGGAAAATTTTCAATTTCTTATTATTCGCATGTTTTCACATTTTTATGTGCGAGAATTTGATATTTATGTATTTTCAAATTTTGTCAATTTTTCAATTTTTCAATTCTTCAATTCTACCATTTTTTGATTGTCTAATTTTTTAATTTTTTAGTTATTCAATTTTCCAATTTTTCAATTCTTCAATTGATCAATTCTTCAATTTTTCAATTCTTAAATTTTTCAATTTTTCAATTTCTTAATTTTTCAATTGGTTAGTTGTTCATTTGTTCAACTTTTTCAACAAATTTTTTCAAGGTTTCAATATTTCAAATCTTCAATTTTTCAATTATTAAATTTTTCCATTTTTCAATTGTTCAGCTATTCAACTTTTTTAATTGTTCCATTATACAATTGTTTCCATTGTTCAACTCAATTTTCCAACTTTTCAATTGCTTAATTGTTGAATTGTTCAATGATTCAATTTCTTCAATGTTTCAACCTTTCAATACTCAAATTGCAATATCTGACAATTTCTAAATTTCGTAATTAATTATTTCCAATTTTGAAGCCCGATGTAATTCTCCTTTACGTTTATTTTTTACTTCAAGTAAAATTTTCGTTAGCACCAATTTGCACCGATACAATCATCCAAATACTACAATGCCGAGAATTAACAAAAAAGCTTTGCAGTTTCAATCCGTAATCCTGCGGGTAACGAAAAGTGGTACGATATTGAAAGAAAAAAACGAAGAGCGAAACAGATGCGATAGATTTCAGGGTGTTGGTGCTGATTAAAACGTCTTGTTATCCAACGAATCATAGTGGCATTCAATATTGTTTTGGCCGCGTAACAATACCTGAAAGCAGAAAAACGAATTCCCGTTGCGAAATACGTAGTTGATTGAAGTTTCATTGAAACGATGGTAGCTTTTTGAATGGACGTTTCTTCCGCGAACTTTCCGCTTACCTTCGTCCGTCTGGGAAACTTCTAGGAACGATATTATACTTCAATTACAGCTTTAATTACGGGAAATAAAAGAAACTGGTCCTCCCGAGGGAAGAAACAACGATCGCGTTCTGTGTACACGGAATGGAAACTCTTCGTTCCGGGAAAATTGTTACGCTTTGTTTATTATTTATCGCGCTGCGGTTCAGAGAAACCTGCCCGTTTGTTGCAGAACGCCTTGCAACTGCAAAAACTAATCAAAATATCAATTGAATTTTACCCCTCGTTGCGTCACTTTATTCATTTTCTGGAAGTATGTTTGTTAACTGTTAGTTAATGTACTTTGTTAAAATTTTATGGCTGGATTGAAATTTATATAATTATTTCTTGCAATTAGTCAATTATTTGCAATTTCTTTATAAGTCAGACAATTATTTATTTAGAAATTCTTTATAAATCAGATGATAATTAATTGTTTATAATTCTTTTATAATTCAGGTCACAATTATTAATAATCAACTATTTCTGTATAATTCAACAATTAATTATTTTTGTACAATTCTAATAATTAATCATATCCACATAATTTCCCCATTTCTATGCAATTCCGAAACCACAATTTTTCTCCTACCATAATAAAAATCTACGTTCACATTAAAAACAAAACAACATAAAATTAAAGACGTTCGCATAAACTTTTTCTACCCTCATCGTGCGAAGAAAAGCGAAATTCATTGCACGAATTTCACGTTCATGCGAATCGTTTCGTATTACGGTGTATTTTTTTTTTAATTCTGCAAAATCAGAGAAGCAGCTGGCGAGTGAAATTTCACGATCAATAAAATGGCAAAACTTTCTATCGCGCGGCAACTTTTCGCAGTGAAAAGAGCGAGGTGGTATGAGAGAAGGAAAGAAGAAAGAAATCCGCTGTTCCGTTTCGTTTCTCGTTTGAACGAAAGATTTGACAGCGTTGCCTCGCGATGCGAAACGGCAAAGGTTGGGCGAATCACTGGCAGAGGAAGTGCTGCTGCTTCGAGAAAACTCTTGGCTTTTGCAACTTTATCATTTCCTTTCGTCTGTTTTCGTATCCGCGGGTACACGCGTTTCTGGCTGCGCCCAAACCGCGTTACAGATGCTTCAAAATTAGGGGTGGGTTTGTCGAAACCTCGAAACACATGAAAGTTTCGATTTCTCGAAACTCGCAAGTTTTTCGCTTTTTTCGCGATTCGAAACTCTTGAAACTCGGATAGGTAAACCTACAAAATCCACGAATAAAGAATCGTTGCAACGATCAAGAATCAAGAGTACTTGATTCGTGTAGTGTTTTAACCTGAATGTTCGGTAATGTTTTCCGAATGATAGCAATTAGTTTCTTTTGGTAATTATGCAGAATAGTTACTTTTCAGAATTCTGGTATTACTTTAAAAAATTTTGTGTAAAAATGATTTCGACAGTAATAATCGATTCACTGTACGATGAGTAAAAATGTAGTGATTAGCAATGTTAGTGATTAGCAATAGGTAGAAGTTAGCAATTTGTGTATTTGGTAACATTGCAACTTTCTATTGCAACTTGGCAATTTTGTAATGTATGAACTTTAAGATTTGGACACTTTCAGCAATTTATAAATTTGGTTAATTAAAAATTTATGAATTCAAAACCGGATATATAAATTGGAAAAGTTGGGAGATTGAGAAACTGATATATTCAAATATGATTGTATTACAAAATTTTAGAAATTGGGAAATTAAGAAATTGAGGAATTGAAGAATTGAAGAATTGAAGAATTGAAGAATTGAAGAATTGAAGAATTGAAGAATTGAAGAATTGAATAATTGAGGAATTGAGGAATTGAAGAATTGAAGAATTGAAGAATTGAAGAATTGAAGAATTGAGGAATTGAGGAATTGAAGAATTGAAGAATTGAAGAATTGAAGAATTGAAGAATTGAAGAATTGAAGAGTTGAAGAATTGAAGAATTGAAGAGTTGAGGAATTGGAGAATTGAAGAGTTGAAGAGTTGAGGAATTGGTGAATTGAAGAATTGAAGAGTTGAGGAATTGGAGAATTGAAGAATTGAAGAATCGAAAAATCGAAAAATCGAAGAATCGAAGAATCGAAGAATTGAAGAATTGAGGAATTGAAAAATTGAAGAATTGAAGAGTTGAGGAATTGGAGAATTGAAGAATTGAAAGGGTTGAGGAATTGGAGAATCGAAGAGTTGAAGAATTGAAGAATTGAAGAACTGAAGAATTGAATAATTGACGAATAGGAGAATTGGGGAATTGTAGTATTGGAGAATTGAAGAATTGAGGAATTGAATAATTGAGGAATTGAAGAATTGAAGAATTGATCATTGGAGAATTGAAAAATCGGAAAGTCGGCGATTTGAAGAATTAAAAAATCGGAAAATCAGGGATTCGAAGAATTGAAAAATTAAAAAACTGTAGAATTGAAGAATTGAAGAATTAGGAATTGAAGAATTTGTAGAATTGGAGAATTGAAAAATTGAAGAATAGAGGAATTCCAATATTGAAATACCAGTAGGTTGGAAAAGCAAAGAATTGAAGAATAGAAAAATTAAGAAATTGAAAATATATGGATTGAAGAATTGAAAAATTGAAAATATATGGATTGAAGAATTGAAAAATTGAAAATTTTAGAATTGTAACATTAAAATAGCAGTCGATTACTTTCAGCATCTTGTGTATCACCCTGTACAACAAAAAGTGTCAGAGTTGAATATTGCCTCGTCGATAGAGAGCTATATACGAATTCATATTTAGACGGCTTCCTATTGTTAAAAAATTCTTAAGCATGCATTATCTTCATTTCCAACGACCTACTAACGGAAGCACCCTTCGCTAATGTGTCTTTTCTGTCCGTGGAATTATCACAAGAAAAAGGTGGACGTGCGAACGCTTTCTTCCTACCCACTTCAGGTTTCTCTCGAATCAACCACTTCTCGCGACAATGTCGCAAACTAGCTACGTCTTCTTTTGTGTCCCAGAAGGGTTTCAACGTGTTGTTCGCTCACTTTTTTCCATCGTAGTCACTGTTTAACGCAACCCACGTTTACCTTCGACGTCTGTTTGCATTCGGTGCTTTCGTCAGGATTCCTTGTGTGCGCGTTTCAGATGCGCGTCGAGAGAAATGAAATTTTTTCACCGGCTTATATCACCGGTCGCTGTTAAATTTTATTTCGAACGAAACGGTGGACGGAGGCAAAACTATTCGATGCAAAATTTTCCTACGAACTGAATCACACCCCGGCTGAATTCGTTCTGCAAACGCTGCCCGTGTGAATGGGCTTGATTGAACTTTAATGGAGTAGCCTTCTGCGTCAAAAATGAAAAGATTCGATGACTAAAAATTCTGTATTCTGGAATATCCGAATTTAATTACGCGTTGCGCCTCGGCTGGCTATTTTTATTGTACACGTTAAACTCTGTTAATTTTCTTTCTATTCGTATTGCACGATCGGAAATTCTTCAAATCGGTGATATAAGAGATGTAGGTTTGAGGATGTTACATAAAATGTATAGACTGTAATTTTTCTTTTTAGTACAGGTATATTAATTCTTATGTATGTCCTATGTATTTTGTTCAATTTACAGTAAATCAGATCTGTGGACTATAGTTAGTAAACAAGAAATATCATAGAAGCACTATAACAAACTAGATATACTGTATGTATAAAATTTACTTAAGAATTTGTCACTTCCTACATTTCTAGATTTTCCCAATTTCTACATTCTCTTTTTCAAATTCTTAAATTTCTACATTATTAAATATCTAAATTCCAAAAAATTTGTCCTTCCCGAAATCTCTAGATCTCCAAATCCCTAGGACCCGAAATCTCCATATCTCCAAATTCTTAGGTCCAGAAATCCCTAGATTTCCAAATTCCTAGGTCCAGAAATCCCTAGATCTCCTAGTTCCTAGGTCCAGAAATCCCTAGATCTACAAATCCCTAGATTTCCAAATTCCTAGGTTCAGAAATCCCTAGATCTCCAAATTCCTAGGTCCAGAAATCCCTAGGTCTATAAATCCCTAGATTTCCAAATTCCTAGGTCCAGAAATCCCTAGATCTCACCGTTCCTAGGTCCAGAAATCCCTAGATCTCACCGTTCCTAGGTCCAGAAATCCCTAGATCTACAAATCCCTATATCTCCAAATGCCTAGGTCCAGAAATCCCTAGATCTTCGAATTCCTAGGTCCAGAAATCCCTATATCTCCAAATTCCTAAGTCCAGAAATCCCTAGATCTCCCAATCCCTAGGACCCGAAATCCCTAGATTACCAAGTTCCTAGATCCAGAAATCCCTATATCTCCAAATTCCTAGGTCCAGAAATCCCTAGATCTGCAAACTCCTATATTCTCAATATCCTATGTCCCAAAATTTCGTCGCACACAAATCCCTAGATTTTCAAATACCAGCGTTTTTAGACACTGAAATGTCTTGGTCACCAAATTTTTAGATATTCAAAATCTTAGATCCTGAAATCCCTAGATTCTCATAGATTTCAAAATTCCCATGTCCCAAAATTTCTACACCAGATCTCCAAATTACAAAATTTGTTACAATATTTTTCCTGAAATCGATTTTTATCGAGCTAAGGAATCAACGTTTTTTTTACCGTTCGTTCATTTATCTGTCTCCCTTGCTTTTTCAAATTAAGTGTCCATTGTACGCCGGTAGGTTTAGTGTTAATAATCGCGTATGACAAATGGCCGGTGGGGAATAAAAAGCGAGTGCAATATCGGGTTCGGAATATCATTAAGAATCGATTTCTCGCTGTCTCTCGGATAACATCGTTAGGAAGAGCCCGTGGAATCTGCGGAAGAGCCAGTGTCCGGTAGAGATGACAAATTGTACTTTAAAGCGCTTGCTGAGTGCTGCTCCAACGCACAGCCGGAACTCGCCAGATCCGAAAGCTCTGTTATGGATGACAAATCGTCGTAGCAGGTGTTTGGATGGGGTGCTATCTTCCTTGGAACTTATCTATGTGCCCTGCTTGTTTGAAGGAAGCTCCAGATATTCGCGTTTAAAAGAAACGTCTCTTCACTAAACAGAAAATGTAGGTGTCCGAATGTATCCCTCTGCCGTGAAGCTAACCGACGTATTTTTATTCTGAAACTCTGCTTGATAATCATTTTAAAAGTAAAATTATTGGACACGTTTTATAGATAGTCGATGAAACAATTCATTACGTATGCTTTATAAAGTAAAATTATTTTGGAGTTATAGGGATATGCATTTTTGTAGTTTGAGGAAGACTTTTGGAGTGAGGATGAGAAATTTATTTTATTGTTCATATTTTATAAGCAAATATGTCAGTGAAGAAAGGTTACTAGTGTTACACATCAGAATTTAAACAGTAACTACTTGATTTTAGTTATCAGAAAATGGGCCATTTGGAATATACCAATGTTCATATACAGGGTGTTTCATAACTAGTGTTATTCCCGGTTGTAGTTGACTCTGAATAACTTTTTAACAGAAAAGTATTGTATGGCTAGAAATTTGGAAGGGATTCCAACACCCAACAGATGAAACAGTAGTAAAATTCAGTTATCTTTGGTTATCCGCGAAATTTACTTGCAGCGGCGGACTTCATCCCATTAGGATTTTTCATGCAGTGGACTATGTTCCCAGGAAGCTGACCGCTATTATGCTCGATCCCTTATCGTAACTGGCCACGCCATATATCCTGAAGAACCGCTTCCTTTCTCCCCGTCGCTTTCGTCGGGCAGCCTCGAAACGGATGTTACCGAAAAATATGGACGCGAGATGGAGCTCCGCTTCCAGCAACCGACACGAGCCTTCTTTTCCCCATCGTCTATTCTCATGGTTGACTAAAAGGCCGCGGGCGTGTCGGTTCGTCGATAAACTTTTCTACGTGGAACGTAGGAGATAGAGGTTTACGGGCTCGTTCCCGAGGCACGATCAATGATAAGTCGAGACGAAATTCGCATTATCCGCATTTTACTCTCGAGCTTTATCGATCAACAGAGCGTACATGTCAAAGACATAATGATATATCCGTTGGGGACGAAAAATTGTCTCCCAACGTCACGGTGTTCTTTGGCCTCATCTCTTGATCAAATAACGGAGACCAACAGAACGTGCGAGTTTTTCTTCGCGTCGATATTATAGGTTCCGCGTATCTTTATTAAACCTCTCGATCACGGAATCCATCGTAACGGTCAACGATCGTGACTGACATCTTGACCGTTGCGAAACCGGGGATTTCGTTATTAAGTCTGTCGTAGCGAGCGATTTACATAAAAGAAAACGTGCATCAAACGGTCGAGTTACGAGTGATATTCCTTCATAAATCTTAGGGAAATTGCTGTTTGTTGGATGAAGATACGCAAATTGCCAGGGTAAATGTCAAGTGATTCTTGGAGGTCAAATCAAGTCTTGATCTGCCACTCGATTATTATTTATATTATGAACAATTTTTAGAAAGGTAACGATGATTATTGGCACAATGAACGTTTGTACAAATATGTACAAACATTATTAACACAATGTATTTTGTAGAAAGATGTAATGATTATTAGTATAATGAACATTTTCAGAAAGATATATTAGTACCATATTTCTGCGAAATGTATGAATTTTCATCTATTTACTACTTATAGAAATATTTGTCACAAACTCCGCACGGTAGCATTTGATTGAGAACCCCTTTTATAAATTAAGTGCAAAGGTAAAAAATTAGTAGGAGAAGGCAATCTGTCAGAGTTAGCGACGTGTCCTAAATCTGCCACAAATGTGGAGTGAGTGTTTAGAATAGCGAAATGTATGAACAGTTTCACGTAGAATACACATATATCTAATATGGCGTACAGAAGCACATCTGGATGCAGTGTAGACGAGAACAGAAGGCGAGGATTGTCAAACTCTGTCTGAATGAATATGAATGGCGCGTCTACACCGAAATACGTAGTTTATATTCTACAGAGGGTGGTATCGGTGTCTAAGGCGCGGAGTATGTTCAAAAGTGTTCGCGGAATGACTGTTTCGTCGACTTCTTAATTAACAAGTTCCGAAAAGCGATGAAAACTCGACTGGCGAGGTGAGACCGAACGAAGGAGCTGCGGAACGTACCACGAATCTCTGTCTGTGGATAGAGCTAATTAAATTCTAGCACCGACCTTTGCCTCGTGCTCGCTACCAAAGCGGACGTGACGAAAACACGAAGAGGAGGCGTTTACACTTAAATGCAATTTGCATTTCATTAATTCGCCACGATCCGAGGATTCCGCTCGTTCGTCTTGTCAGGGATTTCATCCTATCTGCTGAACGTTTCAGTTTTCTGCTTCGACGTCGATGTCTTCATCACCGATCGATAAATGTATTTTACCAGAATTTTAACTGGTTCACTTATCTTCGTATTTGATTACCTTATTCGTTGAGGGATTTTCTTGAAATTCTATTTTCAACAATATAGGGTTGCGTTTTGAAACATAGCTGGGTATTGAAATACTTTATGCGAGGACGTAAAGATATATTTTCTTAAGATTCTGTGTATGTGTTCTATACTATAGTTGGATTTGAACATGCTGGACATCGAAATACTTCATATTGGTACATGGAAAGATATTTTCATACGATTCTGTAGAATTTTGAAATACATCTGGGTCTGAAGGTGTTGAAAATGAACATACACTTCATTGCGACATGGAAAGGTATTTTCATACGATTCTATATTATGTAGTTGCAAATATAGCTGTGTTTGAAGGTGTTAAAAATGAAAATACTCCATATTGACATATGGAAAGATATTTTCATATGATTCTGTAGTATGTAGTTGCAAATATAGCTGGGTCTGAAGGTGTTGAAATTGAACATTCACTTAATAGCGACATGGAAAGGTATTTTCATACGATTCTATATTATGTAGTTGCAAATATAGCTGTGTTTGAAGGTGTTAAAAATGGAAATATTTCATACTGGTACATGGAAAAATATTTTCATATGATTCTGAAGTATGTATCTTGAAATACAGCTGGGTCTGAAAGCGTGAAACATGAAAATACACTACACTGCGACATGGAAAGATATTTTCTTACGATTCTGTAATATGTATTTAAAAACACAGTTGATTCTTAAGGCATCTGAGATTGAAATTATATAGAATTTTGCATATGCGTTATAATAACGTAACCTAAGTACGTGTACGAAAGAAAATGTGAGATAGTAAATGAGTTAATAGGCAATATTTACTCCGAGAAGACAGAAAATAACCGAAACGCCATAACAATATTAAGGACATTATAAATACCGTTATTCTAGAATAAAGACAAGATCGTTTACGAGGTTTGATGTAATTTTCCCTATAAATTTCGCGCGATCGTTTCAAGCTTCTCGCATCTCTAACGCCTGGAGGTAAATTTCATTCGCGTTATACCGATAACGTAGCTACGCCAATAATTCTGTTGAAAATCAATTCTCGTCTCTCGTGGCTCATCAAAGGTCTACCAGTAATTTTACATCGATCAACCTATAACTTGATTGTCGCAGTGAATCGCAGCCTGATTCGCGATTTTCAAAGGAATCCTGCGAAGTGTGTTTTAAATACTTCAATTTTTATACTTTTTGTTTTGGAATCATTTTCCTGGTTTGTTTTGGAACTCATTTTCAGAGTCGGAATTCCATATCGAAATTTTCAAAATTACACATTTCAGAATTTACGAGTATTCAATATTCAAATTTTCGAATTTATCATTTTTCAATTTTTCAATTCCTGAGTTGTTAAGTGCTCCCATGCTCCAATTTCTTATTTTTTCCTGAATTTTTCAATTTTTCAATTTTCAATTCCTCAATTTTTCCATTTTTCAATTGTTCAGATGTTCAACTTTTCAATCCTTCAATTCTTCAATTTCCAACTTTCAGTTTCTAAATTTTCAATTTTCAGATCTTTAATTTTTCAGTTCTGAATTTCCAATTTTTACATTCCTAAACTTTTCAATCTTTTAATTCCTCAGTTTTCAAATTTCCTTGCGTTCCAATTTCTAATTTTTTTCCTGAATTGTTCTATGTACAATTCTCCAATTTTTTTAAGTTTTAATTATTAAATTGTTCCAATTTGTAAATTTTTCAACTTTTCAATGTTTCAGTTTTTACATTTTTTAATTCTTCTTCAAATTTTCGAACGCTCAAATATACCAGTTTCCACATTCCCAAATACTTAAATTGTCAAGTTTTAAATAATAATTGATATTCATTAAGAGGACCATGGAAAATCGTCGCAGAATTTTCGCCCTGAAGGATTCAGCCACATTCAAAAATGGTTCACAGCCCATAAAACTTTTGGAAGGTTCCCGATATCCCGGTTCGCGATAAAAGAAAATCTTCCTCTTTATCAAACGGTTTCACACTTCCCAGATACGAGATCAGACTTAAATTCCTCGCCATTCTTCAATCGATTCTTTAAATGGTGCTGCAAAGTGGTTTCAGAAAGGATGTCTATTTTCTCGAAGAAGTCGTGCCAGAATGTATTACACGGAACTGAGATTTCGGTCTGAGAATTCGAGCGTGAAACCAATTATGGATGGATACCAATGGAGCTCGTTTACATGAACACTGGCACGAAATCGGGATCGTTTACCGGAATATCGAGAATAATTGTCCTCGACGATATGCGAACGCACGCGTACCGCTGTGAACAATCGATTCTTCGCGCCGTATAACTTAAACGACTTCCACAATCAGCTGGTTAATGAGAAACGATTTTACTATGAAAATGAAGATATTAGGGTGGTTCAACAAGATTTCTTTTAGCTCTCTAAAAAATTATTAAAGGATGTAAAATTCTATTCAAATTGGAGCTTGAAAATTTGAGACGCTCAAAGAAATTTTCTATTGATATACTAAATTTTTAGGGTGAGAAAAATATTTGTTGGGCCACCCTAATACATATGCAAATTTGACGATTTTTTTATTGGCAAATTTTCGTACTTCTAAATCGAATTATTTTCAAGTTTCACAAGTACTATTTTTCCGTTTCAAGTATTATTTTTTTCAAGTTTCAAATATCTTTATCTTCAAAATTTCTGAAGTTTCAAAACTTCTAATCTTCTCAAATTCCAAAATCCCAACCTTCAGATCTGTCAAATTCTAAAATTCCAACCTTCAGATCTGTCAAATTCGCAAATTTCCTAAATTCTGACGTCCTAACCTTCATATTAGTAAAATTCCCAAACTGTCCAAATTTCAAAGTCCCAACCTTCAGATGTGTCAAACTCTAAAACCCCAATCTCCAGATCTCTCAAACACCAAAACTCCAACCTTCAGATGTGTCAAACTCTAAAACCCCAATTTCCAGATCTCTCAAACACCAAAACTCCAACCTTCAGATTTGTCAAACTCCTAAGCTTCCCAAATCCCAAAATCTCAACCTTCACATCCGTCAAACTCCAAAACTCCAATCCTCAAATCTATCAAACTCCCAAACTTCCCAAATCCTAAAACGCAAACCTTCACATCCGTCAAATTCCCAAATATCTCAGATTCCAAAATCCCACCCATCAAAACCGTAAATCTCCCAATGCTCTCAAATTCCGAATCCCCAAAATTCTGCGACTTCTCTCCATTTCGCTGCCGTCAAGAATCGGCATTGCGCCATATTCAGCGTCAAAGCGCATTCAAATAATTCAGTACGTGGTAGGCTTACTGTTAAAGTGCTCTGGCAAATGTTCTCGGCAAACGTAGGATCCGAATTGAAGGTAAACATGAACGTAGCAGGCGAACCGCACGAAACAGACATCAATTTCATCCTCGTTTACGTCTCTTACGTTGGCGATGATGGTAGAACGTCGGAGGAACGCAGGTATTTCTTCATCGTTTGCTTATCCCGTGAATCGGATGCTGTTCGCTCTGTGGTTATTCATCGGTTTCCAAATCTACGTCGAAACGTGTAAGCTCGGCTGGTCAGCCAGTGAACAGGTCGGTGAGGAAAGGGTCTCTCTGTTCACGGTCGAGTGACTTTCAACCCTGGTAATTCTAAAATAGTGGTACTTGTACCGTGGAACGGCACTGGCATATATTAATAAGGACGAGGCTGTGTACATGCTCGTCCGTAGTGAAAAGGGACAGAAAGCTGAAGGGGTTGCAGAGGGGCTGCAAAGGTAACGCGGCTGTGATTTCCTCGCCAGCTGCTCGCATCCCGATATGCACTGTATTAACGGCATAATATGCCACACCGTGTTCGTACCATCCACATTCAGCATATTCAACCACGTTTCAACCATCTTCGTCCTCATCCTTCTTCATCTTCGCTTTATCCCTCTTTTCTGCGTCTCACAACCAACGGATATCGTCATCTTCGCTACATCATGTGATCCACATCCTTCGACCGTCATGAAATATTTAAGAGTACATTCGTTGTACTCTTTCTAGATGCGCCAAGTGTGAGCCGAAACTTGAAAGGACCGGGAAAAATCTCTTCATATTCTAATAAAGGTTTCTTTTGATCTTTCACGGGGGTGTTGCGCGTCAAATCGAAAATTTTGTGATGTACAGTGGTTCTCAGTTTGTGGTGTATCATTTAAATATACTGGCGTAGACATTGATATTAAAACTCAAGTTAAAAAGTAAACGAACTTGGCGTTTAGTATTTATTTTCGTATTTAAATGTTTAATAGACAGAAGATATAAACTACATATTAATATTAGTTGCAGTAAGTGAATAATTAAACTAATATTGTTACTGATTTGTTCATTATATTGCAAGTGATGCATTTTATTAAGGATTTACTGAGCTGTACAGGTTACGCGTTTTGAATTGCGCGCGCTATGTTGACAAAATGGCGGCTAATGGTGACCGACCTACGAACAATCTAAGACCTTTCTTTTAATTTATACTAACATTCAGACTATTTTGAAGCACTGTAAATTTGTATTAAACGTTTGTTTTGTGCTACAGAAACTAACAGAAACTTATTGTAATATACTTTGAATTATGTAAATGAAAACAGTGAAATTACAATTTCTCAAAAGACTTAAATTTACATATCTAATAATGATGTTCATATCTTGTTTCTGAGATACCAGCGTCTCACCAAAATTTAACCTAGCATTTAACCTAAAATCTAACCTAATTTTAGGAAGTGTATATACAAATTTAAAAGCTATTTATTAATTTTCGTATCAATAAAATTCCTGAAGTTTGAGGTCCTAATAAGTTACGTACCATTTTGTTTTTAAACTCATCGTATTTTGTCGATATATTACAGAAGTATTATATATATTTTCCTGCATTACAATTTATGTTCATTGTCAGTACATCGTCCCGGAGCAATGAAAAGCACTCTCATTAGAATTCCTTGTTGACCTATTGCATTTTATCAACTGGAGAAGAGAAATAGTAGTAATGAAGGTAAATACGAAGCCCGAGTGCAATGTAAATGTATTTATTAAAGCTCCATCGTTATATTAATGCAAATAAATCATATTTATTGGTATTTGCTATGATAACGAAAGTAATGGATACTTCATAACTTGCCGTTAACGCTTATTATGCAAGGAGGCTGATCGCAACTGATAATTATGTATTACGCCGCACAAATGCAAGATTAATAAGGTCTTATTGCTATCATTGTTTCGGACAATCTGTCTTTCCATTTATCTTTTCGCGTTAGAAAAATTTTGTCATATTTTTATGACAGTATGGTTTTATATTTAATATTTTTTAAAAATTGGTATGAATTAACTATTTACTTTGTTACGATGAAAATATGCTATTGGCAAAGGAAGTATATGAGACTAAATAAAAAGCATGTGTTATATAGTACGATTATTGAATTCCTCTCATGGAACACAGGATCTGTAAACAAATCATGAGAGATTCATTTCTTGGACAAAAGTATAAGTAAGAACAGAATAAGGAGGAATATATGAATTCTTACGTTTCGAATCAATACTTCAGAGTCCCTTGCTCAACAAGATTCAGCAGGAACACGATTATACCTGGTGATACAATTCTAAAAAGGAGAAGAAACTTTTAGAATCCTCTTCAGGATAACTCACCTAACAGAAAGTTGGCGAAGAAAATTGTTTCAGACAAATATTGCATGATTCAAATACGATCAACTATACATTATTCAGTTTTGATTTTTATACTGATAGCTCTGAAGACTTCAGCGTCGTAATATTTCCTCTGTCTTTGTTGAGAAGAGAATTTTTATCTGTGACGAAGATTATACGAAACGGTAGAAAATTAATTAAATATCGGAAGAATTTATTCAACTGCTGTATTCTGAAATTGAGGAAATATGGCAAAAGTCTTTCTTAAAATCTTACAGTGTAATTTAACTGGTAACATAATTGGTTTAGTCAACTTTTTAATATCAATAATATATTTACTTATAATAATTTAGTTATACAGTTTTTAAATTAACTTATCACGTACAGAAATTTCTTCTATCTTGAAATTTTATGTATATCTAACAAGTTGGTGTATGAACAGAATTCAGCTGTCAACTTATCGAACGCACAGGACTTTTATTCCATGGTATTGATTTTCATCTCGTATTTTACAGATTTTAACTAATGTTTCCCAGTACTGTGCATTTTTCCTTCATCTAATTTAGGGCAAACATATCTTCATCGAATTCTAACTTCTAACTTGGCACGAAAATGGCGAAAACTCCTTTATGGTTATTACAGTCTCACCGCAGCTTTTACCAAGTTTTCCTAATTTCTTTGCAAGAAAGAAAAGATGATCCTGAAAGCGAAATATACTCGCACACTGAACATCTTTTCAAATATTTCGCGACGGTGAACGGTTTCCGAAAAAGTTCACATATAACACACATGTATCTGTTGATATGTAAATGTTCATATGTAAAAGTTCATATATAGCTTTTCACTTGTTCACTTGTTCACTTTTCACATTCATATGCAATTCTTCACATGCGGAATTTCACGTACTGAAATTCACATGTACCTGTTTATATGTAAAATATGAGCTATACGCATGCAGCTGTTCATATGTACAGGTTCACATGTGTCTGTTCATGTACCGAAATTCACATGTAGCTTTATATGTAAAAGTTCACATATAACTATTCACATGTGGAAGTTCATATGTAGCTTCGTATGTAAAAGTTCATACATAACTGCTCACATGTAACTATTCACATGTGGAAGTTCACATGTAGCTATATATGTACAAGATCACATTAGTTTCTTACATGTAACTAATCATATGTAGAAGCTCACATGTAGCTGTTCAAATGTAACTTTTCATATGTAGAACTTCATACGTAACTATACGTATTTATTATCACGCCCATTATATTTAAAGAACACACCTATGAAATATTGAATTATCTTGACATATCCGTAAATATTACAACGACATTTCAATTGTTAAATAAATTCAACAGAACCGTATGAAAGGTGGAAACACAGCAGACCCTTAATAGATACGTCTGCCGTAAGGTGTTAATTCACCTGTAACGCGTTCAGTATACATGACCGGCGTTGAAAAATATTACCGACGTCGTGTTATCGTATAAAAAGGGTTCGCTAAAATATGACATGTCAGGAACAAAGGTACAGTAAGGGATATACGCCCTATACAACAGTTAACGTGTTAATCGAAACGTGTATCCTGTACGTACGTCTACTCGAAGGTCGACAATTTTATAGGCCGCATTTCATTCGCTGCAGCATTTGATCGGGCCGACGGTATATTCTGAATTCGAAGGGATCGATCGGCAATCAGTTGGATAGCGGCGCAACAAGAAAACGGAAAGAGGGCGGCGTAGCGGCATTAAAGAAAATGGTAGCCGGTGTCTCCGGACGCGATAAATCAGCGGCGCGAGCAACAGATCGTTGCCTTTCTTTTCAACTGGCTTCCACCAGATCCTGACAGATCTTGCCATATAAAGTGTGCTTTACATGTCGAGGCTGCCTCCGGGATACACGTGATCGCGCGAGTGGAAAGTGGGTGATTCCGGCGATCGTGAAAAGGGACAGGTAGAAAAGAGGCAGAGAAACGAGGGATGAAAAAGCGCCGCGGGTTTATCGTCTGCTGAGTCGCCGTGAGTGCTCGGACCAAGTAGTTTCCAACGATAATGGCGTTCAACGCACTGCACAAAGTATTGTGCACAAATCGATCCCAGCCATTTCCTCGTAACCGCTCGAGATTTTCGCTCGTTCGACTCAAAAGACCAGAGGCCCTATCGGGGCAAAAAAATAGACGACCGTCGCGTAGACTTCTCCCTAGTTGGATCGAGGGTTTATGGAGAAATTCTTATCTGGCTTCTCCTCCATTATGATTAAGATTTTTCTACCTTTCGATGTGGATAAAGTATACAGGGTGTCTCCGCTGTCATTTAATATCTTAACTTCTTGGCAACATTGATGTGTATAGGATATACTCGGTGTCTCGAGTGTTATTTCATATAATTTTAATATTTTTCCACTGACTTGTTTCGTAGTATTTTTACTTTTAAATATTAGCAAATACGCACTGGTATTTCTGATTATATCAAGGTTCAGCCAATAAATTCTTATTAATATACGTGATTGATTTGTTCGAAATTGCATCTGTACATGAGCAATGTAACTAAGGTAATATATGATTTCTGTCATATTTCAACAAATCTTCCAAATTCAATTTTTCACACAGAGCCTCATAGATTATATCAACACCCCGTATATTAAAGCGTATTAAGAGCTTGGCATGTCAGAAATAAAAGCGTTAGTCCTTATGTAGACCACTTCCGGTCCGCTAAGCATGTCATAAAACAATCTGCCCCAAGCAATTGATCCGTTTCTAAGCGCATAAAACGACAGAGAGATATTCGCGTGCACGAGCGGGCAAAAAAAGAATTACTTGTTAACGTATTTGAAATTGCAATTAGCGCCCGAAGCGGAACAAGGGAAACGAAACGGTCGCAGCGATTCCTCTGGTTGGCAACGATAGTAAGCTTCAAATGGCTGGTGCCGATTTTTCCGATAGTATCATGAATATTTACACGGCACTCCGCTGATAAATCAATATAGTCGTAGCTGGCGGCTGTCCCTACTGGCGGGGCATATTTAAGAAGCGAGCAAGGAGCCACCTCGTCGTTTCGAAGCACCCCATGAATAAGATTTTCCCTATTTTATTTTCTTCTTTCTCGAGGAGATTGGCCCGTGCATCTGCTCTCGCTAATCCCGGAAGAAAACGCGACGGAAGAATGGGAAGAAGCAGGAGAGTAGCGAAAGCATGACGTAAACGCTCGTTTCTTCCCGCGCCAGCACCTGGGTAACGCCAGAGATTGTAATCCCGCAGAAATAATTCCACCCCTGTTCGGAATGCGCGTTCTATGACGCGTTCGTTGTTGTTCCTGTTGTTGTTCAACATCCCCGCGACAGGAAAACGAAATTCATTAGACCCGCGGCGATCATTCCGGCTTGAAATGCGATACGGACAAGCTCGGTTGCCGGGTATAAACAACCGGCGGAGAAAGGAAGTAGTAAGTATCGCATTAAGATGCCAATGGAAGCCACTTAATTAAACGAAAACGAAACAGAACTGCATGCCTCTTGGCCGAGATATCTATTAACAACTTAATAGTAAAGCGTCCTCGCAGCGAAATCAACAGCGAACGTGGGCTGCAATTTCTATGACTCCTCTAGCTGAGCATAAAACAACTTTCTGCCAGCGATTGAAATTTAAGTCCCGTTCCTCTGCTGTGCGAATCGATTAAATTCTTTTATGAGCTACAGATGATGTCGTGTTCATGTAATTCAATCTATTTTATTACACCTGATAAATTGATATATTCAATTCTTAGTATGACTGTTTAATTAAATACGTTTATGATGGTTGAAGTAATTCTAAGTCTGTTTTATTAAACTTTATAATAAAGTGCGGTACTTAAGTGTAGTATCGTTATGAGTCGATTGATGGTGTTTATGCAGTATGATCTATTCGAGAAATTCGAAATCTATTTTTGATTTGATAAACTATGTTCAGTTCTTAGTATACGTTTATGGAACGATGTTCAAGCAATTAAAAATTTTGTTAAATTTGATAATGAGTTATACATATGTTTGGTATCATTGTTGATTGATTAAATACTTTTATGGAATGTTTTGTTGAATTTATTTTAGTAAACTTACATATTTGTTCACGGAAGTTGGTAATAAAGAATGCAAGTTTAGTCTGGGGGGCACCGCCATCATATGTGGCGCCACGAGTGAAAAAAATTGTAATTAAATTCTTAACTGTTCATTCTTGAAGAAAATTTTCACTTTTACAATTATTAATTAAATTCAATCTTCAATTTGATAGTTATTAAATATCACATTCAATTTAGTAAATATTTAGGTAAATTGAAAACGTAGATATTTAAATAAACAGTCTTTTAATTGAATTATGTAACTGATACAATAAATTTCCAATTATTTTACAATTATGAGTAATAAATTTGTCTCTTCAATATAATACATTAATCTCATATAAAATAATATAGACCGTTAATTTACTAAAATCACAAATCTAATTTGAGATTTGTCTTCATAATTTTATCCAATTATTTACTGATTTCTGGCAAAAGTTTGAGAATCATAAAATTCTCAGATATGCATGTGTTACTGAAGTACCCTACATTATACCCAGCATACCGAATGATTTTATCTATGCAAAATATCACAGAAATCTCAACGAAAGCAGAACACATTTTTTTAATATAAAATATTCAGTGCGAAACTACTTTTAACTAATTAGTGTCAACATTTCTATTTTCTATAATTGCAGACAAATGAATTCTAAAACTAATAGAAATTTAGCCTAAAAGTTCCGAAGTTAAAATAGTTTAGTTTTTGCATAATAATTCAGAATCACGATGCATCCACCATTTTGTGAGCCATAGTAACCATGTTACCGATGTTCCGATAGAAATTTTTGTACCCGTCGAATCCATTGTTAAGCCACGTTCGTAGGACTTTTCCGAATTTCTAAGCTTACCATTGTCGGCAAGTAGAATCTGGCTTCCTGTATAGTCGCTGAGGAAGCGAATCGTTAGTTATCCGATTTCCATAACCTGAACCAACGTTGCCTAGAGCGTGCAAAAATGGAATGGTGGCCGATGCACAGGGCCGTATACGCGACGTGAAAAACGATCGGTTGCTGTTTGGAAATATTATACACCTACTGTAATCTGATTCTGCAATGCCTTGTCTTCGGCAACGATTAACCCTAGATTTAGTGATTTCATATTCTTCCAAAACTTTGATAAGTACATTTCATATATGCAAAGAAGCGGATAGTAAACATATGTGGTATATGAACGCAGATATTTTATATAGTATATCTCCATAAAAGTTTATACTTAATCGAGTCATGTTCATCTAATTTTCTTATAAGAGTAATTTCGTTCAATGGATCATGGAGTTATTTCTTTGAAACGGTGCCGCGTTTATTATGAAAACGACTTACCGGCATTCGCGATGGTAATAAACAAATAATGATTTTCGCAGGTGCTCATGAATAATTCCACGGTTAGTGTGCTGTGGTGCCTTTGACAGAGGGCCGAGAAAGCATTTCCGCGTTCTTCTCACTGCGACTGTATTTTCCATTGGTTATACGTGACTTAATGTCTCCGGCGGCTACTTGTCATGGATTGCGTAGAGCTTTTGCAAAGAATATACCGATCATTGTTAGCCACTGTTAGTTCATCTGCTGACGATAGCTCTTTAGGCTAAACGACCCTTCAATTGTTATTCGTGTTAGAAGTGTCAACTTGTTGACTTCATTTTTATGGCTTTCATTCAATTTGTTGTTCGTCGTAAATTTAATTTATAATTTTGAAAATGTAGCAATGAATGATTGGAGAGTACTCGATTAAGATTAGGTTTTGTGTTTCAATTTTTATGCGAAATGTAATTATCACAGATAAATAATTTTGGTTACAATTTGTGTGAGGGATTTTAATGAAATTAATTTTGTTAAAATTGTTTATTTTGTTCGTTAATTTTCTGCGTGCAAAAATTGGTGTCAATTTATTTATTTATACAATAGTTACTCTACTTTATCAAGTCTTTAAATATTTTTTATTATAAAAGATCGAATCTTTCAAAGATACATCTCGTAGGAAAATGATTGAGAAACACTGCTTTAAAAGTTGTTTGATGAGGACAAGATTTAATATTAAAAAGGGACGTATAAAATATAATGTATAAAATAAATATTAATGGTGAAATATGCAAATGAGAGCACATAAAAAGTAGTACGTAGAATAAATGTGGAACAGTAACTGGGTTGTAAACATCACATATAAAATATAGTATGTCAAATAACGGGATGACTTACAATTATAGAAAAAATCACACATTAAATATTTTATATGAAATAACTGTTCAAGGTAACTCAGTTTTATCAATAAAATTATAAATTATATACAAGGTGACTTAGTATATTTTAAATAAAATGACACATTAAATGCATTATATGCAATAAATATACAAAGTAACTTATCATGTAAATGAAATGTTATTAAATGTATCATATACAATAATTATTTAATGCAGCTGAAACTGTTATAAATAAAATTTATTATTAAATTTAACATGTACATTTATTTTCAAATATACAAGATGGCTCATCATATCGTAAATAAAATCACATATTAAATGTACAAGGTAACTCAATCTGTTTCAAACAAAATCACACATCATTAAATGTAACATGTGTATTAAATATACAAGCAGCTCATCATGTTACAAATAAAATCATATTATTAAATATACATATTGATAAAACATGTTATTAAATAATTGCACAAGCTAACTGAATCTATTACTAACAACACAAAAAATAATTTTCTGTACCATATTATTAATCGTAGCATGTGTATTAAGTATGTAAGATGACTCATATGATATACGATATATGAAATCTCATATATGATATATGTCATATCATACAGGATATACTATATTTGATATATGGCTTATAGCATATGATACATAATATATGACATGTGTATATGACATATGTTATACATATGTATGATATATGACATTTTACAAGATACAATATGCAAAATATTCGTATATACAAAACGACTCCCCATATTATAAATGAAATCGTATATTATGACATATGATATATTAAATAAATATGTGAGATGTCTCAGCATATTAAATAAATACGTATATTATATTTATATTACATACATAAATAAATTCACATATTTTCTTATCATATTATTATATCAGATATTATTTGTTTTTACGTACATATTTTATATAAGTACATATCGTTTTGTATACTTTATACTTCACATACATTGTTCCTGTATATTTCCCTAAATTCCATAATAAGATTACACCAGACACCTCCAGTATTAATCACCTATACCTAACCGCGATTTCGCAAAAAATAATCAAAACCTGGAATGCAGTATCTCGTTTAATCTGATTTAATCCGACACGCTAACGATTTCGCTCACCGGTAAGAATTCCTGTTGGTGTGCAGCTATCCGTGCGATCTGAAATTAATAAGATCCTCTTTGAAAGTCGTGTGTAGGCGATGAACGCGGTGTTATTAATGCTCGTCAAGCGTAATCCGAACGAAAGCATTGATAACGCTTTAATTGGAATCCTAATTGCTGAAGCGAGCAGATGAAAGCACGTTGCAACGAACGTTTCCTTTTTGACGACGACGCGCGGAGGCCATTTTGTGCGACGGCGAACACCTTCGGGCAAGAAATTACGGGGGAGTTACGTTTCCATGGTGTTATCCATACGAGATACGATTTTATCCAGATACTAGGCCGGCAGCTAATTTTAATACGTGAAATATCACACGTTGATCGCCGTTGGCCTCGCGTTATTTGCAACAACGTGTTCAACCGTACCTAAATTCCTGCCTGTTGCTGATTTATCATACGCATCTGATTTCTTCGGGCAGCCACCGAGGTAAGACGCTGCCGATAATTATCGATGATCGACCGACTCGTCGTGTTCCATGCGAATGATCGAGAATCGAGAAGGAATCTCTGTAATTAGCAGACCGTCTCTTCTTTCGCTGCCTATGGTCGTTTTAATCGATTTCGTATACTTTGATCGCCTCGATCACCCTTATACGGGTGACAGACTTGTTTCTTTCGTTGTGTGTGGTATTGGGTATCGGATAACGAACGCTGAAAAAATCGGAATGAGTTATTTCGGACATCATACTAACAAGCGAAGGCATAATTTTCGGAAAAAGATCGGGTGAGGAATTTCGCAAAATCATAGTCATCATTGCAAAATGTGTCGGAAGTAATTTAACTTACAATCTCATCAGCTTTAATGAAACTTTGCATAATTGTTAACTGTCCAACAACATAACTACAACGTTGGTATCCGTTTTTTACTTTAAATATTTTTTTTATTGCTACCTTGCTTCTATAATTGCTTTATTACTCTGCAGTTTCTTAAATAAAAAATATAGTTTTATAAAACTTTGCATTGGTCTGGAATTAGTTTGATTTGGGTTATAAAGAATGATTATATGCAACTTTTATTTGTTTAAAAGTGTACTTCATGTGTGAAGTGCCTTTCGACAGAATGGAAGCAACATGCAGTGTTCTCGTGTACAAAGCTCTTCGAAAATTGCCTTCGCGGTATAGAAGATGGTAAACGAACCGTTCATAGCTGACGTTAGTACAAAAGCGACGGATCCAACGCATCTCGATACGCCACATGCGTTAATTAGTACTTCATTAATCATAACAGTGATGTGTACGTCGAACGAACATCAACCTGTGCTGAATTTCAGCTCGGAATAATAACTCTGATAAATTTGAGAAAGTGAAGAATATTTTGTAACGAATGCAATGATTGCGATAACAATGCGATAAATAAATACTCTTTAAATTGTATTTACGTGGACAATTGAAAGAAAGGGTTTATTTCTCAATCTTGGAAAGTTGTGTATTGAGAAATTTGCAAGTTTCAAAAGTTGAATAGCAATTTTGTGAAAATGCAAATTTGTAGAAAGTTGAAATTTGTAATTTTAGGGAAATGAAAACTGGTAAATTTAAAAATTTGTATTTTTGAAAATGTGAAACTTGAAGAGAAGAAAATTGGAAATGAGGAAATTTGAAAGGTAGAAAATGAGAGAATGAGAAAATGATAAAATTAGAAAATGAGAAAATTATAAAATAAGAAAATGAGAAAATGAAAAAATGAGAAATGGGAAAATTAGAAAATTAGTAAATTAGAAAATGAAAAAGTGACGAAATGAGAAAATGAGAAAATGAAAAAGTGAGAAATGAGAAAATGAGAAAATGAGAAAATGAGAAAATTATAAAATGAGAAAATGAGAAAATGAGAAAATGAGAAAATGAATGATAAAATTAGAAAATAGAAAAAATAGAAAATTAGACAGTCACTATGAAAGTATTTATTGCACGTGAAAATAATCATATAATTATTTATCGAATATGAGTATGAATACATATTTTTCAATAATAATATACTTCATCACATTTTCCATCTCATTTCCAGCGAACATAAAAATATATAGACAGGTAATTGAGAAATGCTTTAATCTTCACATTATATCATAATTTTTATTCATTTCTCTGTACCCTGGTTATAAGTAATATTTAATTAAGGAATGTACTTATTCACTATATACTGACATTGTAAATAAATGAAACCTTTGCGTTGCATCAGTTACTGCTAATGCATTAGCAGTCTTTAATTAGCTACCGTACCGACGGACATTAATCTTCATGATTTTTATTTGCCCAGAATAAATTGAAAAGGGTTTTATATATTAAAGTGTGAAAAATAGTGGTGGTATAAAAAGTTGGTACACGAATAAAAATTTCCTTGAAATAGCAGTGTGATTTTCTTTGAAATTTTTTACCCCCTTCATACATTACTTTTGTTTGCATAATTTTGTATCTTTATGCGGAAGCTTTTCACGTGGCTTAATATTAGCTTATTCAATTTTCCTGAATACTTGTATGATGTTCTTTCACGTTAATGACTGTTCTGGTATAATTATAATAATTTTAACGTTGCAAACTGCACTTTACTATAACGAAAACTATTAAAAATTGTGCAGATTGTGTTAATGCTTAACTTTATATATAGAATAAAATATGAGTTTTAAAATTACTGTGTTCGTTATGTAAATAGTTATCTCTATATTACGTTAAAAAAATTGTTATTTATAATTACGTAAATAATTGTAGGAGTCACATTAGTCTTAAAGCATGATGCATAATTATACAAATAATTATCAAGTTCATAAGTTTCGAACTATTACACATGGTCATGTACAAACAGGTTAACTTTCGAAATATTATGTATATATGTTAATAATTTCCAGGTTTATCAGCTTCAAAATATTGTATATAATTATGTAAATAATCACTGGTTCATAAGTTTCATACAATCATATATAATTACGTAAATAAGTACTCAGCACAGTATATAGCAGACTCATAATGTAATATACTATCTAATAGAACAATAACTACATTATGACTATTAATATTGAAGCTGGTAAAATATTCGTCCAATTACGTAAACCATCACCAGGTCCATAATTTTCAAAATATCAGCACAATTTATTAATACAATTTAAATTCGGCGCCATAAATCTCCCGTTCTGTTTCATTAGCGTAACACGTTGCAGCTATCAGTAAGCACTCATTACACATACATTTTGACATGTATATTTCATGCTAATTAATTCACTTGATCCACCACTAATTCATCTGATTTACTTGATGTATTCTGACGGCCTTCCTCGCACCTCCCTCATTTCAGCAGATCAGCTGGATTTATTTGATACATCCGATACACTGCAGTTGCCTTAATTCACCTCATCCTTCACCTAATACACCTAATGTATCTGACGCCTCTAATTTATTCTGATTTACCCGATTTAACCTGATCGATCGACTAGATTCACTTAATATACTCTATTCAACCATCTAACTTACACCACCTGATGCATCTCACAATCGAATATTATATTAAACAGATTAATCTGCTGATTGAATTCGATGCGTTTAGAGATTCTCTGATTTCAATTTGCATTTGACTTTACCAGTTCAATCGGTGTAAATGAGGTAAGCTGCTGATGTACTATTAGCTCCATTAAGTTTATCGATGAAATCAATTCTATCAGTTCATTAATGCTTATAGTGTATCGGTATGTACGTTCTGGTAAACGCTTCTCTAAGGTCAACGGTGTTTGATCACATTCTGATTGCATTTTCAAAGATCTTCAGTTTTCGTATTTACAAGTTTTAAGTTTGCAATTCAGTTACTTACGGTTGATACATTTTTACAGAGCTATGTTTCTGAAGAAATTCAAAAATATGTGCTTCGGTTTTCAAATATACCAATTTCTAATTTATGAATTTTCATATTTTTGTTATCTATATTTGTAGAAGATCAAAACCAGAAATCTGTAAATCAATTTTTAGATTTTTAAACTTTCAAGTTTCTGTATTTTTAACAGTTCAAATTTCAAAATTTCAAAATTTCTCAAGTTCCAAATTTCTAAGTTCACTCACAAATTTCTAAATTTGAGATTTGAAGATTTTGGAGTAAAAAAAATCGAGAAAATTTAATATTGTGAAACTTAGGATTTTGGAAAAATTAAAAAATTTCCAGAAATTAAGAAAGTACTAGAAATAAAAAATTCATGAAGATTTATGGTGCCAAATTTAAATTGTATATTATAAAATTTTCAAATAGAAACTAAAAACTTAAAAATTGAAAAACATAGAAACATAAATCTGTAAGAATTATAAAACTGTAAAATCTGCTTAAGTGTCCCTCTAAAATAACCCTAATTTGTCCTCTTAACCTCAACCCTAATTTGTCAGAAAAACTGATTAGTTATATTTTTAATTCTACAAGTAGATACTCCAAGAGCAATTATCAATAGAGTTTCGAGTGTTTATAAAATAAATCCGAAGGTTTTGTTTCATTCCCGAAGTAGCATTGTATCTTATCTTTTTCATACGTTCATATCGGCCCCAAAGCTAAGCTAAAATAAATGATTAAAAAGTGCAGTCATGCGAGGATACTCGTATCGTGGAAGCGTACTTTTCAATTTGAATTGAAACGTTTGGTCGAACGGTGTGTACCGTGCGTTCCATCGATGTATCTCTGATTATAACTCGAAGCGTATTTTCGTTGAATGCCCGCGTGAGAAAAAAACAAGTAAAATTTGCTATCGTCGCAATTTCAGATTGAAATTTTTCTTTCGTTTTGGACGACTTCGGGACAGAGATTGACTCGATAAATTAAAATAGCGCGAACTAATTGGAAAAGTTTTGCGGCACGAATGTAGGATGCTCATCAAATTCTCTGTTCATTCGCTACCACCTGTTTCGAATATATGCAATCTTAGATAACCGATCATGTTTCGATATGGTGTACTTCCGGACTAACTAGGGAACATAAACACGAATACGTGAGATACATTTGTTGACGAAATCAGGTACGCGTAAAATAGCAACGAATTTAGCGGGAAACTCGATTTCTAAGTTTCTGAAATTTCATATTATATCGGAATTTTTTAATTTGTATATTTACAAATTTGCTGAGATTCATGCTCTTCAATTTTTGACACATTTTCAAATTTTTAATCACATATTTTTAAACTTTCACATTTGCAAACTTTTAATTTTGTAAATTTTTAAGTATAAAAACCATTGAATTTCCAAATTTAGTAATTTAGATATTTTTGTAAAATTCAGTAATTTATACATCTTTGTAAAATTGAGTAATTTAGATGTTCTTGTAAAATGTAGTAATTTGAATATCAGTGTAAAATTCAGTAATTTATGTATTTTTGCAAAATTTAATAATTTATACCTTTGTAAAATTGAGTAATTTAGATGTTCTTGTAAAATGTAGTAATTTGAATATCAGTGTAAAATTCAGTAATTTATGTATTTTTGCAAAATTTAATAATTTTTATATTTTTGTAAAATTTAGTAAATCAGACACCTTTGTAAAATTTAATAATTTAGATACTTTTGAGATGTCAATATTAACATATACACACTGTACACTGTACATATACACACATATACACTATACAATATTAACATATTATATGTTGTATTAATTCTTAAGTTTCTACATTTTCAAACTCTTAAATTATTTAATTTTGAAACCACATAAACAATCAAATTCATATATTCTCAGATTTTCAGATTTGTCTCCTCAAATTTAAGCATCAGAACTTATTAGTGGGAATCAAAGAATTTTCCAAATTAGTTACACACACAGAAACAAGTGAAGCGTTCACCGTAACTGATCGCTGCAGTCTCAGACGGCGATCAGTTAACGCGAGTGCGCCACGTTTTCCCGAATTATTAGAATCTCCGCGCGGAGAGTCCCCTACAAAATGGTTAAATCAGTAGAGCATTCCAAATGATTGCGTAACGTTTGCTCGCAGGAAATTCAGCGTGCTCGTAAATCGAGCGGATGCTTTTGTGTATCTAGTGACAGGGGCGCTGGATTCGCCATCCGGTAAATCTGCGAGTCAAACACACACGACAAGCTCGTTATCGCGCGTGTGGTCGCCGGCCAACAAGGGAGGAGGAGCAATAAGAGACTTTACACACGACATAATAATCCCCCGGTGACTTCGACACGCTTGTTCTCCGCGTCGAGTTATCAACGACTAATATCAAAGCATTCCTATAACGTGTACAGGCCGTAATGCCAACTTGTGCACGGAGGATAGTCAAAGGTTCACTCTGACGCTATTTGTCTTCAGCATCCCGCAATATCCGGTTGCTTATTTGACAAGTCCTGGAATGTTTATATGTTCAATATAATTTATTTATTGCTCGGAATCATTTACTTTATCATACAAGCACGATTTTTTATATTCTTACTAGCATTGACAAATTCAATTACTGTGAAAAATATTTTATTCATTATTTTACGTTTTGTTCCTACCTCAAAAGAAACGATGTTAAGTTTTTTTGTACATTGTCAGTTCCTTTTAATAATCTTTAGTACAATTCAATTTTAGCGACTTTTCTTACACGTTTATGGGGTTTTACATACCTCTGTTTTCGTTCTATAACGAATGTAGTTAATCTCCTCTACCGTGTAAGAGAGTCGCCATTTTACCTGCGAGCGCGGGAAAATTCAAATGAAGGAAATACATTTTCATTAGTCATTAATCTCCATTTCACTGATATATTACTATTTGCTATTACTTTCAATGCAGTTCTTTAATTCGAATTAATATTTCTTGTTGAATCTATCTGGTTGGCTACAATTCTGTATCTTATACGACATTCATTTGTCAATCGTGTCACACCAGTCAGACTCTTTCAAACATTTAAGTTAATTTCTCCAATTTTAAGCCTCATTTACAATTAAAAATAGTCTTTCACACGGTCTACTTTCAACGTCACCATATTTCTGATAGAAAATTTTAGCCATCGCTACTCGACACGATACTTTCTCAGCAACAATAGAACTATCATAAACAAGAATCTTAAGACGTGGCCATAAATAAAAATCTGCGAGACTCGGAAGATAATAGGTAGAGTTTTTGTAAGAGGATATCTCGGATTACCCGAAAAGTCCAATGGATCGATACAATGCACGTCCTCTATTCCCAATTTTTCTTCGTGTAGGTCGCTGTTGGGCGGGTTGGCAATTTATCTTCGGCCGTCTTGAATATCTCCTCCGTTTAGGTTATAGGAAATTTGCTACGAAATTGCTGGGTACGAAAGGTGGTGCATGGTATGGGTGTCGTAAATTTGTACGGAACCGTCTTTTTATTGGAGTCCACCGATTAACGATGATTTATCGAGTACGAATGCTTTTATTGAGACATTGCTGATTGGCCATGCAACATTTTCTGAAACCTTGTTTTACTCCTGTAGAAACTTGCAATAAAAATTAATATTTTATTAGTACGTGATAAAAATCGTTTAAGTTTGATAATTTTTTATTTACTTGTTGATATCTCATTGTTTGTTATTTTTGACGAATCCTTTTTATTTGTGATTCTTTATTTTTGTACTTCTCATAACACTTTGTTTTTCAATATAACAAAATTATATGTATCTATATGTACATATATTATATGTAAATAGTATGTGTAATAATATGTGTAGTACATGTAAATTACATGTGTATATATTAATATGTATTAAAATTATTATATACAATATTAAATATCATATGAGTTATTAACTGCATAATGTACGTGTGTTTACTAATTATACAGGGTGTCCCACAATAAGTGTAAGAGCCGAAAAGGGGAGGTAGGTGGGGCTATTCTGTACAGCTTTTTCCTTTGCCAAAATATTGGTTGAGGCTCCATTTTCGAGTTATTTGCAAAAAACACTGACCAATGAGAGCGCGCATAGACCAGGCGCGCGACAGCGTGAGCGAAAGCTTCGAGTGTGACGGCCGATCGTCATCGCGAACAAGCATATCGATACCACGTCGGTATAACAGGAAGCTATTAGGTGAAAGTTAAATCGAATAACGAATTCAGAAATTAAGAATAATATTAAGATCTTCATTATTCTTAAATAGAAAATAAACCAATTAGTTGTTGTTTATCCAGGCCAAGTATATTGTATTTATTTTATACCTTCGAAAAGAAATAAGGAATAAATTCACAAAAATTAATTTTGTCAACTATTCTAATGAAGCAAACGAATAAATTCATTTCACAACGAATGAGTACCTTGTCTATGAAATGACATAGAACTGGAATGGAATATGTAATGCAGTAACTCACTGAAGTCAAATAAATCAATTCCTGCGTACGTTTAATTGTAAAAATTCACAAACAACTTAAATAAAACTTACCGATTGATCCATGAAAAAACTAGCTTCGATAAAAAATATTTGTGTCACCGGGTAGATTACCGATCAGAACATCAACAGCTGATGTCCTGGCAGGGTCAATGAACTCTCAATTTATTTCACTGTCTCTTTCTAATAATCGCACAACATAAGCACGACCGGTAAACGGACCGAATAAAAACGCGTGAACGATTATTCATAGATACGTATGTTTAACGATACACTGTATTCTCATTAGAAGGCATCCGAATTGAGGAATCGGTATTATATTATATTTTATTAGGAGATATTGTTGAACGGGCCACGAATCTCGGTTTCGTTCTCGATCGCGAAGCGTGGGTCGCAAACGGTTGCTATGCAACGGGGATCTGTTGATCGACTGCGGCGACGATCGAGACAGTCATCGTTTATTGTCGAAAGTAACCGGCCGAAATAAAATATATCGTAGTTTTGAATCGAAAATTCCGCTTTCTTTCTTTCAAGACAGTATAGTTAAAATTATTTATGAATATTCGTTCACGTGTTTTCATTCGGAATATTTACGTGTCGGGCTCATAGTGACTAATTAGTGAAAAGTGACAGGGAAAAGTGATAATGAAAGCTAATAATGGAAGGTGACGGTGATAGGTGACAGTGAAGTAAATTGAGAGTTTCTGTGTGGTGATTTATTTTTTCTAACGGTAAGGATCGGTGGCTCGACACGGTGACAAAGATGCATTTTCATCGTAACTATTTGCGGTTCAATGGGTAAGTTACATTTAAATTTGTTAATTATTCCACTTGAATTTTTATTTGTTGAATGAAAAAGTTATTTAATTTTTCAAAAATGAGAATATGTTCTTTTCCATCATCACAATATCTAACTAGAATAATTTTCCATATTTTATCTATTATTTCTTTGCGATAAGGAATAAACGTATCGAATAAATTCGATTTATTTTGATTACGTAAGTAAGGACTAATTTCTTTATTTCTTATCCACGAATGAATGATAATTCAAAAATAATCCAGATTTTTGGTATTCATTATTCGATGTAATTTTCACCTAACAGCTTCCTATTATACCGACGCTATACCGACGCCGTGTCGGTACGCTTGTTCACGATCACGATCGGTTGTCATATTCGAAGCTGTCGCTCACGCTGTCGCGCGCCCGGTCTATGCGCGCTCTCATTGGTCAGTGTTTTTTGCTAATAACTCGAAAATGGAGCCTCAACCAATATTTTGGTAAAGGAAAAAGCTGTTCAGAATAGCCCCACCTACCTCCCCTTTTCGGTTCTTACACTTATTGTGGGACACCCTGTATTTTAATTTATCAGTTAAATTGTATTAAGTGTATGTGATATTTCAATTGTCCGAGTTGAAATGCAATTAATCACGTTGAAATGAAATTATTCAATTTCAAATGTGACGATTTATTTACTTTCAAACGCAATTATTCATTTAACTTCAAATATAATTCATTTCAGTTCGATTATACCTATTCCACTTTAAATGTGATTATTTATACAAGTTCAAATTAATTACATAACATAATTTTTGTCTCCCAAAAAGTGAAATTAAATTATATGCAAAGGGAAATTTTCTTCAAGATTCCCTGATAGGGTCTCGACCGTAGACAGGGTATTAAAGGATCCAATAGAAATTTCGGGTGGTTCCCTGATTGTGTAACACCTCCTCGAGCGTGAAAAATACGTCCTGTGGGATATTATACAAGGGCTTTCTTGTTCAGGAAACCACATCATAAATTATGGATCCCAGTATTCTACGCGTTTTGTGTAAGAAGCATGGACTGCCATCGGGAGAGAACACCTATAATATTTTGTTTGAGAAAATCGGATAATAAAAATCTGCTGATTTTATCCCGTTCACAGCTTCCTGCGATCTCTGAAAGTTTGATTTATGATTTTTCTGTGAGAAAAACAGGGAACGTTTATTATTATTGGGTACTTTTATACAAATTTGACTTATAGTTGCTTGAATTAACTTAAATATTACAGATTTTTCTATCGTTTCTAAATCTTTTCACTAGCTTATTCCTTCTTTTTCGAGACACTTCAAAAAATTGAAAATTCCCTCTTCATTTTCTGGTTCATTAGCACGTGTACATCACGCGAATTTCAACAATTTTACAATACTTTGGATGCAACAAAAATTGTAACTTTTTATTTCGTTTCAGATCGTAGTTGAATACCTAGCATGTAATTCATCTTTTCTAGTAAACAATTTTATTTCAATTTTTCAATTTGAATTGTTTTAGTTTTAGTAGATTATATGTACTGAACCTGTAATATTAAGATTAAGGGACTGGCAAGCAGTTCTGAATAATAAATTTAAAATATTTGATAGGGATGTAACGACTCCTGTTACTTATTATTTGATCCTATACAAAGTGTCCAGAGAAACTAAAATATTACATAGAAACTTGAATCGAGGTCCTTCCGCTATTCTAACACCAAAATTGTCATAAAACATCCGTAAATACAGAATTTACGGTTACGTCCATAAATATTAAGTTTAAACTTTTCTACCAACCTTGTCAAATAGCATTTATTTTCGACAACCTCAATTTTTGTAGACTGCCTCGAATCCCGCGTTTCCGGTGGCCTTTGTGTTTACTCTTCGAATCAGCGGATTACCGAAGCCGGCTCCTCTGGAATCGCGGTTATCTGCCGAGTGAAATTGATAGATTCGAGCTTTGCATTCGCGCGGGGCCATCCCATTTCCATATCCAAGTACCTACTTCCGTCTCCTCTCAGCCATCCTTTCCCCAGGTTTCCTCGCAAACCGCTCTCCTGGTTAGCACGACAAGCCGAACATCACTCGAATCCTGGATGGAATCCCCCAGGAAACTCCCTCTCGACCGCTTATCGCCTTCTCAAGCCTCTGACGTCGTAAGGCTGTAGATATGAGCTGCATTGAGAGAAGATGCGGCTGATCCAGAGATGGTTGTATGGCTGGAACGCGTCGCTTCTAACTTCCTGCCTCCGAACCGGGATTCGTCGAAATCGCGATATCGAGGTGATTGAATTTCGTCGATGATCTCGGACGCATCGAGCGTGATCATGCTCACAGCCCAGGGGGAGCTTATCGCACTCGAGCGTTCGCGATCTTGCAATTAACGGGCAGAATCGTCGGGTTATTGGGGCATGTTGCGCGCAACCGACGATCGACTACTCTCTTTTTTTCCACCTCTTATACGCGATTTTTCCCGACGGCGTTTTCTCGTCAAAGATTTCGTGCCGTTGACGCCTTCCTTCGATTAAGAGGCGAGCGTTAACCGTGCCTTTTCGAGCGTTTATGATGATTCCTGGAGAGAACCGTCGAGTTATATCGTGATACGATTTGTTTATACAGGGAGTAATCAAATTGTTATACTCAACAAAATTCTGTGTTTTATGATTTTAATGGATAGGAGATTTTAATGGACAATTTATAGGGGGCAATCAAATTGTTATACTCAACCAAAATCTGTATTTTATGATTTTAATGGATAGGAGATTTTAATGGACAATTTACAGGGGGTAATCAAATTGTTATACTCAACAAAATTCTGTATTTTATGATTTTAATGGATAGGAGATTTTAATGGACAATTTACAGGGGGTAATCAAATTGTTATACTCAACAAAATTCTGTGTTTTATGATTTTAATGGATAGGAGATTTTAATGGACAATTTACAGGGGGTGATCAAATTGTTATACTCAACAAAAATCTGTATTTTATGATTTTAATGGATAGGAGATTTTAATGGACAGTTTATAGGGGGTAATCAAATTGTTATACTCAACAAAAATCTGTATTTTATGATTTTAATGGATAGGAGATTTTAATGAACAATTTATAGGGGACAATCAAATTGTTATACTCAACCAAAATCTGTATTTTATGATTTTAATGGATAGGACAGAACAGGTTATTCTTGTAATAGTATATTTTTCGTGTAATATTACAATATTATTTTGTTATAAGTAATGATACGTGTATTTAGAAGTAATTGGATATTTAAAAATAAATTGATATATTGTAGATACACAGGAAAGTGCAATTATATATATTATTCAAGGTAGACAAGATGGTACAATTATATATATTATGCAGATATGCAAAAAGGTAGAATGATGGTAAAATTTTTGATTGACGTATATATACGTCGGACTTAACTGATTAAACCATCTATTCAGAATCTTTCCGTAACAGTCATTAATTCCGTAAAACGCAGATATGAACGATTAATATATGTATTAATTATGCTATATACCCGACCGCTTTGAACGCATTGCAAACATAAAAACGCAGAGTTAAGTTCCACAAAAAATTGGCAATTCAATTTCAATGACTGGGAGATAATTCCGGATTGACATCAGACAGTGAACATATTAAATTGATTTATCTGATATTTGTAATACTTGTATTGGACAATTTTGGTCTATGTAGAGAAAGAAAATTGTGGAGACACAAGTGCATTTTGGGCAACGAAGGGAATCTCGAAAAGGTGGATACAGCCATATCGCTTTCAACGATATCTCGTATAGCCATCGTACACCTGCTCTCGAGATAGCAACACTCTACCTCTTCAACGTTGTCCTCCCGTTTTCCAACCTCCACGCGTTACCTCTCGACACCCTCTCGATGCATTTTCCTCGATTCACCACCGTTCCTCCCTTCCACTTCGTCACTTCCTTCTTTGTCCCGTACTCTGTTCGTCCCACGAGCTTCTCTCTTGGGCACACCAGATTGCCAAATATCCACAGGTTGTTGATTTTAGCGACTATGTGCTGCGAATAGCGTGTCGCCGTGCTATACGTGTCAAGACGGCCACACGAACAGCTGTGCGAGGCGGGAAGGTGAAAACTTTGATGGGTTCTTGGAATAATGTTATATCTTCGGTGATGCGCGGAGAGATATTTCGGATGTTGGAGACATTTATGATGGGTTTTGTGTGTGGAACTTCGGAGTTTGGAAATTTGGGAACTTTAGGATTTGGTGGTTTGAGGAGTTGATAATTTTAAGATTTATGAATTAGGAAATTTGGTAATTTAGAAATTTTGGAATTTAGGAGTTTGAGGATTTCGCTATGTGGAAGTTTGGGAATGTGAGAATTTGCATGTGTGAAAATTTAGGGATATGAGTATTTGGGAATTTGGGAATTTGGGAAATTGTGAATTGGAGAAATTAGGGAAATTGGGGAAATGGGGGAAATTGGGGAAATGGGGGAAATTCGGGAAATTGGGGAAATTGGGAATTTGGGGATTCGGGGATTTGGGGAATTGGAAATTGGGATATTGTGAATTTGGGGAATTGGTAATTTGAGGAATTAGTAATTTCGGGAAATTAGGAATTTGGGGAATTGGGAATTTGGGGAATTGGGAATTTGGGGAATTGGGAATTTGGGGAATTGGGAATTTGGGGAATTGGGAATTTGGGGAATTGGGAATTTGGGGAATTGGGAATTTGGGGAATTGGGAATTTGGGGAATTGGGAATTTGGGGAATTGGGAATTTGGGGAATTGGGAATTTGGGGGATTGCGAATTTGGGGAATTGGGAATTTGGGGAATTGGGAATTTGGGGAAATAAGGAATTTGGGGAATTGGGAATTTGGGGAATTGGGAATTTGGGGGATTGCGAATTTGGGGAATTGGGAATTTGGGGAATTGGGAATTTGGGGAAATTAGGAATTTGGGGAATTAGGAATTTGGGGAATTGGGAATTTGGGGAATTGGGAATTTGGGGAATTGGGAATTTGGGGAATTGGGAATTTGGGGAATTGGGAATTTGGGGAATTGGGAATTTGGGGAATTGGGAATTTGGGGAATTGGGAATTTGGGGAATTGGGAATTTGGGGAATTGGGAATTTGGGGAATTGGGAATTTGGGGAAATAAGGAATTTGGGGAATTAGGAATTTGGGAAATTGGGAATTTAGAATTTGGGTAATTGGGAATTTGGGGAATTGGGAATCCTAGAATTTAGGAAATTATGAACTCGGGAATTTGGAGATTTGGGAATTTGGTTATTTGGATATTTGGATATTTGGGAGTTTGGGAATTTGGGAATTTGGGAATTTAGGAACTTTGGTACTAGTGAATTTGAGAAGTGGAGAATATGGGAATTTTCAATTTTGAAAAGTGGATGATTTAAGGGTTTAAGGATTTGAGGATTGAAAGATTTAAGAATTTGATAATTTGGCAATTTGATAATTTGATAATTTGATAATTTGATAATTTGATAATTTGATAATTTGATAATTTGACAATTTGATAATTTGATAATTTGATAATTTGATAATTTGATAATTTGATATATTGATAATTAGAAAATTAAAAAATTTGATTACACGAGCAGCCGAAACTTTCAAAATCTGAAAGTTTCAAAATTTAGAAATTCGCAAAATTTGAAATAACAGAAAATGTTTAATTTGTTAATATACAAATTAAAAAACTTAAAATCTTTACGAACTGAAAATGTTAACAATATTACACAGCCCGAGCACAATAATCGTAATAATCAAATATATTTAATTTCTACAACAGCAGTAATTAAAATATTCATGTTATATCATATTAATTCTCCGAGCAGAAAGCTAATTATTCTCCGTTGTTCATAGACTTCGGTAAACAACATCGTGGTCATGAATTGTGAAATAATTGCTCATCAGGGAAGTATCTTTATCCAAATGAAGCCCAATTTCAACCATTATCCGGTTCTAATTGTCTAACTCTGTGAAAATGAGCTGAACATAACTCATTTTGCTTGAGTTTCCTATTAATCCTCAATATTCCGGGATATTAATTATTCGCGTTATTCCAGAAATCTGCTCCTCCTCGCACGCATTAGTCGTTCATTGCAAAGCTTTTGATTCAATGATTTTCAAATTCTGTCTTCCATCACCTTTTATATAATTATCATATTTTAAAAAATCAGACATTCATTCGCATCATTTTTTTTTAAATTATAATTAAAAAATATAAATTTTTTAAATTTATTCTGAATAGTACATGTATTATTCCATTTCTGCGGAAATTTATTAAAAATTTGATTTCAATTGATACAATTAATTAAAGCTTACTTACGTGATTTTTGTTAGGTTAGGTTGAGTGACTATTTTTGTTCAATTTTGTCTTAATTGTTTTTATTAGTAAAATCACTAATTTTGGTTCTTTTCAGTTTTTCATTCATGATTTGTTCATATTACTTGACATAATACATATATCTGTGAACTTAATTTAATTATTTAACATCTTATTTAATTATTTTTTGTTTCATTGTTTTAAATAAAAATAGTTAATCTTAACAGCCACACTTCATCAATATAACATATAAAAATTATAACCTTTGAAAGCTGTTTTAACATATTTCACAGGTGATTTCAGTAAATTTAAACGATGAGTGAGAAAAAAAATTCAGAAACGTGAAAAAATTGAAACAATGGTGTTCCCAGAAAAATTCAACCCTTTTTTAATATAAAGTGCTAAAATTATAGCTGAACACTCTTGAAATATAATAGTTTGAGGAAAAAAAATATTAAAAATTCCTGGGTTTCAGACAACGTATTTATTCAGATTTTTAGGATATAAAGTAGCTAAAATTGCCTGGGGTCGTTTCATACCCCAGTGTGACCGTTAAGTTGACTAATAATTTTATATAATAATAATAATATGGTTAAACTAATAATTTCGCAAATAAAAGCAATGGAACTGAAATAATTAATGAATTCCGTTTCTTCAGAAGCAATTTAGCTTCACAAAGTGATTTATTTTCACGTTTTATATTTCGCGGTAATTTTCAATTGACGGTATTAATTACTCCTTTGTGGCGAAGTTAATACCTATCATTGTTATTTCCCTTTGCTTAATTGTAAGTGACGGTCCATTGTTTCAAAATCGCCCGAAAGCGTGAACGGCTCGGTGGGCATGCGGAATTAGTGGGGTGAGATTCTAAGGGTCGAAATAGTCGCCAAGGGATCTGTGGTTTGTACCAAGTACGTCTTACGCCAACTCCTTCGCCGTTCAAGGAGTTCCCTCAAGTGTTGTTCAGGTGAAACGAATAATACTTGCGCGGTTTCAACGTCTCAATCATCTGCTTTTCATATTTCACCGAATTTTCTGCCAACCTCAATTCAGCTCGATTTTATATCAACAAATTTAATCCAAGAAATGCAGTTTCCTTTTTTAAAATTGAAAATAAGTTCAGGGTAAATGATAAATAATTATAATAATTAATAATAATAAAATAATACTTTTTTACTTTTGGACTGTGCTTTTAATTTTCAATTTTGTTGTACATTTTCTGTGGATAAAATTGAAGAGTAGCACTTTATTTTCAGTTATGTAATTTATAACAAATTTGTCATGAAATATGACGATTATGTTTTTAGGTTAGGTTAGGTTAGGTTTTTTGGTTAAGATTAAAATTAGTGAGAATTGATAATAAAATAATACTTTTTTACTTTTGGACTGTGCTTTTAATTTTCAATTTTGTTGTACATTTTCTGTGGATAAAATTGAAGAGTAGCACTTTGTTTTCAGTTATGTAATTTATAACAAATTTGTCATGAAATATGACGATTATGTTTTTAGGTTAGGTTAGGTTTTTTGGTTAAGACTAGTATTAGTGGGTACAAGTTTTGTTTTAATCATACACTTTATTTTTAGTTGTGTACTCAATTTACCACAAATTTACAAAAAATTTATGATAAGAAAGTTATGGTATATTACTGTAATTTGTCATGAAATACGAGTATATTTTTAGGTTAATATTAGTACTGGTATTTCACTATTGTAAAATTTAGGACAACAGATTTTAGTCACAAAATTTGTATCTACTTCAATAAACTTAAAGTTAATAATTCATGCATTTCCAGATATTTTACAGTTTTAACATAAAATTGAGTATAAAACAAACCTATATACCATATAACCTGAAAAAGAACATAAAAATAATAGAAAACTGGTGAAACATTTCACTTTATGTTAAAATACAAAAGAGTCATAACAATATATGAATATATTACTTAAAACGTAAATAAAAAATTACTGATCATAACTGGATTTGAACTCGCGATTAGTGTGATTCAAGAAGCTACCACTCTACCATCTTTGCTATCATATCTACCACAATATACTAACTTAATTTAACATTAATCTTGAAATTTGAGGAACTAAATATTAAATATCTCCTTAAATAATGAGTATCAGGAAAGATGACCAAATATTGTTTCACTTACTTCTAATCTACATTCGTTACAGAAAGTGTTCTCAAAATCGATGACTCAACGGTGATGTTTCCAATCGTATAACTTTTGCATAAATTAATCGTTGCAGTTCTGCTGTTTTCAAATGGCAATTCTAAAACTATTTTGGAAAATTCGACAAATATTTCTCAAGTTATTATTTCTTCAGTGTATCATGTTCATACCATCGCATAATACTATAGATTTAGTTATAAAATATTTCTTTCGTTTTAAATAGTATTAAACCGTGTCACCTTTGGCAAAGGATTACCATTGCAGAAAAACCACGAACCGTACAAAAATTTCAACCAACTCTGATGCATATACTCGCAATTTCTATCAATTAAAAATTCGTAATCAGTCAATTAAAAATTTTGAAGCATCCGAAAATTCCCTAAATGCAATTGCAGTGAAAAGATAGAAAGTAGATGTTCATTAGAATGCAACCTACCACAAAGGTCCTGTTACCGCATGCATACCAACCGATAAACTCCATCCGATAATCGCACCAATTTCGCGTGTCGTCCTCGCGGGAGAGGCGAGCGTAGTTACACAGTTCGGAAACTCGTCGCAATCCTACAGCTGTTCGCAGGTAATTACGTCGTATATATACGTACAGTAGGATTCAGCGTGGTAGGCAATGTCTTCGAACGCTTATCCTTATTACCGTAATAAATCAGCTTAATCCTTCGGGCCGTGTGTTTGCGGAATCAAAGGCAAAGGAGTGCGCCATAATTTAAGTTCCCGCCGTTCGTTCGTATTTTTTATTCTCTGCGAATACCGGCGACGCGTTTTTGCCCGGCTCGCTAGGAACGCGAAAGGACTGCTCGGCTCGGGCATTAGCACCGGAATGTCCTGGTTAAGAAAATCCATCTTTGCGAGCGACCAAAGAGCTCCTCGTTCTTTTGTCCAATTAGAAGTGAAAACGTTGATCCACGGAATGCCCGGCACGTTCGTCTCGCTTCGAAAGAAAACCACCTCCGCCCCGGTGGATCTAGAGCTATTGAGTGTCCTGCAATTGCGATTTAGCGCATGTGCAATACAACGCCGTTAATTAACCTCCTTTCTCTCAAGGCTGCACCTTGTTTTCACTGGAAAAGTTGCACGAATTTATGCTCGCTGTTCGGATTCGAATCGAGCAGGTTATTGCCATTGTATGCTTACTAAGAGTTTTCAGATATGGAGGGTGCACTTGGTAGTAAACACTTTTGGTGTCTATGTGCGTGTTTAGTTATTTTTGAAAATTTGTAGGATTTAGATTTTCTGAATTTAATGTTGGCAAGTTTTCGATTTTTCAAATTGATTTTTCTGATTTATTAATTTACTGATTTGGTAATTTGGTGATTTAGTAATGTGGTGATTTATTAATTAGGTAATTTGATAATTTTCTAACTTGCTCTTTCACCAATTTTCTGATTTCCCAGTTTCCAAATTTTTATATATTCAGAAATCCAAATTTCAACTTTCTTTTATCTTATTATTGTCACTTTTCGAATTTTTAATTTTCCGTATTTGTAAATTTCAAATCTCCACATTTGTGAATTATAATATTCCCAAATTTCTGAAATTTCTACATACGCAAACTGTTATGAAAGATTAATAATCAATGATGCAACTGACTTGCTTTTAATTACACTAATTTTTGAATTAAAATATTTTTTGAAGAATTAGGAATTGAATTTAATTATACCAAATTTAAATTAACATTACTCATATTGTCATCGTTTCGCTTGTATAAAATGAATAACATACGGATACAAAAAGAGTGAAATAAAGTAACACTTGAGGCGCATCCGAACGCTAGCACGTAGCGCGCGAAATTCAAAATTAGAAGAGAAACAAATCAAAATGTGTTACAAAAATGTACTCGATAATTAAATATATCTAACACAATGTAATCTAATATACATATTACACAATCTAAATAGAAAATAGGAAACTTTTATGCAAAATAGACGGCAGTTGTTAAGGAATATGTTTTCGTGCGCATGAATTGTTGTGCATTAGTTTATTCATTTTTCTTTTGTCAATTAGTTGTAAAATGATATAACCGTACATACATAAGCTTAATAATAAAATTTATTAGTAACAGAATAAGTATTTTGTCTCATCTTAAACTAATACTAACTATATTATTTAATAACAATTTAATTATATAGTAATATAGTAGCAATAATAATAACCAACGATATATAATTATATCGAACAGCAGTGTAAAAAACTGTATTATAACAGGAAAGTTTCCAAAAGACAGTCTCCCTGTGCTAACCGCGTACTAGTTTCACAATGTCTAGCAACGCGCACAAAGCCAGACAGAAAACACGTTTCACTGGAACGCATTATCCACCGAAAGAAGTTGCGCGAATTTGAGCTGCCGCGGAACCTTTTCAGGCATTCCATTCTTTTTTATTTTTTCTTCCTTTTTTTCACTCGCAGCGTAGCCTTAACTTTCGACGATCTAGGCACGTCTGAAATTTACGCTCGTCTGTGTTTGTCAACGCGGTCGCATGCTAGTCTGGCTGGCTTTCTGTTAAGAGAGGCAAAAGGGAAATTGCAACGACGCGACGTAATAGCGAAAGAGAAGGCTGCCACGGCTAAAGGAACGACGGAAAATGGAGAAAAATCACGGACATCACGGTAAAATTCACGGCGCGGCGTCGCGACGCGACTGTCCGTCGCTTTTGCCCTCAGATGCACCTGCACTAACACTACTTTTCGGTCGTTTGAATTTGCACACTGTGTGTAGACGACCGTGTACACCGTAGACACTCGTGCAAACACGTTCATCCACGTTTGTATACTGGGTGTCTTTTTACGATTATTTCGACAACGTACAGACACGTACAGAAATATCAGAACAGATTGGTTTTATGCAAAATCTCTCTTTATGAGCACATACTCCCATTTTTTAAAATTTCATATACGACTCGGGTCAAGAAATACTAGTATGTATCTCGTTTTTTGGTTAAAACTTTTCAATGAGCATTAAAAGTTTGCAGTCCATTTGTGCTTAAGAAATCATAAGTTATGTACTAATAGAAAAGACAAAATTATTATATCTTGCTTTGTAGAGCTGTGTATTGAGCATTAAAAATCGAGAGTTCGCTTTTGGTTGAAAAATCATAACTTGAACAATATTACATATATCCACACGATTTAACTGCTATATGCGTCAAACTTCAGACTGTTATTTAAAAAATACTATTTATACAGTTATAGAGTATGTACAATTATTATACTTTCTTCTACGTCCTTAAAAGGTGTGCATTTTTGTTCATAACACCTGAATAGGTTTGATATTTTACTTTCGTATTTGAATGTTCAATAAATAAATGCAAGATATATGTTGATTAATATCAATTGTAGTACACGGATGATGCAGTAAGTAAATAATTAATATTATTATTTGTTTATTCTGTATATTGCAAGAGATGTAGAATTTATTAGGGATTCATTGAGCAGTTCAGGTTACGTGTTTGAATTGCGCGCGTAATATTGACAAAATGGCGGCTGATGACCGACTCATGAGAAATGCTAAACTTTCTGTTAATTTATTCTAATATTCAGATACTAAGTGACTATTTTGAAGTGCAATTTTGTGTTAAACATTTGTTGTATATTACAGAAATTTTTGAGAGAAACTTATCGTTAAATACTTTGAATTACATAAATGAAAACAGCGAAATTACGACTTCTCATAAGACTTCAAGTTAAATATCTTCTAATGATTCATATCTTGTTTCTAAAATATCAACATCTTACAAAAATTTAATCTAGCAATTTTAACAAATGTAAAAGCTATTTGTCAATTTTCATACCAAATGTTAAGTGATCAATAATTTAATTCTATTTTTCTCTCTTCTTTTCTCCTATTTCACCCTGTGTTATTTTCAATAATATTTCGAGCCCTTTTTACGTTTTCTATATTTTCAATTTTCACCCCAGAGAAAATAAGAATTGGGCTGAATAAATCTTTAAGCAAATACGAGTGTAAAAATCTTCAATGAGCGGAGAGTGCAGTCTCCAGATAAGTGTTAGACTAATATCCACGTTCGACACACCACCGATTTCCATTACCATGTTTTTTGCACGACGAGCAGCGTTGAAAACGTATCCGTGGATACTGGCGTTCAATGAAACGCTGTTTTAAAGAAATTCCAATACCGTAAGAGTACGTTTAGTGATTCAAAACGGCGTGGCTTTGCCCATTTATCCCACGTATCGGTATAAAGAAACATTTAAAACAAAAAGAAGAAAAAAACGGCCGATTCAATGAAAGCATCAGCTCAACCCTCTCCGCGTTCTCTACCCTTCATTTTCCCTTCTTTTTTTACTACGTTGAAAGAACCGATGTAACATGGTGTTGGCGTGTCGAAGGAAAACATACACGGACTACGTTGTTATTTTGATATCCAATCAATTTTACCTAGAATATTTTATAGCAAAATGCAAATTTGGTGAACTGAGGTATGAAGACTACGATTCATCTTGGAATCATTTTTCAAAATTAGTTGAAAACTTCCAAAATTTTCTAAAATAAATTAACAACGTTGAAAGACCTAAATGCAAGATTTTATAGAAAGTAATAATTCCTATGTATTACAGTAACGAAAACAGGAACGTAAAACCTTTAGCAGACGAAATTTCGTTGCTCGTAGACTGAATGTTTCGCCGAATATGTTCGATTTTGCAGATTGAATCTTTCAAATTTCATGGGAATTCTTTTAGGAGCAAAGTTGAGTGTCTCTTTGTCAGATCATAAAGTTTCCCGGATAATTGTGCGCGTCCACGAAAGGAATTTGATGATCGCGAACTCGTAAAATCGTGTTATATGAAAGTATTTCGCGAATTGGACAAACCGGCACGGCGAAACACGTCGACGACATTCTTCTATTAGCTTTTGAGAGTTGAGCAAGTGCCTTTAGAAATGCGCCATATTTCGTTCGCGTGCTTCAATCGGGGCTGGGTGATGCAATAAAGAGAAGGAAAAAGGTAGAATTTCGTTTCGCCGTTGATAAAAACAGGAACGGAAGGCTACTGAATAATATAGAGCACTTGGTTTTCTTAAGCGATCTGCAACTACATTTAGAAGTTAGGTTCCTCTTCGCATACTTTGCATTCTGCTATTTGCTTTCACTCGGAACGATCTAGTTCCATTACGGACTGTGATACTTTCCTGAAAGATAAATTGCAAATTGTTGCGTAATAACTACAACTTTACTATTCGTTTACGGTTCTTCAAATTGGCTCAGTTTGTTTATTTTTTAGTATATCAAATATTTTATTGATGGCACTCTCTTCATTTTTAGGTTATGTATATTCTTTTTTTACTGGTACTTTGTTAATATTTAG